>OX439440.1:9988396-12488396 GCA_949320045.1 Scotopteryx bipunctaria
GTACTGTGGCCAATATAACTAATACTTCAGTCTGTTAATAAATGACTGGCATACTTTGTGCTAATAATTTCTAAACAGATCGAAGCTGAGCAACATACATACATACATAATTATCACGCCCATATCCCCTAATGGGGTAGGCAGAGCCACAAGTAAACATAAGAAAACTTGCAGCCACTTCTGATTAAAAATCCTAAGATGAAAATGGTAAACAATGGTGACAGGTGATCAGCCCATCGCCCATATATTAGGTGGTCCATCATTTTGGAGAGGATATTATCCCTTAGTCGACTTTTACGACATGCTCGGGGAGAGAAGCAGCTGGACGCATTCTATGCTTTTTCTTTACTCCCAGTCCAGCAGAGAAGTATTATACAGCAGCAACATATTATACAAAAACACATTTGACCTTCTCATTTTTGTAATTTAAGATAAACACAAATATATTTTACTAAAGAAGAACTAAGAAGGCCAATATGACATTTTAGTATGTATGATCGTATGAGCTAGTGGCCAACTCTAGTGACGGAGTTTTTAGGCCGCCTAAAGGCCTCCGTCATGGCATTTTAGTTATTTGTGTTCACAAAAGTGTGATTTTTGTTTCTAAAGCAATTTTGTTTCATTTATTACAAAGTTTAATAAATAAATATAAGTATTTCAAATTATCTGTGCATTTTTATTATTAAACCTGCTTGTTAGGTAATAAAAAAATTAAGGTAGGCCTTATTTGGTGACCTCACCTCTAAAAGCAAGCATCGTGTTTTGGCACGCGCAACCCACCTCTACGATTGAATCGTTCTAGATAGATACGGCCGTAGAATATTTTAGCATTTCGATTCTAAAATAAAAATATGAAAACGTTTGATAATTTCAGTGCTGTGTGAGGTACAGATCCCTACTATCAAAGCCAAAACGTGGATAATATTAGTACGAGTAAAAAAATGTAATGTTGCAGAGTTAAATTTTTTCGTAGCGTAGCTTGCTTAGACGTTCTTGATTGACATGCGGAAGAAATGTTTGCATGTAAAATGTCAGGACTATGTATGTGACTGTTGAGTGTTATTTATTGTAATTATTTATTTATTTATCGTTGAAGTTAAGTAACGTTGTGCGCGGTCACAATTGGGATGGCTGACCGCAAGTGGCATTACGAGTTGAGCGCTTCCGTTGTTCGGAGGGCACGTTAAATTGTCGGTCCCGGCTTTTAAAGTCGTTAAGCCATGACGGAGGATTTTAGGCGGCCTAAAAACTCCGTCACAAGAGTTGACCACAGGCTCATACAAACTTACTTACTCAATTAGCTATACATACATACATATTATCACACCCGTATCCCTAATGGGGTGTTCAGAGCCACAAGTAAACATAAGAAAACTTGCAGCCACTTCTGATTTAAACTCCTAAGTTGGATATGGTGAACAATGGTCCAAAGGAATTAATAATAGTGACACGACTAAGTAGAGTAGTAGTAGTACCTATAAATATTTGTCATATTTGTGGAGTAATACCACGTTAACAAAAACAAAAGGAAAAGAGGGCATTAAAGAACACTATGGGATGACATATTCAACTAAAATATTGGAACGGACTGAATGAAGCAGGCTAGAGCCAGAGAGCTTTGGTGAGACGTTTTTTTTATTTCAGCCTATGGGAAACAGACATTATTTTATGTATGTAGGTAGGTATGTAATGTGACTAAGGTCAATGACCGGCGTGCAAGCTGGCAGAATACCAGCACACTAACGTTCACATCGCCAGAGCACACAAATTGATAACTAAAGTTTCATCCCATCGAAATGATATTAGTCTACTAGTTTCGAGCAGAAATTGAAATTTACACGCTACTCTCGAATTATTTCTAAATCGTATAGGTAGCTACAGGGTGAGTTTTCTTTGGGGATAATCTAACCTGAAAACGTTAAATATATTCTTAGAAATCATGATCTCAATATTACAAGTTCCTCAAAAATATGCAAAAACTGTATCTATACTATGTTATCTATACTATAGTATAGGTACCTACCATAATATTATTAATGCGAAAGTACTCTGACTGTATGTCTGTCTGTGTACTCGGACTACAAATAAATTTCAGAAGAGAATATTTTCTAGTTTTATACTTTTTAGAGCGTGATTTTTCTGTAGTCGAGTTTTAGTTTTTGAGCTTACTTTTTATTTTCATTTTTTTGTTAGTAATTATAACAGAGTTATAATTTCATGCTAAAAAACTAAGGCCTTTTACCATCTTTAGTAGATGATTTATACAGAGTCAGGAGGCAACTTTTACCTTCACAAACGGGACGCTGGCTGTAGTGTCCGGGACGAATTAAGATTGAGTAGGTTTGCCCAACACCTATTCAATTCTCTCATCTTAGTCGGCCTTGTCCACAGGAAAGACATAGTCAATACGTGCGGAGCTGACTAAGCTGCGGGTTTCCTCACGATGTTTTCCTTCACCGTTGTGAGAGTACTGATAGCGCACATAAATTTTTTGCACAGTAAAATCCATTGGTACACGACCGGATCTGAACCCACGACCATAGGATCGGAAGGCGGGGCCACTACCACTAGACCACTAGTGCTCTCTAAGATAACAATTCATTTTCTATCATGTGTACAAACTACTTGGAAATGCGGATATTTTATGAGTCTTCTGCGGTTATGAAAAAGTAGGTATAATAAACTTGAAGAACTATCTGTTTATGGAAAAGAGTATGATTTTGATCGTAGTATTCTTTATACATCCAAAATCAAATAGATTTGTCAATAAGATATTATTCATGTATAACTTCACATATAAATATATCTGTTTTTATACATAACTACAAGTACTTGAAATAATCATGTTACTTTCCTTTGTAAAAAAAATAGTAAGTACCTACTTACTTGCTTACAACTTGGTGTGAAAAATCAAGAATCCTACTTACAACAGGTAATAATTTTGATAAATTGAGAACAACTTTCAAAAATTTAAACATAGTGTACATTTGCAGGATTCATTCAACTGTTCTTCTCTATTAAAAGCTAACCCATATCAAACCATAAAAGCTCCCAGCAACCATTTTTCTAGACGGTAATTTTAAGCGACAATGTAGAAATGATTTCAATACGACCAAAAGTTAAATCGATTTTTCATATTATCCGAGCGGTGAAACGCAACTAAACCTAGTGTTTATTTTCCAACTTTGTCGTGAAGCCGGAGGGGCTGATGGAGTACCTGAAGCAAAAGACCTTTCCATGACAGTCGACAAGTTGGTATCTCACCAGAATCATCATCATCTTCCTGCCTTTATCCCACTCTATGTGGGGTCGGCACAGCATGATCCTTAGATCATTATAAATAGAAATAGAAAATATTTATTGCTGTAACTTTTACGACATGTTCGGGAAGAGAAGCAGCTGGACACATTCTATGTTTTTTCTTTACTCCCAGTCCAGCAGGGTATCTCGCCAGAATGTGAATTTTAATTCCTTTGTAGTGAGCAGCTATCTACGTACATGGACACCGGGTTTTGGCCGAAAACAGTCTTGTTCAAAAAATTCATCGGTAGTCTGACACGTGACGCCGAGCACTCGTTATTGCCGACGCCTTATAAATAAGTTATGTTATATTGTTATGTCTGTTAGTCTGTAAGGTATTTATTTTATACTAGCTGTCGCCCGCGGCACATCCTCACAAACTTTCGCATTTATAATATTAGTACGTAGGATGGACTGAAATGTGTATTTTTGTACTCATTTAATGTAGTCTGAAATAAGGCTTATTACTATGATGAAAATTTTCGGTCGCTTTTCTTGATATAATGTCGCATACCCTGTATCTGTATCCAATCGTCCTTTACTGTTTTTGTTCCTTGTGGGGTTTTTTTAATAGGATAACAATCTTTATTAACAGAAAGAAAATTACAACTAATACAAATATAATTTACAAAATACAAAAGAAACAGTCAGGCTATCTAAAGACCGTTGCAAACGGTCTATAGATAGCTCACCTGATCCAGCTCATCAGACGGTGGAAGCGTGCCCCAGACGCTGGGGCACGCTGAATGGCAATACTGATCCGTTGAGCCAAATAAGAGCCAGCTCTTGGATCGCGCATCGCTTCGACCAGACGCCCTGAAAGAATTTTGAAAACGCGGTGGGCACCCGTGCCCCACGGACCTAGGGTTGTCTTGTGGGTTGAAACTATCATATAGGTAGCAGGTACCTACTTTGACAAATAATAACTACCAACTTAGTATTTAAGCAGCTTGCCTTAGTGTCGCGACACATCTGCTGAAAGTACGGCGTCAAAAAGTTAGCTAAATACCCTCGCAGTGTTTTACGTGCCACACCCCATTTCTGCCCGTGTGTCAAAGGTTACTTACCTACAAGTTCGAGCGTCGAACATTGCGAGTGTATTTTCGGTGCCTTACTTTCAGCAGATGTGTCGCGACAGTAAAAACCAATCATTAAAAGGGCTGTCGTTACGGCAGATTACGTTATAATCACTAAACATAGTTTTATTTTACTGCAAAATTCCTTAAACACAAACGTGATTTATAATTAATTTATTATATGATTCATTATTTTAAATGTATTATTTTAAAAGTATTTGCCTTTCATTTTGCTGAGATTTCCGCTAGTGCATAGGTGCTTATGCATGCATAGTCCTGCAATGTAATGTAGGTAGTATAAGTTAACATTATTTAAGATGAGTCTTAAATAATGGCTGTGAAAAGATAAACCCACGTATCCTTCCACATTCATTTAAAGAGGTCGGCCAAAGAAAGATGGATGGACTGTGTGAAAAATGACATGAGTAAGAAAAGAGTGTGTTGAAATGACATCCTACTTTCGATCTTCTCTTCGATTCTTCTGACAGAGGGGAATGGAAGAAGAATGCATGTTTGGCCGACCCCTCATAAAGAAGGAAAGGCAAGGAAATGATGATTAAATGTCGTTTAAGCCAGAAAATGTCTAAGGTTCCTAAGACAGCGCTAGTAATTATAAAAACTGGGTGGCAGGCTTTGCAAGTTTCGTGTTTTAGGTATTGAAAACTTTTGCAACTGTATGTCGCCGACAAAAAGTTTGTCTGCTACTTTGTTTGCTAGCACTTTTATTGGGTCACAATTTTCATGCAGTTTATGTAATTCACGGGCCTGAAGACTGCGCCTTTACAATTTTCAGTTCATAGATCTACATCGATTTCATAGTATTTTCCGAAAGGTAAAGTACAAGATAATGGGATAAGAAACTAAACTCACAGGCTTGAGCAATCTTGAAACAATACAAGGATAGTCATTGATACATCTTAGGTACTTGTAATAATCCTACTATATAATATTAGAAATGTGAAAGTTTGTGTTGATGTGACAATGTTTTTGCCTTACATCGCACCGTAACGGCTGAATGTATTTGGCTGAAACTTCAAATATATGTAAAACGTGTGCTCGAATAACTAAGGGCCTACCATTCATGCAAGTACAAAACAAGTGAAGCCGCGAGCGGAAACTAGTTGTATTATGTTCAAAAAATAAGCT
The DNA here is from genome assembly GCA_949320045.1 of Scotopteryx bipunctaria. Taxonomy (NCBI): domain Eukaryota; kingdom Metazoa; phylum Arthropoda; class Insecta; order Lepidoptera; family Geometridae; genus Scotopteryx; species Scotopteryx bipunctaria. The sequence continues at coordinate 9,993,919 of OX439440.1, forward strand.
TTATTACCTTCAAATTGTTTAAGTTTTGGCACGGAGTACAAAATGTCGCCGACAGCAAACGTCGCCGTACGATATCTCATTCTCAGTTGTTATCTCTAACTCAGAACTGCGATTCACTTGTGACTTGATACTTATCTCTAACTTTAAAGTTTTATATATTGTGTAGAAACTCATCAAGTAGACTTTCGAGAGTTGTAGGTTTATGAGTAGTTTCATATGCATGGCTAATAAAATAGTTTTAAAAATATTTATTGATTTATTTTTTGGTAAGTAAGTTCGTATGAGCTAGTGGCCATCTCTTGTGACGGTGTTTTTAGGCCGCCTAAAGGCTTCCGTCATGGCTTAATGACTTAAAAGCCGGGACCGACAATTTAACGTACCCTCCGAAGTACGGAAGCGCTCAGCTCGCAATGCCATTTTTTTGGTAAAATCATCACCACATACCATTTAGAGCCTAAACTCGTCTAAAGTCTTGCTCGGAATAAAAATAAAAACTCATAGAACTGATACCTATAGTCTGACAGTGAATTCTTTTACGAATTTGACATTTGGCACCTTTTAACGACAAGGGTGGGCCACTAACTAGCTCATACGAACTTACCTTTAACGACACATTTCACTTCTGCGTTTGAAAATCTGTTAATAGTTGACAACATTATTACAAAAGCAAACTTCATATTAATTAATGAACATAATTATTTGTACATAATTATATTTAATAATTTAGACGAAATGTGAGTGAAATTCTGTGAATATTAATAAATTATGTGGAAATGATTTAAACCGGAATGACAGTATGTAATTAATTTTATTAAAAGGCCGATGAAGAAATATAGTAACCTATTATAGTAACATTATTTCTAAAAGGTAATATTATTCCGTCACTGGCATTTGAAGACGCTTAGCTATTTTGCAAGAGCTTCAAGACACACTTTAAACAAAGGTCGAGTTAATGGCTCTGCAATAAATTAGCTTCCCTATTCTCCTACAGTGATATTATAATTTGGTGAAAATTGTATAAATTATTAGAAAGTAGGCAGTGTTTCTAAAAAGCTTTTTAGCAGTTGATGAATACGATCAAGATTCAAGTCCAGGCTACAAGTTCGAAGCAATAAGGCTATCGTATTAAAATTACATGTATCTGAATAAATTTGGCGACGAGGGAATTAGGGTTGGAATTCAGACTTCAGGAAAGTACCTTTTACTGCTCCCCGCGCTCCGGCCCGCCAGCCTCAGCCGCCGCGCCCGGTGCCTAGCGCCGGCACACGGCGAACGAGACCGGCGCCAGCAACGGAGCCCAACGGTGGCTCGTAAAAGGTCAACGAGGAAGGCTTCACCCTCGTGAAGAAGAAGCATCGATCAAATCCGTCGCGTAACCGTAACCAGTGTGGTACCGCTCCGCTTTCTTCCGAGCTCACTCTGCAGGTAGTGGAGCCTACCGTTGCAATCTACGTTTCCCGTTTGGACTCGAGCACTACTGGGGAGAGCATTTTCCGGTATGTGAACGAGAGGGCCCGATGCCGGATGAGAGAGCCGCCCATAGTACTCGTGCATGGCTTGAAGCGGTTGGAATCTAACAGTGAGATCAACTTCAAGTCATACGTGCTCCGAGTAGCTGCTAATCACAAGGACGTATTCCTCGCTTCGGATTTCTGGACAGCAGGAATCGTCTACCGTCTGTATAGGGAAGCGCCGCTAGCTAAGAAAGTGCCCTGATTTTGTGTAAGGTGTAGTGTAAAAAAATACTTTATTTTATGTAGGTTAGTCTGTAAGGTATTTATTAATATGGGCCAAGGCCAAGGCCAAATATCTTTTGTATAATTTGTTCTATGTTACCTGAAATAAAGTGTTATATTATTATTAAAAAGGATTTGAAAAAGAGCATTATCATCATTGGAATCGATAATAATTTTAATTTTAAAACAACCGTAAATTTCCCAGTTGAAACTCCATAATGACTGGACGCTGTAATTCAGAGAATGGAAATGAAATTCTCCTTCAATCCTAGTCAAAGTTTAACCCATAAAAATAAACTACCTAGGTACCTGTTGTATCCGAAAATCATAAAAGAGAAACAGAAACGTGTTTCCAATGTAATTACTCTTGTTTTCGTACATGAAGATGGATAAACTGCCAATAATTCTGACAAAGGTGATAATCACCATCACGATATCACGCCATTCATCTTGGCATCTGCCATTCAGCCCGCATAGCTTCCGCTGTAGGATGACTCAGTTTTATCTTTTTTAGGACAATCCTGACGCCGTTGAATTATAAATTGGATTTGAAATCGAGGTGCATTCAATTTTCGTATTCAGTGTGCACAGTGATTGGCCCTCTCTAAGCAGCTCTGGAGCGATCATAAACTGGATGAGCAGAATTGTTGGCGCAGTCGTAAATCTCTAATGGAACCGACGATATAGGTGGAAATAAGCGGCTTAACCCAGGTTCACAAAATAGATTACAACAATAAAGCTGGTGGTATTTCGCAGTCGTCCATCAAAAGAGGAAACGAATAGCCACCCTAAGACGGCTGTCCATTTATCACGTTTATCTAGATTTCGCACTGGACCGTATCATTTACTGCGAAAAAATCTATAACGGGCACATTTCAAACACGATTAATAGTCGTTGAATAAGCGTTCTGTTTCACCGTGACTCCATGTCGACGGACCACGCGCTTGCTCTGTGCTGAGTGCTCCGGCCACGCCGCATTTTTAAAGCTTAGATATTTTTATTTTTTATTAACTGACCTGAATTTCTGTCGAGTGTTAATCTGTCGAGTCAAGTGTTAAAGCTGAATATAAAAGTCGAGTCAAGTGTTAAAACTTGCTTTCGTCCGACGGATACCAATTGCGCTCGTAAACTAACCCGTTTCGATAGATACACTACAGGTGCGTAGGCACTTTCCAAACACCATGAAATCCTCCATATTCTAGAAACGTGCTGACGGGCGCCGTCTTATCCCTTTTACTGCAATGAGTTATGTTATAATTTGTTCTTTTGGGCTTCGGCCACAAAAGGGTTACAAGACGAGGTAAGAAGCGTGTGATGTGTAACAGCAAATGGAATGGAAATTGATGAGGGGCCATTTGTCACGGGTCTAACTTTGCCGAGAAGATGCGAAACTCAAGATATCTACGATTTTCTGAAATCGATACAATGACCCTTTTTGTCAACCCATCGTATTTAACAAGTACCGGTTAATGGAGTGCCGTGAGACATAAAAATGTAAAAACCTTGTAAACCAATTCCACTAAATGGATGTTCATGAAACATTGCATTGCATTGTTTAAAGCTTAAATAAAAACATTTACCAATCAAAATTTTCCGATCACTATTACAACAATTTATAACAACATCAAGCGCTGCTTCGCTCGCGTGGTTTATATTTTTGATAATACTTTGTCTGTGTGTTATTTAGTTAGTTACCCAGAAATACTTACGTATTACCATTTATATTTTATTTAAAGTATCCAAACCGAGTTTCAAGCCAATCGCATCACTCGTCCCATACAAACTTTGGCACCCCATTTTACCCCCTTTTGAGGGTTATTTTAAAAACCCTGAAACACGTCCAATTATTTCATACTTTTGATGTTCAGACGAAGTTTCAAGTGAATCGCACCTATTGGATAACAAGATACTAAACGATGTTGAATACGATGTCGTCTAACGTTCTACACGTTTTCATAATTTAGATTGTAACAGTGAATTCCTCATGTAATAAATAGGTTATTAATTTAAAGCATCTAAACGCAAAAATAAAGCATAAATTATAATAATTAATAAATCATAAAAATTATCGGGTTTTCTTTGTTCTTATAATGAAAGAACGACACTTTACATTTACTTTTTGAAGATAACTTCTTTTAAATGTTGACCGCTATTGTAGTTAACTTGACTTGGTGGGTAGTTCCCATATGTTCTATGGAACTTGACGCCATCGAACAGAATAAGATATTTTTTCTTTTTTTGTACTATGAAACGTGAAATACTTTTATTTCTCTAATTGTTCTATAGGACAAGGTAAATAAGACCTCTTTACGATTATCATATCATATTGACCTCTAGAAAGTAATAATAAATTTATTGTGGCACTTCTCAAAGTGACTAATTTGATTGACTTGATTGACGCATTATGAGAAATGTCCTCTAACTTGAGATTGGCAGTAATGGTTTTTCGCTATTATACGACCGATTGCCTAATGTTATATTCATTGTTATGGTTAAAATAGAATAATTGACATTATCAATGTCATTTAACTTCTCATGGAAGATTTTGGGAAAATCTGATTCCCATTTTGTTCTATGGCATGAAACTCGGGTGAAAAGCTAGTATGTCTTATACTTATACAACTTATACTTCTCAATAATACAATTTTAACTAAGCTGGCTCATATGTTTATAGAAGCATCAATCCTTCCATTATCTTGAGAGTTTCGAATGTTGACCAGCACTGAAATATCTGTCTGGTCTACCTCGGGTTGATTGATTAATTATTTAGCGCCCGGCCAAACTAACATAAATTTCAGTACCGTTTTTTGTGACGTGATTTTTTTGTTCGTATATATTATCAACACATTTACAGTGGTGTGAAATAAAGCTGATTTTTATTATAAGACCAAATCAAACCGGAATTACATGACCAAAATTATGTAAACGAAATTAAGCTCGTTTGACCTCAGCCTTATTGAAACTAAGTTAGGGCTACAATACAAATTAATTTTAGAGCTACAAATAATTTGGTTTTGGAATCCTACTAATATTATAAATGCGAAAGTTTGTGAGGATGTAAGGCTGTGTAGATGTGTGGATGTGACGAAGTTTGTTTGTGCCTTAATCATGCTGTAACGACTGAACGGATTTGAACGGCTGGAATAACATATAGGCTACTTTTTGTTTGGATACCACGCAAGTGAAGCCACAGGCGAAAGCTAGTAATATTAAATAAGTGTGATAACATCATAAACAATGTTGAGTGGTATGTACACAAGACGCCATTCATTTAAACTGTCAAGGCACGGACTTCAGATATTTTCAATTTCGAAAATCACTGAATGTTGTAAACGGAAAAGGTTGGAGTGGAAAATAGGTCCTTTTACAAAGACCTTTGACCCTCCTTTTTATCTGAGTGTTAAATTAAGGTTTGTAACGAGCTTTTTAACGAGAGAATTCTATTAGTTGAATGTTTATGTTTCAAACAAGTAAAAAATTAACAAGGAAATGTGAAGTTTAATCCAAAATTCAAAACAAGACCGGCCAAGTAAGAGTCGACTCTTACACCGAATATTATGAATAATTATATTTCTTGTTAATCCAAATAAACGGGGATCAAACTCTCACTCTGTCGAATTCATTCTAGGGTCTGACCTCTTCAAGTATTTCCTGTAGGTGCTCCTTTTAATATTTGCCAAGTGACTGGATTCCATAATAGGTTGGAGCATGAGCGGCGCAATCAATCATCGATGACTATCGGTTAAGGGGAGGTTGGGACGCGCCGCCATTACCGAAAAACGAGGAACTTACTAAAAAAAGATAATATTAGATAAAGTCGACGAGATATAGGCTCCAAGACAGTTATTTCTGGTTGTATTGCTATAACGAATAATATAATTTAATTGATTTTCAATATAGTTGATACATTCTATGTCTGTTTAGAATATTATATATCATATTTAGTAAATATTCCTTTTTTTTCATCTTGTGGTCTTCCGTTAAAGTTAGTTCAAATAAAAAATTCTTCAAAAATATTATCATAATAGTAATACTGAGATGGCGGGACGAACTGGACTATTTCTAGCTGACTGGGAGACTACAGCACTGAATCTTAACGTCTGGAGAGAATGAGGGAAGGCCTTTGCCCAGCAGTGAGATCCAAATGGCTCATAATAATAATTATAATAATTTAAATACTCAATGTAAGAATTAATTTCCAATGTAAAAGCAATTATCAATTTGAGCTTGAACACAAATTGAATGGACTCATCGCGGTTATATAATGAAAGTTGCATTCGCCTCCAGGCTATTATCACAGCTAATGAACCGTCAGAAAAAGGGGTAGTCGAAAAAATCAGCTAAGTAATGAGGATAAGCTGTGTGACACTTTTCCGATATGGCCAGTTCAGAAGCTACTTAATTTTCAATTTCTTTAATATTATCAGTTTTTTCTACGATACGATACTAGCTGTTGCCCGCGACTTCATACGTTAGATTACCTTTATAAGTAGGTACCTATTTCAACTTTCTTTAAAATATTTTTTAAAAATCCTGAAACACCTGTACGTTTATTTTGTATTTACGATTAGCTATTACGATTAGCTTTGAGACTCGGTTTGGATACTATTATCCAAACCGAGTCTCAAAGCTAATCGTACCGCCCACCCTTTAAAAAGTTTCAATACCTAGGTACCGCATTTCACCTCGTTTTAAGGGTTATTTTGCAACATCTTGAATTACCTACGTGTCCATTTACTTTGCATTTACAGTATCCAAACCGAGTTTCAAGTAAATTGCACCACGCGTTAAAAAGTTCCATACAAAGGTTTTCACCCCTTTTCACCCATTCAGGGGTTGAATTTCAAAAAGTCCCGCCTTAGTGGGTCGTTTTGCGATAAAAGGAAGGTACATTCCAAATTTCAGCTTTCTAGCTTCAGCGGTTTCGGCTCGGCGATAATGAATCAGGCAATCAGGTTAAGCCCTTTTATAGGTACCTATAAAAAAAGTACAACTGGAACGGTGAAAAGAAATATATGTATGTATTACACAACTAGCATCTGCTCTCTCCTCGGATAAAAACAACCTCTACGTTTGTACTACATTATTGCAGGTCATAAACTATGTGTAGATATTCCATGTTACAAGACGAGTGAGAACATACATACAATAGGTAATAAGATTTTATACAGGCGTATTATTTTGATATCTATTTATTTAGGCACTGAAAAAACAGCTGAAGAAACGAATAATTGATTACTGCGAGGTAATTGATTAACTTAAAATAATTAAAAAAATTGATTTATTGCGATCGCAAATACAAAATTATGTAAATTCAAAATGGCCTGTATCGGGCAGCTAATTCTCTGCAAATGCAAGTTACTTTCTGCATTTCAACAACAATAATAATAATAATAGCCAATTAAACGATTAAAGGAAGAAGCAAAGGAGGTCTATGCCCAGCACATCTTGTGGATTATGATGTATAATAAGTACATTTTCACATACATACATAGGTACATAAATAAAATCACGCCTGTTTCCCGTAGGGGTAGACAAAATAGATAGGTATTCTTTCATTAAGGTTTTACAGGAAGGGAAAGATTTAGGCGTACGTACCTAGACCAAATTGGCGACATTTTGAAAAAGAGTCAGACCAACAGTACCCTAAATTGACGAGCATCTTTGAAGAATGTAATGAGAGTGAATGGAGCGAAAGAAGTATGTCAGGTTCCTAGCAAATAGAGATCAGTGATCTCTGTATGAAGGTATTCCAAAGTAGTAGGTAAACCTAATTGGTAAAACTTATCGTAAATTGTGAACCTGTTTTATTATGTAGGGAATTTTTTACTGGTCACCTCACCTAGCTTCCTCTACTTCCTAGATTCACAGCAATTGATAACGCTGATGGAAATTATCAACATCTTCAACTACGGAGCGTCTACCTAATTTACCCCCGAATACTCAAACGCATCTCAGAGTTGAGCACGTCTCAAATGACGGGTTTTTTCAGATTTTCATCAAAAACTGTCAAAAAACCGTGACTTAGAGTGCTCAACTCTGAGTCGCGTTTGAGTATTCGGGGGTTAGCAAAACAAGAGGTTCCTATATTTTACTTTTAGACCACAGGTGGTAGGTTACCAAAGCAAATTCAAATCTTGTTCAAAACCAGTCGTGCCCCAATGGGGCTTTCTGTTCGAAAAATGATGCGTTATACCAGGACTCTCAAACGGTGAAGAAAAATATCGTGAAGAAAACGGCTTGTCGGAGAACCGTAGAAAGCTCGAAAACATGTGTCAAGTGTACAAAAGGAGCCTTCGAGGCGTCCTTTCACCAATCCTTTCACCACACTGGTTCGAAAGAATTAGTGACACGACTAGATAGCAACTTTTTGACAAAAATGTATTCCGCTTTTCTAAAGATAACCACGTTGCTACGGTAATGAAATCGAAGTTGATTTGCTGTTCTGAGGTAGGTACGATCCATATTCCGTTCGTTGCATATAATAGCTGAGCAATAATCGCGATGCTACAGATTCATTAAGTTCTCTGGTTCTAGAAAAAAGCTTGGAGTTGTTAAATGTCCTGATTAATATATGAAGATAACTTTTCATGTGAATGGATAACCTGAAAACCATACGTACATTAATGAAAAATACTTAAGTACGAACTCTGTTACGTGTTCTTTCAAAATAAAAATCCATTTCTGCATTTGCATTTCAACGAAGCATCTGGTACCTTTCATTGTTAATGCTACTCACCTCACTTTTTCCCAGTCGTTTGTTACAATATTGTTTATTAAAAAGGAGTTAATATTTTTACTTAAACTAATTTAGATCTGAATTCTCATTTGTTAGTTTTGTTGATTTCCTCAGATTAGTTTTCTAAATTTAGCCTATCGTAAAAATCAAAGTCCACAAAAAACCTACCTAAAATTATTTACTTGATGAACATAGCGAATTCTCAAGGGGCGGGGCGTACCACCACCAATATATTATGGAACAAACTTTTGAAACTGTCCTAAAAAGCAGTACTCCCATTATAATATCATCACAAAGTTTAATTTAGTCCATAAATATCACAAACCAACCAAAACTTTGTCGACTTACTCGTATATCTCGGCTATTACGTGTAAGTAATAGTTTTAAAGTGATAACAGCTGAGCAAGAGTCGAACTAGTGCACTTGCTCTGGAAATGCAGAGCCGAGACTCGGAGATAAAAGCCTTTCCTTAGACTGATTCTGTAACGTTCATTCCTTGCTCAATGCCACTAAACGTTCAAAAACCAGTAACGAACAAACTGAATCAAAGCCTTCCAGAATCACCCACTTCACAAGTAGGTACTAGTCGTATCACTAGTTCTTTCGAATCAGTGTGGTAAAAGGTTTTTAAGTGCGTCTTAAAGGCTCTATTCGTTCACTTGACTTATTTTTTCCGCACTTTTATATATGCCGGTTTCCTCATGATGTTTTCCTTCACTGTTTCAGAGTACTGGTTTAGCATATTTTTTTCGAACAGAAAAATCCATTAGTGCACGACTGGATTAATTGAAACCACGACTTTAGGATCGGAAGGCGAGGCAACTACCACTAGACCATCTGAGCTCTCTAAAATAGGCCATTATCAGTGAAGCAATTTAAAAAGTATCTAAAATAAACTTTAGTTTCCATTTTAGAGTACAGTACCTGAGCCATTTACAAGTAAATATTACAGAAAGCAGAGTCTGAATCGTCGAAAAAAATCATAAAGATACCGCTACGGTCTTTTAATGCATTTTAAAGTGGATTTCAGTAAACATTTATATTTAGCTGGTTCTTTGTTTTAGTATTTTTCGTATGAGTGTTTTTACACTTTCGTTTTATAACTTTTTGTAAAGTAGATAGTTAATTTTTTTTTATTTGAATTTCTTCGTCATTAATTGTAATAATGGTTGAAAATTTTAATGATAATAATGAATAGGAATAGTAATTTGTGAAATGAAATAAGCCAAAGACCTATCAGAAGGCCTATGTGACAGTAGGCAAATAATGGTATTTTTGTCGTAAGAAAACGCAGTTGCTATGATTGACGTGACGTACAAGCAGTAGAGAATGAAAATTTTTGAGGTAATTGTACACGAATGTGCAATAAAACCATGGTAATTACATCGCAAATTGTTTTCGTTCGTAGCGTCAGTTCGTAGCACCTCGTAGCTCTCCGTAGCAGTCGTAGACCGTAGTTGGCATAATGGCCCACCCCAAACCGCGCCGTTGTTGTTACAATCGTGCCATTATTTTTCTTTTTGTATTTTTAGCTACTAACTAAAATCTTATACTGAATCCAGCTTCATGTTGGTCTTTGCTGGTAAAGATTCGTCTCAGTGAAGCGCTCGTGGCGTAGCTTGTTTAGACATTCTTGATTGATCGTTGAAGTTAAGCAACGTTGTGCGCGGTGACAATTGGGATGGGTGACCGCAAGTGGCATTACGAGCTGAGCGCTTCCGTGCTTCGTCGTGTTCCGGCACGTTAAATTGTCGGTCCTGGCTTTTAAGTCGTTAAGCCATGACGGAGGCCTTTAGGCGGCCTAAAAACTCCGTCACAAGAGTTGGCCACTAGCTCATACGAACTTACTTACTTACTTAGTTTGGGCTGATTAGAGGCTAAAAAAATATACTTAAATAATATTTTTAAGGATCGTATGAGTACCTCTTATTATGTTTTGGCTAGCTCACCACATCCATCTTGAGACTTTTGGATCAGGAGTGGCAGCAAGTTTTCTTATGCTTACTTGTGGCTCTGCCCATCCCGTTAGGGATCCAAGCGTGATAATATTGTATGTATATTAATATTTTTATCCATTTTCATTTTTTCTTTTTAATTTTATCAGCTCATTCTGCTCTTGAGAAACTTATAAACATCCGATAGCTACATAAAATGTTCGATAAGATCTGTTTGCCATTTTTCTGTTAGAGTGACTAAACAAGCCATAAAGGAAGAAACCCTATTTGATCGAGCGCAAAAAGCTAGTGAAGATCTGTCAAACAACTTGGGCGATTGGCGTTAGTAGAACACAACATATGGTGCATATTTATGTTTGTATGTTTGTTCAACAATAATTTTCGAACCGTTCGTTGATTGAAAGGTAGGTCGAGAGGTTGTACTAATACAATTTACTAGGCTATCAAAATATACTCGTACATCGGTCGAGAGCTTGTTTGAATATAGTGTAGCATAACATTTAATAAAACCGATTAAGTGCGAGTCGAATTCGCACACGAAGGGTTCCGTACCATTGTACATTAAAAATGTTTCTTGTAAGGGGGCCCCTTTTTTATTTCATTTTATTATTTGCTATAGCGGCATTAAAATTTCAACTCTCTACCGTAATAGGTACGGTTCATGAGAAACAGCTCGTTGAAAGACGGACTGACGGACGGAAGGATGGACGGAAAGCGGAGGCTTAGTAATAGGGTTCGGTTGGCACCCTTCGGGTACGGAACCCTAAATAAAACAATATTGCTTCCAACATGAGCCCCAATTCGTTAGTATGAATTTGTAGTTCCTGTATTTTTTATTTACTTTTTTGTTGAAAGTAAAATATTCCTATTTCATAAAACAGAGATTTTTCTATCAGTGCATTAAAGTGAAGAATACTGTAAAATATCAGTTCGAGTTTAACCACTTTGCTTTAATAGAATTGTTATCTTTGTTCGTAATCTTTTGTCAAGGATAACCAACGACGCGACGGCCGGCGTAAGATTACAATAGCAATAGAACACAATAATCAGGTTTGGAATGTATACAAATCAATAAACTACATTATTTACAAATATTGTATTGTAGGTACTTATTGTAATTTAGAGCAATGGTGGTCTAGAGGTAGCGGCCCCGCCTTCTGATCTATGGTTGTTGGTTCAAAGGCGGTCATGTGCCAATGGATCTTTTATTGGAAAAAATTATGTGCGTTTATACCTAACAGTACTCTTAAACGGTGAAGGAAAATATCGTAAGGAAACCGGCATATATAGTAGAACCTAAAAAGATCAAAAAACATTGTGTCAAGTGCGTGAAAGCAGCCTGTAAGGCGCGGTTAAAATATTTTCATATTATTTAAAGATTTGAGTGGAAAAGTTACCTGATTAAATCATAAGTAAAGTTTTCAACGTGATAAACATCTTACCCAGAAATTTTCAAAATATGTTTAAATCAGATTTCTGCAATGCAACTCTTTGTTTGCCAGAGTCCGGTGAACAAAGTTTGCTCGAGTCCGAAGGAGCGTACTTAGGTAAACTTAGTGATAAGTTGACGCAGCATCTTTCAAACTCAGTAAGTCTGAGGCTAAACGTGCTTCTATTCTCTCCACAATACTTTTATAACTACTATATCCGAGATCACGATGGATAAAGAAACTGATTTAAAAAAGGTCCTTCGCGATGAAGTGATGCCGATACTGAAGCCGATTACCACGTACCTTTAAAAGTAATAGTTTTTAAACCAAGTCCAAGATATTTCCAGGCTCCTAAGAATTTCACTAAATTTGTCCTTATGGATTTACAAAGGGTTGGCCTATCATTTCTTTATAAAAATATTCACATGAAATATGTTATATAATATCGTCATAAAAAAATTGTCAAACAATTGCAAGTGCAATCCTTTCACAACATTGGTTATAAATAACTAGTAACACGACTAGTACAAGTCTTTATATTCTGTCGAGTAGGAGTGATACATTTTCAAGTGGTCATCGTCAAACAAAATCATTCGAATAAATTGACGATACACGCAGGACTGTTGAAAGTAGCCTGGACAAATTTCAGTGGATGATCGCATTAGGTATTGGCTCAATTTCTGAGGGAAAATCTCAAGTTGAATGTAATAAGCCCCACAAGTTTTATCATAACTTTTGCCAGTTTATGTTTACGTTCATGATCGGTGGGAATCTAAACCATGATCCTTTTTAGGATTTGGATTGGCTAGTTACTTAAGAGTGTGCATTAGCGGATTTCCCTCATCAAAATCGATGTAGAATTCTGTTGTTAGTTAATAAAATGTGTTTATTTAATAAAATATCATTAAATGCAACATTTTATAATGGTTCTGATGAAAAAAAAAACAAATAAAAAGAATATTGAAAAATCCATATTTCGTGTATGTTTTGATCTTCTATCTCGGGAACACCACCATATTTTCAAATGATTTTTACAGTGATAAGAAGAAGAACTACTTATTTAGGTAGTTATTGAAAAAAGGCATTTTCATTCATTTTGTAGTTTTCTTGTATTTACCAATTATTTTATTTGCCAGAACATTCGCAATCAATATTTTGCGCGGTCTCATTTTGTATTTTTTCTTTTATACACTCGAAATCCTTTCAATTCGATTCACTCTAATGACTCTAACAATGTTACTGTAACTATTGTAAAATACAAAAATACATATTATCACGCTCGTATCCCTAATGGGATGGGCAAAGCCACAAGTAATCATAAGAAAACTGGCAGCAACTCTGATTCAATGTCCCAAGAGGGATATGGTCAACCATGGTTACAGGTGATCAACCCATCGCACTTATAGATGGTCGATTATAAAATATTTAAACAAGTCATTTAAACAATTCATATAAGTCAGTAGACAGAATTACAATGTTTCAACACCGTGGCAGTATTGATTCGGCCGGTACTTTCCAATTTAGCCCAGAATGTATGATGACTTTTGCCGGATATTTTTGGAGCTGTCTGGTCGACAAGTCGAGCAAATAATATTATAGTTAGGTACGTCGCCGCCGTATATGACTGAATTTATTTCAAGAATATGAACACTTTAGTAGTCCAGAAAGTAAAGTTGTACAATGTACCCTCAGACCAAATAAAAAGAAAAGACGCCGCGCCGCGGAAAGGTTTTGAGGTTTTTGTTCCAAGTAACCTAAAATTCATAACGATGTTATTTGAAGTACTTACAAGTGAAAAGTGATTCCGTGAGACTTTTTATGTGATAAGCTGCTGTTTTTGCAAGTTTTCACTACACAGGAAGGCATAATTCTATTTCAAATTTTAAGTTTACTAGATGACGACTCGTGAGCGATGATCATGGTTTTAATGTAGGTGTGTGCGTGAGCGTGTATGTTTACTTGCAGGAGCACGGTTTTGTGTGTCTTCGCTTTTGTTGTTCGAAGCGCGGCGTCTTTTCTTTTTATTTGGTCTGAGAATGTACCATGTAAAAGTAATAGTAGACCCGTAAATACCTTCAGCCAGTAGAGGACCAGCCAGATAGGTACATACCTTCACTTATAGGCGGAGCTTATATACTGCTAGACTATCACATTTACGATTTAAATAAAATGTAACGGCCAAGTTGGTCAACAAAAAATCGGACAAGTGTGAGTCGAATTCGCACACGAAGGGTACTGTACCATCTTACATTAAAAAATGATTCTTGTATGGAGCCCCCTTTTTTATTATTATTTGTTTTTATAGCGGTCCCGTATTATATACACGGTCCCGTCCGTCGGCACCGTTCGGGTACGGAACCCTAAAAACACAGTAATGAACACACAATGTTATTTCATAGTCAGCGCTGGGCTAAATGTTATTGTAGTTTTCACTGCCCACTTGTACATATTCACGGTCGGTCCGGCGGAAACACTTGGGCGGACGGGATGAGCTACTCCAATTACGTCCATCAAATCAGAATTCCTAATTTATTCGACTGTCTATGGTTTTCGTTGCAGCTAAATTCAATTTAATGAAACGTAGTTTTAAATTAACTTTTAGAGTTCTGTTACCTTAACAACATTTACCTTTTCTGTTACGTTAATTTTTGCACATTTAAGGTCAGTAGAAATAAATAACAAATACTAAGGTGCACGATCCCTTGGAGGTCAACCCAATAAAAAGTACAGCCGTTTTTGTTGGTCCCAAAAAAAACCCTATAGGATAATTCTCGTTGACCTAGAAGCATGAAACAAGGCAAAGAAAACAAGGTCTCAGCATAAGCTCAGAAAATAATGGAAATCCCTTAATTTAAAGTTAAAGTTTATCGCGATTACAGACACATTTGCTGTTAGGCGCCATGGGAAGTGGGAAAGCAATTGCAAAGTTAATTTTGTAATTCGAATCCATGATCTATGATAGTCATAGGCGTTTAGTTCCCTAAATGCGCAAGTCTTAATCGCACTTGTTTGATTTTTATACGTTGTTAAAGAAAATACTTGTTTTTTTTGTAAAGTAAATCGGCATTGTATGGGCTTTTTCCTCATGGCCTAACTATTTCGCCTAACTGATTTGGTTACGAGGACTAACATATCCTATGTATGGAGGCAAATCACACACAGCATCTGTTACATGATTCTGAATAATGTAATGCAACTTAAACAAATCTAAAAGAACGAAAAACAAAAGCTTGTTCAAATTGAATTATTATCGTTGATATTTACAAAAAAGAAGTGGGATGGGGTAGAAATATCTCGCGATCATGAATTATAAAAATCCCTCGCATCACATGAGCTTCAACTTTTGATGGTCCTCAAAAGGTCGAACCACTCACGATTACAAACTTTGGCATAGATAGAATAACATTGTTATATACGCTTGAAAAATAAAATGTAATTAGTCGGCGAACCTAAAGACAAGCGCACATTATGTGCGACGCAATTAGGCTGCTTTGGAAAAATCCTCATAAATCATTTTCATATATTTTGTATGGACCATTGCAATCACCAGCATCAGGAATGAAGTCACTAGCACATTGGATTCTCACACCTGAGGTTCCAATCAATCAGATTTTGTATTATTTCTGTGAATGAAAAAGCATACAAGTGCGAGTAAGACTCGCCGCTATGATTAAAAATAATTATAATAATAAATAAAGTCGAGCCTATATAATTATTTTCTTATAGTTTGATTCTGGCTTGAATTTATGGGCTATAATTATATCAATTAATTTAAATAAAGTGATCCGCAATGTCAATGGCCACCAAGTTCAGACCGCAGATTAAATAACCGGATATTTTTTATTAAATATTACACTAAATCATAGCCAGCGTTCAAAACATTCTTGATATGGCTTTGTTCTTATGCTTTTGATTCCATGACAAATGCTGAAAAATACTTACATTGTAGCTCGACCGTAATCCGGCAGTGTTCGTGTGCACAACCCAACAACACAACTCCAATCCCCAAGTAAGCCGCGAATTTTTCGACGAAATGTGCAAAAAGAACGCTAAATACTTAATACCGAAAACGTAAGCAGTGCCTTCATACTATGGTTCGATGCTGAAAATCTTTTTTTTTTGTAGTTCCCTACCACATAAGTAAAAAAGGGGCCCTTATTGTCCGTCTGTCCGACCATATAAAGTCTTTTCTTAAGAACGGATAAAGTTAAAATTAATATCAAAATGCAAAGACCGCAGACCTCCTATGAAAAATTCATACTTCTGAATCAGTTAGAGTCAAGCACAGTCAAAAATTGTTAGTAAAAATCATTCCTAGCTCATGCCTGGTTTTCCTCTAGGTTCCATGAAAAAGACCCAAGGGGCCAGGCGGCCTAGCCTAATAAAGTTTTAATGAAACAAGGCTAAAAAGGTCACGTATATCTAGGACAATAAATATTCAACCATCATCTAATTTTGTTGTTGGTACAGCCAACAACAAAATTATATCATCTTCCTGCCCTCATCCCACTCCATGTGGGGTCGGCTCAGCATGATCCTTGGATCATGCTGTAAGAGTTTTGGCTAAGGTGTTTTATGACCGGCCGCCTGCCTGACGTCAACCCTCCTTGGGAATACTTGCTTATTGTATCTCATCATGTTGGAGGACACTATCCCTTAGTCGACTTTTACGACATGCTCGGGGAGAAAAGCAGCTGAACGCATTTTTTCTTTACTTCCAGTCCAGCAGAGAAGTAATTAAAAATAAATTATATACTAATAATATATTATTAGACTATATTACTATACTTATAGATATAGTCATCTGTACCTGTACCTACTGTAAAATGGTGCCACATCACAATACATTTATTTGACAAAAACACAAAATATATTTATGTTCATCATGCGTTACGGTACGATTACATTCTGTCAAGTAAATACATGGACGTACGCAGCATTTCAAAATTTATTTATTTTTAATTATGAATTATTTTGCAATCACCAAAAGACTACAAAATTGAAAAAAAAAACAATGGAAATGGACCATTTTGGTGACTTTTATCACCCGGTGATTATCAAGAATTGATACTGTTTGCTGAAAGTGCGCCTCAAAGGCTCCTTTCGTGCACTTGATCTTCGAACTTTTTAGGTTCTACGACATGCCGGTTATCGACGGTCATCGAGAATTGCACGGCATCACCATCGACCTACTCAACACCACCTACAGCCTCAACATCATCGAGGGTACTGGAACGCTGCTGCCAACATCCCAAGGTCCTTCTCCGGTACTTCAAGGAGTTGGGCTGGCTGGGGGAGGGTTAGCAGGGGGGATAATGCACAATACACCCCACCGCGGGACGTCAGTGCAGATCTTTGTTCCCCTAACCTTAATTAGAATTAGAATTAGACATGCCGGTTTCCTCACGAGGTTTTCCTTCACCGTTTGAGAGAACTGGTATAACGCACATATTTTTTTTTTCGAACAAAAAATCCATTGATGTCTGGATTTGAACCCACGGCCTTAGGATCGGAAGGATCGAGAGCTGCTAACACTAAATCACCAGTGCTCTCATATGCATTTATTGATTTATTTATTTTTTACGAAGTGTGGTTTTTACCTACCTAACACATTAAAAATCATCTGAAAATATGGTAGGGTTCCCATGATTTACATCAAAACATACATTTGATAAAAACACGAAACATGGATTTTTTAATATTTCTTTAATGCTTTCCACCAGCGCAGCGTCTTAACGCGTAAAATAATGCGTATAGTAATGTACGCAGATGTGGTCTAGGTTTTTACGCGTTAATTTACTAACGGTATTACTAATCTTATATTATAAGAATCTTTGTCCTGACTGACTGACTGACTGACTGACAGACAACGCACAGCCTAAACCGCTGGACGTAGAGACTTGAAATTTTCAGTGTAAGTAAACCTTGGTACATAGGGGTGTACTAAGAAGGGATTTTTCAAAATTCAACCTCTAAAGGGGTAAAAAGGGATGAAAATCTGGAATCATTTTTTGGTCTAAAACTGCACATAATCTATATCAAATTAAAGAGCCGATTTTTCTCATTTAGTTGATGTCATAATTACCTGCAAATTCTTTATTTTTGGCATGTTTTTCATGAAAAATAGAATACTTTTATTTTGACAATGACAGCGATGATACCACAGATTAGTAATAGATGATACAAAAACATATGGAAAAGGAACTGTCAATGTCAAATTACACTATATTCATTAGCGTCTAAAAAAATCCAAAATAAAGATAAAAACTGGCCAAGTGCGAGTCGGACTCGTGCACGTACCCGTACCATTCCACTAATACTATAAATGCGAAAGTTTGTGAGGATGGATGGGTGGATAGATTTAGGTATGTTTGTTACTCTTTCACGTAAAAACTACGGAATATACTTACATACCCTATTATTCATATTCGTTCGCTAAAGTTAGCCATTGCTTAAAGTTAGCCCTGTCACTGTTTGTCATTATGAAATGGTAAGAGATGGCAGTACTTTAGTCATCGTTTAGCGTACACTATATTACATAATAATGAATAATGAGGATAGTAGGTACTACGTGTGCTGGAATAGGACATAGGGTACTTTCGATCGGGGTACCGCGTGAGCGAAGCCGCGGGCGGCTGCTAGTAAATAATAAATAAATAAACACCGTCACTTCAGAGGGCTTTAACGCATTGTTTAGCGCGCTAAGCTGTGATGGCTACATTAACGCCCGCATTCTTGAAACGTTTTCTTTGAGATTTCTTGTAAAATTTTGTTATCTTTTGTTTATTGCATAAATGCATTTTAATGTAATACTTTCGCTCTGTTGCTTTAACCGTCATTGTACTCGTGTTCTCTGTCTCGAGTTCAATTTTGTTGTGAGTTATTGCATTATCTCAGCGAAATAGCTTTTGTCGACACAGTACCTACCTTAATGTGGCCATTAACATTACTGCTAATGCAGGTGGAGCCGCAGCATAATCGTGTTTTTTTTCTCTTAAATCTTATTTACATTTTAAGGAACCAAATAAAGAAATATAAAATTTTGTTTTCTTTTAATAAACACATTTAATTAACTAACAAAAGAGTTCTACGTCAATTTTGGTGAGCAAAATCAGTTTTTACTTTTATCGACAGCAGTAAGTACCTCGGCATACGAATTCCAGGTGGACATTTCATGATTTGTGGGTTTTAAAATTGTAACAATTAAACAACTTTGAAAATTTCGTAAGTTTGTATGCGAGACGACTGCACAAGAGCGGAGATCCGATTACGCCTATTACGCTCGTAGGGGAGAGAAGGCAAAACGGCGCCGGAAGGTAAAGCGGAAGACTCTATAACTATAATACTATAAACTCCATCGATCGAATCTTTTGACAACTGCTTCGCTACTCCGTTTCCGCTTTTGGACAGTGCTCTTGAAGCTGTCACGCGCCGGCGCATATTTTAATCAATCTAAGTAGTTTTTTGGTAATTTGATTTGGCTGTCATCTATAACAGGTATTTTGTATCTCTAACTTCGCGTGTTTACTTTAAATAATGATGGTTATTGTTTGTTAAAAGGATACACTGTTGTACTTGCTCTTGTCCAAAATTAGTTAAGTTATTATTTTGTTACTCTTTGTGTCTAGTTATTAAGTCTGTTTTTTTTGTATTTGTTGTTGTGTACAGTTTCTGTGAATAAACGTTTGTCTATGTCTATGTCTAAAGGAGTATTCTTGGACCAAAACTCTTCCTTTTATATATAAATGACTTGCATGAGCCAACTGACTATGAAACTATTATTTTTGCTGATGACACAACTGTAAAAATTAAATGCTCTGACATAAATTCCATTCAAAATGACATTAACATCTTGACATCACATCTTGGTTAAATAATAATAATTTAAACAATACAAATTGACTGAAAAATACAAATTGAAAAAGTATGTATCAAGCTTAGCAAGTATGCATAATGTGCTTAAAAGGCTGCGCGAGATAGCCTCTATAAAAGTGACTCTTAATGCCTATCATGGTTACGTTGGCTCAGCTCTACAATATGGCCTTTTATTGTGGGGAAATAGTGTCGACACTGACAAAGCGTTCAGAGCTCAAAATCGATGTACCTATTTGTTCACTATGTGGCGCTCATTTTCTAGAGCCCTGTAGGCCACTATTTAAAAAATTTCAAATTTACATAAAACAAACAGCAGACTTTGTAAAACAACAGGCATCTTTTTTCAGTACGCATCAAGATTTCCGAGCAAGAGTGCTAAGGAACACGTCCAATAGCAGACTATGCATTCCTAAATATAATCTTAAACTTACACAACGTCAAGCCTATTACATGTGCATTAAAGTTTATAAAGTTGCCAACTGACCTTAAAGATTTAAAATTTCATTTGTTTGGCAAAAAACTTAAAAATTGGCTTCTTGGTAAATGTTTTTACTTCATCGACGAATATTTAAATAGCTCTTGACACTTAATTATGTATAAATATTTTTGACATTCTAAAACTTGACATTCTTAAAATGATTTTAACATTACATTTAACTATGACTTAACAATAGAATATAATTTATTAACATTTACAATTAACTTATTTGCATGCCAAAGATTTTGGTAGGTCATAGATTGGACTGATGTATTTTTAAGACCATTATTATTTTATCACATGTGTTCGTGCAAATAAATGTCATTTTTTTCTTTAACCTATTTCGTCCCACTGCTGGGCAAAGGTCTCCCCCAAACACTTCCAGACATCCCTATCCTGAGCCTTCTCCCACCATCTTCTTTCGAAGGCATCGAGTTCGTCCCGCCAACGCTTCCTCGGCCGACCCCGACGCCTTTGTCCCTCCGGTGTCCAGGCTGTGGTGATGGTAGCCCACCTATCGGGAGCCATCCGACTGACATTTATGTCAGTCATTTATCATTTATAAAACAATATGAGATTGATTTTAGCATAACCTCGAAATTGTACTTTAAAACTAACCAAAAGGCAAAACGGACCGGTCAAAATGGTACACTGTTCTTAATGGATAAATAAAAGAATTATTTTTTGGATTTGACCAAAAATAAATTAATCAAGGGGAAAAGTAAAGGAAAAGTAACCAAGAAAAAACAAAGAAATGACATTTGACAGAAGCAGAAAAAGAAGATGTTCGATGTTTTTATTGTTCACACCTGTATTCAGGTGAACTCTTGGATCACCGCTATTCCGACGCAATTGCAGTGAGTCCACAGTTGACATATTTGACATTGACGGTTTTGACAAAGACGCTAGATTTAATTGTAAAAGATTTTTTTGCTTTCAGATGTGGTCCATTTTACCTTCACCTGTGGGCAGAACGGACCAAAAAGGTATTGGAAATCATTCAATATCTTGTCGTTGCTGTGATTTGATTAAAGTCTGATTAATAGATATGGCAGATTAATAAATCCTTGGTAATTGGTAAATAAAGCTATTGGTGAATTATTTATGTTTTTTTCCTTAAGTGTGCCGTTTTGCCTTCCTTTTCTTTTCCTAAGTGGTACCGAACGGCCGCCACCCTCGTTTATTTATTTAAAAGCGTTGAAAATTTTCAACTTTTTATTATTTAAGTACGAACACATTTCACACTACCGTACATGATGTGGCTCAACATCCGCTATCATCGGAATACTCACATTCTCTGCCTTCTCTACAATATCCTTCATCACCCCCTCTACATCCTATATCAAAGATCGTTTCACTCCCTCTTGAAGCGCTCGTGGTGTAGCTTGCTTAGACGTTCTTGATTGATCGTTGAAGTTAAGCAACGTTGTGCGCGGTCACTATTGGGATGGGTGACCGCAAGTGGCATTACGAGCTGAGCTCTTTCGTGTTTCGGAGGACACGTTAAATTGTCGGTCCCGGCTTTTAAGTCGTTAAACCACGACGGAAGCCTTTAAGCGGCCTAAAAACTCCGTCACAAGAGTTGGCCACTTAGCTCTTACGAACTTACTTACTTACTCCTCTTTTACCCCGTAGTTGTCCTTCACGCTCCTCTCAAGACCTAAAACCACATGACCTCCCCACCTCCCCAAAACCGTACACGTCAAATTGAAAAATCTTCTAAAAATTTACAAAATATAGAAAAGCTATTTCCTGACCCTAGCCGCAATGCCAATAAAAATAGAAAGCTTCCATTTGTTTTATACTAACTACTAAGGCCTTTTACCATCTATAGTAGACTATATCTAGACCACCAGTGCTCTCTTTGAAGTGCTTGTTTTATAATGTGTGCAATAAAATTGTGTATTGCGACATTTTCTATTTTTAGTGAACCCCCCCAAAATTTCCGGCTGCGACCGCGCCTGGATAGTATTCTCTCCAACATGATGAGATACCATAAGCAAGTATTCCCAAAGAAGGTTGACGTCAGGCAGGCGGCCGGTCTTAAAACACCTTAGCCAAAACTTTTACAGCATGATCCAAGGAACATGCTGTGCCGACCCCACATAGAGTGGGATAAGGGCAGGAAGATGATGATGATGACGATGATATATTTCTTTATCTTTTTCTACAAAGCACTACCTCTACTTTTTTCTCCAAATTACACTTAAGTTAGCTGGCAGAAAAAGATAATTAGAATTATGTTCGCCTCTGTACCTATAATGTTTTTTCTTATGTTAAATAACGAATTTTCTATCTATCTATTTAATTTTAGTTACCTACTAAAATGAGAGAGTCTTAAAGCGGTCATCACTATAAGTAATGGGTGCCTATCCGACGGACGGATGTAAAGATCTTTTTGACAAAGGCTTTTTATTGGCAACAATATATTTTTTTCCTTTTACTTTTAGTATTTTAATTTGTTTTTGTGTAATAGGTTGTGTAAATAAACCATTTGGCAAAAAAATAAGCGTTATTTTACTTTATAGCAGTAGAAAAACTGTAGGTATTCACATAGTGTCTATAATGTGTTAAAGCCCCTTTTGGGTACCTACCTAACCGAAACCGTTTCTGTGACTACTTAAACATAATATAAACAACTTTAGTACCTGCATACCTACTCGTTTTTACTACCGAGCCGTACGGTATACGTTCTACCTACTATAGTAGGTAGAACGTATACTTAGTAGTGATGGGCCGAATAGCGATTTTCCGGAGTACGAATAGTCGGCCAAACCTTTGGCAAAAAGCTTATTGAACCGAATTTGGCCGAATAATTCTTGAAGATTCGGCGCCCTTTGCTTTTGACTTTTTATTGCCAAAAAGTACTTATTTTTAATTCAGTACGACAGTTTTATTAGCTACTTAGTTACCTACGTCTTATAACGACCTATTTCAATAACTTTTTAAGAACAAATTCTTAGCTACTTAGCTAAAGAATTTATTAGCTAGAAAACAAATTCTTTTTTTTACATTGACACTAACTTAGTATCAATGTAAAGTTCTTAATTAATTCAATTGAACCTTATTTTCATAAATCGTAGATTCTTGCGTAGTTTGATGCAAATTTGAATATTACAAAGCAAATTATTTGTTAGATAATTAAAACATAAAACCACAAAAACATATAGGTATGTTCGGTATAGGCCTATAGGTATGTTCGGCAGTAAGTTTGCAATTTTTACCAAATTGTCAACTGAATAAGAATATTCTGCAAACCCGTCAAATATGCCGAATAGGTAATATAAATCGAATTTTCAGCCCATCCCTTGTAGGTAGTTAGGTAGGTACCTACAACAGTGCAGTAACAATTAGTTTTGAAATGGATTCTTTACTTAGGGTAGGGTGGTGTAAGTTTGCGTAGTTTTCAATCAGTCAGTCTTAAAACTTACACATGTGGAATAATCACGTTTCTTTATACATTTTAAATCTTTCCTTATCTGGCAACTATTCTTAAAGAAGGTTATTGAACAAAGTTTATTATTTTTCACTTAACAAACAAAATCAGAAATCGCGATTTTATACAGCTAGGGGTTTATTTTTTTATTTATTTATAGTTGGTGAAAAGATTGCGCAGTTATTTATTAGGCGCATTACTTACTATCATAATCCTAAATCCCAAAACCTAGGGAATCAGTAGGAATGCTTTTCATACCATCACACATGACATGGTAACCTATTCGATCCAGTCTTGGGTTCTCTAAAGACTTCTGTGCATTCCCCGTATCTCCCTTTGGTCACAAAACAAATCTTAAACGACACTATACTTAGCGCCATATAATATTATCTAACTAACTTTATGACAATTTGTGGCTGATGCAATGGATACCAATCTCAGCAGTCCTTAGGGACGAAGTCACTTTACTTTTTTTTATAATATTTCATACCGAATACGCTTACGAGTAGCCTTGATGGTAGAGGGTTAGTAGATTTGTAACTTTACGATTCATTTTTCATGATCTTCGTGATACTTTACAGTGATATGAAGCAATACAAAACCTTTAAAACAAATAATGTATTATACACCGTAGTGTGCAAGACTACGCGTGGAATACCTACTGTTCACCCTTGTAATGCGCAAACTTACAAACTTTGCCTCTAGCGTAATCATTGAAATTTTACTCCTATCTCATAAAAAGTTACTGAAATAGGTCGTTATAAGCCGTAAGTTTGATGGCAGACAAAAGTAAAACAATCAGCAAAACAATGTAATTTCGTTAAATTTTTTGTCAGTTACATTTGCAAAATGACAAAATACTAGATCAGAAGCCTAAAAAAACTTCGCTAAAAACCACTCATCTGGACTGGCCTTTTTCAGACATAATTATCTCATTATTTTTTCGGGGGTTCATACTGGCTTAGAAAACAAACAAAACCTGACTATAGTTGGAGACGTGTTTCACACCGGTGCTGGTGTCGAGAAATGATGTGTGCGCAATCTTATCGCCTGAGCAATCTTACACCAAACTACCTATATTACGGTCACCACGCAGGACTAAATTATACGAACTTGTGGAAACATGAAATTGATATAAGCCAAGTTTAACTTAAATTGCAACAACAAACATGGGGTAGTCTTACCAGCGAAACTCTGATCAATATTTCATCTAAGTTTACTGTTATCTTGGCATTGCAACTAATAGACCGACGTAGCTGCAAGCCGAACCATTTTGAATCTACTACCAATATTCATAAAACTCATTTTAGATTAGACACTGAAATCCCATAAGGAACCTAGTAGGTATTCAATAAGCTTCTAGAAAATCGGCATAATATTGTTTTTATTGTATATTATTATACGAAAATCAAGAACTTCGATAAATCAGTTATGAAGATTATTCGTGAGCCATATGGCGGCCCAGTAATTTTCTGGAGGAAACGAGCGTTTGATCACTTGTTGTCAGGCGGAGCAAGGCTTTCCAGATAAAATAATAGTTCCTATGCTAAACTTAAGAGGCCACCTTACATACGATCGCGTCTAAACCGATTTAGATTCAAATTAAAAGAGATAGCGCTACGTATTTCGTTTGTTTAAAAGAAAGACAGAGTGAAACCGCGAAAAATATTGACATTAAATAATTGCTTACAAGAAAACTACAAAATGAAATAGTTATTACCTACTTATCAAAGTATAATAATAAGGCCTTTAACCATCTATAGTAGATGATTTATACAGCGTCAGGAGGCAACTTTTTACCTTCACAAACAGGACGCTGTAGTGACTGGGACGAATTTTAGATGGAGAAGGCTTGCCCAGCACCTATACCATCCTCTCAGCTTAGTCGGCCTTGTCCACAGGAAAGACATGGTCACGTATAATATATGTATAATACGTGCGGAGCTGACTAAGCCACGGGTTTCCTCACGATGTTTTCCTTCACCGTTTGAGAGTACTGGTATAGCGCACATAAATTTTTCACACAGAAAAATCCATTGGTACACGACCGGATTTGAACCCACGTCCTTGGATCAGAAGGCGGGGTCTCTACCAACTAGACCACCAGTACTATCAATATAATAATATTAATAATAATAATAAATGTTTTATTGCGCTTCCAAAGTTACATTATCATCAACCATGGATGAAATCTTCTTTTAAGTAAAAAATACTTTTCATAGGAAATTTCGTTCTTGCATAGGTCTTAAACAGTTTTCTGATGTTGGAGAAACAATCTGACAATATCAAAGTATAAATAATCTGAAAATATGGTAGGGCTCCCGAGATATAGATTAAAACATTCGCGAAACATGAAATTTTTCACGATATTTTTATTTGTTATTATTTAGTTATTTATTATTTTGAAAAATCCACTATTGCACACTCTTAAGGTAAGCTTTTGAAGCAAGCGTCTGTGGTGCCTGGTATTTGTCTATTGCCCCCTTCCTATAATTAACTATCGGTCAACAGATAATGTGTGGCGCTTTTCCGTAGATACCAGTACATAACATATTTGCTATGATAATGAATGATGAGGCGTTTTTATGGGATTAATTAACGTTCGAGGGTATCAATTAATCCCATAATAACGGCTCAGTGTATGTAAGAAGGCAGGTCCTGATTTAGAATAAGACAAATAACACTTGAGGGTATCAATTAATCCCATAATAACGGCTCAGTGTATGTAAGAAGGCAGCTCCTGATTTAGAATAAGACAAAAAGCCTTCTTCGAAAAAAATAGCGAATTGCGTCAAGGTAAGTTTTAAATGTATTTTATTACAGCACACATATATAATTTCACACCTTCAGCTATACACGATAGACGATGAGAAATACGGATATTGTACTGTTACCTATTCACTGAAAAGTTTTGTTGCATTGCACTTGTCTTCATCATTAGATCAGCTCGTTGTCGTCCTTTGATTGCATTTCATTGTTACGGAAGATACATAGGTATACCTTTTAGCTCAAACAGTTGCGTTGGTTACTACTGGTTTAAAATTCGAAACATACTACCTACTAACTTTAAAACTATTGGCTTTGTTTTTATAAATAGACCAGCGACCCGCTTCGCACGGGGATAGACATTATACCATCGCATTTGTAGACCTTTTTAAGGTGTACAAT
This sequence comes from Scotopteryx bipunctaria, assembly GCA_949320045.1. Classification (NCBI taxonomy): domain Eukaryota; kingdom Metazoa; phylum Arthropoda; class Insecta; order Lepidoptera; family Geometridae; genus Scotopteryx; species Scotopteryx bipunctaria. The sequence continues at coordinate 10,020,737 of OX439440.1, forward strand.
ACTGTAGTACATTATTTTGATCTATCTCGGTTCAGCCAGCATTGGCAATGTAAGCGCTAAAAATGTGTTTATTTACGACATCACATTAGAAACATCTAAAACTACCAGTGTTTCTCTACTATTATTATGCATGCATGTATTATACTTTTAAACTTTCTTCTGGAATCATTCTATCTATTAAAAAAATCGCATCAAAATCCGTTGCGTAGTTTTAAAGATCAAAGCATACATAAGGACAGACAGCGGGAAGCAACTTTGTTTTATACTATGTAGTGATGGAACGATGTAGTAGGCGGATATCTTAACAAGTGAAGTTAAATAAAAGCTTGTATTAAACGATGCGGTCATGTCCAGCTAATCAATCAAGTGACCAAATAGCTTTATGAAATGCTAGGTGGCCGTCAATACAATGTGTAGTCGAAGGTCGGATGTGACCACAAATCACGAGTGACTCATCAGTCAACTGACCGCAACTCTACGTGGCTCTAATAATAGCAGTATGAATAAAATGTAGATTTATCTATTTGTTATTGAGTAATGTACGAGGAAAAGGATCGGCTTTTGCTTTAGTAAATTCCTTTTACTATATCTGATCGTATTCTATAATTGACATATGCCCTAAGAGGATATTTGTTCAACATTTTTGTTACATTTTATGTACGGTTCAACAACATCTCTATCTTACATCATATTTTTATCAATCATAATAATATCAATATGTAATAGAAATCTATTGTCCTAAAAATGGTCACTAAGATGCGCTTACTAAGATAGTTAGCCGACTAAGATCTCGCGAGATACTGTTTTTTAATTGGAAAACAGAAAGTTAGCCCATTTACTTACCTAGTGATGAGTAGCTAAATAATCTTCCTACGTAGATATTACTCGTACTATGTATGCTCTTTTAGGTTTTTACATTCTGTGTATACTGGGGCACAAGTGGAAAATCGTGCTGGCTTTTACCGTGACATAGTACATGAATTTTTTAGAACGATGTATTTCGTTCCGGCGTAATTTTGCTCGTTTTAACTTTTCACTCAATAATTTGTACCATGCTAATTCAACGCAGTTCAGAATCTGAACACACAATTTTGTAGTAAACTTCAGGGACAGAACTAATTTTTATTTAAAATCAGCTCAAATAACAAATATAAAAGCAACGTACTTTAATATCCTATAAGCGTATCGCAGCGCAGGTTCCGCTTGGAGTAGGTACCCATAGAAAGGAGTGAATCCCTATACTTACTTGAAACTATGCGCTAACTATGCAGTCCGGTGCAATCACCAACAAACTTATCATACATAGTAGGTACGTATAACTGTATAAGGCAGTTGGTTGTGAGTAAAGTTAAACATTGCCTAGGTCTCCGACAAGCAAGAAACTTAGTAAGAACAAATGGATGTCAATAAAGGAGCGAAGTGGCCATGACATCGGTCACAAGTGTCAACAAATAAAAAGAAAAAACGGCTGTGACCGTGGCGTGAAACCGTGATGCCAAACAGATGAAACAAATTTTATTGTGTGGCATATTTACTAAGCGGAAAAAACCCTAAATAAAGATTAGACACTTTTACACGTAAGTATCATAATTTGTTGAACAGCAAATAGACATAGACATAGACGAAATTTCAAATAAAGAGTAAATTATTTAAAAAAATAGTTTATTATTATTTGTAGAAAATTGCTTCAAAGCCATTTTCTAGATTATGAAGTAGTGTATTCCATTCCACAGGGTAAAAGCTAAATAGAGGGTGTCCCAATATCAACACACGAAAGAAATTTAATTTGAGATTTAGCCAAATGATTCCCATAATTTATCAAGTTTTTTTAAACTTAGGTTTGTTAATGCTACATAATTACAAATATTATAATAATAACATTATGTTAGGTAAAATTAGTTAAACGACTTATTAATACTTAGTAATTAATTACTCAGTACTAAGTACCCACTAATTTCGTTTGTATTTAGCATTAAAAATCTGATTTGAATGTTATGACTCGAGGAGGTACCTACTTGACTCTAATTATAAAGGTTTAAGAGATTCAAAGCTTATTAAAATCACTCCAAACATAAAGCAGTATATTTGAAGAAGACCTCATAGACATAAGCCTCTTATTAGTTCGCTGTATAATATTCTGAGCTACATTCAAACCGATGTAATTAGAGAAAACGTTGCCGAAGTTGCCACTATTAACGTTTTACAGTCTGTAGTTGCGCTAAATAAAATAAATAAATAATTAACATCCAAACAGGTGTGGATTAAAAAACCGCAGGGTGGACTGGATGCACTTCAGTGTTCCATAAGCTTAATCTTAAACCACAAGATAGGATAAGTTTGAAGACTCATCAGCAGCGACTAACTCGCGGTAATAAACTCATCTTGCCTTAAACTTAGTAGCTGCTCCTAAATGACTGAGCGAGAGCGCTTCATAGAGATTTAAGCTACCGTTGGGATTATGAAGGAATGGTGTGTTTTGATACCTGGTTCAGTGATCTCCAATTCGGTGCGCTCCACGGAGTATTTATTGACTGCCTTTCTTGTGGGTAAAGGCGACTAGGCTGAGAGAATGGTATAAAGGCTGGGCAAGCCTAATCCAGCGTCCTGTTAGTGTGGGCAAACGATGCCTCCTGACGCTGTATAAATCATCTAGCCAGTAGGTAGAACATACTACTTTCAGGTTTCTATTAAATATGGTTGAAAACTGTCTTTATTTTACTTCCAAACAACTCGGATTTACAGTACCACTAAATATTTACTGTACATGTATCTTGTTTGCTCTTAAAAGATAAATAATGAATAATCTCTGGAAGAAATTAAAAACACTATTTAACTGTTACTATTTAAATTGAAAACTAAAAGTTCTAACAACTGGATTACAAACAAAGTACCCGCCCTAGGCCCCCGCGTGGTTCCTACCCGGGTAGAAAGTACCTTATGTGTTCCAGGATTTATTTATGTACTCGTAGTTGCGTAGGTATCTATGACAAATCGAGTTTATACCATCCAAACACCAGCCATACCTCAAATCAAATATTTTGAAATATTTTTTATTGGAAACAAAGATTACAATGGTTTTTATTAACTAATTGTAAACGATGATAGCTACAGTAGTTTCAGAAAAACTGTGCCGTAGCTACCAACGCCCATCTCCTTAACCAAAAATGTTCCTGTTTAAGGTATGTACACAAGATTTGATACTTATCATTATTAATAAAGCATGCAATATAAGAGAGAGCACTGGTGGTCTAGTTGGTAGTGATCTTCCGATCCTATGGTCGTGTACCAATGGATTTTTCTGTGCGAAAAATTTATATGCGCTATACCAGTACTCTCAAACGGTGAAGGAAAACATCTTGAGGAAACCCGCGGCTTCTTCAGCTCCGCACGTATTGACCATGTCTTTCCTGTGGACTCCATCTTAATTCGTCCCCAGCACTACAGCGTCCCGTTCGTGAAGGTAAAAAGTTACCTCCTGACGCTGTTTAGATCATCTACTATAGATGGTAAAAGGCAATACAAATACAAATATATATTTATTTGGTACAGAAACAAAATTAAAACTAAAACATGTAATAACGATACTGACGGCAAAAGTATTGAACTGCGTATTGAATAAAATAAATACAAAAGCAACAAAAATAAAAATAACGAGATACCTAGAAATACTCATACCTAGGTAACTTACCTAAGTTAATTTGCTCTTCTGAGAATACGTTGGTTTGTTGTATCTCATACTAACTACGTGACTACGAAAATCGGTTGTAAGTTGACGTAACATGGGTTTTGTATGTTCGATTCAAAGCCTTTGATGTTAAACGGAGAGTTGACGGCAGTATAAAGAATATATTTCTATGAAGACCATAACCGATCAAGTGAGAACTGACTCGCAGGCCGAGGGTTCCGATTACTAACATAATAAATAAATAAATAACTAAATAACACCCAACAGTCACATACATAGTCCTGACCCCACACTAGGATTCCCTGTGTCGTGGGAATCAGAAACTACGAGTACCTACCATGGTACCATAACACCCAGACCCGGAAGAAATATTTGCAGAACATGCAAACATTTCTTCCGCAGCAGGAATCGAACCCGCGCCTCTTGCGTCTCTGCCGAGCAATCGCCCGGCACGCCACCGAGGCCGTCACATTTTTGCCTTGAATTAAGTCTAAAGCAATGTATTATTTAACTGGTACAGTATAGGGAAATCCGAAACCATAGAAGATACAGGAAAACTGTCTTAGAAACCATTAGGTCCTTTTTTGTGAAAATAATTTTGACATAGTAAATTTTTTGGTCAAGCACGAGTTGTCGTAATGGTTCCTATAACAGTTTTCATGTATCTTCTATGACTTCGGATTTCCCCATACCGTCCCAGTTAAAAAAACACTCTGTATATAAATTTTAACAGAAAGCTGTTTATTGACAGCCGCCTACGCAGCCAAGTCTTACAAATAGCAAATGTGTGACTTTACCATCTTCAACAAAAAAGGTACCCGCTTGTCAAAGCAGAGGAGCTTACAAACATTCAATAGGACCGAATAGACCAAACATCAAAGAGTCTTAATTCTGTTTTTATACCGCATTTCGTGTAGATATTATTATGTTCGGATTTAAAAATTTCCACGAATATTTTTCCATACCGTATTCACGCTAAATATTCAAGCACTGTGGAGATTTTATCGATGCTCGTTTTGGGTTCCGTAACCGGAAAAATGAAAAGGGTGGCTTCTATTCTTTTATTAATAAGCAGTTGTTTACAAAGGTTTTTTACTAGAAGTAACCACCAGTTTCGATATATATTATTAAAAAAATTGCTATTAATCTTAGCATAATTCTTATTTAGTTAATTTAGATACGTACAAAATATACAACGGAACTCTATTGAGCGAGTTTAAGCCATACTTGACCGAAAATTGAAAAAAATATAATATATATAATTTATGAACCAACCACTGTATTTTATTAAATAAAAAAATAAGGTGAGCTTAGCCCCATTCCAACTTTACTATAATAAGTAGTACCTAAACATTGTAGGGTGAGTGTTTGGAAAAAATCGAATCTTGCTAATTGTAGGTATTACCTATGGTAACTTATGTCTGAGGGCGATGAATGTTAAGAAGCATGTACCTAAGTATTGAAAAAGTAAATAGTGATTCTATGAAACTTTTTAGTTGAAACTCATAATTATGATATTAATAACTTACAAAAATAAATAATTAAATAAATTTAACATTGAACTCCTTGACGACAGGTGAGTGACGCAAGAAATGAGAATTCGATTCCTGTAACAGACCAATAAATATTTATTTCAGGTCTGAGTGTTGTAGTACCATTTGACCCGTAGTTTCTGGAATAAGGATTCCCTGTGTCGTGATATCAGAAACTAATACCTCTCTAACATGTTGGGTCATAACTATACATGAATTTATTTAGGTAAATCTATTATGACATACTTAAAACTAATATTATTTACTAGCTGACCCCGCAAACTTCATACCGCCTTAGAATTAATAATGCAAATTTCTAATGGTTTATTAAGTATTTATTCTGTTATTCGGGGCGGAGACAAATCCAACAAATCAAAACTCATGAAACCTGTCTAGCTAGAGGCCCTTACCCACAGCCTTTCAAGAAAAAGCGAGCTGCTGACGAACCGATTGAATGACATTGTCAATTATCAAAATTTATAAATGTCAAATTAACTGTCTTGTCATAAATTAATGTTTAAGAAGTATTTATGGTTATCCTTTTACATCCTTTTTCCATTTTCGGATCGTTGTACAGGATAAAAACTAGCCTATGTCTTTCCGCAGGATGCAATCAATCTCCTTGTCAAATTTCATTCAAATCTGTTCAGCAGTTTAGGAGTAAAAATGTAACTGACAGACAGGGTTACTTTCGCACTGAAAATATTAGTATGGATTTTTAATATCTGTAAAGTGAGGTAGGTAGAGAATCCTGTAGTTTCATCCTAATAGTTGTTACCTACAGGTATTTTAGTTGACAAAGAAAAGGTGGGACAAAATCTTAAAGCAACCACTCGAAAAGCGCGGTGTCACGGCCTATCTCCTGACGTCAATAAATACTCGTCATGTTAGCGACGTCATTCCTGTCACGACACGTCATCCGTCCTGTCATGCCGTGTCATCCGAGACTCGGCTATACGCGTTGTTGACTTACTGAAATTGCTTTGTTGTGATGAGCACGTGATTTTTTTAAGTAATCCTATTTCTTCTTAAAAATCTTTTCGTAACTCATGGCTATTACAATCGCTTGTATACCTACATTGATAGATAGATAGATTTTTTCGCGGTTCGAAGTTCGCTATAACATTAATATCGCTATTATATAATACGAATAATATTTTGTTGTGCCCATATAATATAATTTCAGAAATTGCCTTTACTTATCTACAGCGACAGCGGATTTTTTTTATCCAGAGTACTTAGTTATGTAAAGAAAAAATACTTTTTGTATCGTGACGGCCTCGGTGGCGTAGCGGGCGATTGCTCGGCAGAGACGCAAGAGGCGCGGGCTCGATTCCCGCTGCGGAAGAAATGTTTGCATGATCTGTAAATATTTATTTCGGGTCTGGGTGTTGTGGTACCATGGTACTCATAGTTTCTGATACCCTAAGGCCTTTTACCATCTTTCATCATCAACATTGTAGATGATTTATACAGCGTCAGGAGGCAACTTTTACCTTCACAACCGGGACGCTGTAGTGCCCGGGACAAATTAAGATGGAGTAGGCTTGCCCAGCACCTATTCCATCCTCTCATCTTAGTCGGCCTTGTCCACAGGAAAGACATGGTCAATACGTGCGAAGCTGACTAAGCCGCGGATTTCCTCATGACGTTTTCCTTCACCGTTTGAGAGTACTGGTATAGCGCACATAAATTTCTGGATTTGAACCCATGATCTTAGGATCGGAAGGCGGGGTCACTACCAACTAGACCACCAGTGCTCATGCTGATACCCACGACACAGGGAATCCTAGTGTGGGGTCAGGACTATGTATGTGACTGTTGGGTCTTTTTAATTACTTTTCTGACGCCAAAACGTACGTGGCGAAATTTGATGAATGGGCAATGAATACCTATAACTAAACTATAGCGATAAAGTGTAACAAGCCTATCACCACACTAGATTACACATAATAGGTAATGTAATGTTTCATTGTGTTTGAGCCGTACCCAGTTCCCCTATAGGGCTTCCAATTATAGTTCAGCGCTTCGATTCTGTCTATTGTATGAAATACCAAAATAACTGATGTTCTTTTTGTTTAGTAATGAATACCGAGGTTTAAAAAATAGAGTTCCTTGTAAATTGCAAACCAGTGGCAGGCAATGCAATATCAGTGCCATAATTGGCTGGGTATACGTTCCGAAAATTGGAAATATCTGTGATATGCGGCTATTTTGAATGCCGGGTTCGATGGTAAGCCACTTCGTGGTTAATTACTGAACTAACAGACTACACAAGTCCGTGCTGTAGTTCTGCCCGAAATTACGTGATTAATTCGTTGAAGGATTATCTACATTAAAGTTGGTAAGTGTAAGTAGCTTACTGGAATATATTAGGTACACATATCAGTATTATCGTGATATTGGTATAGCCTACATATCACAAGTATTGAAGGTTTCAATATACGCTTCAATATTCCATCAATATTGTCATGGTACTCGAGAATATCGTGATAATATTGATTGTGTAATAACCCATAAAAAATACAATAGGAAAATAATAAATTTCTGTTTGTCATACATAATACTATAGAGTAGATTGTAGAAAGTTACCAAAGTTAAATGATGGCGGAGGTGAGGCTTTACAGGCTAGGACAGGAATGTATTGGATGGCACAAGCAAAGGGAGGCCTAATATACCCAGCAATGGGCAAAGACTGTCCATGATGATGATGACTAGAATAAAGACAAAAGCTGTGTTCAGTATTATATTGTATATTGGCTACATACAATATTTCCTCTAAGACTTTTTGAACAAATAAAACAATTGATTGCAACTACTTTATGGAACTGTATTTTATTTGAGTGGTCCGGAACCCCCTTCTGGCGGTCTGCGATATCAGAGTGGTTTCCTGAGCTTATTTACTCAGAGAATCACTCTAATTGGCTGCCAATTGATAGTACAAATATTTATTGTTTATACAATGCACCCGCGAGAACGGGTTGGTCCCAGCAATGCGAAATCTATTGTTCTCTGAATTTTAAACTTCCATACATTGAGTCCCAGGAAATGCAAGTCTTTTTTATTTGAGTATTTCCTTCCCAGTGAATGCTACGAGTTTTCGGCAGGTACAGTTAACGCAAAAAGCCAAAGACATTTTTCATTTACATACCCAGACAGCTAACTTGTCAATCAAGTTATATCTTCGAGACTCAATTGATAACATTTTAATAAACAATACCTTACTTAAATACTAGTAGAACACACAATATAAAGAGTATGTAGAGGACGCATAAATTCAATCGATCATTTTATAATTTGTGTTCTAATTAGATTTCATTTTATTGGCGTAGGTACATACCTACATATGTATGACTTTGTCTTTTGTTTTAATGTTTGACAATAAAGCCAGGGTCGCAAGGATTTAAAAATTGGGCTCTCCAGATCTCAATGCAGATGCACATGATGAAATAAGGCACGGAGACGTAAGCGAGCGGAAAAGGGGTGCGTATTGTAGCGGTTAGTAAAACAATTTTTTGACGACAGTGACCTTTACCATTGATTGCGCGCGTATGTGTTTGCCTCGCCTCTTCCGACCCTTTTTCGTAACCAGTTGTTTACACTGTACCCATCTCCTACATTAGTAGGTTCTTCGAGCCGAATTTCTGGATGAACCATACACGTGGTTTGAGCAAAGAAAATAAAACTATATTAGCCCCACCCCCACAAATTCTAAGAAGATAGGTAGGAAACAGATTCCTTTATGTCTGTAAAACAATTTAGCCTTCAAAGTATTTCTAGTACGAGGTCGCTCTGATAAAATAATATAATAAAATACCTAGGTAGTTCAGTGGCCTGGGTGGGTAGGTATAGGTATCATTTAGGTACCTACCTAGAAAATATTTACCAGATACTTTGAAATACCGTTTTAGTATAATAACAAAAGCATGACCTCGTTGGCTTCCAAACAAGAGAGCTTCCAACGCCTGCTGTCAAATGCAACCGTTAATCCCAAGTTTCCGAGTCTTACCAGGGTCTCCTCCCACTAACCCGTTTCAAAGCAAGATAAAAAAATAAAAGAAATATAATTATATATATATTTGCATAAAACAGGGATGACTGGAGAAAAGAAAGGGAGGCCTTTGCCCCGCAGTGGGACACTACAGGCTCCTAATAATAATTATAATATATTTGTTGGTGGACATTTTTACACAGCGCCATCTAGCCCCAAACTAGGCAAAGCATGTAAATATATAATATTACAACACCCAGGCATCGAAGAAATATTTATTGAATCTGCAAATATTTCTTCCGCAGCGGGAATCAAACCCGCGCTTGTTGCGTCTCACCCTTCACACCACCTAATCGCTAAGCAAATCACTTTTAAAAGTACTTGTGATAAAATATCGGGCGGATCCCTAATACTTTGGTTGAGCTTATTAATACAAAAATATCTAGCAGTACAGTACGGAGTCGTTCCAATACAACTTCTCTTCAACCTCTGGTATATTTAACAGTGAAGTTTAAAAAAATACTTTATTGAAAAGAACTTCTACAGTTCTTGGGGAAGAAGCAGTAATTAAGTAAGTTCGTATGAGCTAGTGGCCAACTCTAGAGCCTCCGTCATGGCTTAACGACTCAAAAGCCGGGACCGACAATTTAACGTGCCCTCCGTAGCACGGAAGCGCTCAGATCGTAATGCCCCTTGCGGTTACCCATCCCAGTTGTGACCGTGCATAACGTTGCTTGACTTGCGAGTGAGTACATTTAACGTTTTTAGTCGGGATGGGCTGAGATGTCATTTTCAGCATCCTTGGCTGAAACCTCATTAACAGTTTTGCTGATAAAACTAGGCCGCTCAAATCAAGTTAGTCGGTACCTATGACACTCTCGTTATCTAGACGAAACCAACAATACCTAATTTGTCAAAATCTGACCAGCCGTTTCGGCTACAGGGGCAGCCAAAATAATAGATTGAAAACGGCTTCTTACAGCCGCCATATTGGATTTTTTGACACTTCATATAGTCTATGACACTCTCGTTGTCCAGACCAATCTAATAACACCTCATTTGTCAAAATCCGTCCAGCTGTTTGAACTACAGTTTCAGCCAAAGGCATGCACAAATGCACATATATACAAATACCCCAAACACATTACTCTCCTACATCGCAGTCGGGTAAAAAGGAAGATATTCAATACATTTAAGATTTATGAAAAAAACTAAGGCCTTTTTACCATCTATACTTAGTAGATGATTTATACAGCGTCAGGAGGCAACTTTTACCTTCACTAACGGCACGCTGTAGTGCCTGGGACGAATTAAGATGGAGTAGGCTTGCCCAGCACCTATTCCATCCTTCCAGCTTAGTCAGCCTTGTCCACAGGAAAGACATGGTCAATACGTGCGGAGGTGACTAAGCCGCGGGTTTCTTCACGATGTTTTCCTTCACTGTTTGAGAGTACTGATTTAGCGCACATAAATTTTTCGCACAGAAAAATCCATTGGTACACGACCGGGTTTGAACCCACGACCATAGAATCGGAAGGCGGGGTCACTACCAACTAGACCACCAGGCTCAAAGAAGAATTATGAAGCCCAATAATTATAATGATCTTAAATAATACCTACGCAGATTTATACGTACGATCTGTAACGACAAAACTTTTCCCCCAGACATTAAACGCTACTTTGAGTCGTTTAGTTTTCCGCCTCATTATGCGATTTTAATAAGAAATAGGTACCTAAAGTGAAAATAATGGCACAAAAACGGTACGAGAACAAAAAACATGTTTTCCCTATTGCCTCCACTTTACCTCAAGTATACGTAACTGCGCCGAAAACCACAACACCGCTGGGATTTTTGCAATTTTCGGGTGCACTTTACATAAACGTTGAAACTTGTAAAGATGACGTCACCTTACAAACAAAATGGTTCAACCATTGTGTGTTCACATAGCTAGGTTAGCATGTTATTTGCATACCATAAAAAGATGTATAATACATAATATATGCACATAACTAGTCATCATCATTATCAATCGCAACCCGGCTTCACCAACTGCTGGGTACAGGCCTCGCTTTGTGTGTGCCACACTCCACAGTCCTTTGCAAGCCTCATAACTAAGTAGAGGTCATTGCATAATACTCGTTGTAGAGGCCAAAGTAATGATGGATGGGTTTCTAAAAGAGGGTATCGCAAAAAAAGAAGTGGGTATTCGAGTGAATCAAACATTTTGCCTTGATGCAAGTAAAATAATTAAGTAATATTTTAAAAGAAGAAAGAGGCCCCTTCAAACCAACTTCAATAAAAAATTGTGAAACTGAAGGCACTCTTGGTGGAGAAAATATCATATTGTGTAAAAAAAGAAAGAAGATAAAGCTATGCAAATAGAGAACTTTTTTGAGGGGTAATGGTACCTGGTCTGATGTAAGGTACTGTATAAATACAGTGAAAACCACCATCGTAGATATTTCAAATCCAACCCTGTTTCATTACCTTCGAGATCCTGGCACAAAAATGCAAGCAAAAAAAAAACATTTGACAAAGTTCTGCCTTTGCGTCTCTATTTTATCATTTTTGTGTCGTGGCGTCACGAATGTATGGAACGTCGTACAGGAGGCCACCATACGATCGCGTCTAGACCGATTTCTAAAGAGATAGCGCTACGAATTTCGGGCGTATAAAAGAGAGGCAGAGTGAGACCGCGCAAAACATTGAAATCAAATAATCTGCACAAATCAAATTATTGCTAATTACAAGAAAACTACAAACTGAATCAAAAAACTAGTTTTAACAACGAAATAAATAGGTATTACCTACCTATCAAAGTAAAAATCATCTGAAAATATGCTAGGGTTACCGAGATCTAGATCAAAACATACGAAAAACATGGATTTTCCAAGATTTTTATCATGTTTTTCCTCTTATCTTTTTTTTTACTTTGAAGAACCAAATAAAAAAATAACTTTTTGAATAAACACATATTATTAACTAACAGCAGAGTTCTACATCGATTTTGGTGAGCAAAATTGGCTACTGCATACTCATAAGTGGGTAGTCTGAAGCACGTCCAAACTTTACTTAACGTATTGTGGAACAAGGGCAGGAAGATGATAATAATGTCAACATTGCCAAGTCTTACGCTGATTATGTATTAGGCCTACCCTCCGACCGATCCCACTATAAAGTAAACAGATAAAGACCTCACGTAGATGACAGCGGCAATATAAGATCCCAGCCCAATAATAATTAGGTTTCCTAACATTAGGGAGGTCATTAAAGTAATGACATAAACGTATTAAAGTAAAGGACAGACACTTCCTTCTGTGATTACTCTACAATTCACTCTGATAGTTGCGGTTATCTGTTGTAAGTATTTTTTTATCTGTAGCGTACCTACAGTATTTCCAAAGTAAAATCAAGTGCTGTGTAACTTTATCTTATTTTGAATGCCTTCAATTAATACAATTTGATGCCTAACAGAACTCATTGCAACTGGCTACAATAAATTGTTACTTACCTTTTTTAAAATATTCCTTAAGATATTAAATAATTTTAATACCTATGTACTATATGGTTCTGATAAACAAACGCCACGCATATTGTAAAGCACATGTCATAGCTTAAAAAACCAAGGATCTCACCTTAATCTTATCTTATATTATAAGAATCTTTGTCCTGACTGACTGACTGACTGACTGACTGACTGACTGACTGACTGACTGACAGACAACGCACAGCCTAAACCGCTGGACGTAGAGACTTGAAATTTTCAGTGTAGGTAAACCTTAGTACGTAGGGGTGTACTAAGAAGGGATTTTTCAAAATTCAATCTCTAAAGGGGTGAAAAGGGATGAAAACCTGGAATCAATTTTTGGTCTAAAACTGCACATAACCTATATCAAATTAAAGAGCCGATTTTTCTCATTTAGTTGATGTCATAATTACCTGCAAATTCTTTATTTTTGGCATGTTTTTCATGAAAAATAGAATACTTTTATTTTGACATTATGACAGCGATGATACCAAAGATTAGTAATAGATGATACAAAACATATGGAAAAGGAACTGTCAATGTCAAATTACCTGTGAAAGGAAGCATAAATTATTACTGGTCTAATAAGTTTCTAATCTTGATTATTCATGGAGTTCTGACGTAATTCTACGTCTGAAAACTAGATGTCGCTGCTAATTCTGATCAAATTTTGACGCGCTATCGTTGCGTTTTGTAAAGTTTACCTTAACCATGAGCGCCGGCAAGGGGGTGCCAGAGGGTGCACTTGCACCCCTTGGGAATCTCGGGATCAACAGGAATTATTGAAACTGTATTGCGCTTTCTCTGTTAAGTTCATCCATCCCATTTATGCTGGTGCCATCTGGTGTAGAGTAGCGGTACTTTAAAGGGTGCGTTCAGAGAAGTAATGGAAATCGATTAATATCGATCCCGGTACTCCTGGCCCACCAATTTAGAATTTTTAAATTTCGATCGTCGTGAACAAATAGGTGTGAGCCGTGACAACTGGGTACCTATATAATAAATTCATAATGAATAGTCAGAAATTTGTAAATGTCTAAAACATTCAGACTAAAATTTCATCTTTTTATTAACAATCATATACGGCAAAACGAAATTATTTCTGCCGGCGCCCATGACCTTAACTCTCAAAATTTTAACTAAATTCACCGAAATTTCTTAATTTTTAGATTTCTCTTTCACGCAAAAACTACGGAATATACTTACATACCATTATTCATATTCGTTCGCTAAAGTTAGCCATTGCTTAAAGTTAGCCCTGTCACTGTTTGTCATTATGAAATGGTAAGAGATGGCAATACTTCAGTCATCATTTAGCGTACACTATATTATAATGAATAATGAGGATAGTAGGTAGGTACCTACGTGTGCTGGAATGGGACATAGGGTACTTTTTATCTGGGTACCGCGTGAGCGAAGGCGCGGGCGGCTGCTAGTTATGATATAAACCGTAAGTATGGTATGCATCAACAAAGTCTGTCGACGAGAAAAAAATAAAGTAAGTAAATAATAATACTAGGAAAGTACTTAGCGAGCGAAATGAGCGTGAGATAGGTGTATGAGGCGAATGTAACCCTGTTACCATTCGTACTTGCTTCATACAACCTCATTAAATGAGTTATAACTCAAGCCATCTTAACATACCCTTCTCAATTATCATCACTATAATCTTCTTTCACTCCACAATGCACTCATATCACGCTCGTATTTTAGCTACATTCCTCTTTATTTACTCATTACTTACAAGCACAAAACGCAAACATCGCGAGACCTCGGTTCGAGCCGAACTACATATTAAAATGTTAACAGTCCAGAAACTTTATGCTCTCTTGAATTTAATTTTAACTAATGTCTTTCAGAGAGAGCATAAGATCAAAGTTTAGTGCAGACGAGATTTTGGATTCCATTTATAAAGTTCTTCATAATACAAAATATACTTAAATGTTTATAGATAATTATATATCAACCAGCTTTTAAATAAATCCCCTGCAGGTAGAGAAATTACCCCAGTTTAATTTATTTCATCAGACAAACAGTCACATTCCTAAAGCTAAAATGACTGTATGCAATCCAACTGTTGTATTGGTTCTTCCTTTGCAAGTCTATAAAATAAAAATACTACATACCTACCTACAAAGAACGCCAGTAATTCACTTATTTAAATGAAAGTAACAGAAAACTATACAGTAACAGAAAACTATACAGTATGTTTAACTATACAGTTTTCTACTATACATTCTGCATAGTTTTCTACATGACTACGTTGTTACTTTTATTTAAATAAGTGAATCACTGGATCTACTCCACTGTTGTAGATCTGGAAGGTATATATACCTACAAAATTTCCACCTAACACGAAAGTTTGTACCTACATGAAATAGCAGAGAGCACACTGTTATTTAAGAATATTTAGCACTAGTTAATCCTGTCAGACAGACGTAACCTGCCAAATAGAGCTTATGTACACAAATAAAATTGTTTGACTAGAGTCAAACTCGTCTCTAGATCAAATACTGACATATTACAAATGAGGGCACGTGTTGACGTGTCTTGTGGTTTTTGTACGTGAACTTTGCCAACTCTTAATTAAAATAAGGTATCTTTATTAATTTATGGCACAAAAACTTTGTTTAAAATAATCTCATGTTACGTAATTGTAGCCTTTTGGGCTAAGTATGTTTTATAACTTTAATGACCACTTTCTTTTGAACATCATTTGACAAACCCATGCCAAACCCGCGTAGTGTTTATACTGCAGTTTACATGACGTCATCATTATCCTTCCATAATACGGATAGTGCACGGAAACCCCGATTTCCAGGACAATCTTGGAGTTGCAGTAAATAACACATAATGAACTAGAAAAATACGGCTGTACAATTCTCAAGCTTGGTAAACCGTTCAGATTATACGGAAGATTTCTGAAAAAGTGATCAGAGGCGTCCAAGAACGAAATATTTCACAAACATTATCAAGTGTAGTTAATTAAATTTAGAAATAAAATCTTATGAATAACCCAGCTAACGTAAAAATATTAAACAGTAATGTAATTTTGTTAATTGAAATTTTTCAGTCAGAAATTCTTCATGTAAGAATTAAAAAAATTCTGTCTTGGCATTATTGTGTGGACAGTAAAGAGTGAAGTATAAGCGCCTACATATACCTATTATACATACCTACTCTTAGTAATAGATACAGGTATAACTTTTGAAGTCTTTGGGCTTTTCGGCTTTTAAGTCGTTAAGCCATGACGGAGGCCTTTAGGCGGCCTAAAAACTCCGTCACAAGAGTTGGCCACTAGCTCATACGAACTTACTTTTTTACTTTTGGTTTTTTACTGTAACATTTAGCTCACAAATGCAAAATATTCTCAGTTTTCTGTAAAGCAATTTAAAATTGTTTAGATTTACTTTAATAGAACTTATTACCTATTGTGTGAAATGTCCAGTCCAGGCACAATTTTATATCAATTTACTGGAATTTACGAATATCCTTTGGATAGATAAATAAGTTCACGAAATTTTGTTTCAGATGACGCATGACGAATTTAAGGGTTAGTTCCACTCAATGTCAAATTTCTTCCCAGAGAATGCCTCGGAATATTTGAATAAAATTAATGTACCTAAATAGTTCCAACCAATGCCATGACAAGCAAGTACAGTCAACGTTAACATCACGATTATCACGATATTTGACGTGATATAAATTAATGGCGTCAGTACAACGGTAGATTTCATTCACCAACGATGCAACGTGTACGTTACATACTCCGAAGCCAGTATCGTAATAAGTGACTATGAAAGTAAAGCTTGCGTTGCTATTATTATATTAGCGATAGCATTGAAAAGACGTGTAAAGAGAAAAAAATTACACATATATAATTATATGTATATATAATCGTTCAGCATGTTTAGTTTATTTATTAATATAAAAACGGTCAAGTGCGAGTCGAATTCCCTCACGAAGGGTTCGTCGTACATGTACATAAATGTTTCTTGTATGAGGCCCCTTTTTATTATTTGTTATTAGGGCAGAAAGATGATGATGATGATGATGATGATGATAGCGGCAATAGAAATACACACTGTGATGGAATTTCAACTCTCTATCTATTATGGTTAATGAGATACAGCCCGCTGACAGACGGACCGTCGCGTCGGACTGACGGACGGACGACGGAGGCTTAGTAATAGAGTCCCGTTGGCAACCTTCGAGTACGGAATCCTAAAAACGCACATAAACGACACATCCTTGTATCTTATCTAAAACATTCTTTTGCGATAATGTCGCATAATCCAAAGTATGAAAACAAAGGCAAACAAGAGCTTAACCCGATGGCTTAACCTGACTAACTGACTGACTGATTCATCATCATCGAGCCGAAACCGCTGAAGCTAGAAAGCTGAAACTTGGAAGTGTTAGGGTTTCTAAAATGTATAGCGAATTATGAATGTTGTTTTACCATTATAATTAATATTTTAAATTATGGGTAGCTTATATCAGTAGGATTAATTCATTTTTATTGTATTTTTTTAATTTACACTTCTATTGTTAAGCCCCACGATCGGTCTGAAGTTTTGCAGCAATGACGCTAGCCAATCACAGAGCCGCTCGGGCTGTGATTGGATAAGCGTCTAGATGTCATTTCCGGTGATTAACACCACGAGGACAAGGTTGTTTTATATTAGGTATGTATATAATAAGTATTTGATTGGCATAATTAATATTTTAAATTATGGGTAGCTTATATCAGTAGGATTAATTCATTTTTATTGTATTTTTTTAATTTACACTTCTATTGTTAAAGCCCCACGATTGGTCTGAAGTTTTGCAACAATGACGCTAGCCAATCACAGAGCCGCTCGGGCTGTGATTGGATAAGCGTTTTGCCACCAAATCGGGGAGCTATTTTTTTAAAACTTGTAACGAAATAGGAGTTTTGAGGGACATTCTGTTTTTGGGAGCCGAGGAAGAAGCAGGATACCTGCTTAAGTTTTGAGTGTAACTGTATTATAAAATATATAATAATATAATATTTAACCATCCTAACGTTTTCTTCTTTTCGTCAACATCCTGGTAGTAAAGAGGTTCTACATATCAGAAGTGCTGGATCGAGATCAACTTAACAGTAAGTACATGCCCATGTTGCTTGCAATTAAATTACAGTGGTTATTTTGCTTAAGTGGTTCTTTGAGTCGCTTTTATAAGACGGTAACTTGAGCGTTGTGCGGTTGAGCGAACGAATAGAACAAAGACATTGTTTTATCGCTACCGTCAGTTATTTTGTTTTATTAGTGCCTGATTTTAAACTGGTTATTAGTTTACTGGTTATTGCTATACTAGACTGCTACATTTTAAACATAAGGTAGATTATTTTTTCTCTCTTTTCTTTTCTTTGTTTTTTGTTCGTGTTGGTGAATCTGCTCTTAAGATGTTAATAAATAGCTTAAATAAGTTTGCATAAAGACTAGAGTGATACTTTTAATAATTTAATTTACGTTCAAATCGAAACAAAGCCATCGAAATTCAGTTTCATTGTTTGAATTAAGAGGTTGTATTATACCCATTTATAGTGTGATCAGAGGGCTATTATAATAAAGTAGGTAGAACTCTTAGAATAAAGCTCTTATTTTCTTAGTGGTAGTAGCAATTGTTAAAAAAAAACTACCCACTATAAATATTTTGTTTTAATACATTTTTTTTCCGATTGCATACTACGCAATCTTTTCAGGCGATAATGGAACAGGATACTCGGTGGCGTCGAGACCCCGACCGGGACAGCCGAAGGCGAGAGACACCCGATCATCGGGATCGCCACACCGCGTCTCGAAGTCGAAGCCGTATTCGATCTCGCAGCCCTAGTCGCGCTCGACGAGACCGCGACCAGGAACGTGACCGCGAGCGAGTCGACCTGCTGGAGAGGGAGCTGCAACGAGCGCGCGAGCAACTCCACGTGCCAGAACGAGGTCAACGTACATCGAGGCAGACCAGCGTGCTTCACGAAGGGGGCCGCAACGAGCAGCAGCATCGAGAGCACGACCCGGAGGAGCCACGTGTCGCCGCTGGAGAACAAAGGTCACGTAATCCTTCTCTATCTAAGAATGATTTTGTAGAATTTTTAAAATGTTTGAAAGATGGTCTTACGTCACAGCCTGTCCAGAGCACACCAACTACACAAAAGATAGATTTTAAAAATATTCTTCCAAATTTTGACCCTTCATCAAAGACTCAACGCATTGACGTATGGTTAAAGAAAGTTAACGAGTGCGCCTCTGTGCATGGATGGGACGATAAGACCACCACTCATTTTGCTATGCAAAAACTTCAAGGCCTCGCCAAAATCTGGTATGAGGGCTTAAATTCTATTCTTTTCTCATGGAAGGAATGGGAAGAAAAATTAGTGAATGCATTTCCATTCGAACAGAATTACGGCCAGGCCTTGGAAGAAATGCTTAGAAGAAAAAGTAAATATCAGGAACCAATAGAGGTTTACTACTATGAGAAATTGACACTTCTCAATCGATGCGATATTGAAGGGAAACGAGCGGTGGATTGTATTATTCACGGACTCAGTGATCGAACTTTAAGATCTGGAGCTTTAGCATTGCGTTGCTCAAACCCCGATTTGCTTTTGCAATATTTGGTTAGTAATAAAGATTCGAATCAGTCTGTGATAGATCGCATACCATTTAAAACAAAAAATGCTGATAGTAGCACCTCTAGTACAAACTATAGCTCTAAAACGAAGACTGGATTTAG
The DNA here is from genome assembly GCA_949320045.1 of Scotopteryx bipunctaria. Lineage (NCBI taxonomy): Eukaryota > Metazoa > Arthropoda > Insecta > Lepidoptera > Geometridae > Scotopteryx > Scotopteryx bipunctaria. The sequence continues at coordinate 10,040,231 of OX439440.1, forward strand.
ACAGCCCGCTGCTGGATGTTACAACTGCAAGGAACCAGGACATAGTTTTCTGTATTGCCCTAAGCCTTTGATAAAATGCTCTAAATGTAATAAAGTAGGGCATAAGACTGAAAGTTGCTTTGTAAAACAGACTGAACCAAATAGTAAAAGCGCCAATGTGCCCAAAACCATGTGTATTGATTCTAGTTTGGAACAAAATATGTTGAAAACAAATGCGAAATTCATTAAGGAGATTAGAGTGAACGGGACTGAATTCAAAGCTTTTGTCGATTTTGGGAGTGACGTCACATTGGTCAAAGAATCTGTCGCTAGTAACCTAGGCTTGACTCACAACAAAGTTTCGTCGGCTATGAAAGGTTTTGGAAACGGAGTTGTGCACTCCTTAGGAGAGCTGTCGCTTGTAATAGATGTCGATGACGTTAGGGCTACTGTTGTATGCAGGGTCGTAAATGATGATTTGTTAGACAAACCTGTGTTATTAGGACAGTCCTTTACGGAGCAGCCTCATATAATAGTCTACAAAAATGCTACTAAGCTACAGTTCATGGATATAGGAAATGAGTTGCCTTTGCCTGATTTAGACCATGCTCGTGAAAACTCGTTTAAGGTTAAGTCGAATAGTGTCCTTCAACTCTGTGGCGCAGCTACAGTGAGAGCCCAAATCGAAGAGTCGTATAGTGGCAGTGTGTATCTGAAGAACAGTTTCGCAGGAGAGCCAAATAATCAATACTTTGTGATTGGTGGTCTTTACCATGCTAAATGTGGTCGAATCGATGTAGCAGTAACTCCTTTTTCAATGCCTTGTCGGATTCCAAGGGGGACTGTGCTTTGTAGAGCAAATAAAGTGGACTTTGTAAATAGGGTAATTATAGAGCCGCAGTTGGATGATACTGCTACACGTGGTTTTGATGAGAATCAGGTTAGCGTAGGTGATGGAGTGTCAAAGCAGGATAAACAGCGTCTCATGGAGCTGCTTAAAAGGTACAAGCATTGTTTCGCCTCTTGTCTCAAAGACTTAGGTTGCACAAATAAAGCTGAAATGAATATAGAATTGAATAATAATCGCCCTATCGTGTATCGACCGTATCGATTGTCTCATCATGAACGAGAAAAAGTGCGCGGTATGGTAGGGGAGATGTTAGATGCTGGGATAGTAAAGGAGTCTGTGTCAGAGTACGCTAGCCCAATTTTACTTGTTCGAAAGAAGGATGGATCTATGAGAATGTGTGTCGATTTTCGCATGCTGAATTCGGTGACTGTCAAGGAAAGGTATCCTATGCCCATCATCGAAGACGAGATAGCGCGTCTTTCAGGTCAGGCTTGTTTTATTACACTCGATCTCGCCTCTGGCTACTATCAGGTACCAATTGCAGAGCAGAGCAAACGTCTCACCTCGTTCGTCACACCTGATGGCCAGTATGAATTTAATAGGATGCCGTTTGGCTTAGCAAACGCACCGGCAGTTTTTCAGCGAATGATGAATACGCTCTTAGGATCAGCTCGTTTTGGGAAGGCAACTGCTTACATCGATGATGTTCTAATTTTTGGTAGGGATTCTGCTGAATGCTTAGAACGTCTCGAGGAAGTGCTTCGGATCTTGGAAGATTCGAATCTTACCCTTAACTTGGCAAAATGTGATTTCCTTCGTGAAAAGATCACCTATCTTGGATACGAAATTAGTGCTGCTGGGATTAGGCCAGGTGAAGGAAAAATAGTTAGTGTTCAGAATTTTCCGCGTCCAGAGAACGTCCATAATGTAAGGCAATTTCTTGGATTGGCAAGCTATTTCAGAAAATTTATTAAAGATTTTGCTATGATCGCATGTCCTCTTAGTACACTTCTGAAAAAAGGTGCGGTCTGGAAATGGGGCGATAGTCAGGAGCAATCTTTTGTAAATTTGAAGTCCAGGTTGGTAGACAGGCCTATTCTAGCAATATACAATCCAGCGGCCGAAACGGAGCTGCATACCGATGCGAGTAGAATAGGTATTGGTGGCATTCTGCTGCAACGTACATCAGGAAATGAGCCTTTTCATCCAGTAGCCTACTATAGTAGACAAACTTCGCCAGAAGAAAAGAATTTCCATTCTTATGAATTGGAAACTCTAGCGGTAGTCTTTTCCCTTCGCAAGTTCAGGGTATATCTGCTAGGTAAGGAATTTAAAATCGTTACTGATTGTAGCGCCTTGCGCTCTACATTCCTAAAAAGAGATCTCATTCCAAGGATCGCTCGTTGGTGGTTGGCCTTACAAGAGTTTGACTGCTCTATTGAATATAGAGCCGGGTCTAAAATGAGCCACGTCGACGCTCTGTCTAGAAATCCCGTTGCTGACTGTGAAGATGTTTGCCAGGAACAGTTTTCGACTGTAATGTCGATTACTGATGATGACTGGCTGCACACTCTTCAACTCGGAGACTCTGAGCTGTGTAGGATCAGAAATGTTTTAAACTATGGTCTTGATGAAAAGGGTCTTAAGTATATAAACGAAAATTATGTCATTAAGGATAATAAGCTTTTTCGTTTTCTAGGCAGTGATAAGGATAATATCCGATGGGTGGTACCGAAGGGCGCTAGGTGGCAATTGTGTCGTATGAATCACGATGACATCGGACATTTTGGCTATGAGAAAACTTTGGAGAGAATCAAGAAAAACTATTGGTTCGCCAAAATGACGAAATTTGTAAAGAAATATGTAGGCGCTTGCATAGAGTGTGCTTTTGCAAAGAAAACTTCAAATGATCACGAAGGGCTTCTCCATCCTATAGCCAAAGTGGATGTCCCGTTTCACACTCTGCACGTTGACCACCTTGGGCCTTTCGTTAAGTCTAATAGGGGCCATACTCATCTTTTTGTGATAGTGGACGGTTTCACGAAATTTTGTTTTGTAAAACCTGTCAGAAACACAAATACTCAGAATGTAGTCAGAATTCTAGAAGATATATTTTATACATTTAGGACGCCTGATCGTTTAATTAGTGATCGTGGGAGTTGTTTCACATCACACGCTTTCAAAAAGTTTGCTCTTGACAAGGGTTTCAAGCATATATTGAATGCTGTGGCCAGCCCCCGATCTAATGGTCAAGTGGAACGGTACAACCGTACCATTCTAGACTCTCTGAAAGCTTTAAATGTAAAACATAGTGAAAAGGATTGGGATCATCATTTGGGTAGAGTTCAGTGGGGATTGAACAACACTATTCAGAAGACTACTGGCAGGACTCCAGCGGAAGTATTGTTTGGTTCAGTTACGAACGTAGAAATAAGCCCTATTCTGAACGAAATTGCTGAGGAAACTCGTGACTCTAGCGATCGTTCCGTCATACGCGACGAGGTTAAGGATAGAATAGATAAAGAACAGATAAAACAGAAAGAGAGATACGATAAAAATAGGAAACCGGCGCGTAAATACGAGAAGGGTGCATTAGTTAAAATAACTAAAACTTGTTTCAATAATGACGGACAGAGCAAAAAAACTAATGCCTTCTTATGTAGGTCCCTACCGCGTCGATAAAATTTTAGGTAAGGATCGTTATAGATTAGCTCCCGTTCCGGGTTTAGATTGTTCACAAAATAGACGAGAGACTGTCGTTGCAGCTGATCGCATGAGGCCATGGATTCACATTGCTGCTTTGGAACTGAATGAAAGTGAATCTGATTCGAACTCTACCGTTGAAAGCGATTGAATAACTGTTTAAGTGTATTGGCTAAAAGTGACCTTAGCTACAGATTGTTTGTTTCGTTGTTTCAGATCAAAACACGAGAATCGATCGGTCGTGTTTTGATGGACATTGCTGGAAGACCACCGGGTGCGTGATCAAGTAATCGATCGTCTTGTAAGCGTATCCTGGTGTTCATTCATTCGGTATCGATAGTCAAGCACTAAACCGAATCGATCGGTTCTGTGTTTGTAATCTCACGAGGCGCAATTGCAGGTAATCGATCGTCCTGTGAGCGCTAGTTAATTGACGTATCGATCGTTTTTCGATTCAACATTTGCAAAAGATACGGAACTGAATCGATCAGTCTGTTCGTAATTTGCAAATGTACTGCTTTTAAGTTAAGACATATCGATTGTCTTTTCTCTAGATTAGTTTTTGTCAATTTATTTAATTTATTGATACTGATTGATGATTTATAAAGTTATTGATACTTTATAAGACCTAGATGATATTTAATTAAAATTATGTTAACGTATAAGTATACTGAAGTAATTGGACCGAGAAACGGAATGGATGTTGTTAATGGTTGAAAATAAATACTTTCTATTTCACAATCCGATTGTTAGGGTTTCCACCTGGTACCGTATGCGGGGACGCACACGTTATCAGGATGGTCGATTGTTAGGGTTTCTAAAATGTATAGCGAATTATGAATGTTGTTTTACCATTATAATTAATATTTTAAATTATGGGTAGCTTATATCAGTAGGATTAATTCATTTTTATTGTATTTTTTTAATTTACACTTCTATTGTTAAGCCCCACGATCGGTCTGAAGTTTTGCAGCAATGACGCTAGCCAATCACAGAGCCGCTCGGGCTGTGATTGGATAAGCGTCTAGATGTCATTTCCGGTGATTAACACCACGAGGACAAGGTTGTTTTATATTAGGTATGTATATAATAAGTATTTGATTGGCATAATTAATATTTTAAATTATGGGTAGCTTATATCAGTAGGATTAATTCATTTTTATTGTATTTTTTTAATTTACACTTCTATTGTTAAAGCCCCACGATTGGTCTGAAGTTTTGCAACAATGACGCTAGCCAATCACAGAGCCGCTCGGGCTGTGATTGGATAAGCGTTTTGCCACCAAATCGGGGAGCTATTTTTTTAAAACTTGTAACGAAATAGGAGTTTTGAGGGACATTCTGTTTTTGGGAGCCGAGGAAGAAGCAGGATACCTGCTTAAGTTTTGAGTGTAACTGTATTATAAAATATATAATAATATAATATTTAACCATCCTAACGTTTTCTTCTTTTCGTCAACATCCTGGTAGTAAAGAGGTTCTACAGAAGGTAGCTTCCTTTTATAGCAAAAGCACCCACTAAGGCGGGATTTTTCGAAATTCAACCACTAAAGGGGTGAAAACGATTATATAGAATTTTTTAACGCGTGGTGCGATTTGCTTGAAACTCGGTTCGGTACTTTAAATGCAAAATAAATGGACATGTATTGCAGGATTTTTAAAACCAACCATAATAAGGGGTAAAATGGGTGTCAAAGTTTGTATGGGAACTTTTTAACCAGCCCTGCGAATGGCTTGAAACTCAGTTTGAAATCTAACGCGTTCGAAGTCGCGGGTAACAGCTAGTAGTCTATATGTTGCCGTAAAATTGTAATTATCGTTAGATTGTAATCTCGCGAGATTGTAAACATTGTGCTTAGAATATTATTAGATTTTATTATGGTGATCCAAATCTCGGGTGTCAAAAATGGATCAGTATAATTAGATGTAAACATGGATAAGATTTTGTTCGTGACTAGAATATTGTTAGGCATAATGTAAAATACCGGCTTGTTAGGGTTCCGAACCAATAATAGTAAAACAGAAACCTTATGTACGACTTCGCTCGTCCGTTAGCCTATCATGAATGATTATTAACTATTAGTTTATGCAACCATTTTACTAGCTCGGTGTCAGTTTTACTGCCTTCGGTGGTACATACGTAGGAATAAAACATCTCTACGTAGCACTGTTCTTCCGCGCTTGTATTTACGAGACGAGGAAGCACTTGTCATAACAATACAATTGTCCCCTCCACTGTACGGCGATATTGCAGCTTAGCCCCACTAGCTTCTGTGGGGCGTCTACTCACGTTCTACGATGTACAGTTATCTCTATAAATATTTTAAAATAGCTAATTAACCTACTTTTTATCCTACCTATGCTTGTACATAATATGCCTGTGGCCAATGTATGGAGTTGGGGTCCGTTTAAACCCTTTCGTGCCAAGAAGCCATTTTAGAGATTTTATAATAAGTGAGCCAGTTTAGTTCTGTTTAAATACAGATTGGTCAAAACGAAAGAGCCTCAAAATACTCCCACACAATTTGTCCATACTTATCGAATCACTACGGTTAGAAGAACGAGTCACAAATCTAAAATATTTCCAGTGACTCTGTGCGCATTAAATTCGGCTATGATTCGGTATTTGTTGGAAAGCTTGAATGATAATGAATTGAAGACTTGATTGCCACTGAAGGCCATCAGGTAAAGCCGGTTGCTGCCGACGAGAACCAATGATAATCAAATGGCAGCTATTAGTCAATGTATGGGCTGCGCTCTTCATTACTATAGGTAGGTACCTCTCGGCGACCGTAGATATGCCAATGTATTAATCAAGCCGTGCATCTACAGTGTAGTATGTCGTAGCTCTACGAGCTCTATGCAAGCTACGGATTAACCCAAGTGACATGACCTCACTTCAATTAATTTTATCTGCATAACTAAGGCCTTTTACCATCTATGAGATAATTCATACAGCGTCAGGAAGCAACTTTTGCCTACACTAACGGGAAGCTGTAGTGCCCGGGACCAATTAAGATGGAGTAAGCTTACCCAGCACCTACACCATGCTCCCAGCATAGTCATCCTTGTCCACAGGAAAGACATGGTCAATACGTGCGGGACTGACTAAGCCGCAGGTTTCCTCGCGATGTTTGAGAATACTGGAATATCTCCATAGGGAAAGAGATAGTAGTTTTTTGTTTATATTTTATTCTGGTTGGCATTTAAGGAGTTATTGAAAGCTGAACGGATTTGAACGAAACGTGCAATATACAGTTTGTGACCAGGAATAACAATAATCAAAAAAGCTAATTATGAATAAAAAGTTCTTAATGCAGTGCTAATACTTACGGTCTGCCTACTTGGTTAGATTACATTAAGCGCTGTCGCTATCGGTAACAAAGTGTTGAACGTCCCGGAAACAACAGCAACTTCGACAAGTCAAATTAAAACTTTATTAATGAGCAATTCACTTAGTTTCCATGAATGAAATTGGTGAATTCAATTTACAGTTTACACCCGCCGGCGAGCGGCCGATTGTCACAAAGTTCCCCTCGTGATTGACTTAATTCGATTTCGTGGCTTATTCCAAATTATTCTACGTAAATCATGGCCACTTTCATGAAAATTCTATTAATAGTGAATGAGTGAATAAATCTCATTATTTTACCGGTCTGAGTGCTATAAATTATTGATTCTATTAGTTACCTACTATTGAGTCTATTTTACTGAATAAATTCAGTTAGCTCTTGTCACAACAGTATTTATAATATATTCACAAATGAGGCCTGTTTCAACAAAGACAGGTCCAACACAATGAACAACATGATAATATCAATAAATGATTTGGTTCAAAGCTCGTTACCTAAATATACCAGTTACACAGTTATTATTTTGATGAGTATATGAAAATAGTGCAGATGCGCGATAATTGTTATTGTTTTGATGTTTGTTTTTATACATTCAGAAATAGACACACAAACTTAATCACAACTCACATTAATTACATTCAATGATAAAACCAGTGATAAAACGAAAGCAGCCTTTGAGACGCTCTTCAAATCCCTTCGCCACACTGGTTCGAAAGAACTAGTGACACGACTAGATAGATAGAGTGATAAAACAGTACTTACAGCTTATCACTCTGGCTCACTGAATTTGTGTTCTGTTGTTCCACAACTGTGGCTGTTATCAGTTATCGCTTGCCAAGGGCTGGCGTGAACTGTGGTGGACGCCATCTTAAAGACGTTCTGGCAGTAACGATGATCGATGGCTGCTTCCTCTGTAATATCCGAAGCGAGGCCGAAACAGGCACTGCCTGCATCGTAAACTACTATTATGGTTAGTAGATGCTGTAACAATAACAATCAGAAAAGAATTATGCAATGAACATTTCATCAGTTTTATTATTTTATTTATAAACAAATCTACATATGGAAATCATCCCAGATTTCTATCCAAGTTCGCCTACAGATAGAAAACAGAGTCCAAATCACCAACCAGATTTAATTACTTCAACTTTTCCAATATTTAGATCAACATTCAATCCAAAAAAAGACCGATTAAATGCGATTCGATTCGCACACTGAGGGCTTTAATCAATCAGATTTTTGGATTTTAGTTCTCTAAGGAGTTTGGTATTTTTTGCACATTTCTTATCGTTCAAACAGCATAAAATGGAAACTTTATTCTTCCAAGATGATACCCCACTTGACCTAAGCCAGTCAGTCGGGCTATGAACTTGAAGCTAAAACTATAAAAAGGTTAGACGCTGTCTTCCTATATATAAAACTCTGACGTTAGATACTGACTGACTGACAATGAATGCATAAAAATTCCTAGAAGCATGAAACTTAGAGGTATATTACTTTTAGAGTGTATGAGGCCCTAAGAAATGAGTTTGTGGGAAATAAACTCAACGCGGGCAAAGTCGGGCGTTTCACTAGTTTTCCTTTACTACTACTCTTATTATCACAAGTTCTTTCAAATCAGTGTGAAAGCGATGAAAGGATTAAAGTACCTATACTTTCGTGCACTTGACACATTTTTTAGATTCATTTGCCGAATTTAAAAATCAATTGGCTCACTGTCGGAACCCACGACCTTAGGGTCGGAAGGCGGGGGGGGTCACTACCTCTAAACCACCAGTGCTTCTACTCATTTCTACTACAGAACTAACTTCGAGAGGCCTCAGTTTCGGGTACAAGTTAGATACCAATATATATGTAATACTAGCTGCCGCTCGTGGCTTCACTCGCATTGTACTCAGATAAACAGTAGCCTATATGTTATTTCACCACACGTAATATGTATATTCCAAGTTTTATCCAAATTCGTTCAGTCGTTTAGGTATGATTGAGGCATAAAGATTCAACTTTCGCATTTATAATATACGTAGGATAGTATGCTATAAATAAATAAAATAAAAAGCTAGACCCAAGCTGTTGAATGTTTAAATTAAAATTATTGCAAAATATACTAAGGGATAGTATCCTCTCCAACATGATGGCTCACCTATATGGGCGATGGGCTTTCACCTATCACCATGGTTCACCATATCCATCTTGCAACTTTGAATCAGGGATGCCTGCTAGTTTTTTTATGACTACTTGTGGCTCTGCCCACCTCATTAGGGATAATATTTAAAATGTAAGAATATACTAGCATTTCTCCAAAACTCAACACTTAATAGCTCAAGCCTGACTTAAGTTATATCTAGTTGAAAAATATAATTGAAGACAATCACCAATCAATCTATAGATCAGATTTTCCCCTTCTAAAATCGAACCATTAATGAAATAAAAGTAGCTGCCAAATCATTGGTTTCTTATTTTCCGAGAAAACTAAAATTCTAGCTCATCACATTCATCATCATTTTCCTACCCTTATCCCACTAGGTGAGGTCGGCACATGTTTCCCTCTTCCATTTTCTAATTCGTCCCGGGTATTACCAGCAGCGTCCCGTTTGTGTAGGTAAAATTTGCCTTCTGGCGGTAAAAGCCGTTTTTATTTTTTACCCTTTTAGCACTACTACCATTTTTGTGAGTTAAATCTCACGTGCAGCATAAAATCCTAATTCGATTTAAAATGTAAAATGGTCCGCCTTTTTCGGTCCGCTGAGTGCATTGATAGATTAATAGAATCTGTACTAAAAAGTAGTACGAGCTGAAAAATGGAAATATTAATTTTGTTGCGATCACTCACATTATTTTGGTACGATTTTAATGTGTGTGTTGATGAACACTCCGAAAATAATATTTTTAGCACATCTATTCAAAAAGAGCTGGTTTTTTTCTCGTATACAGGGACCAAAGTAGATAGCTCTTTGTTAGTAAATGTACCAATCATCAAGATAAAAAAACCGCGTGCGAACGAAATTAAAAATAAATAAACGAACTGTTCATTTATTCACTGGTGGACTAGTGGTAGCGAACAATCTACTAGACATTAAATACCTAACTCATATAGTAGGTATAAAGTATGTAGGTAAGCCATGACGGAGGCCTTTAGGCGGCCTAAAAACACAAGAGTTAGCCACTAGCTCACAAGAAATTACTTTTTTAGTAGGTATATTGGGTTGTTTTTTATCGTTTGGTTGTTGTAAGTAGGTAAACTTTAAACAAGTAATCAGTAAATCCGAATAGTTCGAAGAAGATTAGCTTTCCTGATAGAAGGTAGGTAGATGTTTTCGTGACCCGTGCACATAGATTTAAAAGCTTACGAGCTACGAATTTACTAAGAACTTCGAACCTACTGGAAACTAGCTGTACCTACGTTTGCCGATGTGATGGCACTGGTCCTAAAACATCAAAGTGCGCTTAGCCTCTTGACTTGAATGATAAAAAGCTGAAGTACCTACATTATCCTACAGGTAAATGCAGGTACCTACTAGCTGGACACGAGCGGTTCCACTCGCGTATTTTAAATTAGGTAGATGAGAGCACTGCTGGTCTAGTGGTAGCGGTCTTGCCTTCCGATCTTAAGGTCGTGGATTCAAATCCGGTCGTGAACAAATAGACTTTTCTATTCGAAAATTTTATGTGTGCTATACCAGTTTTCTCAAACGATGAAGGAAAAAATCGTGAGAAAACCGGCATTTCGTAGAACTTAAAAAAGTTAGAAAACATGTGTCAAGTGCATTAAAGGAGCCTTTAAGGCGTACTTTAATTTCTTTCACCACACTTTGTTCAAAAGAACTAGTGACACGACTAGTAACTAATACGAGTAGTTGGTAGGTATAGGTACTTGTTGGATAGGTACACCTGGGTCAATCTTCAAAATCAGAAGTATTAGGTTTACCTCTCTTTGTGCTATTTATATAGGTACTGATAATTATAACTGTTCTATATTTGCTCAAACAGTTTTCGAAATATTTAGGTGTGAAAATTTCCAGAGCGATCAACAAAAGAATTGCTTTTTTGTTCAAGAAAAATATTATATAGGTATCAATTTTATTAAACTATTTATTTTCAAACGCTTTAACATAAACAGGCTCACGACTGTATTTGTCGCGAAGTCTCGCGAATTTAATTTGTACTTAATCGACCTCGTTCGTTGCCATACTCTTTCGTGGGCATTTGAGATGACAGAAGAGTTTGAGATTCGCTGGAATGAAAGCAAGACAAAGTCAAAGTCAAAGTCAAAAATTTTATTCCATAAAATCACTGGGATCACTTGGACACGTCTTAAATCTACGTTGCATTTACACCTGTTCGTAACGCGACCAGGCGTGGAAGATACAGGCAAGAAACCACGCTTGGCTATTTTTTTGGAAAATGATCCCTTTACAATCATGTTATAAAAGGAGTTGGAGCATTCAGTCCCAAGCATTTTTATCTTCTATATAATCGGATATTTTATAGTAAGCTTTTTTATACAACTTTTGTTTTATTAGTGTTTTGAATTTATTAACTGACAAATTTGTCATCTCGCTTGGGACTTTGTTATAGAAGCGTACACATTGCCCTTTAAATGATTTATTAACTTTACCTAGCCTAATCGTGGGTACAGCAAGTTTATCCTTATTTCTAGTATTAACACTATGATTATCACTATTTTTCTTAAACTTACTAACATTTTTATGTACGTACATCAAGTTTTCGTAAATATATTGACAAGGAACAGTCATAATGTTTATTTCTTTAAATTTATTACGTAATGACTCCCTAGGACCCAGGTTATAAACTGCTCGAACAGCCCTCCTCTGCAACACAAATACGGTGTTTATATCTGCAGCACTCCCCCACAACAAAATGCCATATGCCATGATGCTATGGAAGTAGCTGAAGTAAACTAGTCTAGCTGTATCTACGTCTGTAAGTAGACGTATTTTTTTGACTGCATATGCCGCAGAACTAAGTCTCTTCGACAATTTATCTATATGTGGGTCCCATTGAATCTTTTTATCTAAGGTTATGCCCAAAAAAGTAGTAGTGTCCACGAGATCTATATGTTCATTTTTTATTTTTATATGAGAATTTACTTGTGTAACATTTGGTAGTATAAATCTTATACATTTGGTTTTCTTTTCATTTAGCAATAGGTTATTTACATCGAACCATTCTACGACTTTGGAGTTTGCATTACAGGGAATTGAATTTTCATTTTATGAGTTTTTTACTGTGATTAGATTGTTTATTACAATTATGTATAATGTTTAGATACAGAGATCATGTGTGTTGTTATGTTGTGCTCACTACGGCGAGTATGTCGGTGCAGTCAGCTATCAGGTGAGATCAGACCAATATCGTGAGGTGAGGTGAGGGGTGGCTAGAAGGGGCGGTCGGAGGCCACTCGGGGGTTTTTACCCCTATATTCAGATACCAGTTGTGGGATGGTTTAACCCTATATTTAGATACCAGTCGTGGGATGGTTTAACCCTTATACACATATACCACTCGTGGGATTGTTTAACCCTTATACGCAGATACCAATCGTGGGATTGTTTAACCCTTATACGCAGATACAAATCGTGGGATTGTTTAACCTTTATACGCAGATACCAATCGTGGGGTTGTTTAACCCTTGTTATACTCAGATACCACTCGCAAGGTTGTTTACATATTATATTAAGATACTACCGTCGTTCAGCATTTGTATTTTTTTCACAGATAATAGAAAATCAGTAACTAAGCCTATAAAAAATATCATCTCAAAATTTCATGTTCTTTTACTTGGTTATAGTCCCATTTCCATGAACAATTTTGTTTTTCATTATTTATTACCTAGTATTGGAAGGTAAATTAGAGTAAAAAAACTTTAATTTCCAGGAAACGAGATAACTACAGTTTCTCAGATTTAGGTACCTACTACGCAATACTCCAATTCTGAATCAGTTTCGCGTTGTTACAACCATCATCATCACCAGTCGGTATCACCGCTTGGTACCATATGCTATGCCTGGCTTTCTTTGTGCCAGCTTCCTCTTTTTTCGTTTCTTGCAGTATGCTCGACCGATCGCTTTCAGACGAGCAAAATTCTTTGGCCCGACTTAGAAAACCAGTCAAACTGTCTTGTTATAACACGTAAAAATAGCAATAGATTTTCTGTTGGGTAGGAAAAGTTTAATTCAATTACAGATTTTTGCATATTACTGAGGAAATACGATTTGTTACGGGGACGGTCTACCTAAAACGGTTTAGCAGTTAAATGGAAAAACTTTGATCGCTTAATGTAGCGACTTCCCATTTATTATAGAGATGGAGATAATATTTTTTGAGATCAAGTCGTAGTTACTAAACTGGTATTGAATAAGTTGTAGCTGCCTAATATTTACGCGTATCTTTCTCAACTTGGTTTATTGGTTTTTATGATATGTTGTCCAAAGGTCATCCCAGAAGTTAAACTAAGGAGCGGTCAAGCGTAAAGGACTACACTGAACGTTATAAAATAATAATAAAAAAGATTAGAAAAGTTCTGATTGATTGAGAAGATTGATTCTGATGAAGATTGCATTCAATTATAATGTGATACTTACTAGTGATTTGCTCCTCTGTGTTCCAGTTTAGTCAGAACATAAGAGAGCCTAATTCGTTTATCAAATTAAACTCCAACGTTTCTTATTGCGTGTATAAATTATATTTATAAAAAAGTAAAAGTAGGACACACGTCCATTTTGAGAGATGGGAATCGAGAGAGGAATGACACAAATCAAACGAATTGAAGTAATGGATCTAAAACGCCTAATGAAAATTAAATAGCAAATGTTAAAGCTAACTAATTGTGATTCTGCGCTATGATGAAAGCAAAGGTCAATGCTTGAACACTGTGGATTCAAGTTCCAAAAACTGTACATAATAGTCTGGAAAGCTAATTCTTCCAATTAGACAAATAAATCGATTTCAAGTGGACCCGCTTCTCTGAAAAATATCATTTTGTGCCGATCAAAGTTGTAATGAGATTTTTCTCGTTCAGAGATTAGATAGATGCTTACTTAGGTCACTAAATCATAACTTTATCACTCGACAACGAGAAAAGATTACCAGTTGTCCCCACACAAATGGAGCTTTTTTCGAGTCATCTTTTATAAACTTTGCCGGTTTTGCAGTAGGCTGGTAGATATTTGCCTACAAGCACCTACCTACCAACCTGCTGGGTTTAGTTTTTAATATTAAAAAAATGTGTTAATTAAACTGTTATTGTCTCTAAAAACTATAATATTTCCTGTACTTATTGAGTTCATAGATTTAATTCCAGTTCAAACACAGATCATCTGGTGAGTGTATATTCTAGGTATGAATATAATTTGAAGTTCAACCAAAGGTTTCAAAATTAGCTCATCGATAGGAAGGATATTGATAGAAAAACTTATATTAAATCCTACCTTCTGTAAACGAAGATTACCTACCCACCCACTTTTAGAAGTGAGTTGATGCTGAATCGTCTCAGCGCTCAGTGGAGCGTGTATCAGACACTTTGAAGATTAAATGAGCCCTGTCAAGGGTGTCAAATCTTCAACCCGAAGTTAGGGAATGATAAATGATGCAAAAATAAATCAAATTCACTAAAACTTCGCTAATGACACAAAAATTGTGTAGACATTAGGCCGTACAGCTACATGGGCGCATTCACTCAAAGAGCTCTGACCAACTCTATAACCATATAAAATTAACATTAGGTAGTAAGCACCTTTATGATGGTGATCCGACTGCACAGCATGAATTAAATATTCTATGTTAAATTGTACCTAAATGGATGAACTATTTACCTACTGTGACTATTATTCGAAGCAATGAAAATTGTAACGTTGTTGAAAATGAAAACTGAAATTTACTTTACCTAGTAGGTACAGGTACCTATTTAAAATAGTTAGATAAGTATAATAAGTATGAAGAAAAACATGAGCAAAAACGCGCTCGTAAGTTTTATTAGAATCTCTAGGTATATATTAGTTTATCTCTGCTAACATCAAATCAAACTCGTCCAAAGCACAGGATTGTTAGCTTCAGACAAATACCTTCAATCCAACACGACAAAAGATACCTACAGATACACGACTATGCACAGGGATATCTCAATTCTTCAATGCAAATAATACCGGGAGTACCTCTATTTGCATAGAGAGTATCCGGTAAAGTTACGCTTAGGTATTGCATGATATGCATTACTCATGGCCAGTTGACTTCAAGCTTTAACTTTTCCAGAGGGTTGAGTTCCAGTTATTTTGTAGGCGTTCCATTTGATAAAAAATGTTTCGTTTCGTTGGTAACACACACAAAAACACACATTATCACGCCCGTATCCCTAACGGGGTGGGCAGAGCCACAAGTAATCATAAGGTAACCTATGTGTATAATGAGGATTAAAGCATACACACTGTAATGTATAAGCATTAAATGTACCTACCCACAACAGTCATTCAAACGCAAGCTATGCGTGAGTTGGTCGTGTGGTTTTGTTAATTAATCCATGTGTTTATTTTGGTATATCAAAGCAAACCTGTACACTTACCTACAAATATTAAACTTGACAAAAGTATTGGATAGTATTAGTGTGATGCCACTATGCAAAATGCTCTTTCTGTGCGACTGCTGCCTGAGGAATACATGTTGTGCCGACCCCATGTAAAGTGGGATAAGAGCAGGGAAATGATGATGATGATATAGTTTGTCTTTGAAAATAAATATATCAACTTTTTTTTCTTTTGGCTTTTGCAAAACCTATGCATATAAACCGAACGAACATATCTCGACTCCATTCAATATTTAATACACAACATTTTGTAATAAAACAAGGAGTGATTACAAAGGAAGAAGGCCGAAATGTAAGGGAGCTTGGACCATGGCCAAAAAAGTAGTGCCAGCAGAGTTGACACATAGTGCGTTAGAAAGGTCTATTAAAGGGCTAAAATTATTGTTTGACAGCAAAAAAATCCATCCTGGAGGAATCGAGTTATCGTCAGTTAAAGATGCGCCCTTTGTTCCTAGTTTATTTTGACATTTAGCGTTCCCGCAAAATTGAAAAGTAATGCGTTGGAAAGGACTACGAGGTCATTTCATACAGCTAAAATATTCAACGCAGAGAAATTGAGTTATTTTGAGATATATATTGCTCGTTTTGTTCACAGTGTATTTTGAAATTTAGCGTGCCCGCAAAGCTGAAACGAGTGCGTTTGAAAGGTGTTTGAGATAGATTATGGTGAACCATGGTAACAGGTGATCAGCCTATATAGTATAAGAAATAGTTTGATCCAAAAGTGATACAGAGAACACTTTGTAAATTGTAACTTGCATAGTCCGTTTTAGTCTTCTCTTTCAGTGGAAGCACAATATACCTACAATTGAAATTTATCCGCTCCACTTAACGACTGCAACTGGCGAAAGGTAAAACGATTTTTACATGTTCAACTGGTTGTACAAATAGTTGAACATATTTAATGATTAAACGAACTAGTGAAGTTCTATCCTAATTACACAAGCGCCTAGTCCGAATAGATTAGTGTTTTATTTTTACTTATTATAATATATATGTTTAACTACTTGTAGTATCGCGTAGGTACCACCACTCTGCACTTAGTTTAGATTTAAATCTTTTTTTTTTTTTTTTTTGTAGGTAGATTCTATGACGTCTTCCCGGCCGGGCTCGCCCTGTCAATCATTAAGTTTAGAGCCTGAATAGAATCTTATTGATGTATTCCCTACAAATATCAGGGAGTGTACCAATACGCCGGGTGGGCGGGACTCACTAATCTATTCGGACTAGGCGCTTGTGTAATTAGGATAGAACTTCACTAGTTCGTTTAATCATTAATTACACTACGCGCCTAGTCCTCTAGATTAGTGTTTTATTTTTACTTATTATAATATATATGTTTAACTACTTGTAGACTTTGAGAGTTCTCAAGGGAATATCATCAATACAAACATAATAGGTAATAATCAATATTTTTATTTAGAAATAAATATATTAATCTAATAGAATAGTATTATACTACTTTCATACAAATATCGAACGAGCTACAGCTAATTCGTCATCATCAACAATTACCCTTTGATAAAAACGAGCAAAAGTAGCTGAGCGATCGCTCCAACCAGCTGTCTTGCGGACGGTATCAATGTTGACGCCGAGCGAGTGTGCGCGCGAGGTAGCGGCATGCCGCGTGCTATGCGCACTAAATGTACTAGAATTGATACCACACTCGCTCAGCGTACATTTTAACCAACGACTGATAGTCTGGCTTCCTACGGATTTATGAGGCTTATTAATAGCAATGAATAAATAATCTGATGTCCTTAAGGGTGCGGTACGCTCTACGTATCCTAACAATGCCTTAGCGGGACACACTGTCGGCCTTTCCTTGAAGAAAGGTAAGTGTAACACTGGTTGGTTACAACCTGGCCTTGAGGTTTTTATTAAGTCTGGAATTTTTATGACAATTCGATCTGATAAAATCTCAATATTACTAACGTTAATTTTAGACAGCGTTTGGACCCGATGTGCTGTGGCAAGAGCCAATAATGTTGCGGTTTTCCTTGAAAGATTTTCAAGAGAAATTTCGCTGTTCGGGTACCATATACTCAAACGGTCTAAAACAAGGTTGGTATTCCAGGTCGTGTTATATTTAGGCTGTGGCGGTTTTAAACGAAACGCACCCTTAAGAAATCTCTTTATACGATCATCATTACTAACAATTGGACCTAAAACTAGTGATAGGGCAGATCGACATGAATTTAAAGTACCATACTGACTTCCCTCATTGTACAGTTGTGTTAAAAAATAAATAACATTTGGAACAGACGCATCATAAAAATCAACACAATTAGATTTGCAAAAGTTCCACCATTTACGTAAACATGTATCATACTGTTTGATCGAGTTCTCGGCTAATGATGCTAACATTATGTCCAGCGACGACTTTGGTATACTTCGTCTTGAAAAAGCATGCCGGATAACAGCCCTGCCTCCAGGGTAATCGATTTGTGTATGTGGGATGAGCTGGAATGAGATAACAACGCATGACTGTGTGGAGGAAATGTAATACTTTCTGAAGTGAGAAGAGACCTGAAAACAGGGTACCATGGTTGTGTTGGCCAGAGAGGCACTACCATAATACCCCTAGCTTTATCTGCAATGATTTTTCTTAATGTTTTTAAAATAACTGAAAAGGGAGGAAAAGCATAAAAATTTAATTGCGACCAAGAAATAGTGAATGAATCCACGGCAAGCGCGTCAGGATCTCTTCGCCAAGAAATGTAAGTAGTGCATTTTTTATTAATTCTACTAGCAAACAAATCAATATCCGGATGACCGTAAGTAAGTTTTAAAACATTAAAAGCGCTATCAGCCAACTCCCATTCTATGTCAGGATGTGATCGGCGTGACTCAACATCTGCAACATAGTTGTCGCTAGACTTTATATAGGAGGCGAAAACAAATAGTTTCCTATTTTCGCACCAATTCCAAAATTCTCTAGTTATCTGCGTCAGATGAGGGTATTGAATACCCCCCATCCTATTTATGTATGCAATCGCGGTGGAGTTGTCGATGCGCATGAGTATTTGACAATCGTTCAAGTCACGAGCAAAAATCTTTAGAGCTATGAAAGCAGCGAGTAATTCAAGGTAATTAATATGGTATTGCCGCTCTCTGATTGACCACTGGCCGCTCGCCGTTTCGCCATTGCAAGCCGCCCCCCACCCCGTAGTTGAGGCGTCAGTGAAAATTACAGTACGGTAGTCATCGGTTCGAATCCGATGTACCGACTTATCAATGTTATTGAGCCACCAAAGTAAGTCCGGTTGAATTGAATCAGGTAAATTCATGAATTTATTGTAATCATCGTGATCTTTTAAATTAAGGTACTTACACCTTTCCATTTCTTTAGTATGCAACCAGCCGTATTCAACGGCTGGGCAAGCTGATACTAATGTACCTAAAAGTTGTGCAAACATCCGAATCTTACAGCGCTTCAAGCTCAAGAAACTTACTAATTGATTTCTAATTTTAAGCCTCTTATCACTAGGTAAACTCAACAAATAGTTTTGTGAATCTATAATCATACCTAAGTATTTACAGGACATTGAGGGTTCAATACTACTTTTCTCTATATTAATAAGGAATCCTAGAGATATTAATAACCTTTTAGTCAAATCAGAGTTCGACAAGCATTGTTGGTAAGTATGTCCAAAAAGAAGCCAATCGTCTAAATATAGGGTTGATATAAGACCAGCGGAACGCAATAATTTTGTTATTGGTTTAGTTATTTTTGTGAAAATATAAGGGGAAACATTCAAACCGAATGGTAGGACATTGAACTCAAAAATTTGCTCTTCAAATATAAAACGTAAATACTTTCTCGACTCCTGATGAACTTTTATCAAAAAATATGCATCCTTGAGATCTATGGTAGACATGTAACAATTCTTTGTAACTAATTTAATTGCTGTTCTTAAATCCTCAAGTTTAAAATGATTAGTCGCAATGAACTTGTTTAATAACTTGAGATTTAAAATAAAACGTAATTTACCATTCGGTTTGGGTATTAAAAAAGTGCTTGAAATGAACTGACCCTCACAAGGTTCACATTTTGAAACAGCACCTATTTTAACAAGATTATTTATAGCTTCAATATAATGTGATCTCTCAATATCAGTACATGTCTTTGTCGCTGGAAGTGAGTATTGTACAACCGGCTGACTAAATTTTATTTTGAACCCTTGTATCCAAGATAAAATAGTGCGGTCGCTTGTGATAAGAGACCATTGATTATAAAAGCATGATAAACGTCCTGCGTACTCAACTATATCGGCGGCAGCGTCTAGTACCGGCGCGGCGGCGGCGGCTGCTGGTGATGCCGCGATGACGGCGCCGATGAGCGCGCGGGCCTCGACGTTTGCGCGGCCGGCGCCGGCGGGGCGCGCTGGCGCGCAGGCCGCCATTGCCACTGCTCCGGGTGCTGTGGAGGAGGCGCTTGCCCCGACGGCCTGTGAAACTGGGCAGGCGCTCTGCGGTTTAAAGGCTTTGTACCTGTCGTCATTGGCTTCTTTTTTTGGCTGGAATCTGGCTTTAGGTCAATACCTGATTTATTTACAGCTTTTGCGGCCTTTAGTGTTTCCGTCAAATTATCGCCGAAAAGGAATGCACCTATTTTGGTATTTTTAAGGTGATCTTTCATGTCTTGTTTAAGGGCAAACAAGATAAAATTCCTTCGAGTTACGGAGTCAGCGTGTTGTACATCACATAAGATGCGGCTCACATCTAAAAGTTTCTGCAACAATGCGTTTTCTACTGTCTTAGAATTAAGTTGTGAATTTATCACTTCACTAAGGCAAGCTATGGCGGTTGCCATTTGTTTCTGCTTGGCCTCAATTCCTTTATCTCTTTTCACAGCAGAATCTATTATGGCCGCTTTTATCTCCGGATTCAAATGAGGTGCGTCAATCTGGGTACAATTGGCCGGCGTCGGGTACTTAGCTAGCAGCTCCGTACGAGTTTCTTTGCTTAGCCCTTCCGAAATAACGTGGAGTAACCGGTTAGCAAGTTCTTTACGTACCTCTGGTCCATGATTTACTACGCTGGTAGGATCTTCACCCAAAATTTTTAAAACCTCACTATCTAGCTCAATAGGTAGGTCAGTAGGTACATTTTCCTGAGTCTCCGTAGTCGAGGTACTTGTGCTGGGACCCGGCTCCGGCTGGGGTAATGTGGGAGCACTGGGATCATCACCAGGTTCAACAGTATTTTCTTCCAAGGTCTCCTCCGGTAGTTCCATCCAATCACTCTGTTGGAATACAGGTGTGTCTGCAAAACACCCACAAGCGTTAGGTATATGTATGCACCCATCATAATTAAAAACAATCACTCGATAGTGATGGATTATCATTTTTAATAGAATGTAGATCAATATCTAAATGTATATTTTTATAAAGTTTCCAATAGTTGGAATGCATGTAAATACATGGTAGGTATAAGTAGACCGTTATGGTTCATAAAAGGTTAGGTTACAATCCCCAGCGGAAAGAACGCCAACCATGTATCTATGCAGCGAGACAGCCCCAATGACAGCTCAGATTGCAATTATTACATTACGTAAATACGTAAAATATTGTAGGTAGGTAATCACCTGTACCACTGCTATCACAAAGTCGTAATTTCTCCTCTAATCTCCTGATTTTCTTCCGGTATCGTTCTTCCTTGGAGTGCTTGCGCTTCGGCATAGCGAAATCAATCACAATCTAACACTTTATTGCGAAAAAACACGAAACACAAGCGAAAAGTGTTGAGTGGTTAAGCACTAAAATGCGAATGATTGACAGGGCGAGCCCGGCCGGGAAGACGTCATAGAATCTACCTACAAAAAAAAAAAAAAAAAAGATTTAAATCTAAACTAAGTGCAGAGTGGTGGTACCTACGCGATACTACAAGTAGTTAAACATATATATTATAATAAGTAAAAATAAAACACTAATCTAGAGGACTAGGCGCGTAGTGTAATGGAGTATACGTTTTACAACGCGTCATCTGACCTTAACAAACAAACCTTATTGTGTCCTCCATAGTAAATAGTTAGTAGTACAATAGTTATATAATATATGATTTCTTAAAGTGCATTGCAATCTGAAAATATAATTCATCCAATACTTGTCTACCTGGAACGAGTCTCTTAAATAAACATATTAGCCTCACCCGCACTTGTTCGTAAGTTATGTGAGTGTGATCTTGAGTGAATTTTCAAGTTCCCGTCTTGGTAATCAATCTAATTTTCATTTCCTCAGAATCTCTCCCAAACTGTATTACTCCCACGATGCTTGCGTTTCCTAGTTTTCTAGGCTTTGACTCAACGAGCCTATAATTTAAGTACGTAGGTTTTTGATACGCCTACTACTTCTTTACGATGGCATGATGTAACCATAGGTTTCTCTATGACAAACTTGAAGCAATCTACCCTTTTATTAAAACTGTAACTGATCGATGTCTGTGCATTGAAGATATTTGAGAAAATCAAAATTATAAGAGGCATCTAAGATTTTTTTGTTTGTTTGTTTGTAACGAATAGGCTCCAAAACTACTGGACCGATTTCAAAAATTCTTTCACCAATAGAAAGCTACATTATCAGGGACCAGTATATAGGCTATAATATATTTTCAAAAAAATTAGGGATCCGTAAGAAAATTGCTATATTGTAACCCACGCTAGAAAACCCAGAATAGTTTTTGGCGTGCGCTGCGAAAACTATTGATTATACAACAAAATAATGTTGGTTCTACACGCGTACGAAGTCGCGGGCAACAGCTAGTAATAAATATTTGTGGACATTTCACACAACGCCATCCAGCCCCAAACTAAGCAAAGCTTGTGCTATGGGAATCAGATAGCTGATAGACTTACTTATATACTTTTTATAAATACATACTTATAATACAAAGTATTGAAACACCCAGACCCGGAAGAAATATTTGCAGAACATTTCCCCCGCAGCGGGAATCGAATCCGCGCCTCTTGCGTCTCAGTTGAGCACCCGCCCGCCACGCCACCGAGGTCGTCAGTGGTCAGTTAGGTATTTAGCTGGACCTGGAAATGTTGATATATCTACTCACTATCGGGAGGTACGAAGTGTAAACATTCCATCAAGTCCAGAAAAGTCATTATCTACCTAAATATGTTTATGAGTAGGTATACCTAGGAGATTGAATAAAGTAAATTTAAAATTATTGATAAAGGTACCTACTTACCTATGAAGATCCATTCAATGTATGTAACTCAATGTCTTTTTCAATGAAGTTCGCTCGAGTCGACCAAGAGTTTTACAGCGTCATACCGCATAAAACTTTCATCGAATTCTACTAATAATACGTGATTCGTGAGAATGTTTGTAAGTTTACCTGCTCTATGTTTTTACTTAACTAGTTCTGTCTTACAGTTTCTTTAAACGGGTTTAATTTGTGCCACATATAACCTGAATGGGCGCTTGTCAGTGCAAAGCCGAAGCCGCGGGCAAAGGACTGTTCGCAATATAGTGGGTAGGTACAAGGGTCCCCGCAAACATCATGTGATGACATTCGGTTATTGGAAATTATTTTCCTCACTTACTTAATCACGACTAAACCGATTTATGCCCGGTTTAATAATTGATCGAGCGAGCGAAGATCTTAGTGGTTGGTCTTGAGCAATTTAGCGTTGTATGTATGTAGATATGTTTGTTAGTGCATAACTTTCCAACCGTTAATCCAATCTGTATGAAACTTGGTAGGTCAATAGATTTTGCTATAAAGATTTGCTGGGAAGCATAAATGAACTTAATTGGTGAAGGGGTTGTAAAGACAGAGCGTAAAAAAAAGTTTTACAAATATATCGAGTAGGGTGCCATATGAAAGGGCTTTGTTTGTCAAGTACATTTCAAAATGGTTTTTATTTTAATTCTAGGATGTAATTTTTTTTAAATAGAACAAAAGATTTCGTAATTTGATGTAACCTGAGCTTCCTTTTGTTAGAGTTTTAATGTCTTCGTAGTTCAAGTTAGACTGGATTATCTAGACTACTAGTTATACGGACGACGGATGGCTTGTTCATTACCAAAGCACCTTGTTTTATGACAAAAAAAATATGGCGCTTTTCAACAGATAACAAGGGTGCTACGTTGAATGATATTGAACAGAGCATTATTTGCAACGAAGAATAGATGATTTTTGCGATCTGAAACCTACATAGTGCATTTCAGCCCATGGGCTGAATGAGGTGTGGGCTAAGTTGACCAAAGAATCGTAGGTAGGTATATATATATTTCTATCTTACCTAGGAGTTATATATTAGCGCCACGCATAAGCCGCGAGCGAAAGCTAGTAGAATTCAAATGAAAATATTCCTGGCAAAAGATACCCAAAGATACAAAATATTCTCAGGTCTTAGATGGGTAACGGCTGTAAAAAAAGCTACGAGCAGTTCCGGTAGGTAAGTAAATAAAAGCGCTACGGAGATCTTAGCATTAGCATAAACTGCAAGGAATAAATTCAAAACGTTATTTAAAATTTTGGCAGCGTATACTAAGTAGTATTTGAAAAGATTATTATAATATCACTGAAACAAATAATCAATCGAATCACGTACAGATGCACGCACACCGTGTGCGTGCATCTGTACGTGATTCGATTGATTACAAATTTGGCTACAAAATGACTTGTAAAAAATTAAATAGGCCAAAAGATTAAGGGAATTAAACATAAATAAAATTGTGTCATAAAGTAGGTTGCCGATAACAAAATTAATACCTACTTGTTTACCAGAAATAATTGTATCGAAATATCGGACAAGATCGCTAATAAATAATTCTCTACTGTCCCTGTGCGGTTCGACTTGAGTAGGTAGGTACCTAGGTATTTATAGACTCAGAGAGTGTAGCTTTCCATCACCGAAACCATTTAAAAAACTTAAACAAACCCATTACATAACCTTACTTCTTACTTATATTATAAATGCGAAAGTTTGTGAGTTTGGATGTTTGTGCCTCAATCACGCCTAAACGGCTGAACAGATTTCAATGAAACTTGGATTATACATAGTACATGTGCTGGATTAACATTTAGGCTATTTTTTATCCAGGTACCACGCGAGCGAAGCCGCGGGCGGCAGCTAGTATATTATAAATGCGAAAGTTTGTGAGGATGTTTGTGCCTCAATAACGCCTAAACGGCTGAACGGATTTTAATGAATAAATAAATAACACCCAACAGTCACATAGTGTCGTGCGTGGGTATCAGAAACTACGAGTACCATGGTACCACAACACCCAGACCCAGAAGAAATATTTGCAGACATGCAAACATTTCTTTCGCAGCGGGAATCGAACCCGCGCCACTTGCGTCTCCGTCGAGCAATCGCCCGCCACGCCACCGAGGCCGTCATGAAACTTGGAATAATACATAGTACATGTGCTGGATTAACATTATACCTAGGCTATTTTTTATCCGGGTACCACTGTTGCGGCGTCAGCTAGTACCTACCTACGTTATAAAAGCTTATACGGCGTACCTACCTACTCGTATTTAAGCTGTATCGTACATACAGCAAATTTTTCGTACCGTAGTGAAAGCACAGGCGAGTCTATTATTGCGTAGCGTACAGCTTACGTAGCATTCTTAGAACAGTTTCTCAAAGACGTGAACTAATAAGCCTCTTATGCTCCTCTGATACTTTTAAAAATGGAAAATGTCGAGGAAAATAAAAAGATAAAATCTAGGTATGGCAAAAACTTTATTACTTACTTTTAAACAATTTAACTTCTAAGTCAAGTAGGATGTTGGCATTGAGCCAATTTATGTGGTTAGCTAATGTTAGCGTTTAAAGGGCGGGATTATCAGAATTAAAACTATCCAGAGATTTCGTACCTACTTCCTTTGTAACTCTATTTACCTAAAATAGGTAAATTATGAATTTAAAAGAACAAAAAACCCGACTGAATAGAATTTAGGTAGCATAGTACCTACCTATGTAGATCTGACATAGGTATTTGATTTTGTGACACATGATGATGATGAATTTGTACCGTTTTAGTCTACGTTTTTAGTTATGTACCATCTTAAGTTAATTGGAAATAGCTCCTTAAAGCTGCCATATTGCATTTTTTACTAACTAGTGTCAAAAAAGTGTCATAGAATAATATACCTACCTGCGACACTCTCGTTATCTAGACGAAACCAACAACACCTAATTTGTCAAAATCGACTGATTCGGCTGCAGAGGCAGCCAAAATAATTAATTGCAAATGGCTTCTTACAGCCACCATGTTGAATTTTTTGACACTTCGATAGCGACGTTATCGACGTCTGGATGATACTCTCGTCTTCCAGACAAATCCAACGACGCCTCATTTGTTAAAATCCGTCTAGCAGTTTGGACTACAGCTTCAGCCAAAGGAATGGACAAACGAGTAAGTACAGGCATACCCATATACATACATAGGTACATACACCCCAAACACATTATCCTTCTTCTTCGCAGTCGGGTAAAAACTGTTAAGAAGCGAAACTAAGGACAGCCGGTGTTCGTGAGTTAATTGGTGTAATGGATGGCTCATCCGCTGTGTAGGTTATCTTACTTACTTATCGTTATCTAAAAGAGTAAGCCAACAAACAAATTATATAAAACCAAAAATAAAAGTAGAAAATTTTAAATCAATGTTTCTCTAGATCAGACAAAATTATAAAATGAAATTATACACGTAAAAATATACAAAGGGATCTCAATTTTAAGGAGAAAACCAGTGGCGGATTTACACATTTCCCAAGTATAGGCTATGGAAATTTTGCCGTCCTTACCTCTACAATTGACGGCCTCGGTGGCGTGGCGGGCGATTGCTCGGCAGAGACGCAAGAGGCGCGGGTTCGATTCCCGCTGCGGAAGAAATGTTTGCATGATCTGTAAATATTTCTTCCGGGTCTGGGTGTTGTGGTGCCATGGTACTCGTAGTTTCTGATACCCACGACACAGGGAATCCTAGTGTGGGGTCAGACTATGTATGTGACTGTTGGGTGTTATTTATTATTTATTTATTTATAAAATTGTTAATTGTCAGTTCCTAGATTATCTTTACAGTCCAACAATTCGCTTCAAATCCGCAATTTCACCGATGTCTGGTTGGGACCGTGAATTGGGTGTTTTACCATAGAATATAGAAGTTTGCGGTACCGTTGAATGTAGGTGCATTATAATGAAAGGGAAGAGGGAAAAGTCATCGGAAAGATGTCTCACTTCTAGAGAGATCACATCAGAAAACAGAACAGTCTTACAAAAATCTTTCCGTTTTCTGTAAGACGGCTAAAAAAATATCGGTTCTCAAACTTGCCGCCCCTAAGATCTGACGCCCTAGGCTCAAGCCTACTTAGCCTGCTGGTAAATCCGCCACTGGAGAAAACAAGGACAAAGAGGTTAAAATGTCTAGCTCAAGATTTAGCACCTCTAATCACCTCTAATTTAGTCAGTGGGTTTCGAGTTATAAAAATCAAACAAATAGTGTTGCTTCATGGTAGGAGCAAAGTCTCCGAATCAATGTTTTATGTATCGAGTCATTAAATATTTAATTACTTGCTTAGTTACCTAAAGTAGGTTTTGGATGCGTAGGTAAGAATTTCATTTCAAATTCCGATGTTTTTATTTAACTAAATACAGAAGAGCATTATTATATTGCTACGACAAAATACGAGTCAAAAAACCCGAAAAATAAGAACCTGGAGTGATGACGCCTATCTCCGGAGCCACCTTGAAATGCAACATATTTCATCCTGTAGATACAATAGTATCTGCCTGCTTCACTCTATTATTACTACCTGACAAAGGTACGAGTTTAGGGAAGCACAACAAGAAAGTCTTCGGCACCTAGAGGTTTGGCCAGTACAGTTTTGTTGAGAATTACAGCGGAACGGAAACAGGGGGTAAAACCGGTGGGAAGTCGCCGGTACATCCGGTGCGCGCTTCCATAGAGCACCGTCTATATTTTGACTCATTGTTGTTAGCTATTTGCAAAATGATTTGTGAGCACGGGCTTTCTTTGGGTGCGACGAAAACGCGAAATTGGTGGGGAAAATAAACCTACTTACGCAATTTACCTGTCCATATTATTCTCTGATCTGGCCACTCATTCAATACATAGGTAAGGTAGGTACCTATACTTAGTAACAGTTAGTTACAATGTACCTACTACGTTTTTTAACTGTTGCAGCTTTTATGAACTTTATCATTTATAAATTCTTGAAAATCACTGAGTGATAAAAAGTCACCAAAATGATTCATTCCGTTTTTTTTTCGTACCTAGTCTTGGAAGTTTCATTTGCTGGCTTTAAAATAAAAAAATAATAAATGTTGAAATTAGGTACTTTTAAGAACACGACATTTAAAAAAATCAATGAAAATGGATCGCTTTGGTGATTTAAAATCACTCTGTGATTTTCAAGAATGGATTTAATAAAAATAAAATAATAAATATTAGTGGACATTTCACACAGCGCCATATTATAGCCAAGCCCCAAACTAAGCAAAGCTTGTACTTTCGGAACTATTATGGCTGATTTATAATACTTATATACTTTTACATTACTACACCCAAACCCGGAAGAAATATTTGCACTCATTGCGAACATTTCTCTTCAAACCCGCGCCTCTTGCGTCTCAGCCGAGCACTCGCCCGCCGCGCCACCGAGGCCGTCTAATATCGGATACCCAGGGCGAAGCCCTTTTTACCAGCTCTTCTGTTGTTTATTTGAACATACATCATACATACTTTAGATAATTTTACAGTATGAGACGTTTAACACCCAGCCCGATCCCGCCATGGTTCCCGAGCCACCAGATCACAAAATTTTGGGTAGGTAGGTAGGTACTACTGTAAAGATTTAGTAGGTCTCTTATTACTTAAATAAATAACACCCAACAGTCACATACCCGCTTGCTTGTTCGACGGGCTCACCCCGCATACCCCTGTCCTCACCCGTCATTGTTTATACGTTTAAATACCAACCGCTGAGTTGCCCCGTCAACCACCACTTGACAATATTTTGTACTTCAAATTGCCCTGTCAACTACTACTTGACATGACACTCGCTGCTCCGCCTACTTTCATCTATACTAATATTATAAAGCTGCAGAGTTTGTTTGTTTGTTTGTTTGTTTGTTTGTTTGTTTGAACGCGCTAATCTCTAGAACTACTGGTCCGATTTGAATGATTCTTTCAGTGTTGGGTAGTCCATTTATCGAGGAAGGCTATAGGCTATGTTTTATTTTTTTCAAAATTAGGGATCCGTAATAAAATTGCTATTTTGTAACACAAGGTGTAAAATCGAAAACCTATTTTTGCGTGCGCTGCAAAAACTATTGACAATAGAACAAAATGATGTACTACGGGTTTGTAGATCCCATTAAGACCTACAAAAAAGTCCGCGAGAACATATATCTAGCTATCATGGTTTAATCACAATAACCGATTTTGTGTTCAAAATGATTATTAAATCGTCTGAAGAAAAAAAACTACGTTAAATATGTATCGTAATATTAATCTTTATCGAAATTAAGCATTATGTTATCAAGAGTATTTACGTAGAAGTAAAATACTTTTTGTTTCATCTCAATCGGATATTTCGTTTAAAAGTTATCACGTGTGTAAGATGTTAAGAGTTGGTACCTATTAATGAGTTATGGGCCATAGAGTTTTTTATCAACATAAAATCCTGTAATAATCTTTTTGAAATATATTTGTTGATGATTGTAAGTATAAGATCTTTGAAGAGTATAATAGATACATTTCTAAAATAACTCTGCTAAGGAAATCCACGCGCGCTTGATGCAAGCAAGACGAGACGCTGGCGGCGCGGCGGCGGGCGAGACGAGGAAGCCGCGCTTGCTGGCCGCCTGTGAGAAAAACGCGGGTGAAACCGCGGAGCACAGCTAGTTTGATATAAAAATAATGTAACTACTTACTGTATCATAAGTACACATTAAGTACATAATAATGTAATTACCATACCATATATTATCACGCCCGTATCCCTATTGGGGTAGACAGAGCCACAAGTAAACATAAGAAAACTTGCAGTCACCTCTGATTTTCAGTTAAATGCTCGATGAAATATACCAAATATTTATAAGTAAAAGTATATAATTATTCTAAAACCTTAGCATTAGACACTTGTGAATTTGCGATCACAAATTATTGGTAAATAATATTTATTTAATTACTTATGTATATATCCAAATTGGGATCCAAATTGTATAAGTATTCAAAAATAGGCATATACGAGCATTCCGCAGGCACAGCTACAAATTATTTGAATAAAACTTTTTATATCACAGTATGTAGGTATATAATATGTATGTTCACAGTGAAATCACAAGATACTTAAGATTGTTGCATGCATTTCATTATTTGAACGGTAGTAATAACTGCGGCTACAGTTTTGTGGTTTGAACAAAGCTAAAATTTATTTTAAACTTTGGCTCCTCTTTTGCTTGTCTATGATTATAGACTTGTTTGATTTTCATTTGACTATTTTCAATTTTGATAATGTCTATGGTTGACACTGAAAACTCAACTTCAGAGGTGCTCTCATTGTCAGTGTCACGAAATATGTCAATATCATTGTCACACAATGTCAGTCGCCTATTATTGGAAGCACTGGAAGAAAATCGATAGGACAGTTCAGTGTTGCCAGATCCGATTTTCAGAAAACAGGAAGCGTTGCAGAAATAAAACAGTAGATGTATGGAAATAGTTGCAGGGAAAAATAGGAGTATTTTTTTTAAGTAAAATTACAAATTATGAATGATTTATATATTATAGTAGTGTGTATAATTATCATTTCTTTTGTTATTTGAAGCTCGCATGAATTCGTTTGTTAGTCTGTGTTTGTGTTGTTAGTACTCTATGCGCTAGGCCACGCTAGGCAGTAGGCAGGTTAGGCAGGCGTGCGTCACTGTGAGATCAGATTGCATCGGTGCCAGATTAGGCGAGTTATCGCCATTTAGGATGCCTTGGGGGGAGGCAATGGCGACCAAAAAATCCAATCGGCTACCGGTAGCCATTTAGGCTACTGCAGGATTACACCTTTATTAATTAATTTTTTGCCAAAATTATATGCTTCTTTCGGTTCTTTCCCCATTCTACTATTCTACTACCCGGATAAAATAAGACACACCTCGCTGGGATCTCTAATGTATATATTGTATTATGTATACTAGAATATCTATAAAGTCGTCAAAGCCAAAGTAAAAAAATATTTCAATAAAATCACTTGGACACGTGTCTTCTATAATCGGGCTAAATATAGGCTCCTTAGCTCAAAATGTTATTCGAATTAGACTACTTGTACGAAAAAATATATTTGGCTATTTAGGCTACTCAGAAGGCAAAATTTGGCGAATTGAGTTTGCTTTTTATCTGGCAACCCTGTCAGATTATCTTTGCGAAGCTAAATTGAATAAATTTTAAATCAAGGTGTGAAAATTATTTTTTTCATGACTTAATCAGTGCAAAATATCCATTGCCTTTATACATACATAATAGCTACCGTTTTTTAGTTGAGGAGCTCCGGAACAAAACCCGTTAAAAGCACTTTTTTTCAGAAAACACAGTAAGTGATTTACAAAGGAATCGTAATATTATTGATTAACTAAAATATGATAAAATTTATTCGTAGGATGGACTTTCGTAAACATATTGTTAATAAAAATCTAGTGTCAATAGTTTTCTTAGAATATTAATTAAAAATATGTAATTATTGGGGTTCGGTTCGACCATCGGTTTTTGTCCTGTCGTCCATGTTTTTATCGATCAATCTCAGTTTATTCTGTATTCTGAGCGATCAATATAGGTTTATTTTAGGTTATAGAATATAGAATAGAAAACAGTTTTGTCAATTTGTATAGCTTTTATTGGTTATTGATCCGAAAATTAATCCTTTTACAACACTGGTTACAGATAAATGCGCTCAGAAAATCTTTCTTATCCTGCTATAAATAGCTTGGTAGGTTCTGCTTAGGTAAATGCCTCATAAAATCTCCTTATATGCACAATTTTTTTGTCTGTATAAATTCCTGAACAAAAAAGAACAATGTCGTCTAAATAAAATAAAAACGAATGTTTCAAAAAAGGTACAAAATTTACAGTGACATTTGTTTAAACACAATTTATCGTTATAATCTTATTATAATGCAGGAGCATTCTCTATACTCTTAATGCTAACAAAAATAGCTAGAAACATTATGTATCTGAAAAAGAAAAGCTGTATCAAAAAAGTTATGATGAAATGAAACCTCATCACTTACATAATATTAGTTTATCTGATTCTATCCAAAAGTCCTCCTTTTTACTGATCCACTAGGTCCACTTATTGTTTTACTATACCTCATTCAATTTCATTGAAAAAAGACCTTTAAGTAGGTAGCTGCTTATTTCTATTATTCAATTCCTTACCTTCACTATTCTGAGCATACCCAGCGTACCTCACATGACTATTCATCCTACAATCACTTTGAAAACACTCAAGTATGCACGACTTTAAAGGTACCTGGGCACTATTATGTGCTAAGTATCTCTACTGAAAGTAATAGGTACATTTTGATTGGCAGAAGCAGACAAGATGCAACCGCCACAGTCTTGCGACACGTTTGTGGTGCTCCCTCCGTTTACTACGGATGGGAGTGTGGTATTCGGGAAAAACTCTGATCGCCCTCAAAAGGAGGTGCAGGAAGTTGTTTACATCAAGGGTGGGATCTGCCCTCCCAAGCTGCAAGTAAGTTTGTTTTACATTTTTTTTTACAAATGGACGTGCTTCTGACTAGATCCTTAACCATATTCGTTCTGTCTTAATAACCTACAGATATAGTCATGATCTGCTGTATGTTAGGTTAGCAGGGTTAGCGGGGGAATAATGCACAATACACCCCACAGCGGGACGTCAGTGCAGATCTTTGTTCCCCTAACCTTAATTAGAATTAGAATTACCTTATTAAAATTGTATTTGTTTTGAAGAAAATGTTTTCTTTGATTTCAATGAACAATATTACTTTTCAGTGCACATACATCATGATCGAACAGCATCCCAAGCCGATCAACAGTGTGATCCTAAGCAAACCTGCCTGGATGTGGGGAGCCGAGATGGGGGCCAACGACAAGAATGTGGCCATCGGGAATGAAGCAGTGTGGAGCACCTACAATGATGGAGATGGAGATGGAAGTGTTAAGCGTCTGCTTGGGATGGATTTGGTTCGGTAGGTTTCAGTTTTAACTGTAACTGTTCGATTTGAAACCTTCTGTTAGCTGAGACATTATCAGACTAGTCAGAAGCAAGTCAGTATAAAACTTACCAGTTATTCATATTTCATAATAATAGCTTTGTTGGTAATTTTTTGTTATTTATTATAAATTTCATATTGAATACTTACTTTGTTGTTTAAAGACTGGGCCTGGAACGAGGCAACAGTGCCGAGGAAGCTCTGGATGTGATCACTTCTCTGTTGGAGCAATACGGGCAAGGCGGGCCCTGCACTGAGCTGGACGAGAACTTCTACTACCATAACTCGTTCCTCATCGCAGACAACACCTCTGCTTGGGTGTTGGAAACCAGCGGCAAGTTCTGGGTAGCTAAGAAGGTTAGCGGCTACACGAACATATCCAATGGGCACACAATCACGACCAATTTTCAAAAGCATTCTGCTGATCTACATGAGAAGACTAAGAGCCTTGGCCTCTGGAATGGCGAGGTAATTGGATAAAATAAAGAAATAAATCAATTCCATTTCCATTCTATCTTTCGAATTATGGATGGTCATCATCATCTCCCTGCCCTTATCCCACTCAAGTGGGGTCGGCACAACATGTTTTCCTCTTCCATTCCCCTCTATCAGCCGTCATTTCAGTATTCACTCCTTTCTTACTCATATCATCATTCACGCAATCCATCCATCTCTTCTTTGGTCTATCTCTAACCTTGTATCCATCCACTTTCATGTTTAACATTCTTCTCTTAAATAGGATTTGAATGTTATCAGTATCACCACACTTATTCTTTACTTACTAGATCCCATTCAGAGCTTTCATTCACTTATTCAAGCGTGACCAGCGTTCATGCTGACACGTTCACGTTTGAAGAAACAAAACAACTTTTTTTTTAAATTTACCTTCCTATGAACAATTTCAGGGTACTTTCAACTTCGCTAAGATCTTCGCATCTAACGCTGATGAGGCCAGGCAGAACGCGGGTAGAAAACTCCTAGAAGATTATATCTACAACCACAACTTTGATGTGAATAAAATGATGTTGATTCTAAGACAGAAGGAAGACCGCATCTGCTGCGGATGCGACGACTCTTTCCCTACTCAGGGCAGCCAGGTGTGTAAAATGCTGATCAAAAGTTAAGTTAAGTAGGCTTGTGTTAGGTATTTTTATTAAAATGTATTGGATCTGTCCAGGTGTCCCGCCTGACTTCTAAGATCAGCGTGCATTACTTCACGGCTACTCCGGACACCAGCATGTCTTACTTCAAGCCATTTGTGTTCACACCCGACGCTTCCATCTCGGAGCATACCGTCAGTTCTGATCAGGTAACTCATTCTATTTTTTATAATCTTAATACCTGCCTTTTGCCCTGTGGGTTGTGGATTTAAATGCCACCCAGGATAAACATCTGTATGATGGACATGGTAGATTTTAGTTCTGTGTTTGGATGTTATACTTTACTTATTTTATGTATGAATATACAAAAACGAGACTATGCTCGCATAATAAGTACCTATCGGATTAAAAGTAGACAAATAGTAATAAAAGTGTTATTTTTCAGCCGTTGCGCGAGCACTATTTATACAGAGTTCACGATGACACTATTATTCGCAAGAATGATGTTCTCCTTGCTCATGGGATGTACCACATGGAGCAGGAGTGTGTGGCCGACCTAGATGACCGTATCCAGAAGATTGACGCAGGAATTATGGACATCTCCGTCCTCGACAACCTCATGAAAGAATGTGTTGACGCTGAAGTAACCCAATACTTGCTGGCACAAGACATGGTCCAATTCGGCATCTAAATTTGAGAGGACCATGTCATAAGTTATCGCACAAATTAAGTTAACGCACAAATTAGGTTAACGCACAAATTAGGTTAACGCACAAATTAGGGTCATTACAATACAACCAAGTAAGTTCTTAGGGTAACAAGCATGCTTCAGCTCGGCCTACTACACCGATCTATATAACTCTCATTTCACCGTCCCTGCATAACCTACTTGTAAAGAGTAATCAAAATTTTCTCAAAACTTTGCTTTGTCAAGTTTTGCATTGACTTCGCATTGCATTAAATCTAAACGTGAATTTGTAAGATCACATGCCATGCCACCCAATAAAAAATGTACACCTACTAAAATTACTGATGATCCCAAAATCGCTTACGATATTACCGATCGAGATTAGCAGTGTGTTTGAGCCTTTTTACCTAACTGTGGAGAAGGAGGGTAATGTTTTTGAGGTGTATGTGGATATGTGCATTCCTTTGGCAGAAGCTGTAGTTCTAACGGCTAGACGAACTTTGAAGAAGGTGTCGTTTGGATTGGTCTGGATGACGAGAGTGTCAAAAGTTATATAAAGTGTCAAAAAATCTAATAAGGCAGATGTATTATACTTCTTAAATTCTACACAGTGGCGTTTTTTGTTCTTTTAAATGAATACTTGTTATATCTTGATGTTCTATAAGTACCTATGTCCCATGCTATACTCATCCTAAGCTTATGAATGTGATCTGTTATTATCATATCGATATTATAGGTAATTTAATTTGAAATAGATTTTAGTTAGACCTAGTAGTCCCTATTTTAATTTTTGTAACTATTTACATATATCATTTTTAAAAGGTGTGATGAAGAAGTGTTGGGTCGTTTAGACCAGGGATCCCCAAACTATTTTGGACAAGTGACCCCTTTTCCAAAATGAACTGTTACCTCAGAACCCCATGGCCTAGACCTACTTTTAAGATCAACCCCCTTATTCATAATGGTCCGCTAACTTAAAACAGCTGCGAGTTTTTCATCTTGTACGAACTTGAGACTTTACATTACTACAACAATGCTATTTCCTACAAAAATATTAATTATTCTTAGTACACGCGACACAACATAAACAATACAGTACCTACCTATCTTGAAAGTTTTAAATAAGAACTTGTGTTAATTTAATAGGGGTCGATTTTTAGACCTCGTCGACCCCCAAAATCAGTTTTCGTTTATGTTGACCCCTAGGAAACCGATATCGACCACTTTGGGAATCCCTGGTTTAGACAATTAGGAAAGTATTTTGCTATACATATCTAAGCAAGGTATTAGAAGAGACGAGAAGTTTATGAGTGACTATAACAAGGTTGTATGCTTATCCTAGCATAAGATTAGGAACATGAGAGAAGTTAAGAACTGAAAAAAACTTTAAAAGTACTTCATTGTACATATCCTAACATTATTTTTATGTATGTCAATTCTATTTATATTATATTATATTATTCTAGCCGGCCACTAACTCATACGAACTTACTTACTTTATCACTAAAGTTTAAATTGTTATAATAATTACAATTATTGTAAATAAGTTTTTTAAAATTTGAATTTTATAAAAGTACTTATAATAGGTGCGTTAAGTACCTAATTAAGACTTAAGCCCATCTGTAATGGTCTAAGGATCAGTCTGAAAGTTTTTGGCCTAAGTATTATGTTCTTTATACCAAATAATATTGATATTGTACTCTCACCAATAAAGCCTTTGTGAATCTTTCAGGTAGAAGTATGGTATGCAACTGTTTATATTTATGTAACTGGTGTTTTTAGAATAATATTGATACCTACTTTTAACGTATATACCTACCCAAATTTTTATATCAATAAATAAATGAAAAGTTTCTTCTGTGATCGTTTTCTATGATCGTTTCAAGCACTGTGTACTGTAATTTATACAATTTTATTTAGCTGTTTTTGATAAGCTTAGTTTTAAGGTAAGATTTTAGTTTACCTATGCTGTTACTTTATAGTGATCTGTGCGCTCAACTTTAAAGCTTTGGTACCTGATGATACCTACGTGATTATTCACTTTTTATTAATAAGGACATAATAAATGTTTTGTCAGTGTTGGATGTTATCAATATTTATAGGATAAGTAAGTGGAGTTACCTACTGTTATTTTGTCAATTTATAAAATTTGCACTACCTATATTGTTATAAAAATGTTTTCTATTATTTTTTATAATTTTATTAAGTGTTATTTCTTTTTTATGAGTGGGAATTAGAACATGTCATTTAGATTTTTAAGTGTCAAGTAACTTTTCGAGAATCCCTATCGGGGGTGGGGTGAGCCACAAGTATTCTAAGAAACCTT
Organism: Scotopteryx bipunctaria; assembly: GCA_949320045.1. NCBI lineage: Eukaryota > Metazoa > Arthropoda > Insecta > Lepidoptera > Geometridae > Scotopteryx > Scotopteryx bipunctaria. Next base: position 10,077,071 of record OX439440.1, read on the forward strand.
TTAACCACTCATGATTCAAAGTCTCAAGATGGATATGATGAATCATGGTGACAGGTGATCAGCCCATAGCCCATAGGTATAGATGGTTCATTATGTGAGAAATCATGAGAAACAGCTAGACACATTCTGTTTTTATTCAAATATGTTCGCTGTTAATTTCTTAGTTATTTATTGTTATTAGTTTGTATGTGATTTTGTTATGAATTTAATTGAATAAATAAATTGTATGTACTTACCTAAATTTTAAATCATTTAAATTTTTATCCAAACGAACCTAATGTAACCTATTTAATTCAGCCAAACTGAAGATACAATTTATGTAAACAAACCGCCAGTACTTAACCTAAAACTTATTTTTTTATTAGGTACTTAGCTAAATGTTTATGGAACTTTTAAGAAGTAGGTTTTGCTGAAACTAGGTTGCGTTTTTACTAATTATGTAAATAAATTAATCTTCTATAAACTATTTAATTGCAGAATAGATTATTTGTACAATAAATAATATAATAATAATATCCCTAATAAATGATGTGGTAAATAAGTGAAATAACCTAACCCTAGTGTACAAAAGGAGCTTTTGAGGCGCACTTTAAATCTTTCTTGGCAAATGAGCGAGTAGGCTGTGAACCTCAGAACAATTGTTCTGAGCTCTGAACGCTCCCTGACTGCAAAACATAAAACACAGAACTGTCAAAGTCAAAGTTAGGAATGTCTAGTGCCAAGACGATTTGTTTACAAATTACAATGGTTACATATGGCTTAAATAACCTCTAGGCAACCTTGAGTTGGTAAAAATAAATTTAGTTCACTCGGACCTACCTACATTTTAATACTTGTAAAGAGGTCACTTGCTTGTGTAGAAGTAGCGGCACGCCGCCGTGACTTTGGTGGTGGTGGCTGGTATCGCAGCCGCCTTGGGAACTGCGGCTTGCTTCGGACTGACCGTACACCTGGAAAGAGCAATGTCGTGGACTTCCTTACAGGAACTAACACGCCGACGCTTGTTTCGACGCCCAATACGTATACTGAGCCCTCCCACGTCCAACACCTAGACACACCGAACTTCTCACGGGCCGCCATAAATGTTTCATGTCGAGCATTAGTTAGGAACTCTGACAGTGTAATACCGGTACTTTTGAGGCCAGACTTTGTTGACCATATCTTGCTGCGAAGTTGGGCACTATGCAGCTTGAAAAGAATTGGATGGGGCCTATCAAGAGCAGACAAATGACCCATTCTATGACAGCGACTGATATCGCTCACTGTGAACTCTGTCAGCTTCAACTTTTCTACAATCACTTTAGTGATCACAACAGCTGTATCTTCGGCCTTACTCCCGCTAGTCCATGACAGAGAAGTATGTTGCGGCGACTGTCCATTTCAATCTGGTCAGTAACTTTACTGCGGGACTCACGTGGCATTGCAGAACTTGAAGTGCTTGTAGTGTAAAAGTTTTGAATGCAAGGAACTGTGAAGCCAAACTAGTGATGGTTGGTGATGATGTCTGTACTTCAGACTGTTTCTTTAGCTCACCTTGGAAGTGCGCCATATCCAAAGTGAATTTTTCAATCATCTGTGTCATAGTGGTTTTAATGTTGTTGATGCCATCCATCTTGTACAGAGCCAGTAAAAACTTGATGCAATATTGGTGTTTGGTGTGTAAAAGTACGAAATAACACAACCAGGCAGGTAAGATTAATCATTAAACAAATTGATTCATAAATATTTCAAAAAAAGTAAATACATTTATTTTAAAATTGAGTTAAAGTTCAAGAGTTTTATAAGTGATATAGATAGGACAACTATCCGCCCAAGAAAAAAAGTAGTTGTAGTAGTTACTAACTAAACCTAACTAATAGCTCTTTTATTATGAATGCGAAAGTTTTTGAAGATGTGACGATGCTTGTGCCTCATAATTTACTCCTAAATGGCTGCACGGATTGAGTGAAACTTGGGATATACATAGTATGTGTGCTGGAATAACATTAGGCTACTTTTTATCCTAGTATTATGTGAGCGAAGCCGTGCGCGGCAGGTAGTACTTAATAAGTTAAAGAAAAGTGAGTATTTTTGTGTTTTATATGGTTTTAATGCATTTATTTAACATAACTGTCATGAGCTGCCCCTCCGAATGTAGCACCTGAGTAGGTATGCCTATTACTTTTAGGCCACTGTTGCAAATCTGAAACGAGGCAGAAATCATTGTTATTGTTTTTATAAGTACATACTTTCATGTTTTTTGAAATAAAGATTATATCCCACTAATATAATGAAGGTGAAAGTTTTTTCAAAGAATCTGTAATCAAATTAATTTATATTAGTCCGCTGATGCTCTCATTGACCTCACAAATACTATTATGTAATACCTACTAAAATAAATGATTGATTAAAATATTACCCTTGTTTGATTAAATTCCTCTCTTGTTCGGAGGTAGGAAATTTGATGTAGGTTGGCAGCAGGTCATTCAAGGCATTCACCGCTTCCTCTATACAGAGGCTTACAGGTGCTAAACAAAAGTTTCCCACTGGCTTTTGATAGCTACTGGTGATCAGGAAATTGAGGGTTGTAAGTATCTGGAAAAATACAGTAAATATAGTAGGTTTCAGTCTAAGCTAATACCTAACCTAGGTACCATTTTATTATTGTTCAATAAATTAAGTTTAGCTAACACAATACTTACTTTGACTTCTGTTGTAATGCTAGAACATCTCTGAGGCCCAGAATTAAATAGCCTGCCTCCAAGAACGCCGCACAATACCAAAACAACTGTTTGGTCACCTTATAATAATAATAAAAGTTCTTTATTCAGACATCCAGGGCACACAAAGTGTTAGTAAGACTTAAGTTTATGGGTTAGTACTTAATAACTTAAACAGATTTCGTCCTCTGGGAAAGCTTCCACACCAGAGGACACGCATAATTGCTTGCAATTACTTTTAGGATGCTGTTGCTGCTCGCGCGCACTCTGCTCAGTAGAGAGGCCGTCTTTTTCCGCCAGATGGCGTCAAATGCATCAGTGCGCGCATCGGCGAACATGCCTGACGCACTACAGAAGCGCGGGAGTCGCAACAGCGTCCTAAAAGCATTATTGAATTGGACCCGCAGAGCATTGTAAGCCTTTTGAGTATGCTGAAACCACAGACTCGCGGAGTACATGGATGTACAGTACGCTTTGAAGAGGGTAATTTTAACGTCGTCCGTACATCGTGCGAATCTGCGGGCCAGCATATTGGCCCGGACTGACAATGCTCTGCGTTCCCGTTCCATATCGGCGTCGTCTTGCAGGTTGTCAGATACCAAATGTCCGAGGTATTTAAACTGCGACACTCTCTTAAGGGGACTACCATATATGGTAATAGGTGGTAGAAAACTGGGACATTTGGAACCCGCACCGAAGACCATAAACTCCGACTTTTTTACATTATAAACAAGCCCATGTGAGGCCACATACGACTCACATACGGCAAGTAGTTTTCGGAGTGCACTAACTGAGGGAGCCAGCAGCACCATGTCATCAGCATAGCTCAAGTTGTTCATGCATACACCTCCGACATGACAGCCAACAGGCATGCTGCTGAGTCTCTCAATCAGCGCGTTCACATACAGATTGAAAATTGAGGGCGAGCTTAGCCCCCCCTGCCGCACCCCACATTCCAGCCTGTATGCGTCCGAAAACTCGCCCGCCCACCTCACTCGATTTTCTTGATTTAGATACCAAAATCGAATGGTCGATATCAGCTCTGCCGACACCCCTGCCTTCTCTAGTTTCTTCCATAGGAGATCATATGATACTAGATCGAACGCCCTAGATAAGTCTAGAAAGCAGGCATAGACTGGAGTCTGTCTGTCCGTGTAATACTTGACGGCATGCTTCAAGCTTAGAATGGCCGACTCAGTGGACAAATTGGATCGAAACCCAAACTGAGCGTCATGTATATCCTATGTTATGCCTAGTCAAGCAGGAGTTAAGCACACTGTCAAGTACTTTCGCGACTATAGTAGCCAAAGAAATGGGTCGGTAGTTATGTTTTGCTATAAAGTCCATTTTTATCTGTTCCTGATGTCTTTGACACCACTTCAACTTTCCCTTAAATATTTTTCGTGCCTCAACCATGGATTCAAAAATGGGACCACATGTGGGCTTCCTATACCACACCCATACCTCAAACTGCTGCCTTGCATTCGAGTAAGAGTCGCTCACATGATGGTTCCACCCTGCAACGACTTTCTTGTTCTTTCTTTTTCTTACTTTTACAAAACTCGTAGAAGCAGCTGCGCTGCACAAAATATTGACTATATTGCTATATAATTTACAAAACAGCACGAAAAATTTAGGGTACAGCTCAGCAGAATCCCTTAACAGTCTCCTATTTATGTGTGGGCGTTGCTGGCGCCAGCATATCATACGTTGTCTTCGAAGAACAACGTCCATTCTTATCACTGTGTTAGTTAAGTATAATTATAGCAAAGTTTTTTTCAAAACAAACAATGCAACTCAGAACAATAAATACTGAGCAATGCAATGAAAGTCAATATTTTGATTGACAATTCGTTCGGAAACAAGTTGTGGTTGGTGTGATGTGATTATGGAATTGCTAAACTCTTTTTAATAATAACTTCGTTAAATTTTAAAGTTTAGAGCCCATTTTTAAAGTTTAAATAATCTATTCTGCTATTAAATAGTTTAAAGAAGACTAATTTATTTACATAATTAGTAAAAACGCAACCTAGTTTCAGCAAAACACGCATTATCGAAGCACGTAACTTTGACAGTTCAAATTAGCCTCGTCTCGCGCCGCGCGCCTACTCTCGTTTATGAAATCCTCTCGGAACAATAAATACATAGAAGCCAGGTTAAAATAGCTGCTAATATTTATAGTATGTTGCTTCTTACTCCTATGCTAGGAGGCAATTAGTTAAAGAGAGACGAATATATTGCTGTAAGACAGCCGTCCTCCCGTTCCGTACGATAAATATTCATCATAGACAATTGAAGATCTTTATAGGGAAGGGAACATAGCCTCATCGTAACTATTATTTATCGATAAAACAATTAACTATGATGCTGATCAGTATAATCAATCATAGCAATTATAACTTGGCCGTTTTACAAGATTTTATCTGAAGTTACTTTAACAGTTTACTAGTAAAACTTCCGTGTCTAGGGCGGACATGCCGAAACTATAAGGATTCATTATTTCCAAATAAAAGTCAAAATCAAATAGCATTTATTCAGTGATATCCAGGCATCAATTCGAACTCTCCTAAAGCTAGGTGTAGGTAATACATCATCATCATCGCTTGGTACATCTTTCTGGGTTCATACTTCTGAAATCTGCTAACTCCACGTCCATTACATAATTTTTATTGATCCCTTAAAAAAAAGATAGCATTATAAACAAACTACTGGTACCCTCGACTTCATCTGCGCAGGATTAGTACTTCGAGTAGCTTATTATCTTCACCAAGGTTCCATCTATCTTTATACCAAAATTCATCAAAATTGGTTCTGCTGTTTAGTTGTGAAGGCGTAACAGACAGTCAGAGTTACATCGAGAGACCCTTGTTCTATATTGTGTAATGTAATGTAATCTAAATCGGCTGAGCCGTTCTATCGGTCTATCAGTAACAAAGATCTAAGTATCTACATTCTTAATATTAGGAATTAGGATATGATATGAGTAGTAAAAAGTACTTAAGCAAATACAGTGGTACCTACGTAAATCTATCGATAAATAGTCGATCAGGTACAGTGGAACAACACTATGATAACCTATGTTTTGTTTTTTGCATAAAACAGGCAGTAAACCCTTATTAAGACAAGAATATGTCCATATCTATAGAAGAAAGTGACAGGTATAGCCGAGTCAGTTTTGAATTTAGTCTGGCTTCCATGTGTTTATTCTTCCAAGGGACTACTTTATCGTTCGAAAACTATGACTCGATTTGGCTTAAACTACCAATTATAGTTCCTGAAAGTTTCCGCTAGGGGCGCTGCAAGTAAATGTAAAAGTATGGAACGAAACAGTTTTCGAAAACTATCGAAACCTAACATATTTTACTAAGGGTAATATGAGGCCAATCAATATTAAAGTCTCCGAAATTAAAGTAAATAAAACAACATGATTTTTCAGAAGAAAAGTTTATTATACAATGCTTATTTATAAGTAATTTATCACATTTTTGAAAAACTATGTATACAAAATGTTACATGCTACTTGTTTACATAATACAATGAAGTGTTATACACACTGAAACTGACCTAAATTATTTAAATAAATGCGTATATTATAAACACTAGAACGAAAATACAACAATTCAATTTCTTATTAAAAAATAACTAGACACTAATAAAAAAAAATAGTTTTTTAGAAGGGTGCCAATGGGGCCCTACGACCTTATTACTAAGCCTCAGCTGTCCGTCTGTACTGTATCTCATGCATGAACCGTAATAGTAGAGTGGAAGTTTTCAATGTGTATTTTCTAATGCGGCTATTACAACAAATAATAAAAAGGGGGGCCCATATAAAAAAAACATTTATGTACATGTACGATGGTACGGAACCCTTCGTGTGGGAATTGAACTCGCAATTGACCGGTTTTTATTATTTGCAGCGTAACTACAAAAAAACGGACGGTATGGGTCCTATTATGCTCCAGATTTGTATGTTGTGCTTTATTTTATTTCCGTTTTAATAAAAAAAATGTTTTTTTTTTTTATGTTTACAGTAAATAGGTATATTATGCTTTATTTATAACTAAAGTAATTACAGACTATCTACAAGTTATCTTATCAATACTTGATTTCAATTACATACTGGATACAAACTCAAATTCAAATAATTAATAAATAATGAGATCTTATTATTATGACATTTAATTAACCTATTAAAACCCAGAGAGCTGGGTAGTAAAACTTGAATAAGTATATTTTATAATCTAGTGAATTATAAACTAAAACCGAGCGTCGACCTTAGGTAAATCTACATCTAGGAGCACAAGTGAGATTCATTACTATTCTTAAAAATTGCATGTAAGTATTTAGGATTTCGAATCCGCAATGACTACTCTATTGATAGAACGGTGGAATGGAACCCTCTATATGAGAGGCGAATCACACTTCTAGGCCTGTCTTTTCGTTTGATGACACAGGTACGTCTACACAGTAATCAATCAGTCTACTCTGACCAATGTCTTTCCTGTGGCTTATTGTTTTATACAACTACAAATGAATATTATTTAGAAATCTAATGGACCAGTCTTACTTTATGCGGTCTTCACATCTTTATAGCAAAGCACAAAAATTATATAAACGAAACGAAAGATATATTTTATTCTCTTTGAGATTTAGAAGCTAAGCGGAGTTGAAAAATATTATTTATCAAGGAAATGTGAAGGCCGTATTATAAAATAATATTTACAGTTTATTGCACTCTGAATTTTCATAATTTCATTGGTTCTGTTTAACGTAAAACATAATTTTATTAGAGAACATTTGCCTGCCTGTTCAGTTCTGACGGAAAATGAAGACAACAGTCCTTTAAAAAAATAACTTCTAAACTGACACTCAACACACCCAAATTATTTGTAATGAAAGAACCATTCGTTTTTACCTATTGGTCGAAATTGGAAACCATTCAGATTAAAATGTATTTTATGTAAGGTGTCCACGAGCCGCGTGTGAGATGGACGTGGGGTTCTTGAACCTTTTGCCCATCTCACATGCGGGCGGAGAGGCGTACTCCGACGTGGCGCGTCCCCGGGTTGCGGATAGGGGGTACCGGTGCACTAGGCCCCCCCTCCTAAAGTGGGGGTCCAGTATGAGTGCACCGGCGTGGACAGAACGCAGCGGCGACCCAGCGCCGCGGGGGAGGGGGGGGGGGAGGAGGGAGCGATTCACTTCAATGAGCTGCTCCCTTTCCCCACCCCTTGCCCCGAAAGTTGGGGGGGTGCCGCTTGGGCAACAGCACCTTCTACAACAGAGACAGCCCGCTAACCCATTCAGAGTTTCAGACACAAGACAAAATGAGTAAAATGGTATATAGTAACAGCGAGATGCCATGCGACCTGGCCAGCACCCGGCGCTCCGGTTCCCGGGTCGGAGTGTCAAATCTGCTACCGGCGGCGGCGGGGTGGACCCCAAGGCCCCGCCGCCTGGAGATGCTACTGGGATGGAGATTCGCTCATCCTCAGCGGCGGACCAAACTGGGCCAGAGCTGAAGAAGAGGAGCAAAAACCGAAGAAGGAAGAAGGCGGCCAAGGGGGCGAACGCACCCAGTGACGCTGTGGAGGCGGCAAACTCGGGACGTAGTGCCACAGAGCCTATGGCTCCGGTGGGCACTGCGTCGGGAGGTAAGGTCCCCCTTAGCGGCGTTGCCCGCCGCAAAGAATTGAGAAAGGAGCGCAGGAAGAAGAACTCCGCGCTCCTAAATGAAATTAAAAGGCAGCAGGCTGAGGGTGTGCTGTAATAACCCCACATGTGGGCAATTGCGCCTGCCGTGGGTGCGATCATGGCACGCCCTCCCGCGACCTCACAATTAATGGGCCTCCCGCTCCCGGCGACCGGCCCCCCATCTGGTCCCCACCGTCAGATCCAAGAAATGGAGATGATGTGCGAGGGAACAATGGGGGAGTCGCAGCAGGGAATAGGAAACCCCCATTTCCCCCCAAAATCTGGCCTAGCCCAGAAAACCACGCAGGAGATGCCTGCGGCGGAGGCTGGCATAAAATACATCTGCCCCGGCCAAGAGGCCCGTACCGAGACCGCTTCTGATAAAGAAGCGGGCTATGGGAAAGGCCGAACAGGTCAGGGGCGGGGTATGAACCCAGCCACTGCCGCAGGCACCTCCGGAAATCATCAACAGAGTAGGAACGCGAAGCGGCAGAGAAGCTCGGACTTGGTGTCGCCTTCGTCTGCGGTGGCGGACAAGAAGGTGCGCCTGGCCGACTCACCGGCCGTTTCGCGAGACCGTCAATCGAGTGACAAGGGCGGTAAGGGTGAGCCCGTGTCGTACGCGGGGGCGGCCAGATCCCACCTCAGGGTGGTGATCATAGACAAGTCCGGCGTACACATGGACGAAGCCCAGGCCGCCCTGCTAAAGAAGTGGCTCGAGGACCAGACGTTCCAGCTCTTCCTGGCCAATCGGGGCACAAAGGACCGCGTATGGCCCCGCTTCGAGCTGCTCCCGCGCTTGGCGAGTGGTGGCCTAAAGGTGCAGGCGCACGACGAGTTCTCTCTCGCCTGGCTGACCTCCATCATCAGCGGTCTTGCGGGCCTATGGGAGTAGAGGTTCGGAGGGGTATCGGGTCGTCGGCGAGCACGAGCTACCCAAATACCATAAAGGTGTAGTGATCGTGCCAGACTTTGAGGGCGACGCTGACCTGGCCCGACAGTTCCTAGCGTTTTATAACTGGGACCTAGGGATCGAGTCGTGGCCGATCTTCGCCCACCGCATACAACAGGATGGCAGAATACGTAACCATGTTATGGTATTCGGCATCCCGGTGGACGAACTGGCTGCCCTCAAAGCCAGAAACTTCAGGCTGCATTATAAAATGGCCACGGTCTACATTTCGGTGAGGCAGGCCAAAGCAGCCGACGTTAAGGTACCCATCGTGGAGCCCGCCCCGGGCGCACCCAGCACCAGCAGGGGCGTGTCAGGGGTGGGAACCGCAATGGGGGCCAGCTCCGAGTTAGGTGAAGGGGAGTCAGCGATGAGCGAGTTAGACGAACTGCTGCTGGACGATGAGGGTGGGGAGATAGCGGGGGGGCTCTCGAGCCTCAACCTACTCTCGCCCTCGCCGTCCCTTGATATAGCGGGGTCTAACTTGTTTGCCGAGGGCTCTCCCTCAGTTCAACAGTAGGATAGGTATACCTACCTTCCTCAATCCCCCCATAACACCCACCCCCCTTTTTGCACCTGTAACAATGATGGTCAACAAAGTCTCAAGGGTCAACCAACAGTCAAACTCCAACCCCCTCAGGGAATACGGACAAATCTCATAGGTCCTCCACCTCCACTGTTAGTAAGTTAAATATCGTGCAGGCCAATATCCAACACAGCGTCACTGGGTTCGCCACCTTGAGAAGAACCCTTGAAGAGCAACCACACACAATAGCTCTGGTCCAGGAACCTTACATCGTCAGAGGAAGGGTAAGTTTCAACGCTTTGAGGGGCAATGTCTTTACCCCACCCGTGCAGAACAAAACACGAACTCTAGTGTATGTACCTAACACAATCAAAGCATCGCTGGTAACACACTTGTGTACTGACGATCTTACAGTAGTGAACATCGAAATAGGTTTAGGTGATAATCTCAACACTACAATTTTAGCCTCTATGTACATGGATGGGAAGGCAGCCATACCACCGCCCGAACTAGAGAACCTACTCATCCACTGCAGGAAACACAGGTTAGAATGCATAATAGGCTGTGACGCAAATGCCCACAGCACGGTATGGGGGTGTCAGGACACGAACGAAAGAGGTAGGGACCTCCTGGACTTCGTACTCAAACATGACCTCACCATACTAAACAAAGGGTCAGAGCCCACGTTTGTTACATCATGGGCTAGGACAATAATTGACATCACTTTAGCAACACACTCTGCCGGTGAGCTCATAGAAAACTGGCATGTAGCCAAAAACGAAGCGTCGTGCTCGGACCATAGGCGAATTAGGTTCAGCCTCGAAACTGGCAGAATAGAGCCTATCAAATATAGGAACCCGAGACGCACAAATAAATCGCTCTACGTGGAAAACATGAACAAGGCCCTCGAGAATCAGCCGAGGATTGAAACGGACATGGAATTAACTCCAAACGAAATAGAGCGTACGCTGGGGTCACTAGTAGAATCAATAACTACCAGTTACGAAAGTGCATGCCCTCTAACGACAAAGAGTAACAAAATCGCTCATTGCAAGGACAGATGGTGGAACGAGACCCTAACCAAATTAAGAAAGAAAGTCCGGCACCACTTCAATAGAGCCATGAATACAAACGACGCAAAAGACTGGGAAGATTACAAAGTGGTAAGACAAAGTCTGAAGCGTGAAATAAAGAAAAGTCGCAACGACTCTTGGAAAAGATACAGCAGTGGAATCGCTTCACAAAGCGAAACAGCCCGCCTAAGCAAAATACTAGCAAAAGATAAAACAATCAAACTAGGATCTCTCAAAAAACCGGATGGGACATACACGGTTACGGAAAAGGAACAATTTGAACTACTCCTGGAAACACACTTCCCAGACTGTACCTCCGATCTAGGATCAGCTGTGGACGAAAATCACAACGAGCACATCCCAAGGAGTGAGGACTGGGAACTAGCTAGCACAATTGTAAAAGAAGAAGTACTCGAGTGGGCTATAAGAACTTTTGAACCGTACAAAGCTGCGGGCTCAGACAGAATCTTCCCCGCTCTACTTCAATGGAATTTAAACAGAATCAAAACAACGCTCACTGCGCTCTTCAGAAGCTGCATAGCCTGGAAATACGTACCGAAGGCATGGAGGGAAGTCAAAGTGGTCTTCCTTCCGAAGCCAGGCAAGACCGACTACACGCAACCAAAATCTTTCAGACCAATAAGCCTCAGCTCATTCCTACTGAAAACACTAGAAAGACTCTGCGACCGTCACATACGCAGTGGACCACTGATTGAGAACCCTGTTAACAAAAATCAACATGCTTACCAATCAGGCAAATCAACAGAGACAGCACTACATCACGTAGTACATAAGATCGAAAGCGCACTAGACTGTAAACAGTCCTGCTTGGTAGCTTTCATTGACATCGAAGGAGCTTTTGATAAAACCACTTTTGCCAGCATTAAAAGCGGCCTGAGAAAACAAGGGGTAGAACAAAATCTAAATAAATGGATAAACTCCATGCTAGCAAACAGGATAGCCCGGATAGACAATTCGAAGTCTACCGGAAGTCTAGTCACGAAAGGATGTCCACAAGGGGGGGTTCTGTCACCCCTACTATGGGTCCTAGTGGCAAACGACCTGCTGAACCTACTAAACAAAGATGGTTTTCACACAGTCGGCTACGCGGACGATCTAGCGATCATGATATCGGGCCTCTTTGAGGCAACGCTGTGCGAAAAGATGCAGAAAGCGCTTCGCACTGTAGAAGCATGGTGCAAAGATCACAGTTTGTCAGTAAATCCAGCGAAAACGGAGCTAGTGCTCTTCACACGAAAGCTGAAGCTGCCACAACTAAACCTACCAATATTCTTTGGAACAAAACTGGAACTAAGCAAAGAGGTAAAATACCTCGGAGTCTGGCTGGACAGTAAACTCCTGTGGGGCAAACAACTAGAACATACGACTACAAAAGCCACAAATGTGCTATGGCAGTGCAGGCGGGCGGTAGGCAGAGACTGGGGGCTAAACCCTAAACTCTGCCTATGGATGTACACCGTCATGGTACGCCCTGTGTTGACATATGGGGCAGTGGTCTGGTGGACGAGAACAAATCTCATCACAACCATAAACAAGCTACAACAAGTACAAAGACTGGCAAGCTCCCTCATCAGCGGTTGCAAAAAGTCAACACCATCAGCAGCACTGGATATACTCCTAGGCCTAATGCCCCTCCACCTCCATATACAACAGGAGGCGATGGCAGCTGCTCTACGCATAAAGTCCACTGGCCAATGGAAGGGAGAAGCCAAGCAGACAAATCACTGCAGAATACTGAGTAAAGCCCTTCAGGCTATTCCTGAAGCGCTGAACGGGTCAGACTGAATAGCGACAACATATCTGACTAACAAAAGATATGAGATAGCCAAACCACAGGGACAGGAGGGACAAGAGGACCCCAAAACAAACATCAAAGCCTTGCACATTTACACAGATGGAGCAAGACACGGAAACAAAGCAGGGTGCGGCTTATACTGCCCGGAAGCCGGACTAGAGAAGGCCCAACCACTAAACAACACAACGACTGCTTTACAAGCAGAGACCATGGGGCTTCTGTTAGCAGCAAAGGAAATACGTAGGGCAATAGACTCACCTACAAATCAGGTCATAAATCCTTGCACGAAGCTTATCTTAATCACGGATAGCGCAGCGCTCATGAATGCGCTGGACAGATCCGACACAAGGTCGGCCTGCCTAGCGCAATGTCACGAGGAGCTACAAAAACTAGGTAGGACACACAAAGTAATAATCAGATGGACCAAAAGCCATGGCTCCTGCAAAGGAAACCAAAGAGCAGACTACCTAGCAAGGGAGGGTTCAAAGAAAATTCCGACGGCGGAGAACAGCAAAATATGCAAACCCACGTCAACGGAGATCAAAAACAGGCTGAAAACCCAGTGTGAAAAAGAACATCAAAAACAATGGGAGCAAAGGCAGGACTGCCATCACACTAGAAGACTGATCCCTGAACGCAACAAACGCCTCACATCAACACTATTGAAATTGAGACGCGAGGACCTTCGTACATTGGTGGGCATTATCACAGGACACTGTGAGCTGAATCACCATCTACTGAAAATAGGAGTAACGGACAGTAGTCTCTGTCGCGGATGCTTCCAGGAGGAAGAGACTGTGGAACATGTGACGCTACATTGTTCTGCAACAAATGAAATAAGACATAAATCGGGACTGCAGACGGTCATCGAGAATTGCACGGCATCACCATCGACCTCATCAACACCACCTACAGCCTCAACATCATCGAGGGTACTGGAACGCTGCTGCCAACATCCCAAGGTCCTCCTCCGATACTTCAAGGAGTTGGGCTGGCTGGGGGAGGGTTAGCAGGGGGGATAATGCACAATACACCCCACCGCGGGACGTCAGTGCAGATCTTTGTTCCCCTAACCTTAATTAGAATTAGAATTAGATCCCAAGGTCCTCCTCCGGTACTTCAAGGAGTTGGGCTGGCTGGGGGAGGGTTAGCAGGGGGGATAATGCACAATACACCCCATCGCGGGACGTCAGTGAAGATCTTTGTTCCCCTAGCCATAATTTAAAAAAAAAAAAATTAAGGTGTGCGTAATCGATTATATTACATATACACTTGAATGTTTAATAGCCAGGTAGGTCTTTTGGTTAAGTAGTTAAAACATAAGTGAAAGTGTTTTACACTTTCGTCTCAACGAAAAAAAACAATGTGAAATAGAAAAAATAAGAAATAAGATTAATTGATTTGAAAATAAGAGAGAATTACCTCTCTTTCTGGTCGCTCGCGGCTTGGGAGGAGCCTTTTCGCGCTTGGTGGTCGATGTAGAAGAATGTGCACGTTTTCTGCCACCACGCTTGCTTTCAGTGCCGCATTGGCTCTCGACAATCAGGTCCTAAAAACAAAGACAAATAAACTACATTATATTATTTTAATGGTTAAATTATTAATTTTTAGGGTTCCGTACCGAAAGGTGAAAACGGGACACTATTACAAAATCCTCCGCTGTCCGTCCGTCTGTCTGTCTGTCAGCGGGCTGTATGTATCTCATGGACCCTAATAGGTAGAGTAGAAATTTTCAGTGTGTATTTCTATTGCCGCTACAACGACAAATAATAAAATAAAATCATATAAAAGGGGTCTTACACAAGAAATATTTTTCTTTTTGACTTTTGTAATCGATATATTAGAGTAAAAGTCATACTTAAAATTACATCTACGATGGTACGGAACCCTTCGTGTACGAATTCGACTCGCACTTGATCGGTTTTTTTTATTTTCTCGTTCATAATCATTCTATTTTGAACAAATCGTAGCACTCACCTGTCCAGCAGTGGAGGGACCAGCGATGCTAATCGAACTAGTCGTGGGCAGGGTAGTCACCGGCTCAACTGCGGCGGATTCCAGCACCGGATTTACTGTCGTCTCCTCAAACTCCATGCTTTCATAGCCAGGCGGTTCCGGTTGAAAAATATCGTTGTAACTCATTTTGTTAATATCCACCTTCAGTTTGAAGGGAGAGTACAAGTCAATATTCGATGGGGAGATGAGAGTGGCGGACGGCAGACGCTTGCCCGAGCTCACCAGTTCACCCGAAGCGACGATGGATGTCGGCAGATTCGCAGATGTCTCTCCGAACGAGAGTTTCTTAGTGATAGGTTCCCAAGATAAGCTTTCATTCATTTTTCCATATAGTCCTGTGGAGGTTGAGCTTTGGATGGAGGGATTCAAGGTAGTCAAGGCGGATGTTGTTGAGATCTGAGCTGAGCCCTTTCGTTGGTTGGTTTTGGCTTTGCTGGGTTTCCTACCTTTCTTGGGTTTAGACTCGGGCTTCGGGTCGTATATGGGGCGGGAGGCTGGCGGGGTGGCGGAAGCTGGCGGGGCGGTGAGGCTTCCGAATCCTTCGGCAGTGTGAACCCGCACCCTCTTATTCTTTGGTAGCACGAGGCGCGGGATAGGGGATTGCTCCCTCATCTCCGCTTCGTCGAACTGGTAAGCTAAAAATACCATAATTTTATTAGAGAACATTTGCCTGCCTGTTCAGTTCCGACGGAAAATGAAGACAACAGTCCTTTAAAAAAATAACTTCTAAACGTCAGTTTAGAAGTTATTGAGTGTCAACTCAACACACCCAAATTATTTGTAATGAAAGAACCATTCGTTTTTACCTATTGGTCGAAATTGGAAACCATTCATATTAAAATGTATTTAATGTAAGGTGTGCGTAATCGATTATATTACATATACCCTTGATTGTGTAATAGCCAGGTAGGTCTTTTGGTTAAGTAGTTAAAAAATAAGTGAAAGTGTTTTACACTTTCGTCTTAACAAAAAAACAATGTGAAATAGAATAAAATAAGAAATAAGATTAATTGATTTGAAAATAAGAGAGAATTACCTCTCTTTCTGGTCGCTCGCGGCTTGGGAGGAGCCTTTTCGCGCTTGGTGGTCGATGTAGAAGAAAGCGCACGTTTTCTGCCACCACGCTTGCTTTCAGTGCCGCATTGGCTCTCGACAATCGGGTCCTAAAAACAAAGACAGATAAACTACATTATATTGTTTTAATGGTTAAATTATTAATTTTTAGGGTTCCGTACCGAAAGGTGAAAACGGGACACTATTACAAAATCCTCCGCTGTCAGTCCGTCTGTCTGTCTGTCAGCGGGCTGTATGTATCTCATGAACCCTAATAGGTAGAGTAGAAATTTTCAGTGTGTATTTCTATTGCCGCTACAACAACAAATAATAAAAATAAAATCATATAAAAGGGGTCTTACACAAAAATATTTTTCTTTTTGACTTTTGTAATCGATATATTAGAGTAAAAGTCATACTTAAAATTACATCTACGATGGTACGGAACCCTTCGTGTACGAATTCGACTCGCACTTGATCGGATTTTTTTTATGTCTTCGTTCATAATCATTCTATTTTGAACAAATCGTAGCACTCACCTCTCTAGCAGTGGAGGGACCAGCGATGCTAATCGAACTAGTCGTGGGCAGCGTAGTCGCCGGCTCAACTGCGGCGGATTCCAGCACCGGCTCTACTGTCGTCTCCTCATACTCCATGCTTTCACAGCCAGGCGGTTCCGGTTGAAAAATATCGTTGTCACTCATTTTGTTAATATCCATCTTCTCCAGTTTGAAGGGAGAGTACAAGTCAATATTCGATGGGGAGATGAGAGTGGCGGACGGCAGATGCTTGCCCGAGCTCACCAGTTCACCCGAAGCGACGATGGATGTCGGCAGATTCGCAGATGTCTCTCCGAACGAGAGTTTCTTAGTGATAGGTTCCCAAGATAAGCTTTCATTCATTTTTCCATATAGTCCTGTGGAGGTTGAGCTTTGGATGGAGGGATTCAAGGTAGTCAAGGCGGATGTTGTTGAGATTTGAGCTGAGCCTTTTCGTTGGTTGGTCTTGGCTTTGCTGGGTTTCCTGCCTTTCTTGGGTTTAGACTCGGGCTTCGGGTCGTATATGGGGCGGGAGGCTGGCGGGGTGGCGGAAGCTGGCGGGGTGGCGGAAGCTGGCGGGGCGGTGAGGCTTCCGAATCCTTCGGCGGTGTGAACCCGCACCCTCTTATTCTTTGGTAGCACGAGGCGCGGGATAGGAGATTGCTCCCTCATCTCCGCCTCGCCGAACTGGTAAGCTAAAAATACCATAATTTTATTAGAGAACATTTGCCTGCCTGTTCAGTTCTGACGGAAAATGAAGACAACAGTCCTTTAAAAAAATAACTTCTAAACTGACACTCAACACACCCAAATTATTTGTAATGAAAGAACCATTCGTTTTTACCTATAGGTCGAAATTGCAAACCATTCAGATTAAAATGTATTTAATGTAAGGTGTGCGTAATCGATTATATTACATATCGACGCTTGAAAGGCAATAATTACCAAGCGACATTTTGGGCGATATTGAGTGATATATCATTGAAATCAGAAAAAAATTCTGCGTCGATTGGTCCCACTCTCATGCCGCTAGGACGAAGTTGGTTGTCGTTTGGTAACTGAAAAAAAAGCATATTTTTCAGTTTTCGGCGTCCAAGCGACTATAATTTTAGCGATTTATGAATAATTTTCACTTAGTATGTATTCGATTTTTACTTTTTACACTTAGTAATTTTTGCCTAGACTCTAAATAATGCGTTTAAACATTAAGTATTTTTTGCCTTGCGGTACCTAGGGTATGAACATCGCTTAAGAAATTTTACCTGGTACAATTTTTATTTTTCTTGTAACTTAAGACTTTTTAACTCACCTTAATTATGTATTCATTTTCATTTAGTACTTTTTACCTAAATGCAATGGACTTAAAAACGTAAAGTAGTAATATTTACCTACCTAAAAAGTAAATATTTTGTCGTTTGGTAATTTTTTACTGTTTTTGTTACTTATATAAACTATTTCTGATTATGAAATTTGTATAAAAGTTAGCTTATCCCTGATGCACGTATTTTGTTTTGTCGCTTACCCGCACTGTAAAGTAGATTTTGGGTGACTGTTGGGAACAAAATAATGATTACAATCCCCACTGAACCGTCGCATAGGTAACCTGTGTGCTCGCGCGCATCGCACTTAGTGCTTCATCACGTAGCGTGAAGTGTACTTGGTAAGTGCAATATAAAGATTTTATGAGTATAGGATTATTTAATACGCATTTTTATTGATTTAAATTTATGAATTTAGGTACATAATGAATCGAAATAAGTGAGTACATAACATCATTAAGCAAGCTATGTCAAATACCAGTGTGAATAGCAGGGATTTGACCTTGATAATGTGCTACCTGCTTAGTTAAATAATCAAAGTAATAATTTATTCTCTCAATCGTACGTAACTAATAGTTAGCGAGCGCAGCGAGCTTCAAGCCAATGCGAGTGAAGAGAGCTGAATTTTTTAACTCAATGTTGCTTTCAACAAATCTTTAACAAGGGGTTAGTCACAGGCCTAAAACCTCCACCAACCTGCACTAGGGCAGCGCTGCAGCGTGGCGGAATATACTCTAATTCGTCCCTCGTCAGATGGAGGCCCATACTCAGTAGTTAGTGATTGTAGATTACTACAAGGGCTGTTTTGATGTTGATGATGACGAACTCCATCGAAAACCTTTGTTCAAAACTCTTCTGTTACTTCTGGATGCATCATTTTGCTTAAAACACAATTATAAAATACTGGGGTTTAGTTAATTTTACTTGTTTTATAATAAAAAATCGTTGTCGGTAAGTAATTTTGACCTGTTTGTGATTTTGATTAAAATTTTACTAACCGACACTATTTCTTAAAGTATTGGGAAAATTCATAACTTTTAAATGCCAGTATATAGAACTTTTAAACTGGATTTAAAATTCGTTGGAGTTAAGTAGCTATGACTAATAGGTGATTTTTGACGAATTTTTTTCCAAATAAAAAAAACTTTAAAATGCTCTAGTGTAAAGTTGCCAACATGTCGCTTAGTAATTATTGCCTTTCAAGCGTCGATATACACTTGAATGTTTAATAGCCAGGTAGGTCTTTTGGTTAAGTAGTTAAAAAATAAGTGAAAATATTTTACACTTTCATCTCAACAAAAAAAACAATGTGAAATAGAAAAAAATAAGAAATAAGATAAATTGATTTGAAAATAAGAGAGAATTACCTCTCTTTCTGGTCGCTCGCGGCTTGGGAGGAGCCTTTTCGCGCTTGGTGGTCGATGTAGAAGAAAGTGCACGTTTTCTGCCACCACGCTTGCTTTCAGTGCCGCATTGGCTCTCGACAATCGGGTCCTAAAAACAAAGACAGATAAACTACATTATATTGTTTTAATGGTTAAATTATTAATTTTTAGGGTTCCGTACCGAAAGGTGAAAACGGGACACTATTACAAAATCCTCCGCTGTCAGTCCGTCTGTCTGTCTGTCAGCGGGCTGTATGTATCTCATGAACCCTAATAGGTAGAGTAGAAATTTTCAGTGTGTATTTCTATTGCCGCTACAACAACAAATAATAAAAATAAAATCATATAAAAGGGGTCTTACACAAGAAATATTTTTCTTTTTGACTTTTGTAATCGATATATTAGAGTAAAAGTCATACTTAAAATTACATCTACGATGGTACGGAACCCTTCGTGTACGAATTCGACTCGCACTTGATCGGATTTTTTTTATGTTTTCGTTCATAATCATTCTATTTTGAACAAATCGTAGCACTCACCTCTCTAGCAGTGGAGGGACCAGCGATGCTAATCGAACTAGTCGTGGGCAGCGTAGTCGCCGGCTCAACTGCGGCGGATTCCAGCACCGGCTCTACTGTCGTCTCCTCAAACTCCATGCTTTCACAGCCAGGCGGTTCCGGTTGAAAAATATCGTTGTCACTCATTTTGTTAATATCCATCTTCTCCAGTTTGAAGGGAGAGTACAAGTCAATATTCGATGGGGAGATGAGAGTGGCGGACGGCAGATGCTTGCCCGAGCTCACCAGTTCACCCGAAGCGACGATGGATGTCGGCAGATTCGCAGATGTCTCTCCGAACGAGAGTTTCTTAGTGATAGGTTCCCAAGATAAGCTTTCATTCATTTTTCCATATAGTCCTGTGGAGGTTGAGCTTTGGATGGAGGGATTCAAGGTAGTCAAGGCGGATGTTGTTGAGATTTGAGCTGAGCCTTTTCGTTGGTTGGTCTTGGCTTTGCTGGGTTTCCTGCCTTTCTTGGGTTTAGACTCGGGCTTCGGGTCGTATATGGGGCGGGAGGCTGGCGGGGTGGCGGAAGCTGGCGGGGTGGTGAGGCTTCCGAATCCTTCGGCGGTGTGAACCCGCACCCTCTTATTCTTTGGTAGCACGAGACGCGGGATAGGAGATTGCTCCCTCATCTCCGCCTCGCCGAACTGGTAAGCTAAAAATACCATAATTTTATTAGAGAACATTTGCCTGCCTGTTCAGTTCTGACGGAAAATGAAGACAACAGTCCTTTAAAAAAATAACTTCTAAACTGACACTCAACACACCCAAATTATTTGTAATGAAAGAACCATTCGTTTTTACCTATTGGTCGAAATTGGAAACCATTCAGATTAAAATGTATTTAATGTAAGGTGTGCGTAATCGATTATATTACATATACACTTGAATGTTTAATAGCCAGGTAGGTCTTTTGGTTAAGTAGTTAAAACATAAGTGAAAGTGTTTTACACTTTCGTCTCAACAAAAAAAAACAATGTGAAATAGAAAAAATAAGAAATAAGATTAATTGATTTGAAAATAAGAGAGAATTACCTCTCTTTCTGGTCGCTCGCGGCTTGGGAGGAGCCTTTTCGCGCTTGGTGGTCGATGTAGAAGAAAGTGCACGTTTTCTGCCACCACGCTTGATTTCAGTGCCGCATTGGCTCTCGACAGTCGGGTCCTAAAAACAAAGACAGATAAACTACATTATATTGTTTTAATGGTTAAATTATTAATTTTTAGGGTTCCGTACCGAAAGGTGAAAACGGGACACTATTACAAAATCCTCCGCTGTCCGTCCGTCTGTCTGTCTGTCAGCGGGCTGTATGTGTCTCATGAACCCTAATAGGTACAGTAGAAATTTTCAGTGTGTATTTCTATTGCCGCTACAACGACAAATAATAAAAATAAAATCATATAAAAGGGGTCTTACACAAGAAATATTTTTCTTTTTGACTTTTGTAATCGATATATTAGAGTAAAAGTCACACTTAAAATTACACCTACGATGGTACGGAACCCTTCGTGTACGAATTCGACTCGCACTTGATCGGATTTTTTTTATTTTTTCGTTCATAATCATTCTATTTTGAACAAATCGTAGCACTCACCTCTCTAGCAGTGGAGGGACCAGCGATGCTAATCGAACTAGTCGTGGGCAGCGTAGTCGCCGGCTCAACTGCGGCGGATTCCAGCACCGGCTCTACTGTCGTCTCCTCAAACTCCACGCTTTCATAGCCAGGCGGTTCCGGTTGAAAAATATCGTTGTCACTCATTTTGTTAATATCCATCTTCTCCAGTTTGAAGGGAGAGTACAAGTCAATATTCGATGGGGAGATGAGAGTGGCGAACGGCAGATGCTTGCCCGAGCTCACCAGTTCACCCGAAGCGACGATGGATGTCGGCAGATTCGCAGATGTCTCTCCGAACGAGAGTTTCTTAGTGATAGGTTCCCAAGATAAGCTTTCATTCATTTTTCCATATAGTCCTGTGGACGTTGAGCTTTGGATGGAGGGATTCAAGGTAGTCAAGGCGGATGTTGTTGAGATCTGAGCTGAGCCTTTTCGTTGGTTGGTTTTGGCTTTGCTGGGTTTCCTGCCTTTCTTGGGTTTAGACTCGGGCTTCGGGTCGTATATGGGGCGGGAGGCTGGCGGGGGGGTGGCGGAAGCTGGCGGGGCGGTGAGGCTTCCGAATCCTTCGGCGGTGTGAACCCGCACCCTCTTATTCTTTGGTAGCACGAGGCGCGGGATAGGAGATTGCTCCCTCATCTCCGCCTCGCCGAACTGGTAAGGATCCTCGCCAGTTGGCGTCGTGTCGATAAGCTGCAGCCGGTCGGACAGTGAACCCGCGTACGGGTACCGCAGCGAATCCACTTTGCTCTTATCGTGAGTGTCCATCATCTTTGCTCTCTTATTTACATTGTATAGTTCATTATCATAAATTGTACCTGGAAATAGAAAAGTATTTATTTAAAAGAACAAAAAACCCGACTGCATAGAATTTAGGTAACATAGTAGGTCTGACATATTTGTTTTTGTGACACATGATGATGATAATCATGGTGAAGAACTTTTACCATTGTAGTCTGACATCGCATGACATTATTAAAACAAAATAAGTTCCTAAATCAATAAGATGTAATGAATCAACAACATACTTGGTCCCCGTTTTGGAGTCTTTGGCATACGGCTTAGGCTGCCTATACACGAGGGCCTTTTGAGGTTTTTGACTTTATGTATGATGGGGATACCACTGAAACAAACAATTCTAAAATAGAGTATACAGTATGCTAGGGTATGTATAATTTTATAATTTTTTTTACATGGCACTAAAAATATAGTAAATATAACCCCTTTGCAGTATTACAAAAACACCTGCGACTGTTCAGACCACACAAGCAAGACCTTATGTATACTTTTCAGCACTATGTAAAAGTAAGTTACCTATTAGTTGTGACAGTGTAGTTGGGCTCCCGGGGCGGTGGTTTCGGGGTCTTGACCTCTTTAATCGGAGTGAGTCTTTCGATCATATTGAAGTCTGGCGGAAGAGGCGTCAGAGGGTTGGAGTCCAGAAATGACGGCAAGTCCGTAGCTATAAACTCCTGCAAATCTGGAACTTTACAACATCTTAATATAAATAAAAATATCGCTGGATATTTTACAAAATTATGGTAGTAATATTCATATAGTTGTGCACAATTTACTCATAATGCTGTTATTGGTTATCTATCACACTGTAATAGAAGGAACAATTTTGATAATTCTTAGAAAGATAAACATGCAAACAGACAGTTTCAGTAGGAAACACTTATTTTTAAAAAAATTACAGAAAATTAAAAGAAATATTTACTTACGAGACTCAGAAGGTCTGCCCAAGTCAATTTGGTCCTGTTCAAAGGGTTTTTGCTGATCGTTGTTAAACAAATTGGTTTCATTTAGAACATCACAAAAAGGGCTGAACAGCACCTGCAAATCCAAGGAAATGTATTTCATGAAAATGTAAATTTAATAACTTTAAAGTAAAATGGTGTCTCATTAATTTTTGAAGAAATGAAACAGTCACCGCATTACTCAAATTCAAATTAGTGCACAACATGATCTGCACTGATGTCCCGCAATTCGGACGCATTGTGCTGTGCATTGTCTACCATAACAGTGTGATTGAGACACAAACATCCAATCTTCACAAACTTTCGCATTTATAATATCAGTGGGACAATTTACCGGTGGTATTAGAGAATCTTCCTGGCTGGGGCCGACTGAAGTGATAGTGCTTGTGGTTGGCGCGTTGAACAGTGGTGGTGGATTAACGTTGCGTTGTGCAAGGCTTTGTCTTTGAACCCTTGGTCTTTCATTAGCTTCTTGAGGCTAAAAACAGAATATGAATGCTTTTAAATAACATGATGGTCCAACAACATTGTAGCTGTAGCTGGACAGTAATGGATGAGGCTGGCAAAGAACCGGAAGAAATGACTTATTAGAGAATTCTGCATGTGGACATTCTACTACAATTGATGCAAACGAAAAAGGGTGAGCTTTCCACACAAGCTGAATAGAACATAAATATAAGTGAGATTAGACTTTTGATCCAAGATATTCGCTTCAACATTAGATCCCAATCCCATAATCAAAATACCAAGAACATACCTAATAATACCGCAATTCTCAAGTCTAATACTAATGAGAGTTCGAAGCAAACTTATTTTTCTCGTACATCTAGAGTCATCAAACAATTTCTTAAGTACACCAAAGATTATACGTCATCTCTGCGTTTTTTATGTGGACGTAGAACGACGGATCAATTGTAAGAATCAGTTTTGCTTTGGCTTCTTCTGCATCTTCTGTCTTCTCAGTTGTGGTTGCACTTTTATCCATAACTTTTTCAATTATTATTATTAACTTTGGAGCATTAGCAATATAGTTCGACGTCATTATAATCACCACAAAACTTAGTACTGTCCGTTATTATAATTTATTTCACACACTTTTCACCTAGGCCCATAACCTAATAAAACACCGGTTGGGTTCCGGAAAGAGATTTTATTGTAGAAGTGACAAGTGACAATTACATATAATACTACAATACCTGCTCAATAGGTGGCGCTGATCTATATTTTGTTAATAGAACTAACAAAAACACCTTAGCCAAAACTTATTAGTCTTATTGCTAAAAGCAATTTCTTCCAGATAACCTTGGTATGGAGAGGATGGAAAAGAAGAATGGGCGATAAATAGTTTATGTACCTAAATAAATACCAGTAAAATAATGAAGTCAATATAATAAATACACAAAAATACATAACTACACTAATAAATCAGGTGGAAGATTGGAGACAATGGGCTTTGATACGACTTTTAAAACAATGCATTGAAGGTACATGACGGATCGACTCAGGCAACAAGTTCCACAGCTGGACCGCATGCACCGTAAAAGAGTCAGTATAAAAGTTTGAGCTATGACACGGAGTCTCTAATGAGAGATTAAAATTAGAATGTAGATAATGTGAATTTGAAGTATGATGGAACTTAAAGCGATCTTTTATATAAGGAGGAGCTGACGGGTTAAATAAAGTATTATACAGTAAAGAGAGTTTATAAGCATTCCGGCGAAGATTTTTGATTTATTGGATTTGTCTCCGCCCCGAATAGTAGATTAACTACCTAATAAAACATTTAAAAATTTGCATTATCCGCTCTTACGTTACGGACTGACTCATGACTCATTGACTGACTGACAAACAACGCACAGCCTAAACCTCAGAACAACAAATCAAATTCGTATGGCCTAAACCATAAATCTTTGAAGTAGTCCCCTCTTGTAGTGAAGAGGTGCACTAACAAAAAAATGCTTGAAATTCTTATTAAAAATCAAGGTAAATCAAAGAGTCATAACTTATTATAACGCATCATGGTACAGTGAAAAGAGATGGCACTTACCTTCCGAAGACAGGACCTGCTACTGACTGCCTGCAACCTCGATTTTACCTAGAACAAGCATTATAGCATTAGTATTATTACTCTTATGTATTGTAGTGTAAGTTGGGTATGGCAGAAGAAATATCTAGAGCTATATATAAAGCAGAGTGAATGCAGTAGAAATGCGTGCGTTGCAAAGTATGTGTGCGGTAACTTTGAGAGATAGTGAGAAATAGCGTAATAAGAGAGCGATGTGGAGTGAAAGAAGATGTAGTGAGAGATTGAGAAAGGTATGTTAAGATGGTTCGGTCATGTAGAGAGGATGAATGAAAGAAGATTAACGA
Source organism: Scotopteryx bipunctaria (assembly GCA_949320045.1). Classification (NCBI taxonomy): domain Eukaryota; kingdom Metazoa; phylum Arthropoda; class Insecta; order Lepidoptera; family Geometridae; genus Scotopteryx; species Scotopteryx bipunctaria. Next base: position 10,102,444 of record OX439440.1, read on the forward strand.
AACAGGTGTACTTATGAGGAGAGTGTGAATGGTAGGTACCGTTGGAAGGGGAAGACCTCAGCGCACGTACCTGGACCAAATTGGCGACGTTTTGGAGAAGGGACCGGTCAGGAGTACCCTAAACCGACGAGCATGCATGAGGAATTTAATGAGAGTGAATGAAGCGAAAGAAGTATGTCAGGATCGTAGCAAATGGCGATCCGTGATCTCTGCCTACCCCTACGGGAAACAGGCGCGAATTTATGTATGTAAGTATGTATTATTACTTCTAAGACTAAAACTATCTAAACAAGGAATTCCTGAAATTCAACTCCCAGAGACCCCTCCTTAACGGGCAGCGGGGAGATAAAGTTTTCAGAGAAAAACGCTGTCCCGCCCTACGATCCTAAGGTCCTAGATTCAAATCCGGCCGTGCACCAATGGATTTTCCTATTCGAAAAATAAATGCGCGCTATTGATACTAGTTCTCTCAAACGGTGAAGGAAAACATCGTGAGGAAACCGGCATGTGGTAGAACCTAAAAAGTTCAAAAGCATGTGTCAAATGCATAAAAGGAACCCTTGAGGCGCACTTTAAATCCTTTCACCACACTGGTTCAAAAGAACTAGTGACACGACTAATACTACTAGGGGAAAAAACGCGAACGCAGTTTAATCCTATATACAAGTAGTTAATTCATCTTTAACCCGACGTGAAATGTTTTATCAAGACATCGCTATAGGTTAGCGTGGTATAGACATGTCACGAGAAGGGAAGAGTGTTAGATATGAACGTGGAAGGATATGTGGGTGGGTAGAGGTAGGCCAAAGAAAAGATGGACTGTGTGAAAGATGACACAAGTAAGAAAGGAGTGAGTGTTGAAATTACTTCTGACAGAGGGAAATGGAAGAAGAATACATGTTGTGCCGACTCCACATAAAGTGGACAAGGGCAGGGAAATTATGAATGATGTACTAAAATCCGCTGATTATTGCTACTTGCCACTTTACCCATACATACCCCACTTACACATTTGTCACTATTATACATAGAAAGGGTCGTACCTGGTCGTACTATGATTTACTTTTGACAGATTATTATGAAGATAAAAATGATCCCCCTAGAAGTATTAAATGTCAATAAACCCAAAGGAACGTTTAAAAGTGACTGTTAGCGGCACAAGTATGGTAAAAGAATTATAATGAGCTTTGTAGAGAATCTTTGGAAAACATTGAATAAAACTAGCATAGGTCACTATCAGTCATACTTCCCATTATCATGATTATCCACAGGCCGACTTTACCCACTGTTGGGCATAGGCCTCCGTTTGCGCCATCCATCACGGTCTTGTGCTAGACCAATAGGATGACCTTGGCCCACAGTTTTGACTATATTGTCTGCCCATCTCACTGCAGGACGACACACATTCCCATAACCACACCTCTGTTACCATTCAAACCGTACCATACTTCTCAAAATATTGTATCTAAATATATTGACGGTACCAGGATTTAATTTAGCCTATATGTTATTCCAGTTTTATTAAAATCCTATCCAATTAATTTAGCCTATATGTTATTCCAGTTTTATTAAAATCCATTGATTGAGGTTGATTGACGCACATCCGCACATCCAATTGTCTGCACATCCTCACTTTCTGATCTATATTATAAGTAGGATAGTAAGATGGTAACTTACTGTATCCTGTGAACAGCAGTTTCCATGGACAGTCTCTGCATTCTGCATCTTTGATCTTTATATCCTGAAATCAAGGAAATTGGTTCATTATGCATCTGTCATCTGCAGGAATAATGCAAATAAAGTGGGTGAGTGGGTGGGTTCATGACTCTATTAAATAATGAGTATTGACTGATTTAAAATACACACATAGTGTGTGTACCATACCTATTCTAGCAGGTCAAGCTTTAATTCAAATTGAGGAGGAATAAACCAGTATATATAATAATCTTATATATAAAAATGAATCGCAAAATGTGTGTAAGCGCATAACTCAACAACGCCTGGACCAATTTGGCCAATCTTTTTTTAAAATGTTCATTGAAGTTCAAGGATGGTTTTTACGGCGAGAAAAATTAGAATTATTGCTGGAAAAACCTATATGTTTATCCCCGAGCGAAGCCGGGGCGAGTCGCTAGTATAATATAAAAATGAATCGCAAAATGTGTTGTAAGCGCATAACTCAACAACGCCTGGACCAATTTGGCCAAATCTTTTTTTTAAATGTTCGTTGAAGTTCAAGGATGGTTTTTACGGCGAGAAAAATTAGAATTATTGCTGGAAAAACCCTAAAAATAGCCCTTTTCTTTTTCCCATACAAATGATTTGTAACTAAAACGTAGTCAATTTGAGCTTTATTGCTATGGTATAAAGTTCATATTAAATTACAAGCACTTGCATTATTAATTTTAAGGCGATACGAAGTTCGCGGGGTCAGCTAGTAATAACTATAATAGGACAATTGCAAACAGGATGCTGCTTATTCCACATTGGATTATTTTATAAGTAAAAAGTTAGAGTAAGAGACCATTCTAAGAGAGAAATCCTTTGTATACATGTATCAGGGTCATCATTGCCATTAGACAATGTTCTAGAACAATTCATGTTTAAATAGGTTTGAGGATAATGGAACACTGCTGCCAACATCCCAAAGTCCTTCTCCGGTGCTTCAAGGAGTTGGACTGACTGTATATATGTAGGTTCGTATGAGCTAGTGGCCAACTCTAGTGACGGAGTTTTTGGGCCGCCTAAAGGCCTCCGTCATGACTTAACGACTTAACTTAGTTGGACTGACTGGGGGAGGGTTAGCAGGGGGATTATGCACAATACACCCCACCGCAAGATGTCAGTGCAGATTCTTGTTCCCCTAACTTTAATTAGAATTAGGTTTGAGGTTGGAAGTTCAGTCAACATGAGCATTGAGCCAACATCTTCAAAATGAAAAAATACCGAGGGTAGATAGAAATAAATATTATGAGCCAGTAAAATCAATATACAGTACATGATTAAGTAGGTACAAGGATTTTAAATTGGTATTTATATGTACAGCAATAATATCAAATCCAATAAGTACATAGTTGTAACATGTGGCCACATACTTGTGTGAAGTGGAAGGTAAAACTGTTACAAACATTAAAAGAATTATCTATATAGATTTAAATTTCTAAGCAAAGCAATAAGGATCAATATATAAAAGGAAATACCCAGGCATTTCTAAGATGAGCCAGGCTGAACAAAAAAATACCTACTTGTGTAAAATGGAGGGTAGATTTAAATATCGTTACCAGTAAAACTATTAGAACGTAAAAGTAATTATGCTAATAAGTAGGTGTTATTTTTAGTAAATCAATCAAAAAACAAAATACTAGATGCAACAGGGAGCGGGTTTTTGTACCAAGAGGTTTTCATTGTTCAGGACTTCTGTATTCTGCAGGAAAAAGTAGGTAAGTACCTAACTACCTTAAAAAATGCACAAACGAAAAGTTTACTTACCAGAATTCAAGGCAAGGACTTATTTTCGCAACCTCCCAGGAACCAGACAGGAACACAAAGCGCATGAATCAATAAAATTAAATCAGCTGCTCCCACTCCCCGCTCGTCAGACGGCGACGCCATAAAAAAGAACAGAAAGAAAGAAAGCAACAGGGCTGCCAGGTGGCGAATTCTTTTTCTCGTACCAGAGCTGCCAAAAATCTCGTAATTTCAATACAAATCTCGTAAAAGTATGTATAAATACCTATTCAATTTTATTAGGTATATAAAGTCTCTTATAGTAAAGATGTGTCCGCTATAGCAAAACGTAACTGAAAACGGTTGCCAACCCAATAACTACCGTATCGATACTATCATTGTTAACAACGGCTACCAGCTACTGAACTACCACAACTGTCAGTGACAGCTGACCGATAGCCAGTGCGTGCGGCGAGTTGCGTTAGTTTGGTTTTCAGTTGGCAGTTTGGCGCTGATAGCGAATAACTACAATAATTATGCCTTCTCTCTCTCTTTCTAAGCAAGTCGCAAACTGCAAAAAAGAGATGGGGCGAATATTTCAAATAGCTAAGTTGGTTAGATAGCATCGATACAGATGGTAACTAGCTAGTCCAAAAGATACTTGAGTTATAGCTAGAACACCATGGCACTAATACCGATATTCGACAACGGTTATTAATACCGATGTTGAAACCAAATATCGGTTAGATAGCCGATACCAGAAATAGCCAATAACGCCCATCGCTATCTTATAGTCTTTAATTTACACTATGTACTACTACATACTATTTATGTATGTTACTAGCTAGCCTGGGGTAGGTAGGTATATTCCCTCAGACTGCTGCCAAATCTCGGGGGACCCAGGGAGGGCGTGCGCCGCCTCTACGCAGGGGTCGTGCGATCGATGGCTCTCTACGGAGCACCCGTCTGGTCTGGGAGACTGGCAGGTATTAGGCGTTGTAGGTTATTGTTTAATAGCCTACAGCGTCCTATAGCCATCCGTATCGCACGAGGATACCGTACGCTATCCTTTGAGGCGGCCACCATCCTGGTGCGGTTTCCGCCCCTGGACATCTTGGCGGTGATGGACGCGCGTGTGTACGTCCGTCTCCGACAGGATGATGGGAGCGGAACTGCGCCTGCTGAAGTGCGGGTGCAAGAGCGCTGACGTGCGCTCGGGATGTGGCGCGAGTGGCTCGAGGAGCCGCGATGCTCGCGCCAACGCGTCGTCGGCGCCATTGCGCCATACTTCGAAGCCTGGCTAGGGAGGGAGTTCGGTAACGTCACCTATAGACTTACCCAGATACTCACCGGGCATGGTTGCTTCGGTGAGTATCTGAGTAGGATCGGACGCGAATCGACACCACAATGCCACCATTGTGGGTGGGACTTGGATTCCACGCAGCACACGCCGGAGCAGTGCTCAGCGTGGTGCCAGGAGCGCGGAATCCTGGTCAACAGGATCAGGCAGGATCTCTCTCTGCCGAGCGTAGTCGAGGCTATGCTGGCAGATGAGGCGGCGTGGCAGGCCGTAGCCTCTTTCTGTGAGACCGTGATAGTCCAGAAAGAGGCAGCTGAGTGAGATCGGGAGAGGGCTGATCCCGCTCGGAGAAGGCGGCGGCGGGGCGCTAACGGCCGCCCCGCACCGCCTGCCCCGTGAGGGGGCGAGTGGTATCCCCTGCCAAACAGGGGACCTTTTGGGTCCGCGACAGCGGAGTGAGGGCTCCGTCTGCCGGATGCGGATCCCGGGAGGGCGGCGATTCTTGTGGCAAGTTTCGTCGTAGCACGCGAGGGTGCCGGGCGTGGCTGTGGGTGCCATTACTGGGATAGTGCTCTAGAGCACGATGCGAGAGGGGCTCCGGTGCGTTCCGTATGGAGATCCCGGAGGCCCTTGACATGCATCGAGGCTGGCCACCAGGTGGTTTTTTAGTGGGTCGTCGGGTTTCGACAACCCCACACTGTCCAGCTGCGACCCTCAATCGCAGTTGGTTCGTCTGGGAGCAGATTTTTCCACCTGCCAAAAAAAAAAAGGTAGGTATATTCCCTAAGTTTGGGGCCGCCTAGTGAAAATAACATTAACATTAGTATTTCGTATTTTTTTAATCAATAATTTTTCATTTATTGTTGTGTTTTTTAGCCATTTTTGAATAAATCTTTAAAAATAATTACAAATGATTCACATGGGAATATTTTTCTTACTTAGATACCTACTAGTACTTACATGATATACACTATTAAATTAAAATCTCGTAAAAAAAAATGTACGAGATTTTTAATTTTCTCGTTTCTCGTAAGAGACTGCTAAATAAGAGACTGCTAAATCTCGTAAAAGTACGAGATTTCTCGTACAAATGGCAACACTGGAAAGCAAGCAACGCTGCGTGCAGTGTTGCCGGCAATCGATCCGAAAAAGTTCTGATCAAATGTAAGGCTACAAACTATCTAATTAATTATCGTGTCAAAAAAGCCGTTTTTTTTCAATATTATTTTTATTGGGTGGCTGCTGGCGTTAATAAAAACACACAAAGAACTTTTGATAAAAATATTTTAGAAAAGATTACAATTATTTTTATTCAAATATTACCTACTGTGTATTTTTGCAAAAAATTAAACGGTCTTCTGATTACAGTAGAGTCCTTATCTTAGAATTGGTCACTTCATGATGTGGCCAACCAATATATTGAAATGAAATGGCCAGCTAAAACTGACCATATCGTTTAAACATCAGCGTTTAATGATATGGTATCCGCTCTAACTTGATGGACCTATAAGGGCGATGGGCTGATCACCTGTCACCATGGTTCACCAATTCATCTTGGGAGTCTTGGATCAGAAGTGGCTGCAAATTTTCTTATGATTACTTGTGGTTTTGCCCACCCCGTTAGGGATACGGGCGTGATAATACGTATGTATGTATGTTTAATGATATGCCAATCCACGTTTGTCCATATCATTAGTCTATAGTTTCCATGATATAATAATAGTTATAATAGTCATTTAATAAAGGTATTATTTAAGTACTTTACGCCGCTTCCACGGTACGCTTGCTCTGCTCGCTCGTCTCGCGCGTAGTTTTTTCACTGTGGTATCCCACACCAAAGGCCTTCCCCTATCCCAAGGAACTAGAGTCATACCGTCGGGTATTGTACGGTCATCACGAAGCAGCACTAGATGGCATTATACTTATGGCCATACCTACATCTAAAGATTTTCGTCGGCTACTAAATAATTAGAGCTTCAGAATCTTCACAAGGCACAATTTATTTCTTAGCTATGACCCGCAAAGTTGTAAGCGCAACAAAATAAGGCTTTTACCTGTGGGTAAGTTTCTTTTTTTACTGAGGGTGGCATAAAAACTACTTATTTTTAGACTAACGCCTGCCTAAAAGGGAAAATAAAAAATATAATAAAATGACAAATCTGTCAACGTCAAAGTCAAAACTGAAGCAGCTGTTAATTCATTCGATCGTTTTCGTTTGTTGTTTTGATTGCTTTCAGAACTGACTGATGGCCTTTTTTTGAAATTATAGTGCGGTTTTTCCTATTCGTGTTGAAAGTAATGAAGTTTCAAGAATGATTTTACTTCTAGACAAACGATAAATGTGTTGGGAGTCACGCACTTATTTAAACTTTTAAAACATAATGGTTGGTTGAACTTGACCATATTCATGTTCCATTCTCAGATCAATAATAAATCATTAGGTACCTATTTACCTTATAAAAAGTATTGTAATAAGTTTTGAGGACAGCCAGTCTATAATGCAGCCCTTGTACTCCGTTGGTAAGAAATCTCTATTTTATCAGAGAACATTTAGTAGATGTAGTACCTATCATATATTATATAAACTATAATCTTAAAATACTAACATTCTGGGAGTATTTTTTTGTGACAGATATTATTTAAAATGTTTGGATATTCTTCAAAGATCAAAGTAACATAATATATTTATGGCTCACCCTAAGAGGAAACAACCTCTATTTTACTTATTTAGTAGTAAGTTCGTTTGAGCTAGTATCCAGCTCTTGTGACGGAGTTTTTAGGCCGCCTAAAGGCCCCTGTCATGGCTTAACGGAAGGGTCCCTGTACATTACAAAGAATGGGAGTCTAATTTTAAACTAAGGCGACCATATCATATGGCGTATTGCATGAAAGGGCTTCATTAGCACAAGCTAAAGGAGATTTATAATTATATTTATAATGTATAGTTTTCAATTTATGACAAAAAATTAAAACCATTTTCCCCTTTTATCAACGAAGTTTACAAAGCGATAAATATGGTACTTACAAAACCTTTTTTGCATAGCGATTATAGGGGTTGGAAAGTGACACAGACTACTTTTTATCCTTCCAAGTGAAGCTGCAGATTAAACCTGATGATCTATACTTGCTGAAGAGCCTAAGTCTCGTCGTATAATTATTATTAGCTTTACTGACTTTACCTGCTAATTCTAATTACTTAATGTTAGGGAAACAAAGATCTGCACTTACGTCCCGCGGTGGGGTGTATTGTGCATTATTGATATGTGCATTATGACTTTACCTTTTTTACTTAAATTGCCATAAGCTCATAATGAACTTATTCTAACTAAATCATTTCTGACGCACTAGTTTAATGGCATATTGTGGTAAATAGAGAGTTAGGTTTATGGACAAATTACAGCTAGATAAAACTAAAATTTGCCTATAAATTAATTAGCCTTTCAATAGATTTTTTATATTATCTAAGTAATAGCTAGGTGTCTTCTTACCCGATGTTTACAGTAAAGGTAATTTTAGATTACTCAATTACTCATACAATCTAATACACAAATCTAAAAGTATACTGCTGAATCTTGAAAAAAAAGCATGTATATTTTTTAACAGTTTTCACAATTACAGTCAAATATTGCTGTACTTACCTAATACTAGTTCTGTCTTGTTATGTAATGAACACAGCGGCCTAGACAAAGTAAATGTTTACTACATTAAATTAAAAGTCAACAAAGTATGTGACGAGAGATTTGATATGTCACATCTAATATACTAATATTATACAAACGTGGAGAGAAAACATATGTTTGATAACTTGATAAGTAGGTATCTAACCAACACATATCAGTTACTGGTCACTATGCCGCGCCGAACCAATCTAACCACCAGTTTGTGTCTGTACTTCTCTAAAAATGTTATGTGAATGTTTGTGTTATCTCCAACAAAATGGTTGAAATTCCCCTTCACGGATTTAATTGTAATTGTTGCATGTTTATTGAACCCACTGGCTGACAGTTCGCTTTATCACAAACCAGTTACTTTTCTCATATCTCTGTTTGATTGTATACACGTTGTGTGGACATGGTTCTTATAAATAGAATCTTTAAAGTGTTTAGTAAAAAATTTATTGCAGATCATGAGACGCGCCAGAACTCGTACAGAAGGGACGAAGAAGTTGAAGCCGCTAGTCCGAATGAGGATACGCCCCTCATTCAACGATTCCCTTCGAATCAAGTGCCAGAGAGGAGCCCCACTACTACAATTATTGTGTCCGGGTTGATGACAATATTAGTGGCGGGGGTCATCATTGGGATTTATCTTCTAATCATCCAAAACAATTCTGGTAAGTCACTATAAATATGGCTGAGGAAAATATGTAGGTACCTTTCAATGTGTGCGATTCATTTCACAAATTGTCGGCTTTTGTCCTTATTCAGTTAACAACGGTTTTCTGAAAATAGTCTGCTAGGACTTTTACTCCCACACTATAAAAATACGAAATTAGCACCCTTTCTGTATTTGTTGTCTGATTAATCTAGGCTTATTTAGAGCACTGGTGGTCTAGTTGGTAGTAACCCTGCCTTCCGATCCTAAGGGGGTGGGCGATCAGCCCATCGCCCATGGTCCATCATTTTGGAGAGGATACTATCCCTTAGTCGACTTTTACGACATGCTCGGGGAGAAAAGCAGCTGGACGCATTCTATGCTTTTTCTTTACTTCCAGTCCAGCAGAGAAGTATGATATGAATATGATTACAGAAAACGTCCTACCACCTGTGGATACTCCTTTACAATTGGTCAGTCATTCGCAATGGGATCCTAGCGTCGTCAAAAGGCCGCTGGCCATGGCGCCAATGCAAGCCAGCCAAGTGGTCATCGTACAGACGGATACCGACGAGTGCCATAACACTGCTTCATGCAGCAGACTTCTTCAGAATTTGCAGGTGAATCGTAGATACCTCCTTGGTTCTACTTGGATATTAGTTAACTAGCTTAATCGTTACCGAGTTTCAAGCAGATCGCACTACAGGTTAATTAGTTCAAACAACAAGTTCCACAAACTTTTTCACCCCTTTAGGGGTTGAATTTCGAAAAATTGCGCAGGAAAGACATGGTTAATACGTGCGGAGCTGACTAAGCCGCAGATTTCCTCACGATGTTTCCCTTCACCGTTGTCCTTATAATCCTATAAAATACTTTGTAAGTAGGTATTGAGGACAATGTATTGACTAATTTATGACTCATATAGTCAAGCCATTTGATAGTATAACTAGCTAAGTAATTGCATGAAATTGTCATGGTCATGCCGATAGGTATGCATTTAATCTGAATGAGCGGTGAATACGGACTTCATAGTATGAATAATACCGTATTATTAAAATCTTTTTAAAGTATTAGAGTTTGTATGTGATGTGAATTCGTGTAGGTTAACTCTGAAGTAAGACGAAGACGTCTTATATTTTACACCTCTCAGAGTTTGACGGTTGTGAAAGCTAGTACCTATCGAAATATTAGTACTCACTACTTAGTACACTCGAACTCGAGGATCTTATTTTTGCGCTAATTTGTGTTCTACCTTTAGAACTAATCCGTGCTTTCGCTACTGTGAGTTCCCTGTAATAAACCTGTAAGCTGTTCCGGAGTTTTACAATTTGAACAATTTATGTAGGCTATATCAGTACTTTCAAATAGCGAAGGAAATTGAACCTAAGAATACGAATACACGAGTCAAATGCACGCCTTTGAGGTGCACTTTAAATCCTTTATCATACTGGTTCAAAATAACTAATGACATAAACTAATATTGAATTGTTTCCTTCCAGACGGACACAAAGTCGTTTAAAAAGCAGCTGCCGTACAATTTTCTGGTATCCACAAATGGACAAATGTACGAAGCGCTGGGCTGGCACAAGCCGTCACCGATGTTTCCGGAGTTCGCTAACGCAATGGTCTTAGCATTTATAGGTGAGTGACACTTTCGATCACACTAGGCCGTCTGGCCGCAGTGATAACCTACAACAAAATAATAAAGAAGTATTTATTAAAATAATTAGTGAACTAAAAGGGTCAAATATTTTTTTTAATTTTATTACTTCAGAATTATACCTGCATCAATATTTTTGATTGACGCCATTGGTCAGAACGCGTTTCCAGACTATTACGTCACGTAATTGTCTATGACAGCAAAATTGACAATGCCACCGAGTGTGTAGTTGTTTTGCCTGTGGTTGATAGACCATGACGTCACCACGCGCGCCAAAATGGCAGGCGTTTAAAGTGATTTGTCAAAATTCGTCCGGCCGGACTACATTTTCAGCCAAATGAATATAAATACATAATGTACAATCCAAAAACATTACCCTCCTTCGGCTGATCACTTAGATAAAAAGTGGCATTTTAATCCGACAAAGTATTAGATCTTTGACATTACGCTTAGAAATGTTCAAATCTCGTTGGGTGAAGATAAACGCTTACTGGTGCTCTCCTGAATTAATGAATATTTCTTATTCCAGGCAACTTCACCGAAGTCAGTCCTACAAAACGACAAGTAGATGGAGCTGAAAGGTTCTTCGCAGAGTCAACAAGTCGCCAACACTTGACACCGCGCTTCGATATCATCGGAAAGAACACTACATACAAGCCAGTTATGCTGTTCGAAGCTCTGAGACCAAAGCCCCAATGGAACGCGAAATGGTCGGATGCTTGATGGAAAAAGTGGAGAACTTTTAGGTTTTTTTAACGAGAACCTTTAAAACCTTAGTTTTGAATGCATTGAGGCATTCATTACTGTATGCGTTAAAAGTAGTTTATCAGAATGAAATGAGAACTAGATGACAGAATTAAACCTACAACTATTAAGTACGTAGTATATAATATTAGTAGATGACTAGAAACATGAATTTGTTACCCTGGAAAAGTAAGTGGTGCAATCTAGTCACCGAACTTAAACTAACTGTTGGACAATATTGTTGACAATGGGGAAAAACTCTAGTTGAAATAAATTGCATAATTTCCACATGCATAATAATATAATGGGGGTACAATATGTATAGTGTGATGCTTTGTACACAAAGTTTTTTTTATATTTTACCACCGATTTGCAATAGATACTGAACTGTTTCACGATTTCCGAGTAGTCTCGTAGGCTAATTTCCGGTTAAACTCACAAGTAACTATGCATATGAATTTTAAAATTGCTGAGCAGTACGAGTACTAACCAATAGGAAGTAGCTTATAATTAACTTCTAGTTTTATCTACCTAGCTTATTTGGTAGACGAGTAAAGTAAAACAATACACGAAAGGAGCTTTTCAGGCGCATTTTAAATCCTTTCACCACAGTGGTTCGAAAGAACTAGTGACACGACTTTGAAAATATGTGTGGCCATTGGCCAATGCCGCCATGTTAATTAAACTTCAAAATAAAACTTGTCGCAATTTGGATTTATATGAACAAACAATGCATTTACACTCGCTTTTAGCGTTATATTTTTCACGTTGTAATATATCTCACGTAATTCATAATAATTACTTTAGTATCAGGAGAATTGACCCATCCTGAACTGGTGTTGCAATCTATGTATTTATTGGCTAAGAGAAAATTAGGCTAGTAGTTGAGTTAATTGAGAGAATAGAATGGGACCGAGCATTATTTATTTATTTATTTTACATACATAGATAAAATCTTGCCTTAAAAAGAATATCTCTAACGGGATACGGATAAAATCTCTAACGGGTTGGGCAGCGCCACATGTCATCATAAGAAAACTTGCAGCCACTCCTGATTCAAAATCCTAAGATGGATCTGAACCATGGTTACAGGTGAACAGCCCATCGCCCATATAGATGTTGGTATCAAGGTGGAGACAGTCTTTTATTAATATTTATTGCGCATGAAAGGAGCCTTTCAGGCGCTCTTTAAATCCTTTCACCACACTGGTTCGAAAGAACTAGTGTCACAACTAGATAGATTAATATTTATAATTTGCTCATTTATAAGTTTTTATTGAAATCTTTCATCTGTGATATTGTTTATAACTTATACGCAATATAAGTTATTTTATAGTCCATTTAAATATCAAGGCAATGTTACCCAATATATTTTAGTAGGCTCAGATCTTGTGCAAGCATTGATCCATCATTAATTGAATGCTAGTATTATAAATGTGAAACTTTGTATAATTTTATTGTGATTTAGATTTTAACTTTGCATGTTATAATGTTATATAATTTAACTTTAACTTTGGTAAGGGAGCCCGAGAGTCGACACAGTGATGGGTTGAAACAAAGGCTATATCTTGGGATCTATTCCCATTAGCAACAAGAACACATCTATATCGTTTTTGAGGGCCCACATCGTCCGAGGACATTTCGTCCTGTGCCAGCGGGGACTTTCGCGAAAGATCTTTGCCGGGGTATAATACAGAAGTAAGGTCTTGGTCAATATTTCTATAGAACCTCAGGTTTGTGACATCATTATATTATCTATCACGTTTTGCTTTGAAAAAGAAAAAACGGCGCACCGCGAGCATCAAAAGTGAAGCCGCACAAAACCGTGCTCCTGCAAGTAAACATACACGCTCACGCACACACCTACACTAAAACCATGCTTATCGCTCTCGAGTCGTCTATTAAACTTAAAATTTAAAAATAGAATTATGTCTATGTAGCAAATCACATAAAGTCTCACGGAATCACTTTTTACTTGTAAGTCTTAATTATTATACTATGAATTTTAGTTTACTTGGAACACAAAACCTCAAAACCGAGAGAGAGAGAGAGAGAGAGAGACACACATAGATAAAAAGGTGGCTTCACTTTTGTTGTTCGCAGCGCGCGGTCTTCTCTTTTTATTTGGTCTGAGTCTAGAATATTATCGCTTCGGTTTTTGGAGTAAAGATTTTTTGACAGAAGCTGAGTATTTTGCACCTAGGAAAAAATGGTTACTCTATTACCTTTTAACGCTCTAAAATGCTCACAGATAAACGGTACACGGTTCACAGTATTCATAGTAAACGGTGAATAGATTTTGATGTAATTTGGCAAGCAGATTGATTGCATCCCGGAGACGGACGTAGGCTACTTTTATTCATTAAAATATTCATAGAGGGGAAGATATAAGGGATGAATGTATTAATGGGGAAACGAGATAACAAATGTTACCTAAGCATCGCCGGGTGAGGTCAGTACTTGGATGGGTGACCGCACTTTTTGCACTCCATAGATTGTTTTATCAAGTTCAAATATTTAATTCTGATAATGATATTCAATGCGAACTTACGTCGCCGGCAACAGCTAATAGTTTATACTGCCTTCAGAGGCGTTACAAAAGTATTTTCAAATATTAATCGATATGAACATATTCTTTTTTCATTCTCACATAATAGAATATAAAAAAAAATCACGCATCAATAATTATGTTTAAGTTTATTTATAACACAATAATATTATTGCACATAATTATGTAGGTCTTATGTATAAAATAATCTAGTCTCTAAGTAAATCTTTGCAAGTTATAACGGCGAATACAGATTATAAAATAATGGGTTTTGAAATTGTACCTATATTATAAGTCACTCGCTAAGTACTATAGATACCACATAATATAATTAATTGCATAATATAATTATTAGATACCACAGAATCTATAACAAGATGTTTAATAGCTAATATACCTATACCTAGGACTGATGAATAAATTGAAAGTAAACATTACCTAAGTATATTTTTTTTTATTGACCTTATCTACAAAATCACACAGAGCCTATTTCTATTATTCTCACATATTTTCATTACTACTGCACAGCACATACAACAAAATATGCCACTACTGTCCAGTCCACCTACTGTCTCAAAATGTGTATAATAGGTACTATAACAACTGCCTTTATTTTGTTCTATTAAAATCTCTTTATAAGCACCTAGGTGTACTAACTCAACCCTATGATGTACCTTAAAAATTTATTCTAGGTAAAATGCTTCCTATCTTTAATGAAATAAAATAAATATGAAAGGTATTTCTTCAATCAGTTATATTATTCTAAAATATAACACAGAAAATGCTGAAATATAACCTACCTGCATGAAATCAAAGTATCTAACCCCCGAATACTCAAACGATGACTCAAACGCATTTCAGAAGTTGAGCACTTCTCAAATGACGAGTTTTTGACAGATTTTCATCAAAAACTGTCAAAAAACCGTGACTTGAAACGTGCTCAACTCTGAGTCGCGTTTGAATATTCGGAGGTAAGTAGGTAAAATACAACAATATCCTAATAGAAACCCGAGACCGAGAATACAAATCAGGCATAATGTAAGGTCATTCTCGTATTTTCTATTGTAGGTAGGTATTTAGAACTTAGAATTGTCGCCTAAAATATAATAAGTTGAATTTTGAAATGATTCATAGCATGTTAGTCAATGCAATATTAAATTAAAATGTGCAAAAATTTTAAATCCATTTCCTACTAAGTAAGGATTTAAAAATTTGTTTTATAATTACTTATGATCCTTACTGTACCTAGGTATTTTATGAAACAATATTTCTGCCACTACGTCTCTATAGTTACTTAACTTCTCTTCCAAAACTCTACAGTAACAAAATAGAAAAATAATAGATAAGTTAAAGCTAGTTCCCCGCTTGTCATGACGTTTAAGTAAAGTAAAAAAAAGGTAGATTTGCTTATTCTAAACGAGATAATATTATAACATTCTCTTATAATATACAGCAGTAGGTGCATAGACGTGAAACTCATTTGCCTTAAAACGAATTGCATGAAGTTGTCTAAAAACTTGCTTCATTTTTGTCGATAAACAAAACAAACTAATAAGTATTTACATAACATTGCAAGTAGACTTTTGAGGTACTTACCTACAAAATTGTTTACTGAACTTGGCAGTGGTTTAAACGAGTTATGTAACCTTATTATTTTCATTTATCATTTTTTAACTACCTACTTATTTAGAAAGTCTCATAAAGTACTTATCAAAATTTTACCGGCTTAAAAAATGGTGGTCAAAGTTTCTTAGTCATGTTTGATTCCAATGAGTTTTTATCCTATTTTTCATATTATTTTAAACACAAATAACTACAACACGTGGGGTGATGAATTGTTTTCACATCTACGTTGCCGTTATTATCTAATTTGGTTTAAAAATAACTAATCAATTTCAAGTTTTCTAAAGCTCCCTTCGACGGACACTGAGTCGGATTTGAGGGCGTTGCTTCTTCTCGAGGACACGATGCCTCTGGTGCTAAGTATTTCCATTTGGTCTAGATCCAAGAGGGTCTGTCTCTTCTCTGCTAGGATCTGCTGTGTGTAGCGTATCATGTCTTTGAACTGCAGTTGACCCCCATGTTCCATAGGAAGGCACGATGAATCGATGTTCTTGTGAAGCTGTTTTAGATTGGTGTAAATCTGTAAATATCGTAAATAAAAATTAAATAGATTTATTCATGCAGTCGTTGCTCCTGGGAACTGTATTTCGACGATCATTTGATTTGGATAAGAGCTTGAAATATGTTATCTGTTTACCTACGACTAGGTAAATCAGCTTAGTCCAAGTGGTGTGAAAGTCATTAACACAAGTAATGGATGAATTAGCTTGTCGAGTTTTTATATGGTAAGAATATTAGGGTTTATAATATTTGTTTTCCACTTCATATTCCTTCTTAGGTAGGCAAGAACATAAACAGATTTGGATCCAAAGGATGATTTTATCAATGCTCTTAGTAGAGCAGCAAAAGTTTCTGACAAACCTTAAAATGACATCATTCTAGACGTTCCAAAATAAATACTTTCCAGTTTTATATAAATTGTATTTATGTTTTCCGAAAATAGATGTCCTTACGTGTAATCTTTCCGCCATTTTTGGTGTTACTTTGCTGATTGCGAAGTCAATAATGTACTTGAGCGCCGCCGGGACGTTTAACAGGTGGAACTCTTTGTGCCTCATGGGTATGGATTGCTAAAATCAGAAAACAAATATCATTGTGATCTTTTAGTTATGTACCTATTCTATTCTTTAATGACCTCACAAGAAAATTCCGACTGGAACGTTGCAATAGGTTTTATTTAAGTATCTGATAATTCAATCGCGAAAAAATTAAATAATGTGATTGATATCTTCCGCGCGAAAAGTGGAAAATTGGAACTATTTTAATGTCACTTCGTCAGTCCTACTGTTACGACTAATTAGGTATTTCAACAAAGCGAAAAATCTGACGGCTTCGGTCATAGCCTCAGCCCTCACAGAGGCTAAAGGATTGGAAAGGACCTTTAGGTACCTACTAGTTTAAATGCTAATAATTTATATATAAATAATTATGTTTAGGTAGGTAAGTACCTACTTGTGGCTCTGCCCACCCTATTAGGGATACGGGCGTGATAATTACCTATGTATGGATGAAAAAAATTATCTCGGCTGAATGGTTATAATTTTTTCATAGAAAAATAATACAGAAATAGTGACACTATTTAATTTTAAGTAAAAGTTTAAGCAGATCTAAAAAGAGTTTGAAGTTTGAAGATCTTTGCAAGTTTACAAACTCTACAACAACCAAACAGCTGTCAATGTATCTACTTACATAGGTATAAAAAAAACGATCTAGTGCGAGTCAAATTCACACACGAAGGGTTCCGTACCATCGTACCTACATAAAAAACCTTTCCTGTACCCTTTTAATTTATTTTATTATTTGTATTTATTATAGCGGCAATAGAAATATAAGTACTCTCTGTGAAAACTTCAACTCTCTACCTATTACGGTTCATGAGATACATACAGCCCTATGACAGACGTACGTACGAATGGACGGACAGCGGAAGCTTAGGAATTAGGGTCCCGTTAGTACCCATCGGGTACGTACTCAACCCTAAAAATCATTACGTTGGGTTGGTAGGCTGCCGTTTCATAATGTAACAAACGCAGCCAAAGATGAATAAATAAAAATACAATCTCTTCCTTCTCATAATCAGATCTAATCTAAAGTTTCGCCACGCGCGCCTTTAAATGTTAGGCAACGATTATTTAATTGTATCAATATAGTGGGAAATACTCGTTTTAGTGATGTAACATTTTATGGGTCATAAGTGCGTAATTAATAAATACGCAAACTATACTTTTTGGTCATTGACCCAACGTCTTACACACTTCTAAACACACACACGATTGTACCTAATTATCCGTGCATGCCAAAACATCAGGTAGATAGGTAGGTACTAAACATTTTAAGATTCTCAGTCAATTGTGCTTAAAAGGGAGTTAAAAATTGTTTTGGAAATGGATCAAGTGTTTTTAAATTTAGTTCCTCGTATTTACTCATGTTTTCTTCGTCATTCCAGAGAAATAATTAATAGAGCGAGCGAAGCGAGCTAAGATTTCAGTGGCAACTTGGCTGATTTGGCGTTGTATGTTTGTTTGTTCGTATATGTTTGTGGATATGTTTGTTAGAGCATAACTTAACTAAAGTATGTAAGTACAAGAAACCTCAGGGCGCGAATGTAAAACTTGCGGATTGATGAAATCGAGCGCGAGATCTCAGTTCGGGGCGAACTACTAGTTATATTTAGGGGGTATATTACAGTTATTAGGTACCTCGCCCCACTTCATCAGCCTGGCGAAGTCAGTCGGGTTCCAGGAGGTGATGTGTGCTCCAGTGACGCCAGCTCCGTCCCCCACGTGAGTAAATCCACACATTTGGTCCATGGAGTCGTCCAACAGACTCTCGTACACTAGGAAGTGGGCGCGGCACATATCCCAGCAGTTATATTTGGTCGCATCAAAGTGTCCTACAGAACAAAAACTTGTAAAATTGCAAGGGATAATTTTATTTCCGCATGGCATAGTAAATACACTTAGCTAAATACGGTCTAGTTTAGAGTAGTAAGTAGGCAGTAAATTTCGCAGTAGGCTTTAGCTATTGCCAGATAGGATAAACTTACTTATTACAAATTCACATTTGCGAAAAGTATGCGAGTTAATTTCAAAATAAAACAAAGAAAATGAATGTCTTACTCATGTTGTAGACTATGACCCGTCGACCCTTGTTGTCACGTACCGGTGAAACAGCTATGTACCTTTGGGTTAGGAAACAGTTTTTGAAATCTCGTGTGCACGAAATTATATCATCGGGGAAGGGACAACAAACACCTTACAATATTCGGTCCAAGGACGTGACCGTTCGCCACGTGGGAGCTTTCTAACAACCGGTTCGGTGTTATCACTCATTGATAATTTAGGCTTTCGTATATCTACCAAACTACTCATTTAAATATTTGATCGTGCGAAATATGCGTTGCACACTTCTGCCTAATGGAAATCAAATTATGAGCGATTGACTATTCATACTTTTGTAAACACACGCAATCTTCAAAAGTTTATCTCCGCACCCTGATAAGTTTCCATAATACGTTTCAATATAGATGGAAACTGTAATTGTCTCATTGTTTCTAAAAGTAGAACAGTTACGGTCTACGGGTCTAGTTACATTAAGTACCTATGACTTATTTATTTTCTCTAAACAATTGTTTTGACAACTGTCAAGATAGTAATAATTCGTGTAACAGTAATAGGTACAGTAGTACCACAAATATTGTGCGCCTCGACAATTTTCTTCTAGCTTCTGAAATACGAACTAACGAGATGATGAAATGGAATATAGAGATGTCACAATAATTATGTAGATACTTATTTTTTAAAGGGTTGGTTGAGTAATTATTTTAGTTGCATATTCAGACAAAGTCGGTTTTCATACAAAGTAGGTACGAAGTTTACCGAGGCGCACAATAAATTTTGTGTTACTACTGTAGGAACTGTGAGTTTTTTAATATGCTTACCCGCTGTTGATAATATCCTGTAATTTGGACTCAACACAGTCAAGATTTTTGAATATTTCTGGGTAGTAACTCCTTAGGCTCAGGTACTTCAGTAGCGTCTGCTGTGCCATGGGGATGCTGTATTTTTTCTGTCGTAGGAATCTTAGTAGAAACTCTTCATCTGAAAATATTTTTTTTTCTCACACTGGCCTGTTTTAAATCTATAAGTACTTGGGTTCTGTAGACCTAGGTCTACTAATTCGTAGCTATTGTTACCTTGGTCTTATTGATATAAATTGAAAAAGATTTTTACAGCTGGGAAGCAGTGCTGAGTGTTCTGGTAAATCCCCTGGTGAAAGATAGGGGAAAACCTTTTTCTCGTACCTTTAAAGGTACTTATAGTCAATATCATTTATTCTAGTTCATAGGTAAAAAGTTAAGGATATTTACGCTCGTATTTTTTTCGATCTGTTCCTCCTGACTAAAACCGGCAGCTTTTTTGATGATCCTTACCTTGTCGAATATTTTTGACATCGCAATTCTTCTGCAGCCACTCCCGCATGATCCGGAGCCCCTCAGCTCTAGTTGCTGGCGTTTCCCTGAGCTCCTTCGCCGCTTCTGCAGCAATCTTCGTAACGTTTCTTGAGATGTATTCCTTGTCTACTTTGTCGCACACGTTCCAACTCGTAGACACCGTAAGAAGTACGCTTGCGGTAGTCATTTTAGTTGGTTTTGTGGCCTGGAATAATGGTTAGGGGATCATTTTGATTTTTTATTTGTGTCAGAGGAAAATATTCAATAACTATTTTCTGTTTATACCGACCAAGATATTTCTAGTCCAAATTGTATATTGGTTAGGTGTAACCATCTTTAGACACTTGCTTAGGTGGAATGGAAAGGACAACTACATAAAAGTAGATAAAATATAATAATTATTTCAGTTATTTATTTGCTAAAAGCCTCCCCATTCCTTTCTGATATGTATGAATATGTCTGGATGACAATAAAACACAATTTTTTATTTATAAAAATATATTTTACCAAGTTTTCAAACCAGTTTATTTTATGACAAACTGCGATGTTCGTTGTAATAATATCTACATACAGTTTTAAGAACAAGGGCATCTTGTCATCTAGGTACTAGGTAATATGTATTTACGTAACTACTCTACCCACACATAGGTAGGTACATATTTCACTATAGGTATTGAAACTAATTTTGCGATGACTTATTTTCATTCTGTTTGTAATTCTCATTCTGTGTTACTGTAGGTATGTTTATTTTCTTGTGATTTGATTTTGTTTATAATTTGTTGAGGAAAAAAGTCAGCCACCTTTCCTAGTACATCGATTACAGCTCCCGTCCATTGACTTGGAGGTCCAAATGCACTACTCTGTACAGCTAAGGTGGCGAATCCCGCCATTACTTCTGGGCTGCAATTGTTCAGTTTTCCCAGCGTCAATGCTGCTTCTCTATACGCTGACGGATGGATTCTCTCTATGTCACTTTGATTAAATTGACACAAAATATGTTTGAGAGCCAACAGGTCGTAGAAAGTGTAGTCCTCTGGTTCCTTCCCGGCGAAATTTTCCCGAATCCGATCGGCTATTGCCGAAAGTTGAGCTTGATTCAGATTGTAGTCCAGTCCAAAGTTTTCGACGACCTCGATGCTGCTCAAAGATATGTTGGCATATTCCTCTGGCTTCACAGCTACCGTCACATAATGAAGCGTCATGAGTACCTTTTCCGGGATATTCTCAATACCATCATACAGGGTTATTATCGATTGCCATATGTAATCAGCCTCCTGGATATCCAAGGATTCTTTGCTCAGGTGAGCTAGACACGCCACCATTTCTTTTGGAGGGATTGTTTGCAAATCGGTCAAAGTAAACCTGTGATCTGCAGGCATGTCTAAAATTTCGTCACAGCTCATGCACTGTAGCCGCGATATTTTTATTGCAATTATTATTATAGATTCTATCCACAAAATTACTGACACAGAGAACCGCATTTCGATCAACGATTTTATACAATGCCGCCCTTCGATGCGATTCCCCAACGACTTGACTAAGCCCAATATTTTATGCATGTTTCAATTTCCTGCTCTGACCTTTTACGTAAGTGCTTAATAGGTAGAAATGCTATTTAAGTAGAGGTTTTCAGAGAGAGCCTACGTACTGCGTAAAAAAGTGCAACCTAAATGGAAAAAATACTTTGAGTATCTATAATCAAGACTGCGTGTCTGCGTAACCGGTTTCAAGGCGATCTCCCGTGCTACGATGAAGGAAAGGTCTCATCATGGCTCAGGCGTATTTTAATACTAATAATCATATCTGACGACCTCGGTGGCGTGGCGGGCAATTGCTCGGCTGCATCCTCGGCTGAGACGCAAGAGGCGCGGATTCGATCCATAGTAAAAGCTTTGCTTAGTTTGGGGCTAGATGGCGCGGTGTAAAATGTCGCTCAAAAAAAAAATTAAATTCCTTTACCCGAGCTTTTATCCTAGAGGAATTCTTACCACAAATTACTATTGCATGTAAAATTATATCGTTAAAATAAGTAACCATATACGTAAAACTGTAACATAAATTAACAATTACTTTTAAAGCTTGGAACAATACGTAAGTATTTTATATTTAAAAAGAAAACATAAGTTTCTATTACCTATATCTTAGTGCGCAAAGGTGGGTTGACCCCATGCGAGTAATTACCCAAGGGCTAATAGTTTTCATAGAAACTTCGAGATAATTTTATTGAAGCCGGATGTAAAATAGGTAAACGTTCGCAAACACACTGAGCTTGTTAGGTAGGTAGGTACCTAACATAAATATTTGTCAAGTACCCAAAGCATATTTGTTCAAACGTCCAAAGGAACGTGAAGGTATTCTAATTACTAACAAGTGAATCAAATGATCTTAATAGCAGCCTGGCCTGTGTGTGTGCCACATAGGGACAACAATACACGTACAAAGACTCGAAATTGCAAAATAAAGTTGTTATACCTCTTGAAATATAACAACTTATGTAACGACACAAAGTACCTACCTACCAACAAGGTTGGTTTCACTAAAGCCCAGTTTCCAGAATTATTTAAGTACCACCGTTGTTGTAATAGATAAAATAAATAAAAGTAAGTACCGTACGATATGATCTCCTTGCCACTAATAACTAGTAGTTCGTCCCGAACTTAGATCTCGCTCGCTTTTTATCTGCGTGATTTACTTAGATAAGTAGGTTTAGATAGCTACTTAGGTCTAATGGCCTATAAAAAGTAAGAGTAAATTATAAGGTTTGATTACAGTACAAAATCAAGATTTTAAGTTGACTTATATTATTATACCTAGGAGACGTAGCAAATACAACTACTGCGATACCGCATAAATCTCGACGAAAGCGCTAAAGTCCAGTCTGATCTGGACTACGAAGACATCGAAACTCTAACAAAAAGAAGCTCAGGTTTTCAAAATTTTTTTTTTGGTTTTATTAAAAAAAACTTTACGTCCTAGAATAAAACAAAAACCATATTGGAATGTACAAACAAAGCTCTTTCAAATGGCACCCCACTCGACATATTTGAAAGTCTTTTTTTTCCCTCTTGTGAACCTTGAACGGGGTTGTAAAGATATTTTCTTCCCTTCATCGATTAAGCTCATAATATGCTTCCCAGCAAATGTTCATAGCACAATCTATTGACCTACCAAGTTTCATACAGATCGGATTAACGATTACGTTCTAACAAACATATCCACAAACATTCAACGCCAAATCCCCAAGTTGCCACTGAAATCTTCGCTCGCTTCATTCGCTCGATCAAAATTACAAAGTTTGTCAGGATGTCACGTTTGCGGCTCAATAACCGAGTAAGTAACAAAGATTTAAAAATATTTACCTATAAAACATCGCAGGAACCGAACCCGCATCTCTCGTGTCTCAGCCGGACACTTGCCCGCTGTCGCCACGCGCCCGTCGAATATTGTTAGTTCCCTGTCCCTGACGCGCGTGGTTCACGGGGCGTGAACTTCACGCACGTCGGTCGGGGAGTCTTTTTTCCATGCGTAAAAAAACTTCAAACTCATAAATTTCTGAGGAAACTAAAAATATGATTGTAACCTACTGGCCAGTAGAATCTAAATCCATGATTATGTATAGGTATTTTTGAGAAAACCAAACATCTGCTGCGCGCGGCAGCCTCGCTCGCGAGCCTGCTTGGTCACAGTTATTATACGTCGAACAAAACATGTTGATTTGAGCAGGTTGTAGGTGAACAATTGAATGTGTCAATCTATTATAGTCGCGCGTGATCACTCATTAGATCCAAACAATTTACTATAAGAGCATTTCTAGATATACCTACTTAAGTAGGTACTTAGCTATCATCCTAGTTATTACATTTATTTCCCACTCGTAAATGTTCTGTGTTTATTTGGGAGGTAGGTACAGTTTGGCGACGCATCATTGCATGCATGAGTGACTTACCTAATAGGCCTATTGTTATTAGATATTTGATCCACTTTTCAATGTTGCAAGAGGCTTCTGACTGACAACTTGATAAGTTCATTCTTCTAGAGAAAGTAGGACATTTGTATTTTATACTTATCTGATCGCAATATAGGCTCAAGTAACTTATAATAAAAATTTTGTATGTGACTGACTGCATTTTAGGGTTCCATACCCGAAAGGTGCAAACGGGACCCTATTACTAAGCCTCCGCTGTCCGTCCCTCTGTCCGTCTGTCAGCGAGCTGTATCTCATAAACCGTAATAGGTAGAGTTGAAATTTTCAAAGTGTGTAGGTATTTCTATTGCCGCTATGACAACATAAAATAAATATTAAATAAAATAAAAATGAAAGGGGGCCTCATACAAGATTTTCTTTAAGTACATGTACGATGATAGTATAAAAACCTTTGTGTGCGAATTCGACTCGCACTTGACTGTTTTTATTTATTATACTAACTATGCTAGTTTTAATATAAGCAAAACCTCGGGACGAACTAAATGATTAAATACTTGATTTAACTTGTTTAGATAACCATATCTTTGACATTGCAGAGGTCTTGACATCGACGTAACTATAGTGTTAACATTACATTTACATTTAGGTACATTACATTGATCACGTATAAAGTATGTTACGTACCTTGTACGTTAATTGAAGAGAAGTGTAAATAGTAATGAGCAGGTAGGTGTTTCCTAGGTATTTTTTGAACATTCCATCAAAAATGTAGGCTTTTATTTAAGAACATGCCTGAACTAGAGTACCTACCTACTTATCCATAGATTTTTGACAATAGATATTCTATAAAAACAACTACCTAGGTCTATAACCCCCGAATACTCAAACGCATCTCAAAGTTGAGCACGTCTCAAATGACGATTATTTTTTTGACAGATTTTCATCAGCAGTTGTCAAAAAACCGTGAAATGAGACGAGCTCAACTCCGAGTCGCGTTTGAATATTCTGGTGTTAATATCTATAATAATACATACATAAAATCACGCCTGTTTCCCATAGGGGTAGGCAGAGATCACGGATCGCCATTTGCTACGATCCTGACATACTTCTTTTGCTTCCTTCACCCTCATTACATTCCTCATGCATGCTCGTCGGTTTAGGATACTCTTGACCTGGCCCTTTTCCAAAACGTCGCTGATTTGGTCCAGGTACGTGCGCCGATGGCTTCCCCTTCCAACGGTACCATTCACACTCGCCTCATACACCTGTTTCGTTAATCTTCTTTCATTCATCCTCTCTACATGACCGAACCATCTTAACATACCTTTCTCAATCCTCATTACTACATCTTCTTTCACTCCACATCGCTCTCTTATCACGCTATTTCGCATTCTATCTTTCAAAGTTACCCCACACATACTTCGAAACGCACGCATTTCTACTGCATTCACTCTACTTTGATGTTTCTTCTGCCATACCCAACTTTTACTACCATACATAAGTGTCGGCACTAGTACTCCTCTATTGTACAGCCAGTCGTGCCTTTTTAGACACTTTCCGGCTTTCCATAAAGGCGTGTAGTGCCCCATTCACTTTGTTTCCTGCAATCACTCTCCTTTCAACATCCTCCTCATGCTTTCCACCTCTCGTGAACAATGCTCCCAAGTATATGAACTCATTCACTTGTTCCACTCTTTCTCCATTTACCAAAATAATTTTGGTTGGTAATATAATAATGACAGGAGATAATTATTCACGCTGGGCATTGTTCTTGAATACGGGCATAGGTAAATATGGAATAGAACCATGTGTGTGTACACTACAGCCACACTTCACAGCATACATAATACTATGACGCCCGTATTCCTAACAGGTTAGGCAGAACCACAAGGATACATTAACTTGCAGCCAGTCCTAATTCAAGGGTCCCAAATGGATATGGTGAACAATGGTGACAGGTGATAAGCCCATCGCCCATGTAGATGGTTCATCATGTTGGAGAGGATAGGTACTATCGCTTAGTATACAGAAGTAATATTGTTTTATTTAATAACATACAATTTATATTTCTAGTATCAAGTGTTAGAAATAAATAAATTGCTGCGAATAAAGTCATGGTCATCCAACTACTTAGTATTACCTACCTTATTTATAGGTACCTACGCAGTAAGATGACCCTCATTTTATTGTCCAATGGAATAGCTATTTGCCTATGAGTGTGCCTAGTCAAAGGCGGATATTTGCTTATTCTAAGGTTGTATAAAAAGTACCATCTATTCAAAACTATTTATACAGCGGCAGGACACTTTTGCCTACACTATGAACGATGTAGTGCTCAGCACGATTTTAAATGGAGAAGGCTGCTACAGCAGCCTTAGTATCAAAAGGTTGTTTATGTTTTAAATAAAGGTTTCATGTTACATCTGACAGGTTTACTTCCAAGTACTTCCAACCCTAAATGCCAATAAAGTTTATTCTATTCTATTCTAATTTTTGATAGACTCGCCATTACTATCTGGAACTTAGCAAAAGGATAGCATATTTATGATGTTTGTGGTTCTTTTACGCCACAGAGATGATTTAAAGAACTGTTGTAAGACAAAATGGATTTGATGTTACTATTATTATAAATTGTATTATTAGTGACCCCTCAAAAAATTCAGGCTGCAACCGCGCCTGAGAAGCGGTTCCTTTGCTGAGTAAATAAACATTTTTTTCATTTCTGCCTGATGTTGTGTTTGTACTTGATTAAAATAGTGATAGGTATAGTAGTAGTAGTGGTAGGTATATAAGTTATTCGTTATTACGGGAAAACCGTTATCAAGTATAATAAGTGCCGTCGGGATTTATACGTATAGGTAATATGTACCTAACATAATACCTAGTGGCGCGTTCGTGTCTTTTATATGAAAAAATAAATTAAGAGTTGGGGCTTCGTTTTCTTTTGTAGGAATTTTACAAATCAATTTCTATATATCTCTTTACCTACTCCAAAATAACCCTTCTTTCTCTGTTTGTGCTTCAGTCAATATTGTGTTCATTGAATAGCAACACAACAACACAAAAAACAAAAAAATATTATATTAACTTCGTAAAATTCTACGGTATTTTTCAAACATGTTTGTATTCTCTTAGCGTTGTCAGTACCTAAATACAATATAATAAATATTTTAAAATAGGTACTATTAACCTATTAGATAATTTGTATCATAGAAGTTTTACGTCTATGGACTTTTTTGTGTAGAGAGCTCAGACCAAATAAAAAGAGAAGACGCCGCGCCGCGAACAACAAAAGTAAAGCAACACAAAACCGTGCTCCTGCAAGTAAACATACACGCTTACGCAAACACCTACACTAAAACCATGCTCATCGCTCTAAGTACGTCACGAGTCTTAAAAATAGAATTATGCCTTCCTGTGTAGTGAAAACTTGTAAAAACAGCAGAAATCGCATAAAAAGTGTCACGGAATCACTTTTCACTTGTAAGTACTTAAAATAGCATCGTTTCTTAATTATTATACTATGAATTTAGGTTACTTGGAACACACAACCTTAAAACCTTCGACACACACGTAGATAAAAAGGTGGCTTCACTTTTGTTGTTCGCGGCGCGGGGTCTTTTCTTTTTATTTGGTCTGAGGTAGAGAGCGGCGGAATACGAGAATAGTTTAAATAACAACATCTTTACTCAATAAAACGCTATAAAATCTATCTATATTGGCTCCAAATCTCCGAAGACTTATTTTATTACTAGAACATAAATATTCATAATATTTATGTTTACCAGCATACAATCTAGGTCTATAGGTGAAATGCAAAGTTAATATGTAACTTATGCTGTTACCTATTTCAGGCTATTTCCCTATTTTATCATACATTAAAAATCCGAAAGTTTTAGGCATGTTTGTGTTTGGCTCTTTGAATCGACTTTGCTGAAATTTGGTATAAAAATAATTATAAAATATGTGTTGCAGAGACAGATATCCATAGTTAAAATTTAATATTAGTTAAATTCAATACAATTAAAACCAACTACGTTGTAAACAGATGAAATCGCAAAGGCTAACTAGGTAGGTACTAACTAGGTACTGTTTCCATTTTAGGGTTCCGTACCAGAAGGGTGCCAACGCGACCCTATTACTTGCCCGTCCGTCTGTCTGCCTGTCAGCGGGCCGTATTTCATGAACCATAAAAGGTAGAACTGAGAGTTGAAATTTTCACAGAGAGAATGTGCATTTCTATTGCCGCTATAACAACAAATAATAAAAATAAAATAAAAGGGGACTCCATACAGAAACATTTTTGTACATGTACGATGGTACGGAACCCTTTGTATGTGAATTCGACTCGCACTTGGCCGGTTTTGTTTTATTTTTGCATTAGGTAAGGGTACATTCAACCTAGAATATTTTATTAAAAATAAAATTTTACTGAATTAAAGCGAAGTGTAATAAAGTTTGACCATGAATGATCAGAAGAAAATCAAACGAATTCATTCTATGTTTCTTGATTCCTCCAAACGACTGAATTGATGGATATAGGTAATGTTAATGTTCAGCCTCATTAAGTATTTCAAGATGTGAGTAAATAAATATACGCCTTTATGTGATAAAAATCTAATACGTAAATGGCAATAAATCACTTACAATAGATAAGTACCTAGGTACATAATATAAATCATAATTAACACGCTATTTAAATACATTACACACAAAATACTTCTCTTAGTAGGTATGGTATCTTACATAATTACTATTTTACCTGTCACCATGGTCTAAAATAGTTGTCCATCTTATGACTTTAAATCAGAAATGGCTGAAAATTTTCTTATGATTACGAGTGGCTCTGCCCACCCCGTTAGGGATACAGGCGTGATAATTATGTATCTATGTTTAAAGGTACTATTTAACTACCTGGGTATGTATTCTATTTAGCTATAAGCAAAAATATTGGCCATACAGCAACATAATATCTTATTCAATATTATAAATCAGAAAGTTTGTCAGGAAGTCGTGGTGGACGAAATTCAGGTTTTCCAAAAACACAACAGTAGAGTGTTTTAATCTAAGTACTATGATAGATAATTCGGTCAGAGTTCACTAAATAATAGAGAAGTTGAAACAAACCAATTGAAAACAGCTACTTTGGTACTAATGTTTTAATTCTGAGCCCTTTCGTAGAAGGCTACTAAAATATTGAACGGAAAATCCAGGCCGAAACGAAATCTAGAACTGTGAACGATGCTATTGTGAGAAAGGTCAGCTTGTGAATAAGATATTCAATGCCTCGCCTGATAGGTCTTATTTAACTAAGTACACTACCTTCGACATTCGCACATCCATATTTGAAAAGGTTTAGGTATGGTATGCAGCTGTAGATCTGCAAAAGGTTTCAAAAACTATAAGTAAATATTCATAGGCAATCATTTGTCAATGCCATTATTGAGGTCGCAATCTGAGTCCGTGGTCCTATACCGACGGTGGCCCAGTGAATTCTACCATCGATGCTTTAGTTATGTAACCGACAATGTTATTTGAATTTTCGTAATGTGAATTTACATTCCCAAACTGCTAGGTTTTTTTTATTAGGCCTATTCGATGTTGCAATTATTTCAAGGTGCAATTAAATTAGTATAGGTACAAGTGTACAACAATTATTAAAAACAAATCGATTAGATCAGGAATCGTGAAGGTATTATGTATGTATTTTAATTTATTGTACCTCGCCAAGGTACCTCGGTAGAAGTAGAAATGTCATAACATAAAATTGACATTTATAACTTTTTCCATTGGTAAACATAATACAAAATGATAGAATAGCGGGAAAACTTTTTAAAGATTTTGTTACATAAAATAGTTGTGGGTCGGGCGGGAACCAATATTTGTAGGTACACTTAGGTACCGTGCAAAATTTCAGCACGATAGTACCTAACTACTAATTATTTGCATGTAGTATGCTTTTAACTACGGACGGACAGACGCACAGTGGTTTGTCTCTATAGAAGAGGTTGGACATAGGATACCTCAAAATACAAAGTCGTTATTTCACAAAACTAAAATTGCCATTCGATCCCTTTATCAAAGATAAGCAAATATTATTCTGATGCATTTTTAGATTGGACTTATAGTTTAAGAGTTAATCGCATAAAACTGTTTTTCATGTATGGGAAGCCACCTATAAGTATGCATATCTCGTGATTTTGGCCCATTTTCGTTCTGAGACTTATATGCGAGCATTAAGTCATTAAATGCCACATTTTCTTCAAAGACACATGGTGCTACTTTTGTGCACTTTTTGAGATAAAAAATAAAAATGAAAATAATGAGAATATTTATAGAATTTATGTCAGACATCTGAGTTCTGGTTCTTCTAATGTACAAAAAGTATGTTATTAATAGTGTAAAATTATACAGTCAGTCAATTCATTCGGGAAAAAGTATTATCAGATAATAAACTATACAAAATTCGTTATATTATAGACAATGCACTTAAAACTCACTCGGCAAACTCAAAACAAATCGTAATCTTTGTGAACAGGTGGAACATGTACGCTTACCTAACTACTTATAGATAAATATAAGGATTACTACCTGTCAAGGGTTGTTTGTGACTCTTGAAATTATATTATAAATAAGGAATTATGTAATAATAAGCAATACCTTTTAAGATTACTTTCATTAAAATAGTGGTGAGCCCGTCAGAATACTGAAACTTGGAAGGTAGCTTTCTTTTATAGCAAAAGCACCCACTAAGGCAGGATTTTTCAAAATTCAACCCCTAAAGGGGTGAAAACGTTTGTATGGAACTTTTAAACGCGTAGTATGATTTGCTTGAAACTCGGTTTGGATACTATAAAATGCAAAATAAACGGACATTGTGTTTGATGATTTTCAAAACAACCATTAAAAAGAGGTGAAATGGGGTAGGTAGGTAGCAATTAAAGTTTGTATTGGAACTTTTTAAAGGGCGGGCGGTGCGATACTTACTTATGAAAGTAAACTAACGCGTACGAAGTCGTGGGCAAAAGCTAGTAATTAAACAATAAACGTATGGATGTTTTTTAAATTCTTAAAGTGTATATAATGTATAATGCGACATTTGTCCTGTTAACGGCACTTAGCAAGACTTACTTTTTTGCCTAGTACCTAGATGGTAACTTATACTATACCTATCTCGCCACGATAAGTAGGAAAACCGGCGAGAAAAAGTCTGAAAATGGATAGGTAGGTACTGTTGCGCACAAAGGTGTTTGTATTTATTGTTTAAAAATAAATCATTACCTAAAACAAGAGGCAAACACTCGTGAGCAAAAATATCCTGATATACGGACCTCGGTGTAGGTATATCTAATGAAAATAAAATTCTAGGTAGGTACCTACCTAAACAATCGTGAAGATATTAACAACTTGTATATAGGAATTTTTTAACCAATTCTGGTTATATTTTACAGGGGTTTGTTTTTTCAATCTTCAAAATTTTTTAAATAGGTAAATGCTAAGATATGCAAATAATATCTAATCTAAACAGATTTTTCAGTAAGTTTTCAGTAGGTAAGTATACCTAAGTACGTTACATTAGACTACTTACTTTTCTTTTTAGCTGGAGCTTTCAAGTTTGTTTAAAAATAAGATATATATTTTTCTAAAATAGTATAAATATAATTCAGCAATATTATAATAATCTGAGTAGTTCATGTTATGTGAAAATCTATTAAAAACTTACGTGGGTTGGCGCAGTAACTGCAAGAACTGTATCGTACGCGGCGGGCGGCGCACTGACTTGTAATGCCCGTAGACCAGCCAAGCGACCACGTCTTCTATTTTAGATTTTTGCAATAGCTGTTGCACAGAAAACTTACTACAGTCTTGAATTGATAACTCCAATTTCTACTTTTATTTAACAGGCAATTTTTTGCAAAAACTCAAAGTCGGTCAAAGGTGACTTCATGGGCTTCTGATTTATTATATTTTAATTATTTTGATTACAAGTTAACACATACTGTTGCAACACTACCTAAAGAAAATGATTGATTTAGCGATAGCCCTTTATTTGATAAGTTTATCTCTTCTTCTAGTGACCCCGCCTTCCGATCCTAAGGTGGCGGGTTCAAATCCGGTCGTGTACCTACCAATGGATTTTTCTGTGCGAAAAATTTATGTGCGCTATACCAGTAGGTAGGTACTCTCAAACGGTGAAGGAAAACGTCGTGAGAAAACCCGCGGCTTAGTCAGCTCCGCACGTATTGACCATGTCTTTCCTGTGGACAAGGCCGGCTAAGCTGAGAGGATGGAATAGGTGCTGGGCAAGCCTACTCCATCTTCATTCGTCCCGAGCACTACAGCGTGCCGTTATGAAGGTAAAAGTTGCCTCCTGACCAGTGACGGATTAAGACTACTTGATGCCCTAAGCAATCCATGCTTTTTTTGGTGTGGTTTTTGGTGACGTGAGAGTGAAACGTGATGCCCTAAGGACGGATTTTTTTTGTGCTTCTTCTGGTGCCCCCTCAGACGTGAATCACGTCTTAAGCATTTGCCTAGGCCATCCAAAGATTTAAATCGTATCTTTGAGGCCATCACGTCACGTGATGGCCTAGGCAAATGCTTAATTTGATTAAGGGTTAATCCGTCACTGCTGACGCTGTATAAATCATCTGCTAGATGGTAAAAAGCCTTTCTTATAATCTCTTCTTGTGTTGCATGCGTTATATTTCAATGTTATATTAAGTAGGTAGAGTACTTACCTGGAGTTACTAATAAAAGTATATAAAGTGACTAGGTAGGTATCTAGTTATGACAACAAAGAAGATCATTGGTATTGTCATTTATTGTCATTCATGGTCTAGGGCGCAAAGTAACATTACATAAGTAGACGGGTAAAGTCAGCATCAGAAGATTATGCCTTCAGAATATCGAGTTGATTAATTGTACTTACCTACTGAATTAGTGCCAATTTTTAGCTTATAGGTAGGTATTCAGCTATTTTTGAGGCTAGCTGTATCCGCGACTTCGTTCGTGACGCCGTTTTATAAATGTCACGAACGAGGTCGCTTCTGTGTAGGTATACAATGTTATTACCTATGTAAGTAGTTAGACTGTCTGGAGCATGAACAAAGTATTTCTGGACCTCTCACAAGTGAATGAGCCACGTAGGTACACGTACAGTAGGTACGTGGCTGAGGCACCTGGTGGAGAAGTCAACGGTCGCGGTGTGCAGCATCTGTTCCTGTGCTTTGTTGATGATCAGGGCGGAACATAAAATTGGAGGGTATATAAGCGGTATCCGAGGGAGGAAGTGTTTGTTCCCCAGCTCCGTTTTTGTTACCACTTCCGCTTTCCGGTTCCATTAGGGACAAAGTTTTAATTATGTTTAATAATACCTACACTTTAGGGTAAGTATCTAGGTAAGTACTTACTAAAATGCAAAAACGTTTTTTCTTCAACTTTTTATTCTTATACTTTCGAAAAAAACGCTTAAAAATACTGCCAAGGATGAAAAACAGATTTAACAAAAAAAGATCCAACAGGATAATAGGTACCAACAGTCATAATAAGTAGGTAGGTAAGTATACTTAAAACATAAAACACCATGTTTAGTCAACCCAAAAGTTAGGTAAGTAAGTACCATGAAAAGAAAAAAGAATCAAACGTTAACTAGATCTCATCATCATCATCTTCCTGCCCATGCTATGTTGATTTGCTGTTCTGAGGTCGGCACAGCATGTTCGGTTCTTCCACTCTCCTCAGTCAGCCGTCATCTCTGCACTCACTCATTTCTTAACCATGTCGTCTTTCACACAATCCATTTACCTTGTTCATTCACATTAATTAGCTCTCTTAACACACCAGTTGACTGTATAACAATATATAAAATACTAGGGACCAACCTTGACTTCTCACGGGTAGGTAGGTAGGTACTGTGTTACCTATTTATTATTTATTTACCTTTATATTTGTATACCACACATCAATGAATCTTACTTATTTCACTTACTTATTCTGGGATGACTGAGTAGTACTCGATACCTTCATGCTATAATTCGCGTGTCTAAAGTTTGTGCAGCACTGCAACATAACTAGGAAAAAAAATATTAGTAACCTGTAACATAACCAAATCATATCATTCGTTCTTTCGCGCTCAATCGCGTCGTCTTCGTTTTTTATGAAAAGTTTTGAAAATTTTCAGAAAAGTGTGGATAAACCTAAGTAAAACTTAGATAAATCGTATTATTGTGAAGTTATAAGTTATTTGTGTCAATAAGATGACAAATCGTTA
This sequence comes from Scotopteryx bipunctaria, assembly GCA_949320045.1. Lineage (NCBI taxonomy): Eukaryota > Metazoa > Arthropoda > Insecta > Lepidoptera > Geometridae > Scotopteryx > Scotopteryx bipunctaria. The sequence goes on from OX439440.1 coordinate 10,136,731, forward strand.
AAGATCTAGTACGTATGATAAGATCAGGAAGTGTGAGAAAAAGTTGAGAAAGTATAAGGAACTGAAAGAAAGATCTATAGTTAATGCATTTAACATACTATCCATAAGTCACAAGAAAGTTCTTAGGCACTTTTTAGTAGCCATACTTTGGTTTTCTGCAAGAAATACCTATTCCGGAACTATTCCGGTTATCGCCATTTTGATGCGGTGTGTGTGCGTTTCTCGTTTTACCCATTGGTAACATTCGTGCCTTAAATCCGTGGGATTAAGCAATCTATTACCTAACATGTAAAATAATACATTATTGTGTGACAATATGTACCTCTCCGTGGGAGAGGTTATGTTTCATCTCAATGGGTCAATATGAATCATAAGAATTCATTACTGCAATCTTGCGTGGCAACCTTGCACTCTCTCCGTGGGAGAGAGCCTTCACTTTGTGAAGATGTATAATGCTCAGTTGAGGAATCTGTACAAGAACTGAGGCCAGTAGCGGAAGTGGATCCAGTCATTCATTTTAAAATCCCTGAGATTCCAGAGGAGACCTCTGATGAAATTAAGGAGGCACTAATAGCGAAAGCTTTGGATGAGGCCTCTAAAGAAGAAGGCTACAGTGAGGATATTCATTTTAATCTGGCTTCTCAGTTCAAATCTATTTTAGAGAAAGGTCTAATTAAAGCAGAGAAAGAAAGATTAGTTTAAATAAAAGTTCCTGACTATTACAAGCTGTTAGAGGTTCCAAAGTTAAATATGGAAATTGTCAAATATCCCGACCCCAGTAGCAAAGACTGGAGATAAACTTTTACAAGAATGTCAAAAAGAACTTGGCCAATCAGCAGGAAATATAGCTCAGGCAAAACCTATTCAAAAAGAGTTTTCTAAAACAGATGTCATGAATAAGCTCGGAGAAGCTTCGCATTTGATTTGTAATTAACATTATCTATACTTATACGGATATCTGTAGAACACTTATCAGTCCATTTTTGGACAATAGTATGACTGAAAACCTCAAAGAAAATAGAAGAGGTGAAAACCTTTATTCTAAGTTAGAAAAGTCACTAAAATCTTTCTCAGCCATAAAGCGAGCCTCAAATATAATCAAACCAAAAGCAGTAAAAGGAAACAAAACAGTAAATAATAATAATATGAGTAGTTAAAAACACTCAAAATACTACCAACCGCCCTGTGGTCAGTACCATAACAACTACAACAAACGAGGGGTGTATCACCAACCAACGCACACAGCATCAATAGCATCAGGCGTACAAGCCCTCAGACAGGCGTCATCAGCCATGCCCATCCAACAGAGGCCATATCAAATACCCATAGAGGTGGTATAACCGGTTGGTTTTACTGTTATTATGTCTGCGAAAAATAAATCGCTCAAGACTCTACAGTCTTAAACTGGTGAAAAGGTTATAAAATACCTTTTATTACTTTGCCTGAACAATTACATAGACCATTGTAATATTCAATTGAATAAAACATGAAGAAATCATTATGGAGATTCTGATATGGGTGCCATATTAGAATGTAAAGCTGTACCGGACCAATTTTTGTCCAGGATATTTAATATCCCTAAAAAAGATGGATCTCACAGGTTATTTCTGAATTTAAAAAACCCAAACAAGTTTGTTGAAACTTCACATTTCAGACTGGAGGACATTAGAAGGGTTTGTAAATTACTTGTAAGGAATGACTGTAAGTGTTCACAAGATTTGCAAAATGATTATTATTTTGCTCCAATGAATTTGTTCGACAAGAAATATTCAAGTTTTGAGTTTGATGAAAAATTATTTAAATACAATTTTTTGCCAAGGGGTCTGACTGAATACCATGTCCTTTATGTTTATTAAGTTTTGAAGCCTTTCATAGAACATCTAAGAGAACAAGTTATTAGAATAATTATTTACTTAAATGATTTAATTTGCCTCGGATCATCATACAATGAATGTGCAAGAAACACAGAAGTAGTGAATAATGTATTAAAATGTTTAGGTTTTATAATTAACACTGAGAAAAGTAAAATCATTTCATCTAATATAAGGAAGTTTTTAGGTGCTGAAATTAATACAATAAATATGACTTTGAGTCCCACATTTAAAAATAAAACATGAAATTAAATTTGCACTTATAAATAAGTTAAAAAATAAATAAATAAATGCACTGTTAGAGATTATGCCTCATTATTAAGAAATCTAGTTTCAGTTTGTATGGCCATTTCATATGGATTCATGTACACAAAGATTTTAGAAAAAGATAAATTCTTAGCTTTGGAACGGTGTGGGGGGAACTATGATAGTAAAATGGATAACCAATTAGGCAAGATTAGATTTATTGTGTTGGCAGAAAAACGTTATGACAAAGTCCAGTTGAATTAAACAAAATGAATTCAGTGCAGAAATTTTCTCAGATGCTTCTTTATCAGGCTGGGGAGCAGAATGCAATAATAAGAGAGCTAGGAGTAATTGGACCCTCCAAGAAAAGGAATTTCATATTCATTATCTAGAACTTTTAGCTGCATTTTTTGCATTGAAATGCTTTGCAAAATTTGAGAAGTTGTAAAATTCTATTAAGAATTAACAATACAACAACCGTATCAGTTATCATTTATATAAACAGAATGGGTTTTGTTAAATTTTCTCAACTAAATAACCTAGCTAAACACATCTGGCAATGGTGTGAAGCAAGAGATTTAAGGATTTTTGCATCTTTCATTAAATCTAAGGACAATACAGAAGCAGATTGTAAGTCTCGCAATTCAAATCAACAAACATAATGGGAATTAAGTCAGGACAGGTTTGTGAAGATTGTGGAAACTTTAAGTGCTCCGAACATTGATTTGTTTGCTTCATGTTTAAATAAAAAATGTGACAAATATGTAGCTTGGCACAGAGATCCATTCACATGGAATGTGGATGTTTTTACTGGATGCAAAGAATGGAATAATTAATTATTTTATGTGTTTCCACCATTTTCTTTAAATTAAGTCCTACAAAAAATTTGAGTTGATAAGGTGGTAGGCATATTAGTATTCCCAATTTAGCCTACTCAAGCATGGTATCCATTGATAAAGACCATGGTAGTTACAAATGTTTTAAATGTTTTGGACCTTCTAAAAATCTGTTAGATTTCTATTCCAGAGTTCACTATCCTTTACATCAGCATCTTACCCTGATGCCTTGTGTATTATCAGGTAATCTATAAAGAGGAAAAGGTGTCATAGATATAATGACAAAATTTATCTAAAAACAGTCTTAAACAAAATGACTCTTGTATTCAACAATGGTGGCAATACTGTAAGTCATAAAATCAGGATTTATTTTGTGCTTCAGTTCCTGAAGTATTAACTATATTAATGTCTATTCTTGATAAAAGGTAATCATATTGGTAAGGATGATCGGATTAAGGGTTGGTTTAAAGGAGTTTTTAATTTAAGGCCGTTTGCACATAAGTTCTTCTTGTTTTGACCTTTTTGAAACAATAGCATCCTCTAGAAGATTTATATTTTGAAATATTCTATAGTGCTTTTGGCCCTTACACAGGACAGTACCTAAAGGAGAATAAAGTAGTTATTTTATTCTTAAAAAATCAGCTCCTGGCAGATGTCTTAAAAAAAAAAAAAAAAAAAAAAACCTGCCATATCTTAACATGTTAGATATTTATCCAGTAAAATGCCTACTATATTACCTATTTGGGAAGCACAAAACAGCTGAGAGTAGACAATGAACCATCTTATTATTTTTTTTTTGTTTTTAAGTTAAGACAAGTGATGAAAGATAGGGGCAGAGACATATTCTATTTACTCCTCCCATTCCATTCGCCATGCAGCATCTTCTAAGGCTTTAAGGCAAAGTCTGACCAGGGATAGCATTTTGAAGGCAGTGGGGTGGTCCACTAAGTCAAATGACTTTTGCAAAACATTATAAATTTATAACAGACCAAAATAAGGAAGATGCTTAAGTTTCTTTTGCAAATGTAATATTATGTAGTTCCTCTAATTATAATAGTCATTATATTTTTATTAACCATTGGTAATGGTCAGCTTATATTCTGATAAAAATAATATATTTTAATGTTACTGAAATAATAATTATTACAATTACTGATTATTACTTAACTCATTGAACTGATTTTGGGTTATTATAATTCCAAAAGGAAAGTATAACTTTGTTTTTGGTTTTTAATAAACCTAGTAGGAATATGTATATTAATGGGGTTCTATGTTTACACTCTAAACATCTACTCAGTCATCCCAGAATAAGTAAGTGAAATAATTACAGGATTAAACGAACTTACCTGTAAGTGAAGTTCTATCCTTATTATTTAATTACTTATTCTGGGATGAGAACTTCCCTACCCTCCCAAAGCTATTGTTACATAGCTTTTTCCCTTGGTCTACTTAATTTACCTCTGAACGTAATGATATGATTTGGTTATGTTACAGGTTACTAATATTTTTTTTCCTAGTTATGTTGCAGTGCTGCACAAACTTTAGACACGCGAATTATAGCATGAAGGTATCGAGTACTACTCAGTCATCCCAGAATAAGTAATTAAATAATAAGGATAGAACTTCACTTACAGGTAAGTTCGTTTAATCCTGTAATTATTGCGCAGTTGTCAAAGAAGCCTAGCCAAGACTTACTTGTAGTACAAGATGATTATGACGTAGGTAGGTAGATACATACCTAGTCGGCAATAACTGGATGAGACTCACGAGGGACCGGAGAGAATGGTTCAATAAAGAGGAGGCCTATTACCTAGGTGCCACCCGGTTGAGATGATGATAAAAAATTGATTTCGTTTTGTTTGATACGATAAAAAATATTTCAATTCTTTAAGAAAACTGTATCCTGTCATTTGTCTACTGTTAGGTACTTTACAGGCTGCAACCAGTACACTATGTACATACCTAGGTACTTTCCCTAACTATATTCTCTGTAAGTGAACTTTATTCTTTGAGAAATAAATATCTTTAACCACATACGATCCTGTTTATCCTCCCCAATAGGTACAATGGGCCATCTATATGGGTCGATCACCTGTCGCCATCGAGCATATAGTACCTGTCGCCATGGTTCACCATATCCACCAGGGGACTTTGAATCAGGAGTCGCTGTGGCTGCAAGTTTTCTTATGCTTAGGTACTTGTGGGTGGCCAGTCGATAAAAATACTATCTAAGATTATTGACCCTAATCGTACCATACACTTATCCTAATTCATATCTACCGTGAATAAATTACCCCTTAATCATCGAGCAAAATTCACGAAGTCTGAAGTCACATGCTTGACAATATCATTATGTTCGGTTGGATTTAGGCATATTCTTCTAAGCTTATTTTCATTATTAAAATGTTTGCTTTTTCTTTACACCTATATTTTGGTATTTTTTCTTCTTTGGCTCTAATCTAGCTTTTTAAGACTTCCCTGACTATCATCTCTCTCGTTTCATTAAAACTTCACTTCTACAATTTTTCAGGAGTAATTCAAAGTACAATATTGGCCAAACTGAGTGGTATTATATAGCGCCATCGAGCGTAAATGCTCGATGTATAGCGCACAGGGGCGACTTCTTGAATCTCCTGTCATCTGATTTGCAATGTGTTTTTAAACTGTCAGGGACTGTACAATGCCAGTAGAACTATTCAGGAAGAGGTACGATTACGATTTACCCTACAATACGGTCATTGATTTAGATATTCATGAAGTTAGCCGTTTCACATGCGCACTGCAGCTTTTTCATACTAAATTGTCTACTGCTGCGCATCGAAACAGCTAATTTCACGACTGTCTAGATCTGTCTAGATTGAGTAGTTCTGTCGGCAGAACTACTGGGATCTTTTTCCCATTAGTTCTGTTCACAGAACAAAGGAAAATAAATTCTCAGTTTAATCACGAGTCTTGTGATTAAAAACTACTTCTTCACCATGCTGACCGCACTGTAGGTACGAGCGTGTGCACGGAGCGGGCGGATTAGGGTACCTACTCAACTATAATAAAAATAATAAGAAAGTAATTCATAATAAATAAAGATAAAACTGATACCTACCTGCTCTTATTGGGTATAATATATTATTTTAACTGTCTCTCAGAGGAAATTAAAATCAAAAATAACGTCTAAATACTAAAAGTTTATAGTATACGTACCTACACTTGATTACTTGACTACACCCATTTTATTAAATCATAATGGACGAAGTAAAATTCAGCTGGTGGCAGGTGAAATTGGAGTGTCGGATTGAATATCAGTAGAACGAAAACAGAGCATCTGTTTTGTGATTTCGGTGGTCCATCCAATTTCACCCCTATTGCCTTAGATGGTGTACCCCTACCAGACTGTTCCGATTTCCGGTAACTACCTCGGTTCAGTAGTACAGAATGATGGTGAGATTGACAGAAGTGTAAAAAATAGAATAAATGCAGGATGGATGAAATGGCGACAGGTCTCAGGAACGTGTGATCCCCGAATGCCCCTTAAACTTAAGGGGAAGATTTATACTGTATGGATCTGAGTGTTGGGCAACCAAAGGGTCGGATGAAAGGCGAGTACATGCAGCAGAGATGCGATTGTTGAGATGGATGTGTGGGGTATCAAGAATGGATAAGGTAAGGAATGAGTATGTAAGAGGAAGTCTGAAAGTAGCACCAGTGACGGATAAGTTGAGGAGCAATAGGTTAGATTATGTCCATACCAATAGACATGTCGTGTGACGAGAAGAGTGTTAGATATGAATGTGGAAGGATATGTGGGTAGAGGTAGGCCAAAGAAAAGATGGACGGACTGTGTGAAAGATGACATGAGTAAGAAAGGAGTGAGCGTTGAGATGACTTCAGACAGAGGGAAATGGAAGAGAAATACATGTTGTGCCGACCCCACATAAAATGGGACAAGGGCAGGGAAATGATGATATGGACTTAGTAAAATTCATTTCTCTCAATATAGCAGTATATTTTTCTCTTTATATTTTGCTAAAATAAATAGTTTGTGTGGAGTATAACTCACATATACCTTACAATGTATTACAAGCAAATAAATTCTTATTAATAATATTATTAAGACACTGTTATCTTTTCAATAATTATACAAGAGCTGGCCACTAGCTCATACAAACTTTTTTTAATAATTATATAATTTTATTTATCTAACCAAGTTTACATAACCAAACTACGGTAAATCTTAATATTTTCCAGTAAAACCTTAGTAGTAATCTTACAGTAACATCCATAATCACATTATGTTTCTTGATAAAACTTTCCAAACATGTACTTAGACTTACTAGGTGAGCGCATAAAAGTGGTGTTGATTTCATTGTTCGAATACAATACAGTATCAGGTAATTTTATGTAAATAATTTACTTTGTTGAAAATATAACTATTGTTATGTAAAATACCTACAATCTATGATGGCAGTTTACTGTTGACGTTTCATTCTCCTTTCCATTTTCTTTTTCTTTTTATCATCTTGCTCTGTGTCTTCAGCGGCGGGTTGGAAGAACCACGGCCCAAGTAGATTGACCCACAACAACCATGCAGCTCTGATAGGGATAAGCAGCAATGCGAACCAGAAATAGTTGGATAACAGCGTTAGGACATTTGTGAGAGAGAGCAGAATGATGATATCCTTGATATGCCTGGAAAGAGATTAAATATGCTTAAACAACGTTGAAAGTTCTTGTCTACCCTTTGTTTAACTTGCTTAATAATTAAATATTAAAACTTAAGGAATCGCTAATGGGTCTAATGGACCCGGTCTTTCATTGTTTGTTTGATATTATACTGGGTCCACTGAACCCGGTAGCAATCGGTGCTACAAATCAGGCGCAACCGCGCAACTCCCTTTGTATTAGAGCTCTGCACGCAACTTGGCTGTTTTAGAAACAATGTTTTGCAGAACATGCAAACATTTCTCGCGCCGCAGTAATGAGGTTGCGTTTTGTTTTTTCAGAACACACGCACAGCGCGATATCGAGGTCATCATTTAAAAAATAAAAACCGTTCAAGTACGAGTCGAACTCGCACGCGAATGGTTCCGTACTATAGTACATTAAAACATGATGATATGGGGTCCCCTTTTATTTTTTCATATTATTTTATTTTTATTATTTGTCGTTATAGCAGCAATAGAAATAACTACACCCTTGTGAAAATTTCACGAAAGTGTATTTTCCTTCCTATTACGATTCATGAGGTACAGCCTGCTGAAAGACGGACGTACAGCGGAGGCTTATTAATAGGGTTCCATTGGCATATTCTAGTCCGGAACCCTAAAAAAACATGTGGCAAATGCGCGATAGGAGACTTTGAGGCGTTCTTTAAATGCATTCACCACACCGCTTCGAAAGAACTACTACCAGTCATGCCACAAGTTCTTACGAACCAGTGATTTAAAGTGCGCCTCAAAGGCTCTTTTTATGCACTGAAAAGAAGTAGAGACAAACAGTAGCAGTAAAATAAATAACTTACTCTCCAACTCCTCCTTCCATATTAAGATCTAGGCCTGGGTCCAAGAGAGCCATGTTCTCTCCATATTTAGGACGAGACATAAAAATCAATGTCTGGTAGCACATTATGTACATTATGAGGACTCCTACATTCAGACCCTGAAAGCGTAAACATTTATTAGCTAATTACTTTAGCTTTTTTAAAACAGTGGAGGATGTCATCATTGTATTTTGAGTAAGTATGTACAGTCAGCGTCAAATTGATATGAGCGTCTAGAGTTGTCAAAATGATCTGAAAAACATAAAAGCAATTTGATATACGCAGTTCGAATCATATTATTGTAAGCACCCTAGGTGTTAAAAATAATTCAATAACTCAAAGGTATTTAAAGTATTCACTCAAGAGTTTGCTTAAGAGCTTTGTTTGCTAAGATAATAAAATTAAACACCCTGACTGCTCATACGAATAGAAACAATGAGTAGTAAGATATTTTGAACACCTTGGGTCCTTACAACAATTATGATGATTCGAACTGCGTATATCAATTTATTTTTATGTGTTTCAGATCATTTTGTCTACTCTAGGTGCTCATATCAATTTGACGCTGACTGTACCAAGATTATTAGCAAATGTTGATGAATGAGAGCACTGCTTGCCTAGTGGTAGAGGCCCCGCCTTCTGATCCTAAAGTCGTGGGTTCAAATCCAGTCCAGAAATCGGTTCAGCTAGAGGCTCTTACCCACAGCCCTGCAAGAAAAAGAGAGATGCTGATGACCCAATTGATATGAATAACATTGTCAAAACAATTGATTTTAAATGAATCATGTAAATAATTTCTCTAAGACCTACTCCAAGCACATTTCACGGTTCCATGTTCCAAATCTTTAAGGTTACATTCTACTTATCATTTTCCATGATTGACCATATTTGTGGAATAAATAGAGGAGGCGCCATTAGGCTGATGCAGATGCGGATATTTTAAATGATGCAATGGAAGCGGATGCTGATATTCGCAACAACCCTGATTTATAAGATACTTAACCTACTTACTATAATTAGATATCCAAACTCTACTTGGTGGAAAAGGAGCATAACTGTGGCGTAGATAGCCATGGACCCCATAGCCATGTTACGGTAAAACTGGATTGTGGCACTGTTGTCGGCCAAAATTTGCTTCATCCCCTTGGTGGGTTGTTTGCCTTTCGTCTGAAATAAAACAAACACATCTTAAGAGACAATAAACCAAGGCCTTTACCATCTTACACTAGATGATTATTACATCACAAGGCAATTTTTGCAATTGTAAATTAGGTTAGCGAGGGGATAATCCACAATACACCCCTTGGCAGGACATCAGTGAAGATCTTTGTTCTCCTACAAACAATTAGAATTATAAGGTCGTAGCTGCCGCCCGCGGCTTCGCTCGCGTGGTATCTGGATAAAAAATAGCCTATATGTTAATCCAGTACATGTACTATGTATATTCCAAGTTTCATTCAAATCCGTTCAAAGGTTTAGGAGTGATTGAGGCACAAACATCCAAACATCCTCACAAATTTTTGCATTTATAATATAAGTAAGATTTTACGAACAAACAAAAACAAAACTAACCAATTAACTTAATTTTTTTGATAGATGATGATCTTCAATAGCTGAATTTCACGTCATTGACGGTTTTGTTACTAAACTGCTTACATTGTTTCTTAGCATTTACTATAAATTGGAGTTGCTACCTGAAGCTAGTCTTTGAACATTATATATATGCCATTTGATGATACTGGAGTGGCTAAAGTTGAGGCTTTAATTGAAGAAGGGTTTAGTCAACCTTGCGTAGTGACTAAACCCTTCAACAATCAGTTTCAAACCTACCCTCTGAAAGGTGTCATCAAGTAGGTATACCCTAGTAATACCTAAGCAAGTAAAAGGTCAGCTATGACCATATAATCAGTTACCTATATAGCATAAGCGATAAGTCATTCAGAGAGTTATAAAAGATGCTGTAAATTACTTCTCTGCTGGACTGGGAGTAAAGAAAAACATAGAATGTGTCCAGCTGTTTCTCTCCCTGAGCATCTAGTAAAAGACGACTTAGGGATAGTATCGTCCAACATGATGGACCATCTACATGGGCGATGGACTGATCACCTGTCACAATAGTTCACCATATCTATCTTGGGACCTTGAATCAGGAGAGGTTGCAAGTTTTCTTATAATAATTACTTGTGGCTCTGCCCACTCCTTTAGGGATACGGGCGTGATATATATATATTATGTATGTACATAACTGAGCTGAAGCTGGGCTGATTTAAGAATATTTTTAAAAGCTGGCTGTTAGGAATGTTGTTTCAAGAATAAGTTCACTAAACCGTTTCACTGACCTGTGCCATGATTTTGCCCAATATTGTTTCCTGTAAGAAACTGTTTGTACAGAAATATTAGCACGAAATCGATGTAGGTAATCTTTTCTCTGCTGCCGAACTCTTTATGAAAGAATGAAATGAAATGTGTCTCAGTCAGACTACAAACATAACCAAATTCAAAACCAAATAGGTACAAAAAGCTGGCTGAGTGCTGAGCCAAAAATAGGGATGTTGATAGATATTTATCGATTTTAAATCGATGTTATTAAAAGTCATAATTTATCGAAATAAGCACGGTTTACAATATCAAACGATTGGGTAACGATGTTATATTAAAAAAAGTTACCCACATCACAAGAGTGTCTATTTATTTATTTATGTATACAAGTTGCATCTTAGGTTGACTGAGACTGTTAAATCTTTAAATATCGCGATTTATCGTAATTATGCCTTCGATGATTCCTAACATCCCTAGTAGTCTGTGTTGTAAACTGCCAAACTGGAAACAGCACAACGTGACATTATTGGAATGGAACGACAACTTGTCTTCTTTCTGTCAAAATAATGTCGCTACCATGTGGCATTTCGTTCGGAAACTCAAAGTCGAAGGTAAAGTCCGTTTCACGAAAAAAGTTCCGCGGAGGAGGAAGCTGTGTGTGAGGATCGAAGCTAGTCTTCGTGTGACTGGAAATTATTGCCTTAGAATTTGTATAGTACCACCAATTTCCGCGGGACTTCTTTCGTGAAAAGAACTATAAGCTAGAGGTAGAGGCAACATTTTACTTTTTAATAAATAAAATCATTTTACTTTGAGTGGGTAACTTTGATTTATACAGGGTTACAACAGGTTACAACCAAGGGTTACAATAAACAACAAACAAAACTACAAAATAAATACAGTGGATACCCCAGTATCTCGGAACATTTATTCTTCCAAGCCCAGTATAGAATAGTACTCTATGGTGGACACTGCACCGAGGAGAGAAGAAACACCTAGACTCACCAATACGATTCATTCGTTCTTGCACATCATTTCATATCTGTGATGACAGATGACATTCAATCAAAGTCAGAAGCACGGACAGACTAGGAAGACAGTGTTGCCAACGTAGGCGATTTATCGCTATTTAGGCGGCGATGAAAAAATCAGAAAGGCGAGTTAGGCTACTTCAGGGATAAGCCATTTAAAATCATAATCACCCTACGGTTTGTGTGTAGTATTAAAGAATGATGGCCACACTATTCGTGTTTATAAATAAATAACACCCAACAGTCACATACATAGTTCTGACCCCACACTAGGATTCCCTGTGTCCCTGTGTGTATCAGAAACTACGAGTACCATGGTACCACAACACCCAGACCCGGAAGAAATGTTTGCAGAATATGCAAAAATTTCTTCCGCAGCGGCAATCGAACCCGCGCCGCTTGCGTCTCTGCCGAGCAATCGCCCACCACGTCACCGAGGCTGTTAAAGGCTGTTTGGTTGGTTAGTTTCGGGGCGGGGAATACTCTGAATTTGTCTTAGCTATTCTGAAACCTTTAGAGGCAATGAAGTGAAATGTAGTGCTGTTAGTGACTACCGCAATGAACTCTAATAAACTGACTAAATAGTTCGGGAAAATGTTTTGTTACTTTTGTTTCGTTCGCTTTGTAACTTTATCAACTTGTCCTGTCCGTTTATGTACAAAATAATTTCAAAGCAAAAGTATTGTGATAAAAACATGGGAAAACACGATTTAATAATGTAAAGCATTAACGTGATGAATGGGAAAAATACCAGTAATCTAAAGTAAGTGAAACAATAAAATTGTTTTTCAATTTTTATGAGGGCCCTGTCCTCCTGTCAGGCAAGCAGGACATCTCTAGGAACTCTGTCTCTTATGACCTCAGTGTCGCAGAGGGCGAAGGTCCACCAGCGACGCAGGAGTAATAAAGTTAAAATTAAATTTAGAGCGTCACTAGAGTTGGCCACTAGCTCATACGAACTCACTCACTCAATTAAATTGAAACTAGTTTTTATTTTGTATTTCGGCTCCTTTTTAGGCTACAGAACCTGAAATTCGGCTACATTAGGCTACCTAAGCTGTGAAAAATGGCGATATCAGTCCCGGCGTCGTTGGCAACACTTTAAGACAGACTAGACTGCCTGTCACTGCTTCATACCGTTTCGTTTTGCTGTCGCTGAATTTTATCATTTCATTCTGTTTTATTGATTAGGAACGAATAGTGTGAATTTTAAATTAAAATCTTCAGTTCACTTTTCAGTAGGGATCGCCACTATCGCCACATGCATCGTCTTGTGTAGTGGATTATAATAATTCCGGATCAAAATCTTCAGAATATTTCAATAACCTTATGAAAATTTGTTTTTTTGCATTGAGATCCATTGAAATACAGTCGTCAGTTTTACCTGTGATACAGGTATTCTATGATCTCTTTTAAATAATCACAACATTATTCATGAATAATTGCATGGCACTTCAATCATGAATATTATTCTTTGTGTTTGATGACTAGATCCAGATGCCTTCTTTCGTTTTGCTGTCGCTGAATTTTATCATTTCATTCTGTTTTATTGATTAAGAACGAATAGTGTGAATTTTAAATTAAAATCTTCAGTTCATTTTTCAGTAGGGTTCACCACTACCACATGCATCATCTTGTGTAGTGGTTTATTATAATTCTGGATCAAAATTTTCAGAATACTTCACTAACCTTATGAAATTTGTTTTTTTTTGCAGTGACTGAAGATCCAGTGAAATACAGTCGTCAGTTTTACCAGTTACACAGGTATTCTATGATCTCTTTTAAATAATCACAGCATTATTCATAAATAATTGCATGGCACTTTAATCATGAATATTATTCTTTCTGTTTGATGACTAGATCCAGATGCTTCTTTTAAATAGTAAAACACTGCACAGCAAGTTTGTAGCTACTGCTATTGAGTAGTATACATTTGTCTGAATATTTTTTTGATATTGTTTTGTTTGTTTGCTATGTTGCCTAGCTCTCCATTCTAAATATAGTTTATGATCCTTGTTGTAAGTTGTTCCTGTTCCTGTTCTCAAATGAATGTGTCAGTAAACTTTAGACTTTAAAGTTTACTGAGACTTTGAGTCCTGGTCTTTGGGAAGTCACAGTTGGTCTGCAGAAGACTGTTATTCCATTCAAATTGTAATTTTCAACTGTATTTTGTATCACTAGCTTTCAACCATAGCTTTGGTTACTATATAATATACCTACCTACCAAGATTGATTGATTATCTGCGATCAGCTGCTTGGCCATGAGTAGATATGTTGAGTGCTGTTTGGCTATTTTTATCATAAACTAGCTGTTGCCCGCGACTTTGTACGGGTGTAGTACATTATTTTGTGCTATAATCAATAGTTTTCGCAGGGCATGCAAAAAACTTTTTTGGGTTTTCTACCTTGGGTTACAATATTGCAATTTTCTTACGGATCCTTAATTTTTTTGAAAATATATTATAGCTTATACTGGTCCCTGTTATTATAGCTTTCTATTGGTGAAAGAGTTTTTGAAATCGGTCCAGTAGTTTCGGAGCCTATTCGTTACAAACAGACAAAAAAAACTAAAAATCTTTCCTCTTTATAATATTAGTATGATGGGAGTCTAGCCAGTCAATGTAGCTGCACACTGATTAAGTTAGTTTAAGTCAGCATTTGCGTCATGCGGCATCTTCGCGATGCATTCTATCAGTCAGTATGCAGCTATTGAGATGTGGCTCAAAACAGATATATTATGTTAATCTTATCACTCACTGACATTTATAGACATGTGAAACTTTAATTGAAATATGTATAAAATGTAGGAGGCTCAGACCAAATAAAAAGAAAAGACGGAGCGTCGCGAACAACAAAAGTGAAGCCACACAAAACCGTGCTCCTGCAAGTAAACATACACGCTCACGCACACACCTACACTAAAACCATGCTTATCGCTCTCGAGTCGTCGTCTAGTAAACTTAGAATTTAAAAACAGAATTATGCCTTCCTGTATAGTGAAAACTTGTAAAAACAGCACCAATCACTTTTTACTTGTAAGTACTTCAAATAACATCGTTTCTTAATTATTATCCTATGAATTTTAGGTTACTTGGAACAAAAAACATCAAAACCTTCGACACACAGATAAAAAGGTGGCTTCACTTTTGTTGTTCGCGGCGCAACGTCTTTTCTTTTTATTAGGTTTGAGATAGGAGGTACATAATATTATACTTACTTTACTTTTTAAATTTGATTATGTAATTTTTCTGGATTATTGTTATTCTTATAAGGAGCCTGTAGTACCTCACTGCATGACAAAAGCATCCTTCTGTCCAGTCATCCCTGTTCTAGGCCACTGTCCGTAAGTATTGAACTTTACAAAAATTCAGGGATTTTTTAGGCCAATCAAAATTCATAGATCAATGATACGCGACTACTACGAGAGCTCAGATGAAGATGATATGGATAACCAATACTCGATAGATGGGGATTGTTTAGTCACTCGCCCCGATAAGGACATGCATAATCGATGCTGTGGGGGCAAAGCTTGGTGTATCAAGGTATGTGTAGACATATAAATATCTTATTCAGAACATTTTAGTATGTACATAGTTTACAAATCATGTACAATGAAACTACAAAAGATAGAAAACTGTGCGGTAGTTTCAATGCCCAAAAGCACCTTTAACTTAAACATAGTTCTGGTTATTAAATCTAAGAGCTTATAAAAATTAAGTTATTTTTGTGGTGCAAGAATAATATGTAGGTAGTGTCAGCTCATCTGACAATAGATTTACCTACTTGACATGAATTGGTATGATCATAATACTCGTAGGTTGACTAAGTTTACACAAAAAAGTAAACATTGCTAAAATAACAGCTAAACTTATTTGAAATAGCAGTGGTTATATTGTTAAATAATAACAATAACTAGAATAAATAGGTCAACAATGTTAAATTGTCACAAAATTTGTATGTTGTCAAATCTACATCCTGAACATAAATACAGTAGCAATGGTTATTTTGTTAGATTTTGGTCAGCAAACTTCCATTGTCAACAATTATCATAGTAATATTGTCACATAATTTGGTCAACAAGATTCCACTGCAGGCTCAACAAATTTCTATTGTCAATTCAACAATAGAAAACTTTGAAAGTGTTTCGACAATATTACTTTTTTTCTGAGTGATAAACTGGCACAGCCGTTGGATTGGATATCTTAACTAAAGTAACTTTCAGGATATATGCGGCGTAATCTGCGCTATAATGACATGGCTCCTGATACTGTATGCGGAGTTCGTCGTGATGATGGTGATACTTGTGCCTGGTGTGAACACATACCCGTTCTACAGCTATGTGAACATATTCGTGTTCCAAAGTATGGCTTTCCTCGCTTTTGCTTCGCATCTTCGGACCATGTTCACTGACCCGGTGATTATCCACTTTTTGTACCCTTTTACTTTCATTTTGAATCAAGAGTGGCTGCAATTTTTCTTATGATTACTTGAGGCTCTGCCCACTCCGTTGGGCAAACGGGCGTGGTAATATATATGTATGTATGCACACTCTTGTCATCATTCCGGTTTTTAGATATATTTTTATTACTTTCTCATAGATCAGAAAATATGTAATTTCGCAGCACTAAACTGACATAACAGATGAAATATCAGAGAGATTGTTCCAAAAATTTGTTTTAAAAGTCACATATAGTTTGGCTCTTAAAAAAGTTGTCAACTAAAATGTGAAATATCCAATTCCAGGGTGCTGTCCCTAAAGGCAACGCGACAAAGGAGATGATAAAGCAGATGAGCTTCCGCGAGGGACAGGTCATCTTCAAATGCACCAAGTGTTGCAGCATCAAACCGGAGCGCGCCCACCATTGCTCGGTTTGCCAGCGCTGTATCCGCAAAATGGATCATCACTGCCCCTGGGTCAACAACTGCGTTGGCGAGAACAATCAAAAGTACTTCGTGCTGTTCACAGTGAGTAAATATCTAAGCTTTTGACTATTTCTGATCTAGTGGTAGCGGCTTCGCCTTCCGATCCTAACGCCTAGGTTCAAATCCGGTAGTGATTGTTCTGTTCAAAAATTTGTGTGCAATTACAGTAACGGTGAAGCAAAACACCGCGAGAAAACCGGCATGTCGTAAAACTTAAAAAAGTTAGAAAACATGTGTCAAGTGCACGAAAGGAGCCTTTGAGGTGCATGTCAAATCCTTTCACCACACTGGTTCAAAAGGGCTAGTGATACGAAAAGTAGTAGTAGTACCCATTGTATTTAGCTCAAAGTACTGAGCGAGACAAATTCTTAGTCGTGTACGACTAAGAATTTGTCGTTTGTAGAAAATGTTACCAAAGTCAATGAAGTAATTTCATCGATTTTGGTAGTAACATTTAGTACTGACCTACATAATACTACTAAGACTGCATTCTAAACTGGCCTGTATGAATAAAATATTCGAGACCTATTAAAAACGATCGATGGCAAATTTGCTTGATATCGTCTCTGCCACTCGTGTTAAATAAACAATTAACAGCCAACAAAGTTCATAATACTTTATTCCGAAGAATCTTTTGTGATACAGCAAGAAACTACGCTTGGCTATTTTATTTGGAAAATAATCCCTTTCCAATTATATTAATAAGTCACTATAGTACTGACCTACATTAGCTAAGACTGCGTTCCAAAATGACCTGTATGAATAAAATATTTGAGACCTAATAAAACCGATCGATGGTAAATTTCCTTGATATCGTTTCTGCCACTCGTGTTAAATAAACAATCAACAGCCAACAAAGTTCATAATACTTTATTCCGAAGAATCTTTTGTGATACAGGCAAGAAACTACGCTTGGCTATTTTATTTGGAAAATAATCCCTTTCCAATCATATTAATAAGTCACTATAGTACTGACCTACATTAGCTAAGACTGCGTTCCAAAATGACCTGTATGAATAAAATATTTGAGACCTAATAAAACCGATCGATGGTAAATTTCCTTGATATCGTTTCTGCCACTTGTGTTAAATAAACAATCAACAGCCAACAAAGTTCATAATACTTTATTCCGAAGAATCTTTTGTGATACAGGCAAGAAACTACGCTTGGCTATTTTATTTGGAAAATAATCCCTTTCCAATCATATTAATAAGTCACTATAGTACTGACCTACATTAGCTAAGACTGCGTTCCAAAATGACCTGTATGAAAGAAATATTTGAGACCTAATAAAACCGATCGATGACAAATTTGCTTGATATCGTCTCTGCCACTCGTGTTACAATTAACAGCCAACAAAGTGCATAATACTTTATTCCGAAGAGTCTTGTGTGATACAGGTAAGAAACCACGCTTGGCTATTTTATTTGAAAAATTATCCCTTTCCAATCATATTAGTAAGTCACTTTAGTACTGACCTACATAACTAAGACTGCAATTTAAAACGACCTGTATGAATAAAATATTTGAGACCTACTATAACCGATCAATGGCTTAATTTGCAATCGTCCCTGCCACTCATGTTAAATAAATAATGAACAGGCAACAGAGTTCAATAAATGTACTTTATTTCAAAGAATTTTGTGTGAACACTATTTTAGAACTACATGTATAAATAAAATATTTGAGACCTATTTTAACCAATCGATGGCAAATTATCGTCTGCCACTCGTGTTAAATAAATAACTAACAGCCAACAAAGTGGAAGAATCTTGTGTGATACAATCAAGAAGCCATGCTTAGCTATTTTTTTGGAAAATTATCCCTTTGCAATCATATTTATAAAACGAGTTGGATTTATTCGGCCCCAAGCTTTTTTGCTACATACATAGTTCTAATCCTACACCAGGATTCCCTGTATCGTGGTTATCAGAAACTGTTTGTACTAAGTTACCACAACACCCGGGGCAGGAGAAAAAAATTGCAGAACAAGCAAACCTTTCTCGTGCAGCGGGAATCGAACCCGCGCTTGCTTCTGAACCGAGCCCGCCACGCCACCGAGGCTGTCTAAGAATAATTCATCATCATCAGCCTACGTCAGCTACTGCTGGACATAGGCTTCTCCCATGGCACATAAGATTAATAGAGTTTTTTTTATTGCAGTTCTACATCGCGAGTATATCGATTCACGCCGTCTGCTTGGCTATGTATCAGTTCGCGACGTGTATACGACACGAATGGCGCGACTGCAGCGCGTATTCTCCGCCTGCAACTGTCATCTTCCTACTATTTCTCATTGCCGAAGCTCTACTCTTCGCTATATTCACTGCTGTGATGCTGGGGACGCAACTGCATGCTATTTGGAATGACGAGACTGTGAGTGTACTACTTGGCTTTAGATAATTTATAATTCGGATTCCGTCATGGGAACTGTGTAAAGAGTATTTTAAGATGCTTAACATTTTAACTCTTCCTTTTTAACTCTAATGTATACTGTACGGCAATCCCTCTAATTATGAATAAACGGAATAAAGATCACTAAGGTTAGCAGCAAGAAGAAAATAATTAGCGACCCCTCAATGTCCGAGGTTAGATGTTGTGAAGCATAGTTGTCGTTTTCAAGCAGTCAGATTTTACAAATATTTACCTCTTGAAATGAAAGCCATTAATAGTTTATTTAAGTTGTTGTGTGTCATTTATATTATACATATATTGTTTAAAAGTATCTGTAAATTATAGGTTGATTTTATAATGTTTATACACAATGTACATATATTGTTTTTATGAATATATGTGGTAATGATTCGAGTTATCTCGATTCTACCGTTAATATTATTTACACGAAATGCTCTCAAACCTAGTAAGTAATAAATAATAAAATATAATAAATATTCGTGGACATTTCACACAGCGCCATCTAGCCCCAAACTAAGCAAAGCTTGTACTATGGGAACCAGATGGCTGATAGAATACTTTTATATTTTTTTTTTAATTACATATATACTTATATATATATATATATATATATAATACTACAACACCCAGACCCGGAAGAAATATTTGCAGAACACAAATAATAACGACCTCTACATTAGAGGGATAAGGACAAGATGATGATAAATTAAAAATAAGTAGAAATATATTTTGTATTTAACATTTTATTTACACGTTAACTCTTTTGGCTTCAGGGAATTGAGCAACTGAAGAAGGAGCAAGCTCGCTGGGTTCGTAAGTCACGATGGAAGAGCATTCAGTCAGTTTTCGGACGATTCTCAATCTTCTGGTTTTCTCCTTTCACTCAGCCGACGCCTAAGACGAAACTGGACACCTACCAATACAGCGTCTAAACTCCAAAAGTACCCGGTCTCTCATATGGAACTTATCGAGCGGTCACCACTCTACAACTTGATTCTAAGTTAAAATATCACCTGGGTGTTGTAGACAACGCCAGAATATTAACAGTTTAAGCAGTATCATTAAATATTTCTAAGTTTACGTTAAGTTATTATAAGTGCTTTATGTCAGGGTTTCAATCAACATAATCTACTTGATATCGCTTCTAGCCCTGACTTTTTATTTCAGTGTATAATTGACGTCACTGTAAATAACATCAAGCATCTGCATTTACTATTTTTAATTATGTGTCACAAATTGGAATTTATTTTGTATCAATGTTTATGAATTTTTGATTCAATCCGGTTTGATGGTAGATCAATTGGTAGGTTATTAGGTTCAAACGGGACATCGTAGCTTCACAATAGCCGACATATTTGCTTATTCAATGGTTAGTCTTTGTAGGTTCAAAGCGCCTGTAATGTACAAATCAGTACACTAATTAAATGTTTGTAGTTCAGTCTCAATGTTCGTGTTTAAGGGAAGCAACTCAATGTGTGGGTACTTAAGGTTATTGCAAAGACTAGCAGGCTATGGTCATGTGCACACAATATCTTAATACATAAAATTAATAGATTAAAAGATCTCTTTACATAATTAAACAAAAGGTATTAATATTTCGGTAGTAGATAAAGTTCAAATAATCAATACGTTGGAATATTACGATAAAGTTCATGATTCTTTGCACAAAATCCATGATAAAAACTAAATTTGACAGTTATAAAAATATTGCGTTTTTTGTTAAAAAAACGGCAACATTTTCAAGAACTTTCAAATTATTTTTAAATTAGGATTTTGCATGACAGAAATAATACAATAGACTTTGTAAAGGCATGTTCTAAATATTCCTACTTTTAGACTGTACCTTCAGTCAATTCTAAAAAGAAAATGTGGAGAATGCCTTGTAAAATACCTGCCTCATATTTGACTAAAAATCTAGTCAGAATTATGTGACTCGTAAAAGATATTTTTTAACAAGTATGGATACAGGTATTTTGGCAGGCTTGGCGATTAAATAATTTTGGAATTGACTGTACTTTATTGAGGTCGAAAGGACCAATGCTTAAGGATCTCTTCGTATGATACAAATCTACTTTCGTAAAAATATTGTTGGAATATTAACATAAATGTGTAATGTTTGGAAATGTAACAAGTTCTCTTGATATTCCATTCCAGTGGAGATATGATACAGAAGATTAATTTGTTCTATAGTGTAAGAGTGTCATTTGTGAAGGATGTACTGTAGGAATCATGATCATTATTATTTTTAGTCACTTGTGATTTCTTTCTAATGTATTATTTATTTTGTTATTATCAATTCTTTGTTATATTTTAATGATTATATTAGTGAAATATTTACCTACAAATGGGAACAAATTACTGGGAAATGCAAATCAAATAACGTTTGTAGTGAACACAGATATTAGTTTGCAAAGTCTTGACACTAGGACATGATAGGGCACACTAGCCACACTTAAAGTTAGTCTTAAGTAGACTATGGGTGCTGTTAATTTATATTGTTGTTTTGAATCTTAGATTAGTTCTTTACAAAGTTCTGTTTTTTTTTATTAGTAGCTTGTTATATTGAATTTTAATGTTGATTTAAAAAATACAGGCTGTGTTTGAAGCTCCGGAAAACAGAGGCCGCTCTAACTTAACTCTTAGTGGACCTGTGATGAATGATTATTTCATATTAAGGCTATAACTTCCTTAAATTAACACCAACACGACTTACCGTACCAAGATACCATTTTAAGGTGTGATTTTAAAAGTAATAACGATTTTTTTTATGTTATTCGGTAGTTGACAGCACATCCTGTATTATGCTTTCTTCAATTTCTTTATCACGTTACACATTTATTTGTGTACAAATAGCTTTAGTCATAATTGCATTAAAAATAGATGATTATTCGTAGAATTGTAAATAGTTGAAGGAATTGTGATTTTATCAATGAGTACTGGACTTTAGGACAACCAGTGACCACTAATGCTTAGTCACGTGTGGGTTGTATAATTTTAATTGTTATTCGTATGTTATACGCTTAAAACTAATATAATTTTGAAATTTTGCCTGTGAATTCAGGCTAAAAAAATACAATGTTTTATGCTGGCAACATTGTCTTATACAAATCGCATTGGGGTAGTGGCTAATCTACCGTAAAATATAGTTTATTTCCATTACTGGTTCAATATTTCTTTATTTTGCAACTTATGAATGAGATGTCGACCAATATTACTGTAGTTTTAAACAAAGCACTTTGTACTGATAAAATAGACGCTTATTGCATCCAGTTCAAGTAATTAAAAAAAAAACATTATTTGAAGAACATTTTGTAGAATTTTGATATTTCATCCTCAATTCGAATTGGCATAAACTCCTTTGTTCCTACGACAGAGTTACCTACTTCGAGTTTCGGCGAATATTTCGTTCTATCCTGTAATTGATCATATCGTCGAAGCATGATATGTAGTCAATTAGACATATTCTTTCGTATTCATTGTTTCAATCATGTACAGTTAGACGATATTATTTGGTGTTAGTTTACTAGAAACTAGATGTGTGGGATAAAAAAAATATTCTACGTAGATACCTTATCTATTTATAATCACATACTACTGATACCTTCTTTGTGATAATAATATAATCTAAAGTATATTTAATATTGTATGCTAATCGAAAATTTTTGAATAATATATCATTGACTAGCCATTACTAAATTCAATAAATATATTCGACCCTTTTAAAGTCAGATAGTATTGAATAGACTATGATACTTTATAATTTTTATTCTGATCCCAGTTTGATCTGATCTGTCTCATAATTCATTGAATTAGTTTCTTTGTATTGCTAGTCGGACGTACCAATTATATACACCACTAGCTGCGGCCCGCAGCTTCGTTCGCATGGTACCCGGATAAAAAGTTGCCTATGTTTTTCCAGCATTCAAATCTCGTCAGCCGTTAAGGCGTAATTGGGACACAAACATACTCGTACATCCTCACATTCTCACAAACTTTCGCATTTATATTATGAGTAGGAAGTAGGATTTATATAAAATTGCTATTATTTTATGTCTAAAAAGAAATGCTATTAATACCTCTAGTATTGATTATTATTTAGTATCTGTTGTACAAAATTCTAAACTTATTTAACAGCTCTAAAATTATCGCGGTACATTTTTAGGATTTATTTGGGTATAAATAAAAAATGTATTGGATGATTACTAATTAAATAACAATTTGATGAGGCGTAGGCGTATATATGTAGGCCTGCTTTTATATTAAATTCAAACTTTTCGGATGATCTTGTTAACTGGTACTTTTTTTATAATAATAGCAATACAAAAATTAAGTAGTAACATGTGTATTTAGATTTCCATCTAGTAGGCATTCATTCATATAGACTACTTTTTATTCTGTAAAACGATCCTAAAATGGAAAAAGGATAACCAAGATAACGCATATACGCCTTAGACATTAATTTATGACAAGACAGTCAATTTGACAATTATAAAATTTTGATAATTGTCAATGTCATTCATATCAATCGGGTCTCTGCCCCGAATAGCAGAATAATAAAACTTTTGAAAATTTTCATTATTTATTAGTTCTAAGGCGGTACGAAGTTCGCGGGGTCAGCTAGTTAGTTATAAATTCGGTTATGATTTACAATAGCAAATTATGGCAATCCATAGTACATTTTTATATAGGCATACCCTTACACATTATGCAACATGGAATTACTTAATATTATTTACTAAACGTTTTTATACACCCTAGTAAAGTATTTTATTATTAATTTAAACATAGCATGGAAGCCTGCATTGTTTCTGTCTAGTGTTGTTGCTAAGATTATGCTTGTGATAAATTACATTATATGTGCAATCTGTAAGACGGTCTAATTTCATCTTTTACACAATTTAATATATAGGCCAGTGTCTTGGGCACGCTTTCACCGTCGGATGAGCTGGATCAGGTGAGCTATCTATAGACCGTTTGCAACGGTCTTTAGATAGCCCGACTGTTTCTTTTGTGTTTTGTAAATTATATTTGTATTAGTTGTAAGTTTCTTTCTGATAATGAATAATTTAATATAGTGTATAATTGTAAGCATGTGTTCTCGTAGGTCAATAGGCATAAGGTTTTACTTGTATTGGGCGTAACTTCTTAGTGTTTGTGTATACGAGTAGAATCCTTTCAATATCGAAATTCCGTTTCCCTTACTAATTGCCCGATTCCTATTAATAAATTTTCGTAGGTAGATTACTATAGCATTTTTATCTGTCAAAAAGCGTAATAAAACAGTTTTAGACAAAAAAAAAACAAAATTCAGATTGTAATAAGTATATCTATCCGTTATTTGATTATAGAAACCGGACATGAATGAGAAACATGTTATTTGCTGAAATCAGATCTTTTTTGTCACAACACAAACGGTTACAGCAATATAATTACCAGTAGAGTTTCTAGGACATATTTTCGTGATAACATTTACAAAATTACAATTCCGTTTTGTTCTTGGAACCGTTTTGTTTCTTATGCAATAATCGTTTACCTGACCTAACTAAATAGAACTAACTGTATATGTAGTGTAGTCCAATTTTGTATTTGTTATGTTCATTAGGTATTTTACGTTTACTAAAATTGGAGAGAGCTATAATTTACGGAATTTAACTGTACTTATAATATTGTTTGTAGTTTATAATCTCATAGTTTGATCAAATACCTATTTATCTCCCTAGAAAAACGCAGTGACAGCACTGAGATCCATATGTACTAATATTATAAATACGAAAGTAACTGTCTTTTACCTTTTCTCGCCTAAACTGCTGAATGAAATTTGGCAAGGAGATAGATTTCATCCCGGGGAAGGACTTAAGCTACTTTTATCCTATAAAACGATCCAAAAATGGAAAAAAGATGTAAAAGGATAACCAGGATAACGCATAAATGCTTCTTAGACATTAATTTATGACAAGACAGTTTATTTGACATTTATACAATTTTGATAACTGACAATGTCATTCATATCAATCGAGTCGTCAGCAGCTCTCTTTTTCTTGCAGGGCAGTGGGTAAGGGCCTCTAGCTGGACCGATTTCATGATTTTTGGTTTGTTGGATTTGTCTCCGACCCGAATAGCAGAATAACTACCTAGTAAAACATTTGAAAATTTGCATTATTAATTCTAAGGGGTACGAAGTTCGCGAAGTCAGTTAGTAAAAAATAAAGATTGTTTCTGCGCTAGGGAGGTGCGTAGCTTATGTGTCCAAACTAATAGTCAAAGTTGCTATAAATATTATTGTGCCCTAGATGTTCTTTTTGTCT
Organism: Scotopteryx bipunctaria; assembly: GCA_949320045.1. Taxonomy (NCBI): domain Eukaryota; kingdom Metazoa; phylum Arthropoda; class Insecta; order Lepidoptera; family Geometridae; genus Scotopteryx; species Scotopteryx bipunctaria. The sequence goes on from OX439440.1 coordinate 10,162,210, forward strand.
AGAATTATGTAATATTTCCAAGGGAAAATTATTTTCATTAAAGATTATAATTATGTGTAAGCATTATTGTTTTATTTCAAAACCTTCTTAATATGGTGTTAAGTCGTATGGTGGCCAGTACTTGGCGTATCGTAAGTGTAGTATTTATTAATTGCGACAATTCACTTCCTGGGCCCACTCCACAGTACTTCAATGATTAGTTGTACCATTCATGGTACTAGCGACACATCAATTTTTATGATGGTACTACTGATCCTAAATAGTTGTCACTAGTACCATTAATGGTACTAAGGATACAAAGCTGTGTCACTTGTACCATTAATGGTACAAATCAATGGTACTTCTGACACAAAGGCAAATCAAAGGCTATCAAAGGTCAAGGCAGAAATATGTTATCCAAGGAGAACTCTGTTAGGAGTTAAGTATTGTTTCTTTTATCACAGTATAATATAATCATTACACCGACAAGAGCTAGCTCTTAAATGATATACATATATATAATATTTTATAAGAAATCTCCGCTAATTGTTTAATTATGATTATTCATTCGCTGGTTTATAGAGAATAAACCGAGGTGCTTTTCATTCATTTTGATTCCTGAGGGATGGTTACCTACTCCCGCAAAACTTATTGTCATAAACCCTTGGACTCGCTACTTGACGTAACTTTTGATCGGTGATTTACTTTTGTTTTTTAACAAAATTACCTCGAATTACGTACCTAACTTTGCACATCTGATTGGCCTTATGTAATGTTCATGTAACTAGCTGCCGCCCGCGGCTTTGCTCACACTGTACCCGGATAAAATGTTGCCTATATGTTATTCCAGTACACGTGTTATTTATATTCCAAGTTTGATTTGAATCCGTTCAGCCGTTGCGCCGTGATTGAGGCGCAAACATTCTCACAAATTATCGGATTTATAATATAAATAGCTGCCACCCGCGGCTTCGCTCGCGTGGTACCCTGATAAAAATAGCCTATATGTTAATCCAGCACATGTACTATATGTATATTCCAAGTTTCATTCAAATCCGTTCAGTCGTTTAGGCGTGATTGAGGCACAAACATCCAAACTCACAAACTTTCGCATTTATAATATAAGTAAGAAGTAAGATAGGAAGTAGGATTCATCATAGAAGCAAGTTTTTTAAGTTTTTAAACCGTAGGTACTGAAATAAATATACCAAACAGTACATAGCGCATTGAAAACATGTTAGCGTATATACTTGCGTGTAAGAGTGTTGTGTACCAGTGTGTAAACAGTCGGCAACAACGCCGTTAGTATTGAGCAGGCGACGAGAAAGCATTGTTGCGGAATCTGCGCGCGTCACAAACTGTTTTGGCAGGAGTTCGCGCTCAAGGTGACCGACTGGCGGCTCACCTTCCCCGGCCATTACGTAACTGACCTCATAGAGACCCGCTCGCTCGCCATCATCGTACGTAACCGATTTCTATTGTATGCTTATGTACTTGTGCATTACTCAAGAGCTGCTTTATTTTAGATGCTCCGTGTGTGGTTTGTGCTGGCACTCGTGGCGCCATCTCTGTGCCGCCCGTACGATCCTGAAGACGGTGATTTGAAGGCCGTGCTGCCATCTGACGGCACTTTCGAAGCGTTTTACCCTCGCATGGCGCACGGGATCCCCAACGGTTCGTCGAGGCCTGCGCATGGACATGGTAGTTTCTATAAACACCGCAACCCAGCGCTAGTTGACGTCAAAAATGCTGCAGCTTACGGATTCAGGTTTGATGGTAAGCGTAGGTTCAACTTTGATGACTTAGATGAAGAATAGGTTAAAATCTACCTAGGTCCCTTTTGTGTTATTTTCGCCTACTAGGTACCTACATACTATATAATGTACCATTATACCGTGACAATATATGTACTTATTATAAAAAGAAAAACTAACTTTGTAGGTACCTACCTACATACCAACAGTGCTTATTTATAAAATCCTACCTACTTAGCTGTAGGTATATTTTAATTTACTTTATATTTCATTTTTAAAATTAAATATTTATAAATAAGAATTCGTTTATTTAATACTTATCAGTAGCCCTAGCGGTGCATGGCATAGCAATGGCATAAATTTTTATACTTATACTTCAGCCAAAATTACTTAATTATTAGTTGACTTTTGTTCTTTTTACTCAGGTAAATGATATGTAAATTGTAAATATGTTTTTGAGAATAAAATTATTAAAAAGTTAATGATATTTTATAAAATGTAACTATCACAAATAACCACTTTATTACCTTTTATCGAAGCGCTCGTGGCGTAGCTTGCTTAGGCGTTCTTGATTGATCGTTTTAGTTAAGCAACGGTATGCGCGGTCACAAATTGGGATGGGTGACTGCAAGTGGCATTACGAGCTGAGCGCTTCCGTGCTTCAGAGGGCACGTTAAACAGTCGGTCCAGGCTTTTAAGTCGTTAAGCCACGACGGAGGCCTTTAGGCGGCCTAAAAACTTCGTCACTAGAGTTAGCCACTATCTCATACGAACATATGTACATACATACATACCTTTTACTATCCAAAGTTCTACGAAAATATTATTGCACTAAAAACTAGTAAGAGAAGCGTTGGACGTCCAGCAGCACGATTCGTCGACAACATTGTCAGCCTCGCAGGCCGTCAGCGTCTCAGATTAGCGATCAGAGAAATGGCAAAAGAAAATCGAGGCTTATACCCAGTCGTGGGTGCGATCTGTCTGCAATTATTCTGCCGTCATAAGGAAAAAAGACGTATCTGACCTTTTTTTATAATTGAGTTATATACATCATCGGAATCAGTAAAAAAAGACGCATCTACCAGTATTTTTTTCTCCATTTCGGAATTTTATGTAGAAACGTCCTTTTTTCTTATGACGGCAGTATTATGCAATTATGATGAAAGGTCTGATAAGAGAGATTGGAGAAGAATCGCTTCGTATTCGTAGGTACCTATTGATAATAGGGACGAGAACTCGACAATAGATGGTGCAAGTCAAAGCCAGGCAATTACCCGAATTTACTCTTTTCTTCCTGATAACGCATCTACATACAAAAAAACAGTTCCCTATAGAAAAATGATATCTATCGACGACCTCGGTGGCGTGGCGGCCGAGTGCAGGTTCGATTCCCGTTACGGGAGAAATGTTTGTATGTTCTGCAAATATTTCTTTCAGGTCGGTGCTTCGTAGTACCTATATAAGTATGTATTTACCAAAAAAGGATATAAGTACCTATTATATATCAGCCATCTGGTGCCCATAGTACAAGCTTTGTTGAGTTTGGGGCTAGATGGCGCTGTGTGAAATGTCCACAAATCGTGGTTTCAAACAAGTTTCATCCAAATTCGTCCATACGTTCGCACTTCTAATGTCGTATTATGAATTTCATATACTACTTACATTAGAAATGCGAACTCATTCATATTAGGTATGAAAATACTAGCTTTCCGTGGTACCCGAATGAAAGATAGCCTATAGGTACCTATGTCAATCCAGCACATGTAGGTACTATGTATATTCCAAGTTTCATTCAAATCCGTTTAGGCGTGATTGAGGCAAAAGCATCCAAACATTCTCACAAAGTTTCTCATTTATAATTTACAAACAATCAAATCTTTCCTCTTTATAATATTATTGTTTGTGACATAACTACAATAGCTAGACATATGCCATCGCGACACCTTTTGTAGATAATGATGTGTTCTGCAAAGTCGTAGTACATTATTTTGTTCTATCATCAATAGTATTCGCAGCGCACGCGATGTAAGGAATTTTATAGGTAACTAGCTGCCGCCCGCGGCTTCGTTCGCATGGTATCCGGATAAAAAATAGCCTATATGTTAATCCAGTACATGTACTATGTATATTCCAAGTTTCATTCAAATCCGTTCAGCCGTTTAGGCGTGATTGAGGCACAAACATCCAAACATCCAAACTCACAAACTTTCGCATTTATAATATAAGTAAGATTATTTTTCACCTCGAGTTATTGAAGTTTTAGTAAGGATCCCTAATTTTTTACAAAATATAATATAGCCCATGTCACCCGGGGATAGTGTAGCTGCCCCACAGTGAAAGAATTTTTTAAATCGGTTCAGTAGTTTCGGAGCCTATTCAATGCAAACAAGCAAACAATCAAATCTTTACTTGGAATCTTAACTTGAAACTTGGAATACATAGTACATGTACTGGATTAACTTAAAGGCTATTTTTATCCGGGTACCACGCTAGCGAAGCCTCGGGCGGCAGCTAGTTATTCTATAAATTGGTAATTATATAGGAAGGTAATTTTCAATTTAATTTTCTGTAGTACGGCTACGCCGATATTTATTTCACAAGCAAACGACATAAACGCGCTCGCGTAGCTTGGTCATTTCAAGTCTGTCACCAGGATAAAATGACTAATACCTACCTATCCATCTGCAACACAATGAGTGAATAAAGCGCTCATGGCGTAGCTTGCTTAGACTTTCTTGATTGATCGTTGAAGTTTAAGCAACGTTGTGCGTGGTCACAATTGGGATGGGTGACCGCAAATGGCATTACGAGCGCTTCCGTGCTTTAGAGGGCACGATAAATTGTCGGTCCCGGCTTTCAAGTCGTTAAGCCATGACGAAGGCCTTTAGGCGGCCTAAAAACTCCGTCACAAAGAGTTGGCCACTAGCTCATACGAACTTACTTTTTTTTTCTTTAGTGATTGTAATAAAATAGTGAAAATAATTTATCTTTTATTTGCTTATCTCAACTTTTATGAATGTCAATTCACCTAGTTCATAAATGTACCGTTTGAGTTCATAGTATCTTTTTGATGAATGGGCTTTTAGTTGGTCAAGTATTGATTGAGCAGGTACTTATTCAAATTCTAAGGTTCTATCGATTTCATGCATGATGGCGCTTGAACGAGTTGTATACGAAGAAGGTACGCCGGCGTTCCACTGATGAAAATACGTCTCGATTCGACACGAGTCTCAGGTATATCCTTCCTCCTGGTGCTATTAACGGGCTCCAGTGATTTCGCCGCTCAAACCGATATCCCTCAAAATCCATGTCAAAACACTTAGCCGCCCCACAAAACAAGTGTGAAATTATCTTAAGTGGCAAGTGTCTACGAAACTCCACTTTAAAATGGGGCTAATATAACGGTACGTTCTAAGTAAAGATAGAAGTGTAGATATGTTAATAAGATTATTATATTGAGGTCGGGGACCGGCTTTTAGGGACGGAATGTTTCTGATAGCGTGTATAAAAAACGACTGGACTCTTAGGATCGCTCATTCGGTGGCCGGAGCGGGTGCACGCAACGTCCCAAAATAACGAGCCTTTTTTAGGCCACTAATCCTTTTTAGGCGACGATCTGTAGTTCTGAATAAAAACTCGCAAGGGGTGAACGTTCCACAAGTTCTGTTTAGTTGTCATTCGTCCAGTGTGATGTATCCGGATTCTAATAAAATGGTAAGTGTGCTAATTTGACATTTATACAATTCATAGATTCATTAAAATAGTTTGCCTCAGCTTTCAATAAAAAGCTGCACTGCGTTTTTTTTAATTTCAACTAAAGAATTAAATTGAAAATATGAAATATTTACTGAAATTCAGGAAATCAACATTAGCCTTTTCATATATTGCAGATGATTTAGGTGGCATTCGTTTATAGTACAGTCAGAAGTTGATAATTTTTGCTCATGGCTAAAGAAATTCAGGAAAAAAAACAAACTCTGAACAATACATCAAAATATCAAATGTGACTTTGAAATTAAAAAAAAATATATATTATTCGTTGGTGAGAAAAAACAATTTCAAGAGCAGCGCTGAATGGGTTTCTTACAGAGGAGTGCAAGTCATCCTCCCACCTCGAAACGTCTTTATTGTGACACCTGTCGGTATCAAGTTCTTATTTTTATATGGGGGTCTTAAAGAAAATTTCTATAATAGCACTTCTACTTTCTTAAGAATCATCATCATAATCATCCACCGCTTATTCCGTTTAACCACCCTAAAACAGCCAACCTAAGGTGGATACTCGGAAACGCGTGTCCATCTATCCACCCTGAACAGGGTGGATAACCGGAATTCATATCTGATTGTTCCTCCGACTTTTTACCCTAAGTACAGTTTGAATAAAATTATCTATTATATAAAAACTTACAACCTGTATTTCTAAAAAAAAATTCATTAAACAAAAATAATAATTATTTCTTTACTAACTAAAAATACATTTATGTTTTTAAATATTTGGACCGGGTTTGTGTATGTTTCTGTAAATGACTGTACATAGGCAGAGGAGAAAATCGGAAGAAAGATAATTATTATATGAATTACGAATATCCTGTTCAGGGTGGATAGATGGACACGTGTTTCTGAGTATCCACCCTAGGGTGGCGGTTTTAGAGTGGATAAACGGAATAAGCGTCATCCACAGCCTCTTTATCCACTGCTTAGACATAGGCCTTCTTTTGTGCCATCCAACACGGCCTTGTGCTAACCTAATCCATGCCTAATCCATGGCCCACGATCTTGCCTTCTACTTTCTTGTATATTATTATTTATCAATTCAACTTAAATCCTGAATAGTATCATCATTAAATTACCTATTTAAAATAATTAAAAACCATTTTCTTTCCACAAAATAAGACTGTTTAGGTATCAAGGTAATTACAAATTTAGGTGCTTACTAAAATTTTTCTTCATACTTCATTCAATTTCGCTATGCGCCTAAGTAATCTGTGACTAAAATTCATGAAAAATAAGGCCCACTTTAAATAGTTTCACCACACTGATTCGAAAGGTAACACGATTGGTAGAAGTATGTAAAATAAAGCCAAGTTACAACTGTCTAGATTATCAAATAACTTTACTAATTCACGATACATATAAAGTCATATAAAAATGTAAAGCCAAGCAAACCATTTTTAATTAAGTAAGAAGTCAATAATTGGATGGGTAGGTATTGAACCTGACGCCCACTGAGAAGCTATTAAATCGAATGGTTAATTCAATAGAAAATTGGTGTTTATGACCCACGGGTGAACGATGAGGTGGGAATAAAATATTTATGACTTTGGGACTCCTACGCACTATTTAAAGATTAGCTATGGACCCAAATCAAATCACTTTATAATCTGTCTATCTGCCAGAAGGAGCGCTAGAGACAAGACTTGTGCTTCCCAAAATTATGATTATAGAAAAGGTATGGCATGACCAAATATAAGCAACAGATATATTATGTACATGAAGGTTTGATTTTCTCGACTTGTTTCACTGTAAGAACTTATAAAAAAATTATTGTAATATTTATTAACGGAAACAAAACTTACAATTAGTTGTTAACGCGTTTACAAATATAATTTACAATATACAAAAGAATTTCTTATTACTCGTATGTACCACTTCAACTATTTTCACATTCAATCCAAACAATAAGTAAGGTAAGTATTACTTCTTATACTTTGTTTATATCAACGAGGGAATGATTGACGTCTGTTAACATACAACTATAATTATAAAACGCTTAATTGTGTTGTTAGGACCATAACAATCGTAAAAGAAACTCATCAATCTTGTGGGTGTAACCACAGAACGTGTAACTTTAGAAAAATAAGTACATATCTCTTTTACTTACCGTTATTACAACGAACTTGTCAAACATGTTATCTTGTTAAAGTAAGTAATAGCTTTTAGTTTCAATGTATTTATAGTTTTAAAATTCAGCATTTTAAAAAAAGGTAATGATTGGGGAAAATATCGTAACATGGGTATGGTTGAAAAATTTTATTCATTGCGTCAAACTTTTTATTATGGCTTACCCAATATCGAATTAGATGGCGTTTATGTACCTTTCCATGCATATTACCATCATACATAATTATTATCTTAGCCATAATGTGCAATATTTACGTGACACGTGAAAAAAATGCGCCTCTGTTAAAATTTGCCCACCATATCAGAGTCGGATGTAAACGTGGTGGAGGCAATTGTAAAATCTCAACCCAATGTAAATCTAAGGAGTTTTGTTAAATACTAATCTTTTTTATTCAAACTTATTTTTAACCGACTTCAAACGAGGGAGGAGGTTCTATCTTCGACTGAATGTATGTTTTTTTCAATGTATGTTTACCGATATCTCCGCCACAATAGTTAACCGATTTTTATTATTCTTTCACTGGTGTATAGATAATAGTCCCAAAGTGGTCCCATATTAATTTTATGTTGGAGAGATTTATATTTTTCAAGTAATATTTAAAAGTAGTGCATTTAAATTTTGAAATGACAACGCACCTACTTATTTTCTTACTCAATTTATTATGGTAATGACATAAGTCATGGAAACTTTCTTCTGAGCTTTCAAGATTGCGTATCATCTAAATATATAAAACTTACGTTATTGACTAATTGATTGACTGACAATCAACATTACAGTCCTCAAAGCATGAAACTTGGAGGGTACATCCTTCTCATGATGTGGTGATCATGCACTAAGTAAGGAAATCTCGAAATTCAACTCCTAGGGAACGCAGCGGGAAGATTAAGTTTGTATAAAAGAAACACAACGAGAACAAAGTCATGGGGCGTTCCTCTAGAAATATGACATTACTTGGTTTTTTATTCGAAAGAGTGTTGATGGCCACTGACATCTTGATATCTACCTGTTAGTTAGTTATAAGACGGTACTAAGGAGTTTCAACTAATTTTTCATTGAAGTCGGTTTTGGTTTTTAATTACATATTATTTTTATAGCTTTTTTATATTACGAAATCTTGTTATCAATCAACAAAATATGCCATCTGTTGAACAAAAAATATGAAAAGAGTAAAAACAACAATAACAGTAAAATTGTATACCTATATCGCTAAGATGTAGATTACTAAAACACTAAGAAGCCTGTAGAGCTCTCCTATTTTAGCCATGGATATAAACCATGAACGAATTAATACCATCATCATCTCTTTGCCTTTTCTCACAATATGTAGGGTCGGCACATTTCCCTCTGTCAGCTGAACTAATAAATAATAACAAATTTATATCACGATATAAAATAAAACCATTAAATACATTGATAAATTGTAGCTCTTTCTTCCGGCTCTTTCAGTACCCTTCATGCACTTACTATTCAGATAATATTGCCACTGTTTCAACCTTCCTCTGTTACTATCGTGCCCAATCTCAAAATTTCGTTTTATACTGTTTGCATTATAATGTATATTATATATAGTGTATATAATGTATATTATATGTCAGGAGAATCAATATTGGTATAAAATAAGCTCTCCAGATTATTTTTGATTGTTATTCTAAGATTTGTTAGTATGTTTTATTTGGAATAATTAAAACTTTTAGGTTGATTATTCTATTTGCTTAATGATTATTTTAAATGTACAAACCGCTTACATACTGTATTGTATCTATATTAAATGGTATTATGTGCTGCTTTGCGAATTGTTTTATGCTGATGCCTTTTATAATATTTTTCACAACAATTATTTTTTTGAAAAGCATACGAATGATTAATAATTTATTATTTTTCGTACAGAACGTATGACACACAATAAGTACCTATTAGTCATTCGTTTCCACTCCAACTGAGCGAAGTTAACGAACAGTAGTTTTATATTACCTATAGAGTCAAATTAGATTTTTTATTTATAAAATAAGACATAATGTACTTTTGTTTCAGATGGGTCTGTTTCTACTGCTGGCTTTGATGGCATCGTCAGAGGCATTCTTCTTGAAATGGGGATCAGACTCTTCGTATGTATTTTACATTTACAGCATAACAGTACTAATTAATTTACCTAATGGAGGGCGCCTATCTTTAGCGAATTAAATAACAATTAGCGAATGTTTGTAACTATTTAAGTCATTAGTCAATAAGTAAGTCGATCAATGGTCAATAGAATAATTTTCTTTTTAATAACAAAGAGCAATTACCGGACTGAGTAATTAATAAATATCACTGTCAGTGGTATTGTCCATATCGTGATATCGTCGCATAACGTAGAACGTGAAAAAAAATATAAAAAATACATCTTCCTACTATGACAATAGTGTGTTTTTTGTTTTGTCGTTTTGAATTAATGTTTCTTGTAATCAGCGGAAGCAATCAGTTTCCGTGATTTGTTCTAGTTTGCGAAGTCTGTGATCTGCAGTGTGATGTTTAGATCAGCTCTTTGTTCCAGCAGACCGGCGTCGGCGCAGAAGTCATGGGTGCAGCCGATGTCACCAGCCATGGCATCCGCCTATCGGTACCAGTATGCATACTCCCCGTATGACACGCGCAAGTTCTATCAGCTCCAGAACCCTCAGTACGCGCAAGCTGAGATGCAGAATATCCAAAACATGCAGATGCAGCAGAATCTCGCGCCGATTCCGATCAGTGTGCCGGCGGGCGCGTCGCTGACACCCGTCTCGCTCCAGCACGTGCAGCTTGTGCCATGCATGTGCCCTGTCGCGCCCGAGGAGGCCGACAAGCTCCAGGAGCAGGTGGGCCCCGGGCCCTACGTCGCGCAAACCTACGCGCAGCCCTCCTACACTGTACCGCAACAGATGACTGCCGTCGCCGACAACTCCAAACCAAACAGCAAACAATAAACCATTAAATTACGCATTTCACATCCCACCAATAAATCGTAATCATAATATAACTTATTCTCACCACTTATTTATACTCTTAAGGCGATATCGAAGACTGATAGTTTTATGATGTGCGTTCATTTGAATAAATAAATTATATTTCTAAAATGGTTTTATTTTGTCTGAAAGTTAGCCCAGCAAGCACCTCAAAGTGAATGATAGCTTCGGTGAGTTAATGAATACGAAGGTGTAACAGAACGTAACGTATGATAGTCGAGGTAGATTGATGGCGTAATCATGACTAAGCAGTAGGTAGGTAGTTATTTACTGCGTTTGTTTAGTTTGCTGAAGCGGACCGAGAGGCATGCGGTGGCATGCTGCTCTTTTTGCACGAACGCACCGGCCCCTCGGAACTGCCGGGAAGTAACTAACTACTATTACGTAAAAACAGGCAAAAACACTTTCATTGTGTTCTCGATAGTATGGCACCATTCATTCAATCATTCAAAATGAGTTCTCAATTTTCACGCTCTGATGGTAAAATAGAGCTCTCATTTGTGAGGTGCTTACAGTCCCTCATGCAGTTGAATACTTTCAAGTATTTTTTTCTAGACCTGTGTCATTGATAAAACCTTTTTTGAATTAATGGTGATACTTACCTATAATAGGTTGGTACGTACTTTTCATAGGTTGAGTTCTGTTGAGTTAAATAAAGTTGAAGTGTCTAAATAAATGTCACCCCGCGATGGCCAAACTGAGGGCACGTAGTGTTTATATAGGCTTATATTATGCCCTTTGCTGAGGGTCAAAAGGGCCAAAAGGGGCCAAAGTAGTGGTAAAGTGTGTGTTAGTCGGGTTATCCGCGTGATGGAAATATTTTATCGTAGTGAGAAAAAGTTTCAAATGCTGCTAAAAAGTTGAAACAAACGGCTAGCCATGACTTTTCTGCCAGACGCTGCTTTTTCGAGCCCATGGACGTAATATTCTAGCCTAAAATAAGGTGACTGGAAATAGACAATGACGTTTTACAAAAACCTATTGTTTAGTTCCTCTGAGACAAAAGTCTAAGAAATCATTTTGAAATCCTAGATGTTCTACTTGAGTGTTCTAAACTTTGGTATAGTTTCTACTATCGTAAAACATTTTAATTCCTAAGCAGGCTGATACTTTTTATTGTTGCTTTCTGAACCTCATGGCTAATAAACCTAAATATCTGCTAAATAACAGGTAAATACGCTAAATATCTACTCACCTATTACATAACAATGTTCAAGTCTTCAAATGAAACCGCGCTTTTTGGCATTAATCTCCAAGAGAAAATAAACCAACTGCACCATTCATACATGCCAATGGATCTCAACACCGCTTTCCATCAGAGTAAAATCAACGCTATTAAGAACCTTAACTACATTTTGAAGCACACTAATAGGAGAAGTCTTCAAGATTCTGACTTTCAAGAACTACTTCTCTGTTCTCTAACCCTGGTCTACTACTTTGGCATGCGGCTGAAACTCAGCAGGCTCACTTCAAGGTACTGGTACTGGTGTGGAAAAAGACAGTTCCACAAAGCCGAATCCGTTTTCCAGAAAACTATGAATCAGTTGCATCCAGAGCGCAGTGAAACTACTATCAAAATAACTATGAAATTCTTTTCCGACGTACAATTGTGGCCGTTCGAGAGCTTCGTTGGTCAAATACTAGAAGTTGTTCTTTATTTCAACAGAGGTAAGACTACTCTTTTCAATATCATGCTAACGGACATTCATTACATTCTATTCCATGACGTGACATCTGCCCGACACCGCATGAGAATCCTCTATGAGCTATTGAAGAGTAACAACTGGATTATCGACAAGCAAAAGCTGTTGCCTTTCGTTACGAGGCTATTAGATTTCTTCGCCTATAGCAATGTGAAAGGTGAAAATAAAATACCAGCATACGGTTATTTGAGGAAAGGCTTTGAAGTTTGCCTTCGACGGATTTTCGAGAGAGTGGAGAATAACCACCGGTTCCTGATAATCGCTACGATGCTGAACTGGTTTTCAATGGTGCAGATGTTCGATGATGATGCCTTAGAGTTCTCCTCGCTCTTGGATCATGCTGCGAAGTTGTACAGAGTTGGGTCATACTCGGATAGTTTCCACGACGGCGTGTTCGAACATGTTGTAATCGGATTGGTTGGCTCACCGAATGCGCTACACAGCTTAATCGGTAGCCGTCTTTTACACAGATTCTTGGACAGGCAAAACAATGCACCTTATCTGATGGTCCCTACAATATATTACGAATTTTCTCAGGTACCTACACACATTCGACAAGATTTTTTATTACATGTCGATAGCTCATGCCAACTATTAATACCTAATTCCATATACTGATTAAATCGACAGGTTCGTCTAAAAAAAGGCTACTATGCGAAAACAGACAAAGCGTTTTTCCGTAACCACAGAGAGAAGTTACACGAGTACTTTTTGAAAGCTGTGAAGCTTCACTGCAACAATACTTCAAATCTGAAGTCTCTGTTCTCTGTGATCTGCTTGATCGTGCTGGAGGTACCCTGTGGTCTGACGGCCGCGGCAGCAGCTTGCATGGTCATGGCCATACAGGACTACGCAATTAAAGCAGAGAACCTCTCCGCTACTTGCAGGTAGGTACAGTCCTATGTAATGTATGTTAAGCCAGCAAATGTACTATGTATATTCCAAGTTTCATACAAATCCGTTAAGCCGTTTAGGTTTGAAATAGTAACAAACATCCATACATCCATATTTACAAACTTTCGCGTTTGTAATATTAGTAGGATGCTGTAAATATTTTTCTCATGATGACAGGTATTGGATGCATGCCATCGTCATATCCATAATGTCACTTATCTGCTGGGTTCACAAAGCCCAGCTACTCTACCGATACGTGAACCAGATCATCTCGCGTCGAGCGAAGGAGGCGCCTCAATTAAACCCTCCATTGATGCAATACTACAATATTGGGCGTCATCATGTCACGTGGAACAAGCCTACGTTGTTCTTTGAGGATTGGGAGCTTCGGTATGGCTTGTGGAAGCATTTTCAAGATACGCAGTGTAAGGTATCTTACTTGTATTCAAACAACAAGCCTACCTTCTTGGCTCACTTTTATCTATTTATCATAATGTTGTTCTACTGTTCACCATAAAATAGTTATTGATCGATATAATAGAATAGTCCATTAGGCTGTACCTACCGACAAACGCAAGACATTAATTCTATCACAAACCCATTATAGGTATGTACCTATTTAATGATTTCTGTTTTAAAATTGCAGCACCCCGTGCACTCCTGTCAACCAACATTGGGCAAAAAAATCCCGACGATGGATCTACGAAACTAAAAGTTGTACAGGTACCTCAACACTGTCTAGATACAACACAAAGTACAGTCAGCGTCAAATTGATATGAGCGTCTAGAGTAGTCAAAATGATCTGAAAAACATACAAGCAATTTTGATATACGCGGTTCGAATTGAGTGAATACTTGAAATACCTACCTTTGAGAGCTTTGTTTGCTAAGATATTTTTGAACACCTGCAGTGCTCATATAAAAATGAAACAATGAGTAGTAAGATAATTTGAACACCTTGGGTGCTTACAACAGTATGATGATGCGAACTGCGTATTTCAAATTGCTATTATGTTTTTCAGATCATTTTGACTACTCTAGACGCTCATATCAATTTGACGCTGACTGTATATGTCAAAACTAGAGTTAGTATGTTCAGTTCGTAAAGCATAAGGTATTTTTTATCTTATTACCGTGTGAGAGAGAGCCTGTAACAAATTTAGATGGAGTAGGCTTACCCAGCACCTACTTATATCATCCTCTCAGCTTAGCCGGCCTTATCTACAGGAAAGACAAGGTCAATACGTGCGCAGCTGACTAAGCTGCGGGTTTCCTCACGATGTTTTCCTTCACCTTTTGAGAGTAGTGGTATAGCGCACATCAATTTTTTAAACTGATAAACCCACTAGTACACGACTGCGTTTGAAGTTTTGAACCCGCAACCGGATCAAAAGGCGGGGGGTGCTACCGCTAGACCATCAGTGCTCACTGAGAGTCTGTAGGTAAAAAGTTTTATATTAGGTATACAATTTACTACAAATAGCACGTAACGAAATTAGTCTAGAATTGTATGCTTGTGTGAACATCATCGATCTGTTGCGCATCTAATTTGTGTAACTGGAGAAAATGTTATGCAGTTTGTGTTCGTGTGGGTTTATATCCAACAGATCTGAACAGCTTGCGTGGACTAGCAAACAAAAGACTTCATAGATACTATGCTCGCCTACTATTTTAATTATAACTTGCGAATAAGGCAGGATCAGTCGAAATCAAATTATTTTTTTCTACAAATTTTCAAATGAAATGAAATTTCTATACAAACACAATACTTTATTATTATTAAGCCTTACTTTTACTTATTCCCTAAATTATTATTATTTTTCGATTCAGGCCAACTACGAGTAATTGACAATAATAGGAAAGCATCCAAAACAACCATCTAATCTACATTAATAGATATTATTTCAATTCGCAGTAGATAAAAAGTCACAACCATATAGATATAATTTTCTATAAGATGGTACCTATATTAGAAAAACTTTCAAGCTTATCTGAATATCTACCTACCTGTCTTATAATAACTGACATTGTCTCTGACGATGTAACAATGTATGAGATGATTTGCTGTACTCTCATCAATTTCACTCAGATTCATTTAAATAGTGGTTAGTCGAGAGAAAGATGCCGACCTCATGATCTTGTGATGGGCTAGTGTAATGCTTTGCTCTTCCGTTTGCATGTGGCCAATGTTTAGACGTGCCCATAACTACCTCTTAAGACTAAGTATCAACGAAACGGCGAAAGGCTAGTCTAGTAATTTTAGACAAATCTAAAACGGGAGGTAATAACTGATTTCAATATACGGGGAAGGATTTTGTTTTTTGTATGGTCTATCTCCGTCACCTGCAAACCAATATTGATGATTCTTGATGATTCTTTTGGTAGCGTATAGAGAAAGACATTGAGGACCACCTCGAGTAAAAAAATAAATGCAAAGTTATCTTTAAAGAAGGACAGTCGTTATTCCAAGTGAAGTTGATATTTTGTGTTTTACAGGAGAACTACAATTTCCTAGGAATTTTAAAGACAATTTTACTTTTATTTTTTTATTACATTACCCGCGCGGCTTTGCTTGCGTGGTGTAAATTTTGACGCGCCATTTACCTCCTTTTGAGAATTATTTAAAAAAACTTTGAAACACGTGTCCAATAATATTGAACTCTAAATTTCCAGACGAATTTTCAAGTTAATCGCACAGCTCGTCAAAAAGTTCCCACACAAACTTTATAAATCCCCAGGGGTCATTTTGAAACATATAAAAATATGTGTGTTTTATTATTTATTTTAAAGTTTGTTTGTATCGAGTTTTGATCGAATAGAGCAAAGAAATATTTTTTCCATAGAAACTTTGCCACCACTTTCAAAAATTAAATTAGCCTATATGTTATTCGAGAACATAAACTATTTACATTCTAAATTTCATCGAAATCGGTTAAGTACACCCATACTTTCGAATTTATAATATTAGTAGGTAGAATTCAAATGAGTGTAGTGAAATCCCGGGAGAGCAAAAAGATGTTGCTTCGCGCATGCGTGGAAACGCTCATTCCCTATTTGTATTTTAGGATCTATCCCCATCCCAAGGAGTTTTTATAATATTTTTAGTTTATTTTTGTTTATTTCGTTAGCGATTGTGAACCAGTTTTCTGGTTGGTTTTGTCATCCACCAGTAGTTAAAGTTACGCGGCGTGTAATAGTTTTATTAAGGCAACAAGTTTCAGATACGGCTACGCCGATTATTTTGAAATTATTACAATATTTTACTAAACAAGTTATGGTCACGCGCTGCAATGGAACATTGAACTAATCGCTTTTGCTCAAAGTGTACTGGGAACCCTCAAGATAATCTTTCTAAAATACCAATAATGCCATTCATGAGTGAGCATTTTGAGGTAGGGACCAACTATCACTGGCGTTCTTAGCAACTTATACTGGTTTTTATAACTGTCTTTGATTTTACATAGTTTTCTTCCATCGCGTGATTTTTTAATATAACCTTCTAGTGAGACGCATAACCCAATTAATTGTTTGAGTTACGGATACCTCTTGCATAAAATCAATTTAAAATATCTATAAGTTCTTCGGTAACGTTGTGGGCTGTGTTTAGATTAGATTCAGCGATACAAACTTCCTTGTTTGGTGCCCATTGATTTAAAGTTATTAATATCTGTTCTTGTACCTAAAAAGAATTTTGTTTTTTAATTGGTCACCGCCGGCCTTTATTCTTTATTATTTTTTAGTTAATATGAATTATATAGGCTCATTACAAAAAGACCTTATTCCTTTAAGCCTGATATTCTTACTAGGTATTAGTCCTTTATTAAATACCTACATTGCTACCTAACCGTTAAGTAAATCTAATACTCATGTAGCATCTACTTTACAAACCTTAGTGGTTTTCGTGGAATTATTTTAATTAAACATTTTGTAAACTTTTTATTATGACAAACAAAAAATAAAAAAAAATCTGGAAATAATATGAAATCTCTGGTGTCATAGTGGAAGTGACCTCGACTTCCGATTTTAAGTTCCGATTCGTAGGTTCATTTCCGATCGTGCACCTATCGATTGTTCTGGATGAAATTAGTGTGCACTAGGTATACGTGAGAGTATTTGTAGCGAGAGTAGTTTTTCAGGATCATAGCAAATGCTATCCATGGTCTGCCCAAAAACAGGTATGATATGTTGTATGTATGTAAGTATTTAAAGCTCCTACCTACTCAAATCATCATCGTCCGAGTCTAAATTAAATAAATAAATAAATAAATAACACCCAACAGTCACATAGATAGTCCTGACCCCACACAAGGATTCCCGTATGGTCGTGGGTATCAGAAACTACGAGTACCATGGTACCACAACACCCAGACCCGGAAGAAATATTTACTTACAGATCATGCAAACATTTCTTCCGCAGCGGGAATCGAACCCGCGCCTCTTGCGTCTCTGCCGAGCAATCGCCCGCCACGCCACCGAGGCCGTTGAAGATTTGCTCGAAGATAATGCGTCAAGCACGATAGAAGCCTCTTTTGGGCACGCCTTAATATTTTCAGCGCATTAGTTCAAAATAACTGTACCTAACCACTGTGCTAATTAATTAATGATATTCGTAGTCGTACTTGTAATTATTTAACAGGGATCATAATGTGAAAATCCGTGTAGATTTTTCTAGTAAACAAGAAAGAGATGATGCTATGCGAAAATGAGCATCGCGAAACGGGACGGAGCAGATCAGACGTGTTTCTGGATAGTGCAAGGTGCACTCGTGTGCTGTAATATATAAGTATTGATAGGCGCATAGGCATTCATTGGTAAAGTGCACATGTTGGAGCATCATCGCGTCATACGCTGTTGGAAATCATACGTTCGGCAAACAGTTTTCGCACGCATTCTCTGAGCTTTTTGTTTATCTTGTGCTTTCCATTACATTGATTTTCATACAATTATGGATTCTCGTGTGGCGGTAAGTTTTTATTGCGTACAAATAGATGAGAGCGTTGAGTTATTACAGAATAATTGAGTTGTCGCTCTTGAGCTGATAATATCACAGCATTGTCCGTTTATTTTGCTGCAATAAGATGTACGTTAGTCGATATCAATTAATTAGGCGTTGCCTTAATTAACTGTGCGAACTTTTGATTTGTTTTGTTTTTATTTATGAGGAGTATTTAACTTTGTTTACTTTTGTGTGAGGACAAATTATTTTTCTTTTATACAACCTAAATTATCTAATTTACCAGAAAAAAAAAGCATGAACTTTTGGGCTATTTACGAAGTTCTTTTGTAGAAGATCTCTGTTATCATGCTAGATATCTATTCGTTGCCTATCAAGATCATATTATATCTATCTCTATGTGTCTAGTCGTGTCACTAGTTCTTTCGAATCAATGTGGTGAAAGGATTTGAAGTGCGCCTCAAAGTCTCCTTTCGTGCACTTGACGCATGTTTTTTTAACTTCGGTTCTACGATATGTCGGTTTCCTTAAGAGGTTTTCCTTCACCGTTTGAGAGTGCTGGTAAAGCGCACAAAAATTTTTCGCCCAGAAAACCATTGGTGCACGACCGGATTTGAACCCACAACCTAAGAATCGGAAGGCGAGGCCGCTACACTAGTGATCCAGTGCTCTATATCAGCATAATAGATCAATAATACATCTTATACCTATAAGTATTCTATCCTACTGATATTATAAATGCGAAAGTTTGTGAGGATATGGGGATGTAAGGATGTGTGGATCTGACGATGTATGTTTGTGCCTCAATCACGCCGTAACGACTGAACGGATTTGAATGAAACTTGGAATACACATAGTACCTATGTGTGCTGGAATAACATCTAGGCTACCTTTTGTCCGGATACCACGCGAGCGAAGCCGTGGGCGAAAGCTAGTAAGATATATTACTTTCCCCAATAGCACTATAAGGAATTAGTTTTAAGCGTTCTTTCGTACTGGTGATACGAGTACCTAGTAGTTGTTGGTTGTATAAATATATTATCAACTTAGCCTTATGGGGTTAGAAGGAAACATGGACTGATCTTACTGATAACTTGTGAGATAAGTACCTAACTCAATTGTATATTTCAGATTTTGTGCCTAACCGTGCTGTTAGCGATGCTGATCACAAGTTCAGAAGGGTAAGTGTGTAATACTAAGGCCTTTTACCATCTATAATAGATGATTTATACAGCGTCAGGAGGCTTAATTGAACTTATTTATTTATTATATAGACTAGCTGCCGCCCGCGGCTTCGCTCGCGCACTACCTGGATAAAAAATAGCCTTTGTGTGAATCAAATACATGTACTATGCATATTCCAAGTTCCATTCAAATCCGTTCAGCCGTTTAGGCGTGATTGAGGCACAAACATCCAAACATCCTCATAAACTTTCGCATTATAATATAAGTAAGATACTTTATTGAACAACTCGGACGGCCTCGGTGGCGTGGCGGGCGATTGCTCGGCAGAGACGCAAGAGGCGCGGGTTCGATTCCCACTGCGGAAGAAATGTTTGCATGATCTGTAAATATTTCTTCCGGGTCTGGGTGTTGTGGTACCATGGTACTCGTAGTTTCTGATACCCACGACACAGGAAATCCTAGTGTGGGGTCAGGACTATGTATGTGACTGTTGGGTGTTATTTATTAAACTAGCTGCCACCCGCGGCTTTGCTCACGTGGTATCCGGATAAAAATAGCCTATATGTTAATCCAGTACATGTACTATGTATATTCCAAGTTTCATTCAAATCTGTTCAGCCGTTTAGGCGTGATTGAGGCAAAAACATCCAAACTTCCAAACTCACAAATTTTCGCATTTATAATATGAGTAAGATTAAGTATTTATAAGTAAAGTTTACAAAACAGTCGGGCTATCTAAAGACCGTTGCAAACGGTCTATAGAAAGTTACAATCATAGGTGTAGTAAAGGTATTATCAATATTACCTAATACAAAGTATAGAACACTGCGCAGCTAATAAATAAATAATTCATAAAATTATGTATTCAGTAATCGAATTCATACTGTTGTGATGCAGGCAGCTATATAAATAGTTTGCAATAACCACATTGAACTTTTTAACTTTGAACTTCTATCCGATGCACGATTTATTGACTTTTGATGTCAAAGACTTTTTATTGAATTAAATAGTCTTCATCACTATTATTTTCCTGCTCTTATCTCACTAGATGTGGTCAGCACAACATGTTTCTCTCTTCCATTTCATACTCACTCCTTTCAGACGTATTCCTTTTTCTCATATTCACTAAGAATATTTTTTTCCAAAGTAATTTCGAAATAGGAAAACGACCAGAAACCGTGTCTTCCAATTCTCATAAATTTTGCATGCTTCTGCTATCAATCGCTAACAGGCATTCCAACTTAACGAGCATTTAAACCACCGGAACCATAAAAACAAGTCACTGAAACTACTCAAATAATTCATTTAGTGAATGAATCAGGTAAATTCAACGGGCATTGCATAAAGTATTTGTTATGTGAGGATACGTTACATGCCTAGCTACTCTCAGCCCGGAAGTGGCAGGGATAGCACTCACGCGCAACGGACTAGGAAGTTTCCGAAACAACTGGCCTATGTCGGAAGCGTTCTAGTAATAGCTCGTGTCATTGTTTCTTTCGTATCAATGTCGCAAAAGGGTTTAAGCGCGAGTCTTTGGTGCTTAGGGTCTAAGAGCCAAAGAGTTTGAACACTTTTTGTCTTTTGACATGGTCTTCATGTGTTCGAATTCTTGTTGTTCTTTGACGTGCCAATTTGGGGGTACTGACATCATTCAATCGGAGGAATGGAAAAAATATTCCTGCTCTACCAATCGGAGTTTCGATCGGAGGACCGGGAATATCCCCTACTAGCGGTCGCCCGCGGCTCCGCCCGCGTGGATGTCGGTTACCGCTGCAAAAAGCCTACCCAGGAAAGACACGGTCAGTCGCGAGGTCGGCTCCCTACGCAGCGGTCGTGCAGCAGAAATCGTAATATTTTAATTTCGCCATAACTTCAAAACCAAACGTCCAATTTTAATCATTCAAAGACCAAATATTATCTCCATAAACTGTTCTTAGTGATGAAATCATTTATTTTGATAAGGATTAATAGCATGAGTAAAATAAACGCGTTTAAATGTAGTCCAAAAAAAATTCAAGATTTTTAAATAAAAAAATGGTTGCTGTGCCTCACTCGACATAGATGGGTATAGTGTGTCGCGGACTTTTTTGTAGATATTTATAAGATCTACAATTAATTAGAACATTTTATGGTTCTATCTTTTATAGTTTAGGCAGCGTACGCAAAATAAGTAACTTTTCTGGTTGATTTTTTACACCTTGTGTCCGAAAAACCCAAATATCTTACGGAACCCTATTTTTTTCCAAAATAAAATATAGCCTATGTTACTCGTGGATAATGTAGCTTTCGAATGGTGAAAGAATTTTTAAAATCGGTCCAGTAGTTTTTGAGCCTATTCAGTACAAACAAACAAACAAAGTTTTCCTCTTTATAATATTAGTGTAGATTATAAGCACATATTTTTTAAGCCATTTCCGCAACTTCTTGACCACCAATGCGTTAAATACGTAATTCATCGTTATAGGACGTTTTAAGATGATCCAAGTGATTTCAATGAATAAAGCATTTTGAGTGTTGAATATAATAAACCAACATTGTAGTGTATTTTTCATTGTACATATATCTAGTGCATTCTGTCTTATTTGTTTTAAGTTAGTTGAGTTAAGGCTACACTATGTCCTTAGCAACATTTTCATGTAAAGGATTGAGGCAGCACAAAACCTTTTGTTCTGGAAATTCCATCCTGGTGATATAAAAAAGGCACCTACGTCCAATAGTGGACTTCTATAGGGTTACAGTTACCTTGAAAACTTTATACAAGCAAACAACATTCAAGAATCTTAACTATTAGGGTGGTCAGGGTACGTTCAACCAATATATTTAGTACATGTCCACATTTTGCGATGACTGCCCACATTTTTTATGAACAATCTAAGCAGCCAAAATATCAGATATACCTACTTTTCCAACAGCCGCAAGAAGAAAGTTGTGATCCACGTGCCGTACAAGGTGAAGAAGATCAAGCACACTCACACGGTGTACAAGACTATCCATCACCACCACGGTCACCCACACATGGACCATGCGGGCGCGCCATCAGAAGACCACGAGCATTTCCACCACGTCCATTTACACGAGGAGCCTCCATCGCCAGTGGGAGCCCACAGCCAGCTGGTCGGTGGACTGGCCATCCCAGAGTTCCTGCCTGACGTACCCATGGAAGTCCCTGATATACCCGACGTGCCACGCGAAATACCAGGCCTGAACAGGCTGATTCCACTTTATAGACGGACTTAAGTGAGTAAGATTCAGCCTCAGACCTAATAAAAAGAGAAGACGCCGCGACGCGAACAACAAAAGTGAAGCCACGCAAAACCGTGCTCCTGCAAGTAAATATACACGCTCACGCACACACCTACATTAAAACCATGCTCATCGCTCTTAGTACGTCACGAGTCTTAAAATAGAATTATGCCTTCCTGTGTAGTGAAAACTTGTAAAAACAGCAGCAAATCACATTAAAAGTCTCACGGAATCACTTTTCACTTGTACTTCAAATAGCATCGTTTCTTAACTATTATACTATGAATAATTTAGGTTACTTGGAACACACAACCTTAAAACCTTCGACACACACACATAGATAAAAAGGTGGCTTAACTTTTGTTGTTCGCGGCGCGGGGTCTTTTCTTTCTTAAAAATTGTTATAACTCACTTGTATAGGAACTCCTTAGGGATAAATGGCAAACAAATTATGACGTAAAGTATACAAATTTTCTTTTGCAGGTTGTAGCTACGAGAGCACAATCTGAAAGATAGGAAACGCCATAAGAACAAAATAAAAAGCAGTTATATCCGACTATATTATATTATGAAACTGTGGTACTACTATCCTTCTTGACTTTATCATCAAGTGTATGTTTACCAATTGTGGTCAACGAACGTTACAGCTGGTGATTGAAATTATCCGTCAACAGCAGGTTTAACCGTTCAAAGTGTTCAGTTCACTCCAGCCTTACCAAAAAGCTATGAATATACTGGAAGTATCACTTAAGGTAATGGACGAACCCCTGTTTAACAAGAGAGCGCAAAGATTTTTTTTTGTAAACGTCTTTATATTTTCGTGTGATCCTGTTTAAATATTTTCAAGAGCATGGTTTTAAAATAAAACAAAATGGGCACTTAATACATTCATGCGTTTTACAATAGGTGGCCTTAATGCTAAAAGCGATCTCTTCCAGACAATCTTGGGATGAACAGGACATAACTTTGAAAAATAAAGACGGCAGTTGTACTATTGGAATAATTAATCCATTTCGCGCAGACTATTCCTTAATTTAATTGATACCTCCTGTATCGAATATAGGGCCTAATATTTGATTGAAGCTCGTACCTGGTAGTTTCATGAAGGATAACAAAAACAACGTACAAAACATAAATAATTATTTAGAAAATATTTAAACTCTAACCAAATCTTCGAAAGACTTCTGCAACCAAAGATGTGCAAGACTGAAAATCACGTCAATGAGATTTTGGCAATAAATTTACCGATGAATGACGACGACTCTATATTTATAGAAATTGTAGAAGCTAGAATAAAGTTTTATTTAACTTATTGTAATGTAGCTGAGTGTTGTGTACTTATTATTATTTAATATTATTAATTCACAAACGATTATTAAAGTAAACAATTATTTTTTTAAAAGAAAGTTTATTTTATGTTTGAATTAAAAAAATGTGCTGAAAATATAAGTATTTAATTTGAATTAAGTACGTAATTGTGTTTAAGCTTAGACTCGTAAAGTATTTTGTTTGAAATAAAGTTAGTTTAGATTTCTTTATTTTTTCATTTCATGCCAGTGGTCAAACCACAATAAATTTAAAAAGCAGGTCACTAATCAAATACACCCAAAACACACTAACTTTCAGTACAATTTTATACATACAGGTTGAGTTTTTTATCTTCAATCTGTGATCGGTAGGTTTTTTATATTACTACAAATAAAGTGAGCTTAAAAAATGTTTCCCTCGGAAAACCAATAAATCGGAATGGAACGGATAATTAAATTTTAATGGGCCACGTTTACACTTGGAAGTATTTACGGGCACAATCCTCCGCCTACGGCCCAACTTATTGAACGACCCGACTGACCGCACCGCGCCTTATTGATGCACGTGCTTATATTTATTTACGTTCCTAACGACCCTTCCACCAGCACAATAAATGCTATTAAAATATCCTCATTTGTCATCACTTACGCTCGTATATTATTTTGATAGAAAAAAAATATTGTCCCTGATCTCACAAAGCTAGCCACAAAGCCTGATAAAGAGATACAGATTAATCAGAATCAGGTTTCTTGAGCACAAATTGTTTATCTTCTGTGTGGAGCTCGGTGGTCGTATTTTGATTTGAACTTTTATCAAAGAGATATGAGTGTCACGCCCGAGTCTATAGCAATAATAGCTGAAAGAATGTTGCATGAGATTGGCACCTTACTTCTGTTACGTTACGCCATCTGTCTTGCCGGAGTTAGTTCGAATGCGTTGTATTGGAACGATAGTGAAATACTTTGTTACACATAATGTACACTTTTCAAAGCAAATGTAGCAGCGCTTACTTATCGCCAACTGCAACCCTACCGCGTTCAACATTAGGCCGAGAATGGACGCAGCGCGCCGCGACAATGCTCTTGGCATGCTTCGCCGACAATGGCTTTTTTGTCTTTTTGTCGATATTACGGGTTTATTTAAGTGAAATTGAATAAATGGTCATCTCACGATGTTTCGCTATTCAATCCGTTGGAGTGTGGCGGCTGTGCGGTGCTCGTAATGCCCGCTCTATTTTTCTAAAATAAAACTAAAATCGGGAAGAATGAAAGTACAGAGTGTGGAGTAAAATGTGAATGTAGGTCCGGTCTGTTCTTTGTATACAGCCTGCGAGAGCTTTTGTGGACATTCAGTGTTGAGTTCTGGTGAGGAGCCGACATGGACTTCAAGATATGTGTACTGATGCTGGTGGCACTTTGCCTGGAGGACGGAGAAACCGGAGGCCATGGAGGACATCAGTAAGGATTGCTCTTAAATGTCGTTAGTAAAAAAGTGGACCTGCATCTTTTTCCTGGTGAAAAATAGTTTAAACTCCCATTTAGATTGAAGTAACATTTTCTGTATGAATTTCTACAAAAATCTAACCAAATAAGTTGCAGTGTTCACTCTCATCACTTCGGTATTCTATAAAACTTTTTACATTATTTATTCAGTGAGACTTTCACAATAATAGTATTTATATACTCTAACTTATTTTATTTTTAAATAATTCTGCAGAAAAGCAAATTTATCTTTTGAATAGTTGAAATAATTTCGCCGTTGCTAAAGCGATTTTTAATTGTTATATCATAAAATGTACATCTAATATTTGTGATGAAAATGATAGTGACATAGGAGTAATACGTAGTTCTGACCCCACGCTAGCATTATTCGTACCTACTTAAATAATATATTTGAAGAACTATGTGGGTAGTTACACACTTCGATACACTGCGAAAACATTCCATGTAAATGTTGTGCAGTAAACTAAAATAATGTTTATATCTATTGTCCGCAATAAATTCTGTTTTTTTCAGCGATCACGTGAACGTACACGTTCCCGAGTTCATCCACCACGACCACCACACCAAAGTGATCACTATCCACCATCATCACCACAAACCAAAGGAGCATCACCATCACCATCACCATCGTCACCCACCACCGAAACCTTATATTCCTCATTATCATCATCATCATAGGAAGAAGGCTCACAGTGTAACAAAGACAGAGTCTAAAGGACATGGTCATGGCCACCATGGGCATCACGGACACCATGGGCATCATGGCCATCATCATAAAAGCCATGGGCATGGTCATCATAATCACCACCACGACCTCCCGAGCTACGATCCGCCACGAATACCATCATACGAGGACGATTACGCTTCATCATATACACCACCTGTACCTTCCTTCCCTAGTATCGGCAATCAAGTACCTCAAGTCCGCGGGGTGACGCATACTGTGAAGCAAGTTAAAGTATACGATTCCTTGCCCGGTGCGATACCCAACACTGACAATCGCGGCTACGAAGTCACAGAAAATGGGGAAGATGAGGAGGAAGATGTTTTCACCTCCATCCATGGCTTGCCGCAGACTTATCCTGCCACTTACGGGTACTTACAAGGGGCGGCAGAAAATCCCTCTCATGATCCATTTGCAGCAGAGCTTACACCCCAAGCAGCGGTTCAAACGAACAACCACGATCCGTTCGCTTCAGCTATACCTCAACCGACCGTCGCGCTATCAGGTGGCCAGAACTTTCCTATTACCCAACACGACCCCTTCGCCACATTAGTTCCCACACAAAATACCGGCTTGACCATCCAGCCATCAGACTTTCCGGCAGCATTTGACGGTAACTCAGGAATAGACGTCCAGCCGACCTCTTACGCAGGTACAGGCGGAGATAATACGGTTTACCTCTCGCAAGATGGGAACTCCATAAACGATGCACCTGTGTCATTTACAAGAGAAGCAGGAATACAACAAACAATTAAAACGGGTGGCATAGACACTCTTACATACTGATATTCTGTCATCGTTTTCAACCTCGAAGTGGATATTATGCCAAAAATGTTGACTACTTTTAGAGTTTATGGATTTTTTTATTAAATTATTTTGTATAATGGTGGTCTAAGTACAATCTAATATAAGTAAAATATTGAATTATAAAGTAGAATTTGCTACTTGCTTATAAGTATATAAGTAGATTCTAGTTCGATCTTACATCAGTCCAATTTGCTTTTATTAAAAAGAGCACGACACTGAACCAATTGCAATCGGCCTACATCCGGATTACATAAACGTAAAATCATAATAAAACTGTAAGAACGTAAAGTGCCGTAACACGAACGAGCAAAAAATATAACTCTTCAATCTGTTACATAATCATTTACTTTGGGAGCAGGTAGCTATTACCTGCTATGTAAATAAAAAAACCCTTTCATAGATTGGTCTACATATTGACTTTACTGTTTGCCCTTTCGTTTTGCGATAACGCTCACCTAGGTTGTATACCGTTTTAGCAAATCGTAAGTTCTTATAAATAGTAGACATATTTTTTTCATTTATAGTTAAATATTAATGTTTATTAATTCGTTGGTGTTATTTAGTTTTTAGGAGAGGAGTTGTACAAATACGTTTGTACAAATAAAATGTATATTGACTTTTCCTGATTTATTATTTCAACCTTTAACCAGCGTATTCAGCCGCATATTTCTCGTAAGATCGTGACATCAAACAATAAATTAATGTTTAAGACTGCCACTGTTTACAACCACAAAAACAAAGCAGCAAGCTCGTTCTTATTGTTTCTATAAAATGAAGTCGAATCGAAACAAATACCTAATAGAACAAACAAACAGTTTCTCACGATTAGCTGACTAATGGGAAACGGAAAACGGAGAAATTAAAGACAAAAGATGTTTTCTAAAACGTTTTCATTTTTACGATAGCCGGCGTAGGTAATTTATTGTACCACTTCACCGTAAATTACAAGGACAATTCCGTAAGTTACGAGACACTTAAAAATCTTAATATATATGGATTACCGTAGGTGGAGGCTGGTGGAAGACATTATGGGTCCTCTTCTGTTTTATAACGTTTATCAGAAAAAATCTGACAATCTGAAAATGGCAATTCTGACGCAGTGTTGATATTACTATATACATAGGCGTAGTCGTGGAGTTGAGTTGCTCCTCCGTTGTGCATAGTGTGCTATCAAAACCTGAGGCTATATATTTCAAAATAACTAACTAACTAAGGCCTTTTACCATCTATAGTAGATGATTTATACAGCGTCAGGAGGCAACTTTTACCTTCACAGACGGGTCGCTGTAGTGCCCGGGACGAATTAAGATGGAGTAGGCTTGCCCAGCACCTATTCCATCCTCTCAGCTTAATCGGCCTTGTCCACAGGAAAGACATGGTCAATACGTGCGGAGCTGACTAAGCCGCGGGTTTCCTCACGATGTTTTCCTTCACCGTTTGAGAGTACTGGTATAGCGCACATAATTTTTTCACACAGAAAAATCCATTGGTACACGACCGGATTTGAACCCACGACCTTAGGATCGGAAGGCGGGGTCACTACCAACTAGACCACCAGTGCTCTCGTGCTCTCTGAATCTGAATCTGATCTCTGAATCAGAAGGTATTCTATAATCTGTCTGAATAATTACAAATTTTAAATTATTCAGACAGAGTGATTACCATCTCAGACAGTTGTTGTTATACACAGTTAATAAACTAATCTTATCTTCCATACTTTTAAATCTTTCTGATTTCCTTTCCTAAATCCTATTTAAAACGTTCCTAATCCCGGCCTTATTTTATGATTTTTAGGCAGTACCTATAATGACATTTTGCTCCTTCCTTCCACTCGACACCACTAAAACGACACCATCCGTGGTGTCGTATGGAATCACTAGTCCATACGACACCACCGACTAATAGTGAGGTTACCTACATACAAAGTTGTTGATATGAAAACTCCAATTATGTTCAAGCAGTTTCATTAATGAGGTATGTCATTTGATAAAGTTTATATTTATCTGTCACTCAAATGGTCATCTTGACATTGTTCATTGCAATTTGCAATTTGTGTTTCTGGACATCACTAGGGTGGTGTCGTATGGACTAGTGATTCCATACGACACCACGGATGGTGTCGTTTTGGTGGTGTCGAGTGGAAGGAAGGATTTTGCTTACAGATATATATAATGTTTTTTAAATAATCTTATGAATAAATGGGCAGGTACATAGTAGTGTTTAACCACTTGGTAAGTAGTATTTAAGAAAACTATTTTGCGGGGAGATGGACGGTACACTTGACTAGACGGAACGACAACCAGTGGACCAAAGCAGCCGAATGGGGGCCAAGCGCTCTGTGGCGGCCTCGTCCTAGACCGCCTGCCCGGTGATCAGACGACATTAAGAAGGGTAGTGGCGTCAGAAGTTGTATGATAGAGAAGAGGCATTTACCCAGTAGTAGGTGTCACCGGCTGTATAAAAGTAGATATATAATGTTTGAAAAGTATCATAACATCGGATGGCTATGGCTGGTTATAAACAAAATACACACAGTTGGCCTATGTTTACGTTGGGTGCGTCACCGTTATGAATTTCATGCTGATTCCTAAAATGAAAAGGTAACTTTTTCGAATGTAAGTGCCTTCTCCATGATACATACACTGGAATAGATGAAAGTGGGAACCTACTTAAGTCCGTACAATAATTTTTGATTTTTACGACTGTGTGTACTGAATTCGGTGTCTGAATTGTAAAAAGAAGCTTTTCTTTGCGTCTCCGTCCGTGAGGGTGCGTACGCGGCAAAAATTAGCTTTTTATGTAGTTACGAGAGATTGAAGGCGTGATAAGGATGTGGAAAGGAGAGTAATCACGGGAAATAAAGTGAATGGGGCACTACCTGGCACTACACACCTTTATGAACAGCCGAAAAGTCTCCTAAAAAGCATGGCAGGCTGTGTATAGAGTACTAGTGCCGACACTTATGTATGGTAGTAAAAGTTGGGTATGGCAGAAGGAACATCAAAATAGAGTAAGTAAGTAAGCGTTCGTGGTGTAGCTTGCTTAGAGGTTCTTGATTGATCGTTGATGTTAAGCAAAGTTGTGCGCGGTCACAATTTGGATGGGTGACTGCAAGTGGTATTACGAGCTGAGCGCTTCCGTGCTTCGGAGGGTAAGTCGTTAAGCCACGACGGAGGCCTTTAGGCGGCCTGAAAACTCCGTCACAAGAGTTGGCCAGCTTATACGAACTTACTTACTAGATCGGAGATACGTGATCTCTGCCTACCTTATGGGAAACAGGCGTGATATTATGTAGGTATGTATGTTTTATGTACCGAAATATTGCGGATAATAGGGAAAGCAAAGTTTTATAAAAGGTGCATACTCTCGTTCACAATATTTTTTTAAATACCGATGGTGACTAGATTCAGTAGAGTGATATTATAATTAATAAGAGTATGCACCTTTTTGTAAAACTTTACTTTCCCTATTCGCTTTTGCCGGACTATACAATACCTACTATATTTAACCCTTCAGCTTCTCCTTACATTAAAGATCGTTTTAAGTTCCGTTGAAGTTCAAATTCACATGTTCTACGTTCTAATTTTAATCTCGCATTAATCTAAGTAAATAAGAATATCAACGGGCGCGAAAACTAAAAGGAACAAAATATAGAAGGGTCATTAGAAAGTCAATTATGTAGCGATTTGTTATTTTCATTCGACTGTGGCGATGTCGACTGTAGTTATGTCATAAAAATAGTTGACTATCATTGACTATACCTGAGCTGGAAAGAAATCAAGTCACGTTCCCTCTTAGCAATGACAACACTACTTACTACTAGTGGTGAAAAATTTAGTGTGCCTCAAAGGCTTCTTTCGTGCATTTGACACAGGTTTTCGACCTTTTTAGGTTCTATGACATGCCGCCGGTTTCCTCACGATGATTTACTTCACCTACCGTTTGAGAGTATTGCAATAAAAAATCATTGGTGGACGATCTTACGACCTTAGGCGGTGTTATCTGAAAGTGGGGCCGCTACCACTAGCTAGACCATCAGTAGGTACTAATGAGATAATCGATTACTTTAAGAAAAAGTATGAATAGAGCATAAAAAATAATTATACTTGGAGTGCCCAATAATCGTAAGGACTATGATGCTCGATTTTTTTTACATCATAAACGTAGTCAGCTATTACTGGATGACACGCGAGGGACGAGAGAATGGCGTAATACAGAGGAGGCCTATTTATACTCCAGCAGTGTGTGCAATCCAGCTGAGATGAGCATGAAAATCAAATATCGTTGTACTTATTTGAAAAGATAGTCTACACTAATAATATTATAAGGAGGAAAGATTTGATTGCTTGTTTGTTTGCATTGAATAGGCTCCGAAACTACTAAACCGATTTAAAAAATACTTTCACGGTTGGGAAGTATATTATCCCCGGGTGACATGGGCTATATTATATTTTCAAAAAAATTAGGGATCCTTACTAAAACTCCAATAATGTATCCCGAGGTGTAAAAAAATTACCAAAAAAATTCCTTACACCGCTTGTGCTGCGAAAAATATTAATGATAGAACAAAATAATGTACTACGACTTTGCGAAACACATCATTATCTACAAAAAGTGTCGCGACAGCATATAGGTATGTCTAGTTATGTCACAATAAATGTTCTATTATTTAAAAAATTTAACTGAAATGCTGGCGCTAAAAAAGGCTCTTTATTTGTCCCTTAGTATTAATCCTTATCAAAATAAATTACTTTATATTCAAGACTGCTTCAATAAATTTATATAACTTTTTGAATCATTCAATTCGGACATTCCATTCGAAAGATATAACGGGTTTAAAAATGTAAGTATTAGAGTAAAGTAAGTGTGCGTGTGTTAAAATTCATAATTTTTGAATTTTTTGTTAAATACTCATGCAAAGCCGGGGTGGGCTGCTGTCGCGGATGTGAGACACGAGAAGTACGGATACGAGAACATTTACAACCTGCATTATATTTCTTACAGGTCCGTTTCTGTCTCCATGGTACTCGAAGTTTCTGATCCCTACGATACAGGTTTTTCTATTTATTTATTGTATTTCCATTTTCAAATCGTCGTTGGAATGATAAGCTAAATAAATAAGGTCAATAACAAAATGAATCATAGTGTATAGTAGAAGATAAAATATATTAAATAAAACACGATCAACAACGATGTATAAAATATTAAACAGTTTTATTAACAGTTACTTCTCACAATAGTATAATTCACAACAGCTTATTAAAGCAAAAATGTAAGAAACAAACATTCAAACACATTCATTCATACATACATAAAATCACGCCCGTTTCCTATAGGGGTAGGCAGAAATCACGGATCTCTTTTGCTGCGTTTCTGACATAATTCTTTCACTTCATTCGATAGTGAATGAAGTTTATTAGTATTACATTTTTCATGCATGCTCGTCGGCTTAGGGTAATCATGACCTGGCCCTTTTCCACTACATCTTCGTTTACTCCACATCGCTCTTTTATTACGCTATTTCTCACTCTATATCTCAAAGTCACCCCACATATACTTCGTAACGCACGCATTTCCACTGCATTCATTCTACTCTGATATTTCTTCTGCCATACCCAACTTTCACTATCATATATAAGTGTCGGCACCAGTACAGCCAATCGTGCCTTTTAGGACACATTCCGGCTGCTCATAAAGGTGTGTAGTGCCCCATTCGCTTTATTTCCCACAATCACTCTCCTTTCAACATCCTCCTCATGCTTTCCATCACTCGTAAACATTTTTTCATCTTGGGTCAAATCACCTACATTTTACAAATATATAAAGGTATGTCGTCTCTTTAGCACGCCATTCTTTTCGATCCTGCGCTAACCGAATCCAGTGGATACCCGCCGACTTCATAATGTCATCAGTAATGGCGTGCTAAAGAAAAGACCTATACACAGCAGTGGATGGTTCCGGGCTGCTATAATGATAATGAAAGGTTATTTAGTCTAGGGTGTTTTGGTACCCTCAATGCTACGTGGTTTGGTCACACATACAGGGAATCCTAGTGTCGGGAACTGCGTTTGTGATTGTTGGATGTTATATTTTTTGTGTACATTCACAATGAATGATAAACCGACCACATAATATATACATACATTATCACGCTCGTATTCCTAATGGGGTGGGCAGAGCCACAAGTAATCATAAGAAAACTTGCAACCACTCCTGCTTCAAAGTACTAAGATGGTGAACCATGGTGACAGGTGATCAGACCATCGCCCATATAGATGGTCCGTCATGTTGGAGAGGATACTTTCCCTTAGTCGACTTTTACGATATGCTCGAGCAACCACACAATGTTCAAAATAATGAATAACAATTTTATTGTGCCTATTGTGGTTTTGACATGGTATTATTTGTATGTCTTGTTAGCATACTTTGTTTAGTAGACCACAAGGAATCACAATATTATTATTTCGATCATTAAATTACTGCAGTCGTCTCAACATATAATTTTGTGATTGATGATGATATGATACTTGATGACATTACATCAATGTCATAAAAGTGATTTTGTCACAGCAAATTGATTGATTTACAGAGCAATTTATATAACAAAACTCCCCACTTTTCTGTAAAAGTTTTCCAAGAGCACCCACTAAAATAAGATTTTTCGAAATTCCCCAAAAGGGTGTTGTAGTGGTTTTCCAGTGAGAAGCTGGGTGGCACGGACAACTTCAAACTATACTAGATATGTGTATGAATTAAAAAATTGCCAAAAGTATAATTGTGTTGCTCTTTTCAAATTGCTAGGGGAAACTGTTTTAAAACCCTTAACATTACGTATAATGGTTAATTTCTAGTTACATTTACCTATAAACGAAATCACATAACATCGCACTTGTACAGTCAACAACAAAAATATGTGGTAGAGAATTTTTCATGATTACTTATTTATATTTATGTGGTTGTACATAATGTACGAATGTAATAGTTTCCTTTATAAAAGGACTTACTCAAACATCTGCAATGCCTCAATACACTTCTTCTTTAGTCTTTAGTTGTCCATTTCTTTAAACCAATTGTGTAGATTAATTTTTGTCTTTTAATGTGATAATTTATTATTTTGATACTTTGTGCTCTAACCGCCTGAAACACAGGATTACCTAGTTCAGGCTCTCGTGTATTTCTTATCTAAGTACCTACACTTAAGACACTGTAGTTGTAATTTTTCTTGTCTAACAAACCTTATTGAATAAATGATTATTATTATTATTATTTCTAAATAGACTTCGAATCAATAGACTTACCTACAAATACTTATTTATAATACTGTGTGCAACAACCAAATAGAGCTACTTATATATTCTATATTTACAAAAGAAGAAAACTAACTGAAGCTTTTATCAAAGGCATTTGAATGCTTACCGCCTCAAAACTGATGGTAGAGACACTCGCAATTTCTTGGGTTTAGTTTTAAATCACACAACATGGATATCTATCCTAATTAATATTGCTTCAGTATTTTGTACATATCTCAATCTTGACGACTAAATTGATTTGGATAGGTGAACCATCTCAGATGTTTAGTTATTTACCTAAAACTTCAACCGTTGGCAAATGCATTTACCTGCACACGGCACTACGAAGCTACACTAAGAGTTTAAATATAAACTGTACTGTTGAAATGCGGTCTGATTCTCATCTACAATCTACAGGCCTGTTGTATGGACATGTTTATTCATGGCTGTGTTCATCAAAGCCTGATAGCGAGTAGCTGTCGTGGTCGCCACCTTCAAAGCTGACAGGGGAGTCCCCGTAGCCACCATCGTGACCCTCATCTGCGGCGCCCCAGCCGTGTCCTG
Organism: Scotopteryx bipunctaria; assembly: GCA_949320045.1. Lineage (NCBI taxonomy): Eukaryota > Metazoa > Arthropoda > Insecta > Lepidoptera > Geometridae > Scotopteryx > Scotopteryx bipunctaria. The sequence goes on from OX439440.1 coordinate 10,197,002, forward strand.
GAAATAATAAAATAGTATGATTTAAAATTTTTCTTTCACTATTACTGATTTAAGAAAAAAATATTTTTAAGTCTTTTTAATATTTTATTTATTGTCACAAAACTATGTTTACATGATTGCCTTCAAAGAAGGTAATTGAATTCAAAGTTATCATTTAGAAATCAAGGAAGAAACTCAAATCACGTATCGGAATCATATGCATGTTCTACGGCGATAGTATCAATTTATTCCTATTCGACGTACCACTTTCTTATTACCTACTTTGAAATGAAAGTTAGAACAATAACTTCCTTATTTTATAAAAAGTTTGTTAAAAACTACCTACTAAAAGAGCATAAATATTATGTTATATAGAAAAATGCAGTTTTTATACCTACACTATAGTTATAAACAGTATTATTGCTAGTAAATAATTCATAAAAGTGACGAATTCGTTGGAAAACGGGAGCTCTACCGTATTAATTTCAAAGATTCTTTGACGAAAAGAAGGAAAGTCAGGTATCCATTGGTCCCTAAAACTATTGTTAAACTATGGTTTTCTTAATTTTTCTCCTTGTCATCGTCAAACTTAAACAAAGAGAAAAATCAAGAAAACCACTGGGACCGGGAGATAGTGAGATCATGGACCCTTCTTCATACATACATTTTATCACGGCCGTATCTCAAACAAACCCTTCTATATAACTAAAAATATTTGCAGCCAATTCATAGGGAGTTCATCAAAAAAGAGACATGGATTAAGCAGTATTCTCACCTCCTCCATGGTGTGGGGCAGCCTTAGGTTCCCCGTAAGTGTACCCCAGCACTTCATAGTGGTCGTCTCCGCCACCACCACTCTTATGGTGAACATGTTTCACAATAGTGTGCTTATGATGGTGATGCTTGACGTACACAGGCACATGAATGATAACTTTTTTGTGGCCACCGCCACCGCCAGCCAGGATCATGGAAGAAAGCTCCGCCAAACATACTAGAGCCAACTGGAAACAAATAAATATATATGTTTGATCGTCTATCAAGATATTCTCCTTATCTGAAAGATCGGACGCATTCAGTGAAAACGATCGCAAGGCAAATATAGGTATTAAGAACTCGTTAGCAACACAACAATAGAATGGACATAAAATAATGTATAATCGCTCGCATCAGTCTGATTATTATAAACCTTGGTTCAGGGAAAACATAAAATTATACCTATGCTAGTAACAATAATAGTAATGACCATTTGCAAAAAAGGAAAAAATATCGTAACGTAACTTTCTAAGTCTGCATCTTTACGTAACTATAATAAAAACAAAATATTACGTCCAATAGCGGTGACTCGGTAAACCTTTCATTTAACCATTTAAAATATGTCTTTGGGCCAGACTGCTCAATTTTGCTGTTAAACGAACCTGGTTGATTCACAATTGCTGGGTTTTGATAAATTGACCGTCACTTAAAGCCAATTTTCTAAACAAAATAGTTCTTAACTATTTAAATTGCTTTTGCATATTCAAACTATTTTGTATTTTCGTTCATTCGTTAGTCAATTGTTAGTATAGAGATTTTGTCAAATCTCTAGAGATAATGGAACAGTCGTTTGTTTTTCTTCTTAATTTGAGTGAAGCAATGATTAGAAAACCATGACTGTAGTTAGGTTTTTGTTTGAAACTGCCTTAAAAGCCGAGTTAAATCGCGTAGCGAGGCGTAGAGGCCGCCTACGCGGAATTTCAACATATATTTGATATATTTCTAATTCTTTACATTTGTGTTTAATTTGTCGTAAGTACTGATTATATGAGCTTTATTGCAATCTCAAAATATTACATACATAATTAATTATTATAACATGATTACGTAAGTATCTAATTAATTACCTAGAATTAAATAAGTCGGTAATATTTTGTTTATATTAAGTATTATTTTATTGATGTGGGTGATCAAATAAAATGTTTTTTGACAACTCACCAGAAATCGTGCGGACATCGTGTGAGTGAAAGAGCTTTTTCAATAACCGAACGCGAGTAGAGTCGGGCGGTGTGTGATAAAGAAAATTATACAAAACTTGCTTTTATATCGCAACGTGGTTGCGTTTCGCGACACTGCATCTTAGCTACATCGAACAGATCTAAACCACGAAATAGAAATCTCCACTTTCAATCTTAACCATTTGATATAAAGCACAGTTTTCTTCAACACCAATAAGTTAGTACCATTTCATAAATATTCGTGAATATTCGACCAGAATACCTGAAGACTAGGTTCAATTTAGATCAGTTATTGAACAGTTACGACTGTATTATTAAAGAGAAAATGTTATCTTTATTGGACGTCTGAATGAGAATCTGTTCGTAGGAAGTGAGATGAAAATAAAGCTGCTGATCGTTATCACTCTATATAAAAAATATAAATTGTAGTGGGGAGTCACGAACTTCATGAACTTCTCTTGTGCGTCTTTATCTCCCACATTAAAGGAAATCACAGATATAAAAAGATCTTTAATTTTCCTATGCTTATTTACCTACACTATTTTGTAAACTATAGGAGCTCTCGTCAACTTCTCATCAAAAGTTAAACTCTTTGATGTAATGCAATCCCGTTCTGATTGTTATTCACCAATATAGTGACAAGGCGAAACTTAAGAGGGCCCTTACCGAGTTAAGTAATGTGCTAAATAATAGGGATAAGGGCAATTAAATACACATCTTAATATACTCAACTATAATTATAATCAATAAAATAACGAACTCGTCTGTTGTAAGGGTCCGCCCGACGTGGTAAAGCCCTGCAAGTTCTCCAAACTTATCCTTTTTAATATAATAAATTTAAGTATAGCTATCTAACGAGGTAACGTCGCCAGCTTTTTTGGAAACTTACCTGCGGTCGGTGATCTGAGATCTGTTCTCTATCATCAGCTTATTTTAATTTCTTTTTATTATACCGAGTAGCCACAAGTTTTTAATATTAAAAAAAAAACAACGCGTTATGAACGATTCGTCGTCCAAAAGTAGAATATTGGAATCGGCCACTAGTATTTGTCCTCGTCTGCGCTTCTGGTTTAGAACCATCTATTTGTATCTTATCACCGACTAACCGCACCAGAAATAGTAAAAACTTACATATTGACTAGGAATAACTAATTAGCCGTTATAAAGACTATTAAAGACCATGGTGATGCTGACACTAACTCACTTAGCTATACTTACATACATACTCGTATTATCACGCCCGTATAGGGTGGGCAGAACCATTAAGCATAAGTCAACTGGCAACTGTTGATTTAAAGTCCCAGAGTGGATATACTCGTAGTGAATCATGGTGACAGGTGATCAGCCCAGCGCCTATCATGTTGGAGTCTCGACTTTTACGACATGCTCAGGTAGAGAAGCAGCTGGATGCATTCTAATTTTTTTTCTTTACTCCCAGTCCAGCAGAAATATAGTTAGCTATACATATAACCACATAATGACTATCCACGAGATTGGAGCTACTGTCACTTTTACTTAACATTCCATTTCCGATGAAAGGGAATCTTGTGATGGTTGCAAATATTACAGTGATTATATGCTGTTATACGTACGCGTATGAATGTAAAGATAAATATAAAGATCATTTACTTGTCTTGAATATGGTCATAATTTTACATTTTTGTCATTTATAATGTCAATGGAGTTTAGCATATTCAGTTATAATAACATGACATACAAATACTTATTATTTAAGGAACTAAAATTAAATTTAAAAAAATATATACATTAAAAGAGAAACAAAACAATGTCAAAACTTAATAAAATAAAAATAAAAAATAATAACAACAAAAACTAAATTACAGTCAAATCATAATAAAAAAGAATATAAAATTAAATTAAAAGTCAATAAATTCTTCAATTGTATAGAAACAGTTTAATGCTAACCATTTTTTTAGTGTGTAGTGTAGATGTTGGGCAAGCTTACTCAATGTAAAATCGACCCTGGCACTACAGTGTCCCGTTAGTGCAGGCAAAAGTTCCTACCTGATGCTGTACAAATGATCTACTTTAGAAGGCCTTAGTTTTTTGTATGATCCAAGGCACTGATGAGAGAGAAGAGAAGAAAAATTAGAGGGGTTATGGAGGTAGGAGGTAGTTATTATAAAAAAATATTATTGACCTTATTTGACCGTGGAACTGAGACAATATTGGGAAATCCCTGGAAATCCGAAACTATTTTAATAGTATTCTGTCGTTTTGTCAAAAAAATGTAAAGCGCTTTTTGACAGACAATAACGTTGCTATGCGTCGTCCGTTATTATAATATAGGAATCATTAGCTACATTAGCTACGCACGTTCCTATCAAATGTACACAACACACCACAAATCATTTTTACTTGCATGCCAATCATAAGTTTCAAATACAAGTAGTTTAGTTACCTAAACTGCTATTAAGTTAAAAAAGTAGATTGATAGTTTCTTCAATTTAAGGCCACGCCATAAATGCCCACGCAATAATAACTTCTTTAATTTCAAAAACAATTAAGTAGTATCGACTAAAATCGGTTACAAAGAGCCCCAGGATATTATACTTCGGTCACCAACCTCGGCCCTTCGATACGGCAATTAAATAAATAAAGGATTAAAAAAAGGTTAATTATTTTATCGATTACTGCCTAAGCCTACTGTCAACTTCCGCTCAGTGAGCCGTAGCGGGCACTCAACTTGAAACAGAGAGTTTTCTGTGAAGGTCATGTGAGTAATAAACTTAGGTACCTGTACCAAGTTACAGATCTGTGTATAAAAACAAGAAGTTTCCTCACAACCGTGAGGAAACTGGCCTGTCGTAGAACCTAAAAGTTCTAAAGCATTATGTCAAGTACACGAAAGGAGCCTCTTTGAGGTGCACTTTAATTCTTTCAGTATGGACTAGTTCTAGATCTATTGACACGAGTAGTAATAGTAGTAGTAACAATAACTTTCACTTGAGTCGTTGATAAGTTAAGGTCAAAAGCTACCGAGCTTTTGATCCAATATTTTTGCTTTGCCCTTCAATTCTAATTGTTGGTATGGGAACAAAGATCTAGATTCCCACAATGCGGTGTATTTTGCGTGCTTTGCCCTTATTTGACGATAGACAATACAGCTTATTTATACATATTTTACGGCTTACGATTGTCTAAGTATGTCTATAATATTAAACATTCGAATGTTTACAATGTAATTAAGATCCTGGCCGAAATACACGGTTTCCCAAAACGCAACGATAGCGTGAATATAGGTAAAAGTGCCGCCATCTAGTTACATAATAATTTGGTGTAATGCTCTAGAATACTCCGCTATGAACTATTATAAAAGAAAATAAGCTCGCAAGTAGGTAACTTATGGGCTAGCGTGCACTATGGCTGTATTGTTGAAACATTAATAAAAATGAACATGTACAAGAAAATATTTCTAAATTATTAACACGATACTGGGTTACCAGTACTCTCAAACGATAAAGGAAAACATCGTGAGGATACCGGCATGTCGTATAACCTAAAAGTTCGAAAACCTTTGAGGATAAAGAAATGAGGAAAAATCCTTTGAGGCGCAATTCAAATCCTTTCACCACACTGGTTCAAAAAAACAAGTGACCAGTTAGTACCTAGTGTAAATTTAGATAAACAAACATACGAGTACTTGGAGATACACGACGCAATGCTTCTCTGCCGGATGTTACGTGAAGTAAAAAAATCTGGAATTCTTTCTTTTTTAATCTACTGAACAAAATAGTGTTCTAATTACGCAATAGAACATGCATTTCTGCGTTACACTTTCACATTCGTATATTTATTTAAATACTCTATTGTCTATCATACATAGGTACATATACATTATAATAGATACCTATAATCTAGACTCTAGATTCTAGAGCAATGAAAAAGATTGAGGCCACATTGAATATCATAATCTTATTGAATTTAGTATGTTCACAAGAAAATAACATGGAAGTAAGAACGTTCTTCTTTTCAGTTTTAGGAATGCAGTAAATTCAACACCGAAATTCTAAATTGGTCAATAAAGATTATCGCTTATTCACATTCATAATCAAGCAGTACCAAATCAAATGCAGTAATATTTAAAACATCGTCGAAAAGCCTCTGTGGAGATAAGATTTTGATAGAATAATTGTGATAGGAGTAAATAATAGGCTAGGGTACATAAGGCAAGGTTTACACAGATGTGATGACTGACGAGTGGTTTTCTGTTTTATGTCTTTTATTTGCATAATATGAAAATGTAGAAAAAATCTTTATCATAATAGTTTTCGTCATAATGGCGGCTTGCAGATAAAGTACTCTCAAAGAACACGTTCACCACGTGTAATTAAGCTATTATGTCTTAGGTAATTACTTTGAGCGATTACGAAGAACTTTTGTTTAGCAACGTTGCCCGTCATTTATACTTACTATAATATAAATGTGAAAGTTTGTGAGGATGTTTGTATGTTTGTGCCTCAATCACGCCTAAACGGCAGAACGGATTTGTACGAAACTTGAAATATACATAGTAATAGTAACAGCATACTATGTATATTATAGGTAGTCTATTTTTTATCCGACTAAGCTGAGAGGATGAAATAGGTGCTGGGCAAGCCTACTCCATCTTAATTCGTTCCAGGCACTACAGCGTCCCGTCTGTGAAGGTAAAAGTTGCCTCCTGACGCTGTATAAATCATCTACTATAGATGGTAAAAGGCCTTAGTTAGTTATTTTTTATCCGGGTACCACGCGAGTGAAGCCGCGAGCGGCAGCTAGTCTGTCAATAAAGCGCGCTGTTGTATAATTGTTGCCTAGTGAATAAATACATGGTTTAAACCGGGTGTAAATGTTTCGCTTCGATGTGGGTGGTACCCAAGGTCTACGGACCGGCTCCCTGCGCGTTCTAACTACGCTTGTAGTTATGATATCCCATCTTTTTAAACTATTCCAATTAATTAAGACCCTGGGAGCTTTGGAATGTTCTCAACCGAACTCAAATTCATCTATGTGGTTTGTGTTCATTTGGTTGGTTCTGTGACGGATATACTCTTAACAAAATGGCACACCAGTGACGTATTTAAAAAGTACGCTTAGTTACATCCTTGAGAATATTTGCAGTTTTATCTAGAAATTATTTTTATTCGGGATATGGTGTAGGTACCTACCTAAGGCGTGAGTTGTTATCAATTGGCGTGATTGAGGAGTAAATATTTTCACAAACTTTCGCATTTGTATAGGAAGTTGGATTTTAATATTCCGTGGAATTGTCCGACTTATTTTATAGGTATCAGGGACTTTTCATGGTAAGCATAGGTAAGAGCCTACACGATTGACGGTAGTGAACTCTTGAATGGAAGTGATGTTATTTATGCTCTCTCGGAATATCTTCGGAGCGGCAACTTTTGTAACGTACAGTTAATATTAACTTAGGGCTTGGAAGATAATCTCTCATGAATATTACATTGAATTGAAAAATAATTTAGATGCACAGTAAGTAATAAAAATGTGCTTAAACTGAGATGTGTCTATTAGTACCTATTGCATACTAGGAATTAATTTTTCTTGTCGGAGTAGTAAACTCCACCTAGAGCAAAAGCCGTGAAACGTAAAGTGAAAGGTACAGCGAAGATAAAGTATCGAACAAAGGTAGCGAAATGCCAAGGTATTTGCACTACGAATACTTAGTTGTAATTTAATAGTACGTTCGTGAACGTGTAGATGGCGATATGTACCTCTTACTGCACTCGTGACGTAGCTTGCTTAGACGTTCTTGATTGATCGTTGAAGTTAAGCAACGTTGTGCGCGGTTACAATTGGGATGGGTGACCGTGCCGTTACGAGCGGAGCGCTTCCGTACTTCTGAGGGCACGTTAAATTGTCGGACCCGGCTTTTAAGTCGTTAAGTCATGACGGAGGCCTTTAGCCGGCCTAAAAACTCCGTCACTAGAGTTGGCCACTAGCTCATACAAACTGACTTTACTGCTGTTATTAGATTGCTATAATCTAGCCAAATAATAGCCAAATAATAGAATGCGTCCAGCTGCTTCTCTCCCCGAGCATGTCGTAAAAGTCGACTAAGGGATAGTATCCTCTCCAACATGATGAGATACAACAAGCAAGTATTCCCAAGGAGGGTTGACGTCAGGCAAGCGGCTGGTCATAAAACACCTTAGCCAAAACTCTTACAGCATGATCCAAGGAACATGCTGTTCCGACCCCACATAAGGGCAGGAAGATGATGAAGATAATGATGATGATGATCTAGCCAAGATCAAACGTCATAAATCAGGCTACCTTCTGTCCATGGCTTTATTTACGCTATTGTCTTTTGAATAATTGGATTTTGATTAAATTATACTGACCAAGCTTTACATTTGCCTTAGACATCCAATTTATGTAGAGAGTAGGTTAGTGAGAATTGACATAAGGACCTAAAGGTGGTGTAACGTTGTTCGTCGTAACGTTACGATGCGAGCATTCATATAGTCAGTTCAGCCGAGCCGAGCCGCTCGTCGCGAGCTCCAAGTGCTCTGTTTCTTGACGAATCGCTTTGAGTGTGCCGTACGTGTCATGTTCGCCACGAATGTATGAAATGCTCCTGTCAGTCGCCTTTAATATTAATTTTTACACCTTTTAATATTCTAAATGCGAAAGGTTGTGTGCGAGTGTGTTTGATCTCATTCATTTCCGTAACAGCTGAACGGATTTAGTTGAAACTTGGAATACATATTGCTTATGCCTTGTATAAACCATAAGGAGCTTCTTATTTGGATAAGTACCACGTAAGAGAAGCCGCGGGCGAGTGCCTATGTGAAATAGCTCAGCCTATCAGACTTTTAAATGTATCTAAAAATATAAAAAAAAATATTCACATTACGTCTAACTTTTTTTTAAATATGTAGTTTGAAATAGGAGATGTATTACCGTAATTCCAAAACTTGGAATTAACCTGTCATACTAAGATTTTCTGAGTAGGTACTCAGACTGTTAAACTTCCACACAACACTTAGGCCAGATTGCGCAGGACTTTCCTCTTGTTTTAAATATGAACTTTTATATCTTTGAATGATAGAACACGGTCCGGAAAGGCTGATTTACCGTAACACAAAAAATGTACCGATAAGCCGACTTTCTAATAAACCCAACAGATGTCCGACTCTCCTTGTATATAATAAATCTTTAGGAGTCCTCTTCTAAGAGCACTGGCTCCCAAGCTTTCGAAACAATGTAGTAGAGGATAAGAAAAACTTGATTAAAAAATCTGGTCTGATCATATTTTATGCTCTCTCTACTTGTCTTGTTTGTCTCCATCACAAATTTAGATTTTTAGTGGAGTTCGCTTATTAACGGACTTCAAAAAAGGAGGAAGTTCTTAATTCGTCTTTATTTTTGTGCCTATCATCCTAACAAATGTTACCATTTATAAGATAATTATTAATTTTATAAAATATTTCATCTATAGTATCCCAGCATTGGGACAAGAAAGACTGAAATTATTTTGTAAAAAAATTGACTCATTTATTTAAAAAAAAACTGTTTTCATCTTGTAAGTACAAAAGTTTGAGAGCCCCTCTGACATTTTAATGTGGTCTAATAATCAGAAAGAGTATAAAAAGGCTCCAGTGTACCGGTGGGCTTTAGCATGCCTCTAGATTGATGCCACTCAGGACAGCCATGCGGCTCTTAACCAGCTCTTTTTAACTTTTTTATCTTTACTTTGAATATTGCCTCCCATAAGGGCCTGAGACCGTTAAAAGTTGGGAATGCGCGATCAAGTGAATGAACTCATATTCACGTGGTTCGATGTTTTTTGTTTCTGTGCGACCCACGATTAGTAACAGAGTCGTCTACGGAATAAAAAGGATTGACGGATCAGATTCTTTTGTTTTTTTCTATATTTATTTGTTTGATACGAAATTGCGGGGGATTGAAAACCTTTCACAAATGATGTATGAATGTAAGAAGGTACGATATTATGATAGTGTGTTGAGGTATTATAGGTGCATAAGATAGTTGCGTGTGCGCACAACTTCCTGCCAGCGATCAGCAGTGAAACTCATAAAAATTCACAAATCAGGGAAATGCAACGAGAAAGTGATTTATAACATAGCATACCGAAAATTCGCTATTGCGTATCAACTAATAGACTCACTGGTCGTACGTACCTACGGAACTTCTTTTATCACATTTAGTTAGTGATAAGTAGCTTTCATTTGAACACGCCGAAATTATTGCAATACCAGTCATTATTTTTCCAAACCGAGAATATAATGTCTGAAAATACTTAGTGAATCGATGAGGCTCGTTCAGAAAACAAAAGATTTTATTTTATTTACCTATACAAATATTAATAAGGTAGGTAATATTTAACGCTTGGGGGTCAAAAGACAAATGCACGTCGTATTCTTTCTTCCACCGGCATTCATTATTGTAAAGGTTGATTTATACTAAGTAATAAGGGACTTCAAATATACATGCTTAAAATAATTGTAAATGCCAAAGGAACTCTGTCTGTTACCTTTTCACGCCTAAACTGCTGAACAGATTATGATAAAATTTAACAAGCAGATAAATTACATCCCTGAGAAGGACATAGGGTACTTTTCTTTCAAAAATACCCATACATGGGGTCATATAAGGGGTGAAAGTTTATATGGGGAACAGAGATATCAAATGTTATAACATTTACTTTATGTACTTGGATGGGGTGACCGCACTTTTTTAAAGTCCATAGATTTTTTATCAAGTTCAAATTCAATGCAAACGAAGTGGCGGGCAACAGCTAATCATCAATAACAGATAGCAGGTCATTATTTCTTCTAAAACATAGTGTCCTCTATCAATTGTGTTTCTAAAGTTCTATAGAGGCTTTGAGCCCGAAGAGTTTATCACTTGTAAACCGACTTCAAAGAAAGGAGGAGGCTTCCAATTCAGCCGCAGGACGATTTTTTTCTGTTTTTCATTTTTATATAGTACAAAAAGCCCTTGCTGGAGCGTTGCAGGCTCCTAACCAGACAAGATAACAATTTGATAGTTGCATGGGTAATAAAAGAGCTCCAGAAATTGGTTACAATTACCTCGGCTAGTGCCTCGTAACATTTTAATAGCGACTTCCCCTTAGTGTGGGAAAGCGGCGAGCAAAAGGGATGTGGTTGATACAATAATATATGTGTACGTAGGGTACATTAGCTGTCTACCGTACAATTATAATGGTACCCTAGTTTAAACAATAGGAGAGAAAGCGCTTTAGTCAGCTTGAACCACAAGATTCCACAATTTTGCTTAGAAATATTACAACAGTACAATTGTTACATACAAATGACGACCTCGGTGGCGTGGCGGGCGAGTGCTCGGCTGAGACGCAAGTGTTGCTGTTTCGATTCCCGCTACGGGAGAAGTGTTAGTATGTTCTGCAAATATTGCTTCCGGGTCTGAGTGTTATAGTATTATAAGTATGTATTTACAAATAAGTATAATTATAATTATTCTATCAGCCATCTGGTGCCCATAGCACAAGATTTGCTTAGTTTGGGGCTAGATGGCGCTATGTGAAATGTCCACAAATATTTATTTATTATAAAGTGTTTAAATGAATTTATAACAACGAGAGTAAGCAAATAGTTTTTAACACTTATGTTTATTCTTAGGTAGGTACTTATATCCAGAACGGCTACACAGATTTGGATGAAACTAAGAATATATATAGTTCATTTATCTATCTATCTAGTCGTGTTACTAGCTCTTTCGAATCAGTGTGGTGAAAGGAGAAGCGCCTCTAAGGCTCTTTTCTAAGGAACTTTTTAGGTTCTACTACAACATGCTGGCTTCCTCACGATGTTTTCTTTCACCGTTTGAGAGTACTGACATAAAGTGAGAGTATTCACATAAACTTTTCGAACAGAAAAATCCATTGGTGCTCGACTAGATTTGAACCTACGACCTAATGATCGGTCACTACCACTAGACCATCAGTGCTTATATCGTTATCTCTATATTAGTTCGTAACGCATAACAACATATACCACAAATATTGTGTGCCTCTGCAATTTACGTATAGATTCTGAAATACGAACTAACGCGATGATTATGTGATATAGAGATCTAGCAATAATTACAGTTTTCATACAAAACACGAAGTTTTCCGAGGCGCAGAATGTTTGTGGTACTACTGTACCTAGGCTTTCCTTAGTATACGACAAGAACGAGTCCGCGTGTGAATCCCAGTGTATCGTATAATTGCTTGCCAAAACGAAGGCCTTTACCATCTAGGGATCATTTATACAGGAGGCAACTTTTGCCTACACTAACGGGACGCTGTAGTACCCAGGACAGTTTAGATGGAGAAAGCTTGCCCAGCACTAATACCATCATCTCAGCTTAGTCGGCCTTATCGCTATAATTACTATCTTCGTCATATTTAAATTGTGAGGAAAATGCGCCTGCTTGTTTTTATATATCTGTTGTGTAAATGCTTTCCACTTTCACACACTTAGAACCTGGCAATGGCAGTCCATCAGACTCATGTAACGGATAGTTTTCCTTCCTCATAATCTGACAATATAAATAACTAGCTGCCGCCTAACTCGCGTGGTACCCGGATAAAAAATAGCTTATTTATTAATCCAGCACATGTACTGTATGCGTATATACGACCTCTGTGCACGGCTGAGACGCAAGAGGTGCGGGTTCGATTCCCGCTGCAGGAAATATTTAGAAATGATAAATTATTTAAAAGTAGGGTGAAGGAACATGACATCATAGTCGTTATGTTTTAGAAGCAATACCGTTTACTCCAGGGGCTGTAGCTAGGATAGGGGCAGGAGGTTCAAACCTCGTTACCTTGCCCGGTTCCAATATTCTACTAACGTACCACGGTTTTTTTTTTTATTAACATAGCCACTTTGTACTCTATTGAAAAGCACCACACTTTTTGTGACAGTATGTCGTAAAAGTCGACTAAGGGATAGACTCTCCAAATGATGGACCATCTATATGGGCGATGGGCTGATCACCTGTCACCATGGTTCACCATATCCATCTTAGGACTTTAAATCAGAAGTGGCTGCAAGTTTTCTTATGTTTACTTGTGGCTCTGCCCACCCCATTAGAGATACGGGCGTGATAATGTATGTATGTATGTATTTTGTGACAGTCAGGTCATTTAACAGAATAATAGAACCGGGCATTTGGGACAATATCCTTCGTACCGTGTCGCTAGAGTGTTATCCGAAAGGATAGTCAAAAAATCATGAGTGCATTTGACAGGATGACTGTGCAGTAGTGGAGCTGTGAAATACTAGTAATTTTAAGTTTGTAATTGTTCATAAGTACAACTTTTACATGCCAGTTGGCGAATTGTATTTGTCGACTACACTTATAAGTGTAACACCTACACTACCACGCTTTTCTAGCTAGTAAACGTGTTATTACTTTCTTCCTTGTACTAAGCTGTAAGTTTCCCAAAAACTCTTAAAATTAAATCCTTACTAATCCTACTAATATTATAAATGCGAAAGTTTGTGTGGATGTGACAATGTATGTTTGTGCCTCAGTCACGGCGTAACGGCTAAAAGGATTTGAATGAAACTTGGAATATTCATAGTAAGTGTGCTGGAAAAATATATAGGCTACTTTTTGTCCGGATATCACGCGAGAGAAGCCGCAGACGAACGCTAGTATTATAAACGCGAAATTTTGTAAGTATGTATGGATGTTTGTTACTCTTTTACGCAAAAACGGCTGAACGGATTTGAATGAAACTTGGAATACACGTAGTTAGTAGTATATTCCAAGTTTCATTAAAATTCGTTCAGCCGTTTAGGCGTGATTGAGGCACAAACATCCAAACATCCAAACTCACAAACTTTCGCATTTATAATATAAGTAAGATAGTGATTTTTTATCCGGGTACCACGCGAGCGAAGCCGCGGGCGGCAGCTAGTAATATATATTTTCCTTTACCCCAGTTGCCCCAACCTTACTGTTGAGCATACGCAGAGTGGGTAGGGCAAGTGCAGGTCCCGCGGTCATGGCTAGTTGATGCAGTTAATACCACTAATGCATCGTAATCACCCCCCTATCTCCGCTTTTAACAGCGGGAAATGTTTATGGAACGTAACTTATTATTACGTAAAATTGGGGTTTTAGACTACATTGTTGCTAGTGGACGAACAAGCGTAATGAGCAACATAAAAAAACAGTTTTATTTCTTTATAGGCATCGTATACACTAGCCAAACTGGAGATACAATTTATGTAAGCAAACCGCACATATGAACTTAACATATAACTTACTTTTTTGTTACATGTTTATGGAACTTTTAAGTAGTAGGTATGTACTAATAGATAAATTAAGGTGTAAAAACTTATAACTATTGCGAGGTTTATTTACCTAAAACTAAAGTGATCGTACCTACATATAAAAAATGTTATCTCTAACACATATCCTCACAAACTTTCGCATTTATAATATTAGTAGGATTTAGCATACACACAAAGTTTTTATGTCAAACAATTAATTGTAGTAATTTAACATCAATCATTTAACTTCCCTTCCAACGCTATGTAAATGTATCAAATCTGCGGGTACTACTTTTTTGGACGTGGTCCAAAATGCCCAAACCTTTGTAGGATGATACTGTTATTTTTATATTTGATCCAACAAACACTTTGTTACCTTCATCACAACAGATAACAATATCAAATGATTGATCAAGCCAAGAACTTCCTGATAGTTTTTCATTTATTTCCGATACGCTTTCTCACAAAGAATGCTTAACTTTCGGCTAACTCGTACTAGTTTGTGCCTCAATGTAAAATAAGTTACTTTTAATTAAAATTTACTAGCGTCGCTTAAACATACATCAAGCTGTAATGTCTTATCTCCTGTACTCGTGTGGATAGATACAGATAATATAATTTTAATTGCTGTTTCATTTTCATTATAGTAGGTTACAGGCTTCATAGGTATAATATAATAATTTCAATAAATAATCTAAAATAAAATAAACTGACGACGTAAAAGCAAACACATCCCGACGTAGATTTTGGCATGTTGATTTTTGCTATTTTTAAATGTTTCTTTTAAACTAGTACAAGGTATACAAAAGATATAAATAACATTGTTTCATATTTAGAATTAAACATACAATATAATAGAAAACTAAGTCAAGCCATTTTTTTAATGACTACTACATCATTAGTTGGCATAAAAAAACGTAGATATATGGCTTATTCTTTTATTTGGTCTGAGATATTCGAGCGGAGGACCGGGAATATCCCAGATTTAGGGTACCACTACTAGTCGAGTCACTTGTTCTTTCGAAGTAAAGGATTCAAGTTGCACCTTAAAGGCATTTTAAGGTATTTTCAGGGTTGTTTGCAATGATTCGCGCTTTGATCCAACAGTTTGTAATCGTTACGCGGACGGTGTTACAACGCGGATGCGCGCGCGGTAGTATGTGCGCACGCAATCCATGTACCTACTCACACTACTAGTATTTATCTCTGACTGATATACATGTCAGTAAACTATTGTTTTAAAGCCACGATTGGAATCGGGAGCACTTCTGTAATAAATCCTTTACCATGTACCTATGTAGAGCACTGGTGGTCTAGTTGGTAGTGACCCCGCCTTCCGATCCTAAAGTCGTGGGTTCAAACCCAGTCGTGTACCAATGGATTTTTCTGTGCGAAAAATTTATGTGTACTATACCAGTACTCTCACAACGGTGAAGGAAAATATCGTGAGGAAACCCGCGGCTTAGTCAGCTCCGCACGTATTGACCATGTCTTTCCTGTGGACAAGGCCGACTAAGCTGAGAGGATGGAATAGGTGCTGGGCAAGTCTACTCCATCTTAATTCGTCCCGGGCACTACAGCGTCCCGTTTGTGAAGGTAAAAGTTGCCTCCTGACGCTGTATAAATCATCTACTATAGATGGTAAAAGGCCTTAGTACCCATTAAGGGATCTATCAGACAGAAGGCGGTCACGTGTTCATGCGTCCCGCGTTCACGTTCAACGTGAGCGTGCAGTAGCCCACGAACCCCGCTGTTGGACGGTCTACGCGTTACCACTACTGTGTCCATGTTTCTTGACGATTATTCTTCACCAGAAGACGAATTATTAATTTTGTGGTCATTAGCACGAGCGCAAAATTGGCCGCTTGAACGCTTGAACGCGCGAACGCCTTCTGTCTGATAGATCCCTATATGTTTTCTACAGCGTCAGGAAGCAACTTTTGCCAAGGGTTGCCAAAAAAATAAGGCCCCTTTACATTATGATATACAAGAAACATGTATGTACATGTACGATGATACAGAACTCTTCGTGTGCGAATTTGACTCGCACTTGACCTGTTATTTCTCGAAATATCAACTACACAGAATGGTAATATTGCAATACATCCTCATCGCAGAATGTCGCTGTAGCTAAATGTGAAATGTACATTTTAACTGGCAAGAATCTAAGACAAACTTTTTTAAATTCCGCCAGATTCCACTTCCGTAGTGAAACTGTTTCGAGGGGTGAGCCCTTCCATCACACCCTTTAACGTTCGGTCAGTGTGCTTCTTACAATATATCCTGCTACCGTATTCGGTTAATCTGGTAATTCCACGGCTCTTTACCCAAGGCTATTGGTTATAAACTATGTACCTACTATGACACTATACGTCCATGATAAGTATGTGCACTACGGCTGCGGTGCAGAACATGTTGTTCTCAGTCATCAAGCACGAACCCTCACATTAGACTTATTAAATGCTTTTCTCCGCGAGTTTCAGCATATCGACCATTTTCAATGACTATGGTCCATTTAAGTATAATAATCTAACCCCCGAATACTCAAACTTATCTCAAAGTTGAGCACGTCTCAAATGAAGTTTTTTTTTGATAGATTTTCATCAGAAACTGTCAAAAAACCGTGAATTGAGACGTGCTCAACTCTGAGTCGCGTTTGAGTATTCGGGGGTTAGAGTATAGAATATTTAAGTTACGTTAATTTATGGTAGTTAAGCGCTTTGGATTTTTTCTGTAAGCTTTCTATCGCTACTTATTAAATTATTTCATGAAATGTTTCTTAGATGAATATAAAAGGCTTAAGCCGCCTTCATGGTCCAGTCTCTAGAAAATCTGATATTGGAGTTTTACAGGTGTAGTAATGTTAGCAATGCATGCGTACTCAATAGAAGTATATATGGTAGTATGTATGTACCGCCCTCCGGCTAGGTGGTGTGACGATCTGCGAAAGGCTGCTGGCAGAAACTGGATGCGTCAAGCCAAAGATTAGGGGAGGCCTATGTCCAGCAATGGACTGCTATAGGCTGATGATGATGATGATGATGTATGTACCTCTATCAACACTTCGTTTCATGAGGCAGCTTCTGAAAATAGCTTTAATTAGCCGAGAAAACAAAGGGTTAGCTATGCACGTCCATCATCATCTTCCTGCCCTTATCCCACTCTATGTGGGGTCGGCACTGAGAGAGTTCTGGCTAAGGTACTTTGACCGGTCACCTGCCTGAAGTCAGCCCTCTTTGGGAATACTTGCTTATTGTATAGCTATGCACGTCCACTATTTAATAATAATAAATAACACCCAGCAGCCACATACATATTTCTGACCCCACACTAGGATTACCTGTATCGTATAAGAAACTACAAGTAAGGTACACAAACTAGGTACCTACATATTTGTTAGTTTTTTCCCATGGTTTTTCCTATGGCCGACTAAGCTGGATGGTAGGTATAGGATTTGGACCATCTTAATCCATATAAAACCGTACCAGGCGCTACCACAGCGTAGTGCAGGCAAAAAGTTGCCTCCTGTGGCGCTGTATTGATCATCTAGTGTAGAAGGTAAAGGCCTTAGTACCTAGCATTTGTTAGTAAATATAGCAACATTACCACCATTTTATTTGCAAAAGGCAGATATGGCAGAAACTGAATGCGTTAAGCCGAAGGTCATTTGTCATTTATTTAAAAAGTAACGTTACAGCCGCAACCAAGGCGTTACATCTAGAATTAGGTATATTGAGGCGAGAATATTGCACATAACTTATCTTACTTATATTATAAATGCGAAAGTTTGTGAGTTTGGATGTTTGTGCCTCAATCACGCCTAAACGGCTGAACGGATTTGAATGAAACTTGGAATATACATAGTAGGTACATGTACTGGATTAACATATAGGCTATTTTTTTTCCGGGTACCAAGCGAGCGAAGCCGCGGGCGGCAGCTAGTAATACAATAAAATAAAATAAGGTACGGCGCGATGGCGCTCATTAGGGGAGGCGTATGTCTAGTAGTGGACTGCTATATAGTAGGCTAATGATGATAATAAAAATAATAATAGTTATTGTTATTGTACGCCGTTCTTGAGGCACAACCATACTCATACACTATTTAGTTCTGTCATTGATTTTCTTTTAATAAATTACAAAATAAAAGTAATCGTTATAGCAATTAGGCTATTTCATTAATGAGCGATAATTATATAGCTTCATGAGCAAAAACGAAGCCGTTTACGAGTCAGTATTTTATAGTAATGTACAATTTTACGTGGTTTCTTCATTAATTTATTCATTAGTTATTATTTGAAGGTAGATTTAGGTCAAAAAAAGAAAAAAAAGTCGAGTGACCTTTTGCACACATTTTTTTTGTATTTCTTTTTCAAAGGATCTAACATTTACTGATTTGTACAAAAATAACAATAAAATTAGAAATTCTGGGGGTCCTCATAGAATAAACATTTATATACATACATGTACAATGGAACGGAACCCTTCGTTGCAGATTCGACTCACACTTGACAGATTTATTTTATGACCTTTCTAACTTTATTGTTTTGATTTATTTTCGTCAGAAAGGAGTTCGTCAAGAGAGGGTGAAAAAGGCCACTTTGGATGGATCATAATAATCATAATTTCGTTACGGCAATTTCAACGCCAAATATGAACCTGCTGCTGAATTGAATTGCGTACAATTCGAATCAAAGTAAAATATGAAAAATAAAGGAATTATTAAAGACTAGCTACCGCCTGCGGCTTCGCTCGCGTGGTACCCGGATGAAAAATAGCCTTTATGTTAATCCAGCACACGTACTATGTATATTCCAAGTTTCATTCAAATCCGTTCAGCCGTTTAGGCGTGATTGAGGCACAAACATCCAAACTCACAAACTTTCGCATTTATAATACAAGTAAGATGTTTTATGAAAATGAATTGTTCAAAGTGGGCTTTTTAGACCCGCAGAAAAGAGTAAATCTCGTTTGGAAAATATTATCAGCGTATTGCGTTTGGTATGAACGTACGAATGCATCAGCTAGAGTGGCCGCTCCTGCGCAGCGCAGGGAACTCTTTCAGCCGTGAAAATGAATGTTATAAATGATCACGCGCACCGCGGTAATTATCATATGAGCCTGAAGGCCACTGAGGTTTCCACTTGTCGAGTATTCAAACGAAAAACTAATTGAAAAGTTGTAAACTTGCTTCGACCGCCAGACGAAAGCGACAATGGATTGGCTGAAATTGGTCGGTATCATTTTGTGTAGTGTTGTGATAGTGATAACAAGGACTGTTTTGGTGTTGTGACGTGGGGTGACATGACATGACAGTGCCCAAATGGATTTTTAAGTTTGCAGCATGCTACACGTGCCTATAGGTTCCAAGTAACCTTCAAAGTATTTTTTCGTTGCAAATTATAATATAATTATCAACGAAAAAATACTTTGACCATACAAAAGTACTATACTAAATGCACTTTAGTATGGTCTAGAAGAGCGTCCCGCTACTTTGTCCGCGTTAAGTAATTTTTTACACAAACTTTTTCTTCCATCTGAGTTTTTTAGGAGTTGAATTTCGGAAATTCATTTCTTATTGCATCTCTACACTATAAGAGAGATACTCTCACTATTAGAAATTCCCTCTAAGTATCGTGTTTCTAGGATTTATGGTTTAGGATTATGTGATTACCTAAAACCACCACTGTTCGAAGTATTAAGTTAGGCATGGTATATACATACAAGTTTGTTTAATTAGGCACTGCCATTGTGTAAAATAATGTTCAGTATAAATAGCTATATTCTTTACGAAAAACTTTAAGCAGTTCATAACAGTAGGTACTAAATTTGTCCATTTAACGGCTGTTTAAATCAGCATTTATATATTACCAGCATCCACATCCGGTTTTTCTCGCGTAGTATATGAATAAAATGCAGTAGCTCACGAAGTGTGTACATTCCAAGTTTCGTTCAAAGCCGTTCTGGATTAACATATACTTAGGCTACTTTTTTCCGGGTACCACGCTAGCAAAGTCACGGGTGGCATCTTGTATAGAATATTTCTGTGGCCGATAAAGCTTTCAATTAAATTAAACAATTTTGAGTCTTGGCCACACAACGTTAAATCAATAATCAAAAATATATTAACGATTTATAAAAATCGTTACTGCAGCGCTTCTGGTATGTACTTGGAGGCGTGTCGCAACTATTTCAATGTCATCCAGAGAAATCGCGTTGTTAAATTTATGTCCAGAGTCGGCATGTGTAAAAACGCTATTGTGGTGAGTCTGTCGGATAGACGTATACATAGACAATGGGTGCAAATAGCATCCTGAAGAGTGTAAAACACCTACAATAGTTTTAATAATATTTTATTGTTTTCTTTGATTTCTATATTGTCTTTAGCCCTATATGGATCTCGTATATGAAATAAAGATATATTATTATTATAAAGGTCATTGTGACTGGTAGCGGAAGAGCCTATATACATGAAATTACCTACTAAAAACACGTCTAAAAGGTATGTTCGTGTACCTACAAACCACTTCATGTTCAAACTTCAGGACTTTAAAATATGAAAAAAAACCATTTGTTTTCCTTCCTCTTAAGAGATGAAACATACCTCCTTGAACTTACCAAGTATCAAATATTTAATAGTCTCATAAATAACACGAGGTATTCAAGGTGATCTCAACTACATATCTAGCATGGATACATTTTGATATAAAGTTTGAAGCAATCGTGACGAAAAAGAGACACAATCATCTCCTTAGAATTGGTGCAATCGTACGTGTGGGAAGCGCCTGAAAAGTATATCAATAAAGTTGCAACAAAAATACTCACTGTTTTCTCTTTTTGTTGTAGTTCGCTCTTCTGGTAGCTGTTGCTTGTCTAGAGGTCACAGCAGAAGCAAAGTAAGTACATACCTTCTCTTTATTTTCACTACGCTAAATTATATGCCAAGCTAAGAGACGATAAATGATCCTAAATGTATTCAGAATTGGTTAATAGTGGTGTACTAGTAAGATTAGAAGCATTTTTCGTAATAAGTCGAGACGAGACTTCGACTACTCTTTTTTGACTTACGAATAGGTTCATTAATGGTTTCGATGAAAGTAAGCGACGCTAGCGTATTAAGAAAAAAAAACGTGTAAACGTATGTAAGGGTTGACACGGTTGATTGAACATAATCGTAAGTAGCTTTTAAAAATCAAACAAATAAAGATAACCCTTACGTACGGACGAATGAGGACTTTTGACTTTATTGGCGATGCGATGGAAACCGAGGGCATTGTCAATGTCAGTGTGCCGGGGCGCAATTGCGATTAATTGGTATGTTTCACCGCTGTGCGTAATGAAGCGACGACTAACCAACCGCGTAATCCATGCGTGCCGGGTAGAAAGCGCAAGTCGACCCCCCGCGTACATCAAACATTACTACCGGTGAAATATGAAATATACAATAGCAATTCGAACGACTAGTGTGATAGATGGATGTGTGGCGGCGGCGACGTCGCGGCGGCTTCGAGAGCGAAAGCCGTTGCCGCGTCACGCGTGGAGCCATTGACTCCACTAGTCGGAACCCCAGCGATTATAAAAAGCGAGCGCCGTGCATGCATGCGATCTACCAATTAACTACCGAATACCGACATTATAATTTCCTTTTGTTACAGGAAAAAGATCCGCATACATCTGCCGCAGAAAGTAAAACACATCCATCACCACAAGAAGATATACATAACGAACCATCCTGCCTCCTCGCAGTATGCCCCAGCATTCGTTCCGAGCGCGGAGGGCGCGGTTGCAGTGCCAACTAATATGGCGCTGCCGGCCGTCGCCAGCCTTCTGCCGCTCAACTCCGTGGAGCTGTATGATGAGAATGGCGCGCCAACCCGCGCTGCCGGTTCCAAGCTCCTACCGCTGTACCGTGCGCGCGGGTACTACGGTCCCAACCCCATGGACCCCGCCGACCAGGAGTATGACCTGGCACCTCCCCCCGAACCGACGGATAACACCTACTTACCCGCCCCATTCCCAGATTCTCCAGCCTTCAGCCACCCCCCGAAAAAGGTTAAGGTTAAGAAAGTGCCTCGTAAAGCGAAACCGAAACAACGCCCCGTCCCGCGGCCAAAGCCCCACGATGACGAACATCCGGTGACGAATTTCCACGAACAGTTTTACTCGGATTTGGACGGATCTGGGACTATCAGAAAAATAAGAAGACCGCATAGAATCGAAAAAATTATCGATGGTGATACTGAACACATTCACACGTACAGTGAAGAACATATTCATAAGCTGGTTTATGACGACCCCGTCGTCGGCAGCATGTCTGCACTTGCCGGTCACTCGCATCCTCACCTTATGCGGTTTAAAAACCCTCAGTTACTGGGGTATTCCCCGGATGCTCTCGCCGGCCTATCAGTTCTCGGATCGATGGGAACTCCATCACATTTAGAATATGCTGCTTACAACCCCCGGGAGGTCACGCACGATCACATCTTCCACGATCATGGAGAAATCCCTCCTGACGTAGACGTAACTAGAGAACAAATGGCATATCCCCCGAGAGTCTCCTATAACAGTCAGGGTATTCGGGTTGGTGGAATCGAACAAAAGCCCTATAAGAAATACGCACCAAAGTATGCTAAACCTCCTAAATTACCAGCTTCGACTGATTATTCATATTATGAGAGCATGTACTCGCCATACAACAAACCTCGTGCCGCGCGACCTACAAATCCATCTTCGTTTTACGGGATCCCCACTGATCCGACGCTCGACGACTATAGGCCAGTCCCTTCGATCCCATTATTTAAATCAAAAGATAAAGGGAATGTAAAAACGCGCAACGTGTCACCACCGCAATATTTTGGACAGTTTGGACAGGAAAAACCAGTGTCTGACTACGTCGGACATCAGACCAGTGCTCCGTCTCCCTTCGCGGTCTCGTCCACGGTCGTGCATGACTACAAGCCCAAGCCCTACGGCAGTATTAGTGGAGTGCAACCATCGCGCCCTTTCAAACTTAACAAGTTTAAAGATCCTTTGCTAAATTTCAAAGACAACAGCTATACAAACAATTTTGATTTTGATTCGTTTGCATCGTCCTCAAACCTATATGCTTCTGAAAATAATAATAATCCGGTTCCAACTTTTCCTGGGAAAAAGGGTAAAAAGAAGTCTGTTTCGACGCAAAACATAAGTTTCGGGGGGCTTGACCACCAAACGACCGTCGATCACTTAGGTAACAACGGCTCACCATTTTCTCAAAGTGATAGCTCTTCGCTCAACTTGGATCCCTACAGCAACTTTGCTCTAAGCAACGGTGTCGATTCTGCGACTTCGACTCCTTATACTTTGAGGGAATCGTCTCCCGCACATTCCTATTACTCAGCCATGGCTCTGAAAGCTTTACAAGGTGACCCGCTGTCAGTGGGTGAGGCATCCAACGATAACTTCCAGTACGCGGAAGCACCCCCTGCCTCCTCCAATCACGCGGCCTCAGTTGTGACGACGACGCCTCAAGCTCTCGAGGAGTATATTCTTGAAATTGAATCCACGGACCCAGCTCCCACCGAACCGACTGAAAACGGAGACATAACAGAGACAAGACGACAAAGACCGAAGGAAACTAATCACAGCGTATCGAGCACTCACAAGGATACTAGGCAAAAGTATTCAGTAGTAGACTTGCCAGAGAAGGATTATAAGAGTGCAGATCGGCCTGTGGCGCCGACGTTCACAGTGCTTCATCATGCTTCCAAATACTCGTACAAGCACGACACCGACACGCCCCGGTCAACGGGCAGTCTCAAGTATGGTGATCGCATCTGAACACAATCATTGGACTGAAGTTTGGGTTTAAGTGCTATTTAAAATAGTCATAGGTACTCATGTCGTGATGTTAGAGCTATGATACATTAGTATGAGTCAGATAAATTATTATCAGAGAAATCACGAAAAGTTTCGTCTCCAAAAACGTGTTATTGTGTACGAGTAGGGCTTCAATAATTAAATCGGTTCATTAGTTTTAAGAAAGTGCGAACGATAATAGTTTTCATGCATTTTACACGAACTCTAAGACGAAGATATGGAAATAAATTAAAAAATATTATTTAAAGCTCATTTTTTTATAGGGTTTTACAGGCAGCAAAAATATATTATAGGTATGTTATTAAAAAAAAAAACATCCTGCGTGCTTAGTGCTCACCATTATCCATCTAAGGACTTTAAATCAGAAGTGCCTGCAAGTTTTCTTTTGTTTACTTGTGGCTCTGCCCACCCCATTAGGGATACGGGCGTGATAATGTGTGTGTGCGTGCTTAGTCAAAAATGATTACGTAAAATTATAAACCTAGATGACGTTTTTGGAAAGGGCCAGATCAAAAGTACTCCAAACCGACGAGCATGCATGAAGAATATAATGAGAGTCAATGAAGGGAAAGAAGTATTGTATATCAGGATCGTAGCAAATTTTCGGCCTACCCCTTTGGGAAACAGGTGTGATTTCAGGTATATTATGCACGTGCAGGCAGCGTAATTGTCGATACCAAACGCCTTACTATTTTCTAATAGCATTTACTAGGTATATAATGCTATTGAGAAACTTACAGGAGTGTTTGAGTTTTTTTTATTTTTTGTAAAAATACATTTATACATAAATATCACACTCGTAATACTCTAATGAGGTGGGCGGAACTACAAGTAATCATAAGAAAATTTGCAGCCACTCCTGCTTAAAAGTCGATATGGCGAACCATGGTGACAGGCGCCCATATATTATGCAGATGATCCATCATTTTGGAGGATACTTAACTTATCTTTAACAAAAGTTATGGGTGCAAATTAAATAAATACCCTGCTCCCATCTACAGACTTGGCAAGATTCTTGGCGAGATTAAAGTTTAATCATTAAACTAATTCAGTTGTTGAGCCTTGAATATAATACATGAAAAAAATCACAACAAGTCACACCTGTTGGCACAATAATCACAATAAAATAATTGTAATATAACTTATAAAAGATTGAGCTCACCACTAGTTTGCTAGAGGCTCTATTAAAAGCTCGCAGATCGAAACAAGCTCTGAGAGAATGGCAATTGGAAGTCCACATTACATAACGCAGTTATGCATTGGAAACTTGCATGGCGGTTCAAAACAATCCTGATCGGGTAAGTGCCTCTTAGCATTTCTGATACAGGCTTATTGATTGCATAATTTTAATTACTCATATCTACCAAAACAAGAGTACAACTACCTGTACTTTTATATTACTAGAGCTTGAAAATCATCACACCTACATTTACATTATTTTTGAGAAGATCTCAGTGGCAACTTGGACGATTTGAAGTTGACGGCCTCGGTGGCGTGACAGAGTTGCTCGACAGTGACGCAAGAAGCGCGGGTTCGATTCCCGCTGCGGAAGAAATGTTTGCATGTTCAGCAAATATTTCTTCCGGGTCTGGGTGTTGTGGTACCATGGTACTCGTAGTTTTTGATACCCAAGACACAGGGAATCCTAGTGTGGGGTCAGGACTATGTATGTGACTGTTGGGTGTTATTTATTTATTTATTTATGTATGTATGTTTGTGGATATGTTTGTTAAACCATTAATCCAATCTTGGTACTTGGTAGGTCAATAGATTGTGCTATAAAGATAATAAGTATATTAGCTTAATCGGTGCAGAGGTTGTAAAGATATTGAGTTCCCAAGAAGGTAAAAAAAAAGTTTTACAAATATGTGAAGCGAGGTGTCATATGAAAGGGCTTTGTTTTTACGTTCCAAAAGGTAATCTCAGAAATGATTGAAACGATTCATAAAATTCAAGTTTCAAGTTAATTATAGATAGCTGCACTATCCCTGAGTATTATACACTATATTTTTATGAACCACTTACTTAATTACTTACTTAATTTAATTTTTGTGTTTCCTTATAAGTATTTCCGAAGCTTCTGTTCTTTAAACAGCATGAATTATGTTCGTACGAGCCATACGATTTTTTCCCTATGCGTTAGCATTTGTCTCACTAATATTTACGTGATATTTACTCAACACTATTACTTCGTGTTTATTCTACCCACTTTATAATAATCTTCCTGTAATTAACTTTATTATTAAATCAGTAGTTGCAAACTAGCACTCATTGGGTTTAGTTATTTTTCCACCCTTTTTACTTTACTTTACTTAAGTCAGGGATCATCCCTAACAACCGGGCTGACAGATTTTCGATTAATAGATCTAGATGACACGAAACATGTCAAGAGTCAATTATGATTACTAGAAAATAAAACAATTGGATAGGTATTAAATATGTAACTTAAAACAAAATCAACAATAACTTATTCTACAATACTACTTGTAATTTCTAACAGCTTAAATTATGTACCTATACGAAGGCATTCGAAGACTATGACTTAGTTCGTTTGTGATATTTTAGCTATCAATATCGGTGAGACGTTAATTTTCAGTAAGGTCCTCCGCCATGGCCAGCGCCAATGGCATTGGTGTAGCTGTCACCGCCAAATCCACCTCCAAAACCACCTCCGTGACTTCCGTGGCCGCCACCGCCGTCGCCGTGGCTGACAATATCTCCAAGACTAAAGCTGCCGTGTCCACCTCCGTGACCACCACCGCCTGATCCGTGCCCAACTAAACTGTAGCTGTCCCCTCCGTGGCCTCCGAATCCACCGCCTCCACCATGGCCTCCCGAAAATCCTCCGCCTCCGTGGCCACCACTTCCAATAGTGGTGTAACTACTCAGTCCAGAATAACTGTCGTGTCCGCCGCCACCACTGTAGCTATCGCCCCCGTGGCCTCCAAATCCACCACCTCCGCCTCCGAGACTGCTATGTCCGATGCTGTAGCTGTCATGACCACCGGAGAATCCCCCAGAAAATCCATGGCTGGCACCACCGCCAAAACCGCCTCCGATGTCATGTCCACCACTGAATCCTCCATGATCTCCTCCGTGTCCACCGCTGTATCCACCACCAAGTCCACCACTGAAGCCACCGCTGCTGTGATCGTGGCCACTTCCATGACCACCTCCGAATCCACCACCGAATCCTCCTTCGTGGCCACCAGCCAGGTCGTAACCACCTCCTCCGCCGCCATGTCCGCCGCTAGATCCGTGCCCACTCACGACCAAACTGTAACTGTCTCCACCGTGGCCTCCGTGCCCGCCGCCAAAGTCACTTCCACCGTGTCCTCCACCTAAGTCATAGCCTCCGTGTCCACCTCCAAAGTCACCACCTCCGTGGCCACCTCCGAAATCATGTCCACCTCCAAAATCGCTTCCTCCATGTCCACCGTGGCCGCCTCCGAAGTCGCCTCCGCCATGTCCACCGAAATCGTATCCTCCACCGCCGCCGCCGCCGCCGCCGTGTCCTCCATGGCCTCCTCCGAAGTCATACCCTCCGCCGCCACCTCCGCCGTGACCTCCACCGAAGTCATGTCCTCCGCCGCCGCCGCCTCCATGGCCTTTAAGATGATCAACAAATCCTCCATGCAAGTGTTCAGCTAGCCCACCCCCGTGGCCTCCTCCGAACCCGCCGCCTCCGTAACCGCCGCCGCCTCCGCCATGGTCGTCATGGTGCTCATGGACAATTACCTCCTTGGAAGAATGGTGCGGCTCAGGTAAATGCACCCGAATATGAACGCTGGAACACAAATAAGATTGATGAGTACGCAATCTAATGCCATTTTATATCTTCGCAACAATATAAAAACGCTCGAATAAACAATAAGATTTCATAATAGAACAATTGATCGCAAAGCCAGGTCAAACGCGTACGAGTGAGAACAAAGTGTACCTAAGGATAGATCCGTCATTAAAACACAATAGCTTGATTTTCACCATTTACCGCAATGAAGAGACGCGTGAGAATCTCTTATAGAAATTTCTACCAAATTGCTCCAACTACCGACATCGTTTTTGCGGTTCTAACGACTACGTGAAGCGTAACTAATTAGCTCTATGCAAACTTGAATAGTTTAGCTGAAGCGAGCGATAACGATTCGGTTCGGAAAAATTTGGTAAACACGAAACATGCAAATTAATAACGCAAATTTAATAAATTAGATACTAACTGTTCATGTCCGAAAGTCGCCAGGCAGATGCCAATGCAAGACAGTAGGAAGCAGCTCAGCTGAAATAATAGTAAGGGTTACTTTAGGTTCTACCGATTATTCTAACTTGTATAGGTCCTAAAACTGTGTTTGCGCTTGAATGAAATTGAAAGTGGAAGTAAGTACCTACTATAGAGATATAATCTCTTGTTCGTACGATGCGCGGTAACTTAATTAATGTGCAAGAGTACTCTTACTACACTTGCGTAATTGGGCTTTAATAATTTAGTATAACTTTATCAGATCATCAAAAAACTTTCATAAAAAAACTAGAATTATTTAAAGTAGGTAGGTACTTATTTTATTCATATGCATATTCATCATAATCAGATTTACTTAAGTAGATTTGTACCTACCTACCTAGTTTGATAATTGCAAGCACACTGCACTTAAATATTTCAAAAGAAATGCTTATGTAAAGAGAGTAAGGTAAATTTACCTACACGCTTACACCAAAATTGTTTTTAATTTTTGAATCCAATTGCCACTTGTGTATAAACTGTGTCAAACGAGTATGTCTGATTTTAGAAATTTTATTGATTTAATTCAATAAAAAAATGACAGAATGTGATTACACAAATAAAAAAATAAGTCAACACTAATGTGTGATCTGATGCTGAAGACCGGATGCTAATCGTATTATTACGATTTCGATCCGCAATGTTTGCGGATGCTGGATTCAGTTCGCTTTCCCGGTAATGGATGATATTCATAAGTGATGTATGATGGTTGGTACTCACGGTCAAGCGAGGTGCCATGGTGCCTGAGGAGTGAGCGTCTTACTTCTACCGACTCTTTGATACGAAAGCTGCGTCTGTTCTGACCCCACAACTCCGCGAGAGCCTTTATATAACGGTGAATGTTCACAACCCCTACTACGGCCAAAATTATTGTATTAATTCGCAAAATTTAGTAATTATAAACCCATGAAATATGTCATGTTATAGTTGCGTCACTTTATCTTTAACGAAGCCAAAATACAACATGAAGGCGATTTACTTGTTCTTATTGTTACAATTACGTTCTCAAACAAAAATAAAGCACGACACGCGACCTCGCATCATGTAGCTAAGTAATGTTAGTTTTAAATGTGAAGAAAAATAAACTAGAATTCTTTTTTCATTGGAACTACAAATCGGAAATAGCACACAACCTAAGTGGACGCTGTTATCCGCCACATAATTGTAAGTGCAAAACATGCTAAGTCCAGTTTGTTACATAAGTTCGTTGAAAACTCACGGGAGTGTATTAAATGTTTGTTGTGGTATCAATGCATGTAAGCAAAAAGTGGTCTTTAGTGTTGAATGAACTAAAATGCGTCATAATTCGGTACTTGTTTTTCTATTTGCACCTATTACAGAAGTGATCTGTATCTTGATACACTTGGTTTTATTTTTTATACTCTACCTGGTTACAATTTTGATGAATGGATAAACTACTGTATGTTATAAACATAACGCCTCTTCTCATATACCTACCATAGTGAAAGTACGGTAGTAATACATTGCAGTTGTGTTCAAAATCTAGAAGTAGGTACTCTTTCCAACAATATCACGAACCATCAACAGATTTTAATTACATTTAAGCCCGAAGAACGCTTTCTTTGTGGGTTGGAAGCTTGAAATAAAGGTACTTTAGGATGGAAAGTAAATTATATACTTTTAGAAACTTCGATACTCAGATCGGAACAAAAAATACAATACAGACTTATGAAAATACTTTGCATGGCTTTCATTTAATTTCCATTCTTTTTTTATGTCAAGTGGGTGGAATTTTAATGTCAAACTTTTTTAATCCTGCGCACTTACGAGTATAAAGGGCTTTATTGAGATTTCTCAATCGAACTTGATTCATAGAATAAAGTTTTACCTCAGACCTGTGTCTGAAGCTTACTTTCAAAGAGGTACATAATATATTATATAAGACTTTTAATAAAAATAGATTTATCAGCCTCCATACATATGAATACGGAGGCTAGGAGAGTGTTTTCTTAGCAGGCAGAACAGGCTAAAGTTGGATTAGACTTATTTCTCTATGAGAGACCATGGTGAGCTTTTTTTAACTCAACGTGAAAAACATTTTATGTTAATAAAATATTATAAAAAGTTTTCAAAAAAAAATATTGTTTATAAAATTATACTTACATTTAAATTTCTAATTTACCTAGAGATTTGATTTCCCAGCATTAATTGATGGTTGCAATTATAGGCTAAGCTCCCAAGAAATATTTTTTATTGCGTCTGTTACATGAATAAACTTGAAGGCACTATTGTCTGCTTTGGCAAGTCCCTACATAAACGGAGCTTCAGAGGAAACAAGAGCAAGTAGGTAGGTAACTTTAAAATCATTGTGGATAAGAGAAACTATCTTGAAGAAACTGATAGGAAATTCATTTTAAAATATTAAGTGGATAGTAGTGCTTTTTTGTAATATTTAGTTCTTTGGTCTATACATCCTATAGAGGTGTATCCTTTGTCTACAATAATTTGTCCTAGTCGATATAAATAGACCATGAATTTGACCCACGTAAGGTAACGGTACCATTCGCGATGGTTACGTAATGGCCAAGCTTAATTGCGACACACAAATATGCACATCACTTGATAAAAGATTTGTTTGTGAAACGTTACATCATGAATAGCTAACGTGACCATCATTTGAAGTCAAAACGGGACAGTTAAAAGGAAAAGTATAAGTAGTTCCCCAGCACGGTAGAAAAACAATTAGAATATTTTGGATTTTAGTGTCTAAATGTGGAAGTTCCTAGTTCTTTGATTATAGTTTAGATTTAGCACATATTCACGTGTTAATTTAAGCACGTGCACATATTAATTTAAATAAAAAATCCATAGTGAGGCACAGGACCGGAGTGAATGGCGGAAACATGACAATGGCGTGAATGGTGAGATACCTACTATGGGCTGAGGCTGATGATAGTAAAGGTAACCTAACTAATCAAGCGTTCTGAAAACTGGTCTTTCTAACGGCCTGAAAATGGAACGGTCCCGTTCAAAACGGCACGGATGGTCACCCAATAAATAGCGTAAAGATCACCTGCGCTGCGAGTAAAGTTTATGGCAAGATCATCTCCCCGATTCAAGTCCACTTGATTACCGAACCGACACGGCGAGCGAAATTAATTTAGATTCTCTGCTGAACTAACATAGTGTTGGAAGAAATCAGCCGGGTCGAGAGGTCGAGAATTATTAATTGAAGAACTGACACAAGTGGTATAAAAAGTCAGGTCAGCAGTGGTCAGACTAACATGTTAACACGCATGATTTATCTTGTCGGAACCTGGTCGGAACTAAACGTCATACCGTAGGTCTTGGCCGTAGGTACATATATGTCAAGTGTTCGAAGGGAAGTTTGAGGCGCACAAATAATCACTACTAAAAAAGTTGAACCAGTGACACGAGTAGGGTAGGTAGTAAAAACTTTAGGTCAAGCGAGATGTATTTTAAGAGGAGGGGGGAGGGGGTCTACCGCGACGCACGCAGATAATAAGCACGTCTTACTCTGACCTAACAAGATATCTCGCTATTTCAATACAATACATATGGTTATCTGCATATAACCTTAATTTTCTTTC
Source organism: Scotopteryx bipunctaria (assembly GCA_949320045.1). Lineage (NCBI taxonomy): Eukaryota > Metazoa > Arthropoda > Insecta > Lepidoptera > Geometridae > Scotopteryx > Scotopteryx bipunctaria. Next base: position 10,228,983 of record OX439440.1, read on the forward strand.
AGGGACTGTGTTTGTACATACCTACTTACATTTCTGCAGTATAACAAAAAAAATATTACGCCAAATTGCAATAAGAGGGCAAAATAGTTAAATAACAGCGTAATGATAAAATGTAACGCGGTCAAGCGGTCGCATCACCCAGTTGCGTAGAAAAGTACGTGTCGCTAGGAGTCCTCTTACTTTCCTGCTTTGGACAATGATGCTGCAATACCACCGTATGCGCAGTCAGAGCATGTCATGTTCGCTCAACTCATTGTATTTTAGCAGACTACGTGAGCTAAATAAGGTTTATAAGAAAAAAAATAATGAATGTATGTTTGTATGTATGCATGTAAGTATGTATGTATGTTCGTATGAGCCAGTGGCCAACTCTAGTGATGGAGTTTTTAGGCCGCCTTAAGGCTTCCATCATGGCTTAACGACTTAAAAGCCGGAACCGACTGTTTAACGTGCCCTCTGAAGCACGGAAGCGCTCAGCTCGTAATGCCACTTGCGATCACCCATCCCAATTTGTGACCACGCATATCGTTGCTTAACTTTAACGATCAATCAAGAACGCCTAAGCAAGCTACGCCACGAGCGCTTCAAAAAAATGAATAAAATCATAGAATAGACTACGAGGTATCTATTAAAATAACATTGCTGGTGCTCCATAATCGACCTTATGATTACTTCCACTCTCTCATAGATAACTCAAATGAGGGACAACTACTTTTCAAATCTATTTGAAATATCCACGCGATAAAAAAATATCCCTGATGCATTTGTAGACGAACCTTTATGTGAATGGCCTACAACTATAAAATAAAGAGTCTACGTGCAGGATAGTTCAGCCATATTGGACTACTTAATAGGGTCATTAATTCAATATAAGGTTCGAAAACGATTATGTACGATCGTAAAGACACGAGTAGCCATCCAGGTTACGTAAACATTTGGTACCTATTCCCCTAACAGCCTAAGCTTAGTATCAAAACTTTCGACCTAATTTATTACTTAGGGAAAACAGGTGTTTTGACAAAGAGATTGGTTGGAACAATGCCAAACTCTTATTAATTTTATTTTATTAAGACCAACAGCTTTAACCATAAAACAAAATAAGATAACTTATACACAGATAAGCCAATTAACGGTCCTCAAGGCTAGAAACAAAGTAGGTAGAAAAAGCGCAAAGCAAACATAATTTCTTACATATTCAAAAGAAACTTAATGATAGGACTACAAACCTAGTGGCATTTCAGAGGGTACGCAATGATAATAAAGAATAAGTATAATAAAAAAATATATTAAAGATTACCTCAACATTTACAGTTTACCTAGATCAACTCGATTAACCAACATTACGCATTCGAGCCAAAAAAGTGACTGCTCAGCAACCACCTCGCGCCGGACTTACGCTCGTGCAAAAAGTATAATTATCTCATTATCTTTGCTTTGCACTCAGACCAAATAAAAAGAAAAGACGCCGCGCCGCGAACAACAAAAGTGAAGCCACCTTTTTATCTATGTGTGTATCGAAGGTTTTAAGGTTGTGTGTTCCAAGTAACCTAAATTCATAGTATAATAATTAAGAAACGATGCTATTTGAAGTACTTACAAGTGAAAAGTGATTCCGTGAGACTTTATACATGATTTGCTGCTGTTTTTACAAGCTTTCACTACACAGGAAGGCATAATTCTATTTTTAAGACTCGTGACGTACTAAGAGCGATGATCATGGTTTTAGTGTAAGTGTGTGCGTGAGCGTGTATGTTTACTTGCAGGAGCACGGTTTTGTGTGGCTTCACTTTTGTTGTTCGCGGCGCGGCGTCTATTCTTTTTATTTGGTCTGAGGCTTTGCATTATGTGTTACTAGCTGCCGCCCCCGGCTTCGCTCGCGTGGTACAAAATAGCCTATATGTTAATCCAGTACATGTCCTATGTATATTCCAAGTTTCATTCAAATCCGTTCAGCCGTTTAGGCGTGATTGAGGAACAAACATCCAAACATTCAAGCATCCAAATATCCCCACAAACTTTCGCATTTATAATACAAGTAAGATTTAATTTGCTACTCGCTATGTAAATAATATGAATTTTACCTGTAGCTGGTATTAATAGGTGGGATATAAAGGGGTGGATTGTATTTTTTTAATTTTCCGGGGACTTAAAATTTAATTAATATATTGAGTAGGTAGGTCAGGGCAGTCAACTTGGTCAGAGGCTATTTTAAGTAAAAAACATAATGTCCAAAATGTCCTGTCTTGAAATAAGTGGTAGTAGATGAAAGCGTTTGCAAAGGGGAACTCGTGGAAATCATACATGCTATGTAATTTATACCACAGGAATTTCATATATTTATTTTGAATACGCTCGATTCGTGCGACATAATTATTATAGGTAGCTTGAGTTCCGTAGTTGAGACTAGACTCGTACTCCAGTATAACTACGAACAAAAGTGCAATAAAGAATCTTAAATAAATGTTTTAACTTTTTTGAAACTAACGGAACTTTTGACGGCCTCGATGGCGTGGCGGGCGATTGCTCGGCAGAGACGCAAGAGGCGCGGGTTCGATTCCCGCTGCGGAAGAAAGGTTTGCATGTTCTGCAAATATTTCTTCCAGGTCTGGGTGTTGTGGTACCATGGTACTCGTAGTTTCTGATACCCACGACACAGGGAATCCTAGTGTGGAGTCAGGACTATGTATGTAACTGTTGAGTTTATTTATTTATTCTCATAATGAAACCAAAGGCTCTATGAGCTTTTTTTGATATTATGTACTAAACTTTCAATGTTATAAAACACCCAGATCTCGCGTCACGTTGGATTGCTAGGGGATTTGGTTGTTTTGCAAATAATTTGGAGATACAATTATAACTTTTCGAGTGAAAGTGGTCACTGAGCATTTCAACGGATTCAAATCTAGCTTATTGCGGAGGCAGTACTCGTCTAGTCTTGATAAGTCGTTCTGTCAAACTTCTGCATCAGATATGTCTGATATTTTTTTAAGGATTTTCATGTCGTCTGTAAAACATAATAGCTTAGAGTGATGAAAACAATCCGAAATATCGTTAACGAAAATAGTAAAAAGCAGGGGACCGAGAAGAGATCCCTGTGGTACGCCACGTTGAACAGTGACCAAGCCTGATATGTAGTCATTTATGACGACAGCTTGACATCTCTTCTCGATGAATGAAGAGAACCACCGAAGTAAGTCTCCATGGATTCCCATGTTCCGGAGTTAGGATAACAGAATTCTCAAAATCGTTTGGAAACTTTTAAAACCAATACCCGTAAGCGAGCTGGTAACTGCTCATATCAAATTATTCAAAGGCGTCATGTGAGACAGACCTAGACTGTGATGGCGGGATGGCTTGGACACGTTCATGAAGCCGCCATAGCACAGAACAGAAGAAGAAGGATAGGGAGGCCTTTGCCCTGCCGTGGGGCGATATGGACTCAATAATAATAATGTAAGACAGAGTGCGGCCCCCGCTTGCAAGATTTATCGACCTACGTGTTAGTTATGTGTCGAAAAATGTACCAAAGTAATTATTTAGTTTAATTACTAGGACTAAGTCTGAATAAATGAATGGAATTATTATTTTATTTTATTTTAGTTGAACGAGGCAGAATGCCTACATCGTTTGGAACGAGTTCTTGTCTTACTGTGTCTAGACGAACGTGGGACGCTTCCGGTTTAATGAAGCAATGACTTACACTTTTACTATAAAACATGGCAGAAAGTTGAAGAAAGATATGTTCCTACCTATGGTCTTCGTAATGAAAATTACCTATCCAGCAATAAACTAATTTATAAACGCTGCCCGTGACTTCGCTCGCGTGGTACCCAGATAAAAAAAGCCTATATGTTAATCCAGCACATGTACTATGTATATGCCAAGTTTCATTCAAATCAGTTCAGCCATTTAGGCGTGATTAAGTCACAAACATCCTCACAAACTTTCACATTTATAATATAGTACGTTATGCATCCATCCTCTGCTTTACTCGCTTGGTAGATACTCGGAAGAAGTAGCCTATAATCTATTTGAAGTAAAAAACTATATAAGTATTCAGGTACTTTTAGTTTTATTGCAATTCGTTTAAATAATCAGGTAAACTCTTGTTTTATTCAGGCTTGATAGAATGAGTCACGCTTATAATCGAAGGAGCATAAAAAAACGTAACTATCAGGAAGAAAACAAAAGCAAAATATGTAGTAGGTACAAATGATCCTAGAACTTAAATGGCAATGGGCGAGGCATATACAGAGATTAGAGCCGAATAGATGGCCTCAAATAACCACCAAATGGATCCCTAGAAACACAAAAAGAAGAGGACGACCAATAAAAATATGGTGTAATTACAGAAATAGTTGAAAATACCTACGTGGCCAAGAATAGCAAAAGATAGGAAGGAATGGTAAAGCTTGGAGGAGGCTTTCACTGCCTTGAACGGTCCTTACCGGACAACTGAGCTGAATTAGTAGGTAATAACTTAGCAATAAGCATTAGAAATAAAATTAGGTATTTAAATAAGTATTGTAAATTAGTTGAAAAGCTCTTTTTTATTTTGTTTTATTAGGTACTGCTCTTCTAAAATACTGCGATGCCAAACAACTTAGATATAGGTATAAAATAACTAAAGGATCATTACCTACTTACCTATTTTTATGTTTCTGTGCACGAAAAGAACCTTTGAGGCGCACTTCATTTCCTTTCACCACACTGGTTCGAAAGAACTAGTGAGACGACTAGATAGATATAATCATCGAGCATTTAACTAATATACAATATCAATGACGAATCAAGTTTGAGGCCACAACAAACGAAACAGCAAACGCAGTTCAAGGTCATTGAACTAAATTCTCAGAAAAAAAATGCTAAGAAAGATGAGATGCGAAACTAAGCGATTCTCACTCTTATCTACTACCGGTTCACATAATGATCATCATCATAACATAGACTCATCTCAGCATTAGGTACTAGGTGTTGCCAACTGTGCATTTACACTTACCATGCCACATTTAGCACCGAGTTGGGTGGTCGACTGCGAATAGAGAATAATAAAATTAGATTTTAAATGATTTCATTAATTGTGTTTTCACAATGTTGGAAAATGGTAGGAACGCAAACGTAATTTTTTTATTTTTAGCAAGGATCGAGCCTCATTGAAGTGCTTTGTATGAAAAGTCGACAATTTATATTGGTTGTATGTTAAATGGTGGAACAGATACAAGGAGTATTGTACTTCTAAGGTCTTTACCAATCAAGACAAGTTTAAGGCTTTGACCTGATTAGCGCGATCACGCGATCATCGCTAGTTTGCGCGATACCGATAGTAAAAATGACAGTATCGCGCGAGCGCCAGTTATGTCACTTGTTCGAGATCAGCCTCCTTATTCTCGATGACCAAACGAAACTTGACAGCTCGTAACTTGTCTATGCCGCGCAGCGTCGCGTCGCGTTCTTTCAATACAAAATTGTCCTGTAGAATACGATAACACGGTGGTTCCACAAACCCGCGTTACGGTTTCTTTAGTCATCCAGAATAATGGGGCAGTTTGTTTGCAAGCGAGTAAAACCATCGCGCGAAAATAATCGCGTCAACTAGGTCAACGCCTGATTTCTTCAATAAAGATGGCAACACATCGCTTAAGGCGGGTATCGATCGATAATTATACATATTATACGATTGCTATTACGTGAGTGCGTAGGTATATAGTATCTACGTTCACTTTTATTTTTTTAGAGGAAATTTCCGGTGCCGTGTTATGTAACACTGCCCTGCACTGCCCCGCCACGCTGCCAATGCCGCCGCACTGCCCCGTCTTGTGGCCGTGTAATTACCTACCTATCTACCTACCTACCTACCTACCAGCTTCCTACTAATATTATAAATGCGAAAGTTTGTGAGGATGTGTGAATGTGACGATGTATGTTTGTGCCTCAATCACGCCGTAACGACGGAATGGATTTGAATAAGACTTGGAATATACAAAGTATGTGTGCTGGAATAACATAATATAGGCTAATTTTTGTCTGGATATCACGCGAGCGAAGCCGCAGGCGAAAGCTAGTATTAACATAAAACACCAATAAGGATACTGTAGCTATACTTCAGCCAAACTTGAGGTAAATAAACTTTTACTATAGGTACTAACTTATACAATTACGATGAAATCAGTTTAGTAGAAGCGCTCGAGCTTGCTGAGCAACGTTGTGCGCGGTCACAATTGGGATGGGTGACCGCAAGTGGCATTACTAGCTGAGCGTTTCCGTGCTTCGGAGGGTCGGTCCCGGCTTTTAAGTCGTTAAGCCATGTCGGAGCCCTTTAGGCGGCCTAAAAACTCTGTCACAAGAGTTGGCCGCTAGCTCATACGAACTTACTAGGTAAGTACCTATACCTACATAAAAGTTCCATAAACATGTAATAAAAAGTAAGTTTTAGGTTAAGTACTGACGGTTTGTTTGCATAAATAGTATCTCCAGTTTGGCTGAAAAATAGGTTTACCCAACAGTTACATAACACCCAATACTCAATATAGGTATTCATTGCTTTCATATGGTTTTTACAGTTGTTAAACGTATGTTACCGAAAGTAGTAGGCACCTATTTGCAGAGCATGCAAACATTTCTCCCGCTGCAGGAATCGAACCTACACCTCTCGCGTCTCAGCCGGTCACTCGCCCGCCACGTCTCCGAGGTTCAAAGTGTGTAATCAATATCGCCCTGCAATATTGTGTTTTGGGCTCATGAGCTCAATCAAAAACATTTTGAGTCCCGTGTTATAACATCTCATAGCTACCTATTACTAAGGCCTTGTACCATCTATAGTAGATGATTTATATAGCGTCAGGCAACTTTTACCTTCACAAACGGGACGCTGTAGTGCCCGGGACGAATTAAGATGGAGTAGGCTTGCCCAGCACCTATTCCATGCTCTCAGCTTAGTCGGCCTTATCCACAGGAGGACATGGTCAATACGTGCGGAGCTGACTAAGTCGCGGGTATCCTCACGACGTTTTCCTTCACCGTTTGAGAGTACCTACTGGTGCTATACCAGCACATAAATTTTTCGCACAGAGAAATCCATTGGTACACGACCGGGTTTGAACCCACGACCTTAGGATCGGAAGGCGGAGTCCCTACCAACTAGACCACCAGTGCTCTATAGCTACCTACTTATTTACTATTTCCTGTACTTACCTAGGTATTTAGTGACGTGACTGTGCTGTGGCTGTTGATAGGTGTCGTTAAAATAGAAAGTGTCATCGTACCAGATCACCATCCCCACACAGCCAGGAAGTCCCAAACCTGTTACTAAACTAGTCCTCGTTACACATTTTGACGGCACATGATATTTTGCTGACCAGAAAAGCGGTAGTAACTCGAGCCTACTACGATTGTTACCTACCTAATAATTATTATGCGTCTGACTGACGGACCTACCTATGAGGCCTTATCATTTTCATTTTATAGCTGCCACCCGCGGCTTCGCTCGCGTGGTACCCGTATAAAAATAGCCTCTATGTTAATCCAGCACATGTACTATGTAATAAGTATTCCAAGTTTTATTCAAATCCGCTCAGCCGTTTAGGCGTGATTGAGACACAAACATACAAACATCCTCACAAACTTTCACATTTTATAATATAGTAGGATAGGATAGTAGCATAAATTGTTACCTCTGCAACGATACCTTAAAGGTGAAAGCCTCCCGAGTACTGAAGAAATAATCACTTCCACCTGAGTAATATAAAAGATAATAATAAAGAAAGATCGAAAGATCATAGACATATTCAAAACAGGTAGAAAGGTACTATCTTTGATTATACTATAATACAAACTATTTATAACATGACACAAAACTGAGTTTGACATGAGTTTGTAGGTACTTACAATTTGTTTTGAAAGGCGAGTATCTATTATAATTTTATTTTACTGAAAAATGTGGAGACCTATCAAAATAGAGCCTTACAATACACTCACAGAAATACTAGTGCGAATATTTCTGCTAATTATTGTGTGCATCATGCACATCCACATAGAGCCACACTTGCAAGAGATTACCCAAGCAGAATTACTCCACGACTATAAGCGACCTAGAAAAGAATCCCTTATCCCACTGTGGGCCATGGTTCTCCTAATCATCTGCATGCCTCTGCTCATCCTATCGTTCCCGTCTGTATCGTCAGAGAGCTACTTAGACTTGACTCAATCTCTCCTGGCCTGGACGCTGGCATGCACAATCAACGCCTTCATAACAGAATCAGGAAAGCTGATTATCGGAAGACCACGACCCGATTTCTTCTACCGCTGCTTTCCAAATGGAAGGATGACTAAAGATTTGCGATGCACGGGAGCGTTGAAAGACATCTTGGATGGGAGGAAATCTTTTCCAAGCGGTCACAGTAGCTTCTCCTTCTGTTCGTTGGGATTTATAAGTATGTGGTTGTGTGGGAAGTTGAGAGTTTTGTCGTCGAATCGGGGAGAAGGCGTGCGGGTGGTGTCGTGTTTGACTCCTTTGGTTGTCGCTGGGGTCGTGGCCATGACTCGCTGTTGTGACAATCATCACCACTGGGAAGACGTGTTCGCAGGTGCAATAATTGGCTTCACTTCATCTTACTTCTGCTATCGTCAATACTACTACCCTCTCGACTCTGAGCAGGCTGGTAGCCCCTATCATACGAGTAGAGCGAATGAGATGCGGAATGATGAATCTCGTGAAGAATGCTGCACGAAGAATTTGATGCAGACTTCATCAGTAGATAATAAGAGCTCTAAGAGCAATAAACATAATTAATTTACTGTTCTCTATTCTTAGTGTGCTTCTATCAAAGTTGGGTAGTTCCCATTTGTTCTATGGAACATGACGTCATCGAACAAGATGACACATTTTTTTCTCAATTTTTTCCATGAGTTTTATACCATAGAACAAAATGGGAATCAAATTTTTTTTAAATCTTCCATGATAAGTTTAATGATAATTATTCTGTCATAACATTGATCAAACATCTGCTTGGGTAAAATTAATCAAACAAAAGTATCCTAAAAATCGAAAGAATGGATATTCGTAGCACGAATGATAAAATAATCGTAGAGGTCTTATTTACCTTGTCCTAATGAACAATTTGAGAACTAAGTCTTATATCTTATTCTGTCCGATGTCATGTTCCATAGAACATTATGGGAACTACCCTCTTTATTTTATAGGGCTACTAGCTGCCGCCCGCAGCCTCGCTCGCGTGGTACAATTTACCTGATAAAAATAGCCTATATTGTGTTAATCCAGCACACGTACATGTCTGTTCAGTTTTAACTCGGATTTTTTTTCTAGGACATCCGGCCAACATTTCTAGTAACACGGCTCAGGACAATTTGTCCTCTAGTTAATACGAGGGTAAAGACGACTAAACTAAGACTGACCATAAATAAAAACATGAAACTAGTAAATAAATCAGTTTATTCAATTTCAGTACATAAATAATCATTTGTTATTTGTTAAGACAAATATCAATTAGGAAGTTATTAATATAAGTTAACGATAAAGCGTTTTCTTATATAAATTCATTCATGACTCGCCTGTGAAACAACAACGTTAAATATTACTTTACATAAATATTTATTCTCAATAATAGGACATTTCTAGGCCTTGCTGTCTTTGTTTGGGCTTTTTTAATAGTGTGCCCTTGAGCATCACGGTCAATTTGGCAACGATAGAAAGAAAAAAACTTATCAAAATAAATATTTAAACGAGACAGACCAGTATATTGGTCTGTTTCGTTCTATAGGCCGGTGTCCACCAAAGCGGAAATGGGCGGAGAAGAGAGGAACTTTGCAGTGTTTGCAGAACCAGGTGAGACCAAAGCTCGACAATCGAACAGTTCAGTGCAATCGGAATAGCAGGAGTACCGCAACAATAATTATCTCTTTTGTCTGCGCTCCACCGTTTTCTTACGACACTACTGTAAGTACATATTCCCCGCTTTCATTACTCCAAACATAAAATTATGACCGTATATTTCGCAACGGGTACAAGTAACAATATTCGTGAATATACACTACGGTCAGCGGATCTAGGCAACTCTTGGACGGATAACAGAGGTATAGTAAATAGGGTCCCTTGTTGGCACCCTTCGGGTACGGAACCCTAAAAACGAAATCATATTAGTTGTTTAGGATTGCGCCTCCCCTACCCTCTCCTCGTCCGCTCTTAGTGGATATTCGGCCTAATCGAAAGTCTAATCTACTGACTAGGGCGATCATGGACACAAATTTATAAATGCAACCAGCCTTATCAGACCTAAGTAGTTGCGCAAGAGCATATAAACAGTAAAAAGCCCAAAAGAGACTAAGCCTTTACTAGAATACTTAAATAATTTTGTGATATTACGCATTATTGGAAGCACACATAAATAATAGTCTTATTTTGGATGAGTCACACAATGTCTGTATCGAAAATGGAGTAGTGGACAAAAATATTATTCTCTAATAAATTTCTTTGAAAATCATCTAATGGCAAATAGCAAAATAATCAGAATAAATAATTGTGAGTTTGTCTGAGAAAGTTAGGATCATGGCCGAAATATGGGAGAATTTTCCAAAACGCGAAAATATTGCGTTCTAATATAAGAGTTTAAAATAAAACATTAAACTCAAAAATTCAATAAATTTTAGGACCTGTTTTACTGCGTGCTAAAAGATTAAATAATTTAACTTTGTCAAAAAACTCAACAATCTTTTCTTTAAAACAACGCATTTAACAGACAATTTGATTGATTTTTTTATTTATTTTAAAAGCTCTTGGTGACATTCCCGTTTTGTAGTAAGACTATTTTAAGGTAATGCTATCTCTCTACGAAAAATATAATTATCTTACCAAAAATATATTTAGCATGGCGCTGGTTCCAATGAATGCGTCTGTATTATACATTAATCCGCAAATTATTGCCATCGTAAGGAGCTAAGTCTGAAAGTAACATTCAGAACAGATTAAATGGAGAAATAAATTAGTATACTAGTTATATTTTTTATAAATACAAAATGTCCCACAAGTAAGCCGCGCGAGGCTAGTGTTCCTTTGATGACAGTTTGAGCGTATGCCTCGGGCGAGGCTCATCCTGACTAAAAGGGCACTTGCATCGCGAGGCTGTTCGGTTTGTGCACCTGTTGGATTTTTAACTGAGTACATAATATTTCATACCATGATACATAAAGGCAAAAATAAAGCTTTATTTTTACCAGAATGACTTCACCCATTCCAAAGTCGGACCGTCACTGGCATACAAAAAAATTTGAAACTATTATTTTTTAAACATTTGCTTTTTAGGGTTCCATACCCGAAGCAAATAAAATGAATTGAATTGAATAGGTAGAGTTGAAATTTTTAGATTATGTACTTCTATTGCCGTTATAAAACAACAAAAAATAAAATAAAAGGGGGCCCCATACAAGAAAAAAGAATTTAAACATTCGTAATCGATCATTGAAGTTAAGCAACACTAGGCGTGGTCAGTAATTGAATGGGTCGAGTGACTTTTTGCACATTTTTTTGTAATATTTTTATTATTTCTTTTTCAAATAATCTAAAATTTACTGATTTGTGAAAAAATAGTAAAATCAAAAATAATTATGTCTGTGACGGTCCGATTATGCAGAAGTCATAGGCGTAACCCCTTTCTGAGGCAAGATACACCCTTGTATACTCTTTAACATGTATAATAATATAAAAATAGAATTACACATAATAAGATAAATGTGCCAGGCACTAATAAGTACATTTCACTGGAATACATTACTAAAACGTTAACTAATATAATGCATTACACTTGACTAAGATACTTAGCTAAATTGTATACATAGAAACTTTCTTATTCAACATTGTAGATTAATAAGTACTTGTTATGCATTTTTAAGCTAAAGTAATATGAATATGCTATTACAATATATTTTGCATTATTGTTCATTACATCACATACAATTTGATTAAAATTACATAAATGCTTAGTGAGAATAGTCCACAATCTCTATAAAGTCGTAAGACCCACGTATTCCCTACCACTAGCTCAAAAATAAATGATATAAAGTTAAGAATCTCAAAAAAATATATTAACATGATCTCTAAATAAAAGGTAGTCAAATCAAACAACAAAATTATCAAACTTTATGACGATGTTTGTGCCTAAAGGACGCATTTCGGATAAGTGTTCTTTCACCTTAAATCACGGTGAGTGAACGGATTTAGATGAAATCTTGCAATGTTCATAGCTCGCGAATACGGGAATAATTCTACTTTCTGTTTAGATACCACGCGAGCAAAGCCGCGGGCGAAAACTAGTGTGTAAATAAAACAAAGACGTAAGTGACCATTCATACATAATTCAAATCTTGTTTCCAACTAGTATCTCTTTACGATTTTGCTTTTATGTATCGTTTAATTCCGTTCAGTTACTACGTTATTAAAACACAAACATCCTTATAAACTCTTGCGTTTAAAAATGGGAAATTTTATAAAAATACTCAGTTGATTTATGCTGAAGTTTCGACTACCACTTGTATAACTAATGTAATCACAATTCATCTTTAACCTTTGCATGTGACTTGCAGAAAGCAAGCATATCTTCCGCGGACCGATCACCTCCATAATCTGCCAAAGCCTTCCCATTGGCAAAGATCTTGAAAGTGGGAAGAGTTTGTATGCCAGCGATGTCCGCCACTTTTGGGTTCTCGGCGGCGTCCACAGCGATGGCTTTAACCGGCGAGTTGTCGCTTTTAAGTGTGGAGCATATTTTGCTAAAAGCTGGCTTTACTGTAGTACAGTGACCGCACCCTGGGAACAAACAATAAGTTAGAAAATTTGCCAGTTAGTGTCGCGACACATCTGCTGAGAGTGAGTCGCTTAAAGTTCGGCTGAATACGCTCGCAATATAATAGGTCGCTTAAAAAATTGCGAGCGTATTCAGCCGAACTTTCGACGCCGTACTTTCAGTAGATGTATCACGACAATTAGTGACTTCTAGTTGTACATCGAATTCAACACCTTCTAAAATCAGTTCAGTAGTTCTGAGAATCAAGAAACTGGCCTTTTCGTGATTAAGTGTCATCAAACAACATAATTGCATATAAATACACGTAATTCAAGGAAAACCAGCAAACTATCAATGTTTATTTGCATAAGATAACGAAACTTCGGTGCAGGCATTGTTACTTTCGTGAGAGAATCACACGATCATTACACCACAAATGGTTGAATATTCAAATATTGTTCCGCAAGGAAATAACCTCAATTCAAGGTGCAAAAAGTAAAAGCATGACATGTAGCCAATTTGGTGACGATTAAGCTATTATAAAATTATAGCTGTATTCTGTAGATTGAGTGATGGATGCGCGAGAACGTTTGTATGTGGCCTTTTTTGTTACATTATTTAAGTTGTAAGAATGATATATAAATTTGACGGTCTCGGTGGCGTGGCGATTGCTCGGCTAAGACGCAAGAGGCGCAGGTTTACTGGTACAAATGTTGGCATGTTCTGCAAATATCTCTTCCGGGTCTGGGTGTTGTGGTACCATGATGCTCGCAGTTTCTGATACCCACGATACAGGGAATCCCAGTGTGGGGTCAGGACTATGTATGTTTGAGTGATATTTATTATGGCCGCCGCCCGCGGCTTCGCTCGCGTGGTACCCGGATAAAAAATAGCCTATTATGGTAATCCAGCACATGTACTATGTAAATTCCAAGTTACATTCGAATCCGTTCAGCCCTTTAGGTGTGAAAGAGTAACTATCATCCATACATCCATACTTACAAACTTTCGCGTTTATAATATTAGTAGGTTAAATATGTTGGTAGCAAAATATTTTTTTTTTCTATTCTATGAATGACTTCATGATTGAAGGAATGACTTACAACTGGCGTAGAACATGACGAAGGTCGGCGTGGGCGAGGCGATGATCTGTTCGAAGTCCGAGTCGAAGGCTAGTTGCACGTTGCCTCCGAAACCAGCCTCCTGAGGCGTCTTAGCGGCCTTCTGGTGCGTCTGATGATCGATCTGACTGTGGATGAACGACACAAAGTCTGCCTCCTAAAAGAAAAAAAAAAGAAAACATTAGACTGGCCTCATAGCTCAGTTAGTGTAGCTCTGCCTTCTGCGCTGTAGGTCATAGGTTTGATTTCTACCCAGGACAAACATTTATATCATAAATGTAGGTGTTTGTTCTGTGTCTGGGCGTTATTATGTATTAGCTTAAACGCGCGGCTTCACTCGCCTGATTTTAATTTTGACACCCCATTTTACCCCATCTTGAGGTTAATTTTGTAAAACCCTGAAATACGTGTCCATTTATTTTTTACTAGCTGTAACCCGTTGTCTGCGTGTTAGAAGATATTGTCTTCAAGTTTCATGAATAATACTGGTAATATCGGAGATTAACATCATAAAAATCTAGGATTGCAAAAAGTCAAGATCACGCGGAATTCTCAGGCCCATCTAACTTTTGGCATTACTTATCCACTTATTTTTGCAAAAAACAAGATAGCCTATGTCCTTCCCCGTTATCCGTTCCGTATAACCTTGCCAAATTTCATTAAACTGGGTTCAGCAGTTTAGGCGTGAAGGTAACATTGTTTTTATCCTAGGATAAAAATAAAACCTATTTATTTTGAAATGTACAAATAAAGCCCTTTCATATGGCCCCCTACATTCACATTTGTTAAACTATTTTTACCTCTTAGTAACCCAATATCTTTACAACCCCTTCACTGATTAAACTCATTTGAGTTGAGTATTATTCATCCCCAATTTTGTCATCCACCACTCCCGTTTCCCTCAAAACCCACCATTTAGGCCGCTGTATAAACAGCCCACCCTTCTTTTAAATGTAGACTACAGCTTTCTAGCTGTTATAATTGCAGTAGATATGACTCACTCTTTCTTTGCTGAACTGGGAGTAAAGAAAAAACAGAATGCGTCCGACTGCTTCTCTCTCCGAGCATGTCGTAAAAGTCGACTAAGGAGTACCTAGTATCCTCTCCAACTTGATGGACGATGGGCTGATCACCTGTCACCGTGGTTCACCATGTCCATCTTGGGAGTCTTGGATCAGAAGTGGATGCAAGTTTTCTTATGATTACTAGTGTCTCAGCCCACCCTATTAGGGATACGGGCGTGATAATATGTATGTAGATATGACTCACCTTCCTTCCCCCAGTGTAATCGGCAATCTGCTTGTCGAAGTAGCTGAAGTACTTGATGGTGGGGTATCCTTTGACGTCGTAGTTTCCACAGAGCTCCTGTTCCGTGGTACAATCCACGGCTCCGAATGTCACCATAAGCTCGTCAGCGAATCTTTCTGCCGCATTTACAAACTCCGGCTTTGCGCTCTTGCAATGGCCGCACCCTGGAATAAATAAATAAATAATAAATATTTGTGGGCATTTCACACAGTGCCATCTAATCCCAAACTAAGCAAAGCTTTGGGAACCAAATGGCTGATAGAATACTTATATACTTTTTTTTGTAAATACATACTTACAATACATAATACTACAAAACCCAGACCCGGAAGAAATATTTGCAGAACATACAAACATTTCTCCCGTAGCGAGAATTGAACCCGCGACTCTTGCGTCTCAGCCGAGCACTTGCCCGCCACGCCATCGAGGTCGTCAATCGAATCTTAGTAAGGTTTGAGTTATACAGAAATAATAGTCAGCAGTTCTTATGCATGCAAGATGAAACTTATAGACGGGTTTCCATATCAACCATTTTCATGGGCAACTCACGTTTGACAAAATAATGACTATGCCATAATGTTTTCATAACACGTTTTATTTTTAAATAACCAAAAGCCCAATTGCGTTACATTTAGGTGACATAGTACAGCCACCATGATGGATTTTTTACATTTCCTTATGTTTACCTAGTTAAGTTGAAATAAGATTTATTGTCATTTTTTTATCATCACCCATATATACCCTTCGGGTACGAAACCCTAGAAAAGAGCAAATGACGTCAGCTTTGAGTGAGAACTTCTCTGCTGGACTGGGAGTAAAGAAAAAGCATAGAATGCGTCCAGCTGCTTCTCTCCCCGAGCATGTCGTAAAAGTCAACTAAGGGATAGTATCCTCTCCAAAATGATGGACCACCTATATAGGCGGTGGGCTGATCGCCTGTCACAATTGTTCACAATTTTCATCTTAGGATTTTAAATCAGAAGTGGCTGCAAGTTTTCTTATGTTTAATTTTGGCTTTGCCTACCCCATTAGGGATATATCCCATCACAGGGGACATGAACCCCCCAAAATCGTGCGTCAAATTGAAAAATCTAAAAATTTACAAAATATAAAAAAACAATTTTCTGCCCCTAGCCGTGGATGCCAATAAAAATAGTAGGCTTCCATTTGTTTTATAATGTGTGCAATAAAATTGTGTATTGTGCAATAAAATCTGATTTACTCGACTTTATTAGTGACCCCCTCTAACATTACAGGCTGCGACCGCGCCTGGTATGTATGTATGTATGTGAGTGAGAGAGAGTATAGATCGTGTTGTACTGACAGGGTGCGTAGAACAGCACGAGCGCGTGTTTGATCTTGCGCAGCGCCCCGCGGAAGGTCTGGGCGTCGAGGTGGCGCACGGCGGACGGCTGCTCGGCCCAAGGCTTCTCGGCCGGCGGCGGCGGCGGGGGCTCCTGCGGTTCCTATTAACAAAACCTCTTTAAAGACCGTTCGAGCCCAGCTTGCCGATATGTCAAAAATAATCACTGCATAGTATAGTAGAGAAACACTGATAATTTTAGAGGTTTCTAATGTGATGTCGTAAATAAACACATTTTTTGCGCTTACATTGCAAACGCTGGCTGAACCCTACGAGATAGATCAAAATAGACAAAAATTGTACACCTTAAAAAGGTATACAAAAAAGTCCGCGATGGTTTTGCACCTGTGCGAAGCCGGGGCGGGTCGCTAGTACAAAATATATTTCGAAAACTATACCATCGCCCAAACTATTCACCCAGGTTGGAGAATAGAAGAACTAATGCACTATCTATTACTATTACAATTTTAAAGTCTTAAATCTACGTTGAATTTACGTCTGTTCGTAACGCGACCAAGCATGGAAGAAGCTACGCCTGGTTTTTTATTTAGGAAATTTAGATCGAGAGACACGACCAATAGTAGTATATCATCAACGAACTCACCTTAATAAAACTAACAATCTGCTCCTCTTGTCTGGCATGTCCAGCGTCGTACTGGTACTCTCCCTTTCTGAAGTACTTGAGGGTAGGGTATCCTTTCACACCGAAGCGAGACCCCAAATCAGGGTGTTTAGTTGCATCTACAGCCGCCAACAAGCCTTTGATCTGCACACGAAAATAATGAAAACGTGAAAACAATACACACACATTATCACGCCCGTATCCTTAATGTAATGGGTAGAACCACAAGTAATCATAAGAAAACTTGCAGCCACTTCTGATACAAAATCATCGATGTCACAATGTCAAAATAAAAGTATTCTATTTTTCATGAAAAACATGCCAAAAATAAAGAATTTACAGGTAATTATGACATCACCTAAATGAGAAAAATCGGCTCTTTAATTTGATATAGGTTATGTGCAGTTTTAGACCAAAACTTGATTCCAGGTTTTCATCCCTTTTCACCCCTTTAGAGGTTGAATTTTGAAAAATCCCTTCTTAGTACACCCCTCCGTACCAAGGTTTACCTACACTGAAAATTTCAAGCCTCTACGTCCAGCGGTTTAGGCTGTACGTTGTCTGTCAGTCAGTCAATCAGTCAGGACAAAGATTCTTATAATATAAGATGATTTTTTTCCTAATAGAAAGTTACATTATTCCTTAATTCATACATATATACATACGTATTATAACGCCTGTATCCCTAATGGGGTGGGCAGAGCCACAACTAAACATAAGAAAACTTGCAGTCACTTCTGATTTAGTCCTAAGATGGATAAGGTAAACCATGGTGACAGGTGATCAGCCCATCGCCCAAATAGGTGGTCCATCATGTTGGAAAGATATACCTTAGCTGACTTTTACAACATACTCGGAGAGAGAAGCAGCTGGACGCATTCTATGCTTTTTCTTTACTTCCAGTCCGGCAGAGAAGTAATTCCTTAATGCAACGGGCTATAATTTTATTCCTACGAGAGTTAAACTGGACCTGCCTGTACAGTTCATTCAAAAAAGCTGTTTTTTATTATATGAGAGTGCTTATACCCCTTCCGCCTTGATTCTCGAAGCAGCCTTTTCGAATTCAGGTTTAATTCTCTTGCAGTGACCGCACCACGGCGCGTAGAAAACTACCAATGCGTGCTCCACTTTTGATAAGACACTATCGAAATTTTCACCTAAAACAAATAGCATACGTAAGAGTATTATTATAAAAGGGTAGTTCACTAATCACGTGATGTTTTTAGCAAAATTTTAACAGCAGAGAAAGGATATGATCCTCAGTAATCTAAGTCATGCTTCGGTCCACATTTTCTTTTCGTCAACCGAAGTAAAATTTCGATGAAACTACTTCAAAATAGTAAAAAGCAAGAAAAAGTACCTTTTACAAAACAACGAAACACATATCTATAAAATTGCATAATGATCACTGGATAAAAGTTAAGTTTTTCATAGTTCTATGAACAAATACAGACATCAGTTTATGTGTTGAAATCTTTCAGAAAACAAATCCCAAACAGATGTCAGAACTTATGACAGAACAAGGTTTTATTTTTATTTTATCTATATATTTATCTACAAGGTTCTTCTATTGAAAAACGAGGTTTATATTGGAATTTTACTGCAGATCCTCTCCAGGACCTTTTTACAATACTTACAATCAAAATAAGTAGCTTACATTTTATTACACACTAGCATCCACTTGCGGTTCCGCTCGCATGTTAACATCCTGGATAAAAAGTAACCTTTTGTGTATTTCAAGCCATAAACTATACATATTTCAAGTTTCAGTCAAATCTGTTGAGCCGTTACGGAGATGAATAGGAATAATCGCACTAACAGACACACAAACTTTCGCATTTATAATATTAGTTTGATTTGTTACGTCAATTATGGACTGCATCACCGCTACCAGTTAGTTGGCTTATTTCTGATTGCCACTTATAAAAACCCATTTTAAAATGAAAAATCGGGGTATTGCACCCTTAAAACCATACTGATACCAACACAATAGAATCGGGCAAAAAACATCAAAAATATATATAATATACCTGTTAAATGTACTACATCAGAGTCCTCAGTCCAGCTTTCATCAACTTCTTTCTTGGCAATGTTCTGTGGCGAGGGGTCACGCATAAAATCCACCATCGCTTGCCGCTTGTTGTCACCATTGTACGGAAAACGAAATTGACCCTTTCTGTAAACAATTCACCTTATTTTACATACATACATCTTATTTTATTCTGATTTTTACTAATAAATGCTTCTCTTCACTTCTCTGTTGGACTGGGAGTAAAGAAAAAACATAGAATACGTCCAGCTGCTTCTCTCTCCGAGTATGTCGTAAAAGTCGACTAAGGGATAGTACCCTCTCCAACATCATAGACGATCTATATGGGCGATCACCATATCTATCTTGGGAGTCTTGGATCAGAAGTGGATACAAGTTTTCTTATGATTACTTGTGTCTCTGCCCACCCTATTAGGGATACGGGCGTGATAATATAATAGATTTTTTTTAATTGAGTGACACATCATGAACTATAAAGTGTACATAACTATGAGGGCAAAAACTTGTATAAGTAATGAATGCAAAACAAACAAAATGCATAAGTTCACTCACTCGTAGTAATACAAGGTCGGAAATCCAGTTATGTTGTACTGCTGTCTTATCTTAGAGTTGCCGGGTTTCGCAACATCAATCGCGGCTAACAAGGCCTCGCCCTGGAAAATACAGTCAAACTTTTAAATTGTTTGAAATCACAAGAATCGTCTTGAACTACAATATATTAAACATTAAAGTTTAAATATTTTTCTTATTTATTTAGATTTGTAAGACTTCAAGTGTCTTGAACTGTTCTTAGCTTGAATGTTGTAATCAAAATTCTAGATATTAGAGAGAAGTCATCAGACTAGGTACTAAATATGGAAGAATTCTGAAATACCTATTGTTACAGAATTCTTCTATTTCTAATACTTGTCAACATTAACATTAGCAAATATGCAGTGGCATAATAAATGAAAATAATGTAGGCTTTCTGAACAGAATAGAATATGCCATTGAAAATCACTATTATATTAATAAAGTTGCATCTTTTCATACAGCTTAATATGAAAAGTAAGTAAGTTCGTATGAGCTAGTGGCCAACTCCTGTCACAGAGTTTTCAGGCCGCCTAAAGGCCTCAGTCTTGGCTTAACGACTTAAGAGCCGGGACCGACATTTTCACGTGCCCTCCGAAGCACGGAAGCGCTTATATATGAAAATATATGGAGATATTACCTTCAGATCCGCAGCTGCCTGAACATACTCAGGTTTCATAATCTTACAGAAACCACACCATGGTGCATAGAACATTATCAAAGCCTTCTTATATGACGCTGCTCCTTTCTTCAGGAACCTGGTTAGAGCCTGAAAAGACAGTGCAATTTTCAAATATGTTCATTTTAGTAAACTAAGGCCTTTAACCATCTATAGTAGATGATTTATACAGCGTCAGGAGGCAACTTTTTACCTTCAGAAACTGGACGCTGTAGTGCCCGGGACGAATTAAGATGGAGTAGGCTTGCCCAGCACCTATACCATCCTCTCAGCTTAGGCGGCCTTGTCCACAGGAAAGACATGGTCAATATGTGCGGAGCTGACTAAGCCGCGGATTTCCTCACAATGTTTTCTTATTGGTACAGGACCGGATTTGAACCCACGTCCTTATGATCGGAAGGCGGAGTCATTAATTAATTTTAGTATCAATAATAATAATCATGATTTTATAGTCATGTTGTACAAACCTCTCTATCGAGAAGGTGGTAGATGTCAGTAGCAGATGGATCTTCTTCCCATGGCAGATCCCCCGTTGGATCTCTCAAAAAGTTTGTAAAGGAATTTATGGTTTCACTTCTGTCATAGTCTTTGTGAAATTCTCCATCTTTGTAATGTTTGATGTAGTAAGGCTTATCGGATGCTATTTTTAGTTTCCTGCACAGTCTTTTTCCATCACTGTAAAATACAAATTAATAATGTAAAACCTACATTAAGAATGTAGGTATAGAGGTGGTGGCACTTACTGCAAAAAACTTTAGAATGTACAAGATTGTGGAACATGTTTCAATCATGCATAGACAGCTGAACTGATGATGATGATGATCGTATGAGCTAGTGGCCAACTCTCGTGACGGAGTTTTTAAGCAGCCTTAAGACCTCCATCATGGCTTAACCACAAAAAGCCGGAACAGACTGTTTAATGTGCCCTCCGAAGCACGGAGCACGAAGCGCTCTGCTCGTAATGCCACTTGTGATTTAAGTAGCAAATTAACAAAAATAACAATAGGTCCATATGCAAAAGTTTGCATGGTGTGGACTAGTTCTAACAGTCTGTTAGTTAAAATAGATCAAAAGGCATAATAAAAACTGAAGATATATGGATAAAGGTAAGAATACATGCCTGCCAGTGCAATCAATCATAACCAGTGTAGCCTGCCCCTTCATGGCATCCGCAGTACTTTTATACACATCTATTACACTCTGGGAAGACTTAGGTTCATTTATAAATAGTACCATTACATTTGTCTTAATCCTCAATAACTTTTTAAACTCTTTTATTTCACTTATATCTGTAACTACAGCGGTTTTTTGCTTTTTAGCTAGTACTGATATATGGGCTAGCACCACTACCATCGGTAAAAGTATCTGAAATACAAAAAAGGTTCTAAAAAGAGAAAAAGTAAGTAGGAAAGTAAGTTCGTATGAGCTAGTGGCAAACTTTTTTAACGGAGTTTTTAGGCCGGCTGAAGGGCTCAGTCATGGCTTAACGACTTAAAAAGTAGGTAAAACTTTAGTTTAAGGACAGTCTAATTCATTAGGCAAGTTATCGTACACGTGGGTCGCAATCAGGGTACATAAAACCGACCGACCGGTGCCAATAAAATTGTTGCTTTACTTACCTTCCAAAATATTTTGCAATGCATTTTGAAAACAAACTGATAATATCTGTGTTTTTAACTATGCAAAGATAATAATATTAGTTTGGAGCCTTATTTGACCTCTGTAAGACAAAAAAAAACCGCTATTCTTGGTAATTAACAATTTTTACACAAATCATTCGCTTACAGCGCGCCGACCGACCGAAACCGACCGAATGTACGTGTACGACTACGACCGAACTTATTGCTCCGCCGCCGAGGACCGAACCCTACCGAACCAATCTGAGCACTGAGCAAGCCAAAGACTATGTACTACGCTATTAGTAGGTGCTCAACTAGAGAATACAAAGATTTTTATTTATTTACATACAAAATTTATCACGCCTGTCTGCCATAGGGGTAGGCAGAGATCTCGAATCTCCATTTGCCAAGATCCTGACACACTTCTTTCGCTTTATTTAATTATAAACAAAAATAAATGTTTCTTAACCATTGTCGTTTTCTTAGCTCAGAGTAAAGACAGGTAGGTAGGTAGGTACAAACTACAGTTCGGTCAATGGATTTATGCTAACTTCATGACTGTCTAGATTCGTTGACCGTAATACTGCCGTCCGTAATTTACCGGATGGCGTGGCGGCATCGGCACGGATTTTGAGCATTAGGACTTCAAAGATCATAGAAGGTTAGGCTAGGTTACCATATAGTTTTTAATAGAACATGCCTTCAGATTACCTACTTATTGCATGTAATTTTACAGAATTCTAGGTATTTTGTTTGGCAGTGTCTAGTGCAAAGGCGTCTAAATGCGAGTGTAGACAATATCTTGCCCTATCTTGCCATAACTGTACCTACCAAAGAATATTTTGATCAAGAGGATAGCTTCACCAGAGGCAAGAATAATGATGTAGGTAGAGGATGGGCACCAGAGAGTAAGGAACTTTGCATGGTATGCGCAAAGTAAACAAAAATGAGTAATAAATAAAATATTTCCATTTGCATCTTCAATCGGGTTTCTTACATTGTTTTCATTGCATCTAATGTAGGTGGACGCAGAAGCTAAGGCTTATCCACCGCAAAGAGAAGGATTATTTTGGAGGACAGGAGCGAGAATATTTCTGAGTTCGGGTTTTCCCTGGATACCTCTAACATAATCTCTCAAAGATTTTTATCGAATGTGATTATAATAATTCCCGAGAATAATGTTTTTGGTGGGATCCGTAGGTATCTAGGTACAGTCTAATTTAACTACCTGCTTAATTTAAAATTGTGAAAGTTGATAGAAGTTGTTTGGCATAATTTTATAATAAGTAAATCTAATGAATAAAAAAGTTTCAACATAAACGTCTGTCTTTTCTTTTATGCTTAAGCCAAATAATAGTAGGTAGGTACTAAAAATAGACCTATCTACATGCACAATACAAATAGATACTATTTACATACTGAACGGTAGAAAAAAGCACTGATCAGCGTTTGTCTGACCCAACCTTCTATACCCCATCTCTTTGAACTCTTTTACGCTCAAAATCCGTGCCGCCGCCGGCGCCGCCACCCCTTGCTGGTAAATTATTACAGTCAACGGATCTAGACCGTCATGAAGTTAGCCATTTGACATGCGCAGTGCAGCTTTTTCTACTAAATTGTATACTTCAAGGATGATATTTTATGATACCAATTTCGCGCTCGCGTGGTATCCCAACAAAAAGTAGCCTATAATATTAGTAGGAGACTATATTCCCGGATGCAACCTATCAGATACAGTCATAATATTGGTTGAAGTATCATAGTTACCTTATGACATAACTATATAATTACCAATAGGTATATGGCAACATTATGGCAGTACCTCCTCTATTCTTCCCCTAACCGTCTTAGTTTGAGCCTCAGACTGCTTAGACAGGCTTAGACCAAGGATGTCTAAACCAAGACAGCTTGTTTTGTAGTATAGGTTCATGGGTAGGTACTAGGTACCTCCTACTGCTGATTGATATAATGATGCTATGAGTGAGAGAGTAATAAGCTGAAAACTGATACAACTTCATTTTGGCGTTCTAAAAGTTGTTTCAAAAGTCTTATAAAAAATTGTGTCTGCGTCGTAAGTTATTTGAGATTGAAAGGATTTTTTGTGATTATCTAGGTTTCTATAGCTCCAATGATGTTAATATAGTAATATTGTTAGCTTTTATGACCTTTGACCTTGAATAACTTACGAAGCAGCCACGATATTTTAAGAGGCTTTTGTGACAACTTTTAGAATGCCTAAATTAAGATTTATACAAGTTACTACAAGTTTCCAGCTTAATACTCTCTCATTCAGAGGTTGACAGGGTTGACCCTTTCTGGACTAAGAGGCTGAAATGTCACCATATCGAGCGTTTGTCAATGTCAAAAGCTCTGACGTTTATTATAAAATAAAATAAATAAAAATAAAATCACTTTATTTCAAGCAACTTAGTGGCTCATAACAGTGGTAGTAAATATAAAATAAAATTAAAGAACACAGACAATAAAAAGAATAAAAATCTAAAGAAACAAAACAAAAATCTTATGTACTTAACTATAACCTACATAAACACTATTGAAAATTAAAAAAAAAAAAAAAAAAAAAAAAAATAGCCTAACCGATGCCACTGGGGACGTGTCTATCACAACAGTGACGAATATAGAAACAATCTACCCTACTCGCAATCATGGTCAGGACGGTGTTGGTGCTAGCCCGCAGTCTGCGCACCAGGGACGCGCAACGTTTACGCATGGTGCTATGAAAACAGTTTGTGCGCGTTTCTGCAAACATTCCCGAAGCGCTACAGTAGCGAGGCAGCCTCAAAATCGCCCTGAACGCATTATTATACTGGACTCGGAGGGTACTGTACGCAGCTTTTGTATACTTCGCCCACAGGCTGCACGTATAAAGAGATGTACAGTAGGCTCTAAACAGCGTGATCTTTACTTCTGGAGAGCTACGTGCAAACCTGCGGACTATCATGTTCCCTCTTACGGACAGGGCCCTCCGCTCCCGCTCTATGTCTTCATTGTCTTTGAGGTCGGTTGTAAGTATGTGGCCCAAGTACTTGAACTTGTTCACCCGCTCAAGTGAAAAACCGTTCAAACGAACAGACGGAACGTTTTCAGGGTGATTGGTGCCGGCCTCAAAGACCATGAACTGACTCTTAGTCACATTATATTTTAGACCATGACCAGCAGCGTACTCCTCACAGATCTTGATTAGTTTCCTCAGACCACATACCGATGCGCTCAACAGCACCATGTCGTCTGCATAACTCAGATTGTTGACACAAATTCCGTCAACCTGACATCCGACATACTGACTGCTAAGCTCAACGATAAGTGCGTCCATGTACAAGTTAAATAAAGCAGGCGAGGTCAATCCCCCCTGCCTCACACCACACTCTAGCTTATATGATTCTGACATTGCTCCTGCCCATCGAACATTATTGGTCTGATGCCTATACCAGTACTTAAAGATATTTAGAAGTTCTCGAGGTAAGTGGATCTTTTCAAGCTTTTCCCACAGTATGTCGTACGCTACCAGATCAAACGCCTTAGATAGGTCAAGGAAGCAAGCAAAGACAGGAGTTTTGCGCTCTGTGTAGTATTTGACGGTATGCTTATTATGCTTTTTGGATTGTAGGTTTATTATGTAAATCTATAAATCTAAATAAATCAGCGACCAAATGAAACGTTTGTGAAAGAAATGAAAGATTTATGTTTTATTACATAGGTATGGTTAATTATTACAGATTGCAGGTCCCAAAAACGGTAGATGCTTGACAACTGGCTCGCCGACAGAAAAGAGCGCCCGTACCGGCTCGAACCATGCGGCCAGGAACGATAGAACGAACAGCCAGAACAGAATTTTGACCACCCAGTCTATTAAGTAAAGGCTGTAAATAAAATAAAAATTAACTTGAAAAAATCACAGTTGAAAATAAAACAGTTTATAAATAATGAGAAAAAAGTTTTAGTTAATTTATTCAAATGTATCGCAATGCATAAAACCGAGTTACGAACTATAATAAACCGGAAATCAATTGCATTTGCTCTCTATGATTCTTTGATTTCAGGTAAAGCACCATCTAGAAGGCGATTGGGAACTATTTTTATTTTAAATGTTCATAAAATGATAAATTAGTACAGGGAGGAATGCCCCAGACAACAGGTAGGGAAAGTCGATTCGAATTCCTACACAGGTAGGTATAGGTACCTACTTAGTGCACCCGCTGCGGAAGAAATGTTTGCATGTTCTGTAAATATTTCTTCCTGGTCTGGGTGTTGTGGTACCATGGTACTCGTAGTTTCTGATACCCACGACACAGGGAATCCTAGTGTGGAGTCAGGACTATGTGTGTGACTGTTGGATGTTATTTATTATTATTTATTTATTATTTGAGTGTCTAGATTAGGTAGGTACCTGACCTACTTTAAACAGCAGGGCGATTGTGGTGGAGGTACGTAATACTTACAAACTGTGGTACGATCTGTTCATTTTCACTTTCGTAGGGTCTTCCTTCAAGCAGTATACCCTTCCGCCTTCCACACACATTTCCATATAGCTGTTTCGGTCAATCTTTGTCACATCCGTGTTGAAGATGACTTGTTCTTCCTCGCTTAACTTGGACTTTATACTGTCGTAGTTGGGGCAGGGGAAGCTCCACGGACGCATGGTAAAATATTGTAGCACTTCTAGCCCTTGGCTGATTCGGTCTTGGATTCTGACCATGCTACGAACATTTGAATTAAATTAGTTACGTAGATATCTATAAATCGGCAACGTTTTGGAAAAGGGCCTGCTCAAGAGTACCTACTGTAGACCAGCGAAAATGTAAGGAGAGTGAACGAAGCGAAAGAATAAGTATGTCAGGATCGTAGCAAATAGAGATCCGTGATCTCTGCTTACCCCTATGGGAGACAGGCGTGATTTTATGTATGTGTGAACCAAGCTTTACGAGTCCTAGGTTCAATTTGTCATAGGTAAGTTGCGCACTAATAAGAGGACCTCTGCAATTTCAGGCTGAAATATAAACCTATCACGCAACAGTAGGTACCTACCTTACCTATCCTCGACTGAAATAAAATTATGTTTTGGCTCACATGATCTGCAAATCCTACATATTTTATCCAAGTCTGAGTGTGTAGTATCTACCTACTTCTAGTTTTAGATCCTGCTCCTCACAACATAGGGAATTCGAGTGGTCTCAGAATTCTCTCAGTACCTAACCTACCAACCTTTGTACTTAGATAAAATAATCCAAGGCGCTACAGAAGAAATTTGTAAGGGTCATGAACTTACAATCTCTTCTGTCCCAGCAAAAACATCAAGAAGTCAATACAGTAAGCTGGAATTAGATGGTAGAAGATCCGTCTGAACTCGTGTAATGTCGCATTAGTTGTGATGTCTCCGTTGGGGTACCACAGGGGCCATTCCAAAGGCGCCTTGCGCCCGTACTGTTTACCCACATCGAGAACTTCACCCCACGTTGTTGGATTTTGGTGGCCGATGTTGAGGTTGTAAACTGGGATTACTTCTTGCCTGAAAAAGTGGCTTGGTAAAGCAATGTCTTGGCAAATCTAGAAGATGGAATGTATAGCATAGTTACGATGAAGATTATGTCCCCGAAAGAAGTATATACAAGATACAAAAGAAACAACCGGGCTATCTAAATACCGTTACAAACGGTCTAGTATAGATAGTTCATCTGATCCAGATCATCCAGTAGATAGAAACGTGCCCAAGATGCTGGCCGCATTGTCACGTTGAATAGCAATGCTGATCCGGTGAGCTAAGTAAGTATCTACCAGATTTATCGGATCACGCATTGCTTCGATAAAAATTAAATTAAAAATAATTCCAAAATCAAGAACAGTAAAAAAAATCAAAGGTAATTAAGTAGGTACCTAACTAATGTATGTACTCACTTGTCGGCCCTAGTTCCCTCGATCATACCGATAGCAATGATAGCATTGATGGCTATATCGACAGGGATGACTTGAGCAGTGCAGTTTCCATCACACAGCATGGTTCTGATGACGCCCTTACCAGCACCCAGCATCACCCCCACCGGACCGTTCAAATTATCCACCCATCCTGGAGTAGGATCCCTTAAAGCTGGGCATACTGGAATAATAATAATAATAATAATAATTGTTTATTAGGAATTCAGAAATCATGAAGTGTGGCTATAGACGTCCGGCAGCAAAATGAAAAGAAATGGGCTGTGTAGGTACTTATGATGATGAAAAATATGGTAGGTACAATACCTACAGTAAAAATTTAATTGTCGTATTGGTTTCAACAACTGTCGTGGAAATACAAGATCTAAATTGGTTAGTAGGTAAGAGGTACATAAAAAGTTGCCTCCTGACGCTGTTTCAATCATCCAGTCAGTATAGATGGTAGAGGCCTTAGTTTCTTGTAAATAATTCATAATCGTTTATTATATACTACTAGCTGCCGCCCGCGGCTTCGCTCGCGTGGTACCCGGATAAAAAATTGCCTATATGTTAATCCAGCACGTGTACTATATGTATATTCCAAGTTTTATTCGAATCCGTTCAGCCGTTTAGGCGTGATTGAGGCACAAACATCCAAACATCCAAACATCCAAACTCACAAACTTTCGCATTTATATTAATATAAAAAAAATCGCACGAAAATTATTAGACTTCGCGCACGACCGCTGCGTAGGGAGCCGACCTCGCGACTGAGCCGCGCGGGTACCTTACTCATAGATCTAAACTCCCCTCCCGCACGCGCACCCCCGCCTTGGTGACGCCCACTTCGCAACGGGCCGTGCAGCAGAAATCGTAATATTTTAATTTCGCCATAACTTCAAAACCAAACGTCCAATTTTAATCATTCAAAGACCAAATATTATCTCCATAAACTGTTCTTAGTGATGAAATCATTTATTTTGATAAGGATTAATAGCATGAGTAAAATAAACGCGTTTAAATGTAGTCCAAAAAAAATTCAAGATTTTTAAATAAAAAAATGGTTGCTGTGCCTCACTCGACATAGATGGGTATAGTGTGTCGCGGACTTTTTTGTAGATATTTATAAGATCTACAATTAATTAGAACATTTTATGGTTCTATCTTTTATAGTTTAGGCAGCGTACGCAAAATAAGTAACTTTTCTGGTTGATTTTTTACACCTTGTGTCCGAAAAACCCAAATATCTTACGGAACCCTATTTTTTTCCAAAATAAAATATAGCCTATGTTACTCGTGGATAATGTAGCTTTCGAATGGTGAAAGAATTTTTAAAATCGGTCCAGTAGTTTTTGAGCCTATTCAGTACAAACAAACAAACATACAAACAAAGTTTTCCTCTTTATAATATTAGTGTAGATAAGGCGGCGCGGCGTGAGACCTCCCCGGATCGACAGACAGTCAAACAACTCATGCATTTTCAACTTACCTATGCTCGGTCTCGCAATGACAATCGGTAGATCTGGATAAGCTTGCTCCACGACATTCTCCGCGAGGCGTTTGGAGAACGTGTAACAGTTCGCGTGCGTTCCCAGCAGGGAAGGTGTCAAGAGTGCTAGCTGTTTATCGTCCAACCATTCCGTCAATCTCATTATATTCTCTGGCTTCGCTGGCGGTGCGAATATCTAATAACATTTACAATATAAGTACTCCAGTTAACAAACAAAAGATAACTAGGTAACTAGGTACTGTAGGTACCTAACCTACCTACTTGGTCCCTTACTTACCCATAGTTTAACTTTCCTTTAGGGATATTATTAAGTAATTCATTATTTCGTAACTTCGCTACTAACTTATGTCATGTGTATGGTGTAGTATATATACGCAAACTACAAGTAGGTACTTAGATAAGTACCTACTTGTAGTTTGCTCTGTATATATATAAGTACATAATAATTATAATGATAATAATACCTACCTACCCTAGACCTGCTGATGCTATTATTACCTAACTCTTATGCTTTTATGCAATTTTTAAAATTAATTAATTGTGTCTTACCTTTTCGCCCAAAACTTCGTAATCAGGATAGCAGAAAGCGGTAGAGAGATGAATAAAAAGAACTAAGTTCTTCAGCTGCCTAGCCACGTTGATAGTCCTTAGAGTTCCAGAAGTGTTCATGTTGACGTTGTCTTTCAATGGTGCTTCCAGCCGCAGAGTCGCAGCGAAGTGGAACACCACTGAAACTTCTTTCGATAGCTTTTCAATTTCAGAACCGGCGAGTCCAAAATCTTCGAACAAAACGTCACCTTGCAACGCAATGAGTTTCTTCAATGCGCTTGGACGCTCGTTTCTTAGACGATCGAACAACTGGAACAAAAGTGATTACATTTAGGTTTTTACTCTGTGGTCTATCTTATAAGTAATTGGCCTAATATTGGTATGAAAATATATTGGTCACCGGTGCCAGAGCCCAGCCTGATCTAAGAATCTTGAAGAAAGTAAAAACTGGATCACCTGGCTAGAAACAGCACCAATACAAAACAAACAAAACAGTTCCAATATGGGAATTCTTAATGGAGGTGATTGCAGGTGTGTATTTTTTTCTCGCAACTTACCGGAAGCCTTTGCATATCTTCCATCCGTTGCGCAACAGACTTGCCTTTCTTAGGCCGAATCAGGATGTATATATTTCCCATGTCTGGGATGGTGTAGAGCAGCTTCTCAATCAGAACCTTGCCCATGAAGCCAGTGCCTCCGGTCACCAGCACATTTCTGTTCTTGTAGAATTCTCGAATGGAAGTCATTTTCGCAAAAGTGGGGTCTGAAATGTAAAAACAGCATAAAGTGATACCGTCTTACGCTTGCAATGTCATGTTAAGTTGAAAATAACTTAAGATAAGGTACCTTGAGGCAACTAAGTAGAACAAACTAGTTCTAGTACCTATTAGCACAGAAGCCGTGACCCTAGCTGTCACGGACTCAAGTTTACTTTGTCATGCAAAGGTAGGCCTTAGGCTTTATTGTTGTTGATTTATTTAAATTAAGATTCAGTAAAATCAAACCTTAACTTTAGAAGTTTTTGTAGATAAATTTTATTTCAAAAGTTCTGATGTTTCCTTTTGCTTAGGTAGGTACTTATAAATTTATTTGCTATTATAGGAAACATCCGTTATTAAATTCATATCACGTCATGAAGCAACATCCTTAGGACGATTTAATATAATAAGTATACCTACCTAGAGAGTAACTTACCCCAAACCCTAGGTACATAACATACAACGTCCACTCAGATTAGTCGGTCATCCACAGGCAAGACATTGTTGTCAACACGTTCAGAGCTGACTAAGTAGTATGCTACGCATTTCCGCTGAATATTTTCCACCACCACCGTTTTGACTACGTTTTTATTCGCTTAAAATCTCTGTTTGATGGGTCGCTTGCTCGAGAAAGTAGCCATAATGGCATTTTGATTTGTCTTGTAGATTCAACGTCGTCGCCTCAGACCCTCAGACCAAATAAAAAGAAAAGGACGCCGCGCCGCGAACAATTAAAGTGAAGCCACACAAAACCGTGCTCCTGCAAGTGTTTACTTGCAATACGATGACTCGAGAGCGATGAGCATGGTTTTAGTGTAGGTGTGTGCGTGAGCGTGTATGTTTATTTATACACGCTCACATATAAACATACACGCTCACGCATCGCCTACACTAAAACCATGCTCATCGCTTTTATACACGCTCACGCACACACCTACACTAAAACCATGCTCATCGCTCTCGAGTCGTCGTCAAAATAAGCAGCAAATCACATAAAAGTCTCACGGAATCACTTTTCACTTGTAAGTACTTCAAATAACATCGTTTTTAATTATTATACTACTTTTCTTTTTATTTGGTCTGAGGTCGTCGCATACTATAATAATGTAATGCTGGATTTTTAAATTGCTAGATTCAGAGAGCCAAACTGTTTGTTGTTTCTAAATCTTTTTAACCGACTTCAAAAAGGGAGGAGGTTCTATCTATGTTCAACTGTAAGTATGTAGGTAGATACTTTTTTTGTAAGTAGGTAGGTATGTTCGTTCATCGCTACTTCCGCCACTAGGTAGGTAGGTACTGATTTTGATGATTATTTCATATAAATTCAGGTCTCATATATAGATGCCGGAGGGATTTTAAACCTTTCTAGTAGGTAAATAATATTTAAAAGTAGTGAGTGAAATTAAATTTTGAAATGACAAAGAACCTACTTACTTATTTTCTTACTCAATTTATTAGGTAGGTAAGGTACCTAATGATATAAGTCATGGACACTTTCAAGGTTGCATATCACCTAAATATATAAACTTTACGTTACTGACTGACTGATTGAGTGACAATCAACATTCCTCAAAAACTTGGAGGATATAGGCACCTACTTAGCCCTCTCATGGTGTAGTGATGCACTAAGAAAGGAATTCCCAAAATTCAACTCCTAGGGAACGCAGCGGGAAGTTTGTAAGTAAAAAAACTTATAAAAACAACAACGCGAACAAAGACACGGAACGTTCCTCTCTGTTCCTCTAGAAATATGACATTACTTTGTTTTTTATTCGAAAGAGTGTCTCTGAGTGTCTATGGCCTCTGACATCTTGACGTTATTTACCTGAGTGCTGAGTGTTAGTTTCTAAGTAGTAGTTTCTATAGGATGACACCAAGGAGTTTTAACTTATTTTTCATTGAAGTCAGTTGTTTTTAGTTTTAAAAACTAATCTATTAATTAGCCCTTGAAAGTTCTAGGCTTTGAAAGCCTCTAGAGCCCCTAGAAAAAGTGTCAAATAATGAAATTAGCATTCTGTGTGGGGGAGAGAAAATATTACTCGTATGAACGCGCAACGTACCGTAAAATCATACAACTATAGTCCTCAGTTACAACTATGGTCCAAAACCATCATGTCACAGATTAACATTTATAATTACAACTACTGACATCTAGTTTCCAATTGTGGAAGTTTTTTATTGTTTACGATACACGTCATTAGTTCTCAATGATTTTGCACAGGTGGCACCATGTGTTTCTGAACAATGATTCCAGTCAGAGTAAACAAGTTTTTACGTGCTCTTGCGTACTCCAAACTTTTATTTCAAAATAATAGTTAAAGTGTTTTATTTTGTTCGTGTTTTTTATCATCGATTGGTAAGTTATTCATTGTGTAAATAAAACATTATTTTTTCGAAATAGTTAATTATTTTTAATTTTGTGAATTAACGTTAAAAATTTCAAACAATGATTTCAACTATAGTCCAATTTTTTTTATGGACCATATTTAGAAATTACTTTATGGTTTGTTTCAGAACAATCTACGATGTCTAGGAGAAAGCCGGGGGCGCGTTCATATAAATTTTATAGTGACAGGCACTTAGATCTTTGCATTTCTGACATTCAAAATAAAGTACTCACTCAAAGAGAAGCTTCTGCGAAGTACAAGATCCCAAGAAGTTCCATTATTTTAAAACTGAAAGCCATCAGATCGAACACCGTCAGAAAACCTGGGCGGCAATGCGTTTTTACTCCAGATGAAGAGATGTCATTTGTAGAACACACAATACAAATGTGTAAATTTGGGTTTCCGATCACTGTGTTCGATTTGCGTTGCATAGTTAAAATGTATTTAGAGAGAAAAGGTAGAAAAGTGCCACAATTCAAAGAAAATTTACCAGGTCCGACATGGGTAAAATGTTTTCTCAAGAGGCACAAAAAAGAATTATCACAGAGGTTGTGCAACAACATAAAACGAGTTCGTGCAGCAGTAAACGAGGACACAATAAAAGACTATTTTAACCACTTGAAAAAAGAAACCGAAGGAGTGCCACCACATCTCATATTCAATTATGATGAAACAAATTTAGTGGACGACCCTGGGAAGAAGAAAGTGTTAACAAAGAGGGGGACCAAGTATCCGGAGGCCATTAAAAACTCTACAAAAGCAGCATTCAGTTTGATGGTCTGCGGTAATGCTGCTGGACAGATTCTTCCACCGTACGTCAATTACAAGGCCGATAACTTGTGGGATACTTGGATAGAAGGTGGGCCACCAAATACGAATTATAACAGATCAAGTTCAGGATGGTTCGAAATGAAATCTTTTGAAGACTGGTTTTTTAGAACACTTTTACCTGAAATTCGACGAGAAGAAGGAAGGAAAGTAGTTATTGGTGACAACTTGAGTTCCCATATAAGTGAAAAGGTCATAGAGGCATGTGAAAAACATAACATTGCGTTTGTTGCTTTGCCGCCAAACAGCACGCACCTTACACAACCCCTTGACGTGGCGTATTTTAGACCGTTAAAAGAACATTGGAGGAAAGTTTTAGATGAGTGGAAGTGCACGAAGGAAGGTCAAACTGCGCCTACTATTCCCAAAGACATGTTCCCTTCTTTGCTGAAGCGTTTGTGGGACAGAGTGATTCCGAGGACTGAAACTAATCTAAGATCTGGATTTGCAAAAACTGGTATTTACCCAACAAACGAGATTCCGGTGTTACAACGCTTGCCAACTTACAGAGCAACGGAAAAAGAAAATGTAGATCTAAGCCTGGTTTCAGAATCTTTTGTGGAATATCTGGAAAATAAACGGAATGCAATTGTCGGTCGTGCGGGGACTGGTAGAAAAAAGAAGTTGAATGTACCCGCCGGAAAAAGCATCACGTCTGAGGAATTAAAAGCAGCGTCCACAACACCTTCGTCATCTCAGATGAAGCCATCTAAGAAAAAACGTAGAGTAATATCCGCTGATAGCGATACCGATGAAGCCGCAAATGAAGCTCTCATGGAGTTAGTTGAAGATTCTGATTCAGATGGCACTTTTGTTGAAGAACCTGAGAAGGAAGATCCAGTAGAATTTGAAGACCAAGAAAACCAACCCCCAATTGGTGCGAACTCATCAAATTGTGAATTTATTGCAGATGAAAATGATTTCGTGGTTGTTGACTATGAAGGCGAACTGTGGCCTGGCCAAGTACAAACCAAGGAAAATAATGGGGCATATGTCAAATGCTTGACACGCTGCGGTCTTTCTTGGAAATGGCCCGAAAAGGATGACATGATATTTTACCCTTCAAATAAAATAAAATTTAAAATTGCCGCTCCAATAAAAGTGAGCACAAAAAGAGCATTATTCAGGGTTCCTGAACTCGAAGAAAAGTGGGGAAAGTAAGATCACGTGTCATGATGTCACGTGTTTTTTTCTGCAATTTGTACCCTGGACTTGTTTCTTTAATTAATAAGTGACTGATATTTTTTTATTATTTATGTAAGACTGATTGATACCAAGGCATATTGTTAACATTTCTTGAATAAGTAGTAGTAGTGTGCATTTTAATACCTTTCTTTAAAATAAACAATTAAACATTGTTGATGTGTATTTTTTTATAAATACTTTGGTCTATTCTTACAGTTTGGACTCTTAACTATGGCCCATTCTCACTATAACATACATTTTAAGCGCTACTTCACAGTAGGACCATAGTTGAAAACACCGTAGGCAACAATGGTCCATAAAAAAACTAAAAAAAAAAAAAAATGGTAACTACCATTATGCGAGTTTTCAATCATTGCTTTACTAACATATTTAAAAAAAATGTCTAATAGATAAAAATAATAGAATTGTGCCTAATTACTCAAAAATCAACAATTTGTTAGACGATAGGTGAATTTGGACCATATTTATATGATTTTACGGTACCTAATTCGGGACTTTCATGCATTTGGTGTTTATTCGTCCAAGATTTGATAACATGTTGCCCATGGAGAGGAACATCTTTTCGTGCATATTATTTAGTTTATTTTACAATGTTTATTTATGTATCGTAACTCTTAGCATTAAATTCCATAGGAAAAACAAGCTTTAGGTAGTTACTGTACTTAATAGGATGTTGTTTGACCACAGCTTCTACAGCAATAATTGTTGAGTGGGTAAACGCTTTTTACGCCACAGCCTGTAATTTTGACTGTTTATGGTTACGGTATTATGCCGCGTATTAGGTAGGTAAGGTACCTATAACGACTATAGCTTCACTTTGCTTGAGTTCATCATCTTACTTCTTTCTTATATTATAAATGCGAAAGTTTGTGAGTTTGGATGTTTGTGCCTCAATCACGCCTAAACGGCTGAACGGATTTGAATGAAACTTGGAATATATAGTACATGTACTGGATTAACATATATAGGCAATTTTTTATCCGGGTACTAAGCGAGCGAAGCCGCGGGCGGCAGCTAGTAAGATATAAATCAAAACTGCGAATGTAGGCATGTGCCAAAAATGTTACTATCATCAAGCGTTTTTGGAAGCCTGAAGATCTGAAAGAATGTGTGGGTTTGGAAATATGTACAGTTGTAAGCCTTTTTTTATAAAATATAACTCGAAGAGTTTACCTAACCGACCTATCTATAGGTATTCCTCTTATGGCGTAGGGGTGCACCATCGAGCATAATTATATTATAAAGAAAGGATTTCCTGAAATTCAATTCCTAGATTGAGGACGCAGCGGGAAAAATGAAGTTTCTATTAAAAAAAAGTTCAACGCGGACAAAGTAGCAGGTCTTCGCAGGTGTTCCATAATTTACCTACAAATATAATAAAAAATCGTCATTTTAATCTTCGCTTATAAGCGAAGATTAAAATGACGATTTTTATTTTATTTTTTTATTATTATCTTCGCTTATAAGCGAAGATTAAAATGACGATTTTTTATTATATTTGTAGGTAAATTATGGAACACCTGCGAAGACCTGCTACTTTGTCCGCGTTGAACTTTTTTTTAATAGAAACTTCATTTTTCCCGCTGCGTCCTCAATCTAGGAATTGAATTTCAGGAAATATACTCGTAGACTACCTACCTATAATATAAGTGGTTCGATTCAATGACCGGTGGTGGAAGCAGTTTAGTGTCTTCAGAAATTATTGTGGTTAGAGTGGTGGCCATTCTTTATTTTTTGGTAATAGCGAGAGTGGGTAGGCAGGCATATATTTGTATTGCATGAATATTGAAGGGCTCACCAAACAGAGATACTACATACTTATTTACTTATCAGAACAGAGGCTAGTTTAGTAGATAAGCACGCAACCGAACTTTTAAGAATCTTATGCACCTACCTAGATTACATTGGAACTGACCAATTTATGCTTACGAAACCATTTAAACTTTAACGGCTTTGGGTATACCTTTTAATTTCGTCATGATAAGCCAAAATAATCGACTCTTCAACTTCTTTTGTTGGGTTTTGAAGTCCTGCCGAAATCCTCATAGGCAAGTAGGTACTCTAATCTATTTTTGTCTGTCGTCCTTCCCGCCCGGAGCGCTGTTTATTGATGGTACTTCGATCCATGCCCGCAGGGCCGGATTAACCCAATCAGGGCCCTTAGGCAATGCAATTCACGGGGAGAAAGGAATTCGAAAAAAGGAATAATATTGAGGAAGTATACAAATTTAAAAAAAAAATCGTTGGATGAAACGTTTTTTTTCTTGATGCGTGCACGGGGCCCCTAGGTAGTTGCCTAATCCGCCTTATGGATAATCCGGCCCTGCATGCCGGTCTTGGGTGTTGTCATTAGATTAGCTTTCAAAAATTCTAGCAGGTTTCATCAGTAGTTTTTCGATAAAAACTTCCTTAAATTAAGCTTTAGGTTACCCTACAATTTTTTGTTAGGGTTCCGTGTCCGTATGACTAGAAGATAATTACCTATAACATAATGGTTTATCAAAAGCTTCGTCTTATCTTATTCCGTTTTATGTAACACCCTTTCCAGCCTAATTGCAACTAAAATCGAATTCTCGGAGTTTTTAGGTAAGTACCTAGGTACCTATGTAATGTATCTACCTACGTACACCTTCTTCAGTCATATTTATATGAGCAGTCAGGGTGTTCAAAATTATCTTAGCAAACATAGCTCTCAAAGGTATTTCAAGTATTCACTCAAAAGAGTTTGCTTGAGAGCTTACGCTACGACTACTACTACCCTTGCGCTACGACTAGTACGGTACCTACCTACCTTACCTACCGAGGCTCTCAAGGCTAGGTAACATCACGTCATACCCATACTCTAGCCAAATTCGATGTATATTATAGGTAAACAAAAATCTAACCTAAAACGTTGACAAAAACCTAATAAAAACATATCCTGATTATTTAAATTACAATTTTGTGAACAAATCGGCAGAGAGGAGCTATCTGTTCACAAAATCTATACTATCTAATCTTCTATATATTATAAAGCTGCAGAGTTTGTTTGTTTGTTTGTTTGTTTGTTTGTTTGTTTGAACGCGCTAATCTCTGGAACTACTGGTCCGATTTGAATGATTCTTTCAGTGTTGGGTAGTCCATTTATCGAGGAAGGCTATAGGCTATGTTTTTTTTCTTTCAAAATTAGGGATCCGTAATAAAATTGCTATTTTGTAACACAAGGTGTAAAATCGAAAACCTATTTTTGCGTGCGCTGCAAAAACTATTGACAATAGAACAAAATGATGTACTACGGGTTTGTAGATCCCATCAAGACCTACAAAAAAGTCCGCGAGAACATATATCTAGCTATCATGGTTTAATCACAATAACCGATTTTGAGTTCAAAATAATTATGAAATCGTCTGAAGAAAAAAAAACTACGTTAAATATGTATCGTAATATTAATCTTTATCGAAATTAAGCATTATGTTATCAAGAGTATTTGTGTAGAAGTAAAATACTTTTTGTTTCATCTCAATCGGATATTTCGTTTAAAAGTTATCACGTGTGTAAGATGTTAAGAGTTGGTACCTATTAATGAGTTATGGGCCATAGTCCATTTATTGAGGGAGGCTATAATATAGGCAATATTTTATCTCGGTATTTCCACAGAAACGAGAAAAACGCGGGTGAAACCGCGGAGCACAGCTAGTTGTAATATAAATAATAATTGGATTACGGTTTTATTAGGTTTTTGACAACGTTTTAGGTTCGATTTTTGTTTACAGTACTTACCTATAATATACATCGAATTTGGCTGGAGTATAGGTAGTATACTTACCTACCTGCCTATCATAGGCCGAAAAACGATCGGTTATAATTATTATATAGAGTTATGTAGGCAGGTACGATGTTGTGTAACGGGTGGACTGATGTGATGATGCATGCCGTACTTCCATAACGGCTAAATGGACATCAGTAGGTATGTATCGTTTTACCCATAGATTTACGTGCCACCAATCCAATCTTATATTATAAGAATCTTTGTCCTGACTGACTGACTGACTGACTGACTGACTGACTGACTGACTGACTGACTGACTGACTGACTGACAGACAACGCACAGCCTAAACCGCTGGACGTAGAGACTTGAAATTTTCAGTGTAGGTAAACCTTGGTACGTAGGGGTGTACTAAGAAGGCATTTTTCAAAATTCAACCTCTAAAGGGGAAAGGGATGAAAACCTGGAATCAATTTTTGGTCTCAAACTGCACATAACCTATATCAAATTAAAGAGCCGATTTTTCTCATTTAGTTGATGTCATAATTACCTGTAAATTCTTTATTTTTGGTATGTTT
The DNA here is from genome assembly GCA_949320045.1 of Scotopteryx bipunctaria. Lineage (NCBI taxonomy): Eukaryota > Metazoa > Arthropoda > Insecta > Lepidoptera > Geometridae > Scotopteryx > Scotopteryx bipunctaria. The sequence goes on from OX439440.1 coordinate 10,268,596, forward strand.
TTCATGAAAAATAGAATACTTTTATTTTGACATATGACAGAGATGATACACACAGATTAGTAATAGATGATACAAAACGTATGGAAAAGGAACTGTCAATGTCAAATTACCTGTGAAAGGAAGCATAAATTATTACTGGTCTAATAAGTATCCAATCTTGATTATTCATGGAGTTCTGACGTAATTCTACGTCTGATAACTAGATGTCGCTGCTAATTCTGATCAAATCCTAGAACGCGCTGTCGTTGCGTTTTGAAAAGTTTACCTTAACTCTCAAAATGTTTACTAAATTCACCGAAATTTCTTAATTTTTAGATTTAGGTATGTTTGTTACTCTTTCACGCAAAAACTACGGAATATACTTACATACCCTATTATTCATATTCGTTCTCTAAAGTTAGCCATTGCTTAAAGTTAGCCCTGTCACTGTTTGTCATTATGAAATGGTAAGAGATGGCAATACTTTAGTCATCGTTTAGCGTACACTATATTATAATGAATAATGAGGATAGTAGGTACCTACGATGTACCTACGTGTGCTGGAATGGGACATAAGTTACTTTTTATCTGGGTATCGCGTGAGCGAAGCCGCGGGCGGCTGCTAGTCACTATAATTCATGTCCCTACCTATTATGTGGGTTTAACGTCTAGCTAGAGCGTGCTTGCTACATTTCACCGCATGGAAATATCCACGGCCCAAATTCGAAGTTGACCTTCGAAGTTTGGAAGTCACTTTCATTATTTTACTATGCTATGTATCGGTACAGTGTTCTAATCTAATCAACCAGTTAGACTTAGAATAGAACATTCACTTCATTCAATATAGAGTGATCTGTGTTTGTTTACATTATACTTAGGTATATAAAAAGTTTAGATTTTAGAATAACATAAGGCTAATTAAATTTTCAAAAATCAGCCCTATTTTATACCTGCTTCGATTCGCTCAAAACTCGATAAGGGGGGGAGGGAGGTTGTGTGATGTGATGGGGGTAATTTAAGGGAGTTCTAAAGGTTGTATGGGAACTTTTTAAACGGCGGTGTGATTTACTTAAAACTTCGTCTGAAAATTTATAATACAAAACAATTAGACATGTATATCAGGGTTTTTCAATTTAACCTTCAAAAAAGGGTTAAAAGGAGTCACTAACATAGACTTTGCACATTTGTAAGGTGAGCTCCTGATAATTTAAATTACTAGAACTCCAGTCCAGTCCAAACCTCTACTGTGCCCGCTTCCAACGATGTAAATAGGAACTAGGTATGCGATAGTCAAAATGACTAAATTGTTTGAAAATAACGTGTCTTGCTTGCAATAGGATATTCCACTTCGTTAATATTAGCCAAACTCGTATTTAGCTACAAATAACAAACGTTATTACCTAATCAACAAAAAAATATTGATAAAAATAACTTTTTCAACCAATATTGACATCTCTCAATAATATAGAAACATTGTAATCTGTCAAAAGCGTCATACCTATATTTTTAGTCAGAAAAACAATGTTACTTTGGAAATGAACTGAAATGAACGATGCTTCGTCCGTTAATAAAATATTGGAACCAAGTGGCCTCTCAACGCTGAGCTGAGACCTAATAAATCAAGTATGGGTTGGTAGATACTATAAATCATATAATTATAATCTAAAAAGACCTTGCATAAACGTGAAATTTTTTAAGTCATATAATAATACCAACTGACCCGCTAGTAAGTCATTGAGCATTTCGCAATAGCTGTTTGCTAAATGCTAATGAATTAGAGGATTAAAAATGAACTCGTAAAATATAAGCAAATATGTGCGTAAGCGTTTGCAATCAAATATAAACTAATATTTTTAGAAAAATAAATCAATTTTTTAAGCCCAAAAAAGCATCAGAAGACCAAAACAAAGTGTTTCAAGGTGTTGTTTGAAACACTTTGTTGGAATTTATTCTACCTAGTGTTGAAGTGTATTTGCGAGAGAGGTAGAGGTAGAGTGGTAGAGTCCAAAGAAAAAGTGGATGGATTGTGTGAAAGAGGACGTGGTTAAGAAAAGAGTGAACCAGTACAAAGATGACGACAGGGAAACCGAGCAGAGAATGGAAGAAGGAGTTCTCCTTCTGTGGGGTCGGCACAGCATGTTCATGCTGTGCCGACCCCACATAGAAGAGAGTGGGAGGGATATTATTTTTGCGACTGCGAAGAAGGAGGGTGATGTGTGTGTGATAGCGGGTAACTTTATCTTATTTTCAAAAACCGCGCTTGTGTATTATATTATTGGTACGATTGACCCTATCGATTGGTGCTATAAAGGTACAGAATGTTGTTTGTTTCTTCGGATTTTAGTCGGTTCAAATTCCAAGGGTGGCAGAGTAAAAATAAAATTACAGTACCTGCCTATTTTCCCTCCAGGTGTGCTTAGAAAGAAAATTCCACCTGTATAAAACCGTACAAAAACTCTACGAGATCCATTACGACAGTAAATATTTGAAAAAAAGGTAGGTAGGACTTCCTCTGAAGAAATCGTAGGGTGTGTAGTTGGGTTTCAGATTTTTTTTGAAAGTTTATTGGTTGTGGCCTTGTAGAGTGATGCAACGCAAGGGACATTTTGTCTCCGGAAAACTAGCAGAGCGAAGATAACGAAAATTTCACAAAATTGTTGCTCATATTATAATTATCTCATAGCAAGGTATGCATTGTAAGCAAACCCATTGTCGGCTTGACCGAAGGTTCGGTCTGACTTCCTATTGAAGCGGTTTTTTTGTATAATTATGTTTGTTTGATTTTCTTTTTAACCTTGCGATCCAATATGTTCAGTCAGATATCCAAAAGTAACCCTGTATTTGATACAAGGTTGGCTTATAAACATATAAGCCAACCTTCTCCTAGGAAAAACGGAGAGGTACTATTAAAAATCTGGTAACAATAAATTATTTTATGTGGGATTGAAATAAATAAATGATTATAAAAAAAATGCGGAAGCACAAAGGCTGATTATTTACCGTCATTAGAATGATGTAACTAAATAGTTGCTAAGGATTTTTTACTCAATGTTTTTCATTTTTGTAGGTAGGTATATGTATAAGTAAAAAAATTGTATATATCGTTAGTTACCTATGTTACCTACGAGTTGATTATAAGTAAATAACGCATACGATCACATACTATTTCATGTTTAATTAAAATCATATTTAACCGTTATCAATCTCAGACAGACACAAAATATCCTCACAGTGTGGTGAAAGTATTTAATGTGCGCCTCAAAGGCTCTTTACGTGCAGGTTCTACGACATGCCCCGGTTTCCTCGCGATGTTTGCCATACAAGTAAAGTTATACATCCTAGGCTTCCCCTTAAACCATTCTTTCTGTTCCTGCGCTAACCGAAACAATAATAAGTAGGTAGGTACCTACTTCGAAACATTAGTCACAACATAGTCACATAGGTAAGTACTGCGAAAGTTGAAGAACCTCATTTATGCTCTGTTCCTATAGGTATTCTACTAACGTAAGACGGATCGTTCGTTACCATAGCAACGTTTTTCTGTCAAAAATGTTATGGCGCTTAGCAACTTTGTTACTGTCGAGAAGCGTCATACATTTTTTGGCAGAAAAACAACATTGCTATGGTAATGATAGCGAACGATCCGTCGCCTGTCAGTATAATATTGGAATCGGACATTAGAAAGAATTGGACATGATTTTGTGTGACGTAGGCAGCGATGATGTATTTGGTCAAGTTGCTGCAAGCTTCTAACAAGCTTTTAAGTGGCAGAAGTGTCAAATTATAAATTCGATTATTCTACTATCACGGTAAGCTGCATATTAAAGTAAAAACATGCTCGACTTGGTACCAGGTGAGTCCTCAGATTTTTTTTGCCGTGACAGGCATTTTTCCATTAATAATGTTTTTGCTAGGATTTAACATTGTTTGGAGTCATGTGTTACAGCTGAATTTTAAACTAAGTTTTGACATATTTTCGGCGACAATGACAATGACCATTCTGACGATGTTTAATGGTGCTCCACAGTAAAACAACGGTAAAAAAAACTGTTTTTGAGCGAATATGAATAAAACCTCATCTTTTACCTTTTCACTATTACTTTAGAGCATTAGCGAATGAAGCAAAGAGGTAAAAATATATTAAAGAAATTTTATTAAGTTACTGCTTATTGTTTGATATATTTCCTGTAGTACTACCTACTTTCCTACTTGTTACTTTTACTTACGTTACTTTCAGTTTTGACTGGTTATAATAATTCAGAAAGTGTTCTAAGCATTCACCCACCAGATAAGTAGGTGGTACGCGTAGTTATTTCGAATTACTGAACATTGCAGTTTTGTTTTCGGTTTTCGTTAACGGACAATGGATGGTTACCTAAGCAACATTGTTTTTCTGTCATTTAAATGTATGGCGCTTTTCAACAGATCCGTCCATTGAATATAGGAACTGGGCACTAAACGCTATTCTATCCTATCCTACTTTGCTTGCCTGCGTTCATCTCCGTAACGGCAGAACGGATTTGACTGAAACTTGGAATACTCATAGTTTATAACCTGAAACAGCACATAGGGTACTTTTTATTCCAGTGACATGCGAGCGGAGTCGCGGTCGTATCCTATCCGGTCGTCGTGTCAAATAATTTAATTTAACAACACAATTTTACACCTATGCGCACTTAGATACCTACCGAAGTTTTTTTGAAAATTTGGTGTTCTGAGGCAATGACAACAGAAAATAGTGCTCTGACCCATTGATAGGCGCTAGATTATATAGGTAAGGTACCTATCTAGTTCTAGAGTAAATGACCGAAGAGAATTTATCTCACACAAATTAAAAGACCTAAGAAGTTACCTATTTAAACCATATTATTTCAATACAACTATTTTGAATTATTTTTTTATGTATCTATTACACAGAATTCCCTTGTGATAAATACCTAAAAAAGCTTATTCCGGCTCATTCGATGTTTCACTCAATTTTGTTCAGTCTTAATGCACGGTGTGATTGAGCCAAAAACATGCACTCAGATTAAAAAATGTACTTACCTAATAGTTCCTAAAAATATTTTTTAAAGAGACGAAGCCCCCAATACTCAAACGCATCTCAAAGTTGAGCACGTCTCAAATGACGACTTTTTGACAGATTTTCATCAGAAACTGTCAAAAAAACCGTGAGTTGAGACGTGCTCAACTCTGTGTCGCGTTTGAGTATTCGGGGGTAAGCCGCGCTTCTCATGAGTTTTTCTTATACATAATCAGCGAGATTGAGATGGTGGCACGAGCTTGATGCCTACTACGAGAGGAACTGGCAACTTGGCAAGACGAGGGCGATCGTAGTGACTGGCGGAATGGGGGAGGTCTTTGCCCAATAATGAGACATTATGGTTGTTGTTTGAGCAGTTAGTATATATTAATAATAATACATAATCAGTGGTTTACATAATATAATAAATTAGTGGTTGATTAAATATCTTCGCTGTGCTATCGTTAAATTTCTCGTAACCTCGTTTTCTCATGGTGTCTATTTATTTATTAATCACAGGGTATAATGAACTATTGGTCGTCGATATGCAAAGAATAGGTAGGTACATTATTTTTTTCTTTCATCCTAGAAAAAAGGGGCGACCATGACACGCTTATTGATAAAATGCTAGATTACTTGAAGAATGTTAGTGTTTTATTTGAATGGATTGTTAGAGAGATGTTTCTAAGCTTCGGGTTACTCTTAATATAAATCTGCTGTATTAATCTTGATTAATTAATTAATATTGTACGCGATTCTGTACGAGAATACCTATGCTTCTAAAAAATTTTAAATAAAAAAATAATTAATCTTTCCATTGGATTTATGGTAAGATTATTTATCTAGGCGCTTATTTATGTAACATTATGTTGCTTAAACCGCCGAATTTCGATCGCTAGGTTATGTAAAACATGATCTCGCACTTACTGAGCTTGTGATGTGGAGAAGGCTCGTCAGTCTGCCGACGCGATCTAACGCGGACTGAATGAATGCCCACGCGCACCTCTCAAATGCGCTTTTGGACGAGGACGCATCAAAATAAACAATCCGTAGTAGTAGTGGTGATAATAAAATTACAACACACCACATAAAACAACGCATGTTGTATTACAACTAATTTATACACCCATATAACAGCTTTACCTAATAAAAAACAGGCGTTTCTTAATAAGGTATACAGAGTTAGGAGGCCGTTCCATCTTTTATTACTAACAGCTGTAGGCAATAAATTTAATTCCAGAAAAAAAAACTCCTTGCAAGGCTATATTCTAGAGATTTTATCGCATCACATTGCACCAATATAATATGATCTACACCTAAAATAACAGAATAGGGGTATGTAAGAGTTTACTCAAGGCAAGGTTACGTACGCTAGTAGGTACATACTGTTAGTTGTTCTGTCTGTGCCGGTATATTTTTGTGAGTTCATTCGGTTGATGATTATTCGTCACTGGAAAGGCAAATTTACGTAAGCGCCAATCGAGAAAAAGCCGTTTGAAGTTTATTTTTTTCGTTTTTTTAATCATAACTTTCTACCTAATTATCGAATTTTGATGACGTCAACGTAAGATTTCATTCTTTTTTCATTTTCTATGTCCAGCAATTCATATTATTGTATTTGGACTGCTATTTTAGGATAATAACTCAATATGCCTATTTGGCGCCATTTTGGCGCTTACGTAATTTTGCCTTTCCAGTGACGATATTATGGTGTTAAAACAGTAGCATATGCATAGGCAAATACTACGCAGTCAGGTTTATTGATTTCTGAAATAAAGTGTAATACGACATCCTATGAAGTGTAGGTATTATTTTGTTATCATCAACCCGTATAGTTCCACTCAATATTTATATTTCATGTAAATTACAGTGTATTTAATAATAAATAGGTTTTATTAATTGTCTAACAACTTCTATCACTTATCTTACAGCTTTTACCTGGGTACTGTCCTCTTACCTCAGTGACCGAAGGTGTCGTGGTCGTCTCACCATCACTAAGTAATTTTTAACACTTTTTATTTAATAAAAATCAATTATTAAAAAAGCAAAAAATATGTGTAATTCTATTGAAATCAAGACAATACTTTCAAATAATTAGGTAGGTATATGTGTTCTATATTGAAATTAAATTAAATAAGTTTTTCCTTTTTCCCATTGTATCTTACATATTATCTGTTTCGAGTCATGGGTATCCTCGTACAAAGCATTTTAGTGCCACACCTTCTCCGAAACAAATATTCAAATATTGATCATGCAAACATTTTTTGCAATATCGTCCGGCGCACTACAGATCTACTTAATAGGTACCTCTAGAGATTGGAAATATATTTTTGGAATTTATGCTTTTTGTTTTAATTATTCATCCTTATTTAAAAAGCAATATCTAAATATTAGATCTGCGAGACAGTTTTTAAGTTAACTAAGGCAGTTTTCAACGTGTTCCAATTGTTTCTTTGTAATGTTGTATTATTTTTATCAAATAAATTATGTTATGTAAATAATTTATACGATCAAATAACTTTATAATATTATTCTCAAAATAAATTTGCATTTCATTTCATGAGATTTTGCCTACACATTTTCAAACTTATAATAAGGTAAGTACCTACTTACCATAAATTCCCTTCACCAAACTGCAACAGTGATCGAGACCTTTCAGTTATTATACTTTAACCTAAAGGAACGAATTACATGAAAAAACAGCATTATTAACCTACGGATTTTTATTATACAATTTATTCTCATCAATAGCCATTCGATTCTTTATTAAGTGGCATGTGTAAACAACGATAGGTACCTACTAACGCATACACGTGTTACAACTAGGTACAAGTTATACACGCATACAATGTGTAGACTGATAGAACAATTTACACGTGAAGTTTCATATCACCAAGTTTGTGGACCGGCCACATACATTCGCAGCCGGCAGGGATCACCATCGTTCTGGTCTCCCAACAGTCACTGTAACAAAACAATACCAAAGTTAGTTATTAGACAGACTTATAATGAGGCAGACCTAAAATAAGATGGCGAAAAGACCTTCTCTGCTGGACTGGGAGTAAAGAAGAAACATAAAATACGTCAGCTGCTTTTCCCACCGACCATGTCGTAAAAGTCGACTAGGGATAGTATCCTCTTTGACATAATATAATGGACCTGGATATGAGCGATTCACTACATATACCTATCCATCCTATGACTTTGGATCAGGAGTGGCTACAAGTTTTGTTACGATTTGGTACTTGTGGCTCTGCCTGCCCCATTAAGGATACGGGCGTGAGACTATGTACGCGGATGTATAATACGACCTAACAGGGCGTCGCTCGGTCAAAATGGCACGAGACTGGAGCAGAGCAGGTTTAGAAAACAAGGGGAGGCCTTTGCCCAAGAGGGGGCAATTCGGGCTATTATAGAAAGAAATAAAGAAAAAGTAAATAGACATATTCTAAGCTCGCTCCATCGTATATCTCATTCTTGCCTAGCCAAGCTTCGAGGTCAAGGATGAAAGGATCTTCCCTCTGACATCATCGAATGCTCGAAGGCCTTTGTCGACTGTAGAATGTTTTATAAATAACACAGAAAAGTTATCTATAATTACACAAAGCTTTGACTTTTGACGGTACAGAGTCCAGAATTCCCTGTGTCGTGAGCATCGCAAAATTATGTTTTTTTTCAAAGCTCCACTTACCAACCCTATCTACCTCAGCTCAATCGAACGGACACTGACCTATCAGAAATACTTCATCATAGTAGGTACAGCGAACTATGATTTATACTCCTACGAAACTCCTTTGACATTATTTATGTGGACACATAGTGTGGCAATATAAAAACTCCGTCAATTTTAAGACGCTAAACTTTTAAAATGTAGTTTGTACCATGATACAGTTAACTAACTCGTAAAAATGTCTTAGGAAACCATTTTCGTGTTCACCCCGCAATAGAACAGTGAAAACTAATACTTTACAATGTCCTCCTCGTGCTACTCGTATTAGTCGTGTATCTAGTTATTTCGGAACAGTGTGGTGAAAGGCTCCTTTCGTGCACTTCACACATATTTTGGAATTTTTTTTAGGTTCTACAACATGCCGGTTTCCTCACGATTTTTTCATTCATCGAACTAGCTTGGACCACCACTGAGAACTGTGCGAGATGACCCAGCTGTTCCCGTCTACCCTGGTGTACAGGTTAACTACCTCCACAGCCACGCAATGTTCGCGATTGGTATAGAAGGTCAACGCTATAAATCAATTAGCAAAGACAAAACGGAGAGGGGAGTGGAAGAAAAGCACAAGTTGTGAAGACCCCACGTACCTAAGTGGAATAAAGGCAGTGAAATGATGCTGAGGCAGGTAGGAAGATTAAGACGCCTTGTATGTTTTATGCTCGGTTTGAATACTCTACTAACGACGTATCTTTCATGACCATAGCAATTTTATCGAAAGCGTAAAATGTAGGTAAGTATGGCATTTTTGACAGTAAACGTTGCTATGGTAATGAACGATCCGTCGTCCGTTATTAGAATATTAGAACCGGGCAGATTGTGTAGGCAGGTAGATTATGAGCAACCATGTGACAAGGTCGGAATAAAACATTAATTATTACTTTCTAGCTATTTGTAAGATGTTATCAAAAATGTTGTGAAATGTTCACTGTTCAAACTGAACGGCGGCATTTAGTTTTTAAACTATGTTCAAGAGCTGTCAAATTGCATGAAAACCGTCAGTGACAGCTCTTGAACTGAGTTAAAACCTGAATGCCGTTCAGTTTGAATGGTGAAGTCAGACCTTGTCATTTAATAATGACACTCAGGCTCCCGTCCGCGGCTTCGCTTGAATGGTACCTTACCTACCCTATATATTAGTTTGTGATGCTGTTCAAGATATATTTACCTAAGATATATTACGATATAATGACGGACGGCTTCGGTGGCGTGGCGGGCGATTATTCGGCGGAGACGCAAGAGGCTCGGGCTCGATTCCTGCGGAAGAAATGTTTGCATGTTCTGCAAATATTTCTTCCGGGACACAAATACCGATCAGTTACAGTTTTATTATAAGTAAGTACCTACCTAGGAATGGTTTTATTACTTATCAAAAAATAACATAAATACTTACCTGGAATACCGCCGCCTTGTGAGATGTATAGTTTTGTTCCACTGCACACACGAAAAGCCAAGACTTGAACATATCTGGAAATTTCCAAGCTGATAATATCTCGTACGATTGCCTACATTATGCCTCATCCACTGTCGAAATCCCACAAATACGGACTGGCCCTAGAAGAAAACATCACTACTACTCGTCTCACTTGTTTTTTCGAACAAGTGTAGTGAAAGGATTTTAAAGCTCCTTTTGCGCACTTGTGACATGTTTTCAAACTTTAGGTTCTACGGTACCGTTTTCCCCCATGATGTTTTCCTACACCACCAGCGTACATTTTTTTCAAACAGAACATTCATTGATGCACTTCCTGCAAACTTATTATTAGTTAGGTAAATATAAATGTGAAAGTGAAAGATCTCACGATTTGGGTTTGTGTCTCTCGAAAGGTTTACTACAATTTAGTCTGTACCTACACAAAAATATGAAGTTATTAATAGGGTTTATTCGTGTTTTATAAAGTTTATGTAGGTACTTACTGATGCAAAAAAAAGGAACTGGATTTTTTTTTATATAAGACTGGTCATGTTATAAGAAAAAATGTGCGTAAATGTAAGATTTAACAATTATTTTAAGACCAATGTTGATATTCAAAATTAATTTTGATTTGCGTTTTTGAAAACGCAAAGATTTGTCAAACAAGTATCTCGTGTTATATTTTAAAAATTGTAATAAATAATTCATAAAAAACTAAACCAACTAAGTCAAGTGAATTCACAATATGAATTCGAACACGAAGGGTTCCGTTAGATGAACCCTTAAAACTATTTAATTACTAGCTGCCGCACGCGGCTTCGCTCGCGTGGTACCTCGATAAAAAATAGCCTATATGATAATCCAGTACATGTGCTATGTATATGCCAAGTTTCATTCAAATCCGTTCAGCCGTTTAGGCGTGATTGAGGCACAAACATCCAAACTCACAAACTTTCGCATTTATAATATAAGTAAGATATAGTAGCCTCCCAATCTTAGGTACCTACATTAGTGTTAGGGTATGGTAAATTTATATTATTTTTTAAGGACTAAGTAAATCTAACACACTTAAGCAAAATGCGTCGGTTGTGATAAAAACCAAAAAGTCCCAGAGCAAAATAAAAAAAAATCGTCTCTAGGTAGGCGAAAGGCACATAGGTACTGAAATCAGAAGGTCATTTTCAATTTCAACTCCTGCATTGACTAAATTCACGGACCAAGAATTAATCAATCGCGAGAAAGCAGACAGAATGAATAGGTAATACTCGTAAGTTGGTCTGTCAATAAAACAAATGCATTTACAATTAGCAATTGTCTGCCAACTGTTTATTCTGCCTAGGTGTGAAAATGCTATTACCATGTTCCGAACATAATCGTCATAATAATATCATAATAAGTACTATTTATACAAAATCCTATATCGTGACTGACTGATAGACAACGCAGAGCCTAAACCACTGGTCCTAGACGCGTGAATTTTGGAGGGTGCATACCTTTAGTACCTACACTAAGAAAGGATTTTTGAAAATGTACCCCTAAGGGGGTGAAAATGTTTAAACGAAAAATGTTCCTTGAACTTTTTAACTTGAAACTTAGCGTAGACAATCTTAAATACCGGTACATTTGGTAAAAGTCTATCGTAAAATATTTTCAAAAGTACCCCCGAAACGGGGTGCAGGGGTTGTTAAAGATTGGGAACTTTTTAGTGGGTAGTAGGATTTGCTCAAAACTCATAATTAAAAAAATATATATTATGCAGTACAAATTAAATGGGTTGTTTTTGAAATATAATCATTATAGGTTTATAATGATTATTTTCAAAAACAACCCCTCAAAAGCAATGCAATAGTGTTTTTGTTGCTAAGAGAACTTTTAAACGGGCTGTCTGATTTGCTTGAAACTCTGCATGTATATTTATTTTCTAAAAACTCCCCTCGGACCAAATAAAAAGAAAAGATGGCGCGCCGTATTTCTTTTATTTGGTCTGAGAAACTCCCCTCAAAGAGGGTGTGCTGCATGTTGGTATGGGAACCTTTTAACGGTTGGTACAATTTGCTTAAAACTTGGTTTGTATTCTTAAAACAAAAGAAATGTAACAAATTTAGATGTTTAGCACACCAAAAGAGTGCAACGATGTGTCAATGCTATTCAAACAGGAGATGCACCCAAAAGTATCTAGGTAGGTACTCTACGCGAGTGAAACCACAGGCGTCTGCTAGTTTGTTCATATGCTTTTAGAAATAATCGAGTGGAATGCCCAACAGTTTTTCATTACCTGGCCCTGTGACTTTGGCCCCTTGTGAAATATCTAATTTAGATCTCGTTATTGCACAAAGATTTTGGAATCCACTACGACATGCCCAACACCATAACAGTAGCGAAATTTTGTGGCTTGCTTGAGCAATCTGTAAAAATTACTACCTACTAATGCTAATGCGGCTACAACTGGTTTTCTTTAGCCACTCAGTATTAGGCCCTATAATGGCATAATGAAGTTGGAAAAAAACCGATGTGATAATAGGATTAAAGAGAGCTTTTGTTAAAAAAGTAAGTTCATATGAGCTAGTGGCCTACTCTTGTGACGGAGTTTTTAGGCCGCCTAAAGGCCTCCGTCAAGGCTTAACGATTTAAAGCCGGGACGGAAGCACGGAAACGCTCACTGTTCTAAGTTTATGTAGAATTTTAATCAGGTGATTGTGTCGGAGACAAATCGTCGCATTGTCCGCCACCGTTACGGGGTGGGGTGGGGAAGGGGCGGGGTGGGGGTGGGGGTGGTGGGGGGGTGAAGAGGCCGATAGGCGCCGACGTGCGCCGAATCCACACCACTCAAAATCACGGACCCTAGGCGCGCGTTCTTACGTCCGATACACAACCAGTTTATACAGTCAACTGCCTTTTTTGTACCAGAATCCTCAACAAACTGTTTGATGCAAAAATAAGCTCAACTGTAGGTATTTTGATCCACCAAATACGACGGTTTCAGTCCATGCCAAAAATATTATCTAAATTAGGTAGGTAGGTACTTAAATATTTTAAAAAACTTTCAACGTGCGGGCATGGCACCAAAAAACCACAAGCAAAGTCCTACGAAAGCTTTTTTCTGGGTCGTTGATGGTCCGGTTATGGAGCGGTGTAGTGGGCGGAAAGCCTTAATTGATATTCACAGTTTTTTTGTGATATAACGTGTGCGCTAACACAGTATAATTTTTTAAACGTTAACCTTTGTAAGATCTTATCAACATCCTTACAAAATTAGATGACGTTAGCAACAGACCGTGAAGAAGACCGACAAAGAAGTAATAAACCCAGGAGTGGGGGAAGTTGACGCGAATGAATATGATGGACAAATTATAGAACATTCTAAACTGTAATAAAACCTAAAATGGAAGTGGTAAAAGTTTCATGTTTTAGTCGTACTATTAGTTCTTTCGAACCAGTGTGGTGAAAGGATTTAAAGTGTGCCTCGAAGGCTCGTTTCGTGCACTTGACACATTTTCGAATTTTTAGGTTCTACGACATGCCGGTTTCTTCATGATGTATTCCTTCACCGTTTGAGAGTACTGGGTATAGCGCATATTTTATCGATCAGAAAAATTTATTGTTGCACCACCGAATTGAACCCCTGACCCTTGACCTTAGGATCGGAAAGCAGGGCCGCTCCCACTAGATCACCAGTGCTCTCAGTTATGTGTGGTGCAATGGATACCGTATGAGACAACCATGGAAACTTAACCGTCACGCTCCTCTGGTTCTGTTTACCACAGAACAAGGTGATTGTCTCTTCTGTGGTTACCGTTGTGTCAAAAACTTGGAAACAAGCCTTCAAATATCAAAATTAGTTGTTGACGAAGAGTGCAGGTGCAGGCGTGTCGCAAAAAATGTGGATGGAAAAGCTGTGCACGTAAAGTTACCAGACCTCAGACCAAATAAAAAGAAAAGACGCCGCGCCGCGAACAACAAAAGTGAAGCCACCTTTTTATCTATGTGTGTGTGTATATATATATATGAGAGGTTTTGAGGTTGTGTGTTCCAGGTAACCTAAAATTCATAGTATAATAATTATGAAACGATGTTATTTGAGGTACTTACAAGTGAAAAGTGATTCCGTGAGACTTTTATGTGATTTTCTGCTGTTTTTACAAGTTTTCACTACACAGGAAGGCATCATTCTATTTTAGAGACTCGTGACGTACTAAGAGCGATGAGCATGGTTTTAGTATTTGCTTGCAGGGGCGCGGTTTTGTGTGGCTTCACTTTTGTTGTTCGCAGCGCGCCGTCTTTTCTTTTTATTTGGTCTGAGTACCAGACACACTACGATTGGGTAGGTAAGTCTAGGTACACGGTACGTTATCGGCTGAAGTATGATCGGATGCAAGTGAACTCGGCCAATCGAATCAAACGTACCCTATACTAAAATAAAATAGTACCATCAATGGTACTACTGACACAAAGGCCTAAAGTCGATATCGCCCATTCGATTCCATCAACATTAGATCGGAAGAAATCGGCCGATGACGGACTTGGTGAAATCGTACCGTGAAGTTGCCAGACTTATCGTGCGAAGTCGGGCAACATAGCCCGACACCTTTATCGACAAACATTTTTGTCCACTCAAAAATACGAGGCTTAAACTAAACAGGGTCTAATATTACATTAGTATGTAGGTAGGTAGGTACATTATATAGACTACCTAATGTAATACTAGACCTGCTAGTTTAAAAGTTAAGACTCTTGACATTTAGACTAACAGGTCTAATAACCAAACTAACCTTGACTCAAGACTAGCATGGGTCGTGATAGATTATGATAGACGGCATAAACAAAACCAATTTATTTTAAAAATAAAAACCCACCGAATGAGTTACACAGTACATTACATACCTACTTACAGCTGCCAAATTGGATTGATTCACATTTAATACTAGCAGCCGCCCGCGGCTTCGCTCACGCGGTACCCAGATAAAAAGTACCCTATTTCCCATTCCAGCACACGTAGGTAGGTACCTACTATCCTCATTATTCATATAATAGACGCTAATGAATGTAGTGTAATTTGACATTGACAGTTCCTTTTCCGTATGTTTTGTATCATCTATTACTAATCTGTGGTATCATCGCTGTCATATGTCAAAATAAAAGTATTCTATTTTTCATGAAAAACATGCCAAAAATAAAGAATTTACAGGTAATTATCAAATCAAATAAATGAGAAAAATCGGCTCTTTAATTTGATATAGGTTATGTGCAGTTTTAGACCAAAAATTGATTCCAGGTTTTCATCCATTTTCACCCCTTTAGAGGTTGAATTTTGAAAAATCCCTTCTTAGTACACCCCTACGTACCAAGGTTTACCTACACTGAAAATTTCAAGTCTCTACGTCCAGCGGTTTAGGCTGTGCGTTGTCTGTCAGTCAGTCAGTCAGGACAAAGATTCTTATAATATAAGATTGTCATAATTTTGTCAATCTAACTACGAGTATCTTGACGAGTATATAGCCTAAGATGACACTCTCGTCATCCAGAAAAATCCAACGAAACCTCATTTGTCAAAATTCTATATCGACTCCCGGGGGTTGTCGATGACCTGTAAGGGGTACCTTACCTACATGTGAACGAAAAAAAATTGTGGGTCTATGAGTTGAGATGTAAAAGGAGGTCCACGGTAGTAGATCTTATTTGAACAGGTCGTGACTTTAATTTTGGCTTTCCATGAATGGAATAATCCATAGGTACATAAATTCTTCTTTCGTGTCGATGTTACAACAACCGCTTGATCCGAGGTATATTGACCAATAAGTGGCCGCATCCACACCATTATCTGAGCAGGACATGAGACCACTCATAGTGCATGTGTCGGAGCGATGGACACTGTCTGTGTGTGTGTGTGTGTGTGTCTGCACAGGGGCGCCACCGCGGCACTTTCGCCGATCATGCCCCATTTGCTGAGGTTACTCCTGCAGCGACCAACTTGAGTTCGCAGCCTGTTGAGGCTTTTCCACACTGGAGATCGTGACCAGGGGGTAGTTTTTCTGCAGGATTAATGTAGTCTGGAGGGGGAGGGTGCTATGTTGTCCATTATGGCGAGTCGGTGATTGCTTGCGTTGCCAGAGAGTGCTGAGGTTGAGTTTAGAAAACTCTCGCGACTTTTTAGGCACCTTCTTGACGGGACTACATTATGAAGAAGATATCTGGGATCGTTTTCCTGCTTTGTCTTCTCTAGGGAGTATGCCGCAGCTCCTCGCATGTCTGGTGGAGCTGTCCCCGCCAGCGGCTAAAGTTTATTTAGTAGAGTTGGCTTTAGGCAGCCCGTTACTATCCTGCTACTTGTCTAGCATGGCTTGAACGGTGCCACACAGGGCATGCATGCTTTCCTGCTGAAAAGCAGATGGCTAAACCGGAGGTTTGGAGGATTGATAGATAGGTTCCCCAAGATGTGCAGGTAAGCCTATGGAGGAGGTTCTTTAATGTGTATCACTATACCAGCCAAAACCACATTATAAGCTAATGAATTAGCTAAGGACCAAAAACATTGCCCTTCTATATTATATATTCGGGTAAAAAGAGGCCTATACCGAGCAGTGTCTGAAAGACTGAAAGTAGCGCTAGTAGTTAGTAGTAATAGTAACCATAGTTGAGGAGCAGTAAGTTAGCGTGTTATGGACCTGTCATGACTGTCATGAGAAGGGAAGAATGTCATGTGACGAGAAGAGGGTTAGATAATTATTAATGTGGAAGGATATGTGAGTAGAGGTAGGCCAAAGAAAAGATGCATAGACTGTATGAAAAATGATATGAGAAGGAAGTCAGTGTTGAGATGACTTCTGACAGAGGGAAATGGAAGAAGAGTACATATTGTGCCGACCCCACGTAAAGTGAGACAAGGGCAGAGAAATTGTTTATTTATTTTATTTATCAGGCAACGCCAACAGTATAATACATGATAGAGAGCCACTTGCATAAAAATAGTACTCTAGAAATAAATATGCACCAATTACAGGCATGCACAGCATTTGTAGTAAATTAGCAGTTACAATGATGATGAACGAGTAGTGGGTGTCGGGCAACAGGATGATGAAGACGACTGACCTCATTGCTGATCTCGATATCTTTGCTGGGGGTCATCGTACACAGCACTTCTTCGTAATAAGCCGGTCTGTACTCGTAATCTATCGTATTTAGAGTCCTGATTTTTCTCTCCAAGTGGCAGATGGGATAATGCTTCTGGAACAAAAACAAAAATATCAGGAACTAACAGATTTATACATTTATTTAGGAAAGTACACGCTCATCATAATAATATTATAACATTTTCATAAAAGACAATCATACAAAGTACATTTCCGATATTTAATACAATTTACGGTGTACATAGTAACTGTGTACTGTGTACTTAAGCCAGGTTTGATGAATGCCTGATTAAAATATTCTATTAAAGGACGATGGGTCGTTCATTACCTTAGCAATGGTAAGTATTATCTTTCGAAAAGCGTCATTACTTTTAGAATATTGGAATCGGGCATTCAACAAACCTGGCGATTCATCTGGTATAGCATGGTGACTGAATGAACAAGACGCACGGTTAATAGGTACCATAACATCTTACCTCTTTTATAAAATATGCGAAATTTTATGAGGATGTGACGACGGCTGAAAGGATTTGAATGACGCATGGAGTACTTATACATACATAGTACATGTACCTATTGGAATAACATAAAGGCTATTTTTTTACCACGCGAGCGAAGCTGTGGGCGGCTGCTAGTAACTTAGTTACTAGTTACTAGTTTCAAGGTCCTGTCGGAGGTCCTGTTGAGTTTCCTCATTATGTCCGACGGTTAGTCAGAGGCGCTTCACTCCTCGATTACTGACACTTTACTACAAGTACCTATTGTAATAGGTACTTTAATTATTTTTTAACCAAAGGCTTAGATTTGAATGCTTTTAATATAATAAAATACCATAAAATACTAAAGTAGTAGACAAAGTATAATTTCACTCAGACAGGTTAGTGACCTCGTCAATGCAGTAGGCAATAACGTTTCATGGTCTGTAATTTTTATATTTAAGAATAGACTAGACTAGACAAACGCCCGCGATATTACATACGGTACCTGCAATTATTATATGTTCTGCAAACATTTCTTCCTGGTCAGGGTATTGTAGTATATTGTATTTGTAAGTACGTATTTACAAAAAAATAATAAAGTAAGTACAGGTACCGTATTCTATCAGCACAGCTACCTGGTTCTTATAGTAGGTACAAGCTGTGCTTAGTAAAATTATTTTATTTTCTCTCTCATAATTTGGGATGATAATGATGACATACTTAATCATTCATTGATGCCGGTGAATGAGTCATTCAGACAAAACGTAAAGATTTTATATTCATATTTTTGTAGGTGCAATGTCATGCACAAAGACTTTGATAGTCGTGCAATAAAATAATTGAGTAGGTAATTGGAATAAAAATGAGTGAAACTTTAATCTAACCGCTCACGCACCACCAAAAAGGTGCCAAAATCATGAATTTTATTATTTCACCTAGGTACTTAAGTCGCTGTCTATTGAAACTGTCTTAATAAAAACTAGTAAGTTATTATAGCGAAGTTTAGTCAGTAGGTCGGTCCACGTAGGTACGATGAGACCGCGAGAAAAGTTTGAAAGTGGATATTTTTTTCTCATGAATGTGTTTGTCTATTATTTTTTTAAACTTTTGTTTTTGTTTAATGTTAATTGTGCAATAGTAGATTTTGATTTTGATTTTAGATGTCATGTGACGAGAAGAGTGTTTAACACTCTTCTCGTCACATGACATCTAAAATTCCACATTCATAATCTAACAGTTAGATTATGAATGTGGAAGGATATGTGGGTAGAGGTAGGCCAAAGAAAAGATGGATGGACTGTGTGAAAGATGACATGAGTAAGAAAGGAGTGAGCGTTGAGATGACTTCTGACAGAGGAAAATGGAAGAGAAATACATGTTGTGCCGACCCCACATAAAGTGGGACAAGGGCAGGGAAATGATGATGATGATGTGCAATAGTAGATTTTACTCACCAAAATCGATGTAGAACGTGTTGTAAGTCGTTCAGATTCAAAAATAATTTCTTTGGTTCGTTAAAGTGAAAACACGTGAAACAAGATAAAAAAAATCTTGAAAAGACCCATGCTTCGCATATTTATTTATCTAGACTAGATCTTGGGAACCCTACCATATTTTCAGATGATTTTTACTTTATTAAGTAGGTAATAACTAAGTAGATAGGTAGGTACTTATTTCTCAGTACTTATTTATCAGTTGAAATCAAATTTTTTATTTATTAACTTTACTTAAGTACTTATATATATTTTTTTGTAATTACTAATTATATGATCTAGCGGATTACCTATTTGTTTTCAATATTTTGTGCAGTCTCACTGTGTCTTTCTTATAAACTCCAAATCCAGTAGCGCTATCTTTCAATTCGATTCGGAATCGGTCTAGAAGTGATCGTAGTTATCTCGTACCTACTTATAAAACAATTTTGTTTTAATAATCTCCCCTCGTAAATCGCCACGTTACAAGCGCACGGAAGGCAGACGATTTAACAAACTGTAAAATTAACATTTAATGTTTCTTGTCAGAATTCTGAACTCATACAACAATGTACTAGCATGACTTTGTAAAAGCTTAGGTATACCTGCGTACCAAGCTGCCTCAACCCTCTTTCTCTGGAAACTTGCAGTGACTCGGTGTACTCTGGCAGCTCCTGAAAAATATTCTTCTTTAGTACCTACCTACACAGAACACAACATGAAACACTAGTAATAGTAGTTGAACAAATGAGTTCTTGTAACGAAAGAGTTTCAAAGAAACACTGTTTTAAATGAGAAATGTTCTCACATAGGTACCTAACCTACTGATCTCGAGCTTAGAATACATAGGTATTTAGTCGATTATAATATTTTTATAATTCTGTTTATGATACTTTTCAAATTTTGATTGATTCTGCCAGTAACTAAATTTACTAAAGCCTAAGAAAATTAGGAGCTTATTTAAGAGTTTTTATCACCTAATGATTGATTCCTGCCAGTTGTATTAGGTTAATAATAACTTGACCCTAGAATAAAGAATGACCATAGTCCCTTCATTTCAAAGCTACTTAGTAGGGAGGTCTAAAAGAATCAGTCCTTTTCAGCAGTTTACCTCTGTAGAGTCCTTGCAATCAGCGTTGTCTTCAGAGCCACGTGCCTGGTTCAGGCCCTGCTGCCTGTTCTTCTCGAGTCTGCCGAGGACAGAGTTGAGGATGTTGTCGGGGTTTGGTATCCTCAGCACGTGCTCAATGAAATCCCGGGCCATATCCTCGTCAGAACCGTATGGCAGAGACGAGGCCAAGCAGAGAGACAAGCAAAGAGCCTGATCAAAGAAACATTTAATAGGTACATCAGTTCGCTTAAACAAGTGGTTCCACCTATCCGACTAGTACCCTGGTAGAGATAAATGTTATTTTTTTTTAGATTTCGCTACTTAGATGAAACTTTTTCTTTTTGCCTATTCTACTTGTTCTACGTATGGGAATGGGATCATCAGAAAGTTAGCAAATGCTACCTAGTCTTGCATAACTAGATTATAGCCGATGATGACGTTGACTAGGTACGTCATCACGTCAAGCACACAGTGCTACAGGCAGTCAAATCGCTAGATGCCTGTTGTATTAAGTATATTATTATTATTATTATATATTATATTTGCGGACATTTCACAGTATTGTGTATGCTTAGCCTAGGTACCTACCTACCTACTCATTGGACCATAAAGTACCTGGGTCAGGCCGTAGATTTTGCCACTTTTATTTTTGCGTTTTGTCCCGGCAGGTTTAAAAAAAAAACAATGCAAAAAAAACAAATCTCGGTGAACTATTAGTATAGAGAAATGATTTTACTTACTATTTTCATTATCACTTTATCGAAATTAACAAAAACAGCTTCAGAATTAATTTATTTGTGTAAAAAAAAGTATGAAATCGGCCAAAAATAGCGTGTCCACCGGCCATCCCGAAAACATAGATTCAAACTAATCTTGTGTAACATTCTGAATGGCTACCAGAATATTTTTTGATTTCTGGTAATTAAAGGATTGTTGTTCTGCCTAAATTATCAAATGAATAAAGTAAAGCACAGATTTTTTAATATTAATCTTAATTTTAAAACTTTGTCCCCATTATTTTGCTTTTACGTAACTTTAACTTACGTTACGGTTTAAAGATCAATGCGTTTGTATTATTTCATGGTAGAATATTTCTTATTATGATGGCAAAACAACCAATGAACGAGTAGAAATTAAAAATAAACAAACGGTCATTTTGTTTTTAGAATTTGACAAAAAAGTTCCGGTGGGAGTTTGGTAGTGCGAATTAAAATTGGATTTTAAGTGATTTTTAAGCTAAATACTTGTTTATAATATATATTTATGGCACGATACTCTGTGTTTACGTTTTAAATAGACATGGACAACGATTTGGGTTCAATTTCATAACCTAGTTTGTTTACACAGAGAGAGATAACCTAGTTTGTTTACACAAAATCGGTGCATTTTCGCGCTTTTACGTTACTTTTATATGACTGAAGACATAAAAGTAACGTATAAGCTATTGTAAGGATTGATGCATATTAGCTAACGGTTAGTGGCTGGTGATGAAAAATCAGAAAATATTTGTGAATGTTAACTACTAAATACTGGATAGAGACACTAAAATAAATTAAAAATGCCTTATAAAATAATGCCCTAAAGCGTCAGATTCCTATTCAGAAAATATGTTTTTAAATAGTTATTTTCAGCTGTGAATATCTCAGGAATCTGACGCTCAAAGTACCTACACACGATCAAAATCTTCTAAAAGGTCTCAGATGATTTTGATCGTGTGTACTTTGGTTAACTTTTAAGCGGCTTTTTTCGTGTTATGATGGGGGTTCTAATTACAGTGGATAATATCTACCAGCTAAAATGGTGATGATAATGATGATGAGTTAAACATAAATCAAATAAGTACAGATATTCACCAGCTTTAGGAGAGTTTTACGTTACTTTTACGTTACCATAACATAAAAGTTGCTATTTCACTATTATGTTACAAGTGGCAAAATCCGCGGCCTGACCCACCTAAGTACATTACCTACGTTATCTACCTTCTTCAAGCTTTAGGAATGTCCAAAATAAGTAGATTTATTATGAGTGTTTTCCGTAATAATATCTAACTAAGGCAAAAAATAGACAACCTATTTACCATGAACATGAACGTAGGTATAGTTTAATACAAGTTACATAAATGAGATATAATCGCCGCCTTTATTACCTACCGTGAAGAGCCGAGGAACACCAGGTCAAGGAAGTAGGTAATTAAGTTACCTAGATGACAAGAACTGGTTACCAGCTTCATCTCCTATCTCATTATACTTCTAGCTGACGACGGATCGATCATTACCATAGCAACCTTGTTACCTGCCGAAATGCGCAATTATAATTAATTGAAAATTGGATGAACTTACCCAAGTGAAATCCAATTGTAATTTTATGAATGTTGATCTGAAATATAAATTGATTTACAGTGTAGTTTTTCCTTTTCGCTACTCAATGGCATCGCGAATTTATTTAGAGTATAGATAAAAAAAAAAAAACATAGTAGCATAAACCTTGTTATGGCTGTGGCAACACTAGCTGTCACTGATTCAGAGCTGAACCCGGATACCTAGGTGCCCATTATGCCTTGGGCGATGATACAGGGCTGGGTGGGTATTTATATTTCAGATCAACATTCATAAAATTACAATTGGATTTCACTTGGGTAAGTTCATCCAATTTTCAATTTTATTTCATGTTGATCTGAAATATAAATTGATTTACAGTGTAGTTGTTTAGAGTAAAGAGCATAATGGGCAATATTTAGTAAGGTTTGTTTATGTTTTAATCTGAATTATTTTAACAATAATAAATCTTTTAAACTTCAATTTTGTTTATTTTGTAGTATATAAGGATACCTTATACAAAACATTATGTTATAAGTTCAATTCAAACTTCAAATCCATTAAGCTAATTGTTGGCTTATACAAAACATTATGTAATAAGTTCAACTCAAACTTCAAATCAATTAAACTAATTGTTAGCTTCAATTCAACTACATCGTAGTTGAATGATACACAATAAATGACTACACAGCACATTCCTGTTGTGTGGTTTTACTGATGAGTATGGTAGTAGGCTTTTCTACTACCTACATAAGATCAGCATAATTATGTAATATTTAATCTACTTAATCATAAGTCAAATAATTATTATATTAGACAATCTTGTCTAGTCTTGAATTTTAAGTCACATTGAAAATAGATTGAACAAAATCATTGTTATTATTTTGGTTTTCAATGGGTAAATTATACCTAACATCTAACAAATATTGATGAACTATTTGACCAGCCAGCTATTTTCCTGATAACATCCATAGACAGGGCTCTATTAGCAGATGAGGTAGCCGAGTGACGGGTGCTATGAGTGGTGAATTTACTTGTATCAATTCCAACTCTCAGTGAGGGTACTTTTAATCACCTGCTTATGGTTTGCTTTGATGCATGGTGATAAGGTTTCTTATCAGTGAGAAAGATATATGGTTCCTCATTTCTAATTGAAGCTGTGTACTGAATGTAATCTCGAAGTGTGCTGGCAGGGCATATTTTAGGCTCTTGAGAATAAAATGGGAGGTTTAAATTAGTAGCCTTTCTTGTGCTTACAGATGTTTTGACTAAGTCGCTAATAGTTTAAGAGAATGTTAGTATTAGACATAAAAATATTATCTGTCTTAACCAAAGATATTGTTTGCACCCATTGAGCAGTTGCTAAAGCTAATAGTGGCCAACTTTTTTGTGAACATTTCTTTGCTCGGAGCAGAGTTTTAAGGTAGTTTGGCAAGATGATGTAATACAATACTTGGGTTCCAAATCTCTGCATATTGTGGCATGGCAGGTTTTAGTCTGAACACTCCTTTTAGGAACTTTTTAATTCTGTCATCTGTGCTCATTTTTCCCCCATGAGGATGGATAGTGCAGATTTATGGCAGTTAAGGTTATTGTAACCTGCTCCATTTAAAAAAAAAAAAAAAAAAAAAAAAAAAAATCTGTTAAGAATAATGTATGACAAATGGCACAGATGTCAGAAATAACTCTTGGTTGTGTGTGACAAAACCTCCACCAGCTTTTGTAAGTAGTATTGTATTGCCTCATAGTACCTACAGATATGGAAGCTAACATGATGTTCAATGAGCTTTCCGGCAAACCTCGGCATCTGAATGCCTGCCACAGAAGATGTTCACTGCCAGGGTAAGGTGGCTGCTCAGCGGGTGTATTGACCTAAAAGAAGATATCAGCAAGAAGTTGGTACTACATTTGAATATTATAGGTTCTCTTATTATTAGTTTCATGGCAAGTAGATACCAGGGTTGTGACTCCCAAACTGGGTAGACTATAATGTCTTTGGCTTTATAATTTTTTATTTTTTGTAAACTTTTAGTTACAAGGGCGAATGGTGGAAAAAACATAAAAAATATGGTTCCCAGTTAAGTGTCAGAGCATCTATGTTAAATGCACAAGGTTCTCTCTTCCATGACGCATGAACATCACATTTTTTATTGATTCTAGAAGCAAATAGATCAAAGTGGGGGACTTCAAACTGATATTTTATTAAAGAATAGGCTTCATTGCTTAATTCCCACTCAGTATTAAAGTTATTTTATTAATACACTCAATGGCGGTAGTGTTGTTAATTTGAATTAATATATTACGGTGACGTTGTGACTTCGCAAAGCCTTTTAATCCAAATAAGGCTGTCAGGAGTTCTAACTGATTTATGTGAAATTCTGAGTGTGACCACAAACCACCAACACTCTCGCCACTGCAATGTGTTCCCCATCCAATCAAAGATGCATCCTAAAATATTTCAATTTTGAATTGTCTACAACATATTCTTTTATTTGTGAGATTGATGTTAGAAGACTACCACTTTAAGTCAGGTAAGAGAATAGGTTTTAGTGTCATTGTAGCATCATAGTTATCATGATTTAATGATAAATCTAAGTACATTTTTCTTTCTAATATTTTAGTATGTAATATGCCAAAAAGGTACATCTGGCCAAGCTGCTACTAAAGTGCTTGAAAAATCTCTTATTTAGCAGTCTTAAGCACTTTTTGAATTTTGATACTAAAACTTTAATTCGTTTTTATTGTGGTAGCTCAAGAGTCATTATCATGTAAGTTAATGATGAAATCCAAGAATTTACAAGATGTGCTTGGTATTAAGACACTCTTTTCATAGTTTATGTCTTGGATCAGAAGTGGCTGCAAGCCTCTTTATGATCACTTGTGGTTCTGCCCACCCCTTTAGGGATACGGGCATGATAATATGTATGTATGCATGTATTATAATAAGCCCCAAACAATGACATAAGTTGAGTGTTGCATCCCTGTTAGCTGTTCATTCATTGTATGTATGACCAATACATAAGTAATCATCAGGTAAATGGTTAATAAGAATCCTTGTTTTTGAAGGACACTGATAACAGGTTTCAGTAATTTTGTAAAGACACTTGGAGCTGTATAAGGCCACAAGGGAGAACTGTGAATTGATACAGGGAATTTTTAACCTGAAAACATAAGTATTTCCTGTTCTCCGGGGCCACAGACACTAAAAAATAAGATTCTTTCAAATCTATGGGGCACATGCAAAAATTATGGTCTACTATTTTTATAGCTTATATAATGTCCTCCATCTTAAAATGTTCAACTTTGATGAACTTTCCAAGGGGTTTTCAATTAAGAATGAATCTGAACTTCCCATTAGGGGTCTTAGAAATACTTTGGAGATAAATTGATCACTACTATGATTACATGGCTGTATAGCTCCTAGTTCTAGCAGATTAGTGATAGCCTGTTGCATATTGTTCTGTGCTAGATATATTATTTGTAGGTAATATGCTTTGTGTAGGCACTTCAAAAAGAGGAGTTTGATATCCTTTAGATAGAAGTACAGGGTTATTAGTAATATGATTCCAACAGGAAAAATATTGTTTTATAATGCCTGCATATACCTGATTGTACAGTGCTTGCTGTGAGGTCCTCGGGGTGCAGCCCTCAAGGGGCATGAACGGCTGTAGCTGTGGCTTCCTTGCTAAGGCAGCGGCTGTGTGGCACGGTTTCAACACACGGTGCCAACGCTCTGGATTGCTACAGTCCTTGGTGTTGGTATAGTCTTCTTAATTTGTGATGAAGACTTCTTCAATTCTTGGCTAGTTTTTATTTTTGACCCCAAGTCAATGCCATAGAGGTATTTATCTCGCTTGACCTTTTCTATAAAGTTGAAGTTACTGTCTAGAAGTAGTGCAATCAATTGCCCATTTGTTTTAGTTTTTTGAAAGTTAATTCTATTGATCTCCTTTTTCCCATTAAGTCTGTCGTCATTTGGCCCACAATTGTTGTAGCCATTCTCAACTGATGTTGTACCCTTTCAACAGATTGATCCCTCAGTTTAGAGGTCTCTGTCATGACAGACTTAACTTCCTCGTTAAGAATTGGTGCTTCCAATAGTTGACAATTCTCTGGCAATTTGTACTTTTTTAGTATATTGTTTTGGAACGCGTCAATCATGTTGTCCTGAGAGATAATTTCTCCATCCTTGAAGCGACATGGTCCTGGTAACTGTTGCTGCTCATTGGGCTTGATTGTTTTAACAACTTCTATCACGTTGCTGCATTCTTTGTTCACATATTCTGAAAACCATCAACCATATTTTGCCTTTTTTGTCTACTAAAAAGTTCACGTGTTCCGATTTGTAGACTAAATAAGTAGGTGCACCGTATCATGTACGTGTGCTTTTGGTATCTCGTACCGAATCAAAGCTGTGGTATCTCGTACCAAGTTTGATCTTCGTGCTCAATTGTATCTCGTACAGGCACGGTAGGCAGGTAGCTTTTTGTCTACTAGAACATCGCGTGTTCTGATTTGTAGACTAAATAAGTAGTACACCGTATCACGTACGTGTGCTTTTGGTATCTCGTACCGAATCAAAGCTGTGGTATCTCGTACCAAGTTTGATCTTCGTGCTCAATTGTATCTCGTACAGGCACGGTAAGTATGCTACAGGGAGAAGGTTAGTAGGTACCTACAAGATGAAATCTGAAAATACAAGGAGACTTGTTACCTTCCGATGATGGACTGGAGATAGGTAAAGGGTCCCGACGAAGACGTGATCTGGAACGACTTCTGTTACGGCTTCTACTGAGTTCCCAGTGTTTTCGGTGAAGCCGCCTTTCGTATTTTACGATCTTTTTTCGTAATTTCTTAGCACTGGGCATGTCTACCAACGAACTATTATCACTGATAACAAAAACACTTAATATTGTGGAAGATTAACTGGATTTGCAAGGATTTTGCAAAAAATATTCAGAAATCGAACGATGCCGGCAGAGCGCGCGAAGAAAAAGTGACAGCTAGTGTTGCCACAGCCATAACAAGGTTTATGCTACTATGTTTTTTTTTTTTTATCTATACTCTAAATAAATTCGCGATGCCATTGAGTAGCGAAAAGGAAAAACTACACTGTAAATCAATTTATATTTCAGATCAACATGAAATAAAATTTGTAATTATTTCACTTACTTATTCTGGGATGACTGAGTAGTACTCGATACCTTCATGCTATAATTCGCGTGTCTAAAGTTTGTGCAGCACTGCAACATAACTAGGAAAAAAAATATTAGTAACCTGTAACATAACCAAATCATATCATTCGTTCTTTCGCGCTCAATCGCGTCGTCTTCGTTTTTTATGAAAAGTTTTGAAAATTTTCAGAAAAGTGTGGATAAACCTAAGTAAAACTTAGATAAATCGTATTATTGTGAAGTTATAAGTTATTTGTGTCAATAAGATGACAAATCGTTAAAGATCTAGTACGTATGATAAGATCAGGAAGTGTGAGAAAAAGTTGAGAAAGTATAAGGAACTGAAAGAAATGGAAGATAAGGCTATTGAATCTATAGTTAATGCATTTAACATACTATCCACAAGTCACAAGAAAGTTCTTAGGCACTTTTTAGTAGCCATACTTTGGTTTTCTGCAAGAAATACCTATTCCGGAACTATTCCGGTTATCGCCATTTTGATGCGGTGCGTGTGCGTTTCTCGTTTTACCCATTGGTAATATTCGTGCCTTAAATCCGTGGGATTAAGCAATCTATTACCTAACATGTAAAATAATACATTATTGTGTGACAATATGTACCTCTCCGTGGGAGAGGTTATGTTTCATCTCAATGGGTCAATATGAATCATAAGAATTCATTACTGCAATCTTGCGTGGCAACCTTGCACTCTCTCCGTGGGAGAGAGCCTTCACTTTGTGAAGATGTATAATGCTCAGTTGAGGAATCTGTACAAGAACTGAGGCCAGTAGCGGAAGTGGATCCAGTCATTCATTTTAAAATCCCTGAGATTCCAGAGGAGACCTCTGATGAAATTAAGGAGGCGCTAATAGCGAAAGCTTTGGATGAGGCCTCTAAAGAAGAAGGCTACAGTGAGGATATTCATTTTAATCTGGCTTCTCAGTTCAAATCTATTTTAGAGAAAGGTCTAATTAAAGCAGAGAAAGAAAAATTAGTTTAAATAAAAGTTCCTGACTATTACAAGCTGTTAGAGGTTCCAAAGTTAAATATGGAAATTGTCAAATATCCCGACCCCAGTAGCAAAGACTGGAGATAAACTTTTACAAGAATGTCAAAAAGAACTTGGCCAATCAGCAGGAAATATAGCTCAGGCAAAACCTATTCAAAAAGAGTTTTCTAAAACAGATGTCATGAATAAGCTCGGAGAAGCTTCGCATTTGATTTGTAATTAACATTATCTATATACGGATATCTGTAGAACACTTATCAGTCCATTTTTGGACAATAGTATGACTGAAAACCTCAAAGAAAATAGAAGAGGGGAAAACCTTTATTCTAAGTTAGAAAAGTCACTAAAATCTTTCTCAGCCATAAAGCGAGCCTCAAATATAATCAAACCAAAAGCAGTAAAAGGAAACAAAACAGTAAATAATAATAATATGAGTAGTTGAAAACACTCAAAATACTACCAACCGCCCTGTGGTCAGTACCATAACAACTACAACAAACGAGGGGTGTATCACCAACCAACGCACACAGCATCAATAGCATCAGGCGTACAAGCCCTCAGACAGGCGTCATCAGCCATGCCCATCCAACAGAGGCCATATCAAATACCCATAGAGGTGGTATAACCGGTTGGTTTTACTGTTATTATGTCTGCGAAAAATAAATCGCTCAAGACTCTACAGTCTTAAACTGGTGAAAAGGTTATAAAATACCTTTTATTACTTTGCCTGAACAATTACATAGACCATTGTAATATTCAATTGAATAACACATGAAGAAATCATTATGGAGATTCTGATATGGGTGCCATATTAGAATGTAAAGCTGTACCGGACCAATTTTTGTCCAGGATATTTAATATCCCTAAAAAAGATGGATCTCACAGGTTATTTCTGAATTTAAAAAACCCAAACAAGTTTGTTGAAACTTCACATTTCAGACTGGAGGACATTAGAAGGGTTTGTAAATTACTTGTAAGGAATGACTGTAAGTGTTCACAAGATTTGCAAAATGATTATTATTTTGCTCCAATGAATTTGTTCGACAAGAAATATTCAAGTTTTGAGTTTGATGAAAAATTATTTAAATACAATTTTTTGCCAAGGGGTCTGACTGAATACCATGTCCTTTATGTTTATTAAGTTTTGAAGCCTTTCATAGAACATCTGAGAGAACAAGTTATTAGAATAATTATTTACTTAAATGATTTAATTTGCCTCGGATCATCATACAATCATGCAAGAAACACAGAAGTAGTGAATAATGTATTAAAACGTTTAGGTTTTATAATTAACACTGAGAAAAGTAAAATCATTTCATCTAATATAAGGAAGTTTTTAGGTTCTGAAATTAATACAATAAATATAACTTTGAGTCCCACATTTAAAAAAAAAAAAAAAAAAAAAAAAAAAAACTTGAAATTAAATTAGCACTTATAAATAAGTTAAAAAATAAATAAATAAATGCACTGTTAGAGATTATGCCTCATTATTAAGAAATCTAGTTTCAGTTTGTATGGCCATTTCATATGGATTTGTGTACACAAAGATTTTAGAAAAAGATAAATTCTTAGCTTTGGAACGGTGTGGGGGGAACTATGATAGTAAAATGGATAACCGATTAGGCAAGATTAGATTTATTGTGTTGGCAGAAAAATGTTATGACAAAGTCCTGTTGAATTAAACAAAATGAATTCAGTGCAGAAATTTTCTCAGATGCTTCTTTATCAGGCTGGGGAGCAGAATGCAATAATAAGAGAGCTAGGAGTAATTGGACCCTCCAAGAAAAGGAATTTCATATTCATTATCTAGAACTTTTAGCTGCATTTTTTGCATTGAAATGCTTTGCAAAATTTGAGAAGTTGTAAAATTCTATTAAGAATTAACAATACAACAACCTTATCAGTTATCATTTATATAAACAGAATGGGTTTTGTTAAATTTTCTCAACTAAATAACCTAGCTAAACACATCTGGCAATGGTGTGAAGCAAGAGATTTAAGGATTTTTGCATCTTTCATTAAATCTAAGAACAATACAGAAGCAGATTGTAAGTCTCGCAATTCAAATCAACAAACATAATGGGAATTAAGTCAGGACATGTTTGTGAAGATTGTGGAAACTTTAAGTGCTCCGAACATTGATTTGTTTGCTTCATGTTTAAATAAAAAATGTGACAAATATGTAGCTTGGCACAGAGATCCATTCACATGGAATGTGGATGTTTTTACTGGATGCAAAGAATGGAATAATTAATTATTTTATGTGTTTCCACCATTTTCTTTAAATTATGTCCTACAAAAAATTTGAGTTGATAAGGTGGTAGGCATATTAGTATTCCCAATTTAGCCTACTCAAGCATGGTATCCATTGATAAAGACCATGGTAGTTACAAATGTTTTAAATGTTTTGGACCTTCTAAAAATCTGTTAGATTTCTATTCCAGAGTTCACTATCCTTTACATCAGCATCTTACCCTGATGCCTTGTGTATTATCAGGTAATCTATAAAGAGGAAAAGGTGTCATAGATATAATGACAAAATTCTTATCTAAAAACAGTCTTAAACAAAATGACTCTTGTATTCAACAATGGTGGCAATACTGTAAGTCATAAAATCAGGATTTATTTTGTGCTTCAGTTCCTGAAGTATTAACTATATTAATGTCTATTCTTGATAAAAGGTAATCATATTGGTAAGGATGATCGGATTAAGGGTTGGTTTAAAGGAGTTTTTAATTTAAGGCCGTTTGCACATAAGTTCTTCTTGTTTTGACCTTTTTGAAACAATAGCATCCTCTAGAAGATTTATATTTTGAAATATTCTATAGTGCTTTTGGCCCTTACACAGGACAGTACCTAAAGGAGAATAAAGTAGTTATTTTATTCTTAAAAAATCAGCTCCTGGCAGATGTCTTAAAAAAAAAAAAAAAAAAAAAAAAAAAAAAAAAAAAAAAAAAAAAAAACCTGCCATATCTTAACATGATAGATATTTATCCAGTAAAATGCCTACTATATTACCTATTTGGGAAGCACAAAACAGCTGAGAGTAGACAATGAACCATCTTATTATTATTTTTTTGTTTTTAAGTTAAGACAAGTGATGAAAGATAGGGGCAGAGACATATTCTATTTACTCCTCCCATTCCATTCGCCATGCAGCATCTTCTAAGGCTTTAAGGCAAAGTCTGACCAGGGATAGCATTTTGAAGGCAGTGGGGTGGTCCACTAAGTCAAATGACTTTTGCAAAACATTATAAATTTATAACAGACCACTTCAAAATAAGGAAGATGCTTAAGTTTCTTTTGCAAATGTAATATTATGTAGTTCCTCTAATTATAATAGTCATTATATTTTTATTAACCATTGGTAATGGTCAGCTTATATTCTGATAAAAATAATATATTTTAATGTTACTGAAATAATAATTATTACAATTACTGATTATTACTTAACTCATTGAACTGATTTTGGGTTATTATAATTCCAAAAGGAAAGTATAACTTTGTTTTTGGTTTTTAATAAACCTAGTAGGAATATGTATATTAATGGGGTTCTATGTTTACACTCTAAACATCTACTCAGTCATCCCAGAATAAGTAAGTGAAATAATTACAGGATTAAACGAACTTACCTGTAAGTGAAGTTCTATCCTTATTATTTAATTACTTATTCTGGGATGAGAACTTCCCTACCCTCCCAAAGCTATTGTTACATAGCTTTTTCCCTTGGTCTACTTAATTTACCTCTGAACGTAATGATATGATTTGGTTATGTTACAGGTTACTAATATTTTTTTTCCTAGTTATGTTGCAGTGCTGCACAAACTTTAGACACGCGAATTATAGCATGAAGGTATCGAGTACTACTCAGTCATCCCAGAATAAGTAATTAAATAATAAGGATAGAACTTCACTTACAGGTAAGTTCGTTTAATCCTGTAATTATTATTTGATTGAAAAACAACATTGTTATGGTAATCAACGATCTCCGTTAGTGAAATATTGGAACCGGGCATTAGACAGTACCTATAGACAGACAATGCTTCTGAATACCTACCATCAATTCATTAATATGCCTGTTTTTTTATGACATACCTAGTTGATCGATGGACGAAATGGGAGGGAAATATTCACACACGAAAAACATAAGATCATTATTTTAATAAGTATCAAAGAATAATTAATGTTATCATAAAAAAACAATATCGTTATAGGTATAAAATTAATTTAAACATCGTAAATTCAAAATCGAAATTGGTACTATTTTGTAAACCCAAGCATACGAGTAATAGTGGTACAATCCCAGTGGGACCACGAGTCGCGCGCGACCCAATACCTATAATTATTCACTTAAAGATTATGCAAAATTAAAATAAGTAAAGAATTTAGTCAGACCCACAGCAAAAACTACATTTACGAATTTTTAAAATAGGTACTTATAATAAATAAATAACACCCAACAGTCACTTACATAGCCCTGACCCCACACTAGGATTCCATGTGTCGTGGGTATTAGAAACTACGAATAGGTTCCATGATACCACAACACCCAGACCCAGAAGAAATATTTGCAGAATACCTATGCAAACATTTTTTCTGCAGCGGGAAACGAACCCGCGCAACGAAACAATCATAATCAAAATAAGCTTATTTCAATCGAAAACAGAAAATAAAAGATAGAAAAAAGGTCAGCGTGTGAGCTGATGAATAGATATAATAAATGGGTAGGTACTTACTTAATGTTTGGACATCTTATACCTACGACATGGTCAGCTTCATAAAGACGATCATAGAAGGAAAGGTGGAAGGAAAGCGAGGAAGAGGAAGACCAAGAATTAGTCACATACGAGTATAAGCCAGATAAAGGAGAAAGTCGCTGTCAAGTCGTAAGTATAAAGAAGCAAAAGAAACCGCATTGGAGAGGGAAAAATGGAGAAAACTTCATAATCACACCGACATGAGTTACCTCTGATATAATAATAATATATAATAAGACCTACCTTGATGACGAGGTTGCCTATAGACATGCTGCAAAGGGCTATCTTAGCTATTATTCTATATAGCTTCCACCCTTCCGGTCTGGTTGGAGTTGGTTTTATGAATTATTTCTTATCAGCGGCGGTGTTTTTATACAGAAGAATTATCTCTGTTACAATACAATTTTGTCAAAGTGTTTTATTATAAAAATGTTTGTGTTAACCCCACGGTGGATTATTGTGGATAAGACCAAACAAGTTGTTTTTGTGATTGATAATATCAAGTTGTACTTGAGCATTAGGTTTGATTAGCAGCTTTGTGAGAACACACACACACACATGTATATCATCACGGCCTAATGTTGTGGGCAGAGCCACAAGTAATCATAGGATTTCTGCCCTAGAGCGAATCTGTCCTAAGGCTAATCTGGCCTAATGCTAATCTGCCATAAAGCGAACAAGGCGAAACTTGGAGGGTATATTCCTGAAATTTAACTCCTAGGGAACGCAGCAGGAAGATTTACCCCCGAATACTCAAACGCATCTCAAAGTTGAGCACGTCTCGGCCAATGCTAGTGACGGAGTTTTTAGGCTGCCTAAAGGCCTCCGTCGTGGCTTAACGATTTAAAGCCGGGATCGACTGCTTAACGTGCCTTCCGATGCACGGAAGCGATCAGCTCGTAATACCACTTGCGGTCACCCATCCCAATTGATACCGCGCACATCATTGCTTTACTTTAATAATCAATCAAGAACGCCTAAGCAAGCTGCACCACGAGCGCTTCCGTAGAAGGTCTACGATGGGTTTGTTTTACATATTTTTTTATTAAAATAAAATAGAAACTCTATACATAGTATGTACCTACATAAATTTTTTAGTAAATGTACAGGAGTACTTTATACCATTTTTTTTGTCTATAGGTACTTTTACGTAGGTTTCGTAGCGGTTCCGTAGCCAAGCCACCCTATCTTTGGATCCATCATGTGATTTCTGAAATGGCTTTTTATAATGAAAAAAACTGGACAAGTGGCCGCAAGGGTCTTGAGGGTTCCGTATAACGTCACCTGACCAGTGTTTATACAGACACCCTAAAGTGCACAAGGATTATTAAATGTCAGTTAGCTTTGCGATTTCTCTACCCTACACTCCCATACGTAGTAGGTACCTAGACCTACCTACTATGACAGCCAACTGCAAAAGTAAGTTTGCATATGGTTGCGAGTTTTTAGGGTTTCGTGCCCGAAGGGTGCCAACGGGACCCTACTACTAAGCCTCCATCCGTCTCTCAGAGGGCTATATCTCATGAACCGTAATAGGTTGAGTTGAAATTTTCAGTGAATGTGTATTTATATTGCCGCAATACAATAACAACAAATAAAGAAAAAAAAGGGGCTCCATACTTGGAACATTTTTTTATGTACGATGGTAGGTACGGAACCTTATTGTACGAAATCGACTCGCACTTGACAGGTTTTATTTATAATGATGTATCTAATCCTTAACTAACGGGTTTTGGATTCTTCGTTGACCTATGAGCTTTTTCGGTCAACAAAATGTACACTACCTTGAATTTTTTATACTTACCTTCAAGGAACCTTAGAATTTTATATTAATTTCAACTTGATTGAACTTTACTTGAGAAAGATAACACATTATAAGATACAAGTCGACAACAAAGCGATCCTATGAAAGTTCCGTTTTTAGGGTTCCGTACCCGAAGCGTCAACGAGACCCTATTACTAAGTCTCTGCTGTCCGTTCGTCCGTCTGTCTGTATCTCATGAACCGCAATAGGTAAAGTGTTGAGATTTTCACAGATAATAAACATTAAAATAAAGTAAAAAAAGGGTCCCATACAAGAAAAGAACTAACATTCGTAATCGATGTATGTATTGTATGTTCGTATGAGCTAGTGGCCAACTCTAGTGACGGAGTTTTTCGGCCGCCTAAAGGCCTCCGTCATGGCTAACGACTTAAAAGCCGGGACCGACTGTTTAACGTGTCCTCCGAAGCACGGAAGCGCTCAGCTCGTAATGCCACTTGCGGTCACCCATCCCAATTTGTGACCGCGCATTATGGTTGCTCAATCAAGAATGTTTAAGCAAGCTAAGCCACGAGCGCTTCGTAATCGATAGGCGCGGTCAGTAATTGGATGGGTCGAGTGACTTTTGCACATTTTTTATGTAGTATGTTTTTGTGTAAGTATTTATTTTTCAAAAGATCTAAAATTTACTGATTTGTACAAAATAAAAAAATTAAGGTGGTCCTTATAGAAGAGACGTGTTTCATTTTGCATTTTTTGCTTGATTTTTTTTAGGGAACGTGCTGCTACCATAGTTGTATGCCACCATAAGTGGCATACAAGAAACATGTACATGTACCTGCATACGATGGTACGGGACCCTTCGCGTGCGAATTCGACTCGCACTTGATCGGTTTTATTTTTTCCTCTTGAGTTCGTAGGGAAATCTTAAAATCGATATACTAAGATACTATATAAAAACTGTGTAATACCCATACTAGTCTACCACTCACAAACATTTCAATTTTCTATATTAGTCGCCAGTTTTAACAACAACCAGATTAGTCTGTTATCACTCGACCACTTTTACCGTGATTGTTCCAATCCTCAATGAAGGGATCTATAAAAAATGTTTACTCTAAATAAAGGCTTAATCATAATAAGTAAATGTAATTGAAAAATATTTTTGAAAGGATGGAATTAAAATAATAAATGGCCAAGCGCGTCCCGGAACACGCACTGTGAAGACTTCCAAAGTCAGTAGGTACACCAGCACTTACCTAATACTAATTAAGTATTTTATTAAATTCATTAGAAACTGAACTGTAGTAGTACCTACCTATAGGCCGCGCCAAGTAAGATAAACCACGGAAAAGTTTTGAATTTTTGCTCACAGAAGTTTTTGACTATTGTTTTAGGCCATTATGCTCGAAGTTTTAGGTACTTAATACAATATTATCACGCCCATAATTTTTCGTAAAATATGCATAACACCTAAATATAAAATGTAATTATAACAAAATAACCCCCGAACACTACACCAAATTACAAATCAATCGGATTTATGAAAATTGGTAACATCCTTTTGTCAAATAGGAAATGGTGGGATATTCTCGGTCCTCCGATCGAAACTCCGATTGGTAGGAGGAGCGGGAATATTTTTTCCCATTCCTCCGATTGAATGGTTTTTGTTTTTATCACTTGGTTTATTTCGCCAAAAGTACAGTCCAAGATGGGCTGAAATTATAGCTAAGAACTATCTTGATCACATCAGCTTTCAAGTAGAAAAAAGAGCATCAAAATCGGTTCATCCATTCAGGAGCTATAATGCCATAGACCAGGGATTCCCAAAGTCGGTCCCAAAGGTCGATATCGACCCCTTGGGGTCGATATCGGTTTCCTAGGGGTCGACATAAACGAAAACTGATTTTGGGGGTCGACGAGGTCTAAAAATCGACCCCTATTAAATTAACACAAGTTCTTATTTAAAACTTTCAAGATAGGTAGGTACTGTATTGTTTATGTTAAGAATGTTAAGAATAATTAATATTTTTGTAGGAAATAGCATTGTTGTAAATAGTAATGTAAAGTCTCAAGTTCGTACAAGATGAAAAACTCGCAGCTGTTTTAAGTTAGCGGACCATTATGAATAAGGGGGTTGATCTTAAAAGTAGGTAATTTGGCCATGGGGGTCTGAGGTAACAGTTCATTTTGGAAAAGGGGTCACTTGTCCAAAATAGTTTGGGGATCCCTGCCATAGACAGACACACAGATACAAAAATACTCTTACATACCTACTACAAACTTATAACACCCCTATTTTTCGTCGGGGGTTAAAAACAATTAGAAGGTTCTTTGTATGCAACAGGATTCACGTTCAAACTTTTTCGCGTGGTTTCCATAAGTGACCTTGGTATAACTAGTAGGTAGGTGTAAAGCCTAATTCTAGACATCATAGTTATACAGGTGTCTAGAATCAAAAGTTTAATTTTTAAACACTCGTATCACATTTATTTCACATTCATATTTTTTGCTTATTACAGTTGTTTTTCTGTGTTGGAAATATCTAATATAATGTACCTACATCAACTCGTTAGGTAGGTCTAGGTACCTCGGTAAAAAACTCTTGAGTTTTTATTTTATAACTCTGAGCAAGACGTCGTTTCATGTTAGTAGGTAGGTACTTCTACTACTAGGTACTTGAGTCACTGGTTCCTTCAAATGGCTTTTAGGATTTTCCCTTTCATGTACTTTAAGGTCATCATCATCATCATCCACAGCCCGTTGTAAGCTTTGTATAGGCCTCCCTTTGCTTGTGCCATGCAACAGGGTCCAGTTCTATCTAACCTCATCCATTTATGATAGGTACGTACCTACCTACCTACTAAGAGTAAAATGACGGACTGACTAACGACGGACGAACATGGCGTAACTACGAGTATTAATAATAATATTATTATCATAATTTGATAATAATAAGCAATAAGCTCCTACGCCATCCCTGTTATGATGTTGTTATGTATGTATGTTCGTATGACCTAGTGGCCAACTCCAGTGACGGAGTTTTTAGGCCGCCTAAAGGCCTCCGTCATGGCTTAACGACTTAAAAGCCGGAACCGACTGTTTAACGTGTTCTCCGAAGCACGGAAGCGCTCAGCTCGTAATACCACTTGCGGTTACCCATCCCAATTTATGACCGCGCGTATCGTAGCTTAAATTTAACGATCAATCAAAAACGCCTAAGCAAGCTACGTTGGTTTGCTTTTGCTTAGATAATGGTATCGTAATCAAGCCAATGGGGTCACGAAATTTCTGACAGCTACACACTATCCTGTGGCATAAGATAAGGGGGGGTCACATCACCGGTTCTTTTTAACGCCTACGTTAACGATCTGATCGTGGAACTGAGCAACACCCTGATTGGGCTCAGATTAGATGACAGATATGTTAATAATTTGAGTTACGCCAACGATATATAAAATAAAATAAAATAAATACACTCCTCAACAAAGTCTAGGGAACAAGGGTATTTTAGTGTATATTTTTGATTCAACTTTTTTTTGTTCTAGATGTTATATGTCAATAGAAGCCTAATTTATTCCTGATTTCAGTTATGCAATTAAATAAAAAGCGTGCAAGTAAAAAAAATAAGTTTAATTAGAAAAACTAAAATAGTGCCTACACCGAAAAAATCACTTTTCTGTAAATTACAAAAACATTTGACGCTTAAGTGAAAATTAAATGAAAAAACATTCTTTGTAGCTGTTAAATAATCCGTCGGACCTTCCAAGGCATTAGCCACGGCCCTACATCGGCGTGGCATGCTGAGTATCAAGTTATCAATTGTCGCCCGTGGAATAAGGCTCCATATTCTGGAAAGATGTGAAAAAGGTTCTTCTCCCGTCTTCAAATTTTGAAGAAGATCACTGAAAGCTCTTCTCCCTAGTAAATCCCATGCATGCTCAATTGGATTGAGATCGGCGGACTGAGCAGGCCACTCTAATACCGTGATATTGTGCTCGCTGAACACATTCATCATCTGCCTTGCGGTGTGTGCGCGTGCATTATCTTGCATGAACACGAAATCTTGGCCGAGCTGCTGGTGGTGAGGGATGACCATAGAATGCACTACCTGCTCAATGTATTGTTCTGCATTCAAACTGCCTCGTATGCAAACGAGATCAGTTCTCCCACCCAGGCGAATTTCAGCCCATACCATGATCGTTCCGCCTTGATAAGGATGAACTTCCTGACGATTTCGGAGTCGACTTTGGCGATCAGAGACACACCAAACACACACTCTCCTTGAATCAGGATGAAATCCGAAGCGAGACTCATCAGAAAAGAGAACACGTGCCTACTGATTGTCGGTCCATCGCAAATGTGCATTAGCCCACAATAAACGACACCCTCGATTTGCACGTCGCAAAGCTGGAACTCTTAATGGTCTGCGAGCGCAGAGATTGACTTTATGTAATCTTCTCCTGGCAGTTTGGTCACTGATAACCACTTGGTGCTGGGACTGGAGTCTTCTTACCAACTGGGGAGCTGTAATCTGGGGCTGCCTTCTTGCAGCATTTTGCAGAAATCGATCATGTCTCTGGGTAGTGACCCTGTATCTTCCTCGGTGACGTTCGGCTACATCTCCTGTAGCCCTGTAGCGTGCCCATAATCGGCAAATTATGCTTGGCTGTGTGTAAGCAGCGTCCGCAATATCGCGTTGACTGCGTCCAGCTTCCAACATTCCCACAGCCCTAAGCATCTCTTCCCGCGTTAAATGACGACGTGACATAACGCTTAGAGTCCCAAAAATCTCGAAAAACTTGGCGGTAATGGTCTTTCACAAGAAAAAAAACGATACATGACAAAAATCACTTAACACTTTATTCTAGCAAACCCCTTACTCTGCGACCAAGTTAGGTTTTCCCTTCTTATTTTGAAAAGCATTTACATTTTTGTTATAATTTTTTGAATTTCAAACACATTATTTAATTCTCTTCCAGCCTACATTTATAAATTTTAGTCTCTAGTACTTTTTTTACGAGTTTTCGCAAAATAAGTTGAAGTATATTGCTTGTTCCCTAGACTTTGTTGAGTAGTGTATTTGCCGACTTTTCACACAGCACCATCTAGCCCCTAACTAAGCAAAGTTTGTACTATGGGCACCAGATGGCTGATAGAATACTTATAATATACTTTTTTTTGTAAATACATACTTATAATAACCAACAAAGCAAAATAATAATGTGCCTACAGCTTTTTACCAGCAAAATTAAAAAATAACTATGTAAAAATTGTCAGGGGAGAACTGATATCATACTAATAATATTATAGAGTGAAAATATTTCGAAACTACTGGACCGATTTCAAAAATTCTTTCACCAATAGAAAGCTACATTATCAGGGACCAGGATAGGCTATAATATATTTAAAAAAAAATAGGGATCCTTAAGAAAATTGCAATATTGTAACCCAAGGTAGAAAACCCAAAATAGTTTTTGGCGTGCGCTGCGAAAACTATTAATGTACCTTCTACACGGGTACGAAGTCGCGGGCAACAGCTAGTCCCAAATACAGGAAGCCTAGTTGGGAGTTGGAGCTCAGCCATGTACACTGTCTATCTTTGCAATTCTAAAGGCCATAAGTCTATAATTTTTTTGTAAATAGATACCTACCTACCTACATACCTAATTCAAGGTGCCTAAGTACTTAAGTGTGTTTGTTTTGAGCAGTTTAACTACCTAGTAATCTTGTAGTGCCTAAGATCTTAGAAATAAGTTTTATTACATACATACATTAGGTATATAATATCACGCCTGTTTCCCATAGGGTTAGCCAGAGATCACGGATTTCCATTTGCTACGATCCTGACATACTTCTTTCGCTTCATTCACTTTCATAACATTCTTCATACATGCTCGTCGGTTTAGGGTACTCTTGACCCGGCCCTTTTCCAAAACGTCGTTTTGTCCAGTTTGGTCCAGGTACGTAGGTACGCCTAGGTCTTCCCCTACCAACGGTACCATTCACACTCGCCTCATACTCCTGTTTTGTTAATCTTCTTTCATTCATCCTCTCTACATGACCAAACCACCTTAACATACCTTTCTCAATCTTCATCAATACATCTTCTTTCACTCCACATCGCTCTCTTATCACGCCATTTCTCATTCTATCTCTCAAAGTCACACCACACATACTTCGCAACGCACGCATTTCTACTGCATTCACCCTACTTAGATGTTTCTTCTGCCATAAGCACCCAACTTTCACTACCATACATAAGTTTCGGC
Organism: Scotopteryx bipunctaria; assembly: GCA_949320045.1. Classification (NCBI taxonomy): domain Eukaryota; kingdom Metazoa; phylum Arthropoda; class Insecta; order Lepidoptera; family Geometridae; genus Scotopteryx; species Scotopteryx bipunctaria. Next base: position 10,310,217 of record OX439440.1, read on the forward strand.
ACTAGTACTCCTCTATGTACAGCCAGTCGTGCTTTTTTGGAGACTTTCCGGCTGTTCATAAAGGTGTGCAGCGCCCCATTCACTTTATTTCCCGCAATCACTCTCCTTTTAGCATCCTTCTCATGCTTTCCATCTCTCGTAAACAATGTTACCAAATCTATGAACTCATTCACTTGTTCCACTCTTTCTCCATCTATCAAAACATTACAAGCTGTTACAAGTGTTATTTCAAGCACATTCATCTCTTTCGAAAACCATAACTTTACATTCACTTTCATTCCTTTCCTCTCAAAAGCTCCATGCATAATTGTTACAATCTCCTGCAACTCATCTACTGATGACGTAAGTAAAACCTGGTCCTCGGCATAGAGAAGGCATTTGATGAGTAACTCATTCATTCCCAAACCACATTCCCTATCATTCAAAACTTGCAAACAACTGTCCATGAATAAGTTAAACAGCCACGGTGACGCTTACACATCCCGTCTTACCTTTTGGATGCCAAACCATTAAGTGTATGCCCCATGTATCCTCACGCAAGCACTGGAGTCCTCATAGATACTTCAGAGCTCGAGTAAGGTTGCCGTTCACCCCATACATTGACACTACCGACCAAAGTTCATTCCTCATCACTTTGTCATAGGCCTTTTCCAAATCCACGAATGCGCAATAGACCTTTTGACCCTTGGCCAACAATTTCGCGGCTATGCTTCGCAGAGGCTTCGCAAGGAAAAGACCTGATCCGTACATCACATTCCCTTTCGAAAACCTGCTTGTGCATCCCATATTTTCTCATCGGTTTCTTTCATAACTCTCTCAATCAAAACTTTTGCATAGTTTGCCGACGATGCTGAGTAGGTAGTAATGCCCCTGTAGTTTTTGCAGTCCTGGTGCGAGCCTTTTCCTTTGTATAGTGGAACTATAACAGCCTTGCACCAATCACTTGGTAGCCGACCGTTAACCCAACACATTTTGAAAATGCGGCACAGCTGACTTAGAGCTACGAGGCCATGTCCAGCCTTCAGCATCTCGACTGCTTTTCCAGCTTTCATACTTCTTAATGCATTCACAACTTCAAACGCAAAGCGACAACATCTAAAATAAATTGAAAAAAAAAATATATTTAGAAAAAGATTATTCATTATATTTTTAGAAAGAAAATATTATTTATTAAATTTTTATTACAAAATATTTTTGTTTGTCATTAACTAATTTTATTAAAAATTTACGTAAGGATTATTAAATTATTGATATTTACTTAAAGATTATTATTTCAATAAAAAAAAAATATTATTATTATTATATCATCATGTCTTCATCATCTTGCTGCTGGTAATCATGATCAGTGGCCTCGTCCTGTGCATTCTGCAATTTATTCAATAATACATTAATATTAATAATTATTAAGAGCTTGTTATGTCCTACTGTGGCGAGACTTAGACCACCTCTGTGGCGAGGCGGGCGAGTGCTCGGCAGAGACGCAAGAGGCGCGGGTTCAATTCCCGCTGCGGAAGAAATGTTTGCATGCTCTGCAAATATTTCTTCCGGGTCTGGGTGTTGTAATACCATGGTACTCGAAGTTTGTGATACCTACAACACAGGGAATCCTAGTGTTGGGTCAGGACTATGTATGTGACTGTTGGGTGTTATTTATTTATTTAAGGTATGCATGCTATGCACCCTCTAAATTTCAAGAGAAATGATTTTACATAGTACTATCTTTGCTCGCCTGTTGTCCGGACAAAAGGAAGCCTATATGTTATTCCAGCAGACATACTATGTAATTGTATATTCAAAGTTTCATTCAAATCCGGTCAGCCGTTACGGCGTGATTGAGGCACAAATATACCTACATCCTCACAAACTTTCGCATTTATAATATTAGTAGGATGATTATGATTCTGATTACCTAATTAATTGTTTCGAGTTTTATTTTATACCGGTTGTGTACTGAACCCGTACGTTCGTCTTAACGAGTTTGTGTCCACCGTCGCCATGGTCTACCGCGTTTTTGTCATTTAAGGTCCACACTGTGGTGGGTTTTGCCTACAACTCATCGCCATGAGACAGGCGAGGCCCGCCCAATCCCACTTTAACTTGATCAGCTGTTGTCAAAATTTAATAATATCACGCCTTTTTTCTAAAAAGACCACGGATATCCATTTAAGAGTACTACGGTCATCATAACATACTTCTTTCGCTTCATTCGATCTCATCATTCTTCATGCTCGTTGGTATTTTTGACCTGACCTTTTTCAAAAAAAGTTGACCTTTGTCACTGATTTAGTCTAGATTATGTGTATGCCTAGGTCTTTTCCTTCCAACTCCAATATTAATTAATTTAAATATAATGAATAAATAAATATTTGTGTAATATACCGATTAATGGGCAGGAAGATGATGATGACCGACAAATGTAGAATAAAATATTAATAATTTTATTTACGACACAAGCAAGTATGTACTCGATCTTACTTTCATTATAAATGCGAAAGTTTGTGAGGATATTTGGATGTTTGTGCCTCAATCACGCCTAAACGGCTGAACGGATTTGAATGAATCTTGGAATATATATAGTACATGTGCTGTAACATATAGGCTATTTTTTATCCAGGTACCACGCGAGCGAAGCCGCGGGCGGCAGCTAGTATTACATAAACTGAAACAATGAAACAGATGCAAAGTGACGTATAAAAAGGTCACTCGACTTTATGCTATTGTGAGCGCTGGTTTTCACTAGCACCAAAAATCGAACCCAACAAATCCAACCAAGCTGAGTACAGTAAACCTAATAATGTATAGTTAGTAATAAATGATGCTTACCTGCCGCTTAAGTTTTCTTGAAGAGCGCCTTGGTTCCACGTGTAATGGCAAAACTTCTTCGGACTTAGTGTCCTTTTCGAGCAACGCAATACGCCGCATCGCGACCGAAGCCGATTCCTGATATAAAAAATAAATGAAGTTTTCAAAAAATCTGTCAAAATCAAAGTTATAAACAAAAGCAAACTTTATTCAATGGAATTTTTAAAGATCCCTTTGATTAACGCCCGGGGCCTTAATCGCCAAGACTAAATATGTAAGAAGTTACGCGGGCTCGTAACGATATCTGTGTGGAATCACCGTGTAATCGTGTTCTTTAGCAGGGGTGCCCAACAAGTCGATCGCCGGATTTAGAAAGCAGGTCAGGCGCACTCCGCACTTTATTTACCTACGAAGCGTACATCGGCGGGCCTAGTGGACAAGGCCCTTTTATACATTCATACATACACCTACAATAAAATTAAATCGTTCGAAACACTTTTTTCCGAGTAGATCGCAGCCCTATTGGCCAGCGATTGGCCACCCCTGTTCTATAATGTCAATTTAGTATAGCAAAAACGCGACGAGGTGAGTTACAAACAAATAAATAAATATTTGTGGACATTTCACACAGCGCCGTCTAGCCCCAAACTAAGCAAAGCTTGTACTATGGGCACCAGATGGCTGATAGAATACTTATATACTTTTTTTTGTAAATGCATACTTCTAATACATAATACTACAACACCCAGACCCGGAAGAAATATTTGCAGAACATACAAACATTTCTCCCGTAGCGGGAATCGAACCCGCGCCTCTTGCGTCTCAGCCGAGCACTCGCCCGCCACGCCATCGAGGTCGTCGTCGGCGGGAGGAATGTTTGCTTGATTTTATTCAGTGTTGTGGTGCTCATAGTATCTGAAATCCACAACATGACACAGGGAATCCTAGTGTGGGGTCAGACGGTGACTCTTTACTGTTATGTATGACAATGTCATCATCATGTTTTCAACCTTTTTTTGCTTACCCTGGAAGTCGATTTCTCAGGCTCACTGTCTAGTGAAGGCTTCAGTTGAATCGGCTTGCTTGGCGGCTTTTTGAATTGGTGCGTCGAATCGCCGTCGTCGTCGCATCGAACCGGCGAATTCACGACGAAAAATCCGGCTTGGAAAGTCTTTTCTGTCTGCCCTTGATTTTGATCCTTCTTCGCGTTGCGGGCGGCTGGTATAACAGATTACAAGTATTACAAAAAAAAAAATGATAGCTGAAATAGTATTCGACATATTATTATCAACATTTTCTCAAACTAACCTAAACGATACCTTATTTATTGAAATTGATTAGTTTTTTATTACTTTTAAAGTTATAGAAAAGCTGAAACTCTTCTTATGCTGGGCCAACATTATCGGGATTCGGCGATCTTGTCGCATAGTGACAAGTTCAGCCATACGAGTATGGTTTGTCACAGGTTAGACAAGGACACAAGACGCGAAGCTTTGCCGGATCCCGCTAATGTGGTCCCAGTGGCCCCAGCATAGCAGTCACCGTTCAGGCGAATCCAACGACACCTTATTTATTTAAACCAACCAGCTTTTAAACTTTTTCAATTTATTGTAAACTAAAAATTACTTGCAGTCATTTGGATATTTTTGACATTCTGCCGCCGCGCCGCCGCCGCTTGGGCAACAGCAGGTATTCACGTACATACATACACCTCGAAAACATTTATTCTTCTTTGCAGTCGGATAAAAACTATTACTACCTGTCTTGAATGATATTTTTCGGGTTCTAATATCCTACAAACGGCGACGGATCGTTGATTAAAAGAGCAATGTTGCTTTTTTTGCAAAAAAAAATGTATAAAGCTTTTGACAGGCAATGGACTTTTCTTTGTTAATGAACGATCCGTCGTCGTCCGTAAGGTGAATATTGAAATCGGGCATCAAACGCTAAGGAGACAATTGACTCACCAGCAATCAGGTGCTTGATCTTGCTAACGCCGGCCACGAGCTTCTTGTCAACTTTGACAGGGTCCGTTTTTTTCGCGACCACTACCGGCTCGTCCTCCAGCCAGTCGCGCGCGCGCATTGCGTCTAACTTCTGGAACCGCATGTCTACATTCTCCACCTGTGAGTTTGGACAGTTAAATTATTCAATGAAAATTCTTTATTATTTTTATACACCATGTTCCGGAGAACTGATGTGAGAATGTCACTTGCATAAAAACAGTGTCATATAACTGAATACCTACTGGTCTGGAACTCCCCGCAACTTTGTCCGCGACGTTGATTTCTTTTTTATCAACTTTTCCCGCAGCATCCTGGAGTGGAATTTCGCGTATCTTGTATCGTATACTCATTGCTGAGAGAATGTTACCTGCATATACACCATGTCCCAGAAACCCTGCAGGTCGGTTGTTGTGACGAGCATGTCGCCGGGTTTGGGGCGCGCGCATTTCTCTACCAATTTCGCAAACTGTTGCAGCTTCTGAGACATCAGCAGCCGCGCCTGACCCACCGCGCCCAACACACACTCCTGCAGATAAAATGATAAATATTATGAGGAAGCCTGAAAGTAACGCCAGTGACCGATAGTTGAAGAGCTAATCTATAGACATAGAGAAGGGACGAATGTTACGTGAGTGTTAGATAATAATATATTTATATCGGTTCGGGGCTAGATGGTGCTGTGTGATATGTCCTCAATATTTATATATTTTTATTTTTATCGGTAGGTATAGATTTAAGTACTGGTATAGCCCGCGAGTGAAATTCCTTAGTACTTTTACGACATACTCGGGGAGAGAAGCAGCTGGACGCATTCTATATTTTTTCTTATTTAGATAACTGTAACTGTTTTTGTAAAATAAATAAGTTAATAATAATAGGGTGAAAGTTAACCTACCTGTACAGAGACCGGCAGCACAGTCTGTTCCAATACCCGGCCCCAGGAGTCGCACATCTCAGTCATCCGTTGGATCTCGGACGCCAGCTGGCGGCGGAAGTGGATTATGTCGCTCGTATCCTCATCAGGCATACCTGAGTAATCAATTAACATACTCGTAAAGCAAGCAAATAATGTTTCGTGCATACAATTTAATCCTATTGAACTTTGTGCTTAAAATGATCAAACGAGACAATGGTTGATAAATTATAATCTTACTTATATTATAAATGTGAAAGTTTGTGAGGATGTTTGGATGTTTGTAACTCAATCATGTCTAAACGGCTGAACGGATTTGAATGAAACTTGGAATATACATAATACATGTGCTGGATTAACATATAGGCTATTTTTCATCCGGGTACCACGCGAGCGAAACCGCGGGGGCAGCTAGTGGTTGATAAATTATAAGTAAGTACAAAATAGATGCGGACTGACGGGACAGCCGTCTTGATATGCCTTTGAGGCGCACTTTAAATCCTTTAACCACACTTGTTCGAAGGAACTAGCGGCAATAGGCTAGCGTCATATGGGCATGTCATAAGGAGGGCAGATGAATCCCATTGCATACATACATTAAATCACACCTGTTTCCCATAGGGGTAGGCAGAAATCACAGATCTTCATTTGCTACGATCCTGACATACTTCTTTCGCTCCATTTAATCTCATTATATTCTTCATGCACGATCGTCGGTTAAGGGTAAGTATTTAAGGATATTTCCACCTGGCTCTTGATTTGGTTCAGGTAAGTACGCTGGTTTTCGCCTTCCAACGGTACCATTCACCCTCGCCTCGTACACCTGTCTCGTTAATCGTCTTTCATTCATCCTCTCTAGGTGACCAAACCATCTTAACATACCTTTCTCGATCCTCATCACTACATCTTCTTTCACTCCATATCACTCTCTTATTACTCCATTTCTCACTCTCTCTCAATGTCACCCCCACACATACTTTGCATGCAACGCACGCATTTCTGCTGCATTTACTCTACTCTGATGTTTTTTCTGCCATAGGTACTACTACTACTCCTCTATGTGGCTGTACATAAAGGAATACTAGTGCTGATACTAGTCGTGCCTTTTCGGACACTTTCCGGCTGCTCATAAAGGTATTGAACTTATGTTATTTTGTATTATCATAAAAATTTGACTATGTAAAAGCTAGTATCATTTTTAGAACATAGTAAATGCAGCCAAACACTAACACCACACAAACTTTTGCATTAGACTATAATTGTAAATGAAACTAACAAGGAGATAACATACCTTTATCCAGTTTCTTCTTTACCTCCCCCCTAACGCTATCTTTTCCCGGTAACATGGTCTCACACTTTTTGATTTTATTAGCCATCTGTTCCGGGATCATCAGCACATCTGTCAATGACTTGGGAGACATGAGGTGCTTCTCTGAGCTAGTGTCACTTGTAGGCACTCGGTTTTTAGGTGTATGTTGCTTTTTTTGTGTTGACTTTTGAGGTGTTTTGGACACAACTGAAGATTCAGGTAGGGATTTCTTAGTTTTATTCATAACTGTTGGGAGTTTTTTTATAATGGTAGATTGGTTACTTGATTTGATGCTTGGTTGAGGTTGTCTTGAAGAAGACGGTAAACTGTCTGTTTCGTTTCTCAGATTGGTTTTGAGTAAGGGTTTGGTCTTATTCGTGGTTTTTGTATCATTGGCCGTACTCCGAGTAATTCTAGCTTGAACAGGCTTGTATGTAGTTCTGGATCTGGTCTGTTTAACTTCATTGATAGGGTTAAGAGTATTCAGCTGTACAGGATCCAAAGTGGTATTAGTTTGGTTTTTCTCACATCTTAACCGAGGTTTGAAGGGGGCATTAGGTGGGGCAAAAGATTTATACAGAGTTGGCTCTTCTGTGACTTTTTTGAATTGTGCAGATTGAGAGCTTGCAGCACAATTGGTGGTTCTTGTCTTTTTGAATTGTGGAGGTGGAACATAGTACGGTGGTGGGTGTAGCACACCAACTATAAAAGCTGGTCTCATTTTCTGAAATGCAGCTGCTTTCTCCTTCAACTTTTTTGCTTTCCATATTTCTAACTTCTGATCAGGCCTCTGTTGAGCTTCTGACAAAGTAGGAAAAGGGTTTCTTTGCAGATTTCTCATGTGGTCTACCATTAATAAGCGCCTGTTACTTTGATTCTTCAATGTATTCTGCATTCGTTTTTGGATCTGAAAATCAATGTTCGGCTATTATTTAAGTGAAGATATCCAGTTCTGGAGTTTTGTTAATAAAATGAAATAAAATAGAGTCAAATCCAAGGATCTTGCTGTGCCAACCCCACATAGAGTGGGATAAGGGCAGGAAGATGATGATGATCCAGTTCTGGAGTGAATAAAGAAGTAAGCAAGGAACTTACATTCTTTTTTATAGATAGAATAATTTGGTAGTTTTGTCTTTATATGGGTGATGATGTGGTCGCAAAGCGACAAAGCTCATAAATAAATTAAAAAAAAACAATTAAATAACTTGAAAAATAAGTACCCCATCAGCCATGTTAACGAACTGCGCTGGTTCACTTTTGTACTTCTTCTCCAGGTTTCGTAGAATACAGCCCAAACTGAAGCTACTTTCTGAAAGAAAAGTTATCATACTTTAAGAATAACATAATTTGCATATTATGGTATTCGTGGCTGGACATGGCCTCGTATCAAGTCAGCTGTGCCGCCTTTTGAACATGTGTTGGGTTAAAGGTGGTGTACCAAGTGATTGGTGCAAGGCTGTTTTAGTTCCACTATACAAAGGAAAAGGCTCGCACCAGGACTGCAAAAACTACAGGGGCATTAGCCTACTCAGTATCATCGGCAACTTGTATGCAAAAATGTTGATTGAGAGAGTTATGAAAGAAAGCAATGATAAAATATGGGATACACAAGCAGGTTTTTGAAAGGGAATGGGATGTATGGATCAAGTCTTTTCCTTAAAAGCCTATGCTTGACATTATATATTTATTGTTATTTTTGACCAAGGGTCAGCAGGTCTATTGCGCATTTGTGGATTTGGAAAAGGCCTACGACAAAGTGATGAGCAATGAACTTTGATTGGTATTGTCAATGTATGGGGTGAACGGCAACCTTATTCGAGCTTTGAAGTCTCTCTATGAGGACTCCAGTGCTTTTGTGAGGATACATGGGGCATATAACGAAGGTTATGCATCCAAAAGCGTGTATGTCAGTTTAAATTATTCATGGACAGTTATTTGCAAGATTTGAAAGATAAGGAATGTGGTTTGAGAATGAATGAGTTACTCGTCAAATGGAAATTGGAAATAAATGAATTGAATTGAATGCCTTCTCTAGGTAAATGAGTTGCAGGAGATGGTATTGCTGGCTGTGCAGAGTACTAGTGCCAACACTTATGTCTGGTAGTGAAAGTTAGGTATGTCAAAAGAAATATCAAAATGTGAAAGCAGTAGAAATGTGTGGTGTTGACTTTGAAAAATAGAGTGAGAAATAGCGTGATAATTTAGCAATGTGGAGTGAAAGAAGATGTAGTGATGAAGATTGAGAAAGATATGTTAAGATAGTTTGGTCATGTAGAGAGAATGAATGAATAAAGATTAACGAAACAGGTGTATGAGTGAGACAAGTGTGAATAGTAGGTACCTACCGTTGAAAGGGGAAGATCAAGGCGTACGTACCTACGTACCTGGACCAAATTAGCGACGTTTTGGAAAAGGAAAAGCCAGGTCAAGAGTAGGTACCCTAAACATACGAGAATGTATGAAGAACTAGCTGCCGGCCGCGGCTTCGCTCGCGTGGTATCCGGATAAAAAATAGCCTATATGTTAATCCAGTATGTGTACTATATATATTCCAAGTTTCATTCAAATCCGTTCAGCCGTTTAGGCGTGATTGAGGCACAAACATCCAAACTCACAAACTTTCGCATTTATAATATAAGTAAGAAGTAAGATGATAAGAGATTGAATGACGCGAAAGAAGTACCTATGTCAGGATCGTAGCAAATAGAGATCCGTGATCTGTGGTGGACAGCAAGATTGACCGGGATACTATAAACAAAATGAATGCAGGATGTATAAAATGGCGACAGGCCTCAGGCACATGTGATCGGCGGATGAACCTAAACCTGTAATTCCTTCTTCCTGAAAAAAATTTGCACTGTCATGTCTCCCGGGGGCGGGTGGGGGGCGGCGTTTTCCGATTTTGGGCACTAAAACGGTTGTACCTACCTATCTCAAGAACTACTAGTTATTTATAATGATTTGTGATCAAGAATCTATAATGAATAAGCTATTGATCTGTATAAATAGTATTTGTAATTACTTACGTTTTTATTATCCGCCACGTGTCGCAACGCAGTAACTAAATTTCTCAAAACGTGCGAACAGATGCGAACCCTCGGAACAATAAAATGTGAACCGACACCGATTTGTTTGACTGTTGAAGACCGTTGACGACAGCAGAACACCATTTAACCTTCCTACCCTTATTTGACAGTCGAGTGAGGTTGTTTGGCGCGAATTCCACGCAAAGAAACCGCTGTGTACCTACATTTTTTCACATAAAATGAACTCATTTATTATATCGTCACTGGAAAGGCAAATTTACGTAAGCACCAAAAGGCCATTTCGAGAAAAGTAGTTTAAAGTTTTTTTTTCGTTTTTTAATCATAACTTTTTACCTAATTATCGAATTTTAATGACGTCAACGTAAAATTTCATTCTTTTTTCATTTTCTATGTCCAGCAATTCATATTATGAATTGAAAAAAAAAAACTTTAAACGGCTTTTTCTCGAAATGGCTTTTTGGCGCTTACGTAAATTTGCCTTTCCAGTAACGATATTAATGTCTGAACGTGCTTGAATCAAGCTTCCCATGGTGTGATATTTGCAAAAATATGAATTAGGTACTAGCTGCCGCCCGCGGCTTCGCTCGCGTGGTACCTGGATAAATATAGCCTATACCTAATTATGATAATCCAGCACATATACTACGCATAATGGATATTCCAAGTTTCATTCAAATCCGTTCAGCCGTTTAGGCGTAATTGAGGCACAACATCCAAACATCCTCACAACTTTCGCATTCATAATTTCGACACGTCCTACGTTAAACTAAGTATCTGCAAAAAGCAAATTTTACAGGAGAGCGGTTTTAAGATTTCAATTTCTTTATTTCGTTATTACCTACTCAGTCTTGCGCAGATCTATAGCTTTGAAAATTGGCAAAAGGCTTTAGTTTTGATAGCAGTTTATATTAATGTGATTTTTTTCTTCTAAACCCTCTCGTTTTCGGTGCGTTTTGTACCGTCAATGCAGATAAATACTTATACGTTTGAGAAGAAAAAAGTGTGTTGTGATAGGAAAAAAAAAATAAAAAAAATTGGTATTGTAGATCTGGGTACGTAGCGCTCAAAAATGCAATAAAAACACTTTGGTGTATCAGGCACATACACTGGTCTACGTAGGACGTGTCGATTTATGTAAATTATGATGAATGTCTACAATAAATCGACGCGTCCTACGTAGACCAGTGTATGTGCCTGATACACCAAAGTGTTTTTATTGGATTTTTGAGCTCTACGTACCCAGATCTACAATACAATTTTTTTTTATTTTTTTTTTCCTATCACAACACACTTTTTTCTCAAACGTATAAGTATTTATCTGCATTGACGGTACAAAACGCACCGAAAACGAGAGGGTTTAGAAGAAAAAAATCACATTAATATAAACTGCTATCAAAACTAAAGCCTTTTGCCAATTTTCAAAGCTATAGATCTGCGCAAGACTGAGTAGGTAATAACGAAATAAAGAAATTGAAATCTTAAAACCGCTCTCCTGTAAAATTTGCTTTTTGCAGATACTTAGTTTAACGTAGGACGTGTCGAAATGTAAACATACCTTTGTAGCTCATGTAGGTACGTCAACTAATATTAAGCGGCAATTTTTGAAATATACTTAATTGAACTTGGATGGTGTTTAAAATTTAAACCATCGATTTGTATTCTTTTGGTATAAGTAAATAAATTTGTAGTAGTATTTTCTCTATAATTAAAATAAAAACATCTTCATTACCTACCTACAAAACATTGTTTTAACTACCGTACCTACTAGGTAGGTATAATGTTGATGTTCCTTTGAAACTTTGTGATATTATTTTTAAATTTATTGGTTATAACTATTGTTTTCTTTTTCTTTCTCTCTTGTGTTATTTTTAGATTTTAGTGTGTAGTTGTAATTTGTTAGGAATACATAAGTACTATTGTTATGTTTTGATTTTCTAATATTTATTTATGTATAGGTACCTACTGTAAGATAATGTTATTGTGTAGGTATAACGTTTAGATACGTCTGTCATGTTATATCTGTGGGGTGGGTGTGCAATAAACTGTAACTGAAATGTTAATTCCAAAATGCACCAATATTTCACTCCGCGCGGCACTCTGTTCCCTCAGAATAAAGAATTTGTATTCTGAGTCTGTTCCGGACTGTATTTTCAACTGTTCAATAATGTTTGCAGTTGTTTACCTTTAGCTACTGAACTGATCATCATAAATCCTTAAATTAGGCAGTCTAAAAACTAAAAAACATGTGTACCTATAGATTTTAATTACTATTGCATACAAAATAATTATTACCCAGCCGCGTCGCATTTGGCGGAAAGATTGTATCGATTCATGCGCATTTTTCCAAGATTTTTGTACCTACTTATTAGGTACATTTATTAAGAATAGGTACCTATATAATTGTTATTTGTATCATAACAATTATGTTAATTTCCCTTTCTAATGATGTTTGTACACTATGACTATACTACCCAATAACAGTTCTGATATTTGTTACAAAAACTACAGTAATCACTAGGTAATAGATTTTGACATTTTATTTCATTGACACTGACAAACTGGAGTGTAGGTACTTACCAGTACTTACCTGAGATCTCGGAACAATAAATTAGATTAATAGCTAAAATCCTAAATGCGAAAGTTTATATAATTTATCGATGTTTGTTACTGTTTCACGCAAAAACTACTGAATGGATTTTAATGAAACTTGGAATATACACAGTACCTACAACTGCTGGATTAACTTATAGCCTATTTTTTATCCGGGTACCACGCGAGTGAAGCCGCGGGCGGCAACTAGTACACAATAAAAAGGTACCCGTCGAGCACACCGAGTGTGATTGGATGCGTGTTATCCTGGGCCAGACGGGTTGCACAACTTCTGGATAAAATGGATTCGATGCTCGCATGACCGCTTGGCGACACAATTTCAAGAAGCCCTCGAGCTTAGCTCTCTTCCCAGTATAATGATCACCGGTGTCACTTTCCTGCCCAGTAAGTCAGGTAGTAGGTAGGTACCTACCACGGATCCTACTACTATAGACCCATAACGTGCTTGCCTACCATCTACAAGCTCCTTACAATAAAAATCAACGCCCGGAGAGAAGATCGACAGTCGTATCTATTGATCGACCAAAGCCTGCCTGCCTGCACAGTCGACGAAAGTAGCTACGATACCTACCTACCTGCATCTACATCATCGAGTTACTTACCATCATCACTGAGCCCGTGTGGGCGCGCATCATATTTTGCCAGCAATCAGAGGTGATTGCCAATCACCCATCTGCCGAGCGCAGCGCAATCTAAATGCGCTCATCATCAAACATTCTCATTTTGATGTGTTTGCGGATGGATGGAAGTCGATTGAACGCTTTGATTATGGTATCTATTTATCTATTCAAAGATTGAACGGGTTTGTCTTTGTCTGTATATTTGTGAAAGCAGTTCTTAATTAAGTATAGGTAGTAATATAATACCTAAGCATGTTTAAATTTATATTTTTTACTACTTATAATGCTTTGATTATATAGCTACTTATATTGTTTTTGTCTCTTGTACCTACTAGGGCGTGTAAAAACCGGGTTGTTTCAAAAAACCGGTTTTTCGGTTTTTATTTTTAATTTTTTTTAATATCTAGTCTTAGGACAAAATAAACCATAAATTTTAATAAAAATGAACTTATTAACTTGTTAAAGTTTATAAGTAATAAAATTCAACTACATGATGAATCAATCCTAATACATTCATGGACATAAGGAACGGAACAAAAAAGAGATAAATCGGAAATTAAACATTTTTTTGTAGATGTTTTTATTTAGTAGTAAAATTATGTTAAGTGCTTAAATAATTTAAGCATTTCGAATGAAAATAAAACTGATATCAGCAAAAAACACAAGACTAAGCAACAGAAATCTCAAAAATTATGTTTTGAAGAATTAACTCTTCAATCATCACATTGAAAATGTGATTGTGTTATGACATTACGGGGATTTTTGTCGAGTGTTTGGGCACATTCAGTATTTGGTGTTACCCCCTCTAGCTATTAAAATGGCCTGCAATCTTCTCGGCATGCTCTTGATTAAGTTATCAATAAAATCTTGTTGTATTCGATTCCACTCTTCTTCCGAATCCTTTTGAGATTTCCTATATTAGTTGGTGCTGGATCCCGCTGTTTTATTTGTTTTCTGAGCTTATCCTAAACATGTTCGATGGGGTTTGAGTCTGGCGATCGTGCTGGCCACGGCAAAACGTTAATTTCGACCTTTCGAAGATACCCCCAAACTACCGCTGCAGTGTGGGGCCGCGCATTGTCCTGCATTAATTGAAAATTCTCTCCGATGAATGGGGCAAAGGGCATGATAATCGGTTCTAAGATGTCATTTACGTACCGACCGAGTCGCAGTCAGGGGTCCATTGTCTACGATGTGCAACTCCGTACGTGCCCCTATGCAAATGCTGCCCCATAACATTACTGACCCTCCACCATAACTCTCTTCCGACAATGTTACACTGAGCGTATCTTTCTCCGGGTCGTCTCCAAACTTTAACCCTTCTATCATCTGGCTTAGGACAAAATCTAGACTCATCAGTAAACAATATTTTCCCCCAGTCATCATCATTCCCGTTTTAGTATGAGCGAGCAAAGTAAGCCCGAGCTACTCGATGATCTATGGTAAGTAAGGGTCCTTTAGCTGGCAAGTACGTCTTTATTCCAGCTTCTTTAACTCCTGTCGAACGTCCTGGAGCGTAGATCTGACCTCAGAAGAAGTCAAAGTGCGATTTCTCAGAACACTGTTCACCATAAACCGATCGTCTCTTGCTGAAGTGACTTTTGCGACCTTGCCCAGTACCTTATACTCTCCAGTCTGCCGATAACGTCTAACAATTCGAAAGAAGACGGATTTGGAAACACGCAATATCTGAGCCACTCCTTTCTAACTGTGATCATTTTAATTAAAGAAACAGCTTTGGAAACCTGAGCTACGCTAAGATCTGGCATTATCACTTCAGGTATTCATTGATGTGTAAGAAGCACTACTATTGCGATACAGTTTTGTGGAAAAATATGGATTATGAAATTAATACGCATACGGCAACAAAATTATTCCAATAGACTAGTGAAAATAACAAATAAACTAGAACAACAAATGAAACTCTGAAACAAAAGACTATTGAAGTAATTCTTTTTTCAAATTAAATATTAAGATATTATGGCCAGTTTGTACGAAGAACTTTTTGTACATTATTTCAGTCTTTTTTTTCGATTAATGAAGCGTTTCTCTAAATAAGTGCATGAGTGTAATTCTGAACTGATCACAGAACAGTACTATCGCGTCTGACAAACAATTTGCCAGTTCGACCGCTGACCGCAACGATGGAGGCGCCCAGTGCGCTCATGCAACGCCCCGCTTCCTTTGCTATCTTGCTACGCTTACGCATTATGTCGTAATTTAATTAGGTAGATTGTTATGGTCGTACTAAATAAAGTCTGCAAGGCGTCTTTTTAAACGAATTTTTCATTTAATACTCATTTGAAAAAAACCGAAAAACCGGTTATTTTGGCCCAAAAACCGGTTAAAAACCGCCCTAAAATCAGCCGGTTAACCGGTTTTTCGGTTAATCGGTTAATCGGTTTACATGCCCTAGTACCTACCTACCTACATATTGTTTTTCTAAAGATATTTTTATAAGTAAATTTTTATTTTTTCTATTTGAATTTTAACATGTGATTGATAATCTTACTTATGTATATTATAAATGCGAAAGTTTGCATGTTTGTGCCTCAATCACGCCTAAACGGCTGAACGGATATGATTGAAACTTGGAATATACATAGTACCTACCTTTGGTGCCAGATTTAACATATAAGCTATTTTTCATCTGGGTACTATGAGAGCGAAGCCGCGGGAGGCAGCTAGTATGTCCATAAATATGACTTCTTAGAAGTAGGTAATCTGTAATCTTGTGCTTATGTTAAGAATAAACTAGCTGTTGCCCGCGACTTCGTACCTACCTACGCGTTAGATTAATTTTATACTTTGGTACGGTACCCTATTTCATCTTTTTTTAAGGGCTGCATTGAAAAAATCCTGAAACATGTACTTATCCATTTAGACGTACTTAACCCCTCCCGCACCTCGTTAACACCCATTCTCACTCCACAGCTCAGAACACTAGAGGAACAGAGAGGAACGTTCCGTGTCTTTGTTCGCGTTGTTGTTTAGCTCTACAGAGTCAAACTAACTATTATTCTATTCTGTGCCCGTTCAAGACATCCCCAGACGCGGTATAGCAGAGAACGCTCGAACTTATACTCGTGATAACTTCTAAACTAAATGTCGGATTCGAATGAATTAAAATGGAATTTGCTGAGAAATAAATAGTCCTGGTGATGAAATAATTTATTTTGATAAGGGTTCATACCATGACGTGAATGGAACCAAAAATTTTAGAACACAAAAGCTGTTATTGTGACGTAACTATAATAGATGGATATGTTGTCTCGCGGACTTTTTTGTAGTCGTTAATAAGAGCTATAAACCTGTAGTACATTATTTTGTTCTATAATCAATAATTTTCGCAGCGCACGCCAAAAACTATTTTGGGTTTTCTACCTTGGGTTACAATATTGCAATTTTCTTACAGATCCCTAACTTTTTTGAAATTTTTTTATAACCTATACTAGACCCTGATAATGTAGCTTTCTATTGGTGAAAGAATTTTTGAAATCGGTCCAGTAGTTTCGGAGTCTATTCGTTACAAACAAAAAAATCTTTCCTCTTTATAATATTAGTGTAGATAGTGTAGATAAATAGGTGAATAAATAAATAAATAAAAAAAAACCACTTACCTTCGGACTACAGTCAGCATTTACCACCAGCTCCAGCCTCATCACCTAGAATCCCGCAAATAGTAGGCACTACTACAATAATATGAAGGACGGCACGGGCGACATTCTGTAGGACATGCCACCGTCCCGGAGAATCCCTCCAACACGTTATTTCCGGTTATTAGCATCTTGCTAACGGCGATTACTTGCACAGGCACACCCAAGTGGCCAGGATCATTCACCAGCAACTTACTCTTCAATACGGCCTTGTCGAGTCCGAGGTGCCGTACTATAAGTACCTACGCTATGCACCAGCGCCAGTTCTCGAGAATGGTCGCGCCTTGCTCTATTGGGACCGTTCTATCATCACGGACAGGACTATTGTCGCGAATAAGCCTGATATCGTGATAGTAGATCGATCCCAACGTCGGGCAGGGCTCGTTGACATCACCATCCCCCATGACGAGAATCTCGTGAAGGCCGAGAAGGACAAGTTCAGCAAGTAGGTAGGTAAGTACCGGGTCTCGGGATGTCTCGAACGGCCACAGAATAGATAATAGTTAGTTTGATTCTGTAAAGTGGGTGGGAGTGGGTGTTACCGAGGTGCGGGAAGGGTTAGGTACGTCTAAATGGATAAGTAGGTCCTACATGTTTCAAGATTTTTTCAAAACAGCCCATAGAAAAGGTGAAATGGGGTACCAAAAATAAAAGTAATCTAACGCGTACGAAATCGCGGGCAACAGCTAGTAATGAATAAATTCAATCATCTGAGATCTGAGCTGATTTTTGTACCACAATGATCAAAATGTGCATAAAATCTCAATTTTAGATTTTTGAAAAGGTTTGAGGTTTGACAATATCAACTTGGCATATTATGTCAAAATTGACTTATCAATCTATCACTGATTTTGTTATTGTATTTTTATTTCTAAACACCAAAAAAAATAATCACTTTCAGATTGTAAGAGAAGCAGTAGTCTAGCGTATTGATGCCTCAATCGGAATTCTGGCCATTTATGCGGAAGCCAGCAGAGCAAGATGATGTTGATTTTAGTGGACAGGCATTACTACTGGTATGTGGAAAGAGCCTCTGCACGGCGAACATTGATCATATAACCACTCTGCTTTCTTGAATTAAAGTTTAAATTCAGTAAGCCATGATCAGTAGATCTTGCCCTAAAGCAGGGGGGTGACACAGGCGCTGAACTACCGTTGTAGGCACGGTGGGCATGCACATAACCCTAATAATTGATATTGATTGGCTAAATATACGTTAAACCCAATGCAATGTAATGTATAGGTAGTAAGTGTAGAGTTGCCTATGCCCGTTGCTTAGCAACTTGTTGATAATAGTTTGTTATTGTGACAATGATTGATTTTAAGTAGGCACCTTTCTCAAATATTTATTATTTCCATCTTATAAAACTTAATAATAAGTGAGTCCATAGTCCGACTAAGCAGATGGCTGATTTTGAGGTAGCTGAGACCACAACCTTTTTGAGGGCTTGATCAGTGCCGGGGTGACAGTAAATAGTATAATGTGATGTGATACAGACACCTACGCTATCTAGAATGCCTTTGGGGACCAAAACTTTTTTTAAGATTTTATTCATTTTCTTATGTGTTTCAGCAAAAGCAGTTAGGGGATATGGAGGGTGAAGTGAAGGAGATTCAAATGGAGTTGGCAGCCTTACGGCGCGACCGACACGACCCTTACCATAGGAAGGAGGAGCCGGAACTTGTTATGGTAAGAAACTACATTGTATTATTGATCAAGCGAGCAAAGCGAGTGAAGATCTTAGTGGAAACTTGGATCATTTTGCATTGTATGTTTGTGAAAATGTTTGTTAGAGCATAGCTTGCGAACCATTAGTCCAATCTGTATGAAACTTTGTAGGTCAATAGATTGTACTAAAAGATTTGCTGGGAAGCATATGAGCTTAGTAATTGGTGTAGGGGTTGTAAAGATTTTGGATTCCTGAGAGGATATCAAAATTTACAAATGTGTTGAGTTGGGTGCCATATGAAGTTATTTGTACATTTCAAAATACCTAGTTTTTTTTTTATCTTAGGATGTATATAATTTTCAAAGAACTGTTGTAACCTGAGCTCTCTTGTTAGAGCAGGGATCCCCAAACTATTTTGGACAAGTGACACCTTTTCCAAAATGAACTGTTACCTCAGACCACCATGGCCAAATTACCTACTTTTAAGAACAACCCCCTTATTCATAATGGTCCGCTAACTTAAAACAGCTGCTACAGAGTGTTATTTTTCATTCTGACTTAGGTCAATAGAAGAAGACAGAGTGAGGATTATCAATGCTTTAAGTTAGCAGACTATTATAAATAAGGGGGCCTATCTTTAGTTTTTTTCTGTTGATACAAAATACCTAGGTACTAAGGTACCAATTGAAAAACTTTGCACTTGGTTAAGTGAGTAAAGTTGTCTTCATTTTCTCATCAAAATTTAACAAAATAAAAAGACATACAATTCAGTAAATATCAAGTTTTAAATAAGAACTTGTGGTAATTTAATAGGGGTCGATTTTTAGACCTTGTCGACCCCCAAAATCAGTTTTCGTTTATGTCGACCCCTAGGACCACTTTGGGAATCCCTGTGTTAGAGTTTCGATGTCTTCGAAGTTCAGGTTACACTGGATATTAGCTAGATAGCACAAGTTAGAATCGACATAAAAGTCTGTATATTGTACTGATGAAGACATATCTACTTTAAAATACAATATAAAGAGAAGACAAAGGTCTGATGAGAACTTGTAGGTACTTAAATAAAGTGTACAAAGTGTAAGTGTAAAAGTACAAGAAACTGGTCACGAATGCAAAACTTGTGGATTGAGGACATCATGAGATTTCTGTTCAAGGTGAACTACTAGTAAACTAGATGGCAGCACTAGTACATTAGAAAGCGTAGCGGTTTGAGAAATCCTTCAGTATTTCGGCCAGTGTCTATATTTCATAAATTATTATTTATATAATAAATAATAAACCATATTATGGTAGATAAATAATGCAACACCTCTAGTGGAACTATAGAATATAACGCGCTATTGTAGCGTTTCGGGAAATTCTTATTTCGGCCACAATCTACTTATATCAAATAACTTTATTACTTAATCATAAATAAATTATATTTTTTTATTAAATAAATAATGCTCATTGCTCATAATTTGATAAAATAATGTGTTTACAGGATACCAGTTCAGTGGTCAAGGATTCAAAGAATTTTGATGATATCATCCACAAACATAATGATGATAAATACAGCAAAGAAGATGTTGAGGTCAGTATTTTTTTTATTGCAATAACTTTAGACCATTTCATATAAAAAGAAATCAGAAATATGAATAACACATTATATAACTATTTTCAAATAAATCATATAATAAATATTCGTAAGAACACGTAAATCAAATAGCGAAAAAAGCGAATTAAAAGCTAGCAAAAATTTTGTGGGTATTAAGTCATTGTCATCTTCATCATCATCAGCCTAGGCCTCCCCTAATGAGCGCCATCTCGATTTACCTTCGGCTTGACGCATCCAGTCTCTGTCAGCAGCCTTTCGTAAATCGTCGCTTCATCTAACCGGACATTAAGTACAAAACGACGGTATTAAAGCCGGGTTTCCACTGCGAGCTGAGCGGACCCATTAAAGACTCCTCTCATTTTCCGTTTTAACTCTTTGTTGGTGGAAATGTAAACCTATTTCATTAAAATGAGTCTAATGAGTGAGTCTAATAAATAAAAACAGTGTTTCTTTTATTTCAGGTTAGAAGGCTGCGTGAAGAGTTGACTCGAGCGAAGAACACTGCCGACGATGAGCGACTGCAAAGGCTAAAGTACGAAGCGAAATTGAAAGACTTGGAATTGAAGATAAACGATATCTGCAGCGCTGGTAAAGCTTATGACTCGAAGGTATGTGTACAAATTGTGTCATTTGCGTATGCAATTGATTATTTGTACGATGATTACCAAATGATTATTTTTTCCGGGTCTGAGTGACAACACTCATACATACACATTACCTTGTGGTAACATGGTACTCGGAGTTTCCTAATGTGGGGTCAGAACTATGTGACTGTTGGCTGTGAACAAATTGTAACTGTAAATACCATTAGATTATAATCGCGGGAGATCGTAAATCGGGAAATTCCGAATACCATGTTATGTTACCACAACACTGAGACCCAGTAGAAATATTTGCATGACATGCAAACACGACTCCCGCACTTGCCTTCGCAATACAAATTAAACATGTAGGTAACCCCCGAATACTCAAACGCGACTCAGAGTTGAGCATATTTCAAGTCACGGTTTTTTGACAGTTTTTGATGAAAATCTATCAAAATCTCGTCACTTGAAACGTGATGAACTCTGAAATGCGTTTAAGTATTCGGGGGTAACTCTGACTTATTTTGCGTAGTCGGGTTAAAACACGCCTGTTTCCTGTAGGGGTAGGCAGAAATCACGGATCTTTATTAGCTACGGTCCTTACAGTTTTTGGCTTCATTAGTAGGGTACTGACTTATTTTCTGTCAAGTATATATGCCTAGATCTTCCCCTTCTATCGAACCCATTCAGACTAGCTTCATACATTTATTCTATCTTATTCTTCTATTCATTTATGTATCTATTTTTATTTTGTATTTTATTGTGTCTTGTATAATATTGTACCAAATAAAGCTATTCTATTCTATTTGTCTTGTTAATCTTATGATAATTGTAATAAAAAATATGATGTCCATTGTCATAGCTATTAATTAGAGTAAATTACTTTGCATACGAATCACGCAAGATTCTGTCATATGATTATAGTATGAGTTTCGGTATAATAAATATTAAATGTACAATCATCTGTTATTTAATGATGATAAAGAATATATGATAGATAATTTATATACATTGATAAATCGAACATAGGTTGCCTAGCTAAATTAAACAATAAAAAGTTTAATTATTTTTTTTCGATCAATCAATTGGGAGAACCATTTGCTATTTATGAAAATCGAGCATTAGCTGAGAGAATATACCTCAGGGAATTGAAAAAATAATGCTTGCCTAATTTCCCCTCTGCCCAATTATAGAGTTGCCAGGTATATAATTATAATATATCCTCATCAGTCATTTAATCGAGTATTGTATCAAATGAAAGATTATTTTATTCTCAATCCAACCGTATTAGGATGCCTCATCAAAGTTGGTTGAATCCATGGTTGCCTAGATTTTATATGGTATTCTATATCTACTTATAAATATATTAACATATAACATAAAACATATAACTAGCATAATATTCTATATCATCATTAAATGAAACGCTCGTGGCGTAGCTTTTTTAGACGTTCTTGATTGATCGCAAATGGGTGACCGCAAGTAGCATTACGAGCTAAACGCTTCCATGCTTTGGAGGGCACGTTCAATTGTCGGTCCCGGCTTTTATGTCGTTAAGCCATTAGGCGGCCTAAAAACTCCGTCACAAAAGTTGGCCACTAGCTCACACGAACTTACTTAGGTATAATTAAATAACACATGAGGGTATTGTATATTAACCGGATCTTAGACAATTATAACGTAATCGAATACAATAGGTACTTATCGCGTTGCATTTCCGAGCCAACTGCTTTCACTATTTCAACCGAAATAAGCGGACCAAAAGGAGTGTTGTGTTACTACTGCTACCTACTACTAACTATTATTGACAATTGTTCTTTCGAACCAGTGTGGTAAAAGGATGTTTTAAAGTGTGTCTTAAATTCTTCTTTAGTGAACCTGAAACATGTTTTTCGAACTTTATAGGTTGTACGACATGCTTCTCTTCCCGAGCATGTCGTAAAAGTCGACTAAGGGATAGTATCCTCTCCAACATGATGAGATACAATAAGCAAGTATTCCCAAGGAGGGTTGACATCAGGCAGGCGGCCGGTCATAAAACACCTTAGCCAAAACTCTTACAGCATGATCCAAGGATCATGCTGTGCCGACCTCGCATAGAGTGGGATAAGGGCAGGAAGATAATGATAGGTTGTACGACATGCCGGTTTTCTCAAGTTACGTGCTAGGCGGTCTGTGTGTGAATTTTATATTATGTTCATCTGTTCCCTCGCAGCTTGGAATACTGGTCAGGTTTTGACAAATAGGGTGTCGAATGATGCGACATGGCTGTAGTGACATGAGAGAACTGGTGGTCTAGTAGTAGCGGCCCATCCTTCCGACGACACTAAGGTCGTGCATCAATGGATTTTACAGTACGTAAAATAAATATGCGCTATACCAGAACTATCAAACGGTGACGGAAAACATCGTGAGAAAACCGACATGTCGTAGAACGTGCTCAAAGGAGTCTTTGAGGCGGACTTTGAATCCTTTCAACACACTGGTTCGAAAGAACAAGTAACTAGTAGTAGTAGGGATATATCATTTAATTAATAAATACGAGTTCCCCACCTCAAAAATATTGTGTTTAGTTTGAAATTAGATATAATAAATTGTACGTGCACGCAGTGGTCACATATGAAAGAGCCGTCCATACTAATATTATAAATGCGAAAGTAACTCTGTCTGTCTGTCGTCTGTTAAATTTTCACGCCTAAGCTGCTGAACAGATTTTAATGAAATTTGGCAAGATGGTACATTCCATCCCGGGGAAGGACATAGGCTACTTTTTATCCTGTAAAACCAACCCAAAATGAAAAAAGGATGTAAAAGGATAACCAGGATAATTCATAAATACTTCTTAGGCATTATTTTATGACAAGACAGCTAATTTGACTATGATAAAATTTAGATAATTGACAATGTGGTTCTTATCAATTGGGTTGTCAGCAGCACTCTTTTTCTTGCAGGGCTGTGGGTAATGCCTATTGCGGGACCGATTTCATAATTTTTGAACTTTGTCTCTGCCCCGAATAGCAGAATAACTACCTAATAAAACATTTGAAAATTTGCATTATTAATTCTAAGGCGGTACGACGTTCGCGGTGTCAGCTAGTAGTAAATAAGTTCAGCAAGATTTTGTAACTTTCGTTGGTATTCCAAATTAATAACAAGTATAATATTCACGGATTGAGGAACAAAGAGTAGGGCGGTCACCGTTTTCTAAGTGGCTCCTTCAGTGCACAATGAATGTAATTAAAGCCTTATGTAACCTAAGCACTTTTAATTGCTCTTGACAATAGGAGTATCGGAAAGTTTCCGACGAGGTCGTTTCCTTGAAGACACAGCTCCGTGACGCGAAAGAGGAATCTGAAGAGCTGAAAATGACCGTGGAGGAGAAGTCTGAACAGCTGCAGGAATATCGAGTGAAGGTATACATTCAAAACTACTTGCATACATGCGACGACATTGTGCTAAATGTAACGCCCGTCGCTCATGAGTGGCATTGTTTAAAACCTATGGTGTCGTACCGCATTTGCTTTGCCGTGTCAACTTAGGCACTGAGAAAACTTGTTAATTTTGCTATGAGCGAGTACGACGGGCGAAAAGTTGGATAAATTCTCACTACCACAGATAAAATAAAACTACCTATACTAATTACCACGAAACGCGCACAAACCCCAAAAACTATAAACATGCACTTATGCATGATAATTTGTTACTGTCAGTCTGCTGGGTTTGTGCAAGCTTGGTAGCGAGTACCTAGCTTAACGATTGAACGTACCTATCCTTAGATATCTTGGCTTTTATTTTGGCAACTACTATAGCAACAGGTTTAAGTTCTCCGTTCTATAACAGGATCGTGACCCGTGATCGTGGCACAAATAGACGAAACAAATTCCCAAGTTTTTTTTGGATTATTGCTTCTGAGGAGCGAACTTCGTGGCCCGCTTCTTATTTGCGATTTTAAAACGAAACCTGAACCTCCATTTGAATCTTAATTTGTTTCATACAGTACTTACAAGCACAACAGCAAGTTGAGGAGATGAAACGGCAGTTGGACGTTATGGAGTTTGATAATAAACAAGCATCTGATCAAATACAAATTGAGCTACAGAAAATGAAGGTAAGAAAATATAAAATACAAATAAAATACACTGGGCCGCAAAGACAGTCAGTCGGTAACAAAAACCTCAAAACTTTCAAAATATTAGAACTAGCTTTATGAAATACTCGTAAATACTGTGTTATAGACAATTTTATAGTGCTGAAATAAAAGTTGAAAAAGTTCAATATTGTGAAGTTCATTTTGAATAAGAGTAGGTTAAGTAAAAATTTACTATTTTTCACTACAAACATACATACAAATTATCACGCCCGTATCCCTAACGGGGTGGACAGAGCCACAGGTAATCAAGTAGTTTTTTCTCACTAGATTTTGATAATTGCAATACGGTACCAAATATGCAATTTTCACACATTTTAGTATTTTGTATTGTCACCACGAGCTGTTAATACACCTGTTATACGGTTTGGCATGCTTTCCACCAGATTTCTGAGTCGATGCTGAGGAATATTCTCCATTCTTCTGTCAGTGCTTCTTTCAGTTCACGAAGCGTGATTGGAGGGAAATTTCGCTGGCGTACACTTCGTCCCAGTTTGTCCCGGGTATGCTCGATGGGGTTCAAGTCTAGGCTGCGCGCTGGCAACTCCATGCGTGTAATAGTGACATCTTCAAGGTAGAGCACTGGTGGTCTAGTTGGCACCCCGCCTTCCGATCCTAGGGTCGTAGGTTCAAACCCGGTCGTGTACCAATGGATTTTTCTGTGCGAAAAATGTATATGCTCTATACCAGTACTCTCACAACGGTGAAGGAAAACATCGTGAGGAAACCCACGGCTTAGTCAGCTCCGCACGTATTGACCATGTCTTTCCTGTGGACAAGGCCGACTGAGAGGGTGGAATATGTGCTGGACAAGCCTACTCCATCTTAATTCATCCCGGGCACTACAGCGTCCCGTTAGTGAAGGTAAAAGTTGCCTCCTGACGCTGTATAAATCATCTACTATAGATGGTAAAAGGCCTTAGTGTTCAAGGTAGTCAAACACTACCTTTCTATCAGCACTAGCTAGGTGCGGCTTTCGGAAGAAATACCAGTCCACACGTGTATGAAGCCTCCGCTGTATGGCACTTTCTCTTCAATACAAGCTCGGTTGTAGCGCTCTAGTGGTCTTCTGTAGATTCTTTGCCTCTTATCGTGCATGAACCTCGACCCAGAGTCCCATTCATGTGTTCTATAGCGCAAATCAGCCTTGAATTTCGATGCTGCCTTTAGAGTTTTGGACCATTTGAGGGTCTAAATGGCTGCAAGTTTGCTTCAACAAGACGCCGCCTCACTGTACACGTGTTCAAATTGCTCCCTCCAGCACGCAGAAAATGATTTTTGACTTCAACAGCCGTTTGAAATCGATTTTTCAACATTGTTGACACCGTAATATATTGATCCTCCCGCGCTTTCGTGCTTCTTGTTCGGCCTCTTCCTGGTCTGCGAATATTGGATCCAGTATCTTCATCGCTGGAGCACTCTTTAAACGGTTGATAGCGACACACCAACAGTTCTCGCTGTATGACGCTGACTGCACCCGTCTTCAAGCATTGTCAGAATTCTGGTTTATTTTTTTTGTAAAAATTACAAAAATCGACTTTTTTATTTATGGTTTTTAATGCAATCAATAAAAAAGAAATCCTAAAATAAGGACAGTCATCAGATAACAATGAAATACCTATTATGAATAAAATTGTAACTATCTATTGTTTTAAATAAGTTATATTGTAAAACAGTAAAAAAGGTTTTACTTCTTCCTATATTTGTAGTAAAATAACTTTAATTTAGTTTTTGTTTTAAAAGAATTCCTTAAATATTTTAAAAGTTATCGTAGATTTTTATAAACCCGTTTTCCTTGCGGCCCAATGTATATATTTATTGCATATCGCTAATACACTAATATAGAGAATAATTTTATTACAAATCTGGTACAATCAGCCTTCTTGAAAGCAAAGGGAACAAAATGAATCGATTGATTGGAATGATGTTTCTATGGAACTTGAATAGTTTGTTAGCTGGAAAAGTAAAGAACTACTTATCGCGATTCATAATTAAGTAGGTACGTACTTGACTCACGAATGTTGCCTGTTCCCTTGAATTATCTTATATTATAAGAATCTTTGTCCTGACTGACTGACTGACTGACTGACTGACTGACTGACTGACTGACTGACTGACTGACTGACTGACAGACAACGCACAGCCTAAACCGCTGGACGTAGAGACTTGAAATTTTCAGTGTAGGTAAACCTTGGTACGTAGGGGTGTACTAAGAAGGGATTTTTCAAAATTCAACCTCTAAAGGGGTGAAAAGGGATGAAAACCTGAAATCAATTTTTGGTCTAAAACTGCACATAACCTATATCAAATTAAAGAGCCGATTTTTCTCATTTAGTTGATGTCATAATTACCTGCAAATTCTTTATTTTTGGCATGTTTTTCATGAAAAATAGAATACTTTTATTTTGACATTATGACAGCGATGATACCAAAGATTAGTAATAGATGATACAAAACATATGCAAAAGGAACTGTCAATGTCAAATTACCTGTGAAAGGAAGCATAAATTATTACTGGTCTAATAGGTTTCTAATCTTGATTATTCATGGAGTTCTGACGTAATTCTACGTCTGAAAACTAGATGTCGCTGCTAATTCTGATCAAATTTTGACGCGCTATCGTTGCGTTTTGTAAAGTTTACCTTAACAATGGGCGCCGGCAAGGGGGTGCCAGAGGGTGCACTTGCACCCCTTGGGAATCTCGGGATCAACAGGAATTATTGAAACTGTATTGCGCTTTCTCTGTTAAGTTCATCCCATTTATGCTGGTGCCATCTGGTGTAGAGTAGCGGTACTTTAAAGGGTGCGTTCAGAGAAGTAATGGAAATCGATTAATATCGATCCCGGTACTCCTGGCCCACCAATTTAGAATTTTTAAATTTCGATCGTCGTGAACAAATAGGTGTGAGCCGTGACGATTGGGTACCTATATAATAAATTCATAATGAATAGTCAGAAATTTGTAAATGTCTCAAACATTCAGACTAAAATTTCATCTTTTTATTAACAATCATATACGGCAAAGATTGTAAGAAAACTAAAATCTGCACCACCTGGAAATTATTTCTGCCGGCGCCCATGACCTTAACTCTCAAAATTTTTACTAAATTCACCGAAATTTCTTAATTTTTAGATTTAGGTATGTTTGTTACTCTTTCACGCAAAAACTACGGAATATACTTACATACCATTATTCATATTCGTTCGCTAAAGTTAGCCATTGCTTAAAGTTAGCCCTGTCACTGTTTGTCATTATGAAATGGTAAGAGATGGCAATACTTTAGTCATCGTTTAGCGTACACTATATTATAATGAATAATGAGGATAGTAGGTACCTACCTACGTGTGCAGGAATGGGACATAGGGTACTTTTTATCTGGGTACCGCGTGAGCGAAGCCGCGGGCGGCTGCTAGTTGTCATTAAAAAAAGCAAGTAGGCGTCAGTTTTGAAGTAACATGCTTTTTAGAAACGAAACGTAATACATTATAATGATATTTTATACTTAGAGCGTTTTACATTATAAAAATTTCTAGACTGGTCTAGGAAATGACCTCGTGTGGAATCAACCAGAGGTCGTGGGAAATATAAAAAAATGCATAATCAAAGGACAATTGTTCCATTTAGTTATGTAAAAGAAATCTATATAAATAAACAGATTAGTTTTACGCTTGCACATAAAAACACAGATGAGTTGTAATTTTAAAAGTTGTTGTTAAAACTCACTCGGCTCCATGTTCAGATGCAGTTTCAAGAGAAACTTATGGAGTTGGCGCCCTTGCCGGATTTGCTGAAAGGAGCACAGATTCAGCTTCAAGAGGCAAAGCAGCTTCAAAAGCTCGCCGAGGAAAGTGCGCATCAGATTTCTAACGAACTGCATCGGGTGAAGGAAAAGGTTGGTGTTTTTTATTCTTCAATAATGATTTTATACATCATCATCATCATCATCTTCCTGTCCTTATCCCACTCTATGTGGGGTCGGCACAGCATGATCCAAGGATCGTGCTGTAAGAGTTTTGGCTAAGATGTTTTATGACCGGCCGCCTGCCTGACGTCAACCCTCCTTGGGAATACTTGCTTATTGCATCTCATCATGTTAGAGAGCTTCTTAGACATTAATTTATGACAAGACAGTTAATTTGACATTTATACAATTTTGATAATTGACAATGTTATTCACATCAATCGGGTCGTCAGCAGCTCTCTTTTTCTCGCAGGGCTGTGGGTAAGGGCCTCTAGCTGGACCGATTTCATGATTTTTGATTAGTTGAATTTGTCTCCGGCTCGAATAGCAGAATGACTACCTAATAAAACATTTGAAAATTTGCATTATTAATTCTAAGGCGGCACGAAGTTCGGCGGGGGCAGCTCGTAATAAGTAATAGCGTATCCAAAACACATTAGCGATCGTGCCACGTCCTTTTGCTTCGCAAATGTCCTTACTCGAAGATCTTAAATTAAGTACAAAGTGGCAGATTTAGGTCACAACTAATATAAACATTTATTGGTATTCAAGTTGTGGAACTTATTTAGTGCGTTTCGTTTTAAACAACTTTAAACTACATTTACCTTCATTGCGCTGCACCCAACCTACCTACTACTTACTACAAAAGTACAAAACTGACATTTTATCAGATAAAATGATTTTTATTTCAGCTCGTAGTAGCAGTAAATAATCTAAATCAAGAAAAAAATGAAAACACTAAGTTACTAGAAGATAATAATTCACAAAAAGTTGAAATCGATGAGAAACAACGAGAATTAGAAGAACTATATAAAGAAATAGACGAATACAAGTATGATAATTATTATAATTTTCTGTATTTCATTCTCATCTTTTGACTACTTACATAAACTATTTTTTGGTCATACTTACACCGGTTTTTAGTGAAGCCCTTTTTTAAATTTTATGTACACTTGAAGTAGGTGTTCAAAAATTTAAGTCAAGTGCGAGTCGAATTCGCGCACGAAGGGTTCCTTACCATCGCATATGTACTTTTTAATATAACTTTATCTATGTTTTTAGCTTAATAGATAGTTTCCATGATCGATTACGAACGTTAAAGGAAATGTTTTTTTGTGTAGGCCTCCCTTTTTTTTGTTTATTGTCTTAATGGTTCTCACTACCTATTACAGTTCAGGAGAACACTGGTGGTCTAGTAGTAGCCCCGCCTTCCGGTTCTAAGGTCGTCGGTCAAATCCAGTCGTGCACCGATGGGTTTTCTTTTCGAAAAAAATATGTGCGCTATACTAGTACTCTTAAGGAAAACATCGTAAGGAAGCCGGCAGGTCGTAGAATCGTAGCTCTTTAAATCCTTTCACCACACTGGTTCGAAAGAACTAGTGACACGACCAGATAATTCAGCCCTCTGACAAACGGACAGACAGCGGAGGATTTGTAATAGGCACCCGTTGGCAACCTTCTGGTACGGAACCCTAAAAAACGATGTAGTTAATTGTATAATTTGGTATGGTATAATAATAGATTCGCGCCACATTTTGTTGATAAGTCATATACTATTTATCTCAATAAATTAGTTTCATTTAATTTACCACCTCGATGACAAATCTGTATGAGTAGGTCATAAATGATTTGCAGAAACTTGAAATCTGTATTTATCTTATTCATAAGATTCGTTAATCGTAGATTCATTGATTAATAAATAGGCGATCTCGCGCATTTTCACTCGTTTGCTAGTATTGTTAGTACAGATCATTATACTAATATAAACATGATCATAGAATGTGAATTTCCATTGTAAGAAAGGTCTAAAATGCATAGACTCTAACTTAAGTAGTGTTATCGATTGTTGAGGAAACTTTTAGGCTTAATTCGTCATTCAAGGTTTACAGTTGGTTATACCTACGTCACGGGGCATTTCTCAAAAAAGTTACAAGACAAGTACGAAGCAGTTATGTTATGGATATGCAATTTCGGATCTGGATTATACCGGTTTCGGATACGGATATGGATTATTAAATTATTTCGGATTATCCGTTAGTTCCGGATAGTTTCGGTAACGGATAGACCAGCGTATTTTCCGGGATAGGTATTTAAATGTGCAATGTGTAAAATACCTCGAGGTGGTGGGAACACCTTAGTCGCGGTCAAACCTGTCTATAAGACCTGCTTAAGTTTGTAGTGTAGTGTCTGTTCTTTAATGATAAACATTCTGAAATAAAAATTAAGGACTTCCATACATTTTGTTTTCATTTTATATCCTAAATGCGTAATTAACCTCTGCTTGTGACAGTTTCGCTTCTGAATTGTTGAACTTATTTAAGTATGGATATGTATTGATATAGTTTGAATAAAGGGGAAGGACGTTAGCCTTTATTTTGTAGCTTTAAGAGTGAAATTTAAGTTGAAACTTGTTTAAAAAAAAACTGCTAGTGGAATGGCAGTCGAAAACTAGCATTAAAGCCATTTTTATTAAGTTAGGGTCGCGCCTCTACGCGCTCAAAGTCGCAGATAATTTTATTTCATAAAATTGTGCAACTTATATCAAGTTTTATTTACCTCACAATTTTCATAGCGGCAGTCTGTAGGAGATTGATTATGTAAGCAAGTGCTTATGCTAATATGTATAACACTAAACAGTTTAAAACATTCAAAAAAATAATTCCTTCTTCCAAAAATAACCATATCGTTATCATTAAATAAATAATTCATTTTTATGCGTTCTTGAACCGGTAACCTTATAATATAAAAACTAAATTTAAAATTTGGTATGTTCCTACTTACCTTAGCACTTACCTACGAATAATTAAATTATGGTTCAGGTTAGTAAGATCGATGTCAATAGTCATGGTGTTTACTGCGAAGCAATTATTCGTTTTAAAAGGTATCAAATCCCTCAACCTGGTTTAAAATTTTGACTTGCCTCTAGTGACTATTTCTTTGGCAATGAAAACGAAAAAATATTTTTATCATTTGGAATGTAGCAGATTTAAAACATTTCTATTATTTCTAAGTCGAAAGCTTAAGTAGCTTCTGAAATAATCTGCCATGACGGATGGCAAGTCGCAACACAAGGGTTCCACCAGGACACCCTGTTTCACCATATAGGTTCGGTACTCTAAAGAAATTTACACCAGCATACCTATATTTTCGTTCTTGTAGTAAACGATAATGCTCAAATAAAGTTTTTGGCGATTTAACCATCAGGTATAACCGTTTGTTTTTTTAAGATTTTCTGGTTTAGGTCAGATTGACGTACGGTGCATAGTAGGGTATACATATTGACGACTTATCTGAAATTTATCGCAGAGATGTCGTAAAATATCAATTAGAGAGCGGTATCCGTAAGTACCTCTAGATGATTTATCGCTAGCTGTTTCATTCAGTCTTTAGACGAATTTATTACGGCCTGTACCGGATTCTCTTAATATACCTACTAAGTGGATTTACCGATGGATGTCTAGCCTATTCACACAAATATTACTTGGTGTTATTATATATAGATTTGGTACATTGTCTTCAATGCGCGTAATTTTCTCAACATTTATTATCAGCCTAAATATTTGTTTGAGTTTAGGTTTTTATATTGGTATTGAAATTTAAGCCGAGAAAGCAATATCGTGGTTTCGCCTCTGACATGAAAATATTAGATAAAAAAAATCTATCGTTTTACACTAACGACGTCTTTGACAGAATTGAATGAAAAATAAGATCAGGCTCCAAAAAATAAAAACAGTTTTAACGTGCCGGCGCGGCGGTTCGATATTTCGATAACGAAATATGAAACATACTGTTATTAAACTGACGATTCCGTAGTTGTGTTCACCATTCCCATTTTGATGAGTGGTTAGAAGACCAACCAAAACCACAACCAAGTTTTTGTAGTCATGCTCAGTCTAAACACGTTTTTAGCTAGCTATCTAATCCATCAAATCATGTAGAGATGACATCATTGTATATCATAATTATGCTTTAGTTTCGGCACCTCTTTATCATCTCTAGGTGTTCTTATTAACTTTTTTACACATGAAAATTAATGAAACATTGCTTCAGATGCCAAGTTCTAAGGTTCGAGGAGAAGTTATCCCAGCAGGAGGCAAGATACAACGAAAAGGCGATCGAATACTCCCAGCTGGTTAAAGATTTGGAAGAACTAAGAGACGAGAGCAACAGATCTTTAAATCGCACGAAGGAGAGATCGGAGTCAACCAGACATTACCTTCAGACACAGATAGCAGGACTGGAGAGGCAGATGATCGCGTGTCGCGCTCAGTGCAGGGCGTACCAAAAGGAGAGAGACGAGGTGAGTGGAAAACTCTAGTAATGCTCTAATGTGCAAGTAATGATTCCTTCCAAAACGTGCAGCTGATTACGTACTTTGTTTGTCAAGTTGAGGAGCAACAGGTTAGCATGGTCTATACCTTGAGGATGAATATCATATAACGAGAAGAGTGTTAGTGATATGAATGTCGATGGATACAAGGGTAGAGGAAGACCAAAGAAGAGATTGATGAAGTGCGTGAAAGATAACATTAGTAAGAAGGAGTGAATACTGAGACGACTAATAAAGTGGAGGGCAAAAAAACACATGTTGTGCCGATCCCACGTAAGTGGGACAAGAGCAGAAGGATGATGATGATGGTGTTTGTGATATTATATTTTACCTCATTCGTCTGACAGACGGGATGGGTCTAGTATCTCCGCACTACATGATACGGGGAGTCATTATGTTTTGAGTTCAGGGTTAGCGAATTATGTTACTGACTTGACGCGGCAATTATCCATTATGTTTTGAATTGAGAGATACGATGATAACTGGCATTACAACAGGTGTTATTAAGTAGTTTGTCACTCATCTTGACTTAGGTCAGGGCTGAGCATGATCTGATGAATGTACACGTATGACATTTTGCTCTAGTAGTAGTAGTTGTTGTTTAGCCGTACCCATACGTAATAAATTGAAATATAGCTGGTTTATTGTATTTAAGTATCCGGCAATTAAGAACTGCTAAACAATTTACCTACTAGTCAAAGAAGTACGAAATAAACGTCCTTTACAATTACAGCTATCCTATGATGAGGCGGAAAAACTTAATAAATAACCAATAAGAATACTATAATTATTTTTGTTTCTTGTCTTGACCCAGCTGTGCAGATGTAATTTACACTAACATCCACACTTACCATACCATACACTTACATACTCACCCCCAACTCAACCATGTTATTTTTTATTTTTATTCCTTGTAATAATTATGTTTTTATTGTAAAGAGTAGGTATTGATTAAGATCATAACTGTTAGGAGGGGGCGCTGGAAACTGCGATACAGTTTTTAAGTTAACAAAGGCAGTTTTCAACGTGTTCCAATTGTTTCTTCGTAATGTTGTATTATTTTTATCAAATAAATTATGTTTATGTTTTATGTTTTACAACTAATTCTTAAAGAAAATGAAAGTATAGATACATTATTATCACAGTCACGCTTTTGCTCACTGCTGGGCATACGCCTCTCTGTTTGTGCCCATCCATCGCGGTCCTGTGCTAGTCTCGTCCATCCTCGCCCCAACGACTTTGATTGTATCGTCTGCCCAGCTCGCTGGCGGACGACCCACAATCCTCCATCAAAATATAGATATTATAAATGTTACCGGCAATTTGTATAATTCAGGTATTCTATACAATACCTCGGCAACTTATAGAATACCTGGGCCATCCAGGCAATGTATGAAAAATTATTTAATATTATGGTCCATTACATACTTTACCTAGGTAATGTATTCCATTCCCAGGGATTGTATGGAGCACTCCATACAATCCCTGCTGGTCCACCGGTTAATTGGTTTTTACCTACCTATAAAACGACGGTCAAATAAAACACGTTAATAGGTCTTTACCTAAAAAGTTGCCGTTTTGTACAAAAAGTTAAGAGTCCATTTGTTTTTATATCTATTAGGTACATTATTGGCAATTTATCGATGCCCTTCTTGAAGAAGTCAGCTCGACCGGAGGCAACAAACTCTTCAAAGGCAGTTTTTGCTGTCTCGCGTATTGAATTTTCTTCTTGCCAAGAAGTTGTCCAAATAAAAAATAAAGATCAGATGTCTGTGGGCTCAAGGTCTAGTGAGTATGGTGGTTGACGGAGAGCTTCCAACCCTAGCTCTTGTAGCTTGGAGACCGTCTGTTGTGCAGTGTAGGGTCGTGAAGAAGAAGCGAAGAAGAGCAATTGACCAAAGCTCTTGTCTTTTACACTCATTACCGGCTTCGTATTCGGTATTCTATACAATGCCTAGAATATCGGATTATACAGATTGCCGGTATGTAACATATTATACTATTTATTATAAATATTATATTAAACACTAGCTGTTGCCAGCGGCTTTGTTCGTATTGAATATGATTTTCAGAATTTGAACTTGATAAAAATCTATGTAGTGCAAAAAGTACGGTCACCCATCCAAGTACTAACCGCAACCGGCGATGCTTAACGTTTGATTTGTTATCTCGGTTCCCCATATTAACTTTCATCCCTTATATCACCCCCTCTATAAGTATTTTTGAAAAAAAGTAGCCTATGTCCTTCTCCAGGATGCAAGTTATTCTCGCATTTATAATACCTCCCCCTAGTGAAGACCGCAGTAACTAGCATTTTTGACAAAAAAAAATAGTTTGATACATATTCGGAATCGCCTAACAAAATACAACATTCTGTTCTCACTCACGTATTAAAACATGTTTGACATAGTTACTGCGTTCTTCACTAGGAGGGCAGAATATTAGTATGGATATTTTCATGAGACCGAAAATATTGTTGTAGATACGTCAGCGGATGCAGATTCAAATCCATGGCTTGAAGGAGAATTTCGAGTTGGTAGAGGCTCGGCTTCGCGGCTTGCAAGGACAGGTGGCGCTCCTGAAGCATTGCTACTCTGTGACTCTGCCTGGAGATATTGAGGAGAACATCGATCATGAATATGCAGATACGTAATTTTTCTACTGTAGTTGATTTTTTTGGTCCATTTGTATTTGGAATAAAGTTTACGTGTTGTCCTACTCAGGAGTTTTAATGCTATTTGAGTTAGCCCGATTTACATTTAAATAAGTACAGTAGCGAGTTAACTTGTGACATCGGAGAGTTATTACAAAATATAAAAAGCAATTTTCTGCCCCTAGCCG
Source organism: Scotopteryx bipunctaria (assembly GCA_949320045.1). Lineage (NCBI taxonomy): Eukaryota > Metazoa > Arthropoda > Insecta > Lepidoptera > Geometridae > Scotopteryx > Scotopteryx bipunctaria. The sequence continues at coordinate 10,346,311 of OX439440.1, forward strand.
CGATGCCAATAAAAATAGAAGGCTTCCATTTGTTTTATAATGTGTGCAATAAAATTGTGTATTGTGACATATTCTATTTTTATTGACTCCCTAAAATTTCAGGCTGCGATCGCGCCTGACTTACTCGCCTACGTTTTGATGCTATTTACATACAACTTACTACTTGTTACTTATCTGACTGATTTCTTAGCTCGCTACTGTACTTATTGAAATGTAGATCGGGCATAAGGGTCCCTCTCACCACCCCGTTTCTTTAAAGACTTGTTGAGCCAGGGAAGAATGTGAGGGTAGGTATCGTAACATTCTTCATGTTACGATGTTACACTCTTCATGTTACACTCTCATGTTACTTATGGAGGTTGAAATAAATGTACGATAAAATAGTCGCTACATATTTAAAATGCCTTCTAAAAGCCTTAACGGGCAACCCCAAACAAGCCAAGAATAGATTTCACTCAATTCGTGAGTATAGGTATTAATGATTAGGTAAGGAAATATCATTATAATTAGAATTCGAGCCTGTATGGTTACTAGTACCACAGACAAGTACCTACCTAGTTACGGCTTTGCCTTTTATTATGAAGATTTCAGAGTAGGGAAAACAAATAAGTAGGTATCTTACTCGTATAAAAAAACTACTTGTACTCTTGACTTTCACTTGTATGATTCTTTCAAGTCTTGTATGGTCACAAAATATGAATCACACTTGTATGATTATTTTAAGTGTTTAAGTTAAATCAAATAATCACTTCGTTTGTTATAATGACACATTCATGATTTTTATCCGATAACAAAGGAGGGTGATTGTGTTTGGGGTATGTATGTACCTATCTATGTGGGTATGTGCATTGCTTTGGCTAAAGCTCTCAGAACAATAGTCCAAACGGATTGACGGATTTCAACAGATGAGGTGTCGTTGGATTAGTCTAAACATCGAGCATTTAACTGACGAGTGTCATAGGCTTTTAAAGTGTCAAAAATCCAATATGACAACTTTAAAAAGCCATTTTCCATTTATAAGGAATAAATGGAAAATGGCTGCTTCTGCAGCCGAAAGTGCTGGATTTGACAAGGTGAGGTGTCGTTGGATTCATTAGGATAACGAGTGTTATATAATAATAATGTTTTTAAATAATAATAATAATAATAAAATCTTTAAATGATGAAGAATTAATGGCGTATGATGCAGCCATTTTCAATTAACTAAGACTTAGACTGAAATGGTATAATTTCATCATAATAATCATCATCATGCGTCAAAAAATCTAAATGTTCTATGCTACCTAAATTCTACACAGTCGGGTTTTTTAAATACTTGTATTTGTACTCCTTTTAGCTTTATTTCAGTTAGATGTCTATTGTAGTAGCGTCTACAAAATCTTTGCATATTTACCTTACTAGGTACCTACACAAGAAATAGATCTTCTGTTCCTCTTTTCGTCAGTCCAAGACTACGTTTGGACTAACCTTCTGACTCATAAAAACTTTAAAGACATGCGAACTTTTTTATTAACCTTAATCAAATTATCATGGTTTTTAAGTTTTTATGAAACAGAGGTTGAGTCAAGTTAAGACGACCCAGTCTTTTAGATAATGACGATGTGGGAACCGTTCACTAATATACATCACTAGCTGCCGTCCACGGCTTCGCTCGCGTGTTACCCGGATAAAAAATAGCCTATATGTTAATCCAGTACATGTACTACGTATATTCCAAGTTTCATTCAAATCCGTTCAGCCGTTTAGGCGTGATTGAGGCACAAACATCCAAACTCACAAATCTTCGCATTTATAATATTTATAAACTACTAGCTGCCGCCCGCGGCTTCGCTCGCGTGGTACCCGGAAAAAAAATAGCCTATATGTTAATCCAGTACATGTACTATGTATATTCCAAGTTTCGTTCAGATCCGTTCAGCCGTTTAGGCGTGATTGAGGCACAAACATCCAAACATTCAAAGTCACAAACTTTCGCATATATAATATAAGTAAGATTAGGTACCTACCTACTCGTATATAATTAGTTCGTACTGAGCTTTAACTTGCAACAAATCTTACTTATATTATAAATGCGAAAGTTTGTGAGTTTGGATGTTTGGATGTTTGTGCCTCAATCACGCCTAAACGGCTGAACGGATTTGAATGAAACTTTGCATATACATGGTAGATGTACTGGATTAACATATAGCCTATTTTTTATCCGGGTACCACGCGAACGAAGCCGCAGGCGGCAGCTAGTTATAAAATAAGTTGTTTGAGTGTTATCGAAAACAAAACATACAATAAGTTATTTTGTATCTTTTGTAGTGACAGCTATATTGTTTTATTTATATCTTGAATAGTCGAATAAAATTGAGCATCTTTGTCTTTAGGTAATGCGATTAAGCGAAGATCAATGAAATATATTTATTGGGTACATGTTACAAAGGTTTTTATGATGATAGCTGCAGTAGATTGTTCTGTCACAACTACCATTGCTCGCTACTTAACCAAAAGATAATAAATAATATAACAAGGGAACTTCTCTGCTGAACTGGGAGTAAAGAAAAAACATAGAATGTGTCCAGCTGCTTCTCACCCCAAACATGTCGTAAAAATCGACTAAGGGATAGTATCCTCCAACATGATGAGATACAATAAGCAAGTATTCCCAAGGAGGGTTGACGTCAGGCAGGCGGCCGGTCATAAAACACCTTAGCCAAGACTCTTACACCGTGATCCAAGGATCATGCTGTGCCGACCCCACATAGAGTGGGATAAGGGCAGGAAGATGATGATGATGATGATGATTATGATAACAAGGGTCCACAAGGTCTGTTAATGTAATGTTGTGTAATGTTGTCTTCGGATTTCCGCATTAGTAATCTGGTCTACAAGTCGGATGCCGAGCATGGCACGCACGATCAACGGCGCTCATCCAGTAGGTACACAGCTTCCCAGTAATTATTTATGTGTTACTTCGCACTCGTTTGATAGTCAAACATATATATACGTGCACTTGCGTAAGTAATGGTGAGTTCTTTGTTTGTGCGGGGCCTTGCTCGATTAAGGCCTTATTACCTCTCAATTTACTGACATTGTAGATCAAGCAGTATCGCAACTCAGTATATCCTCAACTATGTCAATATATCTTCAAAGCTATGTAAACACTCCATTCGAATGTATGCCCATTATACCGAAGTCTGGTTTGTTTTACTACGCTTTCTGTTTCGTCGAATCAAGAATCAATGTCACGAAATGCTAAGTTTGAGTCTATTTGATTTCCAATCTTGAGATGAGATGTCGATGATACGAGTCGGAATCACTACCTACTGTAAGAATAAATTAATTTCAAATAATCTTAGGGGTACAAGTACTTAGTGCTTATACTATGAACAGAAGTATGTTAGTATAGTATAACAAAAGTAATATTTAACATTACGAAGTGATGAACGTAGGTACCTAGTTAATTTACTATAACCCCCGAATACTCAAACGCATCTCCGAGTTGAGCACTTCTCAAGTGACGAGTTTGTGACAGATTTTCATAAAAAACTGACAAAAAATCGTGACTTGAGACGTGCTCAACTCTGAGTCGCGTTTGAGTATTCGGGGGTAAGTCCGACTACTGAGAAAAAGGATTTGTTTGTTCTTTACTGTTCTAACGTTAGTTTCTGAAGGTGTCAAGCTGCCATCGTTTGTGTGGTCTACCGCAATATCTCATTTTCTCAATAACAAAAATACCATTGTTGAGACATAGTATAGGTACGTTGTGTCTAGATTAAGCTTATTTTTTTTTAATCAAGAATTTAATAAAACTTCTTGCTTCAGTTCGTCCTCGTGTTGTAGACGATTGTAATGATTCAAGTACCTATCTCGAGGGCTAGTCAGTATTTTAATTAGTTTCTTTTAACTGAAATATATATTTAATTAAAAAAATAAAAATAGAAGAATAAAGTGCCGCAAGATGGCAATGCGAACGATCCCAAAGGCAATTGATAAAGTAATTTTCACAATCGGATTACGTTCAAAGCGATCACAATACCCTCGAGACAGAGAAAATCTTATTACTTACAGGTGCGATCCGAGTACAGCAATCTTGTCCTGACTTTAATTTCGCACTCTTCTTTTTTAAAAAAGAACCATTTGCACGACTTTATATCTAAATGCCCAAGATTTATTGGGCAAACGGTACGTTCAGTTCAGTTCATATTTGTTTGTCGTAGATATAGTTTGGCCAAAGTAGAACATCTAAAAAAACACCGGCCAAGTGCGAGTCGGACTAGCACACTGAGAGTTCCGACAAAGTTCTACAATGAAGTCTCGAAGATTTTTTCAAGTTTTCCTGAAATATGCTACATAAACGGCCGTATTGTACGGCCGCAGATAAAAGGAAATTCTTCGGAGATAAAAGGGGGATATGGTATATATCGTCACTGGAAAGGCAAAATTACGTAAGCGCCAAAATGGCGCCAAATAGGCATATTGAGTTATTATCCTAAAATAGCAGTCCAAATACAATAATATGAATTGCTGGACATAGAAAATGAAAAAAGAATGAAATCTTACGTTGACGTCATCAAAATTCGATTATTAGGTAGAAAGTTATGATTAAAAAAACGAAAAAAATGAACTTCAAACGGCTTTTTCTCGATTGGCGCTTACGTAAATTTGCCTTTCCAGTGACGATATGTTTTTTTCATTTTTCGTCATAATTCATTCGTTTCAGGCGAACACATACATGGGCTGCAGACCCTGAGTATTTGATTTAAATTTCAACTTGATCCGGAGGGATCAAGCTGAAATTCAAATCGACCTCGAAAGATAGACAGACAGACAGACCACGAAGTTATCCTATAAGGGTTCCTTTTTTCATTTTGACGTACAGAACCCTAAAAAAAGGTTAACCTATTAGGGGTACTGAGTAACTGTAATCATGATAATCGTGAAAGTGCTGAAAAGATGTCGATTGTTCAAATTTGTATTTTGTTTCTTAGATCTAACAATGTATGTAGGTATGTTCGTATGAACTAGGGGCCAACTCTAGTGACGGAGTTTTTAGGCCGCCTAAAGGCCTCCATCATGGCTTAACGACTTAAATAATAAGTAATATTAATTAACTTAGCAATATCAGGCAGTTAATAGGTACTTGTTACATCATGATGGGCTTGTTGGTTTTATAAGTTTCGTTATAAAGAATCAATGGCAAAGTTATTCAGGTTTCCTGGAGAGCACGTCATTGTTCTAATTTTTTATTTTTATTATATTTTGTATCTTATTTGATAAAAGGTATCCCTCCAAAAACATTTCATGTAAAATTGGTTGCCAAGACTCAGACATCTGACATATTATCACGTCCGTATCCCTAACAGGGTGGGCAGAGCCACAAGTAATCATAAGAAAACTTGCAGCCACTCCTGATCCAAGAGTACCAAGATAATATGGTGAACCATGATGACAGGTGATCAGCCCATCGCTCATACATTATAGATGGTCCATCATCATCATGGGCCAAGACTCACAAGATCATTATGCTTTCACTGATAAAGAGTTATGAGAACTCTACTACTAGAGCCAAGACCCAAGCTGAGCTCTGATTTATGTTGCGCATCACATAGCCCATGGGGCCTGTGTCAAGTCCAAAGTAAGTAAGTATAGCAATAAATGCTCTTGACTGTACCACATTTATAATATGTAATAAATTACAAATAACTCTACCTGTAAGCCCTGACTACGAATTCACATCTTGGTAAAAAAGTATAGCTTGGCCGTTTCGTGATTGACGTACAAACTATTTTATTCACGCATACCTTTTTACAGAATGGGATGGAGTATAGGTAATTATTTTGAAGTTGGTCCCTTTTAAATTTGATTTGAAGGATTTATACTTTTCCCGTAAAACTTAACAAACCTCATCCACACTTTGTAATTTTCAACTCCATGATAGTTACTTTTTCTAAAACGTGAATATGTCAAGTAATAGAGTTCAACGAATATTAAACGACCAAGGCATACTTTGTGTAAAACAGTAATGGTGTGGTTGTGAATGTAAAAGTATTAGTAAAAGATCAATTTTCACTCAAACGCATATATTTATTGTTTTTATTTTTTTATATTTTTAGTGCTCCATTTTTTATTTGTGTTTGTTTAAATTATAAATTAATACTATAATAGTTTAGGACTCGCGAACGCACACGGCCTCCTTTAATGGGCAATGAGGAGCTCCGTGCGTCTCCCGAGGCCCGGGCAATGAGCTCGGCATAATAAATAATACAAAAAGAATTTAACGAAGGACCATCGGATGGTCACACACTCACACGCTCCACACACGCTAACAGTCTTACATCTACACAATATCACTAGCTATACAGAATGCGGCAAGGCCGCGTGCACTGAACCATTGATGTGTACTGCGGGGTTAGGGTAATCACTCAAAGTGAGAGCCCTTGAGCTTCTTGAGGGCGTTGGTGAGATGCAGCATCTCAGTGTTGAGCTGCCAGACGAGTGTCTCCAACTTGTCCACGGAGTCGAGCACCTCCACGCGCTCCGTGTGCGGGTTGAAGCGCACCTCGAACGGTCGCGACATGGTCGACACCCAACGTCTAAGGAAATAATGGCAATCATTAATACCCATATGTAAACCAACGAACGAACAACCCAATCACTTTCATTCGTATTCTCCTTGTTACCTGAATTTTTCTTTGGCATCTTCGAAGCTCTCAGCTACGTAGTAGATCGGCTGATATTCCTGGTCTTGGTAAGGCTGCACCGACGTGGTGGCCGGCTCGAAAGGTCTCAGTTCTGGCTTGTCGCTGAGGGCGTGCAGGAGTTCTCCGATTGAAGACAAAAGTGCAGCACCGTAAGCCTTCAGTTGGTGGTTCTCCTTGCATAGACCGAATTCAACGGTAAACCAATAAACCTGCGCAAACAAAGCCATACTCAAAATCGATTAACAGAACTGCTTGACTGTCAACAACTCAATATACAATTGTTTTATTTCGCCAAGGCATGGTCCCATTACAAATATTAAAATTCGCAAATTCAATATTATGAAGAGAATTCACCTGTTCCACTTAGTTCAACTATAAAATCATGCTAAACTTACGGTAGATAGCTTTTCAATTTCGGGATCGGATGCACCGAGGGAAGCCAAGCCAATCTCCTGGGAGAACTGTGCAAAGCCCGGATCAGCCAGTAGCGGGATGTGACCGAGGAGCTCATGGATGCAGTCGCTAAAAACGAATTACAAATTCAATTTCCGTCCGTCGACTCAGAGCTTTATATGCTCGCATAACTTATGAAACTACATTAAAATCGGGTATGACGGAACTATCAATTTGTCTTTGGTGCTATCTAGTCTAGCTGATGCTATTAATACGTAGTCCACTACGGTGAAGTAACTCAGTAAATGTTTCCTTTGAAGCTATAAACTGCTCTATGAAGCCGCTTCAAGTAAAACTCAATTAGGAACGAAGCATTTAACAACGTTACAGTTCCATCACTGCGCTCCACCCTCTTACTGCGACGGGAAAATTATTATAGGTACCTTCAGTTACTTTACCTACCGGAGTACCGAACAAAAGTATCAGTTGATACATTTGCATTAAATACTGGTATTTGCATTTGCCCAAAGTTTTTGGAAAATATTGTAAAAGATTTGAATTATCTTAACTTATTTAACTTACAATAACTTATCGAATTATTAGTGTAAATTTTCGGCTAGTGAGCACTTTGTGATCTGAATAAAAGTTTTAGTAAGATCGTAAATGTGATTCAAATAATGGTAGAAGTTATACTCACGGTTCAGGTGTGTGGAAGGGAGAGTTCGCATGACGAACGTATTGTGTAGATTGGAAGACACGGAAGGCGAGAGAGGCGAGGAAGTCGCGGGCGGTGAGCAGGCCTGCGGCGGGGCGCAGCGTGAAACCGGTGTGCTGGCGCAGGAAGTTGCTGACGTCGTCAAGCTGCGGGATGCGGTGCGGCACAAAGATGTCTGCCTCCTGCAGTTTTCCGAACGCATCCTTGTACTCCTTGCACGCATGCTTTGGCATCAGGTCAAGTACCGTGTTGAAGACTCGCTGCCAAGTCGCGTTCTCGCTCTCAGTGTACGTCGTAGATGGAATCAAGTCACCGTATTTGTAGGCAAAAGCGATTTCGGCGATCTGCTTCCTGCGCTCTCTGTAAGCCTTATCGGCAAAACCAGGGTGGTTCATGTCCAGCTCCGGCTCGTACTTGGTCATGAGGTGATTGCAGTTATCGAGATCGGAGGCGTGGCGAGGGAACCAGGGAGTCTTGCTGGAGATGTTGTTTTCGGTGACGAGGTTGACTCCGGCGAAAGAGGTCGACGGGCGGAGAGATCTGATGAGTTGAAGTAGGTTGACGCGAGACATGCTCACTTTGACGAGTGCGTCGAACTGGACGCCTTCAACTTGGGAGGGACGGGTTTCGAGGTGCAGCACGCACCCCTTATAATTCTCGATGGTCTTAAGAATGCGCGTGAGGGATCCCATGCCTTCGCGCATGCGGAGGAGTATGACCGCTTGCTGGATCTCCTGCTCGGCCTCGGCCGATTCGGCGGCAGCATTCTGCAGGATCACCTCCTCCTCAGTCAGAGTGTAGTCTGTAAGCAATTTGGAAAATAAGCCACCTTCATGTAAAGGAAAATGTTACCTACCATAACTATTTTTTATAGCCTCGAAAAATACTGACCATCATTGGTTTTCCCGACATCGTCCCCTATGTCTGCATCGGCTAAAATAAAAATAATAAAAAATAAAGAACTAAATAAAAATAAACGCAAAGAAATAAACAAAAAATAAAATAAAGTGTAAAATATTACCCAGGTGACCATTCTTGGTTTCATCCTGTTGGGTGCCGTCTTCAACAGTCGGGGATTTATCGCCGTTGCCAATGTGATCATCTTGGATGTAATCGGATTCCAAGCCAGAGTCTACATAAAGTAAAATAAAAATGAAAAATAAAAACAAAAAATTAGAAACATTTTGTCCAGTTAAGTATGAATCCTTATTAAATTCCGGTTTTACTGGATCGTAAAATTTGTGTTAGGTTCAATTCAAATTGGTACAATATTTGAAACATGTGTTTAGGATTAAGGCAGGGAGGAAATAATAAATTAAAAAGACAATAAAACAATTAGAAAACAGTTACATTCTGTTGATTAATTAACAATATTCTCAGCGACATTTTTGTGGTGGTTCATTGTCAGTGCTATAAAATTGTGGCAAATACTATAGCACACTTTCTCTCCACGCCCCGCAGGATAGTACTCCATTACCATTTCAATTTCTTCTCGCCAGTAAGTCAGGACTGCTATCATTTAAAATATGGTGACTTACCATTGGCGCGAGCACGAGCCTCTTCGAGCACACTTTGCTTGGTCTGTTTGACAACTAGGGTTTCGAAGCGAGCGTCATCCACAAGCGAACGACGGCGAGATGGGTAGCCGTTCTGCAACAAACCATTTTATTAACATATTATCATAACCGATCTTAATCTAATAATGATTTCGTTTATAGATGTTGTTGTTTTTTGCTTGCAAAAAGCTCGTCAATTTGTTGGTCGATTTTCTATTTATCATTTCATTTGTTGTGGCATGTTGAGTGGCTGAGAAGCAAAGTAATTCAGATAGTACCCCTAAACTATTCTACTATAATATTCTACTGTTGTTTTTTCATATAAGTCGTTATTTCGCCAAGATTTTTATTCATTGCTACTAATTCATTTAATATAACAGTTGATCAATTGATGCACTTTACAAAATATCAAAGTTACAAATTATTTAGAGAAACAACTAAGGAAAAAGAAACAATTACGGAAACAAAGTGTTCCCTTTTCAAAACTTTATACGAAAAACGTAACATGATAAGTTTCTAGCTAGCACAAAGGAAACCCTGAAATAGTTTTCATCTTCTAAATCCTTATAAATATAAAGCGGTCAAATCGCGTTATATTTCATGTGAGAGTAGAAATTGCTTTTAAGGAGTTCCTAAGCTTATTTCCTGCGCGTGTCCGGGGTTAAGTGCTGCCATTATATTCCCGAGTTCGCACCCGCCTCCGCCGGATACCAAGTCATACAATTGAAATCCTTAAAAGGAACTGAAGTCTGAACTTTCTGAGTCGCTGAGCTCGAATGGTCCCAATTATTACTACTGACGCGCACTTTGCGAACAATTGTACTATTGCGTTCAAGTTACTTTGTCAATGACTTTCAAACACTGCTAATTATCGTCGGAAAATTTATTGCTGTGAACGCACATCAGTCAATTACAATCTTTTGTTGTGATGAAGTTAGGTGCATACTTTAAGTAGGTATTTAATTGTTTTTTTTTTGTTATAAGGTTCCTTTAATTACCGTTGAATAAATTGCGAAGAAGACTTTGTTGTACCTATTGTGTCATCGGGCACAGTGACCCAGCGTACGCTGACGTATGGCAATACGTACGTTACATAGTAAAAATCATCATAGTCGCAATCATAAGGGTGTATTCAAGTGTGAGCAACGCTAATGCTTTGGTTATAAATTAATCAGCTACTAAATAAATATTTCCGCATTTGTCAGTCAGTGCATTTAGCGCCTTATTGAGGCTCTTTGTAATTTCGCGTTTTGGTTTCAATTGCCTTGGATGCGTTGATTGCGGATATGGTTGAGACCAAAGTCAATTCCGATAATAGAATTTGTAATTTTTGGAATAAAATTAAACACGCATTCTCAAAACTTGTTTTATATTTTTTATAATCTACTTAGCAACCAAATATTGATTTATTTAAAAGTGGTACATACATCTACTTAGTAATTATTAATGTTATAAAAGTTTTCCGTCTTGTTGGAAAACTCGATTATATATACGGACAAGCAAAACGAATGAGAAGTGGATAATTATGGGCTTTGCTACTGGCGTGTGTGTGAGTTTGACACGGTTCTTGTGGCAGTGGCGCTGGCACTGTAATTTCCGTCCTTAGCGCAAAGGAGCGCGCGCGGCGAGACCTAGCATTTTCCACTAGAGTGGCCGTGCGGGCCTAACTATGTGTGTCAAGGGTTGAGCTAATCACACTCTATTGTTACTGAGCCCCTGAAATGCACTAAGATGTTAATCGTTCGACCTAAAACTGCTTCACCATCTTCGATAATAATCAGTCTTGATCGTCCTTAGAAATCCAATTACCAATTATAAGTTGATTTTATGGCTTATGTTATTGTCATTGAATGCACCTGTAATGCATTACGTTTACGCGTTATTGAAATGTTGTACCGACAAGATTGCGGAAACTGGAGTTAAAGGTCCGCCTAACTGGAGCGGGTAGATTCGGAATCCGGTTAGTATAGCCTTGGTGTGCCCGAGTGGCCACTTTACCATTCCAATCGGTCGGCGGCCAATTAAGCCAAGCGCTTGCCGGCATGTCTATCCTCCATACGCGCTCTATTGTCTTTTCATCACCATGTCTGATCGATATTATGTGCCTATGGTTTCGGCATGTACCGACTGTATGTGTTTCAAATTTTAAAATAAAAATAATAATGTAATTTGGCCACGGTTACGTTTGCACCATTGATTTGCCCCATTAATGGTGCAGACGTAACTTGCTAGTAATGTTTGCACCATTAATGGTGCAGACGTACCTGGTTAGTTATGTTTGCACCATTGATTGAAAGGAAAAAGAAAAAACAGACAAACAGACCGTATTAAAAAATGGATACCTTTGTAAAGTAAAAGCGTAATCTAAGTGAAGTCAGGAATAAACAAAGCTAAATGAAGAAATGTAGTTGTAGGCTCGAACATGAATGAGGTGTAATTTTTAGACTAACTTATAAGGTATAAATAAGCTCGGATGTTCGCGATTTCTTTTAGCAATTGCTACCTGAAAGAAAGTTAGGTACCTACTTCTGGAAGAAGAAAGTAGGCACAACATGGTATAAATATCCTTGTTTCGTGTTTGCCATTACGTATGCCTGTTATCTACCCACACTCGATATTTATGACCTTCTATACCTATCTACGATATCGTAATTCACTCAATCCTAAACAGCTTCCGCTTTTTGAGTAGTAATTAGTTAGTTCAAGCGCTCCATAATGATATTGGTTTACAATGACCTGATACAGACTATTCAAATCTCTTATATTATTTTTTGCCATGTTCTATTTACACACAGAACATTTACACATCATCATCATTTATTTTATATTATTAATGTACAATGTTTCATTCGATGTGAGCTTAACATTATAATTAATCATTATCTTTGATCCAAGTCCATAGAAATAAATACTTAATTGAAATATTCGTGCAGATTTACGTTTATAATAAAAGGAAGTGGTCGAGCCGCCTTTGTTATTTAAATTTGTGTAAAAAATTAATGACTGGTTGCCGGTCTTCTGAACATTACCTACCTACGAATAATTTGACCGTCAAGAAGAACTTCAATTGGTCAAGGGCATCTCTGAGGCCCTGAATTCGTTTTGTAAAGATTGGACTAGTTGCGTGACGATGTTTAATTAAAGTAAATTAATTAGTGTAACAATAAATCCTAGCTATTGTAATTCGATCAGACAAAGGAGGTCAATACTATTTCCTTAGAATACAGTCAAAAATAGTCATAATTGTTACTTTTAGTTGGAAGCCGAAGGGCCAACGTGTCATAAGACAAGATCTTGCAAATTACAGTGGATGTGGTGAGCGTTGCACCGCCTTGCATTCCGACCTTCGATGGTCAAGGAAATACAATCATTCATGCCAATTATAAAACACACGTTAATTACAATTGTTTGTTATAGGCCCAGTTATCGCACAGCGTGTATTAGGAAATAACTTAACGTAAACAAGATCGCATCGCTAAATTAATTAATTGACGCATAACATCTGTGTTAGTAGGAATAACTATTATTATTTTCTCCTTAATCATCTCTGTCCCATCAATCATTTGATTGCAATAACAAGATGTTGTAAAATTTGAGAACTCAGGACAATAGACTACATTTAAAACAATTGGTCAAACGTAGCCTATTTTCCCGTGACAAATCTTTAACTTGACTTAGTCAAAGACTCGCCCCTATTATAAATTCAAACATTTCGCAAAGCTACGTTATTCAGCTGCATCTGGTTGCTTACGTTAAAATAAAGATATTTATCGAGATAACCAAGCTGTGACTGCAACAGAATTGGAACCACGAAGTAACGATTATGACTGGCGCCTTGAATATTGACAATGCTAATTTAATATTCCTTTATTTAGACAATAATGAGATAGCTTTTTTTACGTTGTTCGTGGTAGGCAGTTACCGAAAGGTCATGCACGGGGGAATCGTGTTATGGTTTCTTATTCTGTGGAAATATTCCTCCACAATAGACAATTTAATTGTCATCATTGTTCATTTCATTTGTTATATAACATAATTAAATATGTCACACGTTATAAAGCAATTTCATTGAGAAAGTTAACCTTCTTTAAGTTTCATAATTTTATTGTGATTTAAATTGCGCAGGCAAATTACCTGGCGGAATTTTGAGCTTTTGCTCTTGCATTCATTATTTTTTTTACAGAGGAAAGTTTTATTTATTTAAAGTGCCCAGTGCCCGCGTTTTTTTAAGTAAATAGGTACTTAAGTATTTTTATTTGATTCCTTAAGAATTTTACTTTCACGCGGTTTCTTTTATAATTATTTTCATGTCAAAGCATAGGTAGGTACCCTTAAACGTTTTTATTTTAAGTTTTTTTTTAATAAAAATGTATCGACCAAGAATATTTGTATGTAGGTATATCTTCTGTATATTATGATGGTGGTGAATTTGTATTGAGAAGTGTTTGTGACTGAACTGTTCGACTTATGTACCCAATGAACGATTTACCTATAACATTTAATAATGTAAGTTTCACTACACTCAATAAGGTTTTGTGAGTTCGTTTGTTACTGCAGTTAGAGGACATAATATTGATCCTGTATATCTATCTATCTAGTCGTGTCACTAGTTCTTTCTAACCAGTGTGCTGAAAGGATTTAAAGTGCACCTCAAAGGCTCCTTTCGTGCACTATCCTGTATAAAATAACCTTTGTTTAAGTTATGAATCCCGCAGAAAGACGCTGATAATAATGTACTTTTGGTATATCTGCCTATTTAATTTTAAATGGACGTGGCAAATGAAATAGGATGATTATAAGCTTCTGCCAAAGTAAGATAAAATATTAAAAACTCCGATTCTCTACAAAAGTGATAAAAATTTATGATTAGTGATATTTAAAAAAAAAATGTTTACTATGACTCTAATATGCCACCTAAATTTTATTATAAATGGTTCGTACATGAAAATGATGTTTGAACTAGCGTTACTGAAAATACTTGAATGAACATTAGCATTTGTATTCATGGTCGGTCACTTTGTTCATTAAGAAGTAAAATTACTTTGATAATTAATTTTAATTGTCGTGAAAACCTCTACGATACACTTCGCGATTTAGAATAATATTCCAAATGACCGGCCATAAAAACTGGTGGTGATAATCTTGAACAGATGATGGATGAAGGCAACAAGACGGACTGATGTCCTGATGAAGGTGATCTCCTCACCTCGATGCTGTAGGACTTCTTGATGGCGAACATTTCGCGGTTCTTCTGGGCTGCTGCGACGGCCATAGCTTTTCAAAACACTCCACTGGTTACAATAGGGCCTGAACGAAGGTTCACTGCGCGTTTAGCTAGCGTATTGTCTGCGAGAGCTTTCGGTCACGACCACGGGCTTGTGCCTGTCTGTCTGCGACTCGAGCAGTCGGATTACTATAGCTAACTAAACTTTGGATTGCAAACAGACCAATGCATGATGACCGTTCGCAAGAACAGTTTAAATAGTGTTAGGCGCGCGCCTCCCACCCCGCGGTACCTTTCGTCGCGCATGCGTCACTACTCACGCCGCGCGCCCCTCGCGCCCTCTGCCGATCAGCGCACCTTCTATCCCTCATCCCCTTCAGCTGTCACTTGGAGTACCTACCCTCATCCATTCCTCAAATCTAAATGCATGTTTTTCATAACTTTCATTAAATAATAATCTCAATAAATATAGTTACTTAATATCCCTATAACAACACTCTTTTCTATTAATTACATAGTCTCTTTGGTCTTATGTGGATCATCTTATTCAGTCCTGGACTGAAGCTAATGTAAGTTTATCGTTTCCTAATATTGAAAACTCAAGAATAGGATATCCGGCTTTTCTGAGGCTTGAGATTCTGGTGAGATTCCGGTGTTCTTGAGCCTTCCATGCTCGCTATCGAAAACTCTGCAAAAGTCTAAGTAATCCAGTTGCCGGCTGAAGATAGCGTTATTAAGGATTTTTATTTATTTGCTCAGCCAGCTCCTCCAAGATCTTCAAGGCAGCGCACATCAGATCATATATAATTTAATTTATTGAGATTGCTTGTCGTTGTATCAGAATTGGATATTGTGGTTTTCTTTATTCCAGTTTTACGATTTTTGAAAAGATCTCGTAAACTATGCGACGGCGTAAATGCGAAAATTATCTTTAATACGAAAAGTACATTTATCAGTATTCTGTCCAAATCCAAATGGTATCTACTTAATGTCTAAAAAATACGTTACCACCGCATTTCAATTATGTATTAAAATTCCATCAAGAGCAGAGTGATATTAATAAACTTATAATTTTGCATTTCTACAAGTTCCCATTTGGGAATGTAACATAGGTTGGGTTAGACACTTGGACGAATAAGTGTTTATTCGTCCAAGGTTATATAGCACTATGTCCTGATGCTGCAACTAGAAGGACCGTTTTCTGACGAGGGAAAGCTGGAAATAATTTTGTGATTAATTTTTTTAGCTTAGTTATTTTACCAAAAGCTATCATCAGCGAATGAAAGGAGCGAGTTGAGGAGGCTTATTCCAAGCTGTGGGCCATTTATTTGAGCTGATTATGTTTATGAATTTTTAAGTTTTACATATACAAAATTATATAAATTAGATCACACCTACATAACGTAAATGTTCAAACTTATGGAGGTTTTATTATCTACTTCCTGTGGTTTGCACGAAGTGTTTATTGTATTTACCTAATTAATTTTGCAAAAGTGCTATCAGATTGTTTAATTATGATTTTACTGTCGATCTCGCATAGTTTATTGCAGTAGGTATATTTGCTAAATTGTTATAGGTACCTACTTAGGTTAAAAATTTTAAATTTTAAACATTGAATTCCATTATGAAGAAGCAGCTTACATTTTTGAAAACAAGTTTAATTTCTTCTGCATAATACATACAAAAATAGTATCACGCCTGTTTCCCATAGGGTTAGGCAGATACCACCAACAGGGAGATCTCCATTTGGCACGGTCCTGACATAACTTTCGCTTCATTCACTCTTATCACATTATTCATGCATGCATAATAATAGTAGGTAAAAATCTTTACTGCAGACCCAAATATCCACCTCAGTACAGTCAGATACTACCTGCTTTTCCCTTTAAGCAAATTGAAGGAATTAGTGACACAATAAGTATATGTAGGTTCTTATTCATTCAGGCAAAACGTTTCCTTAAAACTTTGCTACGGTCTGGGAAAACCGTAAGTACTTTTTGGCGATTTGACGATGAGTTTTGCTTTTTGACGGCCTCGGCCTGGCGTAGCGGGCGACTGCTCGGCTGAGACGCAAGAGGAGTGTGTTTTATTCCCGTTGCGAGAGAAATGTTTTCATGATCTGCAAATATTTCTTCCGGTTTTGGGTGTTGTGGTACTATGGTTCTCGAAGTTTCTTATACCCACGATTTAGAGAATCCTAGTGTGGCGTCAAAACTATGTGTGACTGTTGAATGTATTTGTATCTTTATGTAGAAAAGTACTAGAAATCAACAATACCTACATACATAAAATTACGCTTGTTTCCCTTAAGGGTAGGCAGGAACCACGGATCTCCAATTGCTACGGTCATGACATACTTCCTTCGCCTTTTGCTTCATTCATTCTCATTAAAGAAAAATAAACAAAAACAAATAAACCTATCAAATTCGCTAATCTGACTGGTGATCACTATTTGTAATTTATGTTCTGTATTTCTAAAGTTTATCTAAATAAGTATGATTTATTAATCAAGTGATTAAAGCCTCCGGAAACAGTTACGTTTGTAAAAATCACGACGGACGGTCAGTTTATAGTTTTTTCCGTATAACGTAGGCACGACTAACATAACTCGGTGACCTGTAAGCTGGGTAAATCTGATCAGGAGGGTTTTCATCGATCTCTTTGCATAGGAAGTGCTCATCTATTTCTTTCATCCATCTTCATTCCTAAAGTATTAAAAAATACTATACACATGTAAGTATTTATTAAAGTTTATAACGGGACTGCGTTCGAAAAGTCAATAAAAAAGATACATACGCGATTAAGTCCCGTTATTAACTTTAGATACTATGTATATTAATTTTGTAAAGGAGTATAACACATTTATGGGGGATTTTGAATTCTCATACTTTGTCATCAAATCACGTCAATAGACTGTTAGAAAACCGCATGAATCGACCATCATCATTGAGACGACAGGTAAATAACATAAACCGACACAAAACCCCTATAACGTTAAATAAACCAAATGACACTACCTCAATGAATATTATTCGGAATCTTCCTCTACCACAGAATACTTAATGGTACCATCTTCTACGTCACTATTAAGGTAATCGCGCTCACGCGCATATGACTCTCCTAGGAATTTCGTAATATTTTATAATTTACATACCGGTATATTAGTAAATATACTTTTTATGTCCTAGCTAGCATTCTAATAAAATCAGTAACAGGTAAAATCAGTAAATAAAAACAAAAATTAAATGTTGCTTGCAGTCTGTTGCGTTAGGTCAATAACCATGTCAGGTATATGGCCCCGAGAGACTGTTGGTGAAGGAACCAGTGAGGTGAAAATATCCAAGCTGCGCCTTGTAGATGTTGGTTCCTTTCGTGCACTTGACACAACGTCTTTGAACTTTCAAGTTCGACGACATGTCGGTTTCCTTTCCTTACGATGTTTCCTTTCACATTCGCTTGATATTTGAACACTCTTGAGGAGAGTTAATTGATCGATTTGACTCTAATATTGAGATAAAGTATGTAAGTAAATATAATAAAATTAAGTAAAATAATCAAGTAACTAAATGTTGAGATAGAGTTTAGTTTGCAATATAATTTACACTTGAAAGGTTCAATTTCCTCTCAGCGCCGCTCAGCGTCGATTAAGCCCTCTAACAATGTCTATTAAGTTCAGTAGAACGAAGAGAGGTACTTGTTTCACAATAAATAATAGTATTAACCCCGATAACTCAAACGCGACTCAAAGTTGAGCACGTCTCAAGTGACGAGTTTTTGACAGATTTTCATCAAAAACTGTCAAAAAACCGTGACTTGAGACGTGCTCAACTCTGAGTTACGTTTGAGTATTCGGGGGTTTGGGTCTTGTGGTCTGGTTTAAGAGCACTGGTGGTCTAGTAGCAGCGGCCCCGCCTTCCGATCCTAAGGTCGTGGGCTCAAATGCGGTCGTGCACCTATGGATTTTTATATGCGCAATATTTATACACTATAGGTACTAATATTCTCAAACGGCGAAGGAAAACATCGTGAGGAATCCGGCATGTCGCAGAACCTAATAAGTTCGAAAGCATGTGTCAAGTGTACGAACGGTGATTTGAGGCGCACCTTAAAACCCTTTCACCACACTCGTTCGAAAGAGTTCCCAAGGAGGGTTGACGTCAGGCAGGCGGCACCTTAGCCAAAACTCTTACACTATGATCCAAAGATCATGCTGTGCCGACCCCACATAGAGTGGGATAAGGGCAGGAAGATGATGATGATGACACTCGTTCGAAAGAACTCACACCATTTGTAGCAGTCGTATAAAAGAAATACTTATGTATTTCTATTAATTCTAAGTTCGATACTCGGAAGTGCCTTTTCTGTCTTACCTCTTTGATCAATACCTGATGAAAGATAAAAATGCAATTTCTATAATCAACAAGTCCCTGACTTGTTAAACATTTACTCCGAACTCTTTGCCTTTTGGTTATAGCCTCGGTGAATTAAAAAAAAATCATCCTCTACGACGTAGCTTACATTTTTGAAAGTTAGGTAATTACATTGATGGCTAGGGATATCCCTGTATATCATTAATCATCATAAATGCTACTTTACCTGTTCATTTGATGACCTGTCATGTCGGCAAACTATCCCACGTACAAAAACAATACACCTGCTGCAAAATGATTACGTTATAAGGATAGTCAAATCTATAGGAAAATGCTATCACCATTCGCTTCATTGTGTACATGATATTTTTGATAAGATGCGTACGGGAATATACCGACGGGTTTTACCAGGTATTTGTCTGTAATTGGTGCTCACCGCCGGCGCCGGCGCTTTCCGTTACCAGCAAAACAAGAAAACGGAAAGTAACGTAGAGTGAGCGGTGAGTGGTTGGGGATTCCCTCTGGCTTGCTATACTGTCTAAGCCCGAGTGGTTTGTTTTGAACGTCACGATGTGACTCAGAATCTCGCATGAACTTAATTAACGATCTTAACCGGTCCTTGACAGATTTGTTCCTTTTTTAAAATAAGCAAAATTTATAACTGGTACGTTCTTTTGTTTTGATAAATACGCCGAGCTCGATGTTCGGGCCTCGAACCCGCATTTCCGGATGTAATCGGTGTATTTTTAATTCGAATAATACTATTCAATACTTCAGGAAATCAGTTAATTTTGTTGAATGTTTATAATATCAACTACCTAATAATGTTATGCCTGCCATTTTGGCGCGCGTGGTGTGATGTCATGGTCTATCACTCACAGGCAAATCACAGCAAATCACCAAACAACTACACACTAGGTGGCATTGATAATTTTGTTGTTATAGACTTATTACGAGACGTAATAGTCTGCACATACGCTCTGTCCAATGACGTCGCGTTTCTTTAAATTTTCCACATTTTTTTTGCACTTTTTAAAACTTAATTTATTGCTTAAAAATACTTCAAATGTAATAAAGTTTATAAAATAAATTGACTCTCATTTGAATCACATGCATATACCATATTAATTTTATAGTAGTACTTACTCCTAGATTCGTGTATGGCAAGCAGAGGCCATTCAGGCCGTATATTATATTGACGTAAGGTGTATTATCGATCATGTAAACTCTTATGTAAATAATTCGCCTTATATAAGATTTAAATGAGCGACGATTTCATCCCTTAAGGTAGATAGTAAGTGTTATATTGGATGAGTATTCAATATGATCCACTTGCATACGTACATATTATCACGCACGTATCCCTAATGGGGTGGGCAGAACCAAAGATAATCATAAAAAAACTTGCAGTCACTCCTGATTCAAAGTCCCAAGGTGGATATGGTGAACTATGACTTTTACGACATGCTCGAGGAGAAAAGCTGCAGGACGCATTCTAGTCTTCTCATTCTATTCTAGCAGAGAAGTAATCCACTTACATGTAGTCACATAAAACAGTATAGCAGAAATGCGTTTTGTTGGTTCTTTAATGCCCAATAGGAACAACACTGAAACATAGATACTTCATGTTATTCGGAGTAAAGAAAACCTAACATTTAAAGGAATTTGGGTATGTCTCTTATCATTGCGGACTACAGCGATGAACCTTTTTTGGTTGTGGGACGCTAACAAAATTAAAACGTAATAAAATTGCACGGTCGTCTTTATTCCGTGCAACCGTAAAATGCAATTATAATAAAAATCAAATAAAATCTGATTAACCATCATGCGTCAGAACCGTCTCTGGTACCTACCAGTGCGAAAGGTCGGTGGGACAAAGATAACTGTTGTGGTTATGTAGCATACCTTCTTCCAGGGAGTCGCCTCCAATTTTTCCTTTTACACAATCTTTTGCAATTATAAGCCTAACAACGGACGCATAATAACAGGTAAACTGGTAACATTATATTCAGTTTGTATACTTCCCCAGTCATTGCCCCCTTGACGACTGAGGGTAAAAGGGATAAAACATAATTATATAGCGATGTGAGCTTTCGAATAAAAATAATAAAAACGTACATGCATATTCCCTTTTGCAGTAGCCTTAACAGATTCCTCGGAAAATTTCAGGTGCAGGTGTTTTGTGAGCACAGAGGGCAGGAAGGCCAGTACAACATACTTTGTAAGGGACTACTCACACTGGACTTGACAACGCTTACCTATCATAACATTAAAAGATAATTATAAGAATTATTGCCATTTATGTTAGGCATATTTCTGTAGTCGGTTATAAATTATTGAATAGTATACCTGTCGTAAAGTCGCAGCTAGTGACCTTCGGTAGGTACATATAGATTACTAGATGTTGAAGTTATTACGTCCAAGCGTATAAAATTTGCAACATACTGAAATAAAAAGATCCAAAAAAGTTACCGGTTTATGTAATGAATTAGTTTTATTACCGTTTGTTTAATGGAACGTGTAATAATCGATTAATCGATTCCAATCACCATAAAGCTAGTGTAAGTAACTGGTAGTATTCTACAACCGTGAGTAAGTACTCAAAACCAAGTTTGTTTAAAGTTGGTTTAAAGTTAATCAATACCTCAGATAATTATTAGATATACCTACAGATATCTGATAATTATCTAATACTTGAGGTACAGACCTCAAATTCATAAAACCCTTTCCACACTAAATAACAATGGGTTAGTTAGCAGAATAAACTTCGTATTTTCCAGCATGGTTCATATACGAGTACATAAAGAGCACAATAAAACTTACAGGTTGGTTTAATAAGGGAAAAAGCTTACATTATGTAATGTAAAATATACGTCAAGCTTATTCCCTTATCATCCCTCTTCTTCTCATTCCCTTATCATTTGCTCTAAATACTAACAAGTAAATCGATCAATAAATCTCTGTAGACATAATCAGTTGAGAAAATAAGATAAAAGTAGATCTAGTGGTATATTATGACGACAGATTCCATTTGTTTGAAGACTTGTAATACTAAACTCCCCTCGTTGCGTTGGTAACATCAATACTGACTGAACTATGATCATCGACCGTAACTATTAATTATAAATCGAGAACAAAAACCTTACCAATTAATACAGTTCCTACATAAATGTACGAACACAAATCGTAGCAAGTTCAAATACCATATAAAAACGCAATCTTCATCAATAAACATAGCCAAATAATGCATGGATAAAGGATAATAAAATAAAAATCCAATTTTATCTTCTATGAAACAGAAATCTATTAATCGGTAAATGCAAATAATATTTTAATGATTATGCATTTCCTTTGTAATTAGTTAACTTTGCTTCCATTTATGGATCGAGTACGTGCGTGACCGAACTGATCTATATTACCTATTGTTCTAAACGCGAAGTTCATCTCCATTTCTGAACATAATTAGATACCTACTAAACAATTTAGTGACCAATTATATTGAGGGCTATCGAGGATCGCCATCACCTCTGATCCAAGGTAACTCAGATCTGTCACGAACAGGGCATAATATAAATAAGTGCAATGTAGTAACCAACTGCAATTTACAAAGAAGAATGCTGGTAAAACATTCTAAGAACATGCATGTGATATTTGTGACAACCTCGGTGGCTTGGCGGGCGAGTGCTTGACTGAGACGCAAGAGGCGCGGGTTCGATTCCCGCTGCGGGAGAAATGTTTGCATGTCCTGCAAATATTTCTTCCGGGTGGTTCAATACTATGTATTATAAGTAAGTATTTACAAAAAAAAAGTATATAAGTATTGTATCAGCCATCTGGTTCCCATAGTACAAGCTTTGCTTAATTTGGGGCTAGATGGCACTGTGTGAAATGTCCACAAATATGTATTTACTAGCTTTCGTCCGCGGCTTCGCTCGCGTTGTACCAGAGTAAAAAGTAGAATATATGTTATTCCAGAACGCATGCTATGTATGTTCCAAGTTTCATTCAAATCCGTTCTGCCGTTACGGTGTTAACTTTCGCATTTTTACGTGATAACTTTTAAACGAAATATCCGATTGAGATGAAATAAAAAGTATTTTACTTCTACATAAATACTCTTGATAACATAATGCTTAATTTCGATAAAGATCAATATTGCGATACATATTTAACGTAGTTTTTTTTTCTTCAAACGATTTAATAATTATTTTGAACACAAAATCGGTTATTGTGATTAAACCATGATAGCTAGATGTATGTTCTCGCGGATTTTTTTGTAGGTCTTAATGGGATCTACAAACCCGTAGTACATCATTTTGTTCTATTGTCAATAGTTTTTGCAGTGCACGCAAAAATAGGTTTTCGATTTTACACCTTGTGTTACAAAATAGCAATTTTATTACGGATCCCTAATTTTGAAAAAAAAAACATAGCCTATAGCCTTCCTCGATAAATGGACTACCCAACACTGAAAGAATCATTCAAATCGGACCAGTAGTTCCAGAGATTAGCGCGTTCAAACAAACAAACAAACACTGCAGCTTTATAATATTATATTAGTATAGATTATTATTATTTATTTTATGAGACTATTTTTCGGTTTATTTTGCTCGTATTAGCACATGGGGACAGAAGGCCGCCAGGAAATCGGACCATGGAAATTTCTTCAATCGTTGATTCATTTTTGCTTTTGTTCTTGCTTAGTAGGCATCTACTGTACCTATATTTAATTGCTGTTAGTTAAACAAAAGTTTATTCGGTACCTTTTTCTTGTCCAATTACCCGACTGGTTTACAATATCGATGCATTTTATCAAATGCACGTGGTTACACAAAGACACTTTAAAATATTTTGTTCCACCACACTCATAAATTATCCACATTGCTAACGCTGTACTACACAGCTATCGTGACCGATGGGTTCTAAAAAAAGCAGAATTCTTATAAATAATAAATTATAGCCAAGCAATTATTTTGTAAAATAGCGAAACAGATATGCCTTAAAACAAAGAGGAATAAATTAGTTAAAAAACATATTGTGAAGAACGTAATCGATGTTTTTTTATTTAAAATGTAATTATAGGTCAATGCCAATAAGATTTGCATCAAGATCATTATAAAGATATTATGTCTGGTATAGACAGCGCGGTTTGGACCGGTCGACGACGACGAGTTGGTGTCGTTGCATTTTTTGCAAGCAACATACAATCAGGCCTACAGAATCAGATTAATTAGTTGTAATATTGGGTTTCACTGCCATTCGTTATCTAAGTCCTTTTACCAATTATAGTAGATGATTTATACAACGTCAGGAGGCAACTTTTACCTTCACAGACGGGACGCTGTAGTGCCCGGGATGAATTAAGATGGAGTAGGCTTGCCCAGCACCTATTCCATCCTCTCAGCTTAGTCGGCCTTGTCCACAGGAAAGACATGGTCAATACGTGCGGAGCTGACTAAGCCGCGGGTTTCCTCACGATGTTTTCCTTCACCGTTTGAGAGTACTGGTATAGCGCACATAAATTTTTCGCACAGAAAAATCCATTGGTACACGACCGGATTTGAACCCACGAACTTAGGATCGGAAGGCGGGGTCACTACCAACTAGACCACCAGTGCTCTCAGTGCCAATCAGTGCCATTGGTTATAGATTTGTTGTATTCAATCAGCAAAGTGATAATTCACATTGAATTGCTATGTACCGCCTACAGTAAGAACAAATGACACGACTGGCAGTTGTAGTTTAAATGCACTTTGAAAGTGGATATTTTAACTTTTAAATACAACACATTATCCAGCCATCTGGATAGTTTGCAAATGTCAAGTAGTAGGCAGTAAATCATGCACATCATGCCTTAGGAATAGTGTAAAATAAAAAATACCAATTACCTTTTTCTAAACCTTGTTATGCATTATTAACGACCTAGCATTGTAGCATTGTACTTAAATATTTATTAATTTATTACATGGTTCATTAGAGGCAACAATGGAACTTATAATTACTTATAAGATATTATTGTCGACAATAAAGTTCACTCCGTCTATATCCGTACGAGATATATTTTACATAGATATGGGCTGCAACAAATATAAACACATTTACATTTGTAATGTAATTTTTTATTTTCAGTGTTAGATAATATTATTATAATTATAATGTTTTCGTTTTGTTATTCGGACTACCGATCTGGTACTCACTGGACCTACAAGATTCGACCCAAAAGCAAAAAGTGCCCATAGGACCTCATTTACATGACCCATTCGACCTTCTTAAAAAAATCTACCTACGTGCAGTTTTAATTGAACACCTGTAAACTAATGCCTCTTTTGTCTACGTGGCAAACATCGAAGCGCCAGCCCTCCTAGGTTTGACTAGTTAAACCTCTGATCTGACATAAAGTCTTAGTCAAAATCAAAACCAATAGAGTTTTCCTACCTTTGACTAAATAATTTTTGTCTAATCCCAGGAGAGGCTAATGACTAATTTAGGTCTTTCCTATACCTAATTTAGGTCTGACCGGTCAACGATTTCATCAAATTGAGTTTCGGCATTTGACTGTCTAACCCCCGAATACTCAAACGCATCTCAAAGTTGAGCATGTCTCAAATGACGATTTTTTTGATAGATTTTCATCAGAAACTGTCAAAAAACCGTGAGTTGAGACGTGCTGAACTCTGAGATGCGTTTGAGTATTCGGGGATAAATTAGTCTCTACTAAGATTAGACAAAAAATCGTTATCTGTGGTAGAGAAATGCTATTGGTTTGAACTTTGACTAAGACTTTATGTCAGACCTGAGGCTTGACTAGCCAAACCTAGGAGCGCCAGAGCTTCGATGTTTGACAAGGACATACACACGGAGTTTATAGTTAATCCTTTGTTCCACTTGATTACATCGTTGGCGTAATTATAAAATGCTCAATTTTTCGAAGCTTTTTTATATGACGATTCTTGTTTTCGCGATTGCGGTACCCCTTCCATTTAACTTTGCACGTGTAATGTAGTTGTTGATCTCGTTGATTCAGCATGGTCACAGATTACAAAAGCGGTGGAAAAATACGTGTTGTTACTCTGGACGTTGTGACCTAATTGACAACTGCTGTTTTCTGCTACAAGATCTAATGATAATTTGATAAGTTGTCAATTTAACTGTATTCTATGTGATCTAAGTTTTTCTACACACGTTATTGAGCAGTAAAACTGTTCGGTTAAAACTACACGTATGTAGCCCGCTTTAAATATATCAGGGCTAGCAATTCAAGGTCAATTGTTAGGTAGATACCTATAATATGTAAGTAATGTACACAAATTAACAGATCTTTTAATTGCCGTGACGATGAATCTGATACAAAAACGTGGCAAATTTCAAGCCACGTTATTTTTTTTTTAGTTTTATGTAACGCAGACGGAGTGATAGATAAAAATTCAAAGTCATATTAGCTTTATAGCAATAATATGTAGATCTATCTAGTGGTTCATATTACTTATTCAGTTTTATTTCCTTATTGTTGATATACTTATTAAATTAGTTGCGTAGGTACTGGAATAATAGTTTCTTATGAAATCGTAAAAAAACGAGGACGTAGGAGTTTGAAAATATTGTGAAATATTAACAAACTTCGGATGTCATTGAATCATTTCAGTTTTGTCGACTTTTCATCAGTTTTATTCCTTTGCATCTTCTTTAAATCGAAATCTAGAGATCAAAATAACTAGAGCGAAGTGCCTGCAGCCTCAAATTAAATAAGTTACTGCAGCGCGCTATAATATACTTAATTGCATTATAATCCAAGTTCCGTTTGATTCTTTCGACTATAAATCCCATATAGGCCAGTCAATATCGACACAAAAACCGCGCATGTATCTACGATTTTTTATATGTTGTTAGGGTCCTTGAGAGTAGTTTATATCCAAATTTGGAACCCTGAAAATCCTGTGCTGCTCGTGATATTGCAATAATTTTGACCTTTTTCAGTTTTTTCGAAAAAACTACTTTAAGGAAGCATTTTTCAGGTATCTTTGTTCGATACTTCTGTAAAGCTAACTAAATTTACTACAATTTGAGCCTAACCTGAGTACTTAAGGTCTATTGGTTCCGATCGTATTGCGTATGATAAATTATACTGGTGATAATAAATTATGTTTTTTATATCACAGGCATGAACAGCGCTCTGGTCGGATCGGTCTTCTAACTGGTAGAGACATCCTGTGTATAAGTACTTTGTGAATGTGACCTTGGTGTGGTGGTAGTCTGACCCCGCTTTTAGCGTTGAACTTGTTTAGCTCCGTAATGGTAACGCGCTTATCGCCCGCTATTTGACCTTGTAGTTTTGAAAAAGCCAAAAACTGGTTAGAATGCCTAGGTAAGTAGGTACCAGTTTGCAAAACATGGCCAGCTAGCCTTGTTGTTTTGGAAACGCCAAACATGTATATTGTCTAGAATGCATACATACATATTATCACGCCCGTATCCCTAATGGGGTGGGCAGAGCCACAAGTAATAAATATTGCAGTCACTTCTATTTTCCATAAAATAAAAAATAAGATTTAGTCCTGTATAGATTAACATTAGACTAAGTAAGCATTACGCCTAAAGAGTTCCACAGACACCCGTTACACATTATGCTTTTAGAAGTTTATTAATTTATGAAATACAGTCCCGTATAAAATCGTCATTTTAGTTAGTTGCATACGGAATGACCAAGCATCTTCAAGAGGCTGCCGCGCGAGGCAAATGCTCGCTTAGTCAGGACGTGCCGTGACTCCGGGTTTAAGCGTTTTCCTCGGGCGCGTCCTATCTAAAGCAAGCACTTGCTTCGTGCGGCAGCCTCGCAAGGCAGTTCGGTCAGTCAGCACGCAGCTATTGTAAAAAAAAGCCCTAAAGGCACAAAACCTGGTCATTGTATTAAACTAGTTTATTTGTCAATTTCTAAACGATCGACTGATAAGGATATTGCCTAATTATACAGTTCCACTGTAATGCTGGCCTCGTTAATCTTGAGCATTGCCATTCAGTAAATAAACATAAATAAAATCCATAAACGTCAACGAATCAATGATAAAAAAACGTCACATATCGACCTATGATGAAAACACAAAAATCGTTGGTCATAGCTGTGACCTAGTTTCTGTGGTAATACCCGAATGACAAAGATTATCTACGTAAATAGTAACCTTATTATTACGCCATATCCATCTATCCAGCGTCAGAGACGATCACCAGTTTAGTGGGTGTAAGTATTACGGTAAAATTTTGCACAACACCATGGTGTTGTGCAAAATTTTACCGTAATACTTACGATAGCTACGATGTTCCGTACAAAGTTAGGGCGAGAGAATATTGTTATTTTTTTTATTTTCTGTCCACTTCCGATTATATATCATTATATAAAAGATGATAAATAATATAACAAGGGAACTTCTCTGCTGAACTGGGAGTAAAGAAAAAACATAGAATGTGTCCAGCTGCTTCTCTCCCCAAACATGTCGTAAAAGTCGACTAAGGGATAGTATCCTCCAACATGATGAGATACAATAAGCAAGTATTCCCAAGGAGGGTTGACGTCAGGCAGGCGGCCGGTCATAAAACACCTTAGCCAAAACTCTTACAGCGTGATCCAAGGATCATGCTGTGCCGACCCCACATAGAGTGGGATAAGGGCAGGAAGATGATGATGATGATCCGATTATATATCCGATTATCCTACTATTAATTATAAACGCGAAACTTTGTGTGTATGGATGTTTGTTACTCTTTCACGCAACTGAATGGATTTTAATGAAACTTGGAATATACATAGTACATGTGCTGAATTAACATATAGGCTATTTTTTATCCAGGTACCACGCGAGCGCAGCCGGTAGCTAGTATTATATATTATATGGATAGAAATTAGCAAGCCTTCAATGTGTGCCAAGCTTTGCTGGCACGCTGAATATTATACTGAATTTTCCTGGAATTAACGACCTGAACTGATGACAGAGCAAATTTAGTATCAAACTTCCATAGATAAAAATTGTTTAATTCAGACAAATAGCCCATAAAAGTTAAAAAAAAATAGTAATTACAATTGAAATAAAAATAAAAATAAAATTACATAATCTATCCAGCTGTCTGGATGATACTCTGATTAAAATAGTACTGATAAGGGCCAATGAAGGGAGAGTAGTATGTCAGGACTGTGGCAAACAGGCGTGATATTATGTAGGTATGCTAACCAATTATATACGACTGTTTGCTGAACAATTTTTATTTCAACTACATACATAGTGACTAATTACTTGAACTACATACGTGGCTATAAAATAGCGCCTTGACGGTAACCTTGTGGCTTGTGGAAGTCAGCTTATTAACCGGATGCTGTTTTTAATTTTGTCAAAATTTTCTTAAGTAGTAAAGTTCCGCTGATAGTACAACTCACTCGTCTGATAATAATTACTTTTATTGTGGCTATTTCGTTGTACAATAAATTAAAAAATATATCATGATATTAAAACACCTTAGCCAAAACACCACATAGAGTGGAATAAGGGCAAGAAGATGATGATGATGATTGTCACCAGCCTACAATCTTGATAAGGTCCGAGACCGCGAGGACGCCCGAGCCCCCCGGAGGAATGTATATCGTGCCCTCTCGTCCGGTAGCCAACCGGCACGATGTCTCATCCCTGGAATTTTTCGGCAGTTGGCGGCAGCCTCTCATGGGTGGTTAACCCATAACTGTGCCTCCTACTGACTCCAGTCGGCCAGCAGTGGCACCGTGCCTCGGATCCCGCTGGTCTCCATAACTAGCCATCCGATGCATCGACCCACTCATTCTCCACAGGGAGCCCCTGATCTGACCTGAACCTGACCTCTCACGATGGTGTCACCTGACATCACGGTGGAGCACAGCCGGGCTGTTTGGCGCCGCAGTTTTTTCTGGTGGAACGTACTAACCTCGGCTATACCTACCTCCAGTAAGTTGTCACCTGCTTCGCACCACCCAGGGACTACGTGTGGGTTTACAGGATAGGGGTATACTCCCACGGACGGAAGTGACTCATTCCCGACAAAGTATTTGAGACAGTATGGAAGAAGAGAACTTGCTGTGCTGACTCCACGTAGAGTGGGATCAGGGCAGGAATATTATGATGATGATGATTCTTGATAAGACTCAAAACGAATCGACATTCTAGTCCGAATATGAAGCTAAACAAATAAAATATTAGAAGGAAATGGAGAAGCTACAGCTTAAATAAACAACTTGTTGTTTTAATTATATACCAAAACATACTAAACAATGTACATGTTTTTCTAAATACGAAATAAGGTAGGTACCTACCTATCAATTACAAAATAAAGTAATGTTATTAAAGATAAATAACAATATCAGCCTAGTAAAATTATGTAGTATTTAGCTAGCCGTAAAATAGAAAGCAGTTTTATTTAACCATAAAAAGTAACCTACAGTATTGAGCTTTACTATCGAAGTAAAGGTCAGCAGAACAGTTGCATTATCGTGCTTACGAGTAGCCCTATGTATTAATATCCTTCATTATAAGTTGGTCATGTGTGTAACTGGTGTAAGGTGGACCAGTAATAAAATTCTTGCAATGAAAATGGACTAAAGGCAACATTAAATGAGAAATGCTGTTCGAGCTTGCTTTTATAAAACACTAGCTTCTCTCACGGCTTTGCTTCGATATTCCTGATAGGTAAAATGTAGTCTATGCGTAATGTAGTACTACGTAGGTACTATCGTATCCCTAATGGGGTGGGCAGAGCCACAAGTAATTATAAGAACACTTGCAGCCACTCCTGATCCAATAGTCTAAAGATGGATACGGTGAACCATGGTGACAGGGGTGATCAGCCCATCGCCCATATAGATGGTCCATCATGCTGGAGAAGATACTATCCCTTAGTCACTCTTACGACATGCTCGGGGTGAAAAGCAGTTGGACGCATTCTATGTTTTTCTTTACTCCCAGTCCAGCAGAGAAGTAAATGTTTATGTCATATTTTATCCAAATCGATTGAACCGTTAATACGTGATTCAAACACAGATAATTATGTACAATTTTCGATTGTATTACGAAGTAAGTACTTCTGCACTAGTAAGTACTAGTGAAGTAAAGTATGTTTGTGATGATCTTATGTAAGTCGTGGCCAGATTTTATAATTGATCACTTCATGATGTGGCCGACCATTTCATAAAATGGTTGTACTCATGGAATGGTCAGCTAAAACTGACACTATCGTTTAAACATCAATGTTTGATGATGTTACAATATACGTTTGGCCATATCATTAATGTAGAGTTTCCATAATATCAAAGGTATTATTAAATTTAAGTAGGCAGGTAATACATTTCTGGCGCGGTTTTTTCAACCTGACTTACTGATTACGATCTAATAGATGAGCGACATCTGCTTGGATCAAAATTAGTAGGTTAGGTTAGTGAAAAAACTACGTGCGAGATGAGCGAGCGACATTAATAAATACCAATAATTGTATATGTATACTTCCTAAGGGTAAAGCGTTCTAAGGGGATCCGTCCTGCTCCATAAGCGCAACGTAACCTTTCGGGCAGTCCAACAAATAATTTTACAAGCAAACTTTGACATGACTATCCTTTGCCTTTTGTGCTAGAACAATCAATCTGGTTACGAAACAAGGTACTTGGTGAAACTAAGTCTTCCAAATATCACCTGGGCGGGGACTTATTCACTATTACCGAACGGAACTTGCCTGTCCGTAACTTGTTTTTAACGCGCCTTGTCGCGTTTTTGCAATACATAAAATTGACATTATAGAATACAATTACATGGTGATTCTACACAAAATGTCGTAACGAGCCCGCGTTACTTATTTATTGGTCATAGTGAATTAAGCCTCTGGATCGTCTCACGCAACACGTCTTGAATTTCTGGTCTCAGAAGATGACGAGTTTTTTTTTAATCTATTTAGCCTGAGTGTATCCACTACTGGATATAGGCCTCTTCTACGAGTTTTAATACAAATAAATAATTTACATTTGCAATTGGACTTGCAAAGCAATAGCCAACTTTTTAAATGCTAGGTTGCTAATGGTACTGCGGGAGGTGGGTTCCCCACCCCGCTTACACCAAGTCCTTCGGACCAAGGTTGTAGTGTGCTGGGTGTGGGTACATAAATGCAATGACGTTTTAAAACCTGTTTCTAGTTTACCCTCTAGTTTCTCAGTAAAGAAATAAACGTACAATTTATTGCGTTCGCCTACTAAAGACGTCACTCAAAATAAATAAGTTTCTACATACTGACTCACTTTGTTTTAGATGAAAATTCCCGCTATTCTGCGATAAGGAAAATACTTAAGTAGTATTTCTTAAATCCTTATAACCTAAGTAATTGTATTGGTCTCATTGTCACTCTCAATTTATGGACGGTTCCCATATTGTACTAACGAACGACGCGACAGATCATTCATTTCCATAGCAACGTTGTGCCGCCCTACATTTTTTGGCAGAAAAACAACGTTGCTATGGTAACATCTATGGTAATGAACGATCCGTCGCCCGTTATTAGTATATTGGAACCTGGCATAAATTATTGAATATTATTGTTACGTCCTCTATGGACTCCAGCTCATTGCATTGATGGCTTGTTCCGTTCCTGGCATACTACTCTCTCTTCATTCACACTCCTCACATTCTCCATCCATACCTACTCGTCGGTTTAGGGTAGGTACTCTTGACTGGCCTTCTCCTAAACCTTACCAATTTGGTCCAGGTACGTGTTACTAGGTCTTTAATTAAGACCTTGAAAATATTACGATATTTCTGAGTATATTAAAAAAAAACAAAAACCCGACTGGGAGAATTCCCGCCATTTAGTGTTTCAGTATTCGGGCGTTACACACTCCAAAAGTTCGGTTGTTTTTTAACACTTCTAAGTCAAAGTCAAAGTAAAAAAAAAAAATTCCATAAAATCACGGGGATCACTTTGGACACGTCCTAAATCTACGTTGCATTTACACCTCGTAACGCGAGGAAGCTTCTTATTCCAAATTGCATTCAAACATCAGTTGTAATTGTAAGTTTATATTTTTGTAAACATGTTTTCTTTTTAATATACATTTTTGGGCAAAAAATCGGGGCAAAAAATATACTTAATATTGTTATTTTGTTTTTTTATTTCATATAAATATACCCAGTGACATACGCGTAATAAAGATTCATCATCATAACATTCATCGAATCAGTTCTTCCGTTTAGTAGTTACGAGGGAACCCCTCTACAAACATATATACATACATACAGGTCAAACACATAATCCTCCTTATTTGACTTCGCCGCAATATTTAAAGCTTTTACTCGGAATTGTCGATGAATATTGGTTAATTGTAGGTACCTATAAGGAAATGGATTGTGATACAATTTGCAGCAAGTAACAATATTATATAGACGGATACGGAACTGCTCATTATAGTAATATAATCGTACAGGATGCATTCGTTAATATGAGCAATATTAATTCAGCAAGAGGCTGGTTAAGTGTTTACGAGTCACGCCCTTCGTGCTTACATATATGTTGTTGCTACGGCTTTATTATCTAATCTAGTCAAGATACTGTATAATAAGAGCAATTTAATAGCCTCTAAATGGATAATAACAAGGTGCATACCTACTGGCAAGTATATCATAACATTTAATAAGTATGAACACAGTCAACAGTAAATTAAATTAATCTTTGAATTACATAGTTATAGCATAATTTTATAATGATTTTATCGATTAGTGGGTAGTATATATTTTAATAATGCGACCATAAGACCAGCCGTACTATATGGATCAGAGTATTCGGTATCAGGGGAAGTTTGAAAGTAGCGTCAGTGACAGAAAGATTGAGGGGCAATAAGCTAGCTCGTGGTATGGAAATGTGATGAGGGATGAAAGCCATGTTGCGAAGAGAGTTATAAATGAGTATGAATGTGAAAAGATTTAGAGGTAGGCCAAAGTAAAGGTGGATGGATTGTATTGAAATTAAGAAAGGATTGAATGCTGAGATAACGGCTGACAGAAGGGAGAACATGCTGTGCTGACCCCACATCGCATCGAGTGGGATAAGGGCAGGAAAATAATGATGATATATTTTATTAATGCTTGTCTGATTCTATTCACATGCTACAAGCATTGGTTTCATTGGTTCAAAAAAATGTATTCCATAAAATCACGGGGATCACTTGGGCACGTCTTAAATATACGTTGCATTTACACCTGTTCATAACGCGACCAAGCGTTTTTTGGAAACCGTTTTTGGACTATACCTAATAAAATATTTTAATAACGAAAAACTGTATTTACCCGACTGCGAAGAAGGAGAGTAATGTTTTTGGGTATGTCTGTATGTGGGTATGTGCATTCCTTTGGCTGCCTCTGTAGCCGAAACGGCTTGACGGATTTCTGCAAATGAGGTGTCGTTGGATTCGTTTGGATAACGAAAGTGTCATGGGTACAGCCTTTAACACTTTTTTGACATCAAATTGTAAAAAATCTAATAAGGCAGCTTTAAGAAGCCTTTTTGAATGGACTCAAACTTATACTAAAATGGAATAAATACATCATCATGTGTCAAAAAATCGAATATGGCAGATGTACCCTCTCCTCAAGTAAAGTGCCGAGAAAGCTATTCGCCAGTTGAAGTAACCGGTGACTTACAAGATCAATTTCACAACTGTCGAGTAGCGCTATTCATAGGATTAACCGTCCCGCAACTTACTAACACGTCATCTGCCAATTAGCGTCCATTACTTAACGGTTAAATGCAAACACTTGACGGTTAAATGTAAATAAACTCCAATATTTTCTTTTTTTCAATTATTTCTGCGTTTAATAACCCGTATTGTCTTATATTATAAGAATCTTTGTCTTGACTGACTGACTGACTGACTGACAGACAACGCACAGCCTAAACCGCTGGACGTAGAGACTTGAAATTTTCAGTGTAGGTAAACCTTGGTACGTAGGGGTGTACTAAGAAGGGATTTTTCAAAATTCAACCTCTAAAGGGGTGAAAAGGGATGAAAACCTGGAATTAATTTTTGGTCTAAAACTGCGAATAACCTATATCAAATTAAAGAGCCGATTTTTCTCATTTAGTTGATGTCATAATTACCTGTAAATTCTTTATTTTTGGCATGTTTTTCATGAATAATAGAATACTTTTATTTTGACATATGACAGCGATGATACCACAGATTAGTAATAGATGATACAAAACAAATGGAAAAGGAACTGTCAATGTCAAATTACACTACATTCATTAGCGTCTAAAAGTGTTCGCAGGCATGTACATCCTACTAATATTATAAACGCTAAAGTTTGTATGTACGGATGTATGTATGTTTGTTACTCTTTGACGCCTAAACTGCGGAATGGATTTGAATGAAACTTGGAATATACATAGTACATGTACTGGATTAACATATAGTCTATTGTTTATCCGGGTACCACGCTAGCGAAGCCGCGGGCGGCAGCTAGTATTAAATAAGACGCGTGACAACATAATATCCATCTATTATAGTTAAGTCACAATAACAGCTTTTGTTCTATAATTTAATTACAATGCAGGTAGGAGCAAAGGTTGGTTCCATTCGCGTCATGGATGGTATGAACCCTTATCTAAATAAATTATTTCATCTAGTCTAGTAGAACAACTTCAGTAAAGAAAATAAAGAAGAATCTTTGTCCTGACTGACTGACTGACAGACTACGCACAGCCTAAACCGCTGGACGTTGAGACTTGAAATTTTTAGTGTAGGTAAACCTTGGTACGTAGGGGTGTACTAAGAAGGGATTTTTCAAAATTCAACCTCTAAAGGGGTGAAAAGGGATGAAAACCTGGTATCAAATAAATCAAAAAGGTATTAAGATGATGTAAATTGGATTGTGTGACATGGCAGACATATTTACATTTTTCAGTTACTACATAATATATGGAGCTCTCGTGGCGTAGCTTGCTTAAACGTTCTTGATTGATCGTTGAAGTTAATTAACAGTTTGCGCGGTCAGAATTGGGATGGGTGACCGCAAGTGACATTACGAGCTGAGCGCTTCCGTGCTTCGGAGGGCACGTTAAATTGTCGGTCCCGGCTTTTAAATCGTTAAGCCACGACGGAGGCTTTTAGGCGACCTAAAACTCCGTCAGAAGAGTTGGACACTAGCTCATACGAACTTACACTCAACTTACTTACTTAGTAACTATATTGTTAGATACTGCAGTGCCTACTGTAAATTATCCTGACATACTTCTTTCGCTTCATTCGCTTTCATAATATTCTTCATCGTCGGCATATTCTTTTTTATTATAAAAGGCATACCTACTAAAGATTAACAACAATCTATACTTATAATAGTTCGGTACAGCGATTTAAACAAACCATTTTGATTCTACGCGTATGAAATTCAGCCATTTCACCTACTCGCTATAATCAACAACTGTCAAAACATTTCAATCAATACCGCCATCATTGTTGTGTTTTGTGTTGTCCTCCGTGAGGAAGGTATTTTAGGAACATGCATTAAATAAAGCAAAAAATTAAAGAGACAAAACAAAGAGGGTGTCAACGGCAGGCGCGGTCCGAAAGGGGGAGGGTGAGGGGTCACAGGGAACATGACACATCATGTAATTTGAAAAATCTTCTAAAAAAGCATTTTTCTGCCTCTAGCCGCGATGCCAATAAAAATAGAAGGCTTCCATTTGTTTTGTAATGTGTGCAATAAAATTATGTATTGTGCAATAAAAGTACATACGATGGTACAGAACTTGCTGTACTCGCACTTGACCGGTTTTATTTTATTATTCGTCATGGGAGCACTGGTGGTCTAGTGGTAGCAGCCCCGCCTTCCGATCCTAAGGCCGTGGTTTCAAATACGGTCGTGCACTAATAAGAAATCATGAGACCTATACCAGTACTCTTAAACGGTGAAGGAAAACATCGTAAGGAAACCGGCATGTCGTAGAACCTAAAAAGTTCGAAAACGTGTAAAATGCACGAAAAGCGCACTTTAAATCCTTTCACCACACTGGTTCGAAAGAACTAGTGATACGTAGAGTAGTAGTAGTATTATTCGTCATTGGCTTCTTCATGCGACTTCGCTTGCGTTGTATTTACCAGAATGAAAAATTACCTTTAAGTTATTCCAGGTTACGAACAGAATTCTAGTTTAATCCAAATCCGATCAACCGTATTACCGTAATTCAGCCATAAATATCCAGAGATATAGCCATAAATAGATAGAGAGCACTGATGATAGTGACCCCGCTTTCCGACCCTAAGGTCGCTGTTTAAAATCCGGTCATGCACCAATGGGTTATTCTATTAGAAAAAATAAGAGCGCCATACCAGTACTCTCAAACGGTGAAGGAAAACATCGTGAGGAAACCGGTATGTCGTAGAACAAATAATAAGTTGAGAACATGTGTCATGTGCACAAAAGGAGGCGCTTTGAGGCGCACTTAAAATCCTTCCACCACACTAGTTCGAAGGAACTAGTGACACGTGTAGTAGTAATATGATGATGTTTTTTCCAGATACTCTAGATCCAGGGTCAATACAAAAAACAACAAATTCGAATTTTAAATTTATTCCGTAAAATCTCTGGGATCATTTGGACAAGTCTTAAATCTACGCCTTAATTTACATCTGCTTTATCTACGTTGAATTTACAACTATCTAGTCGTGTCACTGGTGACTACATAATATCACGCCTGTTTCCTATAAAAGTAGGTAGATACCTCTGATCTCCATTTGCTACGGTCCTCGCTTTATTTAAGCATATATTGAAGACAAAAATAGCTTTTCTTTTGTTTGAATGAATTGTAATGCAATCATTATATGTATACCTGGCAGGTATTAGTAGGTTCTTACCGGGTATCTAGTTCCTTCCATTAAAGGTAAAATGTTCTGATCTCAACTACAATCCTTTGTCGCACTATCTTAGTAATTGGAAACTATAAAAAACACGGAAATCGGTATTTACAACAGCTGCTTAGTAGTCCATACCAAAATGAACCTTATAATTAATTCGTTACTATCATACTTAATTAAATATGTAATTATGTATTAGCAATAATGTCGATTAAATTATCAAAGATAGGTAAATAAAATTGTTCACTGTTAACATTTAAAAATTGGCCCTACCTTTTATTACCTACAGGTATCGATTTAAAAAGCTTACAGTTGCATATTATTTTATCGAATAAGGAAATAGTTATTGTACATAGTTTTGCTCATGTGACAGGCAGTATCGATTGGTGGTGTCGGACATTGCCGGTACCAAGCGGGGGATATTGAAGGACTTTTACCTTCCGGTCACGACAAGGTATTGCCAATTTATTTCCGACAGAAACTTAGGCTTATATATCACAAATCGACCGGCCGGAGATCTGTTTACAGATAGGCATCGTTGGTTTATATAGGAAGTATTACGAGATTGGTCCTTACTGTCGGATTTGTTGGAATCTCCATAAGTATTTATTAGGGCTTATTCAAGGAGGCCTATTATACCCAGCTGCTTCTGCTGCGTATGACATCCCGTGGCCACGATCGCTGCAACATGAAATGTCGTGAAAATAAGAAAAGTACACGATTAAGTCCCGTTATAAACTATAAATATGTTTACATCGCGAAAGTTTAAGAAATTATTATTATTATTATAATGGTGATGAAAGCTTATTCACTAAAAACATTGAAATAGGCAAATGCATAACTTAATTTCCGCAAACTTCCAAGTTCTTACACCTACATTTTTCCAGTTCCTCATTCATTTCTTGCTCTATCTACCGAGGCTAAAATGGTATTTGAATTGAAGTATAACAGCGTTTGTTGTGTTTCTCATGTATGATGAGCCATTGTGCCGAGAATATGGACGATGTCGGTCAGGTTATGAATCTAGATATTGAGAGGAGACCCTATAGGAAAGAAATAACTAGTCTCGGCCTTGATCCAATTTAATTAGGTGTGGAAGTTTCGGTACCCGGACTAAGTATAGATAATCGTACGTATCTAATCCGTTTGGACTACGTGACTACGATCACGAAGTCTGCGAGCATTGTAAATATAACGTTAAGGGAATTCTATGATTTATAGTAGCTATTCTTGTGAATAATGAAGCAAAGTTTATCATAGGTTGCAGTTGGTTCGCCATGAATTACTGTAGAACATTGCGACCACTCCACATTTTGAAGATTCTACGTTGTTCAATCATACCGTAGCACCAGTCAGCTACCATGCGTTAATAGACGCACGCGTTTTGTCGAATAGTATTTAGACTGATACTCAAACAAGGCCTTTTCATTGAACAATATATTGAATCGCACATTTTAGTAAATATATAACGTTTGACTCCATTCGGTAGAACTCCATAGAGTATCATAGAGTTTTTTTGTTTATCGTTGGTAATGCCACTGTTAACATGAGATGCGCCTGTGTGTTGATTAAAAAATCCGCCTAATAATCTGAAAGGACTTGCTAACTGAATTTGAGTTATCCTTATATTATAGTACAGACGCGATTGGTAATTATCTCAGCCTGATGTAATAAGGGCTGGCTTAGCGTCTATTCTGTAGTAGCTAGCTTACTTTACTATCCTGTTTTATTCACATAAGAAGCAAACCGGTAGGTACAGGCTGGCAGCCCTCTGCTCTCGCTTGCCCATTGCTTGGGTCAAGGCAAAGCGACGGACTTTATTGTTAAATTGCAGTAATTTAAATCGTTTGTTTTTTTAGAATCGTAATTACGCTAGGTAAGGTTGTACATAATGGATCTTACCTAGGCATTGTGCTACCCTTATTACGTTATTATATCGTCACTTACACACAAAAGTCACTTACCAAAACTAAGCTCTGAATGACAATAAAATCGCCCAAGCAATACAAAAATGTACTTAAAAGTACAAGCAATATAGAGTTGTTTTATTTAGTTTTAGGTATTAGGTATCTATTTACGGTTTATAAAGATCAATATAATGGATAAGTATATTTTATACAGTTTAGCATCTTAAATAGAAAAAAAAGAGATTCTTCTTTTTCTTCCGATGTTAAAATATGTACCTACTAGCTGTCGCCTATGTTAATTCAGTACATGTACTATGTATATTCCAAGTTTCATTCAAATCCGTTCGGCCGTTTAGGCGTGAAAGAGTAACAAACATCCATACATACAAACTTTCGTGTTTATAATATTAGTAAGTTCAGACCAAATAAAAAGAAAAGACGGCGCTCTGCGAACAACAAAAGTGAAGCCACACAAAACCGTGCTCCTGTAATTAAACATACACGCTCACGCACACATCTACACTAAAACCATGATTATCGCTCTTAGTACGTCACACATAGATAAAAAGGTGGCTTCACTTCTGTTGTTCGCGGCGCGCCGTCTTTTCTTTTTATTTATTAGGATTACCAGGATATTGCTGTCTTGTACACACGGCAGTGTATGAGCTAAAGAAACGCTGTGTGTTGTGTATGTATACGTATTATGAAGGACTTAATAACATTAACCTAATAAATTCGAATAATATTTTATACTTAAATAACGACGTAGTAGATCTCAAATAAAAAAAATAGTATAGTGGCCACACGCATAGAGGTTGAATATTTGCTCGAGCGAGCGAAGATCTCAGCTGCAACTCGAGCGATTTGGCGTTGTATGTTTGTATGTTTGTAGGTATATTTGTTAGAGCTTTTACCTAAACTTGTTAGGTCAATAGATTGTACTATGAAAATTTGCTGAGGAGCAAATGAGCTTAATCAGTGAAGGGATGATAAAGATATTGAGTCCCGAAGAGTTTAAAAATAATTACTAATGTACCTATTGAGTGAGATGCCATATGAAAGGGCTTTGTTTGTATATTCCAAAACGATTTTTATTTTTATTCTATAATGTATAGTTTTTAAAATACAGCGAAAAAAGTTCAATTTCAAAACCGTTGTTACCTGAGCTCCCTCTTGTTAGAGTTTCGATGTCTTCGTAGTTCAGTGTCTTCGTAGACTGAATATAAGCATGGGGAAATCCGAACCAGAAGAGAAGTGGCAGGAAAGTACAGGAAAGTAGCGTAGGAACTATTTGCTCTTTTTTTTGTGAAATCCATTTCGGCATAGTAATTTTATGGCCAAGCGTGAGTTGGCCATGAAAATGGGCGATTTTGCCAAATATTTTTTGATGCTACATAATCGACTCAGTTACTTCTAAGGAAAATATCATTGCATCGGAAAAACATCGGCAAAACAGAAGTAGTGTACCTACTTCATAAACAAAGTGTGTAAAGTAAATACAAGAAACCTCAGGGCGCAAATGCAAATCTTACGGATTGTAGACATTGCCCGCGAGATCTCAATTCGGAGCGAACTTTTAATATTTATATACATACAATAGGATATGATAACATCTTTGATTTTTATTATTTATCATGTATCATGATTAGTATTGAATGACAAATTTCCGATATTCATAACAGGCATTTGGAACAGCAGTCATTTTGGGGAAGAAGGAACTGTGGAAGGGAGAAAGAAAGGTGATTTTGAGATCAATATATTATTAGAATCAGCTACAGATAGGTCTGCTCATTGGTTTTTGCAATGTTTATCGGCTCAAGACATCATCATCTTCCTGCTCTTATCCTCTTTTTGTGGGGTCGGCACAGCATGATCCTTGGATTATTGCTGTAAGAGTTTTGGCTAAGGTGTTTTATGACCGGCCGCCTGCCTGACGTCAACCCTCCTTGGGAATGCTTGCTTATTGTATCTCATCCTGTGGTTGATACTATCCCTTAGTCGACTTTTACGACATGCTCGGGGAGAGAAGCATTTATTTAGTTTATCGGCTCAAGACATTATTATGTATATATGTGACGGCCTCGGTGGCGTGGCGGGCGATTGCTCGGCAGAGACGCAAGAGGCGCGTGTTCGATTCCCGCTGCGGAAGAAATGTTTGGATGATCTGTAAATATTTCTTCCGGGTCTGGGTGTTGTGGTACCATGGTACTCGTAGTTT
Source organism: Scotopteryx bipunctaria (assembly GCA_949320045.1). NCBI lineage: Eukaryota > Metazoa > Arthropoda > Insecta > Lepidoptera > Geometridae > Scotopteryx > Scotopteryx bipunctaria. Next base: position 10,388,275 of record OX439440.1, read on the forward strand.
CTGATACCCGCGACATAGGGAATCCTACTGTGGGGTCAGGACCATGTATGTGACTGTTGGGTGTTATTTATTTATATAATAATGGCCAAGCACAGGCACAATATGCATGGTCCGCCCCTATGGCAGTGGTGGATGCCGAGGTTAAAGTCAAGGCTCATACGCAACCTCTCAAAGCACGTCGTGTGGTCAACGTTTAGTTCATTCCACAAAATGTCGAAGGTGAAAGTCAAGGCCGCACGTAACAGATCGAGATACACCCATGCGTTACGTTATGTAACTCTCTGTTATGGTTTATTTATATGGTGCACTAAGTGAAAACAAATAATATGTGAGTGTTATTTTCTAGGATGAATTTTCTAATGCAATAAAATAGGTACTTCCTTCCTACTATGCTGCAGTTCCTCATAAATTAGGAATAGTATTATTGTTATTTTATTTAGAATAATTCATGAAGGTTAGTAGAGTAGTTTGTTTTATTCGGTCTGTCGCTTTATCACCTGTGTAAGAGTAAAATATGTCTTTTATAAAGTGCCAAGGTACACGTCAACATTTTATACAAATACCTACATAATTCATCAGTAGCTAAATTATTTTTTTAATATAATTTGACATTTTGAGAACTGTTAACATACTAAACAACATTTGATTTTTTATTTTCTGTAGCCTCGTTCCATAATATTTTTATTGAAATACTCGTAACAATTAAGATTAAAAAAACATAATAAAACAGGCCCATTGGTAAACATTACTTTACTCATCATCATCTTCCTGCCCTTATGCCACTCTATGTGGGGTTGATATCATGATCATGATCATGATCCTTGGATCATGTTGTAAGAGTTTTGGCTAATGTGTTTTATGACCGGCTGCCTGCCTGACGTCAACCCTCCTTAGGAATACTTGCTTATTGTATCTCATTATGTTGGAGAGCATACTATCCCTTAGTCGACTTTTACGACGTGCTCGGGGAGAGAAGACTCCCAGTCCAGCAAAGAATATAAATTTTATAAATTATATTAAAAAGATGATAAAGTTATCTGGTGTCTAAACGTCTGTAAAATTACAGTAAGGTTTTTGTGAACCTATCCGTGAATTATACCGCCTGTGCCAGGTTTCAGTCGCGTTATGACGTTACGTAGCCCAAAGTATTTTCATTTTTCTGGGAAAAAAAATTGTAAGTAGGTAAGAGTTTCATTTGCTCAAAAGCAATGGCGTTAGTTTTCCAAGCACTGCGTTCGTTTTGAGGCCCATTGTAGGTTCTCACATCTACCTGCTACGAGTACCGCAGCCATGAAATTGCTTGCTCTTCCAGAAAATTGTACACGTGTTTACGGCATCCGCAGACTCTTGCTCTACCACGAACCTCCGCCGGTAACATACATACATATTATTACATACATATTATCACGCTCGTATCTATAATGGGGTGGGCAGAGCCATAAGAAAACTTGCAGCTACAACTGATTCAAAGTACCAAGATGGATATGGTGAACCACGGTGACCGGTGATTAGCCCATCGCCCATATAGATGGTCCATCATGTTGGAGAGGATAGTATCCCTTAGTTGACTTTTTACGCCACGCTCGGGAGAGAAGCAGCTGGACGCAATCTATTGTTTTTCTTTACTCCTAGTCCGGCGGACAAGTATTAAATTTCACACTTTCGTTTATTTTCCGAGGCTCGTCTTCTGAATTTCGTTCCTCACGGTACTGCGGATGCTCATCATTTAGGTATTGTCTGTGCGGAAGCGTACGGAACATTTATGATTCGGCTCGAAGGACCAATGAAAACGGCGCACCCAAAATGATGAAAATCAAAATATTTGTTAATGCATAAAACTTTAGTTTTTTCAGAGGTTCGTCTTCTGATTTTCGTTCCGTGCAGTACTGTGGTCATCGTTTATTTTATGTGCACGGAACATCCGCTATATGCCGAGAGGCACTACTCTTGGCGATGTATTGTTGTATATTGATACCTAACCTCCTGGCAAATTTACAAAAAAATGTTAAGTAAATAATAATAATGCCTGTTTATCAATTTATACATAACAGAGAAAAACTAAAAATATCTCTAATCTATTAAAATCTATTAAAATAATACAATAAGTATTTTCCTGCAATCAACGCGCAGGCCAAACCTACTGAAGCTTGAAATCTGAAATTTGGAAAGTAGCTTCCTTTTATAGCAAAACCACCCACTAAGGCGGGATTCTTTGAAATTTAATATCTAAAGTGGTGAAAAGATGTGAAAACGTTCGTATGGTACTTTTAACAGACGGTGCGATTGGCTTGACACTCGGTTTGGATGCTTTAAATACAAAATTAATCCTACTAATATTATAAATACGAAAGTTTGTGAGGATGTGTGGATGTGACGATGTATTTTTGTGCCTCAATCACGCCGTAACGGCTGAACGGATTTGAATGAAAGTTGGAATATACAAAGTATGTGTGCTGGAATAACATATAGGCTACTTTTTGTCCTGATACCACGCGAGCGAAGCCGCGGGCGAGAGCTAGTGGACACATAAGTCAGGGTTTTTCAAAATGACCTTCAAAAATGGCTAAATTGGGGTATTACAATTTACAAAACGCGAGCGAAGCCACGCGTATAAGCTAGTTTACCTTATAAATTACTCGCTGAGTAATATTGTCATATTATTATCATACACGTATATATATTGTCATACACGTAATATGCATTTAAAAAATGTGATTTATGTGCATGCTTATAATGGATATCTTATATGTATGGTTAGGGTAGCTCACAATTGATCACTGGATACTGGTAACAAGCCAGGCCACGACCAAAATTCCTGGACGCCTAAATATCGTAATAAGCAGCTTTGTCGAGATTATAAATTGCTTGAAGCAAAAACACGAAGAAAAGCCTAGTTAGAGTTTACTGCTTGAATAATGTTTTGGTAGCATAACAAATTACGATAGTTGTTTTATTACACGGCTGCTAAAAATAAATTCAGATTACTATCGTGGCATGAACTGAAAAAGTAACCTTGTCCTCTTTGTCTCAAGTCAGGCCAAACGGATCAAGGCGAATATGTGCAGCTTGTGTACTATTGTGCAGCGACAAACCTCTTCCAACACGCAGCCTGTTATCATTTGCATTGTTCATTATCAACATTTGATTACTTGATTACCCGATGAGAGACACGAAAACCATGCTATACGTTGTAGGGATTAACTGTAATTACTTGTTAATGTAGGTATTTACTACGGTTCAAGAGGATAGCTTTGTTCACAGTAATTTTTCACTCAATGTATAATCTGATGAATACATCATCTCTTGATTGCATTTGATTCTGTTTGAAGTATCTTTATTACAATCAATGAGAATAAGTTTAATTTCATTCATCGTCTAGTGTTACGTAAAGGTAACGTCTCGACGTTGTCGATTACTGCATCAACTTAATCTTCTGAATAAGTTCAATGTCAGGTACGAAAGAGTCGTGATGGCGGATGCAAGGCCCAGTTCGTCGGAGGACGAGTCGTGTCCACGTGAGACTTTACTGGGGCGAGGCTTTCTCATAAAAAAACAAGTCATGCACGTAGAAACATTGATGCACATCCAGGCTAAGGCTATGTTAAATTGAAATAATTATAGCCTTTTGATGCGGAGTAATCTGAAGCCAGAATAACCATAGTTTTACCAGCTCATACACAGTAATATTAAAATCAGGATTTTATTCAGGTAAAGGTGTCCCTCCACTCGTTCTGTACTTAGCAGCTCTTTACAACTACATCTGAAATTATTCGTATTCATGCCACAACCTAAGTTTTGGCCAGCTGTGTCTGCCTATCCCTTTCTTTGATTTCCTATGTATCCCAGGACTTGTATATTATAAAATATGCAAATTTTATATACGATTCCCTACATTGTAGAACATCTTCAAGAAAAGAAACTGCGTTTATTATCTAACGTTTGGAAAGTCATTAGACATGAAACGCAATGTGCAAATCGTTATACTTATTTCTGACATTGTTACTAGTGTTGCATAATACCTACTTTATTTTAAAATATCATTTTATGAAATGAATGATATGGTGTTAGTAATATTACTTATGTATAACTTTATATAGGTAAGTGGTATGGACATAATTAGGATAGTAAAAAATCCTGTGAGTTCACGTTTTGACAAGGGTCCACCTACTTAAGTGTGTTTCAAGGTTCTCTGACACATCCATCATGTTCGCTCAGTAGCGGAGCAGTAATTTCAATTACCATGCCCTACTAATTTTTTTCTACAGTATTAATCGATCCCAACAGTTTTTGAAGTACCTATTTGGTATCATAATACTGATCATCATCATTTCCCTGTCCCTGGTCCAGGTGGGGTCGGCGCAATATGTTTGCCTCTTCCGTTTTCTCCTATCACTCGTCATTTCAGCACTCACTCCTTTCACACGCTATAGATGTATGAGTCAAGCGCAATAGATATTTTTTTTAAAACGTTACTGAATTCAGCAGCCTACATAGTCCCAATTTTAACCTTATAATCAAAATGATATAAGTATCACAAGTTATCACTGTGTGCTCAAGGCGATACAATTTGCTGTCACTTCGGTTACGACGGTGTGGCACTGTGCAGATTTATTGTGTCAGGGCTGGCTTCTGCGGCCGAAGCCTTGCGACCTCGTTGACCAGCGGCGATCGTGGGCGAGCGACCTCTTCCCTACCAGCGGTCTATCGGCTTGATTAGCCGTACTAAATTAGCCAACTGAAGTTCGTATTGGCTAATCATCTATAACATGACAAAAATAAGCCAACTGTATCGTACTTACTGAATTTAAAATGAGTTAGGTACTTACTGATCATAGACTACGAACTTTAAGAATAGATGTAGATTTGCATCAAGCTTCTAAGACTTATGTTCTGTACATTGATTGTCAGTCATTCAGTAACGTAAGAGTGTATACATTTAGATGACGTTATTCAATGATCATCAAAGTTATATACAATAAGGCAGCTCGTTACCTTTTCGTACCATTATCGTTGCAAACTTTTATTAAGGTCAGTATTAAATATTTCCTGATCTGTCGACACTGCTGCCAATTATTGCGCGAGAACTAGAAGGCACGCTCTGGAACCGTCGGATCTCAACGAAGGTCGGCCGTCACACTCAAGTGCCAAGTTCCTGGAAGCCCTTGATCGATCACGTAGATTATTTTTCTATTGAAAATGACAATTATACTAACTACCATGAGACTGCTGTAATAAACCCTATTTGAACGTCCACGGGCAATAAAAGTTCCCCTGGTCCATCTAGGAAAAATTAGGTGGACCACAGTTAATAAAAAGTGACCGTAGTCTAACCAGGTGGTCTAAGCAGGTGGACCACGACTAATGCTACTAATATTCCTAGCTTACTTTTGTTTCATAAATCCTATCTCCAACGAAACACTTGGCGTATGTGGATCGCATTTGCACTTGATTTGATCGCTTTTTTCGGTTCAGTACCCACTGGACCTTTATAATTGGACCCTACCTTCATTATAGTACCTATTCGACCTCCTATCAAAAACATGGTACCCACTGGACCTTCAAAATAGGAAAGTACCTACACGATAGGACCTATTCGACCTCCTATCAAAAATTTGGTACCCACTGGACCTTCATATAGGACCCATTGGACTATTTGGCTCTTATCTTTTAGAACGTTACAGTACAGTCGTGCAGAAAAGTAAAATTGTTAAAGAAATAAAAACAATGGTTTTATTTCTAATATTGTGATAAACATCTGCTCCTTTCTCCTTATTTCAGCCAGTTAGGTCTGAAAGTCAAAACCTTAAAAAACCGGTCAAGTGCGAGTCATATTCGTACCCGAAGGGTTTCGTATCATCGTACATGTACATAAATGTTTCTTATATGTAATTTAATTTTTATTATGTTTTGTTATAGAGGCAAAAGCGGCAACATATTACGGTCCATTAGATACAGCCCGCTGACAGACGGACGGACGGACGGACAGACAAAAAGACAGACAGATGGACAGCGGTGGTTTAGTAACAGGGTCCCCTTGGCACCCTTCGAATACGGAACCCTAAAAAGTACCACGTGTCGGATATATGCCAAGTTCAAATATTCTACTAACCGACGACGGATCGTTCACTGCCTTAGCCCTTAGAACACAAGAGCAACACTCTGTTATCTTTCGGAAAGCGCTATACATTTTTTGACAAGAAACAAACATTTCTATGGTAATTAACGATCCTTGGTCCGCTATTAGAACATTTGAACCGAGCAGTAAATGACTTGGATTACCTATTTACGACCTCTCAGCTTTATCCGCACAGACGGAGTCGTTTTTATGTACCTATTTAAATCTAATTGCTTATTTTGAGGTCTCATTTCGGAAATCGGTAACCATTTTACTGTATAGCCGGACCTTGAAGCTACATAATTAATTTAATAGAGCTAACTATAAATAATATACTCATTGTATTTGATTTGTAGCTTGTTCTACAGTTTATTGTTTGTACAATAGAAAGTCGTGTTACAAGAAAAGTGTTGAATATGAATGTGAACACAGGCAGAGGAAGGCCTAAGAAAAGATGGAATGGATTGTGTGAAAGAGGATATGCGTGTGAAAGAAGTGAGTACTGAGATGACGAGTGATGGGAGAAAATGGAAGAGAGAAACGATAAGGGCTAGGCCGAGAATTAAAATAATAATCTTTTGTTCAACAAGTGAGTAAAGTTATTTTTTATACTGAGGTAAGAAAAATAATTGGTACAATTTAAAAAAAAAATGTTAATTCCCGCCATTTAATTTTATAAGTATTTATTTATTAAGATGTTGCGTTCGGAAACTGCGCTGCTTGACTTTTTTTATGAAAAAAAAAACATGACATTATTAGTAAGCGATATTAATGTTTACTAGTGTATGTTTTAAATATAACGTCTTTAAAAAGGTAATAGTACAATTAATAACTTAAATTTCAATAAATAACACAACATTTTGTGCCTATGTTGCTTAGGAGTTAAATCGCTAGGCCAAAATGAGTTTCTGAACGAACCATCATCGCCCATTTTTAGGGTTCCGTACCCGAAGGGTGCTAACGGGACCTAATAAAAACTGAGTCACCGCTGTCCGTCCCTCCGTCAGTCCATCCGTCCTTTTGTCAGCGAGCTGTATCTCTTGAACCGTAATTGGTAGAGAATTGAAACTTTTACAGAGAGTGTATTTCTTTTGCCGCTATAACAACCAATAATGAAATAAAAAAATAAAAGGTTTCCCCATAATAGAAACATTTATGTACCTACATGTACGATGATACTTGGTGTGCGAATCCGGCTCGCACTTTACCAATTTTTTATAAAAACGCGGTTTTCAATTTTAGGAAGTTTTCATATCGGTATTCAATTTTAGGAAATGTCCATACATTTAAGCTACTCCGGCACTCCCTTCCGTCAAGGCCATCTTTAACCTATTGGAGGCCCTGGGCATATTAGGATAATGGGGCCCCTAAGACTTTGACAGAACACTATTTTGTTAGAATAAAAAAGAAAGTAGATAAGCAATCTTCTACATTTATTTTTATTGACAGTCACATTAAATGAATAGATAATATAATAGAATTCACAAAAGTAACTCTTTTAGCATTCACAGGTTAGGTACTACTTAAGAATCTATTGAAGAGGAACCCTTCTAGATTTGAGATGGGCAAAATCGTTAATCACTCCTTCAAAATCTATGTTTTTGAGCACATCACATTCTATGGACATAGTGATCTGGCAGGAACTAGGGGGCCCCTGTCGATCACGGGGCCCTGGACACTTGCTCAGAGTGCCCGGTGGGAAGGAGGAGTCTGCCTTCCGTTAAAATCTTGTTGTGAACGGACCGTGAACATATTAATTAACTGAAACGCTGTTAGATAATATTTGCACTATCCGTAGCGGAAAACGACGCATTTTGAGAATAATAAAACCGAACAGTAGTGGAAGGACCATGATTTCTCATGTTTTGGCTGATCTGTAACCAATTATGTACACAGGTAGGTGTCTGCTTCTGACTTAAAACAAAATTACCGAATACCGAGAGACAAAAAGTAAATTGGTACAAGATTGATTAGGTAGCACTAGTGACTCAGTATTCTAATTATATCAGTTCCTGTTTGGTACCTATCCATTATCAAGTTCCGTAAGTAGGTACGTACATTGTACGTACTATATCCTTTACGACAACTTGTCTTGTAAGCAGCAAAAACTGAGTCATTATTTTACAGACAGGATAATATTATGGCCGCAGATTTCTTAGTAGGCATGTCGGCTAATAAATCACCTTAAGGTCATGAACAATGTCAGTTGCTACCTAGTCGCTTATTTCTATATTTTCTATACATCCAGATTAATCAACTCACCTAGGTAGGTAGCACTACATTCAATTCGTTAAGTGCGCGTGTCCCAACGACCTTTTTCGCTTTGTTTCGATCTCAAAGTTAGAAGGGTGACATAGAAACACGAACAAAAATAGTCGTCATCGAACCACTAGTACGCGCAATTATACACGTGTGACTACGAATTATTCATCGATTGGCTTCGCTCGCGTGGTGTAAATTTTGACAGATAGAGATTTTACCCCCTTTTGAGGGTTATTTTGAAAAACTCTGAAACGCGTGTCCACTGATTTTGTAAGTATCCTAACAAAGTTTCGAGCTAATCGCACCACCCGTTAGAAAGATCTTATACAAAATTTTACACCCCATTTTGCCCCTTTTTGATTAAGGGTTGATTTTGAAAATTAAGTTAGCTTATATGTGAGTCCAGACCCCACACTATTTACATCCTAAATTTCATCAAAATCGGTTTAGTAGTTACGGATATAACAAACATTCAAACATTCACTCACACAAACTTTCGCATTTATAATTTTAATAGGTTGATGTCAAAAATGACAGCTGATGGCAAAATGACAGAATACACTTAAAATTAAGGTTGATACAATAAAGTAGCTAGAAGAAAAAAACAAGGCTGTAAATATAAATTATATTTAAGATTGTTGCTTATCATCATCATCATCATCATTTTCCTGCCCTTATTCCACTAGGTGAGGTCGGTACATCATGTTTCCGTCCTCCGTCCCACTCACTCCTTTCACACGCATGTCCTCTTTCACACAATCCATCCATATTTTCTTTGTAATATCAAAGTAACCATTATAGACTTGATTTCAATGTGTGTGTTTGAAATCTAGTCGCGCGAGTAAAGCATCGCGCTAACCGCGTAATCGCGTCAAGTAGGTCAACGCCTAGATGCCTGTAAACGGGCCATATTTTTGGCAATTACTTGCTGCAATTGTATAGCCGCTAAGTTGCTGATTATGTCGCTCAATACAGTGAAATACTTGCTGTGTAGCCCGGCGATGTTGCCAATATATTTCAAGTTCTTGCAAGTATTTTATGTTTAGCCGGCTAGAATTGCACATGATTTATCCCGCTTTGCAATATCGCCGTATGTCGTCTCTGCTCTGACGTGTAGGTGCATCTCTTTTCGGTATAGCTTCGGTATCCGCCATTTTGACATTTACTACTAAGATCTAGCCGCAATATAGCTTAGCGTGTACATGCAAAATTCCTCAGTAATCCAGTTGCAAAATATTGCTGGACTACACTCGGCTACTACGCTAACGCTAGCTAACTACGCTCAACTACACAATTAATTGCACTATAAAATTGCAACTTTTCTAGCCCGTTTACAGGCACCTTTATTAAGTAAGAGCCGATTTCACTATTCAAACTGAACGTCGATTAGCTTCTAACTAAACTGAGTTCAACAGCTGTCACTGCTGTCAATTTTCATACATTTTACAGCTCAGTTTAGAGTTAAACGTGCCGTTCAGTTTTAATGGTAAAATAAACCTACCAAACGTAGGTCAATAAGGCTAAATTGAAGAGGCGAAGGGACCAGATTAAATCTGGTCTCTTCGCCTCTTCAAACCAATTCAAGTGTCGAGACCAATATAAATAATTTGATAAATTCCGTTGTTTCTAAAACTATGATAATGGAGGTTTTATTAATGGATTAAATAATGGAGGTCAGAGCACTGGTGGTCTAGTGGTAGTGACCCCGCCTTCCAATACTAAGGTCGTGGATTCAAATCCGGTCGTGCACCAATGAATTTTAACTTTTTATGTTCTACGACATCAATCGTAAAACATAAAAAGTTAAAGTTAAGAAAATATGTTCCAAGTGCATGAAATGAGCCTCCGAGAGCCTTTGAGGTGCACTTTAAATCCTTTCACCACACTGGTTCGAAAGAACTAGTAGATACACGACTAAATAGATAAAATGGAGGTTTTGTTTTCTATTTTAGGTAATTTGGGGTTTATACATGAAGGCTATTATGCGCTACTCTATTGAATTATAAACACAATTCTTATAATATAAGATTATACTCACATGTTGGTTTATTCAACAAAATACATCGAAATCAATAAATTAACATTCATTACATGTTGTTCTCCCAAAATATTTATATTTTTCTTCCACCTCTAAATCGGTTACTAGGTACCAAGGAGTATTTAATCATTCTACCAAACAAATGAGGTTTGTGATAATGTTTAGCGGCAATACACAGTGCACAGCAAGGAGATAAAACATAATCTCATCCTATTTTGTTTGCAATTTTACCCCGTTGCAAACTAGATGGCGCTGCTACTTTGGTAGCAAAAGTTAGAACGCGCTATCGAAGCGTTTTGGTGATATTCGGACATTGGCGTGAGACATTACCTCAAATCACAGTCAGACGTATTTATATGCTATTTTTGAAACGTGTTTGAGCTTTCTAGCGACGACACGATGGAATGAAACTATACAAAATCAAAAACTTTATTAACATAAAGTCGATAAAGTCGATTTATTATGATCCATAAAAATATTAAGACTTAGATCATGATTAATTAAGAAATGGAATATGGTATTTTTATTGTTAGAAAACTAATAACAGATGTTTCATTTGATTCTGGAACATCATGAAACAGCAGTACCTTTCTTCTTCTTTCTCTGTTGGACTGGGAGTAAAGAAATAACATAGAATGCGTTCAGCTGCTTCTCTCCCCGAGCATGTCGTAAAAGTCGACTATGGGATAGTATCCTCCAACATGATGAGATACAATAAGCAAGTATTCCCAAGGAGGGTTGACGTCAGGCAGGCGGCCGGTCATAAAACACCTTAGCCAAAACTCTTATACCATGATTCAAAAAAGATCATACTGTGCCGACCCCACATAGAGTGGGATAAGGGCAGGAAGATGATGTAATCTGACATACAATACGAAATAAAACAAAATAGGCATATAATATATCTAATCAAATTATAATTATAGTTAATATTGTAAAATTACACACACACGTCCTATTTAAGGTTTCCGAACCCAAAGCGTGCCAATGACGGACGGACAGACGGATGGACGCACAGTGGTGGCTTAGTAATAGGGACCTTATTACTAAGCCCTATTACGTCTACCAGAGGGCTGTATCTCATGAACCGTAATTAGGTAGAGAGTTGAAATTTTCAGTGTGTATGTCTATTGCCGCTTATAACATGATATGGGTTTTCTACGTTAAAACCATCAGATCTTCATTACTGTGGTTTATTTCCAGCTTTTCAACAATATCAATTCTTCCTACAACACCATTAGCTTTAAATGACCGACCAAAAACGACCACGTCAAAACAGTATTCTGTCTAATATCAAATCGGTGTAGGAACCTTGGGTAGGAACTATTTGGTGAAATATTATAACTAATAAGTAGGTTAAGCAGTAAGGAGGTAACACGCTATAATAAAATGAAATAAAAGGGGGCAGTATTATTTTATTTTCATGCCTATGTATGCAATGTACATAACTTTACCTTGCATAGGCTCCTTTATTATCTATCTATAATATAAAAATGAATCGCAAAATGTGTTGGTAAGCGCATAACTCAACAACGCCTGGACCAATTTGGCCAAATCTTTTTTTAAAATGTTCGTTGAAGTTCAAGGATGGTTTTTATGGCGAGAAAAATTAGAATTATTGCTGGAAAAACCTATATGTTTATCCCCGAGCGAAGCCGGGGCGAGTCGCTAGTTTATTATATTTTTTTATTATTATCATGTACCAAATTATTTTATTATTATTTTTTTAATTAATTAAAAAAAATCATGTACCAAATTGTTCTGAACATAATTATATGTGTTCATGATTCATGCAATTTTCATAATTTTTGCCTTTGATTATACTAGGTATACTAGCTTTCACCCGCGGCTTCGCTCACGTGATATTCGGACAAAAAGTAGCCTATATGTTATTCCAGCACACATACTATGTATATTCTAAGTTTCATTCAAATCCGTTCAGTCGTTACGGCGTGATTGAGGCACAAACATACATAGTCACACATCCACACATCCACACATCCTCACATCTTCACAAACTTTCGTATTTATAATATTAGTAGGATAATCAAAGATTTTTGCTATCATTTTTGATGGAAAATCCTGAAGCAAACTTAATTAAAATCGGCACATTCTATACCAAAATGTAGAGCTGATTTTTCTGATTCAGCTGATGTATTATTCACCTATAAATTCCTTATTTTGAACATGTTTTTCATCAATAATTTGACATGTTTTGATATTGTTGAAGGGAAGTCTGTATTATATAGACTAGCCCCCGAATACTCAAACGCGACTCAGAGTTGAGCACGTCTCAACTCACGGTTTTTTGACAATTTCTGATGAAAATGTGTCAAAAAAAATAATCGTCATTTTGAGACGTGCTCAACTTTGAGATGCGTTTGAGTATTCGGGGGATAGTCTTTTATTTTTGAATTCACGTAGGTATAAATTGGAATCAGTATTAATCTAACCTAAAGTAGAAAATGACCTCTGTAATTCAAAACATAAACTGGTTTCTTAAGATTTTTTTTATAGTCTTTACTTTTCAAATTTAGTTCCAGAATCACGGCTTCAGTTTGACGGATTTTGATGGATTTTCGAATCTATACTAATATTATAAAGCTGTAGAGTTTGTTTGTTTGTTTGTTTGAACGCGCTAATCTCTGGAACTACTGGTCCGATTTGAATGATTCTTTCAGTGTTGGGTAGTCCATTTATCGAGGAAGGCTATAGGCTATGTTTTTTTTCTTTCAAAATTAGGGATCCGTAATAAAATTGCTATTTTGTAACACAAGGTGTAAAATCGAAAACCTATTTTTGCGTGCGCTGCAAAAACTATTGACAATAGAACAAAATGATGTACTACGGGTTTGTAGATCCCATCAAGACCTACAAAAAAGTCCGCGAGAACATATATCTAGCTATCATGGTTTAATCACAATAACCGATTTTGTGTTCAAAATAATTATGAAATCGTCTGAAGAAAAAAAAAACTACGTTAAATATGTATCGTAATATTAATATTTATCGAAATTAAGCATTATGTTATCAAGAGTATTTATGTAGAAGTAAAATACTTTTTGTTTCATCTCAATCGGATATTTCGTTTAAAAGTTATCACGTGTGTAAGATGTTAAGAGTTGGTACCTATTAATGAGTTATGGGCCATAGTCCATTTATTGAGGGAGGCTATAATATAGGCAATATTTTATCTCGGTATTTCCACAGAAACGAGAAAAACGCGGGTGAAACCGCGGAGCACAGCTAGTTTAAAATAAAAGGCCAATCACTGACCTAGTGGTCCGCGGAATTGTGTCATCTTTCACCTTAACACCTGATGTGATCAGTGATGGCAAGTGGAATAGCTATGTGACCCTCCAGAGGAGATTTGGACCCTGGGTTAGTCCTCACCAACCTCCTTCTTTATTTGACCTTCAAAGCAGCTGTACCAGGTACCTCATATTAGCGTCCTGATTGGGTATCCCTCTACTTCGGATACCTGAACCTGAACTACTCTAGCTGCTCTATACTATCTCCTCTATTGATTGCTGTGTATTGCGAGACAACTATGAGAGCTTCCATCCACAATCGTGTGGTTTCTATACTAAAGACTCAGAATACAGTTATTCTGAATTCTGAGACTTAAGACCAAATAATCAAAAGTTATATTAGGGGTGTTAGTTTAAAATAGTATCGTGGGTAGTTTTTTTTGTAAATAGGTTTGTTATATTTTGTAAATATTTTTAGTAATAATTTGTTTTATTATGTTTGTTAGGATTTTGTAAGATAGGACTCAATTAACTTGAAACGTCTCATTTTACACATACAAGAAACGTTTTTTTATTGTACGATGGTACAGAACCCTTCGTGTATGAATTCGACTCACACTTGACTAGTTTTATTTACGCTCAAGCCTGCTCAAGCTCATGGTCCATTTCTCCTGCCGAAAATATCTACGTTACATTCTCTTTTCAAAATAAGTGTAAAGAAAAAGTTTTTGATACAAAAGAGTTTGTTACCTCCACTGCCCATTCCAGTAGTTTTACACTTATATTTATTGCTTTGAATCAAAATTATTCATAGTAATTTTATTGTTCGTCAGACGAAACATACGTGGGATCAAACCACCCAGCGGTTTAAGGGCAGGAAAATGATGACTCAATCGTGTGTAATTTTTTTTTGTCAGTTTTCGATAATCCGTTTACATCTCGCTTGACTCGTGATTTTGTATTGTCCTCAAAATATTATAAATAGTGTGACCTGACAAGACAAGGTGATAGTTACCTAGGTAGGTATTGAATAAGGTGAATGTTTTTCTACAAGGCTAGTTAGTTAATAGCCCCTTTTCAGATCACCTTAGGGTTTCGTATCTCAATAGGAAAAAACTGAACCCTTATAATAAGATTAAGTTGTCTATCTGTCACTCTGATTATTACATACCTATCAAGACTTTTCATGAAGAACGGGTAAAGGTTAAATTAGTTTATATTAATCATCATCATCATCGTCAGCCCATAGGTTCTTCACGTAGGGTGTCTTTGTCCAAGTTTCATGCGCTTGGGTTTATCTCAAATGGTAAAGGAAATCATCAGATATGAACTACACCTAAAAGAATTTGAACAGATGTGTTAATATTTTGCTTACGTAACTTCAGGTCAAAGTAACTTTTTTAGGGTTCCGTACACGAAGGGTCCGTCCTTCCGTCTGTCAGCAGGTTGTACCTCATGAACCGTATAGGTAGAGTTGAAATTTTCACAGTGTGTTTCTATTGCTGCTATAATAAAAATAAAATAAAAGGGGGCCCCGTACAAGAAACATTTGTTGGTAATCCATCATCGTCTATCTATTTAAAAAGTCTATACCTAAAGTCATATTAAAAAGCACATGTACAAAGGTATTGAACCATTCGAGTGCGAATTCGACTCGCACTTGACTGGTTTTTTATTCCTATTTCAAATACCAATATAATATAAACACACACAGCTAAAAAGCATTTACAAGTATAGTTAACAAAATTAGTAAAATAGAAACAGTCTACTTTAATTTTTACAAACAAAATAAAAATAATAGTTAAAATTATTTTGTTAAGAGCGCCATCTGCTTAAAATCATTTGTATCATAACGTTAAATTCTACTCAACCTACCAACATAATCTAACCCACACAAATAGTATTGTAATGAATCGCTTGATATGTGCGCGTAAAGCACAGCTGTAATTTTAGTTTCCACGGTTTCAACTAGATGGCGTAAGTGATTGTTTATGTTCTACTACAAGCCTAAACATTCCTAACTCAGTCTCACAACAATATTCGTATTGTTCACCTTTTTGGAGCTTTGTAAAGTTAAAAAATGTGTGATATTCCAACTTACAAGTGAGTGGTCATGTGCAAGTAACTGAACACTAAAATGGGTCAATTTAAATACGGCTGAATAAAACTAGCTGATAAATTGAAGATTTCAATCGGAACTGTTTAATAAAGGTAAGTAATCAAAATTAATTTTAATGAGTATATTGAATTGTCTCAATCATGATGAAAGTATTTTTGTCAAATGGTTGGAAATTAAGCTGATCGGTGTAATAATAGTATTGAATGCATTTGCGGGGTTAATGACCTCGTCCTATCTAAGTGTAGGTTTATAGGGCGAGCACTCCGTCAGCTCTGTTGCCATGGTAACGCTACGCCGCCGCCGGCTCCCCATCGAAGTTGATTTTTGGTTTCACTGTTTTTATTATTTGTTATAATAATACTCGGGATACACCATAAATTCATTTGATAAGTAAAGAAAATGGAACAGACGTGCTGTACGACTAAAAATATTATATCCATGAAAAAAGAACGAAAAATTGATTAGATTTTTTTTTAAGTAGGTATTTACTAAATATTATTTATTAACAGAAAGAAACTTACAACTAATACAAATATAAGTACAAAATACAAAAGAGACAGTCGGGCTATCTAAAGGCCGTTGCTAATGGTCTATAGATAGCTCACCTGATCAAGCTCATCAGACGGTGGAAGCGTGCCCAAGACGCTGGCCGCATTGCCACGCTGAATAGCAATACCTATTGATCCGTTGAGCCGAATAAGACTCCGCTCTTGGATCGCGCATGCGAATTATAAAACTAATTCAATTTTTTTTTAATTTACTTTGTAAAGTAAACACTTTTCAAAAAATTAATTGACAAGTAGTTGTTGAAGGGTATGGCGAGGATGGCGGAAGGCCAGTGTCACATGCCAGGCGTGATACGCAACACCCGGGACTACATTCGTTCGCTGGTATCGGCCGCTCCGGTGCCGGCGTCCCCGGAGTCAGTGGGTCGTGAGCCCTCGCCCCTCTCTACCTTCTCGGGGGACGATGAGTCTCTCATTACCTCAAGGTTAGTGCCTGACATCATTTGCACGAAAGATTGTATATTGTTAGTACATATTAAGTCTCGGTACGGGTAATCTTAAGTATTTCTGCGGTTTTTCGTTCTGGCATTATCTGCTCCACTGAGAGCACTTAGTGGTCTAGTTGGTAGTGGGTGACCCCGCCTTCCGATCCTAAGAACGTAGGTTCAATACTGGTCGTGTATCAATGGATTTTTCTGCGCGAAAAATGTATGTGCGCTATACTAGTTCTCTCAAACGGTGAAGGAAAACATCATGAGGAAACCTTCGGCTTAGTCAGCTCCGCACGCATTGACCATGTCTTTCCAGTGGACAAGGCCGACTAAGCTGAGAGGATGAAATAGATGCTGGGCAGGCCTTCTCCATTTTAATTCGTCCCGGGCATTACAGCGTCCTGTTTGTGAAGGTAAAAGTTGCCTCCTGACGCTGTATAAATCATCTACTATAGTTGGTAAAAGGCCTAAGTGACTGATACATTTGCATAAAAAGTTGTATTTTGTTGGTATTAAGTCTCGGTACGGGTAATCTTAAGTATTTCTGCGGTTTTTCGTTCTGGCATTTATCTGCTCCAGCCTAACCGGAGTCGGACTGTCGCTCGTGTCGTGTGCCCTCGCCCATTGGGGACGATGAATAAATTGGGGGGTAAGATGATGAAATTTAAGAATTTCGGAGATTATCTACCTGAAGTATTGGTAAAGTAAGTAAATTCGTATGAGCTAGTGGCAAACTCTTGTGACGGAGTTTTAAGGCTGCCTAAAGGCCTCCGTCATGGGCTAACGACTTAAAAGCCGGGACTGACAACTAAACGTGCCCTCCAAAGCACGGAAGCGCTCAGCTCGTAATGCCACTTGCGGTCACCCATCCACATTATGACCGCACACAACGTTGCATGAGCGCTGAACCATCACCATTAAAATAGGTGTGTACATAATGTAAAAGTTTATAGGAATATCTCATTTATTTGTCTTATCGTGTTTAAAATTAAACTTATTAGGACTTAAACAAATCATCCTACTACTAATTACTATTATCATTTTTCTAATAAACATCCCCAAAAGGGATGCAATTTGGTGTCAATGTTTGTATGGGAGAATCTGGTTTAAACGCCGCATTATCCAAATAATACAAAACAGGCCCTATAATGCTGATAATCCGCAATTTGTATGGGGACCGCTGTCGCCATACTTGTCCCCTCTTTTTCCACCATCATGTTGCTGCAGTAGCCTATTGCTTTATCTCCGAGGAGTAACATAGAGTTACTATAACAACCCCTTACATTAATACTACTACTAGCCATGCCACTAGTTTTTTTTGAACCTGCGTGGTGTAAAGATTATAAGTATAAATGCACCTCAAAGAGGCTTCTTTCGTGCACTTGACACAAATGTTTTAGAACTTTTTAGGTACTACGACAAGCCAGTTTCCTCGCGAAGTTTTCCTTCACCGCTTGAGAGTACTGGTACATCGCACATACATTTTTTCGAGCAGAATAATCCTTTGGTGCACGACCGAATTCGAACTCCTGACCTTAGAATCGGAAAACGGGCCACATAACCACCATGTTCTCAATAATAAATACCGAGTGCACTAACTCAATACTATTTCTTATGATACTCCATGTATTTGTTGAGGATTAAAGAAAGGTACAGAACTGTACTGTAAGGATTATCATCACTTATAAAAATAATCATACTAATATTATAAAGAGGAAAGATTTTTTGTTTTTTTGTTTGTTTGTAACGAATAGGCTCCGAAACTACTGGACCGATTTCAAAAATTATTTTACCAATGGAAAGCTAAATTACCAGGGACCAGTGTAAGCTATAATATTTTTTTGAAAAAAATTGGGATCCGTATGAAAATTGCAATATTGTAACCCAAGGTAGAAAAACCAAAATAGTTTTTGGCGTGCGCTGCGTAAACTATTGATTAAAGAACTAAATAATGTACTACACGCGTACGAAGTCGCGGGCAACAGCTAGTAATAAATATTTGTGGACATTTCAGACAACACCATCTAGCCCCAAACTAAGCAAAGCTTGTACTATGGGCACCAGATGGCTGATAGTATACTTATAAGTTTGTTTTTGTAAATACATACTTATAATACATATTACTACAACACCCAGACCCGGAAGAAATATTTGCAGAACAGACAAACATTAAGCATTCAGGTCAGGAGTTCGAATTCGATCGTGCACCAAAGGATTATTCTGCCCGATGGTCGAATGACATCGTCAACATAGCCGGGAATCAGTGGATGAGATTCGCGAGGGATCGGAGAGAATGGCGTAATAAAGAGGAGGCCTATGCCCAGCAGTGGTTGGAGACGGGCTGAAATGATGATGATGATGAGACAAACATTTCTCCCGTAGCGGGAATCGAACCCGCGCCTCTTGGTTCTCAGTCGAGCACTCGCCCGCCACACCACCGAGGTCGTCATTATAACGGGATATTTACTATGATTCGATGTTTTTTGTGTTTCCCGATGTTTCTGCACAGTTCTAATCATGTTAACCATGATAGTTTAAAAAGTTTTACTGTAATAGAAAGATACGACATAAAATGACCAATTAAGTAAGTTCGTATGAGCTAGTGGCCAACTCTTGTAACGGAGTTTTTAGGCCGCCTAAAGGCCTCCGTCATGGCTAAACGACTTTAAAGCCGGGACCAACAGTGTAACGTGCCCTCCGAAGCACGGAAGCGCTCAGCTCGTAATGCCACTGCGACCCATCCCAATTGTGACCGCGCACAACGTTGCTTAACTTCAACGATCAATCAAGAACGTCTAAGAAAGCTACACTACGAGCGCTTCTCGTGAACGACCAAGTAAAGTACATGCTTGCGTCGGTTGTGTGGAGTTATTCCCGCTCGTCCCCACGCCACAGTTCGTTCCCATCGAAGATCATCGGGAATACCATTCCTTCTCGTCCCCACGTAAAGCAACTTTTCGGTAGCGATCGTCCCAATTTAGATTTCCAGGGCGAATTAATAGCATTTAATATCAATACATATACAATTTATGCACAAGCTATGTAATTTGCAACCTAGTAGTAACGTCATATTTTGTTTACCTTAAAGTAAAATCGAGTCACCTTGCTTCTGTAATAGTCGTTATTGGATCCTCATCATCCTAGCTATCACAAGGTCAGGCGCGATCGCAGTCTGATATTTAGGGGGGGGGGGGGGGGTCATTAGTAGACTTATTTTAACCTGCTTCGTAAGAGTCTGGGTGCCTGTAATAGGTTTGTGCAAACCTGTGACACAAGTCACCAGTGCTCCCACTCCGCAAATTAATCCAAGAATGAAGTAACAATAACTTAATAAATGATAAGTAGGTATGCACGTGTGAGTGAATGTGTGTATGAGAGTGTATGTGGGTGTAAATCAGATTTTATTGCAGAATTATATTGTACACGTTATAAAACAAATGGAAGCCTTCTATTTTTGCTGCTCAAAAGATCGACAAAATTTTTAACGGCTTTCGAACTTATCTTTTTAATGGCGTCTGACCTTTTCCTGCAGTGGTGTTGGCAAATAACTCGCAGTACTTGCAATGCAGACCGCGGTCTGTATGTGAGAGATTTAACCAATGATATATTTATGAAAATGAGGCCGCTGAGCGTACTTTTTTAAGTCCTTTCCATTTTTCACTCTATACTGTATGGAAAATCATCTAGAAGCTCGTTACAATGATGTATGT
The DNA here is from genome assembly GCA_949320045.1 of Scotopteryx bipunctaria. NCBI lineage: Eukaryota > Metazoa > Arthropoda > Insecta > Lepidoptera > Geometridae > Scotopteryx > Scotopteryx bipunctaria. The sequence continues at coordinate 10,408,767 of OX439440.1, forward strand.
ACCTATGTATGGATGTTCGTATGAGCTAGTGGTTAACTCTAGTGACGGAGTTTTTAGGTCGCCTAAAGGCCTCCGTCATGTCTTAACGACTTAAAAGCCGGGACCGACAATTTAACGTGCCCTCCGAAGCACGGAAGCGCTCAGCTCGTAATACCACTTGAGGTCACCCATCCCAATTGCGACCGCGCACAACCGTTGCTTAACTTTAACGATCACGCAAGAACGTCTAACGTCTAACGTCGTTACAATTAAGATGATAGATAATGACGTGTACGATTTGGGGGGGGGGGGGGCTGTCCCCTGTGACCCCCCCCCCCCCCCTCGGACCGCCACTGCACGAGGTTATCATTCTACTGGGCAAGTGTAATACTGACGCGTTTGTTAGTTAATATTGTTGGCAGTACCATTGTTTTTGGGCAATTTATTTGTATCGGCAACTCTCTCTTGCCTCGATAGATGAATTAGAAAATCGTGATTGTTGTGGTTTTGATTTGAATACACAATTTTTTTTTGCTGTATTTTCAACTGTTTTATTTTAACCATCTAGAAAAATCGAAAAATCATTACAGACCACAAAGATCAACATTATTAACAAGTACTTATTTATAAAAATCCGACTGTGTAAGATTGAGGTAGAACAGTAGGTCTGACATATTTGATTTTGTGACACAATTATGATGATGGTGATGAATTTGTACCATTTTAGTCTACGTTTTACGTTCTACGTTTAAGCGCTCGTGGCGTAGCTTGCTTAGGCGTTCTTGATTGATCGTTGAAGTTAAGCAAATCGTTGCTGTCCCATCCCAATTTATGACCGCGCATATCGATGCGCGGTCATAAATTGGGATGGGTGACCGCAAGTGGCATTACGAGCTGAGCGCTTCCGTGATTCGGAGGGCACGTTAAACAATCGGTTCCGGCTTTTAAGTCGTTAAGCCATGACGGAGGCCTTTAGGCGGCCTAAAAACTCCGTCACTAGAGTTGGCCACTAGCTCATACGAACATACATACGTTTTTAGTTATACCATCTTAGTTAATTAAAAAAAATATATATTTGTGGACATTTCACACAGTGCCATCTAGCCCCAAACTAAGCAAAGCTATAGGAACCAGATTGCTGATAGAATGATAATATACTGTAGCGGCCACTCTTAGTACTGCTCCTCGCCCCCCGCCAACCCCGTTACCTCCTGAGGTCCGTTCGCCTGGCAGAGCGCCCGGCCCACGACGCCGCCGGCGCCGGCACTAGCCAGTCGTAACCTCCTTACCGAGCCGGTAGGCCGCGCGCTCCATCACGGGATCGATCGTTCGCGTTTTAATCTTCTAATTCCACACGGTATAATACTCTTTTTTCTTTGTAAATCTATATATATACTAATATATATATATATATAATATTATAAAGCTGCAGTGTTTGTTTGTTTGTTTGAACGCGCTAATCTCTAGAACTACTGGTCCGATTTGAATGATTATTTCAGTGTTGGGTAGTCCATTTATCGAGGAAGGCTATAAGGCTATGTTTTTTTTTCAAAATTAGGGATCCGTAATAAAATTGCTATTTTGTAACACAAGGTGTAAAATCAAAAACCTATTTTTGCGTGCGCTGCAAAAACTATTGACAATAGAACAAAATGATGTACTACGGGTTTGTAGATCCTATTAAGACCTACAAAAAAGTCCGCGAGAACATATATCTAGCTATCATGGTTTAATCACAATAACCGATTTTGTGTTCAAAATAATTATTAAATCGTCTGAAGAAAAAAAAACTACGTTAAATATGTATCGTAATATTAATCTTTATCGAAATTAAGCATTACGTTATCAAGAGTATTTATGTAGAAGTAAAATACTTTTTGTTTCATCTCAATCGGATATTTCGTTTAAAAGTTATCACGTGTGTAAGATGTTAAGAGTTGGTACCTATTAATGAGTTATGGGCCATAGTCCATTTATTGAGGAAGGCTATAATATAGGCAATATTTTATCTCGGTATTTCCACGGAAACGAGAAAAACGCGGGTGAAACCGCGGGGCACAGCTAGTACATACTAAAATGACTCCATAAAGCCGTCAGATAGGATTTTTTAAACTCTAGTGCCAAAAAAGTGTCATCGGCTGTATCTATGACACTCTCGTTATCTAAACGAATCCAACAACACCTCATTTGTCAAAATCCGTTCAGCCGTTTCGGCTATATATGCAGCCAAAGGAATAAATTGGAAATAGCTTCGTACAGACGCCATGTTGGAGTTTTTGACACTTCATTTAATTATGTATGCCTATGTATTTTTCTGGATGTCGAGAGTGTTCTCGTTATCCAGACAAATCCAAAGACACCTCATTTGTCAAAATCCGTCCAGCCGTTTGGACTACAGCTTCAGTCAAAGGAATGCACATACATACATACCATACATACATACATACACCCCAACACATGACCCTCCTTCTTCACAGTCGAGTAAAAAAGAGTCCTCTCTTTTGTAGAAATTATGCAACACAGAGTAAAAATAGTCGCTCGTCTGATTTAAGTGTATCTGAAGGTTCGAGACTATTTCCAGCTTTTTCCCGGATCTCCCGATTTTTGGGAACTTCATATCCTACGGTATCAAATGTCATAGTTTGTATGGGAGTTGTCGCCAGCATGCGAGTGAAACTGCGCGGGGCTACATGTGTTATATATATTTTGTTTTGATATTTATTTTTTGCCTGATTTAATACAATTTGTTATTAATTCAGCTGCTTCTCTCCACGAGCATGTCGTAAAAGTCGACTAAGGGATAGTATTATCTATACTAATATATATAATATTATAAAGCTGCAGTGTTTGTTTGTTTGTTTGTTTGAACGCGCTAATCTCTGGAACTACTGGTCCGATTTGAATGATTCTTTCAGTGTTGGGTAGTCCATTTATCGAGGAAGGCTATAGGCTATGTTTTTTTTTTTCAAAATTAGGGATCCGTAGTAAAATTGCTATTTTGTAACACAAGGTGTAAAATCGAAAACCTATTTTTGCGTGCGCTGCAAAAACTATTGACAATAGAACAAAATGATGTACTACGGGTTTGTAGATTCCATTAAGACCTACTAAAAAGTCCGCGAGAACATATATCTAGCTATCATGGTTTAATCACAATAATCGATTTTGTTTTCAAAATAATTATTAAATCGTCTGAAGAAAAAAAACTACGTTAAATATGTATCGTAATATTAATCTTTATCGAAATTAAGCATTATGTTATCAAGAGTATTTATGTAGAAGTAAAATACTTTTTGTTTCATCTCAATCGGATATTTCGTTTAAAAGTTATCACGTGTCTAAGATGTTAAGAGTTGGTACCTATTAATGAGTTATGGGCCATAGTCCATTTATTGAGGGAGGCTATAATATACGCAATATTTTATCTCGGTATTTCCACGGAAACGAGAAAAACGCGGGTGAAACCGCGGAGCACAGCTAGTCCAATATAATGAGATACAATAAGCAAGTATTCCCAAGGAGGGTTGACGTCAGGCAGGCGGCCGGTCATATAATACCTTAGCCATAACTCTTGCAGCATGATCCAAGGAACATGCTGTACCGAACCCACATAGAGTGGGATAAGGGCAGGAAGATGATGATGATGTTATTAAATCGACTAACGAAACTTTTTGTCCACTACAATTATACAAATACTTCGATAGAATGCTGGAGAAATTTTGCAGGCAAGACCTTTTTACTGTGGGTACCTACTTATTATAGTTTGCCTTGTTAGTTTACTCGTCATTTGTATATTGTACTAGCCACCGCCCGCGGTTTCGCTCGTATGGTACCCGGATAAAAATAGCCTATATGTTAATCCAGTACATGTACTATGATTCCAAGTCTCATTCAAATCCGTTCAGCCGGTTAGGCGTGATCGAGGCACAAACATACAAACATCCTCACAAACTTGCACATTTATAATATAGTAGGATTGTATTAAAAAAATCTTATTTGGTAATTTTATTCTACCATTCGAATTTATATTCTTGAATCATTTAATTCAGGATTCCTGATTAAATGTATCGCTACAAATTAATTAGTTGAATGTGAACGTGGCGAGACTGCCCTTTATCAGTCGGCCGGCAGCTAACTACGTAAATCTCGAGTGCACCGTAGATAAAGGATTTAGCAGTTTGTTTATGCGTTGCACCGGCATCAAGCGGTGCGGGCGGGCGCGGGCGGGACGTCAGTCAGCAGTGCGCGCGCGATGCGTCCACTGATGTACGCGCCCAGCACGCCCGCTGCGCAGTAGTTGTCCGTCTACCATGGCCGACTGGTCGCTCCTCGACCGCGAATGGTTACCCGCGTTACCGCCGGCTTCCTTCGACCCCTACCAGTACACGGAGTACGGGCTGCCCTACTACCAGGATAAGCCGCAGCCCCCCGTTCAGCCACGTCCCTACTCGTCGCCGCCGTCGCCGACGCTCACCCTGCTGCTGTCCTCGCCGCGGCACCTGTCGCCGCCGACCTCCATGCCGCCGCCGCTGCCGGTGCCCTACATGCCGTCTGCTCCCAGGGGGTACGTACATTTACATGCGGCGACCTTCGCCCGTGAGTCGTGAGCGATGTTCCTCTATCATCACATCATATTCGCGACTCGCGAGTGTCACTCAACGTTATCTGGCATTCATAAATTCCGACTTTGATTTGTTTTCGAATAAGTGGTGGTTAGTGCTTATGAATTCTTTCCATTGTAGTCCAGTCAAATGAACAAAAAAAAGGGGTCAACTCGGAATAAGAGAAGAAATTCGTATACATATTCATATTTGCGTTCTAAAAGTTGTCTCAAAAGTCACATAAAATATCGTGAATTAGTAGTTAGTTTATATAGGGTTATTATTCACCGAGATTCACAGTTGACCTTGCATTACTGTATGTATAGCTGCTCCGCCTTTTATCTCAAAAACGGTTGAGTTCATGAAAAATGTTAAGTACAAAATCTGTCGTAAATTTTATGCTCTACTTTTTTAAATAAATGTTAACATTATTAGAGTTATAGAAACTTAGATAAGCGCAAAAAACTATTTTTTGACCTTGAATAACTTACGAGTTACGACTCATACACGATATTTTGTGAATATTGAGAAAACTTTTAGAAGGTCCAAATAAAGGTGTACATATATGAGTTTCGAGCTTATTACTCTCTCATTCCAAGGTACTATTACTAGTCGTGTCACTGGTTGTTTCGAACCAGTGTGGTGAAAGGATTTAAAGTGGGTTTGAAAGGCATTTGACACATGTTTTAGGTCTACGACATGCCGGTTTTCTCACGATATTTTCTTCACCGTATTCCAACCTTTATACGACTGGGCTAATTGGTAGAGTAACAAATCATGTTTTTTTATTTTTCGGTTTTTTTGCTTAGCAGATTATTGGTTACTAAATATCACCAGTATAAAAACAAAAGAAAATATAAACAAAATAATTTTACGTGATATTTAGTAACCAATAATCTGCTATGAGTTGAGTACCTTGCTTTACTTATAAATAATATTCGTGATCCAAGCACAATGGAAGATAAACTAGCTAAACTAGCTAGCTTACCTATGGAATGGAGTACCTAGGTAACCTTTTGTACAGATAGTAAACTTGACATAAGTGCCTACACTTTGTGAGTATTCTCTGTTGAACAAGATTTTATTATATTTGTCAATATTACTAATCAAGGAATTCGCCATTTTTTCACTTCACAAATAATGCAAAATTTTGTTTAGGAGGTATACGTATTAGAATATTTGTAGTTCAATGATGCTGGAAACTGCATTACTAAAATTGAAATATCCTTTTTACCTGACTACGTGGGGCAAAACGAGGGTTAGTGTTTAGCAGTTTATGCATTTTTGTATGTATTGTAATTATTTTCATCTGTTCCCTCTTAGCCTCTAATCTAATTTACTGGACAGATTTTGACAAATAAGGTTTCAATTGATGCGTTTTAGCGGTAAGAGTGGCATAAGCTGTACATATTGGAGTAGACGATCAGTCAATGAATGCAGGGTTCCTCATTAAAAAGCAAATAAACATAATCGTGTTTAACATAGCTTGACGTGTATGTTCTAGAAATAAGAACTACTAACGCAGGCGGAAAATAGTTAATCTCTATAGAAAATAAAAGTATATAAAACAACAATCACTGAAGCTAGAACGCTAAATGTTAGTGTAGTTTTCTTGTATTGCAAAATAAGGAATATTTTGAAACAATATAACGTAGAAAGGGGTGAAAATGTTTATATACAAAATTCTATTCATTGAACTTACAAACTTAACTTTGCATTAATATGCTTCAATAAAAATGATAAGAGGAAATATTTTTCCTAAACTACCCCGTACAAATAATTGCTGCAATGGGCGTTACAAATTGTGTGTGAATTTCAAACGTGTTCTTCAATTGTTCTAAAATGTGTCTTGATTGAACGTGCTTCAGGGTTTTACAAGAAAATAAAATTTAGTTCTTTGTGATATTAAACTCGCGGCCCGATCGATACCAATCTTGGGTCAAGCATCTTAACAAATAAATTGGATGTTTGTGCCTCAATCACGCCTTGACGGCTGAACGGATTTGAATGAAACTTGGAATATACATAGTACATGTAATTGGATTAACATATAGGCACTTTTTTATCCGGATACCACGCGAGCAAAGCCGCGGGTTATCTTTATACGACGGCCTCGATAGCGTGGCGGGCGATTGCTCGGCAGAGACGCAAGAGGCGCGGGTTCGATTCTCGCTGCGGAAGAAATGTTTGCATGTTCTGCAAATATTTCTTCCGGGTCTGGGTGTTGTGGTACCGTGGTACCCGTAGTTTCTGATACCCACGACACAGGGAATCCTAGTGTGGGGTCAGGACTATGTATGTGACTGTTGAGTGTTATTTAATGATTTACTAGCTGCCACCCACAGCCTCGCTCGCGTATTACCTGGATAGAAAGCAGCTTATTGTTAATCCAGCACACGTACTATGTATATTCCAAGTTTCATTCATATCCGTTCAGCCGTTTTTGCGTGAAAGAGTAACAAACATCCATACATACAAACTTTCGCGTTTATAATATTAGTAAAGATTTATTACATACTAGCTGCCGCCCGCGGCTTGGCTCGCGTTGTACCCGAGTAAAAAGTAACCTATATGTTACTCTAGCACACGTATTATGTATATTCCAAGTTTCGTTCAAATCCGTTTAGCCGTTTGGGCGTGATTAAGGCACAAACATACATCGTCACCTCCACACATCCTCACAAACTTTCGCATTTATAATATTAGTAGGATCTACACATATACATACCTACAGACATATACATACACTTCTGTATTTAAACTGAAATATGGCTGATTTGATTTCAAAATGTTCCAGCCTTTAGGTACTACAGTTATAAACTTTTGTTTGTAGCCTTAAAAAATGTTTTAAATTGAATTTTCTTTCTAAGTAGAAGCCCTACATTATGTATTGTTTCATCAAACCATGAACTTCCGATGAAACCCTTTAACCTAATAAACTCCGAACAAAGAGATTTTTTGTGCCTTACCTTATTGTTCTACAAAATGAACTCATGATGAAATAAAAACTTTAAGACCACTTTTCTCACCAACGGTTGAAAAAGGCTTTTCAATAATTACAATATTAGTCAACATTAATCTGTTGGTTACAGTAAGTAACCGTTCGTTTGTACGTCGACGTATTGCGGCCAGTGGCCTCTTCAATAATATTCGACAAACGAATTTCAGAATTTTTCAAATCTACTCCTTGAAAGGGAAGTGACACAGTAATGTCTGAAAATATTATTATACCTACGCTACTTTTATATTGTGCCTTTTTAGTATATTCAGCCAAGAGTTATCTTATATTTTTAATTTCATATTTTATTATTTTTCTACTGATTCTACTGGCTATGAATTTAATTTTCGATTTATCAAAAGAGCACGTAGAAAAGACATCAACGCGCGATATACTTGTCTTTAATATTAATACTAGCTGAACCCGCGAATTTCGTCTTTGCCGAATTAATAATGCAAATTTTTAAATGTTATTTTAGGTAGTTATTCTGCTATTCGGAACGGAGACAAATCCAACAATTCAAAAAGTTGAAATCGGTCCAGCTAGAGGCCCTTACTCACAGCCCTGCAAGAAAAAGAGAGCTGCTGACGACCCGATTGATATGAATGACATCGTTAATTATTAAAATATTATAAATGTCAAATTAACTGTCTTGTCATAAATTAGTTTGGGATCGTTTTACAGGATAAACGTAGCCTATGTCCTTCCCCGGGATAGAATCTATTTCCTGGCCAAATTTCATTAAAATTTGTTCAGCAGTTTAGCCATGAAAAGGTTTTATTTATTTATTTGAAAGCTTATACATATGCGCATGATACAAATTAATATAACACTGGAATACCACTATTGAAATAAGAAAACAAGTAAATAACTCTCACTTTATGTGGTGCGTGAGAGCGCGCGCGCGCGTTTCTGCGTGTGTGTGTGTGTGTGTGTGTGTGTGAGAGTGTGATCGTGGGTGGGTATGTGTGTGTGTGTGTGTGTGTGTGTGTAGGTATGTATGAGGGGGAAGTGTTTGTATGTATATTCGATTTGTGGGATATTTTTTATTTGGATTAGTTTTTCCGTTTCATCGTATGTCAGAGAGTAAAGCCATTTTTTTATTAATTTCTTGCATTTGTTGGTAAGTAGATGGTATATGTTAGGTAACAGACAGACAGAGTTACTTTCGCATTTAATAATATTTTGGTTTGGATTAACTAAGGCCTTTTACATCTATAGGAGATGATTTATACAGCGTCAGGAGGCATCTTTTACCTTCACAAACGGGACACTGTAGTGCCCGGGACGACTTAAGATGGAGTAGGCTTGCCCAGCACCTAGTCCATCCTCTCAGCTTAGTTTGCCTTGTCCACAAGAAAGATATGGTCAATACGCGCGGAACTGATTTAGCCGCGGGTTTCCTCACGATGTTTTCCTTCACCGTTTGAGAGTACTGTTATAGCGCACAAATTTTTAACAGAAAAATCCATTGGTACACGACCGGGTTTGAAACCACGACCTTAGGATCGGAAGGCGGGGTCCCTTCTAACAAGACCACCAGTGCTCTCATGATGGTATGAATTAATATGTATAAAATAATCTGTGTATTGGAATAATAACAATAATATTATAAAGAACATTCAAAAAGTTGTCATCATTATCATGTTGCCTATACAGTCCACAGCTGAACATAGCCTCCCCATATCACCGGCGAAAAATTGTATCGTTTGTAAAATCATACATAACCTATATTATTTTATCGTTTGATTTTCCTCCTGGAAATTGAGTCGCGGCGAGCGGAGGTGTATCACAAACAAGCATCTAATCAAGAACATTGCAGCGCTCTAGTTTAACTTCTGAATTAATTTCAAAGTTATGATCGTATTCCAGGATTGAACAAAAGGACAAGTTAGGACCTCGTATGGGCAGTCTACATTACATTCATAGTAATATTAGTTAGGAAGTTCGTATGAGCTAGTGGCTAGCGCTTGTGACGGAGTTTTAAAGCCGACTAAAGGCCTCCATCATCATCATCATCTTCCTGCCCTTATCTCACTCTATGTGTTGTTGGTACAGCAGCAGCTTCGGAGAGCACGTTAAATTGTCGATCCCAGCTTTTAAGTCGTTAAGCCATGACGGAGGCCTGTAAGCGGCCTAAAAACTCCGTCACAAGAGTTTGCCACTAGCTCATACGAACTTACTGTAGCTTATGTCCTTCCCCAGGATGGAATCTATCCCCTTGCCAAATTTCATCAAATTCTGTTAAGCCGTTTAGGCGTGAAAATGTAACAGACAGACAGAGTTACTTTCGCATTTATGATATTAGTGTGGATACAAGCAAGATATACTAACAAGTTTATACTTATTTTCCTTTGTAGAACTTCAGTGACAGATCTTTTGAAACAAAAACCTAGATCATCAAAACATGTGTCAATTGTACCAAAGGAGCTTTTGATACGCACTTTAAATTCTTTCACAGTGGTTTGAAAGAACTAGTGACACGATTAGTAGTATTAGTAATCTATTTATCAATTACTCATTATAGTTCAATAAAAAAATACAAAAAGTGCGTAGGTACCTACGTCAGCTTCGATGATTTATTGGGAGAGACTTGAAATTTATTTCAAAAATTGTATTCCTAAAACTTATAAGCTTCAAACTTGGCTCAAATATCTATATTATATTAAACTCTTACATTGCATAATTTCTCACTGACTAACAATCAACGCATAGCCCAACAAAACTATAAGTCCTAGAACTTCCTAGAAGCATGAAACTTAGACGGTATATTCCCCTTATGGTGTAGTGCACTGAGAAAGTAATTCCCAAATTTCAATTCCTAGAAGAAGCAGCGAAGACGCAGCCTGTAATTTGGGGGGGGGGGGGGGGGTCACTAATATATCGAGTATTATCGAGTAAATCAATTATTTGCATTGGGGCATAAAATTGCTTTTTTTATTTTGTCAATTTTTAGAAGATTTTTCAATATTGTGCAAAAAAAATCTCAACGCGGAGAATGTCACGGGGCGTATCACTAATTTCTCATTAATATTCATTTTCTAGCTGCCGCCCGCTGCTTCGCTCGCGTGTTGCCCGGATAAAAAATAGCCTATATCGTCACTGGAAAGGCAAAATTACGTAAGCGTCAAAATAGGTATATTGAGTTATTATCCTAAAATAGCAGTCCAAATACAATAATATGAATTGCTGGACATAGAAAATAAAAAAAGAATGAAATCTTACGTTGACGTCATCAAAATTCGATAATTAGGTAAAAAGTAATGATTAAAAAACGAAAAAAAAATAACTTTAAACAGCTATTTCTCGATTGGCGCTTACGTAAATTTGCCTTTCCAGTGACGATATGTTAATCCAGCATACGTACTATATATATTCCAAGTTTCATTCAAGTCCGTTCAGCCGTTTAGGCATGATTGAGGCACAAACATCCTCACAAACTTTCACATATATAATATACTAGCTGCCGCCCGCGGCTTTGCTCGCTTGGTACTCGGATAAAAAATAGCCTATATATTAATCCAGTACATGTACTATATATATTCCAAGTTTCATCCAAATCCGTTCAGTCGTTTAGGCGTGATTGAGGCACAAACATCCAAACTCACAAACTTTCGCATTTATAATATAAGTAAGATATCATTTATAATAGGCAACCCCAACGACGCAATTCAACGCCTTTTAAAACCCTATTATCTAGACATGCGCAAAACAGTGCTTTAAAAAGTAATGCAATGTGACATTACATTTTGTACCGAGTAATATCACATTCCTTATCCAAGCAATCGCTACTTATTTAATACTAGCAGCCGCCCGCGGCTTCGCTCACGCGGTACCCAGATAAAAAGTACCCTATGTCCCATTCCAGCACACGTAGGTTAGGTACCAACTAAGCACAAAGTCGAGTAGTTCAACTACTGTCCTGCTCTAAGACCACATAGTAACCCACCTGCAGTGTTAACAGTCCAAAATATTATCGCAACAATTTTTTTTAGACGCTAATGAATGTAGTGTAATTTGACATTGACGGTTCCTTTTCTATATGTTTATATCATCTATTACTAATCTGTGGTATGATACCACAGATTAGTAATCTCTAATCGCTGTCATATTTTATGTCAAAACAAAGTATTCTATTTTTCATGAAAAACATGCCAAAAATAAAGAATTTACAGGTAATTATGACATTAACTAAAAAAAATCGGCTCTTTAATTTGATGTAGGTTATGTGTAGTTTTAGACCAAAAATGATTTTAGGTTTTCATCCTTTTTCACCCCTTTAGAGGTTGAATTTTTAAAAATCCCTTCTTAGTACACCTCTACGTACCAATGTTTACCTACACTGAAAATTTCAAGTCTCTACGTCCAGCGGTTTAGGCTGTGCGTTGTCTGTCAGTCAGTCAGTCAGTCAGGACAAAGATTCTTATAATATAAGATTAATCTACATGAGAGAGAGGGGGTTTAGTCGATGCTTAGGTGTGATATGTAATGCTTAATTGCATCGAGTAATGTGCAATGCTACAGTACTCGGTCGCGTAATATTACGCGTAATTCATCAATCACATTACTTACACATGTCTACTAGTATCATCTACGAAATAAAAAGTAAACAGAAGTGTACTTTATTGGCTTCAGTTTGCTAATGGTCATTATTCATTCTGTGGCAAAAGAATTGTGATTTATGTGTTCCGCGCGCTTGCAACTAGAGCTGTTGATGGAGCATCGAATCTTCGTCGTAAAAAGCAACTACCCGTGCGTATTAATTGATCCATAAACTAAAGGCATTGTTTTCAAATTGTTTCTTGTAAACTTATACTCATTTCCATTCACGCACGCTATTTTTCTTGGACACAACACCGGTCTATTTGCAGAATCGTGAACAATCAACATCGTCATTAGAGGTAACTTTGTTCTAACGTATCCTCTACTTACTATGAGTGATAGTACTTTCAGAACAGTGAAGCAATGACAATATTATTATTAGTTACTAGTTTATCCGCGCGGCTTCGCTCGCGTGGTTTTAACTTTGACTCTTTTAACTTTTGACCCTAACACGTGTCCAATTATTTTATAGGTATCCTAAACCAAACGAATTTTTAAGTTAATCGCACCGCCCATTAAAAAGTTTCCATACAAACTTAGAACTCCCTTGCACCTTTTATGAGATAGACCATAGACCGACCATCTTTAGTGCGCATCGCTATTTGACAGTGACAATAGCAGGAACACATGTATAATATATATTTGACGACGGCGAGTGCTCAGCTGAGACGCAAGAGGCGCGGTTTCGATTCCCGCTACGGGAGAAAAGTTTGTATGTTCTGTAAATATTTCTTCCGGGTCTGGGTGTTGTAGTATTATGTATTATGAGTATGTATTTACAAAAAAAAGTATGTAAGTCATCAGCCATCTGGTGCCCATAGTACAAGCTTTGCTTAGTTTGGGGCTAGATGGCGCTTTGTGAAATGTCCACAAATATTTATTTATTTATATTATATACAAACTCTATTGTGGACTAAAGACGAATGTATTTATTGTTCCGAGAGGCGAATCGTTATTAAAAGTAAGTAATTAAAATGTGTAATTAATTATGTGTAATAAAAGTTCAGATCATATGCTTGTAATAAATAATGTTGCTATGATATTTGTGTGAATGTAAGCGTTTAAACGTATTAATATTGTAAATGTTTAAACGTATTAATATTTTGCTCTTTTACTCCTTGCTTGATTTCTGTGAAATTTATGTTTTGATAGATAAGCCATCTTCCGAAATTTTATAAGACCCATATAAAAAAACTCAATAAAATGCGTAATTCAGGGATACTAAAAGAATAATTACCCTTGTTGGACGTCCGACAAGATGTAAATAAAATAATAAACATTCCACTATTATCTTTTCACAGGCAGTCTATTATCAAGAGTTATTTGCAAAAAAACTGCTCCAATTATTGCACTTGTCACCGATAATTAAGAGTAATTACCTATTTATTCATTCTGTAACAGGGCTATTCAATGGTAATAGATCCGATTAAATATAAGTTGATATTTTGCTTGTTGATTCTTCTGTATTCATATGAGTGGAATACTTGTTATAATTATATCCTACTAATATTATTAATCCAAAAGTTTGTGAGGATGTTTGTTTTATAGTATTACTAGCTGCCGCCCCTGGCTTCGCTCGCGTGGGACGCGGATTAAAAATCTATACCTATAAAAGAGCTTAACCTGACTGACTGACTGATTCATCGTTGCCGAGCCGAACCCGCTGAAAGGGGTGAAAACGTTTGTATGGAACTTTTTAACGCGTGGTGCGATTTGCCTAAAACTCGGTTCGGATACTGTAAATGCAAAATAAATGGGTATGTGTTTCAGGATTTTTCAAAACAACCCTTAAAAAGGGGTGTAATGGAATGTCAAAGTTTGTATTGGAACTTTTTAACGCGTGACGCGATTTGCTAGAAAATTCTTTCGGATACTGTAAATACAAAATGGACATGTGTGTTTTATATTTTTTCAAAACAACCATAATAAGGGAAAAACGGGTGTCAAAGTGTGTCATCATCATCTCCCTGCCCTTATCCCACTCAAGTGGGGTCGGCACAACATGTTTTTCTCTTCCATTCCACTCTATCAGCCGTCATTTCAGTATTCACTCCTTTCTTACTAATATCATCATTCACGCAATCCATCTATCTCTTCTTTGGTCTACCTCTACCCTTGTATCTATCCACTTTCATATCTAACATTCTTCTCGTCACATGACATTCATCCCTCCGCATGACATGGGTGTCAAAGTGTGTATGGGAACTTTTTAACGGGCGGTGCAAATGGCTTGAAACTCGGTTTGAAATCTAACGCGTACAAAGTCGTGGGCAACAGCTATTACACAATATTACATCACTCAGACATAGAAGAAATATAACCGGAAGAAGCAGGGGGATACTGCACCATACACCCCAACGAGGACGTCAGTATAGCTTGTTATAATAAAACATTCTTGGAATTATGTGAGGGTCCGATAGATAGTTCTATAATTAGAACATTCTTAGAGATATCGGATGACTGAACTAATTAACGGGAAATGTGCTTAGATGAGCAATTTATATTTACAAGACCTTTAAATAGATCATGCTCTGTGATTTTCTCTTCTGTCATCAGGGTCTTAATAATTCTCGGGAAAAATATATACAGTCACATCATGCTAAATACTACATACATCTATAATATCTCGTCCTTTATCCATAATGGTGGGCAGAGGATCTCATTGTATGTACCGACACATTAATCCAAGCTGAAACAGAATAACTCGCCTTTGTTCGGTCATCGTGCGGTGAAGGAACAAAGGCAAGTATGCCAATCTGTCAAATGTGATTTTAAATCGATACTAATATTATAAATGCGAAAGTAACTCTGTTTATCCGTCTGTTACCTTTTCATGCCTAAACTTCTGAACAAATTTTGATGATACTTGACAAGCAGATAGATTCCATCCCGGGAAAGGACCATAGGTTACGTTTTATCCTGTAAAACGATCCCAAAAAGGAAAAAGACGCATAAATTATTCTTAGAATTTAATTTATGACAAGACAGGTAAATTATACAGAGTATAATATGGTTGTCTTTAAATTGAGAATCAATAGGTTCCTTCTAGGTAAGCGTGCTTCATCTTAGACCACACTGTTACTTAACATCAGGTAGAGTGTGGTCAAACGCAAACCTCAGATAAAAAAAAAAAGATTGACGGTATAACATTTTGACAATTGACAATGCTGTTCATATGAATCATGTCGTCAGTAGCTCTCTTTTTCTTACAGAGCTGTGGGAAAGGGCCTCTAGCTGGTGAAATGTACATTTTTTGTGCATACATTGCGGGTCACAGCTGGTACCCCGATAAAAAGTGTTACTAATCCAGCACATGTACTATGTATATTCCAATTTTCATTTTTTTTATATTAATTGGGCTTTCTCTTTATCTTAATCTGAGCCGAATGAGCTCAAATGAGGTCTACGATGTAACAAGATCGCCCAGAAGCAACCTATTCACTCGAGATTTGAAAAGTTTCGGGTTATACTGCTTTGGAAACACAGACACAGGCAGCGAATTCCACTCCTGATGATGAAAATTAAATGAAATTTAAATCCGTTCAGCCGTTTAGGCGTGATTGAGGCACAAACATACAAACATCCTCACAAACTTTTACATTTATTACACGAGTATAGTAGGATTTAGGGTTGAGACCCGAAGCGTGCCAACGGGCTATTACTAAGCCTCCGCTGTCTGCCCGTCTGTCTGTCCGTCCGAACTGTAATAGGTACACAGTTGAATTTTTTACAGAGTGTGTATTTGTATCGTCGCTATAACAACAAGTAATAAAAAAGGGCGTACCATACAAGAAACATTTATGTAAATGTACACTGGTGCGGGATCTTTCGTATGCGAATCCAAATTGAACTTAACCGATTTTATTTTTCAATTTAGCGAATTTAATGAAGCCAAGCTATGAACAAGTCTTAAATTATATAAAAAAGTTTCTTTATCTTACTTAGGTACCTATATTATAAATGCAAAAGTTTGTGAGTTTGGATGTTTAGATGTTTGTGCCTCAATCACGCCTAAACGGTTGAACGGATTTGAATGAAACTTGGAATATACATAGTACATGTACTGGATTAACATCTATATGTTAATCCAGTACATGTACTATGTATATTCCAATCTGCTATTTTTTATCCGGATACCACGAGAGCGAAGCCACGGACGGCAGCTAGTATTTAATAATATAATGCATTCAGTTTGCGGGAGTAGATTTATTACAACCCAGTATAGAGCTTATCTAGCATTTCTTTAATATGTAATTTTCGTTAAAAAGTAGGTACTACAGAACTACTGCATTAACGTTACTTATTCGTATAATGCTTATAGTATTTGCTATTTATTTGTTTATTTATTTAGCAAATAAGTACTCAACCAAAAAACTTACATCTTGCTTCACTTCTCTGACTTCTCTGCTGGTCTAGAAGTAAAGAAAAAGCATAGAATGGGTCCAGCTACTTCTCTTCCCGAGCATGTCGTAAAAATCAACTAAAAGAAATCTTTAATTTTGAGGACCTTACCTGCGGTCGGTGATCTGAGCTCTGTTTTCTATCTGTAGGCGAACTTAGATAGAAAACTGAGCTCATTTTTATTTCTTATTATTATACCGATTACCTTAAGTTTTTAATGTTATCGTAGTTAGTCTGCAAGTTTTCTTATATTTACTTGTGGCTCTGCCCACCCCATTAGGGATAAGGGCGTGATAATTATGGTATGTATGTATAAAACTCATCGTTACTGACTGACATATCAACGTACAGCTTTAAGTTTTAGAAGCATGAAACTTGGAAGGTATACCCCTCTTGTGGTATACCTAAGGTTTTTTTTTCGAACGGATATTAAATGCTGTGGGTTGAGTGAGACTCACATCTGAGGATGACCGCTGGCAGCGTTACCGGGCTTTAGGTGGTATAAGGGTGAACTTTGAAAGGAATTTCTAAAATCCAAGTTCTAGAGGACGCAGCGGGAAAATGAAGTTTGAAAGAGAAAAAAATACTTAACGCGTTTTATGTTGCGAGGCGCTCTACTAGTATGAATAGGATAATCATTAATCGGGCGAATAAATTTTACATTGGCGACTATTAATGGGATACTTTAATACTAAACCGAGCGGCTAACCTAACCTACTTATTTCGATCTAAGCAGATGGCACTTATCTATTAGTTCGAAATCAATAACTTAGGTTAGTGAAAAAAATACGCGCGAGGCAAGCGAGCAGAGCGAGTGGCACACTGGTGACCATAGCGCGGCGGTCGCCGAAGCGCCAGAAATGTAGTACCATTGTCGCCCACTTAGTATTTCAGTAAAGCATGCTCAATATTTTTACATCATTCATTTGAATTTATTTTCGCTCGTTTAAATATGTGTATCTAGTTTTAAACTTAATTTTAAATTCTGTCTGTAACTAACTAAGGTCTTTTACCATCTATAGTAGATGATTTATACAGCGTCAGGAGGCAACTTTTACCTTCACAGACGGAACGCTGTAGTGCCGAATTAAGATGGAGCAGGCTTGCCCAGTACCTTTTCCATCCTCTCAGCTTAGTCGGCCTTGTCCACAGGAAAGACATGGTCAATACGTGCGGAGCTGACTAAGCCGCGGGTTTCCTCACGATGTTTTCTTTCACCGTTTGAGAGTACTGGTATAACGCACATAAATTTTTCGCACAGAAAAATCCATTGGTAGACCAACAGTGCTCTCAATCTGTAAGATGAATAAGTAAATAGTGACGTTACTAAAATATGTATCTGTAACCTACCAGAATATTGCATTGGTAAATCGGTATCTGCGATCTCTATGGAGACCAAACCAAAACATTAGCATTGATTTCAAACACATTTATGCCAAGTTTCTAGATTCTACTGACAGACGACGAATGCTAAATGACCATAGCAACATTGTAACCTTCTAAAAATTACCATAAGTTTTTTTCCATCCGTCGCACTTTAGTTAAATATAGGACTGGTCAATAAAATGACACCTACTTGACCTTTGGGGCTTCCGTTTTTGAGGCATACTAAAAGATGGGAAATCTGCCAACTTTATTATGAAATTATAGATACTACGATCCCGTGGTATAAATTTTGACAACCCCTTTTTGGGGGCTATTTTGCAAAACCGTGAAACACGTATCCGTCAATTTTGTATTTAAAGTATCCTAAACCTGTTTAGAGTCAATCGCACCACCCGCTAATAAACTCCCATACAAACGTTGACACACAATTTTGCCCCTTTTTTAAGGTTGTTTTGAAAAACTCTGAACCACATGTACAAATATTTTGTTCTTTCAATAAAATTTTCAGAGGAAGTTTCAGGTGAATCGAACTTAATGTTAAAAAGTTGCATACAAACGTTTTCATCCCTTTTCACTTCCTTAAATTAAAAAAAATAAGAAAAAATATCAAAAAAAATCTCGTCACAGTTATAAAAAGAAAATATACCCTCCAATTTTTCGTTTTCTAGCTTCAGAAGTTGTGGGTTTATTGCAGAAAAATAGATGGTAATTTATTTTTATTCTACTTATGTTTTGAATCAATTTGAATCCCAAAGTTTGTAAGGATGTTATGATGTCTGCAGGTATAATCATGCAGTAACGGGTGAGCAGTTTTAAATCAAACTTGAAAAATAAATATTAAGTTTGATCTAGCCGTTTTTTATCTAGGTACGTACAATGCGAGCGAAACTGATGAATAAAACATTTTTATACAAAACATTATGGTAACTACTTAAGAGGTAAATACATTGAGGTAAATACATTTTGTACTAGAAATGGGTAAATAAATCAGCCTTCGTGAAATAAAAGTGCAGTGTAATTTTTTCCATGTGACTTGGCGATCAGTTGTAATAATACTGTAATGGCTAGCGAGAGGTGTTCTATATTTAAACTTGGCATGACTTTCTACGATGCGCTCTACGTAATATTAGGTGTAGTTAGTGTACCCAAAATGCGTAACAGGGTGGTTATCAGTAGGTAAAAACCTTTACATAAAAGGTAATCGTTGAGTTACAGATATTAAAGAGCTAATAAAATACAAAATTAAAAATAAGAAATATAATTCAGTGTCTCAAAACAACAACAAATAGATACGATGTCCTACAAGGGAATATACTTTGCCCTTAATATTTAAATGTAAGTATGGTACATGTTTACAGTTTTATATCATCAAAAATGGTAAAAATTTGGACTAAATCACGCTACCTATAATATGGTCCGTTCTAAAATGTAACATTAAACACACGACATTGATATACTTACGGACATGCCTTCTAAGGACTTGCATTGTCGTTAGGACGTAATTAATTGATAGGACGTTTGAAACAATATTTTGCAGCCATGGAGTAGCCATGAGTGGTTTAATTTGAGTATCTACCTAAAATACCTCTAGAACTGAATTGTTATTTACGTAGCGTTTCCATAGGAAAGCATACAACAGGATACTTACAAATCAAATTTGAAATATATAACACAAAGTTTATACGAATGCGAGACCGGAGCAACTTGAGAACAAGGGTAGACCTTTCCCCAATACTACGAAAGTAGTATTAATAAGGCCTATAACCATATGTAGTAGATGATTTATAAAGCGTCAGGAGGCATCTTTTTACCTTCACAAGCGGGGCGCTGTAGTGCCCGGGACGAATTAAGATGGAGTAGGCTTGCTCAGCACCTATACCATCCTCTCAGCTTAGTCGGCCTTGTCCACAGGAAAGACATGGTCAATACGTGCGGAGCTGACTAAGCCGCGGGTTTCCTCACGATGTTTTCCTTCACTGTTTGAGAGTACTGGCATAGCGCACATAAATTTTTCGCACAGAAAAATCCATTGGCACACGACTGGATTTGAACCCACGTCCTTAGGATCGGAAGGCGGGGTCACTACCAACTAGACCACCAGCTCAGGCCGAACTGATTGAATCGTTGCAAGTAACAACAAGCCTAAAGTATTTAGGTCAAACTAGATTGTCCTGGGCTAAACTAGTCCTGTCCTGACACGCTTAGGATGAACCAGCTTGACCTTGAATAAACTAGTTTGCCCTGAAAGAATATTACTTAGTATTTCTAGTAGACAAATACACACAAATTTAACGTGCAAATACAGACTTTCAACGTAAAGACAAAGCAGAGGCTAAACCACGGTCGACTTTAGACTGTAGGGTACCAAGGCCTTATTTATATATATTACAGAATTTGAAAATACAAAAACAGAAGAGATGCAGGAAAACTGTCTTAGGAAACACTTGCAATTTTTGTGTGAAAACAAGTTTTGACATAGTACCTAATGGCCAAGCTTGAGTTAGCCAGGAAAATCACATGCGTCAGTAATAATAAATAATAATAAATAACACCCAACAGTCACATACATAGTCCTGACCCCACACTAGGATTCCCTGTGTCGTGGGTATCAGAAACTACGAGTACCATGGTACCACAACACCCAGACCCGGAAGAAATATTTGCAGAACATGCAAACATTTCTTCCGCAGCGGGAACCGAACCCGCGCCTCTTGTGTCTCAGCCGAGCAATCGCCCGCCACGCCACCGAGGCCGTCAATGTTAGTTAAGCTAAGAATCAAAGAAGTTATAAAACTAACAATTGAATGTAAAATCAATTATGCAATATTCACTCCTTTTCAGAACCACGCCAACTTTTCAGAACTGCTGAATAGTCTGACGTATTTTACATACAAAATATCGCCTGTTTTCCATAGGGGTAGGCAGAGACCACGAATCTGAATTTGCTACGATCCTGACAATACTACTCTCGCTTCAACTCAATTTTTTGGCGTAATTGCATTACTTTTGTCTTCACACTTAGTTTTTTTTTGAGTAAGTATCTAAAAAACAATTTATGGTCATGGAGTATTAGTCTGTACTATGGCTATCTTTTACCTACATCTATGTGAGACGGCAGGTTACTGACCTTGTGTGTCGTGATGGTTGGTAACATTATGAAACTGTAATCTTTATTACTATGACGGTTGCATAAACAGTAAGTTATTTCAATAGGCTTAGGAATCTAAGCTAACGTAGGCGATATATAATAATAATAAAATCTGCACCTGATTCGACACTATACGTCAATTAAAACCATGAATCAATATATGACATTCATCTTATTGCCTAAATCGTAAAATATCACCATGGTTCACCATCCATCTTAGGACTTTATAAATCAGAAGTGGCTGTGAGTTTTCTTACGTTTACTTGTGGCTCTGCCCACTCCATTAGGGATATGGGTGTGATAGTATCATCATCATCATCTTCCTGCCTTTATCCCACTCTATGCGGGGTCGGCACAGCATGATCCAAGGCAGCATGATCCAAGGATCATGCTGTGTAAGAGTTTTGGCTAAGGTGTTTTATGACCGGCCGCCTGCCTGACGTCAACCCTCCTTGGGAATACTTGCTTATTGTATCTCATCATGTTGGAGAGGATACTATCCCTTAGTCGACTTTTACGACATGCTCGGGAAGAAAAGCATGTCGTATGTATAATATATATAAAACTGAAGTGGAGATGGGCAGGAAACTTGGCTGGAAGGGACGATGGAAAATGGACAAAGGCGGTCACTGAATGATGGCCCCGAGACGTTCAACGGCCAGGAGTCAGACCACCCGCCCGATGGTCGAATGACATCGTGAACACAGCCGGAAATCTGTGGATGAGATCGCGAGGGATCGGAGAGAATGGCGTACTAAAGAGGAGGCCAATGCCTAGCAGTGGACGGAGAGGGGTTGAAATGATGATGATGATGATAATAATAAGATATATAAAACTCTTACCCCCGAATACTCAAACGCATCTCAAAGTTGAGCACGTTTCAAATGACGATTTTTGACAGATTTTCATCAGAAACTGTCAAAAAACCGTGAGTTCAGACGTGCTCAACTCTGAGTCGCGTTTGAGTATTCTGGGTTAGGTTGACTGACTGACAAATCAATAAATATATAAAGAACACAGTCTAAACCAAAGTCCAAGAGCCATTGCCACTTGGAGGGTATACAATACACCTAGTTTAGTGTAGAAGAGTATGAGGAAACGAATTGTATTCAATTCAATTCAATTCAAGTATTCAATTTCTAGAGGACGTAGCTGGTAGATGGTATAAAAATCCAACACCCTAGCAGTCGAATGGCGTTCGAGTAGTAAATAATTATCTATCTATTTAGTCGTGTCACTAGTTCTTTCTAACCAGTGTGGTGAAAGGATTTAAGCCTCAATATATGCAATTGACACACATTTTCGTACTTTTTAGTTTTTACTACCCCGGTTTCCTCATACTATTTTCCTTCACCGTTTATGAGCATAGCGCACATACATTTTTCGAATAAAAAATCTATTTGTGCACGACTAAGCTAACTAACATAATGCAAAAAACTGCATCGAAATCGGTTCAGTAGTTATTGAGTTTCAGAGGTGCAAAAAACTATGCTAGTGTCTTCTGGTGGGCTATGGCCGTAAATATATCTGAAAATCTTCCCTGAAATGACATTAATAAAATGCAAAAAACCGCATCGGAATCAGTCAGTATGTTTTGAGAAAAATGGTAACAGAAAAGACAAACACAAACAAATAAATAAATAAAAAAACATGCAACCTCCCTGGCCAAATCCATATACCTTCTCTGTTCCATCGTGGGTAAAAAAGATCACAGGATGTAGATTTTTTAGATTTATTCAAACGTTTAGCGTTTAGCTCTAAACTTCAGTTCAGTTCTTAGTAGTGACTACTGTTACATTACGTCACAATTTTGCCAATGTCCATGTTGCTCTAGCTAGAGTAGACTGATGGATAAAAAAAAAGAATATGGCTGGTAAAAAAAGAGGGTCTGCCAAAAAAATAAACAAAATGATTTTTCTAATAAGAGACATCACAACTTATACATAATATTTAATTAGTAAGTATTTACATAAAAATAAATTGTTTAGTAGAGAAGTTACAGTATTATTTACAGCTTAATCTTATTTTTTAGTTCTAGATCTGTCAAATGTATGAAAACTGACAGCAGTAACAGCTATCGAACTCATTTTAGAAGCTAAACGCGCCGTTCAGTTTGAATGGTGAAATCGGCTGTAAGCTTATGCCTTGCGTGGCTACTCGCTGTACGCATGCAGCTCGTAAACTTGGATTACATTTCGTCTGGAAGTTTCGAGTAGAGTTCTCAGGACTTGTGTATATCGGTAATTGGTTCCGATTTCATACAACCGTAGGTAGCATTGTAAGTGCGCTTGGCAGGATGTTTGGTAGGGATATATTTTGTAAAATTTTCAACCAAATTATTGACAGAAATCAACTTGACTTAGCATGCCCTTTGAAAAATGAATGTTTGGTTGATGGTTAGTGATAGCAGCTGAAAGTTTGCGTCGCATCAGATGGTTAGTGGTAGCAGCATTGTCTTCCAATCCTAAACTCGTGGGTTCAAATCAGATCGTGCACCAATAGATATTTTTGTTAGAAAATCTATGTGCGTGTTATGAGTACTCTTAAATGGTGAAAGAACACACTGAGGAAACTGGAACACACGAAAGGAGTCCTAAAAAAGGCACGCTTTAAATTATTTCACCACTTTGAAAGAATTAGCAACACGACTAGACTTCCCGATAACTTGTGTCCATGTATGCAATTATAAGTTACGTTGGACCATGCCTTTACTTTGTATAACAATGATAATAAGCTGGCATCCATCTATAGTAAGGATAGGTACTAGTAAACAAACGAGTATAAACCTTTTTACGTACGAGTACGAGTTCTTATTTTAACAACTGTCTAATAATATCTGCGTTTTATAAATTAAAGGGACAATCCTACTCGTTGACATAGTTTAAATCTATCAATTTTTTATGTGTTTTATCTACGGTGAAATTCAAGATATCAATCTATTTCACAGCTCAGTTTAAATTATGACATACTAGCTGCCGCCCGTGGCTTCGCTCGCGTGGTATCCGGATAAAAAATAGCCTATATGTTAATCCAGTACATGTACTATGTATATTCCAAGTTTCATTCAAATCCGTTCAGCCGTTTAGGCGTGATTGAGGCACAAACATCCAAACATCCAAACTCACAAACTTTCGCATTTATAATATTATGACATATGACATATGACATATTTTACTGTCACAGTTATTCTTGTATTTCAATACTCATCAGATGATTTTATTTGTTTTAGAGACAATCCCAGGGAGATCCGCAACAAAGCAGAAAAACAGAGACGAGACAAGCTCAACCATTCCATAGCGGAACTGGCTTCTATGGTCCCACCAGTCGTGGCCGCCAGCCGCAAGATTGACAAGACAGGGGTCCTCAGACTCACGGCCCACTACTTGCGGGCACATCAGTACGGTAAGTTATTCTATACTAACATCTCCCTTTAGTATAAATACCTGCACATAAAATATATTAACTCATTTATTAAATGCAAAGCCTGGCTTTAGTACACAATACAATGTAATTTTACGGCGCCACTCAGGGAGCTTTCACGATGATGTGAATATTGCGAAGCTCACACAGTACATAGCGAGCACGTTTCTTTTCCGCAGTTGATCAATCTCAGTGATCCAGTTTCCGTTTAATTTGCAAATATTTTCTAGTTTCACCACATTCCGAACAGTAATTGTTATATTGTAGTGGAATGCAAGCTCCACCCAAACCAATTACGTATGAATATACGACAGAATTGTAGCGTGCGCGGTGAACAGTAAGTTGCTCGTCGCGAACGTGAGCCGCAAACTCGCAGCGTATGGAGAACCGACGCGCCAGTGCACCTGCAGACCTAGTATCGTGTTATTAATGACATACCATTTTCCACGCGATATGAGGACTCACTACTTTGATACATAGTAAGGGCACCATTAGAATGGAATTTATGAGTATCTTCTTCACAGATGTGCTCAAATTCGCACTTCTGAACACTTGAGTATCTCTAAATAGAAGCTACTCGCTAGCTAACTATTAAATAACACTGTTATTAATGATTCGACACTGGTAACTCGAATACCTTTACGAAGTCGATACGTTGTGGTAAGTACCTAATAATTGCGCACTTAGGTGTCTCAAACATTTGCATTATTGATACCGAGGGCGCGGGCGCGGGCTCGGGCCTGATGTGATGATGACTCATGTCACTCTTGAATCTAGAATATTGATGTTTGACTGTTGATGATAATCAACAGTAAACTGGCGTAATAGACCTATCTTGTACAGTGTTTTGCAAGTGTTATTAAGGCCGTTTTCTGGCTCTAATTGATACCTAATTCAAGTTCGTGAACTGTGATCTTACCTCGTATTCTATTTTCTAATTTGAGGGAATCTTGAAAGCAGTGCGAACCATACAAACATTAGCATTGTGAATCACTGCATTGTTGCATCGGCATGCAACACTAGACTCCAAAACCCAGTTCGTAACCGAAAATACGGCTCAGTAGACTTAATTCACCTGAAGTAAATCACCTGGGTGCATTAAGTGCTACGCACGGTAGACTTAATGCACCTAGGTGAATTAACACAGCTTTCAATAAAGTTGAAGCCCCAATCCGGTAGACTTAATGAAAATACGTACAATGTCGCTCTAAGTATCATATAGAGTGCCTGAATCTGAAGTACGAGCAATACCCAGTGCTGACGAAGGAATGCCGCTCAAACTGGACCTGTCCATCTTGTATAAATAAATAAATAAATATTATTGTGACATTTCACACAGGGCCATCTAGTCCCAAACTAAGCAAAGCTTGGTTAGCTAAAAATAATTGGCCACCCTGGTCGCCATACGTTTTTTTTTTCACCAGAGGTACTCAAACTTAGGCATTAAAAACATAAATCTGCTGTTGTGATTTTTTAAACCCTAATGAAAAAAAATTGCAATAACTACGTATTACTTAAGTAGCATGTCGGCAAGGCCTAATATCAATGAACATTTTACAAAAAAAACTCCCTTTTAATTCCTTAATTTGCCGTTGCAGTGGCCAATAATGTTATCATAGGCAGCAAATTTTAATATTTTTTTCAAAATGTCGCATTTTCCGGCACAGTTGGAAAATATAATTTTTAATTTTTTTTTCGGACCCGCCGTGGCGCCCCCTACGCGTACCTGCCTGATTATCCATACATCACGGGACACCCTGTATGTATATTCGTATGAGCTAGTGGCCAACTCTAGTGACGGAGTTTTTAGGCCGTCTAAAGGCCTCCGTCATGGTTTAACGACTTAAAAGCCGGGACCGACTGTTTAACGTGCCCTCCGAAGCACGGAAGCGCTCAGCTCGTAATGCCACTTGCGGTCACCCATCTCAATTTATGACCGCGCATATCGTTGCTTAACGATCAATTAAGAACGCCTAAGCAAGCTACGCCGCGAGCGCACATACATACATACCATACTTATAATACATAATACTAAATACAACACCCAGACCCGGAAGAAATATTTGCAGAACATACAAACATTTCTCCCGTAGCGGGAATCGAACCCGCACCTCTTGCGTCTCAGCCAAGCACTCGCCCACGACGCCACCGAGGTCGTACGTCTCAAGTACCTAACGAATCGTGTAAGATCGAATAACAATACCCCTGTTCGCAAGACTCCGTCTATTCCAGTTGTGGAATAATCTATGAATATGTCATTTTGAAAACATAAAGCGTTCTCCGTCATGCTCAACTGCTGATAATGCTGTCACAATGGACATAATAAGTACGATGCTGGATCAAAAACTTAGCATAGCAGTTATTCAGAGAACTGAATAACTTTAGGGAGAACTTTAGAACAGCGCTCAAGGACGACGTAAAAATAATAGTGCACGCAGAAATAGACTCTACTGTGCAGAAACTTAAGGACGAGTTTAGTACATCTACCAACTTCATATGTGATGAACTGAACAGTCTTCGTTAAAACGCGACACCGCGACAAAGTCACTCATCATAAAAAATCTAGACGCGGAGAATCTACGTGCTAATAAGGAACTTCAAACGCTAAACAATCGCCTGCTATCTTACTTACATTATAGATGCGAAACTTTGTGAGTTTAGATGTTTGTGCCTCAATCACGCCTACACGGTTGAACGGATTCGAATAAAACTTCGAATATACATAGTACATGTACTGGACTAACATATAGGCTATTTTTTATCCGAGTACCAAGCGAGCGAAGCCGCGGGCGGCAGTTAGTCTATTATAATATAGTAGGATGCATGTTTTTATTACTATTGTGAATGAATCTGATTGTATTCTAATTTGTGTTCCTCAATCTTACTTATATTATATATGCGAAAGTTTGTAAGGATGTTTGGATGTTTGTGCCTCAATCACGCCTAAACGGCTGAACGGATTCGAATAAAACTTGGAATATACATATAGTACACGTGCTGGATTAACATATAGGCAATTTTTTATCCGGGTACCACGCGAGCGAAGCCGCGGGCGGCAGCTAGTAACTAAATAAAAAAAGATAACCGCATTCATGACCAAACTGTAAGGGTTTTGTTTCCTTCAGGATAACTGGTTAATCTTTGAACTACCAGTTATCCTGATTGCATATTGTTTATTAAAAATAGATACAAGATACTGACTAAACATGTTTGTGGTTATCTGCCAGGCAAAGATATATTCCTCGTAGCTAAACAGTTATTTGACGGCCTCGGTGGTGTGGCGGGCGATTGCTCGGCAGAGACGCAAGAGGCGCGGGTTCGATTCCCGCTGCGGAAGAAATGTTTGCATGATCTATAGGTAAATATTTCTTCCGGGTCTGGGTGTTGTGGTACCATGGTACTCGTAGTTTCTGATACCCACGACACAGGGAATCCTAGTGTGGGGTCAGGACTATGTATGTGACTGTTGGGTGTTATTTATTTATTTAGTTGTGAGGGTAATGTGTTTGGGGTGTATGTATTTATGTGCATTCCTTTGACGGAAGCTGTAATTTGTATCATGGGTATTTGTCTTATACTACAGTGTAAAATAATCCAATCTAGCGGTATGTACTATGATATCTACCTCCTGAATTCTACGCAGTCTTATTTCGTTCTTTTAAAAAAATACGTGTTGATCTATTAATACGTATTTTTAATTTAAAATTTTCTGATTATCGAACATTGTCACGGTTATAGCATATCAATAAATCGGCTAATTGGCTAGCAATGTTCGGGCAGTAAACTGTGCAAAGTGCAAATCTATTCTTAACTGAGACCGAATCTCTCTCTAGCTCGTACACTGTTGAACTAGAATCAAGCCATATTAGAGCCGACCATTTAAAAATTTGAAGAGGACCTGCGTTTTAGAGATTTGGCATAATCATGGTGGTTTTATTTGTAGGCTTTTATATAATATGTACCTACTTAAAGCATTTTGAGTATTAGTACTAGTAGACCTGTCACTAGTTCTTTTGAAGCAGTGTGGTAAAAGGATTTAAAGTGCTCTTTAAAGGCTCCTTTCGTGCACGTATCACATGTTTTCAAACTTTTTACTAACCCTAATGCTAAGCCTTTGCTGTCCGTCCGTCCGTCCGTCCGGTTGTCAGCGAGCTGTATCTCATGAAATAATAGGTAGAGTTGAAATTTTCACAGAATGTGTACCTATTTCTACATACATACATATTATCACGCCCGTATCCCTAATAGGGTGGGCAGAGACACAAGTAATCATAAGAAAACTTGTATCCTCTTCTGATCCAAGACTCCCAAGATGGATATTATGGTGAACCACGGTGACAGGTGATCAGCCCATTACCCATATTGGTCCATCAAGTACGAGAGGATACTAGGTACTCCATAGTTGACTTTTACGACATGCTCGGAGAGAGAAGTAGCTGGACGCATTCTATGTTTTTTCTTTACTCCCAGTCCAGCAGAGAAAGAATTTGCTAATGACAAATATTAAAAATAAAATAAAAGGGACATAATATAAGAAACATTTATGTGAATGTATCGTGGTACGGACACCTTCGTGTGCGAATTCGACTCGCACTTGACTGGTTTTATCTTATGTTCTACGATCTCCCGGTTTCCTCACGATGTTTTCCTTCACCGTTGAGAGTACTCTCTCTCTCTCTCTCTCTACTCCATTGGTTCGGACTCTGGATTTCATACCTACGACATTAGGATCGGAAGCTATTCGCGGTGTAAAAACCACCTTAACGTATTTACATTTTTATAATTTTACTGGAGAGCTAAGAAACAGCTTAATTCACTTATTTGAACTTTGATATGTTATATAGAGGATCTTACTTACATTATAAAAGCGAAAGTTTGTGAGGATGTTTGTGCCTCAATCACGCCTAAACGGCTGGACGGATTTGAATGAAACTTGGAATATACATAGTACATGTGCTGGATTAACATATAAGCTATTTTATATCCGGGTACCATGCGAGCGAAGCCGCAGGCGGCAGCTAGTAATATATATTTGACTAATGAAAGAGGTATACAGAAATTCGCTCATACTATTAGAAAATTAAAAAATTGTACTTATTTTAGAAAATATTTTCATTTAAAAAAAAACTGGTTGTCATACGTTATTTTGATTCTTTGGCTCTTACTTATTCTTAACCGATTAACATCAAAGAGGAATATTTTTAAAGCCAGAATTCGTGTAAGCTTAGATGTTGTTATGGCACATTTAAAATAGTCAACCAAGCAATAGTTTAAGGTTTAAATAGTTTTTGTCGATACGTTCTTTTTGCATTACATATTATGAATTAATTCAAAACTTTTTAGTGGTATCAAATTACGTTCTAGTGCGATATTATTTTTTGCACTATCACGTTATTATTGAAATATCGACGTTACAGATAGGTAATTAGGTACATCGTTTTGGAACAAGGTGCAGGATACATTTAAGACCCATTTATGAAAAAAAAAACATTTTCGAGTTTCTTAAACCAAAGTTGCAATGTGCCAATTTTTCTTATACAAATAATTCTACTTATCCAACTAATACTATAAATGCGAAAGTTTGTGAGGCTGTGTGCATGTGACGATGTATGTTTGTGCCTCAATGACGCCGTAATGGCTGAACGGATTTAAATGAAACTTGGAATATGCATAGTATGTGTCCTGGAATAACATATATAGGCTACTTTTTATCCTGATACCAAACGAGCGAAGCTGGGGACAAAATTGCATTCATAATGAAATGCCACTTTCTTTTTTCTTCTTATTGTACATTTAATTTTTATGGATCTCGTGTCTGCAAATAAAGAATTTATTATTATTATTATTATTTCTCGACTAATGTCAATAAATACTGGACAAAATCTTTTGTACATTAATATAGACGGCCTTCGTGGCGTGGCAGGCGAGTGCTCAGCTGAGACGCAAGTACGATTCCCGCTATAGGAGAAAGGTTTTCATGTTCTGAGTGCTGTGGTACCATGGTACTCGTAGTTTCTAATATCCATGACACAGGTAACGTTAGTGTGGATTCGGAACTATGCTTGTGACTATTGGGTGTTATTATTATTCTTTTTTAATAACCTGTATCGTCCCACTGCTGGGCAAAGGTCTCCCCCGAACTCCGCCTACCGTCTCGGTCCTTCGAGATCATCCCGTCAACGCTTTCTTGGCCGACCATGACTTCGCCTTCTATCGGGCTGCCAGGATGTTACGGTATTATTATTATTATTGTATTAAAAATAAACTCATTATCTAGGGTATGATATCCGCGGGACCTGCATAGACTAAACTATCGCATGAGTCAGAAGTCAAACCAATAAAACTAACTTCATGAACAAAGCGTAACACATCGATTCATCTTACCATTATAATATACATACATACATAAAATCATCACGCCTGTTTCCCATAGGGGTAGGTAGATCACGCCTGTTTTCCATAGGGGTAGGCAGAGATCACAGATCGCCATTTGCTACGATCCCGACATACTTCTTTCGCTTCCTTCACTCTCATTACATTCCTGATGCATGCTCGTCGGTTTAGGGTAGATACTCTTGACCTGGCCCTTTTCCAAAACGTCGCCAATTTGGTCCAGATACGTGCGCCGAGGTTTTCCCCTTCCAACGGTACCATTCACACTCGCCTCATACACCTGTTTCGTTAATCTTCTTTCATTCATAATAAAATATACCTACAATAAAGTTAACAGATAGGTATTTCTTCAAATATCAAAGGAAAACATTCTTTATTATATATCTATAATCTTTACTAAATATTCTATTACCGACTTCAAAAAAGGGGAAAGTTCTCAATTCGGTTGAATTTTTTTTTTTTATTGTCATAATCGTCATTTGTGAACCGATTTTTAAAATTATTATTCTGTGTGTGAAGTTATACTTTCCTTTGGGATGAAAAAGGTTCTATTTTTTAATGGACTTGATTTTTATCATTGAATTAATTTTTTTTTAATTTTTGAAACGTATCATATACTATTTGAAGTGCAACGAGTCTCAAATTCATGTACATAAAAACAATGCTACAAATTTGTCAATTAAAATAAACTGTGCTGACAAATGAACTCCTACGAATGCAAATTAAATAGAACAACTTTGTTCATTAAATCTATATTTGTTTTTAAAAAATACTGACCATTGGTAAATAGCTGATATAAAACCGATAAGACAGCAATAATGCATTTAATGCACATTTGTCATTTGTAAAAGTTTTTTTTATGTTTTGTCACAAACATATTTTTCATTCGAGGTGGTATTTCATGACTGGTTGACAGTTTGTTCCATTACTAGATGTGACAATCAGGCCATAGAAACACATTAGAGTGTTGAGACAATCATAAATCACTGTATGAATAGTCCTATCTCTTGTTTGCAAAATCCTTACTAATATTATAAACGCGAAATACATTTGTATGTATGGATGTTTGTTACTCTTTCACGCAAAAACGGCAGAACGGATTTGAATGAAACTTGGAATACATAGTACATGTACCTTATTAACATATAGGATATTTTTATACGGGTACCACGCGAGCTAAGCCGTGGGCAGCGGCTTGTCTACTATAGTTCCGGAAGGTAGAGCTAAACTATACCCGTAATATTTTGAATAAAATCGAATGTCTTCATTTTATGAAAATACAGGGCAAAACCAAAGTACTTATCATAATTAGCAGATGTCTCAAAATATTCCTATGGTGGAAATTAATGAAGTTTTATAAATTTATGCTTCAATCGTGCTCAAACGGATTGGATAATTACTTCAACTATACCACAATGCCTGAAATAGAAAGTGTTCATTCAGTGCGTCCTACCTGTTATGACATACGGAACCGAAACGTTGACACTCACAGTACGGCTGTTCCACCATTTCAAAGTCACTCAGCGAGCTATGGATAGAGCTATCCTCGGAGTTTCTCTGAAAGATAGGATCCGTAACGATGTTATCCGACAGAAAACCAAAGTCACCAACATAGCTCAGATAATAAGCAAACTGAGGTGGCAGTGGGCTGGTCATATCTGCCGAAGAACCGACAACCGCTGGGGTAAACGAGTTCTTAAGTGGAGACCGCGACTCAGCAAACGTAATGTATAACGCCCTCCGGCTAGGTGGAGTGACGATCTGCGAAAGGCTGCTGGCAGAGACTGGGGGTGCGTCAAGCCGAAGATAGAATGTGATGCCGCCCATCAGGGGAGGCCTATGTCCAGCAGTGGACTGCTATGGACTGATGATGATAATGATGCTCAAACGGCAGAAACGATTTTAATGAAACTTGAATCTGTGAGTGACCCTGTAATAGTATTTTTGATTCAGGTACCTCGCGAGCAAAGTTGCGGGAAGAAGCAACTAAGTAGATAGAAAGTGCAGAAAAAATATCCCTTCAAATTAACGTTTAGTTTGAAGCCAAACTGTTGTGGTTTTATCTGTAGGTATGTTATAAACTTCATAAGGGATTTGAATGCAGTTTTGTTTGAGAGCTAGAATTATACTGTCGTCATGGCTGCCAATGCTGTGGAAATATTCGTTGTTGTAGTCGTTTCGTGGTCCATTAATTTCGTGTTAAGTTCGTCTTGCCTACTTCATTGAAGGAATTAAAATCTTTTGGCAGATACCGTTGTGAATTTCTGACAGTCCTATATTGCTGTTCCTATTATTAGATCGAAAACAAGAAGCTCTGTAATTTAAGATAATATACAAAAGAATCGATAGTGTAGCTACGAATCCTATAAATGTAATGATTGTGAGGATGTTTGTATGTTTGTGCCTCAATCACGCCGTAACGGGTGAACGGATTTGAATGAAACTTGGAATGTACATAGTATGTGTGCTAGAATACCATATAGGCTTCTTTTTATCGGGATACCACGCGAGCGAAGCCGCGGGCGGCAGCTAATAGTGAATAGTTAGAAGTTTATGGGGACTATCCTTTATGTTTATAGGTCAGTTCGGCAAACCATCTTCCTTCTATTGTCCAGCTCAGGCATAAACACGATGAAAGAGGTTAATTGTTTAAAGCACTAGCGTTCTTAAACAATTCTGTTCTACGTCGTAGTTGATTTTAAATAGGTTACCTACAACAAATATATTTGGGATTCTGAAATAATTTATCTTAGACCTTTCCTTTTTTATATAATATTTATTTGTATTTGATACAGTGGCACGCCATGCGAATTTGTATACTTTGAGTTTATTTTCATTTTCAAATTTCACTTTCCCTCTGCTTCCTGTAGAAGATAGAATACTGTAGAAGTGTGATATTCGGGAATTCCCACCCCTACACCATAAGAGGAACATACCCTCCAGCTTCATGCTACTGCAAGATCTTATGGTTTAGGTTGTGCGATATGTGTGATATTCTGTAAGTCAATCAGAAATTCAAAAACTGTATATATTTCGACTTACTTTTCTATTAGATATTGTATTAAAAAAATACTTAACCGTTTGATAAATTAACGTTAATTATCCTAGGATATCAAACGTTAAATAGTAGGTAGATATAAAATATTTATTATGTTAGCTGCCGCCCGCGGCTTCGCTCGCTTTGTACCCGGATAAAAACATATGTATTTTTCAAGTTTCATTCAAATCCGTTCAGCCGTTTAAGGGTGATTGAGGCACAAACATCCAAACATTCTCACAAACTTTCGCATTAATAATATAAGTAAGAGTAAGATTTAGCACCTCGTTCACCATATTCGAGTAAAGTGTTGATTAGTTAATTCCTGAGCAACGTTACTAATGGCAGGTAAAGGCTACGAGTAACTTTTTAACTGTTGGTTAATCTCATGATGTAATGAGTAATTTAGCACTACTCGAAAATCGTGAAATTGACTTTGTAAGTTACCGGTTACTTTAACTGGCGAATAGCTTACTCGGCACTTTACTTGAAGGTAGTGAAACAGGCCCTTAGTATGACACTAAGGGCCGTTTACTGATAGCCGCATTTACTGATAACCTCGCACATTCGCGCCGTACGCGCCGTACGCGCCGTACGTGCCGCATTATATAATAAATAAATAATAAATAACACCCAACAGTCACATACATAGTACTGACCCCACACTAGGATTCCCTGTGTCGTGGGTATCAGATCCTACGAGTACCATGGTACCATAACACCCAGACCCGGAAGAAATATTTACAGATCATGCAAACATTTCTTCCGCAGCGGGAATCGAACCCGCGCCTCTTGCGTCTCTGCCGAGCAATCGCCCGCCACGCTATCGAGGCCGTCTATATGACGTCATCAGCATGCGTTCTATTAAATTCGGTACCTGACGCATTTTATGAAATACGGAGCGTGAGGTGCGGGTGAAAAGTGCGAGCTTTTATATGATTTCATATGACGAATTCAAAATGCGGCGCGTACTGCGCGTACGTTGCTGATAAATGTGCGATCACCTTTACATGATTTGAGCCACTAGCTCATACGAACATACATACATACATTTGATTTCTTCGTCGTAATGCCATAATTACCATACAGTAACTTCACGCATGCCAAGTTACGTTGAACGTACTGTCATTCAAAAACATTCAAAAATGTTTCAAGAATTGCTCGGGTTGTCCGTGCTGTAACTGTTAGGTACCTACTGTCATAATAATCAGTCAAGGTGTCCCAGCCTATTGACTTATTAAAAAAAGGTTCCAACAGCTTACATACACACCTAAAAAGGTGGCTTTAAAAAAAGGTTGCATATGCCTATCTGATACATAAACCAACCAATTTATAAGCGGACACAGCATTTGCAAAGTAGCTTACACACATTAAGAGATCAAATAAATTATTATTGACTACTTAGGTATAATGTAAAGTTATATACAAGTATCAATTCTTATGATAAATTCCCAAATTTCTTTTTGTAGTGTTCGGTGATTCAATCGGACAAGCCGCGGAGTTCAAGCCTTCGTCTACAAGAGCGCTGTTAAGCCTCCTTAATGGATTCCTGCTCACCACCACCTACAAAGGCCTAATAGTCGTTGTCTCACAGAACGTCAACGAATACCTTGGATATACTGAGGTGAGGGAGAATAGTAAGTCGAGTAAAATATGAATCCAAGGAAAAGTTGGCCATTTTTAAAGAAAGCATTATTATTTTTAACTTATTTACGTATTTTAGGAAAACTGTTTCTAAAAACTCTAACTAAATTCAAAACGAAATAAAAATGAAATTGTTGTCCATCATCACAATCATAATATACTATTTGTCGCGACTGACTGACTGAAGGGAGTGAAAAGGGGTAAAAACGTTTGTATCAAAAAGCGTATTCTTTGAGCTTTCAGACTTAAAACTTAGCATAAACACTCTTCAATACATTTTACATCTATGTTAAAATATTTTCAAAGTACCCCCGAAACGGAATGTAGGGGTAATTTAAGATTGGGAACTTTTAGTGGGTGGTACGATTTGCTTAAAACTCTATATAAATAATAAATATTTTGCAGTATAAATGAAAAAAACCTAGATGATTATTTTTCAAAAACAACCCCCAAAGAGATGCAACAGAGTGTTTTAGTTGTTATGGAAACTTTTGAACGGGTTGTCTGATTTGCTTGAAGCTTGGCATAATTATTATATTTTGTTGTACAAATAAAAAAACCTAATTCATTATTTCTAAAAACTTTCCATAAAGAGGGTGGAAGAGGGTGTGCTTGTTGGTATAGGCACTTTTTAACGGGTGGTAGATCTTGCTTAAAGCTTGGTTTGTATTCTTTAAAAAAAATAACGAATTAGGATTAGCACAACTAGGTTTAGCACGCCATAAAAGTGCAACGATATGTCAATGCTATTCAAACACGAGATGCACCCAAAAGCATATAGCTCTATGCGAGGGACACCGCGGGCGTCTGCTAGTCTTTTATAATTAAGTACATCTCGTGATTTCCCGCTTTGGACTGCAATATACAGAGTAATTTGCCTCTAAACTAAATGTAGTTTTTAAAAATTGTCCTCCCTAAAAGTACCCGTATTTTTACGACTTTAGTTACCTATGAAAATTGATGTTGCAATCGTTGAGGTTATCGGCCTCAGAGGGCCCTCGAGAAATCTCAACCTGTATGCATGTTACATGGTACGTACATGGTTTCGAATACTCTTTTTGGTTTCCAGTTAGACCTCCTCGGTCAGAACATCTTCAATCTGACACACGAAGACGACCGGCAGATCTTGAGAGAGCAGCTCATGCCTAGAAGCCAGAAACTCGGCACGAATGGGGAACTCCTTATGCCAGAGGGGATTGACGAGAGGCAGAAAGTGGCACAGGCATTGGCTAATGAAAAACGACGATTCGTTGTCAGGTAAAGTCAAAGTAAACATTTTTTAATCCTTAAAATCACTGGGATCACTTGGACACGTCTTAAATCTACGTTGCACTTAGTCTTAGTCTGGTTGCCTGGGAGAAATCGCATCAAGCGATAAGGCCACCATTTGCCAGCAATTATCAGTTTTTGTTTGCTTGCAATAAAGTTTTTTCATTTCATTTCTTTTACACCTATTCGTAACGTGACATAGCGTGAAAGATACAGGTAAGAAACCACGCTTGGCTATTTTTTTGGAAAATGATCCCTTTACAATCAATTATGTTTATAAAAGGAGTTGGAGCATTATTCAATCCCAAGCAGTTTTGTCTTCTATATAATCGGATATTTTATAGTAAGCTTTTTAAACAACTTTCGTTATAATAGAGTTTTGAATTTATTATCTGACTTTGTCATCTCGCTTGGGACTTTGTTATATTGCCCTTTTAGTGATTTGTTAACTTTACCTAGCCTTATCGTGGGTACAGCAAGTTTATCCTTATTTCTAGTATTAGCACTATGATTATCGCTATTTTTCTTAAACTTACTAACATTTTTATGTTCATATAATAAATTACGTACTATAAAATTTTGTTATAAGGTTGTAATGTGTAGCGAGTAGTCCCAACTCCCAACTTCTTTCCTCATAGGATCTGGCTGTAGATCTGAGTGGAGGTCTAGTTTAGACACCGTGTTTGGGAATACAG
This sequence comes from Scotopteryx bipunctaria, assembly GCA_949320045.1. Classification (NCBI taxonomy): domain Eukaryota; kingdom Metazoa; phylum Arthropoda; class Insecta; order Lepidoptera; family Geometridae; genus Scotopteryx; species Scotopteryx bipunctaria. The sequence goes on from OX439440.1 coordinate 10,446,340, forward strand.
TCGTGAGCATGTTCAGTTCACTGTTATTTTTTCTATGACACATTGTTTTTTCATATATCTTTCATAATATGCTACTTACTTAACAAACAACATATTTATACTTCAAATAGTTTGAATCCCAAACTCAAGTTTAATAATGTTGATAGATTTAATTGCTTTAGTTTCTCACTGTCACATAATAGCAGTCGTAGGTATGCGAAACTTCATTTTCCATGGCCTTTGAACTCGACTATCGCTAGACAAAGTCCGATAACCAATGCCGGAAATGAAATGAAATTTCCCCGCTTTTAAAGCTGATCGACTGGATATGTATGTGAAAGTAAATACTGTGGACACCATCATTACTTAGATATTTTTAGTGTCTTACTGAATTTTTCTCTTCTTAAAATCCGATGTCTAAAGTTTTGTGTTTCGGTGAATTTGTCATGTAAAATGTGTTGTCATGATGTGATTTGTCAGAGATAGTCAAGGACGCAAAACGAACCTTGCCCGAAGCTGATGTTGTAGTTGCATCATTAGTAATAAATGGCGACTTTAGCCAGCAGGTAATTAATGACATTACTTATAGGCGACCTTAGAATAGACCTGTGATCAGAGTCAACAAATAAGTTAAAATTATTAATTTCATCGGTAAAAGTAGAGTCGTTTCTATCTTGTTCTAATCTAAAGTAATCTGCATAGATTCCTTCACAAAGGTTACTGCCAGAACGTACAATTAGTACATATATACATACCTACATATTATCACGCCCGTATCCCTAATGAGGTGGGCAGAGCCACAAGTAAACATAAGAAAACTTGCAGCCACTTCTGATTTCAGTCCTAAGATTGATATGGTGTATTAGTATTATTTTATGTCGTCAACGAAATAGGATGACACAAGTTTTCTCGACTTTCAGTCAAGTTCATAATGAATGCTCTCTACAGGTTTAAAAAGCTCGGGCAGAGGTCGGAACCGAGCAAATACGTCACATGCCATGTAGAAGGCTCGCTTAGGAAATCCGATCGCGCGTGCCGCGGGTACAACCGCTGCTGTCAGATGGTGCGACGCGCACGCGCACGCGGCGACAACCCTTGCTCCAGCGGGAATGATGTGGTGAGTGATATCTTTATGACCATCGAGGATACTGGAACACTGCTGACGTCAGTGGAGATCTTTGTTCCTCCACCAACCATTAAGATTACGATGAGGTTTTCTTAAGAGCTCATTTGGGACTGTCATGTTTAGGTATCTACTTTCTGTGAGGCTCGCGGTTTTGCGTTTCACGTTGGTAGAAGACGAACAAAATTTGATACTTTGAGTACGGTGTGATTAAAATGATTATGTTTAAAAATAGTGTATTCTGTAGATCGCGTCGTCTGCTTGGGGAATTCAAAGACAATTGTATACCAACACATGTGCCAAAGCAGTTTACTATGAGGTAAAAAAAGAACATAAAAGTATTGACCAATTGAAGGACTAGCTCTATCCTCTATTATATAGCTGTGATATATACCTTTTTGGCAAGCCTACTTGATGTAGTAATAAGTAATTGAAATGAATTCAGTTGAAATAATAAGCTTAACGACTTTGTAATAATAAATTTATCGATACGTATTACAAACATTGTAAGACTTGCCAAGTATCTTAATATTGGCAATGCATCCTTCGAGCTAAACTACACAAGTTTCATAAAATCGAATTACGCTTGGGTGAGTTGAGTATACCTAGTATGTAAATTCGAGATCTAGGAATGAAATACACGTACACCTGAAATACCTTGAGTTACACTTCCACATATTTCGTCCCGATAATTGTACAATGGACGTCATCTACGTTCGACATTCCATCTGTACCTACCTACCTACGCACCAAACGCTTCATGTCCTCATAAATTGCAAAAGAATGGGACAGTCTGCCAGTTTTGTGCCAGTCTACACAAGTGTGTCGATATGCATACAATTACCTCTACATACTCACTTGTAAATTGGAGCTCGTAATCTCGATTTATAGTGAGGACCCTTGCAGTAGTTCAAGCACCCTTCATCAAACGCGTGTCCAAAACATTAAAACTCATAGGAGCTTGTTCACAAGTTTTTGAAAGTTATTGTTATCATCAGGTCACCCTACATTAACAAAGGACGAATAATTATTCGTCCAAGTAAGTAAGTAATTATACTTATTAAGGTAATATTCTGGGTGGGGAGATTTTCTAAATAATAGATTTGTGTTATTTATAAGTGATGCATTCCTATTTTAGACTCGTGATACCTACTAATAAATTAACGTGTACGTTTACATTTTTGTTGTACGTAGGTATACATTTTATGAACCTTGGCCTTCCGGGTAAAATGACGTTGTATTCAAATTGCCTCATCCATTATTAACAGGGTATTTTATAGGAAATCTAGACTACTCGTAGGTAAGTATATTTTACTTGTAATATATATTCTGAAGGTGAAACTGAAACTCACTATGAATTACCTACTCAGTTAATCGCGTCGGACCATTGTCGAACTTTTTTTTAAATAATACATTCATTCTGACTTTCAGTTTAAATTACCTCTAATCACTTACCTATTTACTTAATATTTAAATATAATATTGGCGTAATATGTTAGGAACTACTTTTTATATGGTTTGGGGATGCCCGATAACAGAGGCATTTAAAATGCATTTTTACTTTGTCAAGGGCTACATGTTTTTAAATAAATAAAAATCATTGTTTCGCGGATTAGACCTGCTGTTACTATTGATTAGATTTGAAGCAAGACTTTTAAAGTAAGCGTCAGTGATGCGATAGAGCTACTCAGAAAACGTAGGTACCTATGAAACGTCATTCGCCGACTGTTCTCGAATGATGTTCCATACATTTGCGTAGTAGCTGTGTCGCGGCGTCACTGACGTGGTGCCACTGACGCGGCATTACTGACATGTGCTTCAAAAGTCTACCTTTAGGAAGTTACATAAAATAAAGAAGGTTAATTTCATCTACCACGTACCTACCTATCATCAGTTCGTCTTTAGCCACTTGGCAACCCTAACATTAGACTAACCCCCGAATACTCAAACGCGACTCAGAGTTGAGCACGTCTCAACTCACGGTTTTTCCGATGAAAATCTGTCAAAAAAAAAATGTCATTTGAGACGTGCTCAACTTTGAGATGCGATTGAGTATTCTGGGGTGAAACAGTTTTAAGTGGATTCACCTCCTTGCACATTTGTACAATTGCACATGTCATTTTACGTGACTTCGATGTTTTGGTGTTAGGTCAATAACCTCTATGTGTATGAACATATTTTATTTTATTTTAACACGCAACAGTCACATACATTGTCCTGACCTCACACTAGGATTCCCTGTATCGTGGGTAACAGAAACTACGAGTACCATGGTACCACAACATCCAGACCCAAGAAACTAATAATTGTACGCCTATATAAAATTGCCTTTGCTTCTCCGTAGGTAAACATAAAATTAAAACAGGAGCTGGAACATCTTTTCCATGCTCTAATCTCACATTTTAGTCCAAACTGACCAATGTCCGATTCCAATATTCTACTGATGAACGACGGATTGTTCATTACCATTTTGTCAAAAATGTATGACTTATTTTATAGTCTTTGTGACAGTATTTTAGTTACTCTGTCGATGCGCCTCATTATCATAGGGCATCTAATTGAGCGGCCGTCGTTTATTAGGATATTGGTTTCAACAACACTTTGTACAAATTACTTCAGGTTTTTATCGGCGTCGTGCGCCCAACAACGGAAACTTTTATCAACGAGAGTGCCATGGAATCTTACAAGATGGAGTATCGGACGCGCCACTCGATAGATGGCGAGATCATCCAGTGCGAGCAGCGCATCGCCCTTGTCACTGGCTACATGACACACGAGGTGCACGGCGTCAACGCAATGAACTTCATACACCGCGATGAGGTCCGCTGGGTCATCATAGCCTTGCGCGAGAGTAAGTTGCTTTTTTCAGATGCGAAATATGTGACCTCAGTCGTTGACTGGCATACATTTATTTTTCTCTTTTTTTTTCATGTCAGACAAAATTTAAAGTAAAGAGGAAAAAATATCTAGTCAGGGAGTGGCTGACTATTCTTCCAAGGGCTGACTAGACTGAACGAATAGCAAAGAAACACAAAAAAGCAAATACAACTAAGCTTTTATTAATTTCAGACATTTTTATAAAGGAATACGTTCCTATGTGATCCTCATTTAGGTTTGCATAGAAATAGAACAAATAAAAATCATCTAACAAAACGAGTTTGCCTCTAAATTCATTTATTTATCAGAAATTAATAAATAAAAATAAAATCTTTAATTGTGAAATTGTACCTATGTAGTATGTTCAAGGTACCAATGATAAGCTCAGTTATGTTTGCACTTTGATAAGCACCCTCTGCACCTGAGTTATTTCTAATATTTATACTTGCAATCATCGTAATTAATATACTTAACTGAACTACCTTTCTGTTGTCCGACTTATTAATATAATCAATAAAACACAGCCTGAACCAAAACGGGGTGTCCATAGCCGGAGCGTCTCACCGTCTAGAAAAAAAAGCTGGTGAAGAGCGAGTCGAATTCGCACGCGAAGAGTTCCGTACCATCGTACAATAAATGTTTCTTGTATGAGACCCTCTTTTATATTATTTGTTATTATAGCGGCAATAGAAGTCCTCACTTAAAATTTTGTATAAGAAATCTTAATCCTTGAACTTTTAAACTTGAAACTTAGCTTAAATACTCTTCAATCCATATAATAAAAGTCTATGTTAAAATATTTCAAAACTAACCCCGAAATGGGGTGCAGGGGTTGTTAAAGATTGTGTGGTAACATTTAAACGGGTGGTCTGATTTGCTTGAAACTTAATTATAACGAATGTAGAGGTTTATCAAAGAAATGCAAAGGGGTGTCAAGGCGAACGATTTGCTTAAATCTTGGTTTGTATTCTTTAAATGAGAAATTATAACGCAATTAGAGGTTTAGCACACAAAAAAGTGCAACGATGTGTCAGTGCTATTCAAACACGTGATAGAATAGTATCCAGTTACTCTCCGCTGTAGTAACTGGATACTTTTGGTTTCACTCGCGTAGAGTCTACGCGAGTGAAACCGCTGGCGTCTGCTAATATATTCATATCACATCAAAGTAATTTTAATAAAACGAAATAGTGTGACAGAGTTTTTCGCATTTGCTTACCTTAAAACTAAAACTAAACGTTATTCAATCATAACTATCTACTAATCATAAAGTTAATCAATTATTATACCTATTATACTATGATAGGTATAATAATTATACCATAGTTGCTTGCTATGCGAGTTTTCAGTTTTCTTTAGCACTGAATACGCAGCGACCTTCCTATGTATTGTTTACATATGATGTACCCATATATTTTACACAGGAAATACCACGTCGTACTTAAATTTGCCAGATTGAATAGGTGAGTGGTTTTTAATTCATAAAGATCGCACTAAGCAAATGGTATTAATAAGTACCTTCCAATGTATGATGGTATTCACCGTGTTCCCGAGGACATTTATTAACTTCGACACGCTATTCAGACCATAAAATAAACGTTTTTCAATATTTATGGACAAATCGATGGGCTGATCACCTGTCACCATGGTGCACTATATCCATCTTGGAACTTTGAATCATTTGTGGTTGCAAGTTTTCAAGACTACTTTTAACTCTGCCCACACCATTAGGGAAACGAGCGTGATAATATTATGTCAGTATATTTTATTTTTCCAAATCATTTTTCAAGGCTTGCCTTATGTGCAGTCTAAGCGTGCGCAATACGAATACACTCAGAGCTTAGAATGTAGGTACTAGAATATCATTAAAAATAATAATTGGAATATCTCATAGTTTTTTTTTATCTTTCAACGGGGTTTGATTTTCTTCAATAGAAAAGAGTTGGAGTGCATGAGGGTTCCGGTTATTCCATCAACACGTTGTAATCTTTTTGTCAACTTTGGATCGTATTCAAGAACAATGCTCTAGCGGGAATCAAATAAGCATATAAATGACTGGTTTCGATGGAATGGTTACATTGTTCTTTAATACGAGGCTAGTAATATACTAGATGCGTACCAATAGTTTATTTATTTATTTATTAATAGTTACCCAAACATAAACATCTATCAGTAAAAATGTCTAGAAATCTGATTGGCTTAAATTTACTGAAAAGTCGGGCGCGATGTCTATAATATGTAAGGATCTACTTACGTAGGTAGTTTTAATTTAGGATGTACATAAAAAATATCAATGTCAAATTTTGTTCGAAACCTGTTTACCGTCTCGTCATTTATTTATTATTATTTTATTACTTTCGATAAGCACTTTCTACATTTCCATTCCTCTGCGTACCGACAATCTCTCTGATATATTATCAGTTGACATTAGAACATAGGTACATACTCTCACGTGGTTAGGGTAGGTGCGTACCTATACGTTGGGTGCATACAAAATTGCACAAGTCGTTATGATTGATACATTATTGCACTAGATTGCTGCTATTGGTAAACATGTTAGCTTAAACTATTGAACTAGTTGATATATGCGTTTTTTTTATTGCGCAAGCTGCAATGTACCTAGGAAGCTACATTGGTAATTCAATTTGGACAACAACAACATACTAATTCCCTTGAATATTTTTTTTTAATTGAGCTGGTTTACCAGTAATTTGGCTGGATGCCATATTATTGTAATTTTCATTTTTATTCTATTTTAATTGCTGGAGTTAGTCCAGTTTTGTAAACACTTTTTCAAGTGGTTGTTTTATCGTCTTCTCATGTATTCTTCATTGTAAGACTAGCTTACACGCGCAGCTTCGCTCGCGGGGTAAAAATTTTGACACCCCATTTAACCCATTTTCAGGGTTGTTTTGAATAATCCTGAAATACGTGTCCATTTATTTTTCATTTATAGTATCTAGACCATCTAGAGTCTAGATACTACTAGATTCTAGACTATCTAAGTTTCGAGTCAATCATAAAACTTTGACACTTCTTTTAAAGGTTGTTTTGAAAAACTGAAGCACGTGTAAATATTTTTTTTTTATATAAAGTATCCAGACTGAGTTTTAAGCCAATCGCACTACGCCTTAAAAAGTTCCATATAGACGTTATTACCCGTTTTCCCCCTATGGGGGTTGAGTTTCGTAAAATCCCGCCTGAGTGGGCAGTAAAAGGATTTTCCAAATTTCAGCTTTCTAGCTTCAGTTCAGTAGTTCTTGTCGTAGGTATATAAATAAAGTCTTCAGCGACTGTATTCAGGTTAAAAGATGTGCCTCACCTTGCCTAACCGTAGATTCTGCTTTGAATTATACCGAATAATTTACGAAAATCTAGCATTGCGAATGTACTATACATACACAAATATTACTGATTGACACTATATCGAAACTACTTTAATTAATATTAAATGTTCATGTCTATCTTTTCAGTGTACGCCCAGAATCTGTTATTCGGCGAGTCGTGCTACCGCCTCATGACCAAGAATGGTCAGTTTATCTACATGAGCACCCGCGGAAGACTCGACGTGGACAAGGACACCCGTGCAGTTACCTCGTTCGTTTGCACCAACACCGTCGTCGACGAAGAAGAAGGAAAACATCTTATTAAAATGATGAAGGAAAGGTTCAAGCTTACAGAGAATAGCAACGGTGATAGTTTACCGATTGAGGACACCAAAGATGTAAGTTGTCGCTACGGCTGATAGCCTACCTGATAATACGCCCATCGAGAAGTAGTCTCTCCCGGAGCATATCGTAAAAGTCGACTAAGGGATAGTATCCTTTCCAACATGATGGACCATTTATATGGGCGATGGGCTGATCGCCTGTCACCATGGTTCACCGTATCCATGTTGGGACTTTGTGTGAGGAGTGGCTGCAAGTGTCTTTATGATTACTTGATGCTCTGTTCACCATTATACATTTTATCACGATAACATGTATGGATGTCAATTTATCTGCAATGGAACAGATATAGTTTGTGATCGCGTGATAGTATTACACGCATGAACTCTCTGTTTTATAATATCGTGGAATAGACAACATGATGCCTTGATTGTGAGCCGTAATCAAGACGTAATTACCACTCTAGTTTATGAGAGAGGCCATTAGTCTTATGCTACATCATCATACATAGGCATGTATGATGATGTAGCATAATCATAAGCAGATGCTTGTAACGGGATATCACAAAGATATTTTATCATTAGGCCTACGTACCTGGACCAAATAGGTTTTGTATAACGGTCAGGTCTTGAGTACTCCAAGCCGAGTAGTATTTGATTGTAGCAAATGTACCTAGATCCGTGGCCTCTGTACCCCTGTAGGCGTAGTGTTACCTATATTTGTGTTTATTATTCCAGGTATCAGACCAAGCAGTGCCAGTAGAAGACCCAAGGCAGCTAGAGAAAGTGATTCTTCGGCTGGTGACCGATCTACCGTCCCCGGCCGAGCCCTCCCCTTCCACTAGCCCCTCCCCTCGCCTCGCCATAATCCCCCCCAAGAAAGAACGCATCCTCAGCGCCATCGAGAAAATATACACAGTCATCAAAACCATTCCCAAAAAACCCAGTGCTCTGCAGCTAACTCCAGAACCCTCGACAAACGAAGAGTACCTCCAAGATACTCCCCCACTGCCGTTCGACGATGCCTACTTAGAAAGCAACGGAACTGATACATCAGCTTCAGACTTTAACATACCATTGTCGTATGCGATGTACAACGATCAAATGCAGTTTGAAATGTTCCCGCCAGAGAACTGCCAGGAGTCGACGCCTGAGGTGGCTGGAACTGGCCTTAAACGCGCCAAGAACTTTGAACACGACGATCAGGAGAGTTCGAACAAGAAGAAAGTCATGTTCGACGTGCCCGACGCAGCAGCAAGGAATGGATGCATCTCTCCCAGTCTTGAGACATTTTTTGACGAAGCAAGTAAGTGATCTCAACCATCTAATATTATAAATTCTAGTATTTGCTTATTATTATTATTTGTTATTTATACGCACGAGTCTTGGATTATACATACTGTGTGACCTGGAAAAAAAACATACCTACTAAAGTAAAAAAAAAGTAAAATATATTTATTACGTACAACAAAAGCAAATATACATGTGATACAGATACCTACAGTTCTGATGTTTTTTGCTTTCACTGACAAACTCATACGTAAAGTAAGAGAATATCTTTCAGTTTTCTCACTAGGCTGAGCCTGTATCGAGAAAACTAAAGTACGAATATGTATGTAGATTTATGTAACTCAGAAGACAGTTTCAGTTTAATCAAAACTTACTCCAAATTATGGGAATGTGAGAAGGTACCCACTGTATATAAAGAGGGCACTAGTGAGCAACAATTAGCTGAAGAATATTTTCAGTCTTCAGTCAAGTTAAATCAAAAGTTTTCTGTTGGTTTGCCTTTAAAGCTTGAGCTAGAAAATGTGCAGCTAGGGGATTATTTTTCCTGTGCATTGCAAAGGTTTTATAACCTTGAGAAGCGTTTCGCTAGGGATGAGGTACTGTCTCAAAAATATAAAGATTTTGTTCGTGATTATATTGATCACGGGCATTCTAAGTATTTTGATATACAGAATTATAATTGTGATTGTAATGTGACACATGTTTTCCAAATGCTGAGGTTCTACGACATGTCGGTTTCCTCACGATGTTTTCAGACTAGGTACTTGTGGTCTTCTGGTTCAATCACTGCATTATTATCCACTCCACAGATTCTAATTATGTTACTCTTGTTGCAGTTCTGAACACTCAAATTGAATCGGCGATAGATTCATTAGATCTCGCTCTCGACCCCAGTTTCCCAGATCTGCTGGTAAGAATCTATAATAAGTGTGTATTTACAAAGTATATTAATATTCTATCAGCCATCTGGCGCCCATAGTACAAGCTTTGCTTAGTTAGGGGCTAGATGGCGCTGTGTGAAATAGTTATTATTCATGCCGTAAAATTATCTATTTTTATACCGTCATTGAATCGTAGATGTTTTCTACTCTTAATGTTTGATAAGAAGGTGTTGAAATATAATATATCCCCAATTATCATGCTAGTGTGTGTTTTTAGGGTTTTAAAATTCACTAGAATGTCCGTCTGTATAGAAAGTCAGAGGCGATTTACTCTTACTAATATTTACTATTGTTGTTAAATTTTGCGCGGAAGTAGGTACCACTTCCACTACAAAGCTAAGTTAGGTATTATGAATATTTAAAAAATCTGGTTACCGCTGTGTACTTGCCACTTTTTAGGTATGATTTTAATATAAATTTACTGTCTTCACAGATCTCCAATGAAGTGCAAGAAATATTGGGTGAAATTGAAGGATCGGATGAAGATATTTTCATTTAAATTTTCAAGGGTCCGAAAATTGTATCACAATTGTTGTACCTCCTGTCCGTGGTAATGTCTTTAATCAGAAATTTCAGAATTACTGTTATATTATCAAAAATATATAAAGGTCAATTATTTGCATTGATTTCAACTTCTAACATTATTTGCATAATATTGTTATTTTGGTAGAAATTGTGAAAACACTACAAGACAAGATTATTATGTGTGCCATTTTATCAAGAATAATTAGCAATTTTAATTGAAATCCAAATATTAAGTAAGTAGGTATAGGTATCGATTTCACGACGGAATACGATTTTGTAGTTATGTAAGCTAGAATATTCGATATAATGTAAGAGTGTGGGTCTTTTATAACTTTCTCAGCTTGTTATTTACGTAGTAGGTATGTACACGTAAGTAATTGTATTTGTAATATTATAACTTTTCGATTACATAGTGATGTCAGTGATTTTGATATATGTATTATCCAAATTTTTGGTGATCTCTATTATAAATTCGAAATTGTATGTTTATTCAAGGATCTCCAGAAAATTGCTAAAAATTACCTTAATATTAGGTCGTAGGAATAACTTAGAATTGTTAGAAATTCTCTAGTGACAGTCTTATCTTATTTACACCTAACTAATACAAACGTATGGGTTCTGTGGTCTCTAACTAGGGTCATTGATTCTGTCACGGATCTACGTAAGATCATGAAAATTTTCATTTTTGTGTATCTATTCACGATTTCAGACCAAAATATAAAGAAAAGACGGCGCGCCGCGAACAATAAAAGTGAAGCCACCTTTTTATCTATGTGTGTGTCTCGAAGGTTTTGAGTTTTTGTGTTCCAAGTAACCTAAAATTCTTAGTATAATAATTATGTAACGATGTTATTTGAAGTAGTTACAGTGAAAAGTGATTCCGTGAGACTTTTTATGTTATTTGCTGCTGTTTTTACAAGTTTTCACTATACGCATAATTCTATTTTTAAATTTTAAGTTCACTAGACGACGACTCGTGACGTATTAAGAGCGATGAGCATGGTTTAACTGTAGGTGTGTGCGTGAGCGTGTAGGTATGTTTACTTGCAGGAGCACGGTTTAGTGTGGCTTCACTTTTGTTGTTCGCGGCGCGCCGTCTTTTCTTTTTATTTGGTCTGAGTTCACAACATGCTCAATAGGACAAGTAAAGTTTTACAAAAACGTGCATACTCTTATTAATTCTAATAGTTTAGACTCTAGAGACCACAAACTTTCACTTTTTTATACCATGCTATTGTGTAGTTTACAATATTATTTTAAAATTTTGACATTCTGCATATCCCTACGGGTAAATAGTCATGCATGCTATTAGCTCAATATAGCCTTCATGAATAAAAAAAATAAGACTAAGAAGAAGAAGGTCATGGTCAATTGTCACTGTCATACTGTTTTTTTTTTAACTAAGAAGCTAGGAGCATGCTATTCAGCCGTAGGGATGAACTGAATGTCACCACAGGTATTAAAAAAAATATTGTGAACGTATACTCCTATGATAAAAATGTGAAAATTTCTGTTTCGTGGTCTCCAGAGTCTAAACTATTAAAAGTAATAAGAGTATGAGTATACCTTTTTGTAAAACTTTACTTTCCCTATTATCATATTCGCAACTCCATGTTTGTAATGGTTAGTACCTAGGTAAGTCTATACATATACATGCTAGGGGTGTCTCTATACGTCAATAGAAAACTAGCTTGCACACACTTATTCATCCAAGGAAACTAGGCATGGTATTACTCAATTCGTCTATAATATTGTGCCAATTTTAATATTTTGTTAGCTTTTAGTTAAGCTACGAGCAATTATTCTATAAATGATAAATATTATCTATTTTATAAAATTTTAATTCCGATAATATCATTTATTATTAAAACGAACTGGGTAAACTAGGTATGGTTAAATCATCTCGCTATAAAATATTAATTTTGATTATTGCCAAAGCCATGTTTGTTAACAAAATAGTTTTTTTTAATCAATCCTAGTCACAAGAACTTATCTTATGGTTTCTTATAAAACATGATTTTTGTGATTTCGTCTTCTGCTAAAGTGCATTAACTTAGATTGTTGAGAATGTATACTTTAAAGTAGGTACTTCAAGTCTGAAAATATTTTTAATTTTGAATTTATTTTTATATTAATTTTAAGAGTTTAGTTAATATTTACTTTTGGGCATTTTGCGAAAATTTCATTGTTATAAATTTTACCTACTAATATACACAGTGTTTTTTTTACTGGGACAGTAAGGGGAAATCCGAAACTAGAAGAGAAGTACAGGAAAATTGTTACAAGAACCAATTGCTTTTTAGTGACAACCATTTTCGTACAGTTAATATTTTGACCAAGCGCGAGTTGGCCATTTTCATGGCCAACTCGCGCTTGGCCAAAATAAATACTATGCCAGAATGGTTTTTACAAAATAAGGGTAAATGGTTCCAAAAGCACTTTTCCTGTACATCTTCTGGTTTCGGATTTCCTCATACTGTCACAGTTAGAAAAAAACACTATAGTCACAGTAGACAGTTTTAGGTAGTGTAAAAGCTGTAATGTAGGTATATTAGGTTATCTAAAAATCAATCGTCTATATATATATGAACCTAATCCTAACAGTAAAATCAAATTTACCTTATAAATAAAACGCAACAGTGAAAAGAAACCTACATTTAAAAAAATCTGATGTTTACTTGTGGCTCTGCCCACCCATTAGGGATACGGGCGTGATAATATGTATGCATGCATTAAGTAAGTATAACATTAGTTAGTTCTTTAGTTTTTAAATACCTACTCGAGAATTACTCGTAGGTCTAATATTGCTTCGACGAGATAGGTCGCTCGCAGTAGTGTTTTGGGACTGACGTAATATGATATTTTTCGTAGGATTAAATGATTTTGTATTTCTGAAGTTCTCAATGTATTTATAAGTATCTATTACTTTTAATAAAACAGTAAAATTATTTTCAGGGCTATCTATTATCGCAATAGAATCCATATCAATGATTATCTACATGTCTGTCTGTGCGTTTGTGCACGCTAATCTCAAAAACGGCTTAACCGATTTCAATGCTGTTTTCACTGAAGTTTTGTGGTAAGCCTGGAATAAACTTAATTGTTTGTTTTATCAAAATTCATTATCGGAGTAAATGCAGTCAAATTCAAATTTTATAATGAAGTCGTTACCTACACTAAAAAAGAGGGCATGAAACAAACGTAATATGTGACGTGCATCTATATAATCGTTATAATAAATCAAGCGGGGTTGAACCTAATTTTGTGTGTATATGGTTAAACTAAAATAAAGATGTGAATGCATTTTTTTTTAGTTTTTGAACCAATAGATGCCGTTAGTTGTATTTTAGATTCTGAAAATCGGTTTTGAATTCCATAGGTACTAACTTTGTATTAATCTGTGTTCAACTGATCTTCATCGAAAGTAAAGTTTAACAAAATGGTGCATACTCTTATTTATTTTACTCTTTGACTTTATTGCTTTTGGCTTTGCAAGTGAGAAATTCTTACCGCTCGCAATCACCAAGCCGCTACCATCAATAGCTGCATATTAACACGTTTTACCGCGCGACAGAGACAATATAGAGTAGGTATTCTTCTATTAATCGCATTATAGCTACCACTTACAACAGTGGTAGCCTCTTCGAGGCTTACCTACACTTACATTATGCACAATACATCTCACCGCGGGACGTCAGTTCCCCATCTTTGTTCCCCTAACGTCAATTAGAATTAGCTACCATATACCTATCCCATACATGTATTAATTGTTTATTTTTAACTTAAAGGTCTGCGTAGGTATCTATCATTCTCTTAACAAAACCTTGAGTCCTAATCAAAACTTTGTACCTAATGGAACCGAAACGTCTTAGAAGCGGAAGTGGTAACAGAAGCAGAGCTGGAGAACATTTCTTCCTCCCTCGGATACCGCTCATACCAACTCTGTTCCGCTCCGATCATCATCAAAGCACAGGAACAGATGCTGCACACCGCGGTCGTTGACTTCTCCACCAGGTGCTTCAGCCACGAGCTGGACGTAGCTCATTCACGAGTGAGAGGTCCAGAAATACTTTTTTCATGCTCCAGGCAGTCTAATTACATAGGTAATAACATTGTATGACACAGAAGCGTTATATTTATATATGGCGTCGTGAACGAAGTCGCGGGTACAGCTAGTATAAAATAAATGTAATAAGTATTAAAAATTAAAAGAGTAAGTAATTCATGCAAGTTTCTTAAGTTGTATCTGTTTTGTTTTATATTTAATGTTTTTTTTACCAAAGCTTTTTAAAAGATGGATATATTTTTATTGATCATACGCACGTAGTGTTTACAATGTAGGGGGCAACCGGGGCAGACTGACCAATAAATTTACTTGCGTAAAAGACGAGGAAACATTAAATAAAAATTGAATTAGAAAAAGCATATTCAGTGTATACAATGATGATTTTCGAACGATGTAGCTCATTCTGTGATGAATTCTCTACTAGTTTTAGCAGATCCTACCAGTAAAAAGTTTTATTTCATTATAGCGATATTGTTCTCATTATTATATATCTGTAGTAGCATAGGTAGTTGATGATTTAATTCTATATGTTTTTTAATATTTTGTCCAAAATAATAGATTGATATGTATAATGCGTCATCATACATACTGTTGACTGAAATATGTATGTAGCTGGTATGTATCTAAACGTCTCAAAATTATGTCTTAGATTATTTTAATAGTTCTAAGTAACTTCTGTGTCGTTTTAAATGTGATCTATTTCTCTGCTCTCAATCATTGCGATTTCTGACAAAATTGAGCAAAATTGTCAAAAGAGATATTATAGTTTTTAAGACATTTAAATCTTCAAAAATATTAAATTTTTGATGCATATCTTTTGTAAACAATTCGTAGGTTTACATATTGAATAAAAAGTGATAAAACATTGCTGTTTTATTTAATTTCTGTTAGGTAGGTGTAGAGTTGCTTCTACTATTACTACTCGTGTCACTACTTCTTTGACCTAGATTTTTTATAAGTATCACCAAGAATCCATCGCACAATCAGTATCAGTATCACGATATCCTCGAGTATCATGATAATATTGAAGGAATATTGATGCATATCGCAGCATCATTATAATATCACAAGTAGGTATACCAGTGTCACGATATTACTGATATGTGTAACCCAATGTACAATACTAGGTACCTACGACTGCAGCGATAGTAGTGCTGCGGCAGAAAAAAAAAACAATTTAGTTGAATTACATAAGTTTTAATGATTTTTGCATGTCTTTAGTAAATGAAGATTGGGCTCCAGTAGTTAAAGTGATTTAGCTTGCAATATCTCATTTGAGTCTGAATTGATGAACTAGGGGTATTCCACACTGTGCTGACCCCGCATAGGGGCAGGAAGATGTTTAATTTTAATTGTTATAAGTAACGTTTCGTTCAGTTCATAGACTACTATTAGATCTCGATTAATAAGGCCGATAAGGTCTGTATATATGTGTTAGCCATTTAGTTTTGTAACAATTTGTAGTAATTTCGCGCAGTTTAGATAACCGACACTATAGAGTTAACTCTACAAAAAAGTATCTACATACATAAAAAGGTTTTATCACTAAAAAAATACACTTAAATCTTATAACGATTCTTAAAAAAGTAAATTAAGTAACAAATTAAAATATCAACAACTGTAGGATTATAATAAAGTAAGGACTTTAACAAAGAGAAACATCTACTACGAGTATAATATACATTTAAATAGTGCCTAGTGTGACATTATGTACCACTTACAACTTATTTAAATAGTTTAAAAGTTCAATCTACTTTACTACACTCTTCATCTACGAGTAGGTATGATTAATATAGGTCCAACCAGTATGATACTTTAATAAGACAAGTAGGTATTATTAATTGGCAAAGTCTTTTCCCTTTAAAATGTAGGTGTGGGTAGGTGGAGATTTTGAGAAATCACTTTCTCATAGTCGCTCCTGGTCCTAAATTTCCCCATTTACCCAAGCCTCTTCCAGCTAGAGTAGCTCTGAAAATAAAAAGAATAACAAAAATTAGTTTACCAGAAAAAATAATACTGGAGATAATGTTTTATGATTTTAAACCCATTAATTATAACCAACTGAAGTAAATCGAATCATACTCCAATACTATACTCCAATGACAGTAGATACTGATGATCTAGTGGTAGCGGCTTCGCCTTCCTTACGATTCTAAGACCATGGCTTCATAATCCAGTCGTGCACCAATGGATTTCAGTACCAGTACGTGAAACGTGAAGGCGTCGTGAAAAAACCTGCATATCGTAGAACCTAAAGTTGTACAGGAAAAGAGCATTCGAGGCGCACTTTAAATCCTTACACCAAATGACTTCGAAATTACTAGTGACACGACTGTATTAGTAGTCTTTACTATGGATACCTTTTTATGATGAGAAACAATAAGCAAGTATTCCCAAGGAGAGTTGACGTCAGGCAGGCGGCCGGTCATAAAACACCTTAGCCAAAACTCTTACACAGCACAGCATGATCTAAGGATCATTCTGTGCCGACTCCACATAAAGTGGGATAAGGGCAGGAAGATGATGATGATGGCTATGAATACCTTTTTGAGACGACAGGGTGTTAAGTTAGGGGACCTGGTGTTTCGAGACGGTTTGTAACATTATGAAACAGTAATCTTTATTCCTAAGCATCGGCAGTTGCATAAAGTTCTTTCAATTGGCTTTGAAATCTAAAACACGGCTGGATTGTCACCTAGTCTACATCCACTGCTGTCTGAGGCGGTCGCGCTCCTGAATCAGTTGCTCAGCTTCCTTGGTAAGACGGTCTGATTCCTGCTTGATCCAGCGGCCGTTGTTCTCTCGCTCACTGCGCATCTGATTAATGGCAAATACCATATCTGAAATCGTGAAGTAGCAAATAAAATAAATGCCAATATAGGTAGTACAGGCTCGGGATCGCCGGTGGATTAAAATAGCACTTTTTAATTTGTATTGTACGCTTTTTCTGAATATAATCGGGATTATGATTTTTTTACAACTATTCTATCTTTATTGTAGTTGCCTCCTGACGCTGTATAAATCATAGATGGTTAACGGACTCAGTAAGTTTCTTGTATAGCAGTGAGCGCAAACAAACACTCCTACTTCCACAATAGTTTATTCACACCATTTTTAAAAGATATGAAATTGACATTGTATTGCAATCGACTTTACAGTGTACAAGTTTTAAAGAGCATTGTGTTTTTCAATTCCACAGCCGTGGCCAGCGCGGCTTTTATTTCTCACCCAGTTAGGGATATGGACGGGATAATATGTATGTATGTACTTTAAGCCATCAAACAGAACGAAGCTTTGAAGTAATTTGTGTCTTTTGGTAGATTTCCCTACAACTAAAGCAATATTTGACCGTCTCACTTAATGCTGAATCAGGGTGTATTGCATCCTAGCAATGCTATCAAACCGCTGTTTCTGTTTGTTGCTAAATCACGCTTAGGTAAACGTCTGAACCAATTTCGATGAAAGTTTGAATTAGGTTTGAATAGTCTTAATTCTGAAACCTCGAATAGCAAGGTATCTTAAGCACCGATGAAATAGTTTTCTCTGAAAAATAGAAGAGCATGTTTTGCAGCGGCATTCTTGGTTGCAAAGAGTTCTAACCTCTAGACATGGAATACTCACTGTTCAGCTCGAAATAATGCGCTTCGTAAAGCAGTAGATCGTAGTGGTTGAAGTCGTCGGGCAGCGTCAGCGCCTTGTTGCGCAGGAAGTTTAGAATGTGCCGGAACATGGGCCCATCGCGGTCGATGAAGTAATGCTGCTTCAGCGAGTCCAGCACGATCGGGTATGTCCCGTTGAACATTTTGCAGAGGCGAGAATCCGGGTCACTGTTAAATAAGTGGGACTCTAAATGGATGTATCAAATACAGGACATCGATGGCCAAGGCGCGCCAAAAGTTAGCACGACCTATAAATAGTTAGGTAGTTCTGCAATGACTGTATGGTGATTCTCTATACTAGACTATCCAGCTACTGTAAACCGAACAGCCCATGGATAAGCGCGGCGGTAACTATTGCTACTTTACGTTGTTATTTAGGTCATGAAACGGAAAGGAAACGAACAGAGGAATAGCTTTAAATCTTACTAAAATAAAGTTTAATAAAGATGAAACCTTACTTGCCTACTTTTCGCATATTATTTCTAGGGATTCAGAATCTAAACAGCACCACTATAAAAGCAGCAGCACTATAAAAAGATTTCTTTCTTTTCAACTTGTGATGAAATAAAATAAAAAAATAGGAATTCTTATGAGTGTAATCTCTCTTGACTGGGCTTGTATTTCCATTATTAAATGTTATTGGGAAGAAGAAGAAAAAACAAGCCACTAAAATCGACTTGCGAGATAGAATGAAAAAGCAAATACCTACGGAACCCTTAAGCAAACATTGTTGTAGCGGTTAGCGTAGCTCCCCTGTAGCTTGAATAATGATAACTATGTACCTAGTTTGTTTAGTACTAGCTATTTTTTTTTTCTTGTATCAATTTTCAAGTAGCATATTAATATAAATTTCTTTGTTATGTAGCTGAATTTAAAATCCAACAAAAATGATTATTATGTGATAAGTTCTTCAATAATGATTTTACACACTTGGTAAATTCTTCTACTTCAATTTTTTTGGCTAACATTAACCTATTATATAAATCTATTGACCTTATTTTTGTTGTCTACTGTATTGATTTTTATAACTATTTTTTCATTACTACAAGGTATATGTGGCAACTTTTAATTGGCTTTATGCAACCATGTAGAGTTACCTCAATTACATATATGGTATATAATGTATCTATACTATTTCTATGTACCTACCTAGCTGCAAGTTGTCCATAGACTCTAAAAATAAAAGAAATAAAAAGACAACACTCCGAAATATTTATCATAAGGAAGACAATTTTTGAGGGATACTTTTGTCCTACATTTTCAGTAAAAGTAGGTACTATGCGGCAAGCATAAATCAACTTACTTATAGAATTAGCGATACATTTATTTCGTGCCTACCAGAAAGATGATTATAATAGCAAACGGTGTGGTTCGGGGGGATGGGGGTTTGCGGGGTGGTGAAGAGTACTGCGGCGCGGCTCCGCAGGCCCCGTGGCAGGCCCCGCGGCCATCAGCTCGCTCCGGAATAACTGAGCGCAGATAAAACGCAACCTTGTTTACTATAAGTGGATACCTACGTCTAAGGTATTTATACGAGCCAGCCATTTAAAATATCTGACGACCTCGGCGAGGCGGGCGAGTGCTCGGCTAAGACGCAAGAGGCGCGGGTTCGATTCCCGCTACGGGAGAAATGTTCTGCAAATATTTCTTCCGGGTCTGGGTGTTGTATTATGTATTATAAGCATGGAATTACAATAAAAAAGTATATAAGTATTTTATCAGTCATCTGATGCCCCTAGTACAAGCTTTGCTTAGTTTGGGCGGTGCTGTGTGAAAAGTCAGCAAATATTTATTTATTATTATTTGTTTTATCACATCATCAAAAGACAAAAAAGCTTTGAACTAGATAATGCTTCACTTATTGTTAAGGCTCATTTAGTGAAATCGCTCAATGAAATGCTTTCCACATATTATTATTGAAATATTTTACAGATTTAAGTCTCCTCACAGCTTTTTTTTATTTTTGGTTGTAGTAACTTGAAGTGAAATCTCAATATTACCTTGATTATAATTAAAAGTACCTACTGTTTTGAATTGGTGGAGTATTGTTGCATATTGTGTCTACAATTAAGTAGGTAGTTCAGTTGCGATGTACTTTGAAAATCACTACATAGTATAAAACAAAGTCCCTTCCCGCTGTCTGCCCCTATGTATGCTTAGATCTTTCAAACTACGCAACGGATTTTGATGCGGTTTTTTTTAATAGATAGAGTGATTCTAGAGGAAGGTTCATTATGTATAATACATGCATAATATAGTAGAGAAACACCGATTATTTCAGAGGTTTCTAATGTGATATCGCAACTAAACACATTTTTTGCGCTTACATTGCAAACGCTGGCTGAACCCTACGAGATAGATCAAAATAATTTACGAGTACTAGTATTGTACATCTTAAAAAGGTCTACAAAAAATCGCAATGGTATATGTCTATCCCCGTGCGAAGCCGGGGCGGGTCGCTAGTAATTAATAAAACCGATTTGGATGAGACTAGGAAGTTACTACATAGAACATTTCGTGACCAGATATAAGATGAACCACTGCTATAAGTAAACTTACGAGGTCAAAGTTTCCAGTGAGGAGGTGTAAATGGTTCCACCGACGTCAATGTGAACTGGAGCGTTGTAGTTGGTGGTGGGCGCCACTCGCGGGAACCCTATGATTGCCGGCTCAATCTTCACTGGCAATTTCACAGCCAGCTCCGGCTTAGGACTGCTCGGAAACATCTTCACAGCCTTCTTCGAGATCTGGAGACAAAATGGAATCCTACTGTTACAAATGTGAAAGTTTGTGAGGATGTTTGTATGTTTGTGCTTCAGTCACGCCTAAACGGCTGAACGGATTTGAATAAAACTTGGAATATACATAGTGCATGTGCTGAATTAACCTATAGGCTATTTTTTATCCGGGTACCACGCGAGCGAAGCGCAGGCGGCAGTTAGTACTCAATGACTGAAAACCGTGTCACTGTTTATTAGCATTTGTCCATAGTATGCATACGAATTGGGATGCTTCAGAAAAAATACATTATTCTCTGGGTCCTGTTCTGTTTGCTCCAACTGGTTAGCTATTAAAATTATGATATCTACCAATTTTAGATAACTATAATTTTATTTGTACGATTAGAATTATTGTTATAGGTACTGAAGCGGTATGCGGGATGACTAGCCTGGCCTAGGTCTTGCGGGTAGGTAGTCAGGTAATAAGCCCAGAGTCACCAACACAAAGTTTATTCATACGAGCACAGAAGAAAAGTCATACACAAGCACATACTTACAGCAGAAACAGAAAGATAGAAGGAGTATATACTTAGATGGTAGAAAAGTAACAGTTAACAATAGTCCGTATAAAGCTAGTGCGAAAGCAAACAGAAAAATAGCGGCGAGCGACACGGGTCTCACGTGGCAAGCCTTGCGAACGACTGACTGGTGCGCGAGCGCATGGCGCATCGGCGCGGGTCCGCAACCGACCGAGCGCGAACAATAGGATAGCTTCGGTCGGCGAATTCCTGAGCGGCGTGTCCGATGTTACGCGCTCCGTCATTTAGCGCACGTCATCGGGTGTGTAACATGACACCACAATATTATTACATAAATAAAATATATGTGAAATGTATGATAATATAATAATACTAATACTATATAGGTAGTAAATAAACAAATGTGTGCTGTATAAATATGAATGAATAAATAACAATTTTAAAGTAAATATATAAGTAGGTAACGGAGTCGCCACAGTACCTACAGCAATAAGCGATTCCGTGCTTCGGAGGGCACGTTAAACAGGCTCTTTAGTCGACTGGCCCCGGAAAAAACTGGCCCTACGGGGCCGGTTGACCTAAATGCATTTAATTTATTACTTTTCTTAGTCGACTGGCCCCATTACTAATTTAAACAAAAAATCTATTGTCTAAATTCAAATCCGTGTACAGATGTGTACAAAACGTACTCAAGATAAACAAAAATTAAATACCATGGTTATAAATATGATACTTATATTTATTGGGTTCTTTTGCTTTACTTAGTGTTAGATATATCGAAGTATCGTGAGTTGTCTACCTAGATACATTGATGTAATAAGTGGGTAGCTATAGTTAGTCGCAAGCAATGCCCCGCACCGTCGCGAGCTTCCGTATTCTTTGTTATTATATTTACTTAAATAAACTGTTCAATCCTGATCAAAACCTGCGTTATCACTCATAATCCTACAGGTTATGGGCCCAGGTAGTGAAAGTGATTCCGTGATAAATTGACTGGATTTGAAGTGAAATAAGTGAATATAAAACTTTGCGTAAACAACTGCTCAAGCGCCGCCATAATGGCGTCTTACGTTTTATCGCTGCACACGTACACGTGCACTGGATAGATGCACCAGGACATTCCATCGAGTTTTTATTACGTAAATACATCGTAGTAAATTGTGTGAATTATTTTTGGAGTTGAAGAAACTGCATAATGGCTACTACTATAAAAATTGATCCACTTACTGGCGAAAATTATGATACCTGGAAGATTCAAATGCGAGCTATTTTGAAGAAAAATGACTTGTGGGATTATGTCACAGGAATAATGCCGAAGCCGAATACGGATCCGAAGTATGCCGAATGGATTAAAAATGATGGAAAGGCCGAATCAGACATTTTGTTGGCCGTCAGTCCTAGCGAGTTGATTGCGTTGGATGGTCTGGAAACTTCTAAAGCTATATGGGACAAATTGAAGTCTTTGTATCAGTCAAGCGGGCCTGCCAGAAAAGCCTCGTTGTTAAAGAAACTAGTGTTGACACGTATGCAGGAAGAAGATGACTTGAAGAAGCACATCGCGGATTTTTTCGATGCTGTGAAAAAGCTCAAAGAAATCGGTTTAGTGGTTATCGACGAACTACTGGCTATATTACTACTTTATAGTTTGCCGGATTCCTTCGCCATGTTTCGCACGGCAATGGAATCGCGAGATGATTTACCGTCAACAGAGATATTGAAAGTGAAGATCATCGAAGATTTTGAGGGCCGAAAATCAAAAGTAGTTGACCAGGGAGCTATGTTCGTCAGGCGTACCAATACGAATGCCCACCAGAAGAAGAACTCGAATGAGAACCATGGCTACAATAAGAATAAAATTGAATGTTATCGTTGTGGTCGTCGTGGACATTTGGCGAGAGAGTGCAAATCGAAGAACTTCAATAAGAACAAGCAGTACGCAAAACAATCAGAACGGGACAGTGATCCGAAGACGACGATGTTGATGAGCACCACCGAAGAGGTGATGTTTGGTGATCAGAGGAACCCTATTTGGTGTATCGACAGTGGATGCACGGGGCATATGTGTAATGAAAAGCACATGATCCAGGATTTGACGCGGCTGGACTCCGAGCTGAATTTGGCTAATAATGAAAGCACACATATTGCTGGAGTAGGAAAGGTCAGCATTTCAGTTGACACAGGCAGCGAAGAGCGCCGCATAGACATAGAAAAGGTATTCTACGTGTCGGACTTACGTACCAACTTACTATCAGTGGCGAAAATGACAGATCGCGGGTTCGAGGTTCATTTCAAGAAAAATGGCGCTATTGTGATCGATGAGAAAAACAAGATACACATGCGAGCGGACCGTGTTGGTAATCTATATCATGTTCGAATGAGTCAGAACGGAGCTAACAATGCTGAGGTGAAGAAGCCTATAGATACGTGGCACGAGCGACTTGGACATTTGAACGAGCGCGACCTGAAGGCGATGTCAAAGAGTGGCCTAGTGCATGGGCTGACATTCAAAGATGATGAAAAATTATCTGAGTGCGAGATCTGTATAAGTGAAAAGATGACGTGTACCCCGTTTTCAAGGAGTAGTGGTGAACGCACGAGTGAGCTACTAGAAATAGTACATACTGATGTATGTGGTCCTATGAGGCAGCAGTCTTTCGGCGGGAAAAAGTATTTTGTCACTTTTATCGACGATAAATCAAGATGGTGTGAAGCATACTTTATCGCAAACAAAAGTGACGTCCTGCGAGTATTCAAGGAGTACAAGGCCTATGTGGAGAAGTTCACGGGAAAGAAAATAAAGAATTTACAATCTGATAATGGCCGTGAATACGTGAATAACGATTTTGATGATTTCTTGAAGAAAGAAGGAATCAAAAGAAGATTGACAGCGCCCTACACACCCCAGCAAAATGGAATATCTGAAAGAAAGAATAGAACTTTGATTGAGATGGCAAGATGCATGATGCGTCAAGCAGGAAGCCCTCCTGCGTTTTGGGCGGAAGCAGTCCACACTGCGAATTATATAAGAAATCGTTGCCCAACTACTGCCCTAAATGGTGAAATACCATTTACATTGTGGAAGGCGAAGAAACCTACCGTAATCTATATGCACGTATTTGGATCGAAAGCATACTATAAAGATAAAGGTTCCCAGAAGGGGAAGTTCGAATCGAGTTCAGAATTGGGAATATTTATGGGATATGATATTCAATCTAAAGCTTATAGAATACATGATCCTAAGACAAGAAAAATCATAGTGACTCGTGATGTAAAATTCATGAATGAGACAGCGTTCCGGCATGAATACAAGGAAATACTCGATGACGAAGAAGAAGAAGATATGATAAATGGAAAGATTGTTGTAAATCTTAATATGCCTAAAGAAAGGCGAGAAGAAGAAAGAAAACCTCCGCTTAAAGCTAAAAGAGATGGAAAAAGAGCGGAAAATCCGCCTGAAAATATCTACGAACCTAATGAAGAAAGAGATAGAGGAGAAAGGAAAAGAACAGCGACAGTGTCATGGGAAAGATTAGTTGAACCTTCGAAGAGAGGAAAAGGAAGACTAGCGAGTACTGGTTTTGTGGGAAAATACCCACGAGGGTACAAACCTGTAAAAGAACATTTAGACATGATAGATACTGAACCAGAATCAGAAGATGAAGAATCGGATGAAAAGCTAACAGCAGGAATAGCGACTATTGAACCAATGACATGGAGTGATATCGAAAGGACGAACGACGTAAATGAATGGAGAAGTGCTTTAGAAGATGAGTTTCTGGCACAGATTAAAAATGGCACGTGGGAAATAGTATCTCGACCATCGAATCGAAAAGTAATAGGAAACAGATTTGTTTTTAGTACCAAAACTACGGGAAAGAAGGTTTGCTTGGTTGCGAAAGGATGCTCTCAACGGCCAGGGGAGGATTTTCATGAGACCTCATCTCCAGTCGTGAGATCGTCATCGATAAGGCTCATAGCTGCAATATCCGCAGAACTTGGACTAGATATCCATCAAATGGATGTAGTGACAGCTTACCTGAATGGTTCACTGGAAGATGAAGTATTTATGGAAGTACCGGATCAGCTACGCGATGTTATAAAGAGAGTACTCGCAAATCAAAAGATTGGAACACAAAAGAAGATCATTAGAGATAAGAAAATTATAGAAACGGCTAAACGCTGGAATAAAGAACTGAATGAATGTGATGATAGTGTGTGTTTGTTAAAAAAGAGTTTGTATGGTTTGCGTCAGTCTGGATTGCAGTGGCATAAGGAGTTGGTGAGAAAGCTGAAGGATGTCGGCTTCAAGGCAACGCCGCAGGACCCATGTTTGTTTGTAGGCGAGCGAAAAGGTGAGCGATTGATGTTAATTGCGATTTATGTTGATGATTTGATTCTAGCAACAAATGATGATAAATGGTTGTGTGATGTAAAGAAAGAATTATCTAGTGCATTCGAAATGAAAGATATGGGAAGGATTAATCATTGTTTAGGTATTGAATTTAATCGTGATGAAGAAGATCGAGTGTACTTAAATCAAAGTGTGTATGTGTGTAAAATTCTTGAACGCTTTGGTATGAGTGAGTGTAAACCTACAATGACCCCTATTGATGTGAATGTGAAGTTAGAAAAACCTAAATATGTGAAAAACGATGTGATGAATCAATATCCATATCAGAATTTAATTGGGGCTCTGATGTACTTAGCTGTGACAACAAGACCAGATATCACGTACGCTGTAAACTATTTAAGTCAGTTTAATACTAATTATGATGTTGAACATTGGAAAGCAGCTAAGCGTGTTCTAAGATATGTAAAAGGTACGTCAGACTATGGTTTAGTGTATGAGAGGACTGGTTTGCCGTTATTTGGTGTGGTTGATGCAGATTGGGGTTCGAATGCGATTGATCGTAAGTCGTATTCGGGTTTTGCATTTATTTTAGCAGGTGCCCCAATCAGCTGGGAAGCACGTAAGCAACGTAGTATAGCGTTGTCAAGCACGGAAGCCGAATACATGGCCATATCCGAAGCTACTAAAGAAGCCATGTATTTGCGAGATATGTTGGGTAATGTTGGTATGGAATGCGAGTGTGTAACATTATTCAACGATAATCAGGGTGCGATAAAACTTGCTGAGAGCAGGAATTATCACTCACGAACAAAACACATCGATGTGAGGCACCACTTCGTTCGAGATATGTGTGAACAAAGTGTTATTCGTCTAAAATACTTATGTACGGAAAGAATGCCTGCAGATGTTTTGACCAAGGGTTTGAGTGGATCAAAGCATCAAGAATGCATGCATAATCTAGGTATGAACGTACCTATGTAAAGTATGAAGAGACTTGCTCACGACTTCGAGGGGAGGTGTTAGATATATCGAAGTATCGTGAGTTGTCTACCTAGATACATTGATGTAATAAGTGGGTAGCTATAGTTAGTCGCAAGCAATGCCCCGCACCGTCGCGAGCTTCCGTATTCTTTGTTATTATATTTACTTAAATAAACTGTTCAATCCTGATCAAAACCTGCGTTATCACTCATAATCCTACACTTAGAACTAGTCAAAGTCAACAATATAAATAACAATATAAATAACAATATAAAATTAAAGTTTTTAAAAGTCACAGTTGTTTGATTAATGCTTTATCAGAAATATTCTAATCAACTAGTCAACAACATAAAATTAAAATATTTAAAAATCAGCATTTTAATATATGCTTGCTTACTCAGAACTAATTCTAATTCTAATTAATGTTAGGGGAACAAAGATCTGCACTGACGTCCCGCGGTGGAGTGTATTGTGCATTATCTCCCCTGATAACCCTCCCCCAGCCAGACCAACTCCTTGAAGTACCGCAGAAGGACTTTGGGATGTTGGCAGCAGTATCCTCGATGGTGTTGTTGAGGCCGTTGTTGGTGCCGTCGAAGTTGATGATGATGGTGCTGATATTGCTCGATGACCGTCTGCAGTCCCAAGCTTTGTCTTATTTCGTTTGTTGCGGAACAGTGGAGTGTCACGTGCTCCACAGTTTCATCCTTTTGGAAGCATCCACGACAGAGGCCGCTCTCCGTTGCTCCTATTTTCAGAAGTTGGTGATTTAACTCACAGTGTCCTGTGATGATGCCCAACATTATCCGAAGGTCATCGTGTCCAGTCGGTCCTGGCTTTTAAGTAGTTAAGCCATGACGGAGGCCTTTAGGCGGCCTAAAAACTCTGTCACTAGAGTTGGCCACTAGCTCATACGAACATACATACACACCACTAGTTGAAGTCCCAAATACTTACAAATTGTTACATAAGAAGTTACACTTTAAATCATTACGCTTTGGGGCTAAACGACAGAAATATTGTAATTATACGTAGTGAGAGATACATGCTGAATATTTATTTGCCTGCAAGGCTGCACGTTTTAAACCACGAAAATCGAACCATCAGTGCGCTGACTTCACTGATCGAGCAATCAAGTAGGCATTACCGTAGAAGATGCTTACAAAATGTAAAAGTGCGCTAAAGACGTGAGGTGAGGTACTGCCTTCGGCGTGGGACCGACCCGAGAGCAGCCCACTGCCGCGCTCTCACGGCATCTCCTGCGACCCGTCGAATTATACAAAACTCTCTGGCATACTACATTGAAGCAAATATTACCGCCCAGAAATAAATAAAAATTATTTACCCCGAAGTACGTATTAAGCAACCTATCAATTTACCTATTTTCCTTTATAATTAATTAACCTATTTTCTCCCGGATATTTTTCTCCATGTCTAATGTTACACACGTTTAGTCCACACCCAGATTTAGCAAGTATGTAGCACGTTACTAGCCTCAACGTAACGAGAACAGAACAAAACCCTTAAAGCCAATATTTATATTGGCTTTATAGAATTATAATTCTAAAATAGAGCAGATGTTGAATTATAGGTAATCTAATCCGATCAGATTGAATTTTCGGATTGAAAACAAGAGAAAAGGCACCTAATTTAATTAGTAAGTTTTACGTAGAGTAGATAAATATCACCATTGTTTTGCTGGCCAGCAATAATTTTGAAAGGCTTTAGCTGGTTCGTGTGCAAGCATCCATTCCACAAGCCACGTATACGTAGCTGCAATTTGTAAGGAAACCTTGTCATTGGCGACATCCGGCGAGCGTCGCGTGTCGCCCTCGCCGCCCGGGGCGCTCGGACTCAGTCGTGTATGCCGGACCGTTCTACTTTAATTATTTTTATCGCTTGAATGCATCTCCAGCACAGACGTATCTCGACGACGATTTCACACCTGACGCCTCATTCATAACCATTGACGCTCTTGTAAAAAGCTCATTCCGACAAGCATGCTGTTTGAATGTGGAACGAAGCTGATAAAACAATCTGCCAAACTATCCCCCTAATACTCAAACGCGACTCAGAGTTGAGCACGTCTCAAATCACGGTTTTTTGCCAAGGTTTTTTGGCAGTTTTTGATGAAAATCTGTCAAAAACTCGTCATTGAGATGCGTTTGAGTATTCGGGGGTATGTCAGCCATTGTATATCTTATTCCTATATTGCCACACAGCTCCAAACTTGTATACCATTAGCATACAACAAGTACTTAGGTACTTATTAAAATAAAACCGGTCAAGTGCGAGTCGAATTCGCACACGAAGGTTTCCGTATCATCGTACAAGTATTACTTTTTAATATGACTTTTACTAACGATTATGTACTTTTTGAAAAAAAAAAGTTTCTTGTTTCTTGGACCTCCTTTTACGTATTTATTTTATCTTATTTTTATTATTCAATGTTATGGCAATAAAACACCTTCTATGAAAACTTCAACTGTACCTATTACGGTTCATGAGATACAGCCCTCTGACAAACGAACGGACGGACGGACGGACAGCGGAGGCTTAGTAATAGGGTCCCGTTGGTACTCTTCGGGTACGGAACCCTAAGAAAGAATACTGACTATCTAAAATTTACTGAGTTCTTAAAAATAATCGCTAAGCTAAAATACCTTCTTTCTTACAGCCACCATAATTGAGTTTTTGAAACACTTCATTATAATTCTATGTTGTATTATATTGACGACCCCGGTGGCGTGACGGGCGAGTACTCGGCTGAGACGCAAGAGGCACGGGTTCGATTCCCGCTGCGGGAGAAATGTTTGCATGTTCTGCAAATATTTCTTCAAAAAATATGAAGTCAAAAAGTATGTTGGTCGTCGTATAAAAATAAATCCCTAATTATCTAAGGTGTACCTCAATGGGATGGAGTAGTTAAAACTGGAATGCGAAGTATGGAAAAGTGTGCTACTGCACAGTAGCACGCGAGGGGGCGCGAACGTCGCATCTCGCGAACCTCTTTACAAGTATGCCAGTGTTTCCAACACCCTGCCATTGTTTTATCCGCTAAGGCGGTAAAAATATACTCTAAAAGTAGACTTTTGGAGCAAGCGACAGAGGCGCCGCGCCGCGTCACTGACGTCGCGACAAAGTACTATGTTTTTATTTTATTTTTTATCTTTTATCACGGTTGATTATTTCAGCAAAGTATAATGTGCGCTACATACAGTGAAATAATTGCCTACTGAAAGAAATAAACCTCTTTTTCTTACTTTTCTGTACCATAATATTCAAAGTACCATTTGGAATAAAATCAGCATGTCCGAATTGTTTTATTAGCCTGTCTAACTATTTGATTGTCCAAACATCGAACTAAATATTAGTAGGACAGAATGGAACAAACCAAAATAGCATCTTGGCAGGTTCTGCCTGTACTATTATAGGTATTTTGGCATTTTTAGTTTAGTGTGTAATCTAATAAGACGACATTTACGTACAACTCTATATAAATTTTAAGTTTCCAAGGTACCTAGTAAGTGTGCGCTTTCTGACCTAAGCGTTGCATAGGTGGCAACACTACGAGTATGTCTGGCTCTCATTATAAGTACGCCCGCGGCTAGTTAGTCGACTTCAGTCAAATACCTAATCACTGGGACAACACCTTTCAACGCAATCAACCATCAGTTGACAATCCTATCCACTACTGAACTAATGGTGTTGCTCTTTGCCATCTTGTTTTAATGGCATGACAGTGTACCAAATGTTCTAGTGAATAGTAAAATTGCACTTAGGTACTTATCCACTGAAAAGAAAGAACTTTAACTAACATTAGAACTTATCGTTCCGTTTCGAGAAATTCTTCAGTATTTTGACCCATCTTCCTCACGAATTTTCGGGAAATAATAAACTGCCTACATCTATAGAATAGAATAGAATAGAATAAAATAGAATAATCTTTATTGTTAACTGTTGAAAGTATAAGTTGTTAGGTAAAGTAAAAAAGTACAAACAGTTTGCCCTTTTCGGACGTACAATCAGTCAGACAAATAAATACAAATTAAGTAAATCAGAAAGAATATAAAAAAATATTATATATAACAAAAGTACTTATTTCTCTCTACCGTTCACGTAAACCAAATTAAGTGTTTTGGTAGAAATTACATAAATACTTTTTCTCCCAACATTGTTGCGTTGCTTTATTGGATCGTGTGTGAAAGCTTTCACGAAGTTCTTAACCGATTCCATTAAAATTTTCTTTTTTTGCTTGCATGTGGTATGTTTTTAAATATTTAAGCACAAAAGAGACCTGCATGAGAACATGTAACATGCCTGCTGTGGGTAGGTATAGGTAATTAGGTAGGTATATGATTTAAAAGAACTTAAGGGTGTACCCCGGAGTTGGCTAGGGCAACATGAAAAATCACACAGCATAGGTGCAATGTAGCATCTTTAGTACAATATTTGTTGAATTTAGTGATCTTAATTTCTACAGTTATATATTTCTACATTCCTCCTGGATTGTACTTACTTCACCAGTCTTAAAGGCGCACTTTAAATCTTTTCCACCCTGTTTTGAAAGAACTAGTGACACAGCTAGTATAGTAGCGAGCCTAGCCGACTAGTGCACAGCAAAAGGACAGATAAATTCACGGTGGGTTGAGCGAGCAGTGCAAAGCACCAATTGCGCCCTGGGCGAGCATGCCACAGGGCAGAGCGTTGGTCCTTCTGTTCCGATTGTAATTAATTGCCGCAAGCGAGCCATTTGAGCGGGAACGAAACCAGCAACAGTTTTATTTTGTAAAAAGCTGAAAAAATATACATAGTGCCTTGGTTTCGTAACTAAAAACTGAAAACTAAACATAAAGTGAAGCGATGTAATTACTAAGACCTTTTACCATCTATAGTAGATGATTTATTTATACAGCGTCAGGAGGCAACTTTTTCCTTCACAAACGGGACGCTGTAGTGCCCGGGACGAATTAAGATGGAGTAGGCTTGCCCAGCACCTATTCCATCCTCTCAGCTTAGTCGGCCTTGTTCACAGGTAAGACATGGTCAATACGTGCGGAGCTGACTAAGCCGCGGGTTTCCTCACGATGTTTTCCTTCACCGTTTGAGAGTACTGGTATAGCGCATATAAATTTTTCGCACAGAAAAATCCATTGGCACACGACCGGGTTTGAACCCACGACCTTAGATGTAATAAGATCACGTGAAAATGCTTTATCAGCATAGTACGATCATTTTAAAAAACTTATATCATATGAATTATGAGCTTTTTTAAATAATAATTTTCGACCAGCGACGGGAATAGATCTATTTAGTAAATTAACCTTACCTAATCCGACTACTGATAATGTTTCCCATATCGCATTGTACTCAAGACTATAGAAAGCTTTTTTTGAAGTCGATGAAACACATATAAATAGTCACTCCGTATTCGTTAGGCGTAGACGAAGAATACATTAACTTACTTTAAAGCATATATTCAAAAAGCTGCGCCAAAATAAGATTGGAAAGAGAAGGAGAAGAATCCCCTATTGAGAAAGGTGTGCGACAGGGCGATCCTTTGTCACCGAAAGTTTTTTCTGCCGTTTTAGAAATTTGAACCGGCAACATAAGGGACTAAATATCGATGGAGAGCGACTGAGCCACCTGCGCTTCACAGACGATATAGTACCTACTCGTAGTTTTTGCCGAAACCCAATCTGATCTTGAGATAATGCTAAACGCGCAGGATTTGCACTAAAAACAACGAAAACAAAGATTTAAAGCAACGGGGGAAAACAAAAGATAGGGATAAGATTGAGTTTGTAAATGAATACATATACCTATATCAATCGGCCTCTTTCAAAAACTGTACACAAAAAGAAGTCCATAAACGGATTGAAATATCATGGCAAAAGTACTGGAGCATAAAAGATTATGAAAAACACAAACAAATATAAAAATCAAGAAGTATAAGTAAGTCATCATTCTACCGTGTTTGACATATGGCAGCCAAACGTGATGCCCCACAAAATATGATGAATATAAATTATCTGTGTGCCAGAGGAGGATGGAACAAAGTATGCTGGTAATAAGCAGTCTGCTGTCTGACAGATTCAAAAACAATACAACTAGACACAAAACAAAACTAAGCGGCATCGTCAATAAAATAAGATCATTGAAATGGAAATGCGCAGGTCGTAGGTATTTGTCGAATGGAGAACACTAGATGGACAAAATGAGTACTGGAATGGATTCCACACGGCAATAAAGGAAAAGAGGACATCCAAGAATACGATGAGTTAATTAAGCTATTGTAACAGAATAAATGGGACAGACAGAGAGCTTTTGAGAGACATGGGGGAGGCGACTTTTACATAAAAACCCTAACTGACATTTATAACATTGATTATTGTAAATTATGAAATTATTTCAAATTAATATAGATAAGTGCATGATTAATTATATTTGAATACTATGATTTCTGAATTTAAAATGTAGCAAAATAAAGGCTATTTTTATTTTTTATTTTAATCCGACTACTGATTAATTTAATAAGCATGTCATTTCTTTTATAACAGAAAAGAATACATAGGTACTATAGGTTCCTATAGGAGTAGGCAGAGACCGCGGATCTCTATTTGCTACAAAAATAAAACAATAATTCCTTCATTAAGAAGATTCTCCAATAGTTATTTTTTTCAAATATTCGATATCTTCGCTGGAGTCTTTTTAAGGTTTAGAGCAACTACGTCTTTTCAGCGTAGTTTGGGTTAGTCTGCCCGCCTCGGATGGAAAGCGCAGCCCCCGGCTTGTGGTTGCACAGGAAACAACCCATTAAATTATATTTTACCCTACGTTCGGTTATCACGACTTATGTTGTTATCTATCGAAAAGCGCCAAATATTTGTGTCAGAAAAACAATGTTACTGGTAATTTAAACAATCCGTCGCCCTTGATATAGAATATTGAGACCGGGTATTAATTACCTGGCTATTTTGATGGGAGGGTATATTAGGTTACCGTAAAATTGTAAATACCGTTAGAATATAATCTCGCGAGATTGTAAACTGTCGAACATCTGCTCAGTCGAAATTAGTAGGTTAGGTTAATTAGAATATAAAACATTTATTCAACCACCACAGAAAAGACACAAATAAACAGAATTACATAGAACACAACAATACTAGAGAAAAAAAAAGAAATACACAACTAATAAAAAATAAAAGGAAAAATATCAATCAGCGCTGGTATTCTGCTGAGACCAATGTTGACTCACGGACATCGAGAAACAAGGTAGCCGTTAGTGAAAAACTACGCGCAAGGCAAACGAACATAGCGAGTTAAATTGAAAGCAATCTCGCGAAATAGATTATAATCTAACAGTATTTTTCAATTTTACGGTGACACACTACATCGAAGTCGCGGGTAACAACTAGAATGGTATAAAAGTTATGCATCTTATTGCCTACAGGCGTGGAGAGGCAAGTTCCTTCCCGCCAGGTTTTTTTTTTCGGACGGATTATAATGCTGTGGGTCTCAGATGACCGCTGGCAGCGTTACCGGGCTTTGTTTCCCGCCAGGATGCCGCCGGATACGTTTAGGTACGTATCCAGGCGCGGTCCGAAGAAGGAGGGGTGTCACAGGTGACATGACAACCCCCCCCCCCTGTCCACATCAAATTGAAAAATCTTCTAAAAAATTACAAAATATAGAAAAGCAATTTTTTGCCCCTAGCCGCGATGCCAATAAAAATAAAGGCTTCCATTTGTTTTATGATGAGTGCAATAAAATTGTGTATCTGATTTACTCGACATATTCGATTAATAGTGACCCCCTCCAAAATTTGAGGCTGCGACCGCGCTTGTACGTATCCTGCGGCAACCTCGCGGGAAGGAACCAGGTGCAAGCCCAGAGCAGCCCTGACCAGCGCTGTACCATTTGCCAGCGGCAATGCGAGTATTGCCCCTACCAGTGAGATAGAACTTAAACTAGTTTTGCGCAAGGCAATGAATTCATGGTAGGTATAATGATAACGTTAACTGAGAGAGAGGAAAGCACTGATGGTCTAGGTGGTAACGGTCCCGCCTTTCGATACTAAGGTTGTGGGTTCAAATCCAGTCGTGCACCAATGGGTTTTTCTGTTCTAAAAAAATATGTGCCCTATACCAGTAGGTACTCTTAAACGGTGAAGGAAAACATCGTGAGGAAACCGGCATGTCGTAGACGGGTAAAAAGTTCGAAACATGTGTCAAGTGCACGAAAGGAGACCTTGAGGCGCACTTTGAATCGTTTCACCATGTTCGAATGAACTAGTGAGACGACTGGATAAATAGATAGAATGTTAACTATTTTTTTCTATTAAGTACCTATGTTGAAGCTTCTCCCTTGCCTCATAGGTTTGCTGGTAGAAAACTCTTTAAGAGTTAAGCTCGCCTTTGTACTTTTTAATATTTTGTTTGTAATTGTTTCGTGTACAATAAAGAATTTCAGAATTAAGTCACTAATGAAATTTATATAAACATGCTAAACTTATTACGATTTTTTGAGATGCTATGAACGGTGATATCTTACTAATAAAAAAAACCTAGGGTTGACTATGTTTGTGGCTCAATACATAATGGTGAAACAGATTTGCATAAAACTTGGGATGGAGGGAGGTACATAGTTCAAGATCTGGAATAACATAGGTAAGTATCTAATATAGGCACCGTTTTTAATCAGGCAAAAGCCTCTGGCTTCTGGATAAAACTGAAAATACTTGAAGAATCGGGTGCACCCGAGCGATTACAGAATAAACTAACAAAAATGTTACATACACATTTAGAAACACGTAAACGAAATATGCCATGAAACGAGACGTAGGTAGGTACTTCACATATTGGCGCTTCCAATTTAGAAGCTTTTGGTGCGGTTTCAATAGCTTTTGATCTGTGGAACAAAGGTAAGTAGGTACGACGCCCGCGGTGTGGTGCCTGCCTGGTCTGCGCTACAATGAAGTCTCGTTGAAGCCGCCAGAGCACCCTCTGGCGATGTCGGCTATGCAGCCCTGCCCGTTTTATCAATAGTTTATGTTTTGGCCCCAGGCAGTGGACGAAAGCGCAGGCGAATTTCAAATTTCACTCGATCATGTAAAATACTCGCCTGTACACCTAACTTTCGGAATTAAAAATACGTTTGAAATCTGAAAATTTAGTTCCCGTTTCCTTCGGTCAGCAAAGATTTTTAGGCTCTAAGAATGAAGGGAAGAAAGTTTGTCATGACCATAGCAAATGGAGATCCGTTGTCTCTGCCTACCCTTATGGGAAACATGATTGGATGTATGTGTCAATGTTACTAACTTCCAAATCAGTAGTAGGTATTTTGAAAAGCAGGTGGAGCGTAATGTGTCTCATTTTGAACCGCCTCGGGTTAAGCGATCGCCAACGTAGTTATTTCACGAGTTATTGTTGTAGCTGTTAACGTTCACACAGAAATTATCATCGAACGCGAATTCTAAATACAATAAAGCTTCTCGTATAATAGGAACCTACAGTCAATCCTAGAGCTGCTAAAGCCAACTCTAGAGACAATGAGCTCTAGAGGAATATTATGTTCGTCTTATTTCTCGAGAACAGCAAAACTCTAAAAAAAAAGTATTATTTAGTTCAGTTAGGATCATTTTATTTATAGTGGTAGATATATCCTACTATATTATAAATGTGAAAGTTTGTGAGGATGTTTGTATATTTGTGCCTTAATTACGTCGAAACGGCTAAATGGATTTGAATGAAACTAGGAATATACCGTACCACGCAAGCGAAGCCCATGTGGGAGCTAGTACAATCATAAATTTACAATAATATTCAGATCATTGTGGTATGAGCGAGCATGAGATGAGAAGAGATGAAGTCATGTTGCGAAAAGAGTTATGAATTATGAGTATGGATATGGATGGATTGAGAGGTAGAGGTAGGCCAAAGAAAACTGGGATGAATTGTGTGAAAGGAAAATTAAAAAGACATGGTTAAAAAGAGAGAACATGCTGTGCCGACCCCGCATAGACTGGGATAATGGAAAGGATTATAATAGTGTTCCAATAATTATTGTTTTCATTCTGACAATTATATCGTAGTCGCTTGTAGTCATCAAATTATGATGTAGGGTAATTAATAATTATTTAATTTTATCAGAAACATAGTTTTCAGGCAAATTTGTTAGTTGTTTGCAAGAAACCTATTTTTGCAATCGAAAATCGCAATGCGACTTTCAAACAATCTCAAATTACAGGAATTGTCGCAGTTAGTGTTTAAGACGCATACAGTACGAATTTATAATATATAAAATATAATCCTCTCCAACATGATGGACCTGTATGGGCGATGGGCTGATCACCTGTCACCATGGTTCACCATATCCATCTTGGGAGTCTTGGATCAGAAGTGGCTGCAAATTTTCTTATGATTACTTGTGGTTCTGCCCACTCCGTTAGGGATACGGGCGTGATAATATGTAATGTACGAATTTATAAATAATTAATTTTATAAAATTGCATGCGGTAATAACAATCAGGATACTCGCAGCACTCTGAAAATACAGAAAACCGGTATTTTGAAACATTGAGATGGAAATTATAAATTTATTTAAAAATGCCGATTTCTCGACATGAGCTCTGATAGCCTATCACGATCTCGTGATGCCAGCGGCTATCATTTTAAATGAAATGCATTGCAGTAATTAAGCCACATTGGACAAGATGGGAACAATGCAAATATTGAACATCGGTAGATAGATAGATAGAGTAGGTACTGTTCCTATATTCAAACATTTAAACGGAAGTCCATTGGTAGAATACCAACAGTGTTTGTTTTTATCAAAAATGTATGAATCTTACTTCTTACTTATATTATAAATGCGAAAGTTTGTGAGTTTGGATGTTTGGATGTTTGTGCCTCAATCACGCCTAAACGGTTGAACGGATTTGAATGAAACTTGGAATATACATAGTACATGTACTGGATTAACATATAGGCTATTTTTATCCGGATACCATGCGAGCGAAGCCGCGGGCGGCAGCTAGTTTTATATAAAGTACTATGATATATCTGCCTACGGAGATCTTACTTTATCATTTGTTAGACCGGGCAAAAGTTTATCAGAGTCTGATTTAAAGTCAATTAAAGAACTAATAGGCATTAAAGAACTAACTATATTGCATTGTCACGGTCTACTAATCACTACTCGTAATTAACCATATTCTTAACAACATTTTACATCCCTCTTTAGCCCATGCGATATACCTAGCAGGAGATTCTGTAACCTGATGCACATTTTGTGGTTATTTAAATAATAAATACAGTATTACCACAAATATTGTGCGCCTCGGCAAATTTCGTGCTTTGTATGAAAAGCGAATTTTTCCGAATATACAACTAATAATAACTGAACTAACCCCGGAATACTCAAACGCGACTCAGAGTTGAGCACGTCTCAAGCCACGGTTTTTTGACAGTATTTGATGAAAATCTGTCAGAAACTCGTCACTTGAGACGTGCTCAACTCTGAGATACGTTTGAGTATTCGGGGGAAAGTTGTTTACATTTTTATGAAACCTTTTATCATAAAATATTTTTTAAAATTATGATTTGTATACATCTTATTGATGCTGACTGTACGTATTGTGAAACGTTGAGCCGAGGCGCCGCCGCCAGCGTCCACGCCCTACCCCCGGCCTCCAGGGTCCTGGCTGGCCAGAGCTGAATTGGGTCATTTATACCATCACAGTAGTCAAGTAATATTGTTAATGCGAAAGTTTGTGAAGATGTATGTTATATGCGATTTCTTAATGGCCCTTGGTTTTATTTTAAGACACCCCAGAATACTCAAACGCATCTCAAAGTTGAGCACGTCTCAAGTGACGACTTTTCGACAGATTTTCATCAAAAACTGTAAAAAAAACGTGACTTGAGACGTGCTCAACTCTGAGTTCCGTTTGAGTATTCGGGGGTTACATTTTAATGACTGTTTGTTTTACGTAGAAATAAAAGTGAAATAAATATTATTATGTTTTTATGCTTGTGCCTCACTGCTGAACCTTCATATGAAACTTAGAATAAACAGCTATGTAAATAATAAATAAATAAGACCCAACAGTCACATACATAGTCCTGACCCCACACTAGGATTCCCTGTGTCGTGGGTATCAAAAACTACGAGTACCATGGTACCACAACACCCAGACCCAGAAGAAATATTTCCAGATCATGCAAACATTTATTCCGCAGTGGGAATCGAACTCGCGCCTCTTGCGTCTCTGCCGAGCAATCGCCCGCCATGCCACCGAGGCCATCAGATACGAAGTGTAAGATGATGAAAGTTTGATAATTAGGAACGCACTGCGACTTTCGTGTTGATTTTTTTTTTCACAATCATCCTCTTCCCGCTTCGTCTAGGAGTTGACTTTCGGGAATACTTTCTTAGTGCAGCCCTGCATTATAGGAGGAAATAGACCCTTAAGTTGAAATACTTCGCGGAAGTCTCCGAATCGGCTGTCAGTCAATCAATCAGTTTGTCAGTACTTAGCACAAGAGTTTTATAAATTAAGAATTACTAGCTGCCGCCCACGGCTTCGCTCGCGTGGTACCCGGATAAAAATAGCCTATATGTTAATCCAGCACATGTACTATGTATATTCCAAGTTTTATTCAAATCCGTTCAGCCGTTTAGGCGTGAATCAGGCACAAACATCCAAACTCACAAACTTTCACATTTATAATATAATAGGATAGGACTAGC
Source organism: Scotopteryx bipunctaria (assembly GCA_949320045.1). NCBI lineage: Eukaryota > Metazoa > Arthropoda > Insecta > Lepidoptera > Geometridae > Scotopteryx > Scotopteryx bipunctaria. Next base: position 10,485,811 of record OX439440.1, read on the forward strand.
TGCCGCCCGTTGCTTCGCTCGCGTGGTACCTGGATAAAACATAGCCTATATGTTAATCCAGCACATGTGCTATGTATATTCCAAGTTTCATTCAAATCCGTTCAGCCTTTTAGGCGTGATTGAGACACCAACATCCAAACATCCAAACTCGCAAACTTTCGCATTTATAATATAAGTAAGATATAGTAGGATAGGATTATTATTTAGAGGGTATTTTGGTCCTAGATCCGTCCGTCGTGTAAAGAAACACCTAGCGTCGTTTGATACCTCCGGGCGAGACCCGCAGCGTTCATCTACAGAACAATCATTTGTAAATTATTTAGAAACCGCCCGTAGCGGCGGCGCGGTCGAGTTGCCGAATCCACCTCGGGCGACGTATTGAGTACCAACCTACCTACTAGGTACAGTCATCATGATCAGAAACAAAGAAGCTTGTGAGCAATGAGAGATGTGAGCGATAAATGGATTAGGCCAGCACACCGTGTTGGATGACCAAGCAAAGGGTGCTCAGGATATGCACAGTAAACAAAGACAGGCTGTGGATGATGATGATGAAAGATATTAGCTTTACTATTGGCTAGTACCGTGTTGGAACTAGTAGAAATTGTATTATAGAATCAAACAATTGAAGTGCTATTAAATTCACCACACTGATTATTCAGCGTTTGCCAAAATTTCCTGTTTCAATACAAAAACTGAGAATAAACCTTACCCCTTCAGCGTTCTGCTCTGAAAATTAAATGAGCTTGGGTCGAGACTCAGATGCATCCAATTTGTATTGTTAAAGCAAGCCTTGAATTTTTTTTAATAATGAAAGAAAAAACAACTGACGAGCGCGTGTTACGCCACTACCATAAATTGTTACTACATAATATTTTCAGGTATTCTTCTTCTTTTCGTGTCGATGTTTCATTCTTTATTAAATGATTTATTCAGTTTAGGTATTGATAAAGTACTCGTTATAGTGGTGGGGAGGACACTGAACCGTAGCAAATTATTCAAAGCATTATATTTTTATGAAATGGAGCTCTGAAATCATACTAGAAATTACGATATTATAAATCAGAAAGTTTGTGAGGATGTCACGCCGTAACGGTTGAACGAATTCAAATGAAACTTGGAGTATGCATGGAATGTTTGCTGAAATAACATTATAAGCTATATATCCAGGTATAACGCTAGTGAAGCTGGGGGAAAAGCTATTAATTTCTCTTTTGTTTTTGAAAGCTCTATGTTCGTACCCGACCGCTTCCGGTTTTACGTAAAACACTGGTTTCACAAAGGCAATCGAATAATTTGTACTGACAAATTTTTCGATTGCCTTTGTCAAAGTTTATTTCACTTCGGAACTCATCATCTACCCATAGTATACAAAGCTTAGAGGGGCTTTGGCGTGCCACACCCAGCCCAGCCACACTTCCTGTCTGACGGCGGCTTTACCCCACGACATCGTTTTCGGTACCTATATTATGCTATAAAAGGAGTAATTGGACGCACTTTAAATCATTTCACCACTCTGGTTGTTTGAGAATTAACGAGTCGATCTGCAACTCGTACCACATGAACTCGGCCCGCGGACACGACTAATAGTGGTAGTAACCTACTAGTAGTGATACGACTAATAATAGGACACGACTTATAGTAGTGGTAGTACTACCACTACTAGTCGTGTCGTTAATTCTTAAACAACCAGATTGGTGAGTGATTTAAAGTGCGCCTCAAAGACTCCTTTTGTGCACTTTTCTACACATTTCGAATATTTTAGGTACTAGCCCCCGAATACACAAACGCATCTCAGTGTTGAACACGTCTCAAGTGACGTGTTTTTGACAGATTTTAATCAAAAACTGTCAAAAACCGTGACTTGAGACGCCCAAGTAACATTTTGGACCTATAACTTAGGTTTATATCACAAAAAGGTTAAGTAACGTCGTATAAAGGTTTTTAGCGATATCTACGGGTTCTATAGAGGCGTTTGGTAAAACGTTTTTGCTCTGTAAGCTATAGAGCCAAATTATTCTATTACCAGTCGATGTAAAGGTTTACTTCACCATTTTATAGAGCCATTATAGACAGGTGTTAAGTATAAACGCTTCAAATATAGCCAGTACAGAGCAATTTTACTCTATAGTAGTAACGCGACTCAGAGTAGAGCACGCGTGCTCTATCTACTCTGAGTCGCGTTTGAGTATTTGGGGGTAAGACAAGCCGGTTTCTTCACGATGTTTCCTTCATCGTTTGAGATACTGGTCTATCTATCTAGTCGTGTCATCAGTTCTATCGAACCAGTGTGGTGTGTGATTTAAAGTGCGCCTCAAAGACTCCTTTCGTGCACTTGACACATGTTTTCGAACTTTCTACGGTTCTACGACGTGCCGGTTTCCACACTATGTTTCCCCCCACCGTTTGAGAGTACCTACTGGTAGAGCACACATAATTTTTCGAACAGAAAAACCCATAGAATGGATTAGAATCCACGGCCTTAAGATTGGAATTTGGGGCCGCTACTGAACATTACATCGTATATAATTTTTTCGAACAGAAAAGTCGACCGGATTTGAACTCATGACCTTTGGATCGGAAGGCGGGGTTGCTACCACTATGCCACCAGAGCTCATATTATACTTTTATAGCTATAACACTGCTCATGGTATAGCCCTCGGCGAATGTGCTCTGGGGATCTATAGATAAAACATTTTATACAATTTAATATCGCATAAAGGATAATGCCCACGCCACTATGAGGCTTCCGTATTAAACATTTTGTGTCACAATTAAATATCGCTTGTTTTAAGGTTTGATGCTAAGACTTAAAAATATAATTAGCCATTCTATGATAAAACTGAGCAACTCCATAAACCAAAAATTCGATTATTTGCTTGTCTAGTCTTATTGTATGTATGTATGTTACGGAGTTTTTAGGCCGCCAAAAGGCCTCCGTCATGGCTTAACGACTTAAAAGCCGGGACCGACTATTTAACGTGCCCTCCGAAGCACGGAAGCGGTTAGCTCATAATGCCACTTGCAGTCACTCATCCCAATTTGTGACCGCGCATATTGTTGCTTAACCCAGCACATGTAACATGTATTTTCCAAGCTGCATTCAAATACGTTCAGCCGTTTATGCGTGATTGAGGCACAAACATCCTCCCAAACTTTCACATTTATAATATACGAGTAGTAGAATCAATGAAACCATCATCATCTTCCTGCCATCATCCCACTCTTTGTAGGCTCTATGTGGTGGTAAGAGTTTTGGCTAAGGTCAAAGATGTTTTATGACCGGCCGCCTGCCTGACGTCAACCCTCCTTGGGAATACTTGCTTATGTATCTCATCATATTGGATAGGATACTATCCATTAGTAGGATCAATGAAACCGAATAAAAATAATCATCAGTCTTTATTGTGACTGATTTATGAATGACAATGTAAACAAGTGTGACGAGGGTCAAACAAAACTATTCTTGAGACATTTGTAGTCATTTGGTTTGACTTAGGTTAAGTAGAAATTTTAATTTGGCATTATGTGGGTGATCTTTTTTTTATTTTTTGTGTATACGTTCGTACAAGTTATCTTGGAAAACAAAATTAAAAACGTCAAATCCGACCTATTAGTTTGACTCGATTTATAATGATTTTAAAACAGTAGTTTGTCTTTGTAACTGTGTGTACTTTTTATTGGTGTAGAATTTCAATTACTTTGTACAAAATTATTTGTTAAAACTAACTTAGAAATGTGAGTGATGTTAAATAGGTTCATCCCAGTTTTTCCGGAGTATATTAAAAATACGATGTAAACACTAATAATTTTTTATACGTTTCGTATCAGTCTTAGCTAGCTCTTTTTATTACGTGACACAAAGCGATAAATACTACCTAATGAGATCAAAAAAATAGCATAATAATACTTGTACGCGATAATCGAACCACCTATACTCTGAGGTACTTCTTACAAACAAAATTCGCACACAGTTGACTAATATAATAATTCAATGATTACTGTTACTAGAATATGTCGAGTAAATCAGATTTTATTGCACAATACACAATTTTATTGCACACATTATAAAACAAATGGAAGCCTTCTATTTTTATTGGCATCGTGGCTAGGGACAGAATTGCTTTTTTCTATTTTGTAAATTTTTAGATGATTTTTCAATTTGACGTGTACGATTTTGCTGGACCGCGCCTGGTAATGAGCCTATATTGTCCGACTGACGGGCAACGGCATCCCTTGTTCTCCAGTTATTAATTATAATATAAAATCATAGTTTTAATAAAAATAATGATTTTTTATGCGACTGCGAAGAGGGTAGCCAACGTTTTTTTATTATCTTTATATTCACATCTCAGTACAGCTTATATTCTATAGAAAGATACTTTAGGTGGTTATTTTTATGCGATGATTATCTGGCCTTCCCATTAAGGCTGATGCCGTAGGCGCGCCCCGGGGCAACCAAAACTCATATTGGAACACATTCATAAATGTAAATATGGCTCGAGCATGCTTGCCTTTGATTCTCGTACCAAAGTCAAATATATAGTACATAGGTTCGTTGTATTTGGCTTTCATATCTAGTCGGTATTAACTTTAATATTATGCAAGTTTTTGCTTACCAACTCATTTCAGATCTGAAATTTTCAGACAGCAATATTTTTCACCTACTACTTTTATATCTTACAAATAAAATCAACTTTTCCTTGATACTTATTAATCAAAATACATTTCTACAAAATAGAAATAATATAATAGGTAATTAATCAAAATATAATTCTTCCATAAATAAAAAATCTAACAAAATGTCTCTTAGCCTTGTTAGAAACGAAATAAACTGCATATAGAGCCACATGTACCTACACCAACATGGTATAGGTAATTTTAAATTTTATAAATAATCGCAATTAAAATTACAAACTGACCTTTCTTTTCGGTGGAATCGCGAATGAAGTCAAAGCACCGTTAACCGCGAAAACGGTTTCGCGGCGAGACCGAGAGTCGTCAGACACGTGCACTTACAAAGGCTTCCAGTACTGGACTGGCATTATGTTACGTCACGACCGAGAACGACCGACGACCGAATTCCAAATTCAAAGCTTCAAATCATTCGGTCCCCAAATGCACCCTCCGATCAGACCCTCTGATCAAAGAAAGATTCGCGCTCTGTGGTTCAATCGGACGCGCTGCGCAGTCCTGTACAGCCATGAGGTGCAATTTATAGTACAGGACCCATTTGTAAAAATGTCTTCAAATAACGATTTTCGTGGGACTTAGTTTTGGCATATGAACTGTACGAATGTACGAGTACTTATTGGGCATGCTTTCATAAGCACGAGGTTGACAGCTTTGACGTAATAAAGATGGTGGCATCTAATAATACCGCTTGAATAAAACTAAGGCCTTGTACCATCTATAGTAGATGATTTATCCAGCGTCAGGAGGCAACTTTTACCTTCACAAACGGGACGCTGTAGTAGGTACCCGGGACGAATTAAGATGGAGTAGGCTTGCCCAGCACCTATTCCATCCTCTCAGCTTAGTCGGCCTTGTCCACAGGAAAGACAATGGTCAATACGTGCGGAGCTGACTAAGCCGCGAGTTTCCTCACGATGTTTTCCTTTACCGTTTGAAAGTACTGGTATAGCGCACATAAATTTTGCTTGAATAAGTACCTACATATATCAGTAGTCTGTCCGTATGGCAAAGCTGAGTACCACGGAAGTGAACTAAATGCCCATCGGAAACCATAACTACTAATAAGGGCACGCTGGATGCCAGTAAAATAATTCATGTAATTAAAAACATTACCTCCTCCTTAGCAGTCTATTTTTACGTAACTGTATTATGGTTAGCTTTTTTGTCTCTGGTGTCACTTGCAGGGGCGGCTCTAGCCTATGTAGCTATGGTGTGCAATAATTCCCCTGGCGCCCTCTTGTATCAAAATGCGCGGTCAAAATGGAATAGGTATATACAACACGACCTCTAAGAAACAATAAACTGGCGAGTAGAATGGAATAAAAAACTGACCCCTCCCCCAACAATAAAAAAAAAATCACGCGAGCTGCTTGCAGCCCGCGCACGGGGCAGCCTCTAGCTCTCTAGGCGCCCCCTTACACCCGGCGCCCGGGTGCACTGCACCCCCTGCACTTAGATAAAGCCGCCCCTGGTCACTTGATATTGCAGGTAATTGAAGACTCTCTCTGCTGTGCTATTTACTCATGTCACTATTTCTTTAGAAACAGTATATGGAAAATAGGCAGGTTCCTATTGCTACAAGAACTTTGCTAAAGATGTGTTAGCGTTTCACTGGTTTCTCATCACAATGTACCTTTGTAAGCACAACTAATACATACATACATATTATCACGCCCGTATCCCTAATGGGGTGGGCAGAGCCACAAGTAAACATAAGAAAACTTGCAGCCACTTCTGATTTAGTCCTAAGATGGATATGGTGAACCATGGTGACAGGTGATCAGCCCATCGCCTATATAGATGGTCCATCATGTAGGAGAGGATACTATCCCTTAGTCGACTAAGCGACTTTTACGTTTTACGACTTTTACGACATGCTCGGGGAGAGAAGCAGCTGAACCCATTCTATGTTTTTTCTTTACTTCCAGTCCAGCAGAGAAGTAATATACAACAACAATTACTATAACATACAACTAATTTATCATCGCAATTCTTCGAAGCTTCGTATTTTTCATCGTTGTCTGTTCTGTGACAAATCATATACTTAGTTGCACCTGTCACAACGCTACCAGTTCGTCGATGCCCGGTAGAGTAGCCTCAGGCTAAAATACCACTTCTGGAAATTACCACTTCAGATAATTTACGCTACTGTAACTCGTTAACATGCCATTAAAAGCATAGAGCCATTAGAGCATTCAATTATACCAGGGTTGGCCAAACTTTTTTTACCAAGAGCCAATACTTACAGTGCCGGGCGTCAGACCACATTATAGGTCACGATCTTATTTTTGGCTATCTGCCGCCCGCGGCTTCACTCGGGTGGTACCCGGAAAAGAAATAGCCTAGGTACATGTTAATCCAGCATAATGTACTATGTATATTCCAAGTTTCATTCAAATCCGTTTAGCCGTTTAGGCGTGAAAGATTTACAAACATCCATAGGTACATCCATACTTACAAACTTTCGCGTTTGTAATATTAGTAGGATTGGATTAGGTACCTAATCAAATGGCAGGTTATCTGGTATACTATTATTTAATAGGTAAGATACGTATTGCAGTAGCTTGCCTTAGGTAAAAGGTTAATTATCAAATTCCACTTATAGGGAAATAATAAATAATATTTTCATTTCTTATTTTTTTTTACATAAAGGAACCTTGATAAACTTTTTTTAGATGCTAGTTCTGTCTTGATAAAATGGGCAGAATTGACACATAGTGCGTTGGAAAGGCCAATTATAGGGCTACAATTATTTCTTGACAGCAAAAAAATCCAACCTGGAAGAACCGAGTTATCGTCGGTTACAGATGCACCCTTTGTTCCTAGTTTATTTATACTTATAGCGTATCCGCCGAGGTATCCGCAAAGTTAACACGTAGTGCGTTTGAAAGGTATTTAATTGGAATACATTTTAATCTATGACAGCTTACAAATCCGACGCAGAGAAATTGTGCAATTCGCGGTTGTATATGTGCGCTTTGTTTCCAGTGTATTTTGATATTTAGCGTGCTCGCAGAGTTGATACGTAGTATGTTTAAAAGGTATTTATAAGAACTATATTTCACAGCTAAAAAATCCAACGCAGAGAAATTGAGTAATTCGCAGATATAGGTATATCGACGATGAACTACCAATACCTCTTAACTACCTTTTTTCGATTTTTAGTTTTTAATGCCAATCAACGTAAAATGCTGTTTCGCGTGTACTGGCAAAATCTCCAAATACGATATTCGATTATTTGTGTAAAAAACACTAATAGAAATAACTTCTAAATTATGATTTATGAGACACTAATTTTGCTGCGAATACCCTCTAACTTTTTGTAGAAATAAAAACTATAATGTGTTGAAATTAAAAAAAAAACTGCGATATCTATTACTCGTATAAAAACTTGTTGACCCTTGCGCGTGGTCTATCTGTCTGTGAAGTGAAACCTGAGTTTCCTTATAGATCATAATTTTTCTACCATCTTTTATTTGAGACTATGTTTCTTGTTGAATGTACATCAAAGATAAGTATCACTCTCTGAAAAGCCCTCATGCACAGAAAAAGCTTGAAAGAATATTGAAAGAAAGACAGAGTGCAAGAGATATTATGCATGTTAAATGTATAAAAGATGACGGAGGAAAAGTTTTGAATTTTGATAGATGATGATTAGAACCTTTTTTTAGGTGATATTATATAAATTGTAGCCATTTAAATACCTAAAAATACCTGTCCAAAGCCCTACGTGTTAACTATGCGGGAAAGCTACATGTCAGAATACACTGGGAACAAAGGGAGCAACTATATTATATTGATAGACTTTTACAGCGCACTGTGTGTAAACTCTGCAGTACATTTTTGGCCATGGTCCGTGATGGTCCAAGCTCCTTACATTTTGCCTATCCTCCTTTTCAAAAGATGACAACCCACCAAATGTAAAAATCGTGAATGTATTATTGGTCAGACTATAATGCCACGTTATCAATAATCTCATATCGCCAGCCTTTTGGGGACCTTACCTGCGGTCGGTGATCTGAGCTCTGTTTTCTATCTGTAGGCGAACTCAGATAAAAAACTGAGCTCATTTTTATTTCTTATTATTATTATTATTATACTGATTACCTTAAAGTTTTTAATGTTATTAGAAAAATCTCATATTGTGCAAAATGGTTTTCAAAATTAGTAAAACACTTTAGTTATTTTATTTTAACTTTAATATTTCTATGATAACCGTGCTTAAGATAACCTATTGATAATAAATTACAATCTAAAATTATAATAATAAATAAATCTTACGAGAGCTTACCCATAAACTTACGGTGGCATAGGTATCTATTCGGCCAACATAGGACGTCGCAGCGTCGGTCGTAAACTCATAGATAGATAGAGTCTTAGAATCTTACAATATAACTGGGTTTAGTACAGGGCCAGAGGCATCGCCGCTTCTGTAACGCCCCGTTGCGTTGCGTCGCGTCGCGTTGCCATGCTCGACGTGGCGGGTTCAGCTTGAGGGAATCAATTAGATTTTTTCGATCAGTAAAAGTAAGTTCATATGAGCTAGTGGCCAACTCTAGTGCCGTATCAGTTATAAGTGCCATTTGTGTTTGATGAGATAAACAACAATCCAGTGGGTCTAAAAAGCCACTGTGAGCAGTTATTTTCTAGAATTCATAGCAAGCTAATAGATTCTTGAAAATCACAGAGTGATTTAAAATCACCAAAATGGCCCATTTCCACTGTTTTTTTTCAATTTCGTATTATTAAGTGATTTCAAAATTTATTTATTTTTAATTTTGAAGTCAGTAAATGACTTTCTATGATCATATTGAAATAAAACATAATACTCAAATCAAAACCACGCAATTCCTCTAATTTTCGTAAAATGCTGAATCGTACGCAATTCAATTTAGCAGCAGATTCTTATTTGGCGTTGAAAGTGACACACGTAAAAATAAACCCGTCAGAATTGGATCATTATTATGATTCATTCAAAATGGTCTTTTTAACCTTGCTTGATACTGGTCGATAAGTAAAAAGTTTCTGACCGAATTGGAAGTTCTGATGGTAGTCTATGCTGAGCTGCCAATGTCGTCTCAAACTCTACTGGCAAGCTTTGAGCCTAGCGATACAGTCAGCATCAGAAATTGATGACCAGGAATTTGAATATTTCAAGGTTTATTGCATACCTTGAAATAATCAAATTCCTAGTGATCTCAAATTAGTGCAAATCTAACTAATATTTTTGATTATAAAATTTTTGAATTTCTGTTTGGTCATAATTAATTTTGATGATGACTATACATCTATACCTATTCCACGTGATATTGTCAGACAGAGTGACTTTAAGAGACAGAACGTGAGAAATAGCGTGATAAGAGAGCAATGTGGAGTGAAAGAAAATGTAGTGACGAGGATTAAGAAAGGTCTGTTCAGAGTTCTAGTTAATCTTCTTGCATGGTGCATGAGACAACTGTAAATGGTACCGTTGGAATGGGAAGACCTCGGCGCAGGTACCTGGACCAAATCGGCGATGTTTTGAAGTTTTGAAAAAGGACCATGTCAAGAGTACCCTAAACCAACAAGTATGTTTTAAGAATGTAATGAGAGTGAATGAAGCGAAAGAAGTAGGTATGTCAAGATCGTAGCAAAAAGAGATCCGTGATCTCTGCCTACCCTTATGGGAAACAGGCGTGATTTTATGTATGTATTGTTAGACAGTGTTTTAAGATTAGCTTATAGACTAATTTCCTTCTTCTATGACGCAGTCCATCCAGGTTCTAAGTAGTTTCAGTCGACCGCTATCATTACTGGAACAAAATAACAATGTTATTGTATCACTAGGTACCTACTTAGGTACTTATTGTTATTAGACTCGAGAGCAAAAATTCCGGGTCAGCTATAAAAACTTGAATATCTTGGAAATCATGAATGCTAGCTTAGTGGAATAAAATGTGTTTGATAGACAATTTAATACCCCTTAAAAGTATAGGTAAAAGAACATTTTTCAATAAGATTTCAACCTGATTAGGTACATTGTAAATTTTTTTAACTACCAATGAAGAGTTTTGCATAATTCATCTCATTTTGGGACTTTTTGTAGGTTGACATGTTGACCTATCAACTTCAGAACAGCAAATCAACTTTGTTATCAACATCCATACGACGTCACTCATCATTAAGGTAAAACACGCATGAAATGAGAGTTTCCCACCACAAGATAAGATAACAATGTTTCTAGCTTCAGTAGGACCAACTACTGAAGCTAGAAACATTAAATATTAGATTACATACGAGCTACTACTACTGAAGCTAGAAAGCTGAAATTTGGAAGCTACCTTCCAAATTTCAGCTTTCTAACTTCAGTAGTACCTAATTATAACAAAATCACCCACTATGGCGGGATTTTCCAAAATTCAACCCCTAAAGAGGTGAAAAGGGGTGAAAACTATTAAGTAGGGAACTTTTTTACGCGTAGTGCGATTAGCTTGAAACTCGGTTTGGATACTTTAAATAAAAAAAATGGACATACTCGTATGTACATAATTACGAAGTAGGTAAAATTGATATCAAAGTTTGTATGGGAAGTTTTTAACGGGTGGTGTGATTGACTCCAAACTTAATCTAGGTACATGAATAAAAGAAAATTCAAGCCAATAGGTTTTTCTATTCGAAAAAATTATGTGCGATTGGGTGCACGATGGGATTTGAACCCACGACCTTAGGACCTTAGGACCCACGCTTACAGGCGGGGCCGCTACCGCTTATTTAGTTATAACAGGGTTGAGAAGGTTATAAATAAGCTGGAGTCATCTAAACTGTATTTTTTTACTTGGTCACCTTTGAGTAGGTACTTGTTGTTGTGTACTCACTAGGTAGCAACAGATGACGCCCATGTGGCTCTGCTTAGGGCACAGGCCTGTGAGTCCCACAATCTCGTTCGGTTGACATTGCTCTCTGCGGGTGCACATTCCCCCTTGCCTCACGCAAGGCTCCTCCAGGGCGATCACTGTGACCTCTGCAACTTATACGATAAACCATTACAAAAATGGAAAAATAGCTGGACTGGGAGTAAAGAAAAACATAGAATGTATCCAGCTGCTTCTCTCCCCGAGCATGTCGTAAAAGTCGACTAAGGGATAGTATCCTCTCCAACATGATGAGATACAGTAAGCAAGTATTCCTAAAGAGGGTTGACGTCAGGCAGGCAGCCGGTCATAAAACACCTTAGCCAAAACTCTTACATAGGGGTGTGCCGACCCCACATAGAGTGGGATAAGGGCAGGAAGATGATAAGGAAAAGTGGTTACCTACAGACATTAAAATCTTCAGATCACTCGTTAACCATCGTTATACAACACCCAACAGTTTGTTCTGACTCTAAGATTTAATATCGTGGGTATCAGAAACTACGATTACCATGGTGCTACCACGGAAGAAATATTTGCAGGATATATTTATCACCGGAATCGACCCCACACCTCTCGCATCTCAGCCGGACACTCATCCGCAACGCCGACACTGAAGTCGTCGAAGTACCTACTATGTAAATATAAAGTTACGTTAGAGAGCGCAAATTACCTACTCGTGCACTGATCTTTATTTTTATTCCATTATTATCAATCACTAATCAGGTCAATGCCGGATGATGTGTCTGACGTATTGATGAGTTTACCCAAACGAAATAATGATGCCCGACATTGACCCCCTTTACAGTTATAAAAAAAATGTTATGGATTCCCAACACACGCTCCAATTAAATTCGCTATCGCTAAATAAACGGGATACTAAATCGAGCTGGAAGGAACTAGAAATAAACTGGAGCAAACTGGATGGAACTGGAATGTTGGATTCAAATCCTGATGAGAGTTTGTACAGAATGAATAATTTTAAAGTTTTAGATCGAGCTAAATCTAAGTGGCGAGCGTAGCGAGTGTTCTCGCTTGGGATAGGACTTAGAATAGATTACCTACATCTGAAATCGAGTAGAGTAAATGTGTAGTAGTAGGTACTACACATTATACATTTATACAATTAGAACCAGGTACTCTACCGTCACTTCAGCCTTATTTACCCTGCTCTCTTTCTCTGGCACTGATTGCATTTTTGCGGTGCAAAACATTTTGAAATTATTATTTTATGTTGATCATACTTTTTGAACTAGGAACTAAGATTTTCTACCAAAACAAATAGGTAGTACTATAGGGTCTAGTAAACAAAAAAGTTAATAATAATTACAATAACATTATAAAATTCGTATGGCAGTTTTCATTTTGTATCTACGATATTTTTGTTATTAAAACGATTAGTTTTCCAGTTATGACAAAAAAACTGAAAATACATTATTTATTTATTTTATTTTCCAAACTCTCTTAGTATCTATTCTCTATCTCTTCTCTTCAAGTATCATCGAGTTATTTACTAGACACCCCGTAAATTTAGGATAGGGGACCTAAAACGAAACTTCTTTAAAAAATTATTATATTTCCTACTTCAGCTTATTCTACTTCTTACCTACCTACCTAGATAATACTCCGATTTATAATTAGGTAAATAATATTCTATCGTAGCTATGTTTTTTATCTGACAATTATGTAGGTACCTACGTAAACCGTTATAGTTTATTTGAGAATGCATCCACGTGACTGATTAATCGGAAGTCATGTGTTTCATTGCGTGCGCGCCTGATTGTGTCAAACAAAATGTTTATTTGATTCTGTTGCCGGCACTTAGGTGATTGTACAACTAAAATAACACTGTCTGTACCTTAGTCCAATAACGTAAACAAAGAAACGTCACATTTCTTTGTATGGGGATGAAACCTTTTTTCACACCCGCTAAAGGAGCATTCGACTTTTATTTATTTACTGTACTTGCGTCGACATTAACGTTTTTGTATTAAGATAAAATACCAGAGTAGGTAAGGTATTTATATACATCTCTAAACATTTAAGTTTTTTCAGTTTTATTAATGTTGATGATCAACGATTGAACGTAATCGTGGATAACATTTCTATAAAAGTGCTTATTAAAACTAACACAAAAGTTATATGTACTTACTAATAGAATTCAACATAAAGTACCGAATCCGTAGATTAGATAAACAAGGTAAGAAGGACTACTATTGACACCACGGAATTCGGTATCACTCTTTCACTTATTGGCACAATGGTGGGCTGTATCTTAAGAATGCCTGAATCATAACTTGACCGGTGACAACACAACAGTCTTGTTGATGCCGGCCGATTGCCGGCGCCTGGCATCTACTCAGCTTTACGCAAATAGTTCCCGACGGCTCGTCTACGTGTTTGCAATATCTTATGGTCTATCTACCTACAGGGAGCTGTAAGATTATATGAATGCAAAATCCTATCCTACAAATATTATTAATGCGAGAGTTTATAAGGATGTAACGATGTTTGTGCCTCAATCACGCCGTAACGGCTTAACGGATTTAAATGAATCTTGGAACATAGATAGTATGTGTGCTGAAATAACATATAGGCTACTTTTTATCCTGGTACCACGCGAGCGAGCGGAAGCTATTAGATAGGTAATAAATCAGATGGTTTTGCCTGGATGACTGTTTAGAACCATAGGTAAGTACCCAGTAGGTTTAACCAAAATACTCACTCATATACTCTCTTTCATAAAAATTACAAAATGTGGAATAAAATTTAGTTTTTATGACCATTTACTAAACAAGTTAACAATTTACTAAACATATTTAGACTTTTTTCTCGGTTTTGCATTTATTTTCTTACTTATACTTAACCTACTTATTGTTAGCTTAATATAAAAAAATACGTTTTCTATAAATTCAATGTAATGTTTGTTTTATTGTATCGATTTCTACAATTAGCACAAATTAAGAGTACCTACGGATTTTTGAGGTCATGTTTAGCGGTCAATGAGATACCGCAGAGATACCTTTTGACGGATTAGGTACCTACAATAATTAATTCCTAATGCGTCATGGGAGTTTAATGAATCCCAGGGGAAAAGTTTGCGCATGGTTAGTATAGTTGCAAACGAAAGTATTTTTTTACAATGTTTCCTTTATTTCGTAGAATCGTAAATCTCTTTCTTGGCAAAGTTATAAGATGTTTATTTCAAGACTCCTTACTGGGGTTGTTGATAGCTAGGTATCTAAAATCTAATCTACCACATAATTAAAATGTCATGCAAAATAGGTACCTACTGGGTGTAACGTTACCATTACTCGTAGTTTCTGATACCCATGCCACGACACAAGGAATCCTAGTGGGTAATCACAGAACTATGCGACTCTGGGTGTTAGTTCATTCATTACTTACGTATTTATTACTAAAAAAGTGATGATGTAGTTGTTAAAAAATTACGTTGTAAGAAACCTAGGTATATCTATTATTGAACTATCACTGAAACATCACCTACCTTCAAGAGGTATCGGCCTCGTGTCCCAAGGTGCCGCTAGAACTTTCATAACCAACAACACAGCAATCACAAACACCGATTTGAACATTTTATTTATTATTTTAAAGGTACTAATGTGTTCAGTAGCGCAGTAGCGGCGAGAATGAGCTTCATAATACGGGCACGCCGGGCCAGCCGCGCGTTTTATACACGCGAAGATAAACATCCAGACGCCACCGGTATTTTACGATTCTACTACAGACTCATGGGTACTGTCAACTGAACCAGCACTTGTTGAAGACCTAAACGTTACTGCGTATAAAAATCTCTAAGATAAGCCATGTCTCTAAGGTCCACACTTCTGTAGCTACAGTAAGCTCCTTAAAGGATTACCTACCCGAAACGCAACCATAGCGTTTGAATATATACCTACTAGTCATTAATACAGGGCTCAAAGTTTATAGTCAAAGTGATAGAAAACCGTAAGGAAATATTTATTGATCTGCTGATTTCTTATGGACTTCTGATTTGTCTCGTCATCTTCATCATCCACAGTTAGAGTAAGATCTGTGTTCTCTCAAGGCCTCCATGTTTCGGTCTTGAGCTTTAGGTAAGTACCTACACAACAAAGACGATTGCCCTCTTTAATATCGTCGACCCATCAGGATAAAAATCAAATAGCACTTTATAGCACCAGATAAAAACAACTTTATAATTATTTTATTTTATTAGTGATATTAGTGTGGATTTAAAATGGCATGTAATTTTTCGCTATCAGCTCTTTTTCTAGTATAGTTATCATCATCCACAGCCAGTAGTATCGCACTGTTGGGTTTAGAACTTTGATGGCGCCATTCACTCTGGCCTTGTGCCTCCTGCATCCAAAGAACGGTAGTCATAATAAAAGGCATTATTTATATTTTTTCCCTATTCCGTCAATTCGTGTATGACATACCTACGTAAAATTTCACAAAACATAATAGATAATAGCGCTTTAGAATGTACCTAACTACTAGTTTCTAGTGGCAACATCTTGTTGCTGAACTGAATGCTCCAAAAACTAAGTAAAAAAGTTTCTCGTTGATAAAGCTTAGGTACTGTTTTTTTAAGGTGGGCAAACGAGCAAGTGGCTCACCTGATGGTAAGCGTTTTCAACTAAACTAGGGAAAATTTTTACAAGGGAAAGGCCGAATGCTATCGGTCTGGAACTTCTGGAAGTAGGTACCTACCTAAATAATTATGCGAGCGCGCATTACGTAACACGCAGTTTATTTAGGATACGCTCTTGGCCTCGAAAACTGTTTGTCTCAGTGACCTGTGAACTCATTCATGTGACAGACAATATATTTATCAAGCTGCTTGGGAAATTCGCGACATTGTTGGTACCTACTTCACAAATTAAAATCGCGTGACTGGGGGTTTTCCTACTTTTTAAAGATTTCTGATTCTACATCTTAGAAGTGTAGAAGGTACCTATACCTACACCTTACGGTCGACCAAAAATGTGGTCTACCACCCTAAGATTAAAGTTCATTTGTTGCATATACCTAACAACAAGGTCGAATTTACCTTGCAATCATATTCTGACAGTTAAGTACTAAATGCTCAGCCTTATCGTCATTTTGGTTAAGTAAGAGGTACACAGGAAGTTTTGACAAAACTGGTAGACCACTTTCTTGGCTTACCGTACCATTCTACTGTATACATGTAACGTAGATCACAAAATACTCTG
The DNA here is from genome assembly GCA_949320045.1 of Scotopteryx bipunctaria. Classification (NCBI taxonomy): domain Eukaryota; kingdom Metazoa; phylum Arthropoda; class Insecta; order Lepidoptera; family Geometridae; genus Scotopteryx; species Scotopteryx bipunctaria. The sequence continues at coordinate 10,502,615 of OX439440.1, forward strand.
TGCCGGTTCAGTACCAGGTGTATGCGAATCTGTAAAATGTGTGTAAATATAAACAGAGCTCCAGGGAAGTAATAAATAAATTGGGTCATGGTTTGTAGACTATAACGATCGCGTTTAAGTATTAATAGAATTTCATGTGTACCTTCATACATAGATACATATTATCACGCCCGTATCCCTAATGGGGTGGGCAGTGCCACAAGTAAACATAAGAAAACATGCAGCCACTTCTGATTTAAAATCCTAAGATGGATATTGTCCACCATGGTGACAGGTGATCAGCCCATCGCCCATATCCTTTAGTCGATTTTTACGACATGCTCGGGGAGAGAAGCAGCTGGACGCCTTCTATGCTTTTTCATTAGGTACTTCCAGTCCAGCAGAGAAGCAACTGTGTACCTTCAGACCTTCACAAATCTGCGATATTTATTGTGAAAAACAACTAGTGCAAGTTTCTAAATTAAAATATGTAGGTACCTATACCCACACAATGTAGACCAAGAACGAAATGATTGGAGGGAAAAGAGGCCTTTGCACTAGTTTTATAGTCCCACAATGAATAGACGACTATAAAGGGTAGGTATTACCATTAATTTCGATTTAAGGGTAGGCTTACACACTACGAGTATTGTCACTTGGCCCGGAGGCAAGACGCCGGTACATGATTGTATGAAAATAAAGTCTGTCTTTTATACTTCCAGGCCAGCGGCTTTGATCTGTAAAGGAAGTTTCAGACATTTCTAGATCACCTGTCAAATCCAATAACCTTGAATCTTGATTGCGCCAGCGCAAGGCAAGACTGCCTGAATTTTGCAAGACACCAAAAACATACCTACAGTTACTTACCTACCTAAAGTTCAATGGTGGTTAAAAAAATAAGATATTTTGAGAATCGTTTATTTTCAAATTAAATTCGGCCTTACACAATAAATACACTTAGGAATGTAAAATACAATGATAATCATTTTTAAATGTTACAGAAATATGCTTTGAATTTACGGGGAGTATTACATTGCGGTATTTCGGTATGTATTTAGAGAACAATCGCCAATATCAAAAAATTGGCAACTTTAAAAATAAACTACATTTTCAGATTTATTTTTTTTGTACTCTAGCCCGATTTGGGCATTAGGAAAAATTGCTAAAATAACCAGTTCATCTCACATTATTTAGATTTCACTATAATTACAATCAAATAATTAAATAATTAAATAATTAAATAAATAAATTAAAGTAAGTACATCGAATATATTTTATTAAAAAAAAAATAAACTTTTTTTGAGATAGGTACAGTTTGTTTTTATTAACTGGGACAGTATAGGGAAATCTGCACCCGGTTTCACTCGTTTAGGATATTTTTTGCCAGAATAAAACAATTAAAGGTAACAATACTCACACTCACAAACATTTGTATGTATGTGTATTTTTTGATCAGAAATAGATTTTACCGCCCGATAGTGAGTGTAGGTTTCTTTTAGAGAAAAAAAAACCGAATACAGTTATTCTCCTACAAAGTACAAACAAACTCAAAAATTGTACTTCTCTGAATTCAGCATAGAGATCATTATTGTTTACAATACACGATAGGATCATATGGCCTGACTAATCTAGTGATAACTAGAGATTATTATAGCCGAGTAAAATTTTAAAAGAGATTATTATTAAAACTATTCCTACATATTAAGTACTACATAAACCGCGTATATATTTTTGTAAAATGATATCAATCATTGTATATGTTCCTACTTCTAATTTATAAAAATCTACGTTTTGGTTAAATATCAAGTACCACAATAATAAAATAGGCAAAACAATGCAATAAACAATTTTTTTTATTTAGCTTTCGAAAAATGCGATGAGACTGAATAAAGCGAGAGTAACATCCATAGCAAATGGAGGTCTATGGCTTCTGCCTACCCCTATGGGAAATAGGCATGATATTATGTAAGCAGAACAGTACTACCACAAATATTGTGCGCCTCGGCAATTTTCGTCTAGCTTCTGAAATACGAACTAACGCAATAATACAGAGATGTTACAATAATTACATAGATACTTATTTTTTAAAGGGTTGGGTCAATTATTATTTTTTGATAGTTAATTGCATAATAGGCCAAATTCAGTTTTCATAAAAAGAGTGAAGTTTGCCGAGGCGCACATTTATGGTACTGTATGTGTATGAAGAGCGCACACGTCTACAATCTCACTTTTCAAAATTAGGTCATTCTTCAAGAAGCCGCTAGAAAGCTATTAGGGACTTTATTTAATAATACGATTTTCTCACTGATTTTACATCTTTGGTTGCGTTAAAACAAAATATGTGTACGCAACTAAGCCACATTCTTTGTAATAATAAAAACGAGCGTGCAAATTGAATAAATAGGTACGATAAAGTATTACAGTGCATAATCGAAAAAATACATAATTCTAAGGTAATTACTGGCTACACACTAGTTTCAGAGAACTGGTTAACATGAGTACCAGTAGTCCGTTTTACGAAAGAAGTCCCGCGCGGGGTGGGGGGGCGAAGGGAGACGATGACGACGAGGACGACGACACACACACACAAACACACTATAGTCTTCGTGTCAGGGGAACTTTACTTAGGCCACTTAGCTGTTTGTTGTTCAGTAATAAATAGAATTAGTTTAGTACCACCAAATTACGCGGGATTTCTTTCGCATATAATAATGATTAGAATAAGACTGTCATTAGCACTTATAAGGGGATATTTACAGTTGCATGCGTCATGATAACGGAATAACATGGTAAATATCACGTTATAAGTGCTAATAATGTTTACAAACATCATAGTTTAAAAAGTTATATGTATACAATATTCCGTTAAGTTAAAGTTCATCCTTTTATTAAAAAGGACAGATAAACGGATCAAATTGACCAGACACGAAACTGAGTTAAGTATACCAGAGGGGTTATTTAAATTACTCAAAATTGACAAAGTGTAGATAGGATCATTTTCAAAAATAACACTGGTCTAACTGTTCTATCCATCTTAATAATAATTATAAATATGAAATGAAATTGTATACATGACCAAAAATAGCAGATAATCTGTTTTTCTTTACGAACCATGCGAGCGAATACAAGAATGAAAGGTAGTGCACGATAAACTAAAAATACTGGAATGGCATTATGCGTAAGTTCTCAATAAACTAAAAACCCTGACAGCCGAAATGTAAAATTCTGACAGTAAAGATATTCGAAACAATCGATGCCGCGACCGTGCTACTACACAAACGTTTGTAACATCATTTGAGAGCAGTCTCAATGACCTTTCATACATTTGCGTATTAGCTAAAGTCTACCATAAATAATTCTTGATTAAGACTAATAATACAGAATAATTTACGCTTAGTTAAATTATAAATAGCTGCTAATTGACTATGGCACTTAAATATACAATGACAATCCATACTAATATTATAAATGCGAAAGTAACTCAGTCTATCTATCTGTCTTGTTATAGCGGCAATAGAAGTACTTTGTGAAAATCCCAACTCTACCTATTACGGTTCATGAGATACAGCCCGCTGACAGACGAACTGACAGCGGAGGCTTAGTAATAGGGTCGCATTGGCACCCTTACGGTACATAACCATAATAAGCAAAGTAATGAGAGTGAATGAAGCGAAAGAAGTATGTCAGGATCGTAGCAAATGGCGATCCGTGATCTCTGCCTACCCCTATGGGAAACAGGCGTGATTTTATGTATGTATGTATGTTAGTAGAATGTTGGAACAGGGGCGTACTATGTATTAAGAATAATAAGTACTAAGCGCCATTTTTATAATTATAGAATTACTAGCGGGACATAAGACGCCAACATTAATATCACATCATGTACTAGTGATACCATTAGATAACAATTATTTGGATTGATTCACGTCATGATTCTTCTGCCTGAGTCCCGACTAAACCAAATATACGGAGTGAGTTTTCTCGAGGGCCTTCTGAAGCTGTAAATATAAACTACTGAGAACATTTTTTGATAAGTCCATTAGACACTAGCCTTACAAAGCCCAAAACAAAAAACACGTTGTACTGCAAAACTTATTATAATAATAAATACTTAATTAAAAACTCACTCAAACAATAAATTAAGTAGGTAACTTAAGTATAGAACACAGCGCATTATTAAATAAATTTTAAAATAGACACGATGACAGATTTAAAATCCTCTTTTATAACGTAGGTACATGAATACTATTTTCGAAAATCACAATTATTTCAGCAATAAATAAGATTTAAAGCAAATTATTTAATTTTATTATACCTAAATATACGTGGGTGTCATGGCGTTCGCTATGACGTCACGCATAATATGTACGAAACGCGTAGACAAAAAAAAATCAAGCAATACGTGAGTAATTTTTTAGAATCCTTTAAACATATATTTTATTCTAAAATAATTTATTCTTTGATTCTGTAATACTGTCATCATGTCTGTTCACCTTGTATGTAGTGAAAACATAGTAAAGTATATTTATCGAACGAAATTCATATAATTTAAGAACAACATTTTTGTACTTTTGCACTAAAAATCATAAGTACATCAAAATTACACAAAAATAAATTACAAAGCAAAAAAATTCAGCGATTACAGATCAAGTTTCCGCTACCCATATAAACTAATTTTTCTTCGGCTCAGGATTCAAAAATGAGGACTTTCTTAAAAAAAACTATCTAAAACTGCCACTAGATGGCTGAATACCAGTTCAAAAACTTTATTTTTCATCCAAATTTTATTTTTTTAGTTATTGAAAAAATATATTTGTTAGTATCTGATCCATCCAAGTTCTGTCCGTTTAGGGAGTCTGCAACTACAAGACTTACGATTATTTTAAGAAGTCCCCTTATTTAATGGCATAACGCTATGCTATATTGGTGCGTGCAATGACTTTTGTAAAATTAATACAAATTTCCAAAACATCCAAATCTAGCACCAACTATTTTCAAGTACAACAGTACCTTTGCATCACAAATTCATTATTTTCATCATGTCTTTTTATCAGTCATCACTTAAATTGTTACATACAAAATGCATGTCATTCGAAGGTTAATAGGCAATTTAAAAGTTAAGTTTAAGTGTCGCGACACACCTGCTGAAAGTTCGGCTAAATACGTAATGTTTTTAAGTGATTTTAACCTTATGACACATCAGCCAAAACGAATGATGATGAATAAACATTGCGAGCTTATTTAGCCGAACTTTCGGCGCCGTATTTTCAGCAGATGTGTCACTCCACGACACTAATTGATAGTCGCGAAACGTCCAATAGAACGATTGTTACAATAAAATTGTGAGGAAAAATACTTCATATTTAAAAATGGTATCAAATTGAATGTGTTAATCCACGATCGTTAGCTGCGCAAATCCAATAAGGGCTTTGTCATCGAAAGGCTCATTTGGTCCCGTTGAATTCTGGAAAAATCATTAATTTTATACATTAATTATAGGCAAGATACAGGAGGCAAAATGGGTGCGTACCTCTTAGTGCTTTATAAAACCCTAGTTTCCGCCCGCGGTATTGTTCGCTCGGCACTTTGATAAAATGTATCTTTATTTTAAAAAAATAATGTATATTCCGAGTTTCATTCCAATCCGTTTAGCCGTTACGGCGTGATTGAGACACAAACATCCAAACGTAGTAACGACTAGTGTGAACAGTTGAACCGAAACAGGTGGCCTAAGGTTATTCTAAGATGGAAGTAATTGACAGTAATTCAATGAAACTACATCTGGTAAATTTTCGCTTGTCAAACAGTCCGAATGTTACTAGATTTTATGAGGATTACTGAAGTACTTGTGAGTCTGAATGAAGAAATGAAGTTATGAATTTGACGCATCTAAATATATCCAAACTGTACGGGCCAAACCGCACATTCAGCACAAAATGCATTGTGCTTTAGCAAGTAATTTACTTATTACACAAAAAAACCAGTTCAAAACTTACTACGGCTTCGTGCAGCTGTTTTTATCAATTATATATATCAATTTTATCATAGTTATGTTTAGGGTCAGCAACAGACCCTACACAAACAATTCATTTTTTTTATTAAGAGTGTTCACACACCATAGCCGCACAGGAGACTTATCGTCTCGTACTTAATATGAATATTACCTGCTGATTCGGGAACGGCTCCTTAAGGTTGCAAGAAATAAATAGTTGATAGAGATGAATTAAAATACAAATTTCATAAACAAAAAGTGTAAAAATGATTAAGTTATATGAGGCGAGTGATAATGGTAAATGGTGATATGGTTGGAAAGGGAAGTTTTGTCAAGAATCCCATCCCAATTTGTGACCGCGCATATCGTTGCTTAACTTTAACGATCAATCAAGAACGCCTAAGCAAGCTACGCCACGCGCCATTGCGCTTCATAGATATGGACAACACTTACCAAATGGAATGTGATAGTTTTGGACGCGCCCGGGTCTACGAACTGACTGTCCAGAAGCTTGGCAAGGTTTGAGGCTACTTCCACCGCGTCAGTAGGGTCCACTAACCCAGCAGCCACAAGTTCCGAGGCGATGCCTTCCACCGTGTCCTTCCCAAACACAAACTCGAAGCGGATGTCGTTCAGCTCTCGGCGGTTGTTCCTGAAATAGCCATTCCTATCCATAAGTTTATTTTCACTGCTCAAAGACATCGAGAATGAGGAACACAATTTCTAATTTTACTATCATATTACTAGCCAATGATGGACCATCTATATGGGCGATGGGCTGATCACCTGTCACCATGGTTCACCATACACATCTTGGGACTTCGAATCAACACTCTTGATTCGAGTTTTCTTATGATTACTTGTGGCTCTGCCCACCCCTTTAGGGATACGGGCGTGATAATATACATTTTAGGGTTATCGTACCCGAAGGGTGCCAACGGGACGACCCTATTACTAAGCTTCCACTGTTCGTCTGTCCGTCCGTTTGTTAGCGGGCTGTATCTCATGAACCCTACAAGTAGAGTTGAAGTTTTCACAGAATGTGTATTTCTATTGCCGCTATAACAAATAGAAAAAAAAGGTTCTCTATACAAGAAACACTTTTTTTTTTACACTTGATCGGTTTTTCTATTCTCATTATTATCGGATAGTCGTAAGATTTAGATTAGTGCGAAATTTGTGTGAGTGAGTAAATTAAATTTGTATAATAAATAGCCCATTAAAATGCATTGGAGCAATTTTTTAAACATCTTTGATTAATTTACCAGACATTTGACCATTGGCCACAATGATACTCACCGTACACGTAATACAAGATTGATGACCCTCTTCTCTTTGATGTAGTCTGTTTTGTCTCCAGCCGGCGCGACCGGCGCGACCTGCGCAGTGACCGGCGCGACCGGCGCAGTGACTGGCGCGACCGGCGCAGTGACCGGCACGACCGGCGCGACCGGCGCAGTGACCGGCGCAGAGAGCGGCGCGACCGGCGCAGTGACCGGCGCAGTGACCGGCGCAGGAGCCGGCGTAGGTAGCGGCGCATCGGTCTTCTTAGCCAGCGCTTTTGCTGTTGCCGTTTCTACCACCGTGGCCTTCTTCAGCGCAGACGCTGCTGCCTGCTAAACAATAAATATTATTCTATTAACACTCAGCTAAAGTTAAAAACAGTTGTATGTAATTCTAATCCTACTAGTCCTACTATCCTACTAATATTATAAACGCGAAAGTTTGTATGTATGGATGTTTGTTACTCTTTCACGCCTAAACGGCTGAACGGATTCGAATGAAACTTGGAATATACATAGTACATGTACTGGATTAACAAATAGGCTATTTTTTTATCCGGGTACCACTCTAGCGAAGCCGCGGGCGGCAGCTAGTTTTAAATATTGGTGAGGAAACAAAGATCTGCACTGACATCCTGGGTCGGGGTGTATTGTGTATTGTAACTTTACTTACTCTCCCCAGACAGCCTATCTTCTTAAAGACAAAAATGCTTGGGACTGAACAATGCTCGCAACTCCTTTTATAAACATGATTGTAAAGGGATCATCAAAAAAATACCCAAGCGTGGTTTCTTGCCTGTATCTTCCCCGCTTGGTCGCGTTACAAACAGGTGTAAATGCAACGTAGATTTAAGACATGTCCAAGTGATCCCGGTGATCTTATGGAATAAAAAATTTAGACTTTTGACTTTGACTTCTTGAGAAGGACTTTGGGATGTTGGTAGCAGCGTTCCAGTATGCTGGATAATGTGATTCTTTTGATGGCGACAATAACAAGTGGTTTCGTTGAATACGCTTGCAGGTTGAAAATGTTTTAGATGATAATTTATTTCGTCTCACAAAAGTAACCTTGATAATCATCATAATCAGCTTTTAAAAACCTTGATGGGCACAGGCCCCAACTACAAACGCCGCCGTTGGAAACGGTTTCGGGTTTTTTACATCATAGTAAATGAAAATAGCTCCGATTCACGCGGTACCGAACACGTACAACGTATCTTATTATGCCTAGAAATGATGCAACCAAAATCAATCGATACACACTATGTGTAACACAGCGATCACATGATTGTAAACATAACGCTCAACTGATTGCAGATGCGCTGAAAGATGTGTGGGTGTAGTTTAACGATTACACCCACAAACACAAATAGACGCGAATAGAAACATTACACCATGTAAACTGTTGCTGCAATATAATGTAACCTAAATATGATGAAGTAAAACATCAACAGCATTATCCAAGAGGATCAAAGACGTAATAATAAATAAATAAATATATTGAGGACATTTGAGACCCAAACTAAGCAAAGCTTGTAGGTACCAGATGGCTGATATAATATTTTTTTACTTTTATTTTTAAATACATACATAACATTACAACACCCAGACCCGAAAGAAATATTTGCATCAATCAATTTATTTATATCAATCGGATCGTCAGCAGCTTTCTTTTTCTTGCAGGGCAGTGGGTAAAGGCCTCTAGCTGGAGCGATTTCATGATTTTTGATTTGTTGTATTTGTCTCCGCTCCTAATAGTAGAATAACTACCTAATAAAACATTAGAAAAAGTGCATTATTAATTCTAAGGCGGTAAGAAGTTAGCGGGGCCAGCTAGTACTCCATATATGTAAAACAAGCTGCCGCCCGCGGCTTCGCTCGCGTGGTATCCGGATAGAAAGTAGCCTATATGTTAATCCAGTACATGTACCATGTATATTCCAAGTTTCATTCAAATCCGTTCAGCCGTTTAGGCGTGATTGAGGCACAAACATCCAAACTCACAAACTTTCGCATTTATAAGTAAGATCGTACTACAGGGTCACGTTAGTGTGGGCAAACGTTGCCTCCTGACGCTGTTTAAATTCACTAACCCCCGAATACTCAAACGCGACTCAGAGTTGAACACATCTCAACTCACGGTTCTTTGACAATTTCTGATGAAAATCTGTCATAAAATCGTCATTTGAGACGCGCTCAACTTTGAAATGCGTTTGAGTATTCGGGGGTAAGTAGCATAAAATAATACACATAACATTTTGAGCATAAAAATGTTCCTATCTCCACATTCACTCTCCCATCGTGACAACAAGTTGACGATTGTTACCTCAATGTCGCTGCCGCTAGAATCTGACTTCAGGATCTGGTTCATGGGCCTCGAGTCTTGAACTTCATTCTTGTCTTCCTCAGAGTCGTCTTCTTCCTCGCTCCACACCCACTCACCAGTGATGGAACGATGGAGTCGCCCCGATGAACCCGGCTGCCTCTTATTAGCCTACAAAAATATTCAATTTAAAATTGATTTGAATGAATGAATGAATTATGACGGCCTCGGTGGCGTGGCGGGCGATTGCTCGCAGAGACGCAAGAGGCGCGGGTTCGATTCCCACTACGGAAGAAATGTTTGCATGTTCTGTAAATATTTCTTCCGGGTCTAGGTGTTGAAGTACCATGGTACTCGTAGTTTCTGATACCCACGACACAGGGAATCCTAGTGTGGGGTCTAAAGAAAAAGAGTACAAAAAGACTAAAGTTTATCTTGCGTTTTGGTGTTTACTGGAACTCTGTTCTATTTCTGTATAGGAGAAGGCTACTACCTACGACATAGTCTAACTCTGATGATGATGATATCGTCGTTTTCATTGTTTTTGCATAAGTTGCTCCTCATTTTTTTAAGAAAGACCAACAGCATCTAACATACATATATGAGATATAACATGAATGAGAGTTACAATCATCATCATCATTTTCAGTCAGTATCTAACCACTGCTGGGTATAAGGTCTCCCCATTTTATTCCATTCATATCATGATGCGGAACTTTCCCACTATCCTAGAGCAACAATACAAAAAAAATCTTGCCTTGTGCACTCTTGTCTCCATGCTCGGTCCGATTGCAACCAAAGTCTGTGTCAGGTACTTGCGGTCTTTGGCTTTCTTGAAGAAGGAGTGCTTCAGGAGTTCAGAAGCGGTCGGCCGCTTAGCAGGGTCCTTTTGCAGGCAATCTACTATCATCTTACGGAATGTCTTGCCATACGCTTTGTACGTTTCTTTATCGTCGGCACCTGCGTAAGACAAAAGTTATGAATTATTAACATAAATAAAAATAATAACAGTAGTAAGTTCACTGAATTCGTTATAGTCACATTTTCTCCTGTGACGAATTAAAATCTTATCTGTGGCTCAAGACGTAACTCTTAGCACTTTCAGATTCTTGGCAAGCAGATTCTTTCAATGGCATTGTGACGGTATTTGGGTCTACAATAAACGATGCATCCCTTACTTGTGTCCAAGCTTGGTGGGTCGTTCTGAAGCGTGAGCATCAGCACTTTCATAGGTGGGAACTTGTGGTATGGTGCAGTGCCAGTCGCCATTTCAATGGCCGTAATACCAAACGACCAGATGTCAGCTTTGAAATCATACCCGTGATCCTGGAAGACAAATAATAAAGAGTATTTTTAATCACTTTCAACATTATGCTTACAGAAAATCCCATCTATAGTGTTTCTTTCTTCAACTATCTCTTTTTGTATGAAACCTATCTAGAACTTATCTGTAATAAGCATTACCTTATTTCAAGTATGATCCAAATATGTCTCTGAAGTATACAAGTCAATGTTACCTGCTCCATAACCTCTGGCGCCATCCAACAAGGTGTGCCCACGAATGTATGCCGCACCTTCTGCCGGGAATTGTCACGCCCAGTGGACAGCCAAGCGGACACGCCAAAATCAGCAATCTGGACCACGCCATCCTCGCCCAGCAAGATATTACCTGCCTTTATGTCCCTGGAAATAATATACATATGGGTAAGCCTTCCTGTCGACGGCACGGTAAGAGGCTCGGGTTCAAATGCTGCTGCGGAAGAAATGTTTGCATGTTCTGCAAATGTGTGCTGTGGTATCATGGTACTCGTAGTTTCTGATACCCACGACACAGGGACTCCTAATGTGGGATCAGAACTATGTATGTGGACTGATGGGTATTAATAAAAAAATGCATTGTCTAACGTCTTGGATTTCTGTCAAGGCGCACTTAATTAATTTTACCAATATTTAGCCCTATTCTAGCCCACCATGCCATTGTTTCCTGTGTTAAGTCCACCTGATCTTGGACTTAACACAGGCAACATGTATAAACTAACAAAGACGCTGAGTTTTACGTCGAGTTCTGTTCTAGTCTGTGCTGCAGTACCACACTGGCAATGCAAAGAGTAATCACAGTGAGACTTAGTCAGCAGACTCATAACATTTATAAATATTTATTTAAAGACCTCTGGCGATAGTTAATTGGTGTGCTTATCTACATTATCTTAAGAATCATAATATTGAATCGGTGCGTGGAGGACTAAGTTTTCATAATGGTTTTGCAGGATTAAAACGATAAATACTGCTGGACATTTTACATAGCGCCATCTAGCCCCAAACTAAGCAAGCTTGATATGGCTGATAGAATACTCTGGGAAAAAAAGAGAAGAAAAACAACGTCTTTCCTTTCCAACGTAATAATGAAATTATTCGAGCAACCATTGACGCGTTTTGCTCGTTCATTTTCCTAAGGCTCCAAAACAGGTTGTCAGCGCGTAGTTCAATTAATTTAATTTTAGTTAAAAGAAAAAGGTATAGACAAATAAAAGACCAAGGTATTGCAAATCATTTCTTTATTAACTTATTGCAACAATTGTATACAGACAGTTTTAGACCGATAGTTGGTTATTTTCAGAGCGCTGCCACATTTCCTTATGAATAACGTCTGGCAATTACTGCCTCCTTGTTTGCTTTGCTTTTTTAGGTAGGGTACAATATTCGCTACCACTAATAAAATGGAACAAATTTAGCTTTTTTTACACATGCTGAGTTTTCTCAAAGCATAAACATTCACGCTATATAAAGGAGCTATGCACATGCAAAATCCTTAGTAAATTCTAATTTCTTCGCAGCCTAGCTATTTTTTATTTTATATTCTTAAAATTCTATGTTATGTGTTATGTGTTATGTGTGCAATCTTAGCAAATAAATTATGTCTATGTCTAACTTTTGTTAATAATAAATGGCATATAAATGCAATGCATATTATATTATATTATATGGCAAATAACATCAACATTTTCGCCCTTGTGCTAACGTGTGTTGTCTTATAAAGCTTTTAATATAAGTTCTAATTTCTTCGCAGCCTACTAAACGCCTGGTTTATTGTTTATGCATGGTTATCCCACAGCAATTTCTGACTAAACTTTTACTTAAAATGTGTTTTTTTTTTCTCAGTTGCCTAGCTATTTTTTATTTTATATTCTTAAAATTCTATGTCATGTGTTATGTGTGCTAACTTAGCAAATAAATTATGTCTATGTCTATGTCTAACTTTTGTTAATAATAAATGGCATATAAATGCTATGCATATTATATGCTATGGCAAATACCATCAACGTTTTCGCCCTTGTGCTAACGTGTGTTGTCTTATAAAGCTTTTAATATACACAGCAGCTTATAATTTCAGTTATTAGAGGCAAACATTTAGATTCTATGGTCGTGAGTTCGAAACGTGATTTCCAGTGAATTATCAATTGGAAAATCTACTTTGAATAACAAAGAAAACCGAATTGAGTAATCTAGAGCCAAAATCGAAGACTGTATGTGACTCTGTTGAACAAATAAACAGGCACGAAAAATCATATGCTAATGTCATCGCGGTAATTTAAAAACAATCATTTACAAACTCAACGACAAAATATCTTGGTGTTGTTTCTAGCGATCATCCCACTGCTAGGCAAGAGCCTCCCCTGGAATTTTCCTGGTTTTGCGGTCTAACGCTAATGCCTGCCACTGATATACTTTTTTATACTTTTTTTTCGCATGGCGATGTCACCCTGAGGGCTAACTTTGAAAACCAGCGCTACTTCTAGTTAAAGCTGGAAGTAGCACATGCTGAGAGTTAACCCTTTTGGCCACAATAAAACGCCGATTGGTCCGCCGGAAGGGTGAAAATCAGACTATGTATTAGTTCTAGTTTTATTATAATAGGTACTTATGTCGTTTGTGTATGTCTTCTCTTGCTCTTTTTGTACCTCATTTTTTTGTCCCTTTTCCGTTTGTAATATGTCTTTGTGTGTGCCAAATAAATGTTATTTCTTTCTTTCTTGATATCTTACTGCAATCTAAATGCTCATCGCATGCTTTACTTGGAAAAGCGTACACCGATAAGTTTATGACCCAGAATCAGGAATAGCATTATCCGTAAGAGCAGAAGGCAATAACATACAGGGTACATCCAAGAAGGCACTAAGCTAGCGGAGCCGCGGGCGGCAATATTTATAAAACGCAAAGTTTGTCCCAATACGCTTGTTTCAATTTATTCCCATAACGGCTGAAATTATTTGGCTGCAACTTGAAACACACATAGTTTCTGAGTTGGAATAACACATTGGGTACTTTTATCCGAGTATGTATTACCATCACCATTCTACTATATTATAAATGTAAAAGTTTGTGACGATGTTTATATGTTTGTCCCTCAATCACGCCTAAACGGCTAAACTGATTTGAATGAAACTTGGAATATACAAAATACGTGTGATGTAATAACATACCGTCACTGGAAAGGCAAATTTACGTAAGCGCCAATCGAGAAAAAGCCGTTTCAAGTTCATTTTTTTTCGTTTTTTAATCATAACTTTTTACCTAATTATCGAATTTTGATGACGTCAACGTAAGATTTCATTCTTTTTTTATTTTCTATGTCCAGCAATTCATATTATGAATTGAAAAAAAAACATTAAACTGCTTTTTCTCGAAATCCTTTTGGCGCTTACGTAAATTTGCCTTTCCAGTGACGATATATAGGCTACTTTTTTCCGGGTACAACGCGAGCGAAGTCGAAGGCGGCAGCTAGTAGTATTATAAAAAGCTTGTGGAGTGTTTTTGTTCCCTTTTGTCTCCGTAACAGATGAACGGATTTTTCTGAAACCTGGAAAACACACAGTTTATACCCTGGAATCGGGTATAAACTGTGTGTTTCTGTATCGGGTATAAACTGTGGGTACACATCGGGTACCCGAAACAAATCGAATACAAATCCGGGTAGGTACTACGAGAGCGAAATCAGTGCGGATATTAGTTATAAACTAATGTCTTTGAAGTGCGCATGCTCTACACAAGTTTATTTCTATATAATTATTGCATGCAGCAAATCGGTTATAAGAGCTCTAACACAAAACGAAGAAATAATTCTTATATCGCAAAGGCAACAATAATAGCAACACAATTTAAAGCATCTCTACGTATGAATGGCAAATATTTCTCGTATATTATATTTACCTATTAAGATCCTACTAATATTATAGAGCTGAGCACTTCCGTGCTTCGGAGGGCACGTTAAATTGTCGGTCCCGGCTTTTAAGTCGTTAAGCCACGACGGAGGCCTTTAGGCGGCCTAAAAACTCCGTCACAAGAGTTGGCCACTAGCTCATACGAACTTACTTACTAATATTATAAATGCGAAAGTTTGTGAGGATGTGACGATTTATGTTTGTGTCTCAATCACGCCCAAATAGTTGAACGGATTTGAATGAAACTTGGAATATATATAAATCGTGTGTTGGAATAACATATAGGCTACTTTTTATCCGGGTACAACGCGAGCGAAGCCGCGGGCGGCAGCTAGTATTGTAATAAATACGTGGCATTTGCCTCAACGGCCCGGCTTAGCCAACAGATAGAGCAGATTTATGCACAGATGAAAAACTGTGACGTCATTCGAAGATGAAACAATGTAAATCTGATGCGAACGCATGACGTGGCATATTGAATTGAAAGATAAAACAAAAGCTTTGAAGCAATTTGTGGTAAATCAGATAAGATTTTGAAGAAATTGTAACATAGTAAAATGGCAACTGATTTAAATGTTAATATTGGTTGCTAGTGTTCCATTGGCCCAGCTGGCTCTCGTAAATGATATCACGATGTTCCGAGGAAGCCGTCGTGACTTAGAATGCTATTTCGGCACACTGCAATAAATTTACAATTCATCTAATTTTATACATCCGAAATTTTAACAGAGTATTTTGTATGTTTGTTATTCAATCACGCCGCAACTACTGGATCTATTTTAATTAAACTTGGAACATATATGTTGATAGTTTGTAACCTGGATTAACATAAAAAAATTATAGGCTATTTTTTTCCGGGTACAAAGCGAGCAAAGCACAACACGGGCGGAAGCAAATAATATAAAATAAAATTCATTTGCATTTAATTTTCGCATAATTAGACTACAAAGCTTTTATTAATTATCTAACGTAAAAATCAGCTAACGATCAAATTGAATACATGTAGCATGCAGTTTTTATAAGATTGATACTCTTGAACACATGCGTCGTCAATATGATGTAATACTCTTCTATTATATTCTAAACAGTGCTATTGACAGCAGCGAGCATCTGGCTAGTACATACTTCCGGGTTTCGAACTGTCGCACAAGACATACTCCATTACTAAATGTTCCCCATGTATCATCGAGCATACAACTGAATAGAGTAGTAATATGAGCCACCCAATTCCGAAACTGATCAGTTTTTTACAATACTAGTGCTGCACTGTCACAATCAATAATAATGTATCGATATTTCCCGGAAAAGGTTATTTAATAAATAACCTATTTATATAAACCTTATAGGTAACTATATGTATTAAATTGAATACATTTCAACACAAAGTTGAAATATGTCGATCTAAAGTAGCAGTGAGTTATTTTATAGATTAATTTTGCAGATCCGACCTCGTTAAGGGGAAATGGAACAAGTTGAAATATGTTCCAATTATAAAGTTTATAGTTATTATTTCGTACACACGCGCACGAACACACACATAAACATAATAAACTTTATTTGTATTCTACTTAA
Organism: Scotopteryx bipunctaria; assembly: GCA_949320045.1. Lineage (NCBI taxonomy): Eukaryota > Metazoa > Arthropoda > Insecta > Lepidoptera > Geometridae > Scotopteryx > Scotopteryx bipunctaria. Next base: position 10,518,983 of record OX439440.1, read on the forward strand.
CAAACATTGCTATCTATATCGATATGAATACTTTATTGATTGAATTGAATTTAATGAATACTTTACACAGCTCTATTCAATACTTGACGTTGAGTTGGCCAATCAGAGCGCAGCGACCGGGCTTCTGTTTTGGCGGAATTCGTGTCGAACAAAACAAATAACAATACCACTCTATTCAGTTATATGCTCGATGCCATGTAGCTAACAACTATGCCCAAAACTCAGTTGTGTGTCGCGTCTCAAAAATTTATAATAAATACTATAGTGATCTAGATTTATTTAGTTTCTCTAAATTAACTTTAAAACCAAAAATCAGAAGTATTCGCTCTGAACTTTTACTAAATAAATAAACACACTTACCTACCTACTTTCTTACACACACTCATAACATACACTTTGGGTTATCCTGTGATAACCAGACTCTTATGAGACTGGGAGAATCAGGTTAACCCACACACACACACACATACATACACACACACACACACACACACACGCAAACACGCGTGCGCGCGCACTCATATACACACACACCCACAAGCGCGCGGGCGCGCCCGCGCCTACTCACAGCCCCACACTCACGCTCAACCTCACCATGCAATGTGTTAGGAAAAGTAATTACATAAAACTTTGATTTTGTTACTTTTTATTAGTTTGTTATATAATTTATTATTATTATATAATATTTTTTTCTTTATATTATTCAGTTAACCTAGCACCTTTATATCCGTTCCCAAAATTTTATTAACTACCTATTTGTGTAAAACTCATTTGGCCTTATTATTTAAGTATAATTCGTTATATTTCATATGTTCTGTAACACTGTTGTTTTACCACAATAAAATAAAATAAAATACCAATACCTGGCTGATGATATTCCATATTATATAGATTAAAAAAAACTGCTTGCAGATTAAGTATAGATTATATTATAATTTAGTATTCCTCAAGGGGTAGAAGTTTTTGCACATTTCAGTTTAAACCAGTTCAAAAATGTTGAATAAAGGAAACACCGGAACAAACTATGACTAACATAAGCCAATTAAGATAATGGTAATTTTTAAGCAACAAACGAATAGACTAATCTTACCAAGAACATTACCATGTGAAGTTGGTTGCCAAGACTCACAAGTTCATAATGCTTTCACTGACAAAAAGTTATGAGGTCTGCTACTACTTTGGACTTGAGACAGGCCCCCGTGGAATATAGCTTTTAGTGCTCTTGACTGTACCACATTTATAACAATAAATAACTCTACCTGGCCCTGACTCTACAAACTCTACATCTTGGTAAAAAAGTATAAAAATACGACGAAACGCTTCCAAAAAAGGGAGGTAGTGCCCCGCTTTTTTTGGTTTCTCTATGACTATTATTTTATGACTATGAGTTTTATGTAAAAGTCATAGTATCTTTGGCAATGTTGTAGTCAGCTACTTACTAGTTCTTTCAAAACAGTGGTTTAAGAATTAAGGTTCGCCGCAGTCTAGTATTTTATTTTATTTTATTCGGAAAACAAACAGTATTACAAGCTAAATTAGGAAACAACGTAAAAAGACTACTTACCAATTAGATGTTTTCGCATACAATCATTGTATCATGCACATGATATGTTTCTATGAAAATTATAGGTGTATAGCTTGCTGGTCTCCTCTTAATGTTTTAATTTACCAAATAGTAACACTTTTCGAAATTGAACACCTCCCTGTTCCTCGTATTATTACAAAAATTAAACCTCAAAAATACTTTACATGTTGTGTAAACTGATGGTATTCACCTAGAATCAGTATACTTACACTGTCAAGAGATTATGGTCTAAATTTCACTGCTCTAAATTATAATCTTATTACTTTTACCTAAATCTGCCAAACAGGACATGATTATTTTCCTACAAAATACTTTCTTGGGTAAAATATTCTACCAATATTTTTTTATTCTATTCTTCTATTTTTAAATATGTAGTAAGGTTATAATATCAACCAGTTTTGGACTCTGATCACTGTTCAGGTGGATTATTATGTTTATTGGCTGGATTGTGAAAAATTATTTCCTCTCCTCCAAAGGCTACCCGGTATTGATAAAAATCAGAATCGTAAATTAACTCCTTCGGCAAAGTTTCCTAAACAGATATAGTATATAGAAGAGATATAGTACAGCAAGTACCTGTGAATTTGCCCATTGCTATGAAAGTACTCCAGGCCCTTCAGTACTTCCTTGAGCACAGTGGCAATGGTGGCTTCGTCAAACACACCATGCTTGCAGTTTGTTACCCGCATCTTGTGTTTTATAACATCAAGCAGACTGCCTCCTGAAATTATGAAAATAAGTTTGTTTTTTAATTTATATGCTACTAACTTCTAACTTCTGCCCGCGGCTTCGCTTCATGGTACCGAGATTAAAAATGGCCTATAAGTTATTCCAGTTTTAGCTAAATCCATTCAGTTAATTGCACCGTGATTAAGGCACAAACATACATCCTCACATACTTTCACATTTATAATTATTAAGTTAACTAGGAAGAAGGATTCCATCACCAACTATGTATACAACCTTGGTGGCGTGGTGGACGAATGCTCGGCTGAGAACGCAAGAGGCGCGGGTTCAATTCCCACTGCTGGAGAAATATTTGTATGTTCTGCAAATATTTCTTCTGGGTCTGGGTGTTGTTTGTATATATTTAAAAAAGTATGTAAGTATTCTATCAGCCATATGGTTCCCATAGCAGTTTAGTTTGGGGCTTGATGGCGCTGTGGGCACTTGGTCGCGTTAAAAACAGGTGTAAATGCTACTTAGATTTAAGACGTGTCCAAGTGATCCCCATGATTTTATGAAATAAAAAATTTTGACTTTGACTTTGTGTGAAATTTACACAAATATTTAATATTATTTATATTCCATGAAACTTCATTCTTATCCGTTGTTGTCAGGACACTCTGACTATTTATACCTACAGTACAATTCTTACCTTCAAGAAGTTTGAGAATCAACCACAACTCATCTTGTACAACAAAGCTTGTGTAGTATGTTACTACATTCTCATGGTTACAGAATGACATAGCCTGGAAGTAGAACAAACACAATAAACCTCTCTAGAATATTATCTTCATATACTAGTAATAAAACAGATTCATAAATAAATAATCATCATTATTTAAGACACAGGACCTTGATGTTATACTTTGATACAGAATGCCATATAAATATTTTAGTGTGATAATAATACCAGTAAAACACCAAATAAAGAAGGCACAAAATCATGTGCAATATAGGAGCCCCATAGCCCATATTTTATACTTATATTATAGCCATTGTCAAATTTGTTGGATTATTGAAATAACCAAGTCTGGATGTTCTGGTACCACTGTAGTTAAAGATTCTGATACCCACAACACAAGTAATACTAGTGTGGGGTCAGAACTATGTATGTGACTGTTGGGTGCTATTTATTTACCTGGATTTCTTTCAGCAACTCATCCATCGAAGTGTTCCATTTTTCAAGATGGATTCTTTTAATGGCACATTTTTCATTTCTTTTCTTACAGTAGGCACTGAACACTACTGCAGTGGCTCCGACACCTATAATCAAAAAAATAAATGAATAATATGGCTAAATATTCATGCACAAAGGTATTTTCTAAAAGGTAAATGAAATTACTAAGAATGGTTGGTGGATGGCCTCCATATATTTAGTTACTCCATAGTTTTAGTTTTCATCAAAATCAGGCCCGAAACTCCTTTTTCACTATTCCTCATAGTTTAGGATTTGGCCATGCATGCCCACTTGAAAAACTCACCTACAGGGCGAGTTTACCAATTATTATAGTCATTTTTATGATCAGATTTAAAAAATGGCCATGCTAAAAAACGAATGTACACAGAAACCTACAACAAATTTAGGGAATGTTTTTAGCAAGTTTTTTCATCATGCCACATTTGCTACAATCTGACCAAACCTTGTTTTTTCAATGAATCTTATTGCAAAGTTTTATTTAGAAATCTAAATGGTATCGAAATACATAAGACTGCAGGTATATGTATTAATATGATGAAACTCATGTCAGCCAGATGGAGCTAAACTTACAAATTATAAATATACAAATATGTACAAAATAAAAATACTGCAAATATGTTAAGACTAATAAACTCACCTATCACTTCAATCAGTTCATATTCCTTCTCGGCATTCGGCCATGGGCTCAAAGGGGGACTGTTATTAGCAGAGGCCATTTTACGACTTGTGTGCCGCGAAATGATTTACGCGCTTTGTACTACAATTATTTCTTGCGCTCAGTCGCTAATACCATATAATGAAGTAACAATCCCAGATACAACCTAAAAACAATGGATTTTTATTAGACTTACGTTAAATATACAAATGAACTATCGTAACGCAGGTATGACTACGAAGAATGAATTAAGTATAGATACATTACTATAGGTACGGTATTCTTTTCTTAAATTGTTTTATACGCTACGCCACGCCGTTTTCATTCATGATTTCATTTGCATTATAACACTGAGCAAATAATCACTTTGTTAAGACCGCACTTCCATGCACTTCCAAGTTCCATCCATTCCATACAAGACAGCAAGACACAAGCAAGTTACAACTTACAATAGCGTGAAGCCAGATTCCATAGAGAATTAAATTACCACAGACTACTGGGGAATTAGGGATGCTAACGCATGCCTACTACGTTTAGATTATATCGTCACTGGAAAGGCAAATTTACGTAAGCGCCAATCGAGAAAAAGCCGTTTGAAGTTCATTTTTTTCGTTTTTTTAATCATAACTTTCTACCTAATTATCGAATTTCGATGACGTCAACGTAAGATTTCATTCTTTTTTCATTTTCTATGTCCAGCAATTCATATTATTGTATTTGGACTGCTATTTTAGAATAATAACTCAATATGCCTATTTGGCGCCATTTTGGCGCTTACGTAATTTTGCCTTTCCAGTGACGATATGATATATATATATGAAAACCACGAACACATTCAATAGGTACCAACCAAAATTGTTAGAAGTTTGCGTTTTTTTATGGTGCCACTATACAAAAAATAAAAATAACATGAGAGTGGCAGTCATAGTGATGCAACTTTATCCAAAATATGTATCGATACTTTTGTTATTATTTTACTAGCATTGTTTACTTCTAAATATAAATTGAGATCCTTCAAAGGTTTCAATATCTTGCTTTAAGAACCCTCTAAAGCACACTGGTTATTAAGAAACACAGAAATTCATGAACACCTGCAAATGTCAACCGTCAAAATAAGGAATTACGGCAAAAAATACAAGGGTAGATTGAAACATCACATAAATACACTAGCCAAAAACCGGTCGGATACGCGTGAGAGCGTGGAACGCTTAGAGAGATGGCGGGTACTACATCTGGACAAAAGAAACCAACGTCACAATACCGAATAGTGCCAATCAATGGAACGACCGACCCCTCTATGCAACCCATCCAGAACACGTTTTAAATAAAATAATTTAAAGCATTACAATATTACTTACCGCTCTGGACCCTTTGGAAATTATAATTAAAAATACGTCTTTCGTTTTCTTGGATACACTACACACTTCACACTATCGTCTTGGTTATTTATTTATTTTATAGTTAGATATTTATTTATTAAAAAACATATAATTTATCGAATAGAATAAATTAAATGCGATCAGAGAAATACTCAAAACATTGTGACTCAATGTTGACGTTGACAGACAGACAATTTCAAGACTTGTCATTTGTCAACATTATAGACTAATTTTAATACGGACATACTAGTAGGTATAGCGGGTCTCTTAATTTTGGTAAATGGGCATTTACCATTAAGGACTTCCACCCAGAAAAAAAAATGTTTTTAAACAAACAAATATATTTTTAAAAACCGCTTAATACATCTAATTTCTTAAGAAAGTAAATTTATCTAATAAAGGTCTTCCATTTAGCCAGACGTCCGCCGCATTTTGAATGATTTTGGTGTATCTATTAAAAGATAAATTAGCGTATATCTCTAAAGTCTGTGTGACGGACGGACGCGATGGAGAGTGACGACCAGGGCTGCATAAAATCGTATTTGTATGTTTTTGCGAGTACGATCGAAACATCGAAACCGTACGATTTTTACATACAATTCGATTTTGATTATACTTTTTTTAATGGCCACAATTTTGTATCAAACTCCTTCGTCTGACTGAACCGTAAAAGGAGAATAATTTAAAGTCTGAACAATAGAACAATAATAAACAATGAAAGGAATGTTCTGGCCTGCCTAGAGTTCTGAAACATTCAATTAAACCTTTTAATTATTGTTCCGAGCTTATTGGCAAAGCAACTGATTAGATCTACCGGAAACTGCACTGATTTTAAGCCGTCGGTGATTATTGTAATTGCGATTTTTATTAAATTTTTTCTAGGGCGCACGACTTTTTTTTAAGCTGTGTTGCCTGTGGTACGATTGCGGCATATTTTCACCTGGCAGCCCTGTTGACGACCACTCACTGTCACCGTGCCCCCGACAGTGCCCCCGACCGACACGAACTCTATCTAGCACCTCTACTCTAGCAAAGAAAAATAATAACGTGTAATAAATTACGTGTTCCGCCGTGACTATTACTCGGTTATTCTTGCTCTCATTATTTATGAAATAGATCTAACGCTCCGACTACATTACAGTATTTTTAACTACAGTTAGTTTGTTTAGATTACCAACCACTGATTTGGTAAGTGAAAGTTTATTTCAACGATCCACTAGATCCCTTTGTCGTGATTTTGTTCCTGATTTCTGATTGGCTTGTTTTTGGGATGAATTTAAGGAAAAGGCTCGTTAACCTACGTACCTACCACTGATTTAGCAAGGTACCTAATTATTGTGTTGTACATTATTCATGCAATGCAATTAATCTCTTAGGCATATAGGTAGTACACATCTAGGAGCAGTCACAACTTAACTCTAGTGGGGGCCATTATGCACATTCAATTCTTATACTGGGGTTCCATAGCCCACCTTTCAGTTCTCTCTTCATTCCAGATCAATGGCACCTTACCTACCTATTAGTAGATACCTATAATGTTGTAGGAATCACATTATATTGCCTTTGATATAGAAATGATGAAAGTGATTTTGGTCAGTATTCAAAACAAGAATAAATCATGACTCAAGCATTGATTTCCTTACAAGTTTCCATCCAGAAATTTAAAAAACCTGTATAATAATACTTAAGTCTTTTTTACACACAATAAACAATCTTATGTAAATTAATTTAGTAGTATGTATAAAGGAACTTGTTTAGAACAAAAATATCCATCTCACACAGTAGGTACATTGACCTACATTGCGATTTCATGGTTTATGTCTTTGGAAATTTTAGATATACCTCGGAAAGTACTCTAAACCCATTTGCACCATTCACTTACAAATCTATGTCACTCGTCAAGTTAGATTATTTGCTAACAGCCTGTCAGGAATAATATCTATAGGCAATTTTGTTTATTTTTTGTTGCAGATCAAAATGAGACTTCTATTAAGTATACTCTTTGTAGTATTACTACTACACGGCTCATATGCTCCACCTGTCACCCACAATGAGACTAAAGAGGTCCATGAGGGGGAGGATGCTGCAGATTGGGTAACCAAGAAACATTTTTCTTTTATACTGTTTAAAAGCCAAGTTATCAAAGCTGTCTAAATGGCTTATTATAATGAACATCAACAGTATTTATTTCTAGCTACGAGCTTTCACTCATATCCTACATGGATAAAATGTAGCCTTTATTCTAATCTACGTGTTTCATCATCAGCCTATAGCAGTCATCTGGACATGGCCTCCCCTGCCTAAGTGTTTGTTTTCATCAAAATCTGTTCATGGCATGATTGAACAAAACAACATAAAATGATCCTCAAATAATTTTCTTTTAATTTAAGGCAGAAGCTAATATTGTACTTACGGTTTGCAGGAGGAGCAATTGGAGTACCACAGGTATCTGAAGGAAGTTGTGCAAGCATTGGAGAGTGATCCTGACTTCAAAGCTCAACTGGAGAAAGCTGATGAAGACGACATCCGGGTAAATAAATAATACTTTGATCAACAGAGTACCTACCACACCCATGCCAGTTAATACTCCTTTCTTCACATTATCCTCATCATCCACAGCCCGACTTCACTCACTATTGGGCATAGGGGCCATCCTTTCTTAATGCCGTCTATCACGATTCTGGGCTAGACTAGCCCAGACTAAACAAGACTAAGTCTTGTTTATCCACCATCTATTAATAATATACCTAAATTGTTAAGTTTGTAGGTTATAACAACTAGCTGAGCTGAACTGATTTAAATTAAATTTAAAAGTGAGTTCTGAAACAGCATAAAAGCAGTTATCATTGATCAGTCGAGTATGCGAGCGAAGGCGCGGGCGTAAGCTGGTATTGTAATAATATTAATGCTATTAATATTTATGCAAATCAAGTTTACCTTACGTCATGTGCTGTAGAAGCCAGATTCGTGCGTGTTTCTTTATTTTGGTCAAGGAAAATAGTCTGCTAAGTAATCAAAGTCCTTGACCGATGATGAAGACGAACCTGATATCATGCGCGACTATGTCTTTGTGGTTTTGATTAAAATGATTAAAATTCTAAATTTCAGCTAGGCCTGTGTGTTGATGCAAAAAATACTTACTGTTATTTTATATATATGCATATATGTTTGTATGGATTGTGATGTGATTATGTTTTTATGCAGTCTGGCAAGATAGCAGAGCAATTGGATCTCGTGAACCACAACGTGAGGACCAGACTGGATGAGATCAAAAGACGCGAGCTGTCGAGACTGCGTCACTTGGCGACCAAGGTTTGTATCACGGCCTGTTTAAAGGCTTCTCTTTAACCCCCGAATACTCAAACGCGACTCGAGAGTTGAGCACGTCTCAACTCCGGTTTTTTGACAGTTTCTTATGAATATCTGTCAAAAAAAAAAAATCGTCATTTGAGACGTGCTCAACTTTGAGATGCGTTTGAGTATTCAGGGGTTAGTCAATTCAATTGAATTCCTGTTTGATCACAAGTTTGCCAATCATTATGTGTACGGTACGGTACAAGCAACCGTGCATCTCCCTGGGTCAGCAGAAAGGCGCCAACCACGCGACCCAGTTTCAATCATTTACGACATTTAAATTTATTCAAATTAACAGCAAACCAATCAGTCGACCGCTCAACAATGTAACTTTTTATTGCCATACAAACGTTATCATTTAACAATCTAGTTATACTGGTTAACAGAAGAATGTGGTTAATGGAAGACCTGAACGCCGTATCAAGATGGTGCCACGAAGCTGGCCTCGTAATAAATCCGAATAAAACCAAACTACTTCTCATTAAATCTCCTTTTATTAAATGTTCTTCTATCATAAATATAATTGCCCATAATCATAACTTTACTGTTTACATGCCTCTAATAATACCTGTAGTTGCCCTATTATAGAAGTCGTAAGCAATCTAAGGTATCTTTGTCTAACTATTGACAATATATTCAACTGGTCAAACCATGTTGAACATGTTCCCGTAAAATTAAGACAATTCTAAGCAAATATTTCTATACTAAAAGATTGTATCCCATTCACGGTCAAGCTAATCCTATGTAATTCGCTGGCTGAATCCTATGTCCAATATGGAATCACTAGCTATGGTCGTACATATAACACATAATCTTAGTCTAAATATACAAGCTCCGATTAAAAATATTAAAAAACATTGTTTCAAAAAAAATCAAACTGCAATTTTATAGTAATGACCTTGGCCTAGATTTTGCAATGCCTAAATTGCAAAATCTAACCAGTTCATATTTTAGTTAAATATAGTTTACTGAAAAAACATTTTTTTAACGAATCGCTTCAAAAAGAAATTAGGCACCTGTATATACTTGTGCAGTTGTATATAACATTATGCGCACTGCGCGCGAACAATGCGTACGGCGAGCGCACAGGCAGGCATATGATTTCTCGGTTAATTAATAACTTACCCACTGACTTACGCGATGGTATAACACATAATAATATTAAATTAAAACTAAAGTCATACTTCTTCAATAATTTATAAAAATATCAATGTTTGTTAAATTAAATGTACTGTACCTTGCTCCAGTATTTTATAAAGTCACTTTATAAGACATTTAAGGCTTTAGGCGCACAATATTTGTGGTACTACTGTACCTACAGTACGCCCAACGGAACTTGGCATTCGTGAAGTTTGCCGTTTGTCATGCGCAGTGCAGCTTTTTCATACTAAATCGTCTACTGCGCATACTCTGATTTAAACTAAAATACATGCCCTTACACTTTGTCTTCTTCCAGCAATTTGAACTGACAAACGATATTGACGATGACCCCAAAAAGGAGTCTCCCGATCACTTGGACCACGGGAATTCCAATACATTTGAGGTTGAAGATTTGAAAAAACTCATTAAGAAAGTGTCAAACGACTTGGAAATCGCCGATCAAAAGCGAAAGGAGGAATTTAAGGTATGATAATTTTTTTTTGTAACTCACTCGTTTATTTAGTAAAAATGAAATAATGATTGAACTAAACTTGAGCGAACCTCTTCAAAAACAGTAACTACAATTGTATGCCTTCGATTTCAGCAATATGAATTGGAAAAAGAATTCCAAAAACACCAGGAGATGGAGAAAATGGACGAACCCCACAAGAAGGAATACATGGAAAAACTTAAACAGGAAGAGGAGGCTAAGAAACATCATCAGCCGGTAAAAACATACAAATCCAACTTTTTTTTACCATACAGAAGTTAGCCGCGGGAGAGTAGCCAATTTGTAAACAATCTTTAATCCACGAAACAACCTTTTTGTTTGGAAAAGTATTCTATTTATGTTCAGTTTTTAGAAAATAATTCAGTAAACCATGATTCCAAAATTTAAAATTCGCGCATAAAGAGTCTGCTCTGTAGAAACCTCGTTCCCATAAATAGACGGCACAAAAAAAGGAACCAAGTAAAAAAACGGCAATAATTAACTTTTTCGAACCAGTGTGGTTAGAGGATTTTAAGGTGCGCCTGAAAGGCACTTTTCGTGCACTTGACACCTGCTTTCGAACTTATTAGGTTCTATGATATGCCGGCTTCCTCACGATGTTTTGCTTTACCGTTTGAGAGTTGTTATAGCTAGTACTGGCATAGCGTACATAAAAAATCCATTGGTGCACGACCAGATTTGAACCCATTGGCAAGTGAACTTTTGACAGGACTTTGCTTTGCTTCTTTGTGTGCTGACGGTCCGGTTATGAAATTGTGAGCTGAGACCCTGTGGTTTTAGGGCTCATACGAATACCTATAAATAAATAAATAAATGTTTGAAGGTAATATTTTCACGCGAATTCATGCGCTTGATAAGTTGATCTTTGTAACCTGACGCATGTTATCGACTTTGCGATAAACTTCCCCGTAACTATACATGTTTGCAATACGCCGTCGTAAATCAGTTACGATTGTCAACTTAGTTATGACCGAGAAAGCGATAACGAAATGTACCCATTGTACCTACGTTATCAGTTGGAATTTTCTGGAATTTCTTCCTTAAGCTATTTCCTTGGTTATTTCCCTTCCGTGCTATTGTTCGAACAATGCTATATTATCGCCTATATTTTATGAAATGCAGCTTCACCACCCCGGTTCTAAACAACAGTACGAGGAAGTGTGGGAAAAGCAGGACCATATGGACCAAGAGTTTGATCCTAAAGTATTCTTCATGTTGCATGGTGAGTCTCGGCGGCGTTTATTAATATTAATATTTAATTTAACAGCTTCTTCACCCCGTGACCAAAGAACAGTTGTTGTCGATATGGACTACTGGTGGTATGGACCCGAAAGATTTCGACCCAAAGGTGTTTTTCATGATGCATGGTAAGATGCATTGTGTGCCGCGCGTTGTAGCTTCACTAAGAAGCGAGTTTTGTTCAGAGTAATTACTTTATATTTCACTATTCTGTTTGTAGCACGCACGATGCTACAAAATTTGCATTATTAGCATGTAGCGTTGGATAGCGACAAGACAAGTAGTATGCCACCTTTGCAGTTTTATGTTGAACTTTGAAGCATGTTTCCAGCAAGACATTTATACTTAATTTATTACAATCAATAGTCCATTGTAAAAATACTGCGTCTGATTATGCTGGCTCAGTATTGTAAATCAGTATCCAGGTGATTCCCAAATAAAACATGCACCTACCACCACAAGTGTTTTATTTGGGAGTCGGATGCGATCCCATGACTGATGACTTCTGATACATAACACGCTTGTAGTTATGTGTTCGTTGTGCTGATGCATGCATTTAATGTAGCCTGTTGTTTATTTGGATAAGTAGATTTGGCTCGTATCGTATTTTAATTTGTGTGTGTCCTTATTTTACAATCAAGTAAGTCTAACCATATTGAAGTTTTTTGATTTTGAAGGGTTCTACTTAGATTGTTTTGTGCATGTACTAAAACCATAGGTAGTTAACTATTAATACTAAAACTATTAATGAGCGTAAAAAAAATATTTAATATACACGCACATAGATCTGGTCTTTGGACTGGACATATATTTACAAATATTACAACAGTCTACTATCAGCATGCAATTATGCTCGCGTGGTACCTACATACTCACTTGGTTAAAAAAATTCTGCTAAATCTGCTGAGAAAGCATAGTTGAAATATGTCTCAATAGATGTCGTTAAAGGTGACTACGTTTGTGAAAATATCCAACATAAATAAATAGGGACCTGAAAAATAATGTTCCAATTAAAAACATTACTCGTTAACGTAAATTACCGCTCATTGTTATGAGCGTTCTAGTAGGCGATGTCAATGTGATCTGGTACCTCAATCACACTGTACATATAACGAGTATGTTTGCTGGAACTTGGCTAACTTTAGACTAATTAACCGGGTACCACGCATAAAGAGATCTGGACTAGATCACAATATAGTAATAAACACCAAAATGTATGATATACTCAGTGACGGATTAACCCTTAATCAAATTAAACAATTGCCTAGGGCATCACGTCTCAGGGGGCACCAGAAAAAGCACAAAAAAATCCGTCCTTAGGGCATCACGTCTCACTCTCACATTACCAAAAACCACACCAAAAAAGCATGGATTGCTTAGGGTACCAAGTAGTCTTAATCCGTCACTGAATATACTATGAAACTAGAAATTAGTAAAGTGTGTACTTTACTAACCCATACTCATCGATACTCTATGGATAATAAACACGTTGAAACCACAGATGTCGACGGCAACGGTGTGTGGGATGCGGACGAAGTGAAAGCCCTATTCATAAAGGAGCTAAACAAGATGTATGGTCCAAACGCGCCAGTGCACGATATGCACGAGCGATATGAGGAAATGGAACGAATGAGGGAGCACGTTTTTAAGGAAAACGACGCGAACGGCGATGGACTCATCGATTTCCACGAATTCATGATGGGAACTAAGAAACAGGAGTTCAATGAAGATAAAGGTATTTATTAGAACAAAGAACCAGAGTCATCGACTAGAGAATTAGTGAACTGAAGTGGCAGTCAGCTGGCCATATCTGTCAAAGAATCGATAACTATGTTTTATGAATAACTAGCGACTCGCCCCGGCTTCGCTCGGGGATAAACATATAGGTTTTTCCAGCAATAATTCTAATTTTTCTCGCCGTAAAAACCATCCTTGAACTTCAACGAACATTTTAAAAAAAGATTTGGCCAAATTGGTCCAGGCGTTGTTGAGTTATGCGCTTACCAACACATTTTGCGATTCATTTTTATATTATAGATTACGAGTTGACACGCACTACACATATCCAGGATCGTTTTTGTTTGTTTTGTTTCTGTGACTGTGCCGTTCCTACTATATGGTTTTATTGTCTTGGCGACCTCGGAGGTATGGCGGGCAAATGCTCGATGGAGACGCGAGAGTTTCGGGTTCGATTCCCGCGGCGGAATGTTTGCGTGTTTTTTGTATACATGACTATATCTGAAGATACAGACTTGTAATATATTTTTTCAGGCTGGCAACCCATTGATCACAATGAAGTGTATACTCAGGCCGAATATCAGGAATTCGAAAAGATGCGGCTTGAGGAACTGCGGTACCTACAGCAACGAGGACTGGTGAGTCATGTCACAAAGTTCATTCCATTTATTATCATTAAGTTGAGAGTGTGTCTCCAGTGGATTCCTTCTCATGTCCAGTTAAAAGAAAATGATGATGTGGATTTACTTGCAAAGCAGGCGATAGGAGATGGAGATCCATTAAACCAGTTATCTCTTTTTACAGACCTCTTTTTAAGTTACCTCTTTTTCAGACTTTGTTAAATATGTTAATAACCATTGTACAAATGTTTGGCAGGAGTACTTTGATGGCGCAATCTAAGAACAAATTTTAAATAATTTCTTTTATAAAAAAAAGCATTAAGTCAGGTTCATTTATTCGAGTCCATATATTCAGATCCATGTATTTGAGTTATATGCTTAACGAAAAAAATCAAATTTATCGTTACCTTGATCTTTTCAGGTGGACGCTTACGGTAACCCGGTTCCTGGCGCTCAGCACCAAATCCACCAAGCGCGCCAGCAGTTCCAAGCCTATTACCTACAGCAGAAGACAATCCAGCATATTAACCAGTTCCCAGGATCACAGCAGCCACCGAACCCCGGCCAGTCAGGCCAACAATCCCAGCAGGGCTACCAACAGCAACAAGGCTACCAGCAATCACCACACGTTAACCAGCAGTACCAGCAACCACCGCAAGGCAATCAACAATATCAGCAACAACCGCAAGGCAATCAACAATATCAGCAACCACCACCGCAAGGCAATCAATACCAGCAATCGCCGCAAACCAATCAACAATACCAGCAACCACCTCAAGCAAACCAGCAATACCAGCCACCACAGGGGAACCAACAATATCAGCAACCACCGCAAGGCAACCAACAATACCAGCAACCGCCTCAGGGTAACCAGCAGTACCAGCAAGGTCAATCTGCCCCTGGACAAGTAGTACAAGCTCAACACCCAGCTCAAGGGCAAGTACCTCAAGGTCAAATACCTCAAGGTCAAGTCCCTCCGCAGAACGCACAGCAGCCTGTTCATTCGTCATCGCCGCCACCGCCACCTATTCAAGGCCAGAACCAATAAACTCTGCAGGCTCAAGGTCAAGTCCCACCGGTGAATGCAGTAAACCACTAGTTTTGCACTGTTTGTAATGTTTGCAATGTTTTATACAATATTTCTAATTCACTCTCATCTTAGCGTAATGCTGGAAAAATGTTCTCAAGCTTATTTCCTGAATCATAGTACTCATGTATACCTAACTTCCTATAATTATAATCTTATGTAGATACAGTCTTCAATAAGATGTGTTGAATGATGATGTATTCAAAATGGTGTCACAGCATTACAATAAACTTAACAGGCAACATAACATTGGTAATGTTTATTTAAATGTTTTGCTGTTATAATTTTGAAAGACATGATATTTTTACATCTTATTGCAGGTAACAGTACCTGCCTACTTATGAAAGTAGCCAATTATATAAAATGTTATTGCTGTTAAGGGAATGTATTCACTAAGGCAGAGGCCATATCACAAGGCACTCTACTGTATTTTAAGCACCTTTACTTAGTCATGCTTTAGTAGATGCAAACTCTAAATTGGACGGTTATGTAAAAATTTAGATAGCTAAATTATCTAGAGATAATGTTTGATCATTAAAAATTTTATGCAATGCAATAAAATGTTTAATTATTTTACCAAATTATGTCTAAAATACATACATAATATCACGCCAGTATCACTAATGGGTTGGGCAGAACCACAAGTAAACATAAGAAAACCTGCAGCCACTTTTGATTCAAAATCTAATATCACGCCAGTATCCCTAATGGGTTGGGCAGAACCACAAGTAAACATAAGAAAACCTGCAGCCACTTTTGATTCAAAATCACAAGATGATAATGAAGCTAATATGGTGAACCATGGTGACAGTTGATCAGCCCATCGATCGCCCACATAGGTTGTCCCATCATTTTGAAGAGGATATACCTACTATCTCTTAGTCGAGTTTTACAACATACTCGGGGAGAGAAGCAGCTTGACGCATTCTATGCTTTTTCTTTAATTCCTGTTCAGCAAAGAAGTAAAAAATACCACATAAGTAGTTGATTAATTAAGATAATCAAGGAAAAACTGACACGTTTAGCTTAATTTAGGTGACAATGCACTACAAAGCTTCTTGGTTAGGTATACCAACTGCTAGAGTAGAACCAAGGATAGTACCAGCCTACCTAAGTACCTACCTACGAAATCCTTGAGAGCGGGTCATGCTCGCACTTGTCCATATATATTTTATCGTGGTGATTCCCCGGTATCAGTGATGTGTTCCAAATTCAGTGTTTTTAATATTATATATTTCCCGATTTCTTTGTAATACGTAATCTTATTTGTCTAAACTATGAATATTACATTTTCTGAATTTTCAAATTCTTAATTATAAATTGTACTTAGTTACAAACTCTTAATTTTTGAACAAATACAGTTACCAAGTACTTAGGTAGGTACCTAAAGCAAAAATAGAAAAAGAGATGTTCATGGAACTAAATTTAAGCATTATATTCTTGTAATAATGCTGAAATATCTGTAATGTTGTATTTATGTTTATAATATTCTTTTATTATAAGAATCTTTGTCCTGACTGACTGACTGACTGACAGACAACGCACAGCCTAAACCACTGGACGTAGAGACTTGAAATTTTCAGTGTAGGTAAACCTTGGTACGTAGGAGTGTACTAAGAAGGGATTTTTCAAAATTCAACCTCTAAAGGGGTGAAAAGGGATGAAAACCTGGAATCAATTTTTGGTCTAAAACTGCACATAACCTATATCAAATTAAAGAGCCGATTTTTCTCATTTAGTTTATGTCATAATTACCTGTAAATTCTTTATTTTTGGCATGTTTTTCATGAAAAATAGAATACTTTTATTTTGACATATGACAGCCATGATACCACAGATTAGTAATAGATGATACAAAACATATGGAAAGGAACTGTCAATGTCAAATTACCTGTGAAAGGAAGCATAAATTCTCAGAACATTGTTCTGAGCATAAATTACTACTGGTCTACTTAGTTAGTTTCCAATCTTGATTATTCATGGAGTTCTGTATTTATTGTTCTCAGTGGAGTTCTGACGTAATTCTACTTCTGATAACTAGATGTCGCTGCTAATTCTGATCAAATCCTAGAACGCGTTATCGTTGCGTTTTGAAAAGTTTACCTTAACACTCAAAATTTTTACTAAATTCACCGAGTTTTTTTTAATTTTTAGATTTAGGTATGTTTGTTACTCTTTCACGCAAAAACTACGGAATATACTTACATACCCTATTATTCATATTCGTTCGCTAAAGTTAGCCATTGCTTAAAGTTAGCCCTGTCACTGTTTGTCATTATGAAATGGTAAGAGATGGCAATACTTTAGTCATCGTTTAGCGTACACTAAGGATAGTAGGTACCTACGTGTACTGGAAATACTGGAATGGGACATAGGGCACTTTTTATGTGGGTACCGCGTGAGCGAAGCCGCGGGCGGCTGCTAGTAAATAAATAAATTAGAAATAAAAAAATACAATCTTCTGTAAGTATAACAAATAACATAAACCAACATAACATTATTCAGGTGATATTTTTCATTTTACCCAATAGATCATCTATTATTTTTTCTTTATTTGCATCTTCCAGTATTGTAATTTTTATATGTAGGTAATAATATACAACGTGTAACATAATGTCCCTATAAGCCCGAAAGGGGTGTATTCAGACCGAGCACTTGAATACATTGACGTGTGCAAAAGTTCAATACATCATATTTGAAATTCCAATACAATTAAAAACAAATTATTTCATGAGAAATTTGTGACAACCCTATGTGTTTGTTTACCATTTGCGTAGGTAACAAACACACGCCCACCCTCCTATCGCGTCGGACCCACACATACGCAGACAATTGAACGCGCGGCAAGTTTCAAAAAGTACCTAGGTGTAATCACCAAAGTTTTCGTAAGAATTTGCAATTTTTTTAATTCTACGTAGAAATTAAAGTCGAAGATTAAAATCACGATATCTTTCACACATAAAAAAACAACTACCTACCTACATCTACCTAGGTAGTTACCTAAGGACCTAGGTACAGGAAAAGTTAAGTTATACCTTTTCTCCCTTCTTCTTGGTTGGCTCGGAACACGGCTAATTGACATGGTAGGTATGTAGGTACCTAGGTTGGTATTACTGGTACACATTCACATTCACAATCACAAAATTATTTTTGTCATTTTTTATTAGTAAGCTAGGTACTAATGGGGTACCTACTAGGTAGGGTGATAGGTTAGGTACCTATCATCATACCTACCTATCACTGAATTTTATCACTGTTGACACACACAGTAGGCACTCGGTATCCATCAAAGGGAAGTAGGTACAACACACCACCGAATTCCCGGTCTTCCCTCACTGGTGCGCCGGTGGAAAGATCCCGTCGAGAGAAGACGGTTCACCAATCCCAGAAAATAGCCCGTAAGATGGCAATGGCCGCCCTGGATAACGCTCTCTGTAGAGCTGACGCGCCGCTACTAAGTAGGTAGCTACTAACACACACACACAACACCATATCATAATACTCACCGTTTGAGTACAAAGCCGACATCGTATCGTTAATTAGTTACGCGAACCGAGAGATTGCTTGTTGCAGTTGTTTCAAGGAACGAATGCTAATTGGGACTGATAAAAACCGATCTGTTTTGCGACCAAAAGTAGGTACCTATTGCCGAAAGCCGAATTTTTAGGGTTCCTTGTCTGGGGTAACCCACTAAATACCGATTGGGAAAAAAAAGGAAAAAAACTTCACCATACATCTACTACTACTACTACTACTACTACTGTCGTCGTGTCCGTGTCGCTAGCTCTTTTGAACCAGTGTGGTGGAAGGATTAGAGTGCACCTTGAAGGTTCCTTTCGTACACTTTGACACACGTCTATGACATGCCTGGTTTCCTCACGAGGTTTTCCTTCACCTCTTGAGAGCATTGATATTGCACACATAAATTTCGAATCGAAAAATCCATAGATTCGAACTCACGACTTAAGGATGGGAAGGCGGGGTTCATATGCTACCATGTGCTCCATCCCCATTTGCTACTAGGTACCTACCTACTTACATAATAACCTACCAACAATTACGTAGTTCAATCAAGAAAAGTAAAAAACAAATAAACCTACGGAACCAATTTGATTTTATTAAACAAACGCTTGCGGTGCGGTGTCGGTTGACGGTTGCGGATTTTGAATTTAGCAAAGGCACCGACAGCCAATTAGGGCAAGGTGCCATCCCACTTATTGTTGTTGTTGTTTCAATGCAACCAATGACAAATAGGCTGTTCACGATGAAAATGAAGATTAGTAAGACAGATAAGTCACAACCTTTGACTTTAGTGCCCAAGTAGGTAGGTACAAAATTGCATTGAAAAATGCTCCAATGAATATTGGAATAATACATCGTTGGAAAAACTAAAGTGGAATAGGGTCACGGCTTTATCCTCAGGCACGGTAGACCTCTTCTCATACTTCTTGTTACCTACTCAAGATGCTTTTAAGGCCCGAGTAGGTAGGTACAAAATTGAGTAGGTATCACGGCTTTATCCTCAGGCACGGTAGACATCCTCTCATACTCCTTGGCACCCACTGAGGATACCTTTAAGGCCCGAGTAGGTAGGTACAAAATTGAGTAGGTAAGGTACCTATCTCCTATACTAGGTACTTAACAAAGAGATCTGAAAGGATGTTTACGGTGCCTAGGGATTTTAGTCGTGATGTGACCTTACATTTTAATTACCAATAAATACCAAGGTCACCTCGTTATTAGGTAAGTAGGTAGGCATTTTACTAATGGTGTCTGTTCTGTTACCTGTTTCATCTAGAGTTCACACTTAAAGGTCAAAAAACAGCTGTAAATAGGGATGCCTCATGTTGTGTCAAGTTACGTATTGGAGCAAAGTTTAAGAGACATTTCATGAATGAAAACCTTTGAAATTTTAAAAGTCGTTGAACAAACGTTGTTCGCAATGACGTATAGAACACCCCCGTTTCGGGCTTATAGGGACATTATGTTACACGTTGTATATATTACCTATGATAGGTACCTAGGTACCTAAGTACCTACTAATATACCTACCTACCAATATAGAAAATATCTTTGTATCTTAAACAAACAATAATTTTTATTTTCCTTGTACGGTATCTACTTATTAAATAGCTTCCAAGAATTTAGTTTGGTTTGCTTGAAGCTTGAACAAATTAAACCTACCTACGTTAGTAGGTATAGTTATCCTCATTGATACAGTAAGGATACACTCACATTGATTTTGATAATGATGTGGTACCTACCTAGGTAGGTATTTAAAGGTCGCTCCAGTAAGATAAACCTGCGGGAAAACTGAACCTTACCCTCGTTCAAAATTTTCCCCCAGGTTCATCTCTGTTGCTCACAAATAGGGTGGACAGATGCCCTGTATTTTACGGTGTACCCCGTTTTTCAGGCTATAAAAATCTAAAAACAAGTAATTAGCAATCAAAATACGGGGTAAACAAAATATAATAATACCGGGGCTTTGAATTTGGTGCGGTGAGAGGGTTGTAACCCGCGCAAAGTCTATCTATTGAGGAGCAAAATACCTATAAGTAGTCATCATTGAGGAGCTTACGTGAATGAAGTTCACCCGTCGGCCACTAGCCGCTAGAACGTCTGACTTACTCCCCTAGACAGCAACAGCATCAACGATTATGAAAGCCTGGAAATTTGAGAGGCCGTATTATTTTTTTATTGGTCTTTTGATGTTAATCGACTCAGTTATCTTTATTATTTCATTGCATCGGAAAAAAACCTGGTACCTACTTGTACCTACAGACCTACATAAACAAAGTGTGTACTTACCTAAGTACCTACCGAACGAAACGGATTACGGATTGTGAACAACGCACGCGAGATATCAGTTCGGTCGGGGCGAACTACTAACACAGTTAGGTAGGCAGGTAGGTACATAATAAGTAGGTAGAGGCATTTTAATATGGGATCACCTCGGCACCATTCTCTACCTACCTATAATCATCAAAATAGGTTGGTTAACTATTAGCGGAGATATCGGTGAACACACATAATAAAACATAGGTATGTAGGTACCTACCTACAGTCGAACGTAAAACCTACCCTTTTATTGAAGACGGTTATACAGTTTAAACAACGAGCATATAGTTTAAAGCAGGAAAACTTCAATGTCGGTGATCTCATTCTCTGAAGTTTACATTACAATAACAATGCAATGAGTTTCTGATACAGAACATAATAATCGTCATGCGTATTGTGCTGTAATTGTGGTGTGTGTGACAAAAACTGATTCAATTTGGATTCAATCAGGTGGCCGTGCCGGCCGTCTCGGTCGCATGACGCAGAGAAGGCATTGTGCTTACAAAATATTACACGTGATAGGAAAACTGTTTATTTGTTAGATAAGTAGGTAGTAGATTTCCTTATTAAGTACCTGTTAGATTGTTTACTTGGGAGCAAACAACTATTTGGCGAGACTGTTTCTTTGAATCCTGATCTATTTGTTAGATAAGTAGGTTGTAGATTTCCTTAATAGTAAATTGTTTACTGGGGAGTAAACAACTATTTTTAAGGCGAGAGTGTTTTTTTGAATTCTGTTCGCTGCGAGGGATTCAATTCGTCTTTCGAATTTAAAAAAGTGTTGTTCCCGACACTCTCCTTTTTATCACCCTCTATGAGAAAATGTGTAAGATTAGTGCAACTTATGAATATGACTATATTAATGTATACCTATACTATTAATGGTATCTATCACTACCTACTTCTTTTGTATCAGTGTTGTGAAAAGATTTTAAGGTACCTACGACGCCTCAAAGGCGTACCTATACTTCTTGTCACATGGTTTCGAACTTACTAGGTTCTACGCATCGATATATACCTATGTACTACGTACCTAGTAATAATAACTCGTTGGTTCTTTAAGGCATGCCGTAGGTACTAGGTATGCCTTAGAATATAGCTAGGTACCTAACCTACCCGCTGACGATGTGTACAAATTCGTTCCCTATTTCGTGTTTTGGAGGCGTAGGCGAATTTGATTTTTTTATCAGTAATTTCGAGTGAAGCACACGTATTGATCGATCGATGTTATTTACATATAATTAAGTACCTAAGTAAGTACCTAGTATAATGTGATAGTCACATTGTGATATCTACGAGTAGGTATCTGAATACCTAGGTACCTATACTTCAGCCAAACATTGAACAAACCGCCCATACTTAACTAAAACCTCAGAACAAATAAAATATTTTTTTATATTGGTCCGAGACTAAAACTTAGGTATAATAAATATTTAACTTTTAAGAAGTACTTACTAATGTTTAAATTAAGGTGTTCAATTTCAAATTCAAATTTTGAGTTGTTTCGAACACAATGAAGACATAGATAGTGTTATGGGAACATAATATAAGCAAAAGTATTAAAACTTATGTCGCGAGGATTATTTACTAACCTAAAACTAAAGTGATTTCCTCATTACTAGGTACCTATAACAAAAAGGTAGTTTTTAGATTTATGATGATGAAATGATTTATTCATGATTTATGAAATTATGCCAAAAGTAGGTTGGTACCTACGTAAGTAAACTAACTCGGTTCTCGGTAGGTGCCTATCTAGGTAGGTCTGTAAGATATCTGTAGATCCATGTGCTCAAAAAATCAATTTCCACAAAGTATGCAAAAATATTTTATAGGCATGTTTCAATGTCGATCAACAGAGGCTGGTAGGTATACCTACCTATCGACTTCTGAACAATGAAATTAGTTGATATTTTTGAGGTGACTAAAAGCTAACAAATGAACCATGAGTCAAGTGGTTACAATTACGTGGTCTTACAATAGTAGGTAGGTACGTACGTACCTACCTACTTACTAATCTAATACTTGTTCTGACCTATTGTTCCAGCCATATTTGTTTACGCCAGATCTCGCTAAATAGGTACCTACTTACCTACCTACCTAACCACGTAGGTATAGGTAATATATTTTCACCTACCTACCTAGTTATTTACTACTATTACCTAAATTATTAGGCCCATTAAATGTTCTTAGGTAGATGAAATCCTCTCGTAATGTTATATAAACTATGGAATAATAAAAAATAGTAGATTGTTTATCTAGGGAACAAACAACTATTTTTAAGGCGAGAGTGTTTCTTTGAATCCTGAGTGGAGCAAGGGATTCTATATTAGTATTCTATATTAGTCACTACATACTACTACTATATTAGTTACTACGTCACTCGAGTTTAAAATATATTAGTTCCTACTCCCTAGGGATTAAAGGGCTACTTTGGTCCCTGTTTACGAGGAAACAACCAGCTCTTTTTGAAATAGATGCGTGACAAAAAACTCATTTTTCAAATTTGTGTATGTAAATAGTCTACTTACCTATAATAATAACTCCACGATGACATCATACGCCTATGTATTCTCTCGCTGCGCATACCTAACAAGTGCCTACCTTAGTCAGATTTATGATTGCAATTTGTACTCACAAAACGTTCACAGAAATCTTTTTTATGACCTGAGGACAAATAATTCTTAGCTTCAAGTAAATGCATAGTATGTAGGTAATCGTTCCTACTCATTATAAACGTCTTAGCAAGAAAAAAAATGTGCAGACAACGGTTTCGAATAAATTCCTATTTTGAAAAGAGGGTACGTATAGTATACCTGCCAAGAGTGCCTTTTGCATCACATTTCGCAGAAACATCCAGTTACAATCACTTTTTAAGCGCCTAAGCAAAAAGAGTTAGCTAACTTTTATCACGTTTGTTATTTATTATTTTATCTAGTCGTGTCACTAGTTCTTTCGAATTAGTGTGGTGAAAGGATTGAAGTTTTTTTTTTTAAATAAATAACACCCAACAGTCACATACATAGCCCTGATCCCACACTAGGATTCCCTGTGTCGTGGGTATCGGAAACTACGAGTACCATGGTACCGCAACACCCAGACCCGAAGAAATATTTGCAAAACATGCAAACATTTCTTCCGCAGCGGGAATCGAACCCGCGCCTCTTGCGTCTCCGCCGAGCAATCGCCCGCCACGCCCCACCAAGGCCGTCAAATGCGCCTCAAATGCTCCTTTCGTATTTATTATTTATCTCTTTTCTTGTGGAAGAGGTCAAATGTAGCCACGGTTCCTCTAAAAATCAACAACAACAGATAAGATTCGGCGAAACAAGTCGTGTGGACATCGTCGTTAGTCTTTGACCTCCGTGGCGCGGTCATCTGGTGAGACGGCTGTTGATCGGCGCTCATTCGGCACACACGCACCGTGCGGATCAGTCAACTCTACTATAATCATGAAGATCCTGGTTGCCTTTGGGCTGCTGGCCCTGGCGGCTGCCAACCCCCCGGTCCGCAACACCGGCAAGGTGATCTGCTATTACGACAGCAAGAGTTACGTAAGAGAATGTAAGTATTTCTCAATTTGTTTGCGAATGTTGGCGATTTTTCGGAGTTGATTAAAGCTTTCACTGGCATATTTGATTAAGCCACTTAGGTTTTTATAAAAATCGATGAGGCAGCGGAATTTCATTAGTTTCAATAATAACAGCGTAAGTTAAATGCACTTTTTAAAATAGTTCACTTATTTCACGTTTTAGTTCCATAAATATTATTTTAATGCGCGTCGGGCACTTTTAAGAAGGTAGGTACCCACTATATAGTTTTGCAAACGAGTTGTTTGTCACAAACGAGATATTGGTTCTGTAATAACGTGCTTATTTTAAGTTATAAGTTCCTTAACAACTTTACAAACCAAACAAAATCTGAAGCCGGGTAGGTACAGTCAGCTTCAAAAAGACCAGTTTACATAGCTGATAAAAATCTTGCAGAACATGCCTATTACGACAGGATTTGTGACGAGTTTTAGATAACTTTTCATATTTTTATAATTCACCGCGGCTTCGTTTGCATTGTTTTTTTTTGAGATAAAAGGTAGCCTATGTCCTTCCCCAGGTTTCAATCTATCTCCTTGCCAATTTTTATCAGAATCTGTTCCGTGGTTTAGGCGTGAAAAGGTAACAGACAGACTTTCGCATTTATAAATAGTACGGATAGAGTTTAAGGTCGATGTCTACTAACTTGTAGCTAAGACTGTAAGTAAGCATAAGCAAAGGCCGCTTAGACATTTTGAAATGACGTCATTTTACATATATTACTGAATAGCCATTGCAGGTTTATCTTGTTTGGCCCTGACCTTGCTATTCTCGGTTGAGAGCTACAAAATACAAGCGTCTTTCCGCGGCTCGGCATTTAGTCTAATGTCCAGGTCGAATCAGAAATTTTAGATAGATAGAAAATATAAATTGTACAATATAAAATATGTACAAAGGCGAACTTAATGCTAATTAGCATTTTCTTCTAGTTAACCTTTATGAAATTTGAAGAAAATAGAGGTAGTGCTTTGTAGGAGAAAATTCAAAAGCAAATTAACATTACACATACACACAAAATTATCTGATACTAAACCAATCTTTAGTTATCTGATCCAAGTCAAACTTCTAGCCGATGTTGATGTACAAACTCAAAAACCTACGCATTTTAACATTTTTGTCGAATTAAAAGTACTTCAACCTATACGTTATAAAGGTTATATTCACGAGGATTCTATATAGCTTTATTTCCTTATACATTTGCGTTGTGCACTGTATTTGCTTTAAGGTACGAGTTGGCAGCGGACGACATGAGGCAGCAGCGGACGACGTGTCGCAGCGACACTGGTTTCTATGTATTTCTATGAAACGCGTCGCTAGCTTCGTGTCGCTAACTACGGAGGGAATTTCATAGAAATACATAGAAACCAGTAGTGTCGCTGCGACACGTCGTTCGCTGCTGCCTCATGTCGTCCGCTGCCAACTCGTACCTTTACTCGCAGCAAATCAAACCGGTGCACTTAGTCAAATTAAAAACCCATGTTTCGTAGCCAATTCGTAGCACTAAGTGCGCGTTGAAATCATTTGACTGAAATAGCTATTAGCTAGTAATTGTATGTACCTATAAATGTAAAAGTTTGTATGTTTGTGCCTTTATCAAGAGACGTATCGTCTGAATTGCTAAACTAAAAGGAAGTTACTCTTAAGTGACCTAGAAGTAGTAGCAGGTGGCGATTATGAGACTACTGTCTGCCGCCCACCTACATAGCACATCATCATCATCATTTCCCTGCCTTTATCCCACTTTATAAGGGGTCGGCACAACATGTATTTCTCTTCCATTTACCGCCTACATAGCACCATGTACTATGTATATTCCAAGTTTAATTCAAATCCGTACAGCAGTTTTGGTGTGACTGAGGCACAAACATACAAACATCCTCACAAACTTTCACATTCATAATATAGTAGGTTTCTTAAGTTTTGAATAAGAATAGTTTCATTTTGAGGATGATTTATGTTAGACCGTGGTAGGTGCGAGCCGTGTCCAAGTCGACCGAGCCCCACACGTGGACATGTTCATTGTGTTTATGAAATTAAGATAGGTACATACATAGGTAGAGTAAATTTATTCGGTCAAAAATTCTGGGTTTTGTTACTCAGGAACTTAACTAATGGCTCGCCTTGCGTTTTTGTCCGCGTTTTTTTACCCGACTGCGAAAAAGGTATGTTGTGTTTGGGATGTATGTATTTATGTATGTGGGTACGTACATTATTTTAGCTGAATCTGTAGTCCAACTGAAATTATGTTCTCTTCTATTATTGAAGAAATATGAACTGACATTCCAAGCAGGTGTAGTATAAATTATATTATTATTATTTATTGCTCCTTTTTCCATTTTCTCAACGGGCATTGTGCGTTCCGTGTCGCTTTCATAGCAATTTGTAACAGTTCAACGCGATATCGAGCTACATTGTAGGTTACCTACATTGAAATATTTCACGGAAAGAACAAACTAATTTAAACAATAAATTACAACTAAAATAAAAATAAATCTAGTCGTGCTAAGTACCTATTACCAATCTACTTCACTTATTATCTAGTTACTAATTTGTGGTTTTGGCAAGATTTACAGCTAAACATTTTGGAGATGGGCTGCACCTGTCACCATGGTTCACCATATTCATCTTAGGACTTAAATCAGAAGTGGCTGCAAGTTTTCTTATATTTACTTGTGGCTCTGCCCACCCCATAAGGGATAAGGGCGTAATAATATGTATGTATGTATATACATTTTGGTATTGATTCTGAATATTTTTTGGTCTAATATTAGAACATGAGAGTAGTACCAGGTAATACCGTAAAAGGGACTTCCGCAATGTCACGGCCGAAATAATTATCTAAGTTTAATAAAACGCGTAGGTCTATGGCAAGATTTTTCAACTAGAACGAAACTGCCTAGGAACTGTTATCGAAAAAAAACCCACCCATGTGAATACATTTGGCAGAAGGTAACGTAGTGGCACCAATGACCGACAAGAACCAATAACCGACACTTTATTTTTTGATTCAATAAAATAAGAGTAGGAAACCGATTTCTTAATATGGCACCACTGTACCATACATAGCACACTTTTGACTGGCTCCTATTGACATTTGAGCGAAATCCGCCATTTTTTGTTAAAATGGCGGTGTAACAACTGTTTGCGGCTGGAGTACCGGTGAAAATAACAACATTTCTTAGTGAAATCCTTAAGGAAGTGAGTACATTTTTTTGTTAATTATACTAATGTATTGTAACTTATTTGATTTTTATGTTTTTCACGGGTTATTATAAGAACTATAGGATCGATTTTTCTTATAACGAAAGTTTAAAGTTATTTTAATAATAGTAAAATGTTGGTGTCGATCACTGGTTTTCACAAACGTGACTTTTCCAATAATCGACACGTGTCGATAATAATTTTTTGAAACATTTTTCATTTGACAAGTGAATATAGTTCGTCTTACTTTGCATATTTGGTAGATATTTGAACTAAACTAATCAAAGTCGAGCTACCAGTAATCGACAAGTGACGATTATTGGGGAATAATGTGTCGATGATTGGTTCTTACAGATGGCTCCGAGAAAAAATTATACTCCCGACCAGTTAGAAAAAGTCGTAGAAGCTGTAAAAAATGGCGAAAAGATTGTAGTTGCTGCGAAACGTTTCGTAGTACCTAGGATTACGCTCCATGATAAAATTTTGGGAAAAACAACAATAGGTTGCGCTATGGGGCCGAGCACAGTTTTAACTAAAGGGGAAGAAGACAACAACAAGAATAATTCATAATGATTACGAATCTGATTAGGAAACATTGTTTCCAAATAGATATTTGGTTACGAACTGAAAGAGTGATTACTAATAAATATTTAATAATTAGTTAAGTAAGAATAACTTTAGGTACAGTAAATATTGTTGATTATTGCAATTTAAACTTTTTGACAATTGTTTTTTACTTACTTATATTGTCCTTTTTTATTATAGTTACAAAAGTGTGTATGTGTATGTGTCTGTGGACAATAAATAAATACTTAATAAACAGTTAATTTTATTTTAATGACCCATTAAGGGGGTGGTGATTTGGCAGATACACATTATAGCTAATAGTCGATAACTGGGTGTCGGTAACCGGTAACTGTCGATGACTGGGTGTTGATTACTGGAGATTCAGTGTCGATGATTGGAGATTTATACACTTTTTCCTTTTTTGGGATTTTTTTCTAGTCCGTGTGTAGTTAATAAAAATAATACATCCTATTTTCATCTCAAGAATATACCTTACCATAATCAATCGTTACTTTTGGTTTAAAGATGACTAAATGACCTTAAATTTTATAAAGAAGCCCACTATCTCCTTAAAGTGTCGATCATTGGTGCCACTACGTTACCCACGACAAGTTCGATTAGGTCAGCCCGCATAACATTGATTAATTACCTAAATATCTTTGTTTTCGGTGCAAACTTCTATGTTTGCACAAAATGAGCAGATAACCCAATTGGAGGCCATAGGGGAATGTGCCGAGACTACTGTTATATTCTTTAATGACACACTATATATTTAAAGTTTATTATTATTATTTAATATAAAAAATCAGCATCATCATTAAGGCCAGTTTCCACCGCAAGCGGAGCTGACCCATTAAGGCACCGTGTAACTCGCAAGAGATAGATTTATGGAGCCGAAGTCCTTATGGAGTCGGTTCAACTCGCAATGACAATACAAATAGCGTTTCTACAGAAAAAGAGGTGAGCGGGGCAGATTGAACGAGTAAAACTCTTTGTTGGTGGAAATGTGAACCTTTTTCATTTAAAAGGAGTCCGTTCCGCTTAACCATTTCCCGCTCATTACCCTTTCGCGGTGGAAACCCGGCTTTACAGCTCGGTATCACTTACTGTTGGCTATAGGCATCCTTTCGATTTTGCCAGCCTCCTCGGTCCAGTGCATATAAATCTCAATACAACCTAATAAAAACGCATCTGGGTGTTGTATTATGTAATTATAAGTATGTATTTACAAAAAAAGTATTTAAGTATTCTATCAGCCATCTGGTTCCCATAGTACAAGCTTTGCTTAGCTTGAGGCTAGATGGTGCTGTGTGAAATGTCCGCAAATATTTATTTATTTAAATAATAATCCTATATCATCATCATCAGCTTATAAAAGACCACTGCTAGAAATATACCTGTTACTAGTTCTTTCGATCCAGTTTGGTAGTGATACTAATTTTAATTTTTGGGATGGATGGAGGGCAATTGGGTATTATTTAAAAAACTGGTACTGTGAGTGAATTCGCGGAGGGTAGCTTGTTATTTATGAAATAGTAAAGTTTAAAAAAGTTTCTTGAAAGTTTCTCAATGTACCTCAAAAGAGGAAACAAAAGACCTAATTGATTTACAATCAACGCTGTCTATTGTTTTTCTGTGTCGATAAACACCATTATTTTTAGTAAGGAGTATATTTTTAAAGCCAAGTTGATTCTCCTATTATCGTGTTATAACAACATAGATATCCTCGTGTTACCAACTCGAAATAGTTGAACACGATATATAACTTTAATGATGACGACAGATGACCTGTTGTATCGCGAGAGTCAACACGGGGCTTCTTATCAGTAAACTGTACCTACAACAAATTTAAATATACCTATGATATTCTAGAACTTATTTATTATCTATCAAAACCTACCCTTTTAAATACATAAATGTTATGAAACTTTTGAAACATGTTAACTTTTAGATCCTTGACTTCTTCGCTGGACTGGGAGTAAAGAAAAAACATAGAATGCGTCTAACTGCTTCTCTCCCTGAGCATATCGTAAAAATCGACTAAGGGATAGTATCCTCTCCAACATGATGCGATACAATAAGCAAGTATTCCCAAATAGGGTTCACGTCAGGCTGGCGGCCGGTCATAAAACACCTTAGCCAAAACTGCCGACCCCGCATAGAGTGGGATATGGGCAGGAATATGATGATGATGATGGTAACTTTTAGATCCCGTCGTTGCTATCATGAAAATTTGAATCTGACTACTAAGGCGATTATTTGCTACATCCTTTGAAACCTGCCTGCCTACAGAAAAACATAGCTGTGGGTATCTTTTTTTTATTTTTTTTATTGAGGTAAAACAACAGCGTTACAGAACACATGAAACAACAAATATACTTAAATAATAAGGCCAAATGAGTTTTACACAAATAGTTAGATAATAAAATTTTGGAAACGGATACAAAGGTGCTAGTTTAACTGAAGAATATAAAGAGAGAAAAAAAATTTATAATGAGAAGAAGGAAGAATACATTTACAAACTAATAAAAGTAACAAAATCAAAGTAAGGAGTATTATGTACTTAATTACTTTTCCTAAAACATTGCATGGTGAGCTTGAGCGAAAGTGTGAGGCTGTGTGTGTGTGTGTGTGTGTGTGTGTGTGTGTGTGTGTGTGTGTGTGTGTGTGTGTGTGTGTGTGTGTGTCTTATCTTAGTAACATTTTCTAATCGTAGAAATGTGAATCGTAAAATTTTTTTAAATTTTCTAATCGTAGAATCAGAAAAACAAATAAAATGGTTTAGTTACAGTTTTCGCATAATCATAATACGCAATCACCTCAGTAGGTCTCGCATAGTCTGTCTAGTTGATAAGTTGATGTGAGAGTTGATGAGTTGATGACAGAGGTTTGCACACAACTGTCACTACAATTTGTTAAATACCTTACGAACATTCTGATTTGACTTGACAGTCCCCTTGGGAAAGGCATGAGGTAGACAGAAACTGTAAATAGATTGCCTGCCACCAAATAACATCGTCACACTTCGGTAATCTCCAATTTGGTGGATTGGCAACTTTATTTCGTTTTCCCCGCTGGCTTATTCGTAAGAGAAAATATTTATTGAGGTCGTAGCACCAGTTAGAGGTAAATAATGTTTTTGTGAGAATGCAAACATCTTCTTTTTATAATAGACTCACTCGTGTGAATCGTAACCTAAAATTATTTGTAAAAACTTGACTATTTGGTGTGAACTCTGAGAACGGGTGCAAACAAAATGAATGGAGATGAGCTATCTACCTACGTAAACAAGTTTACATGCATCCTTGAGATCTAAAGTAAATCATGTATTTAGCAACGTGTTAGTAATATAAATGGCAGGTTTCAAGGCCCTACTGTATGAGAAGACCTAAGCCAAGTAATGTCGATGCTGCCGCACATTTTCCTAAGCAAACTCTATTTTTCCATCCCCTTCTCATGGACAAAGACAGCCATAATTCTAGATCTGTAAAAATACGATTGGAAAATGCACTACAAGATCGACATCAGTGTCGTTTTATATACAATTTAAGACTTAATGCCAACCCTAGCTAACTAACAGTCTGTTTCCCAATAACATTAACTGCCTGGGTATTCTGCCAGTCTTCTTAAAACCTGTTCGTGTCAATCGCATGACAAAATGATTGTCAAGTCTGGCTATATTAATATTCTTACACGCAGTTGTACCATATGATGTGCAAATAAAAATGTGGTTTCCTTTATAAAGGAGAAGTAACCTTATCCATTATCCTTATTATACGTAGATTACGTCACTCAGTGGAGCGTTAAGTGGCTAACGTGATGTGAACAATAGAGCGTTTAGTTCACACAAGCAAACCCAATTGAAACACCTACTCAAGTTAGGGCTTCTAAAATGTTTATCGAAAAGTCGGAAAATGTTGCCTTTTACTGCCGGAAAATGCTTTCCGGCTATATTCTATTCTATTAACTAAATAATTTTATGAACTATAATAATACAGCCGAATTAAAAATAATCTCTTTTTTCAAAACAGTTAAAAATACTAGTTGTTTTTTCATATCATCTGCTTTCTTTTCTTCACCGAAATCAAAACACTAAGTAAGTATTACTTCATCCATCATGAAGTAATAAAGCTGAAATCTTGTTGAAATCTGTCGTCTAATTTACTAATCCCGGTGTGAATATGAAGTTTGTTTTACATTGTTAGTAAAAAGTCTTCCCCCATCGGTAATGGATTTCGCGGCTGATACGGAAATTACCAAATTAATTAGTTTCAGTTTGAGTCATATCAGCTTCATAAATAAAAACAATAGCAATTGACTAAAAATCTATGGTATGGTATAAATATATTACTTAACTATAATATGCATCCATCTTGGGACTTTGAATCAGGAGTGACTCAAAGTTTTCTCATGATTACTTGTGGCTCTGCCTGCATTAGGGATACGGGCGTGAGAATATTTTATATGTATGTATATATGTATTCATAGCAATACCGCACATTATGTAGATCTTTAGTCATTATACTCAACACGATTTTCCTTAGACAATAAACGTCATACGAGCGTATTTTTACGACCGTAAACACTTTCATTTTCCTAGCCATTGCGCATAGTGCCTTATATTTACACTCTGCTGGGTTTTCTAGATATATATAATAGGGTATACGTAAAGGTACTACGGTACTAACTAACTAAGGCCTTTGCCATTTATAGTAGATGATTTATACAGCGTCAGGAGGCAACTTTTACCTTCACAAACGGGACGCTGTAGTGCCTGGGACGAATAAAGATGGAGTAGGCTTGCCCAGCACCTATAGGTACCATCCTCTTAGCTTAGTCGGCCTTGTCCAGAGGAAAATCATGGTCAATACGTACGGAGCTGACTAAGCCGCGGGTTTCCTCACGATGTACTGCGTACCTACCTAAATAATTTTAACAGTTCTGGTATAGTTGCAGGCATATGGCTGGTTCCTATACTCTACAAAGATCTGTAAAAAAGCGTCATACATTTTATGACAAAAAAACTTTGATTATGATAATGAAGGAACGAATTTTCATCCGTCAGTAGGATATAGAACCGTGGCATTAATAAGCTGCGTTGTGCATTATCATAAAACATTAACATGCTTAAAGAAATGGCATTCTACCCTGTGCGATTTATTATGTGGTTTACGAACTTTTTGATTTTTCGTTTTAAAACTGCGTTGAATTTACGCCGCATCATTTGTCAAACGCCCTTTTAATGAAAGACGTAGCGTCGCGATCGTTAGCTTTAATTGATTCTGGTAATCGATACAATTGGTCAAACGTCCCAGTTAAATTGCTGAACATTGTCTCCGAACGCTTTCATTTCACTGGGTACTGATTGCTTTCATCACTGTACGCCGTAGAGGTGTTTTCATGAGGAAACTCTGGCTCAAGGCTGTGAGGAAACTCTCACAGCCTCTCCTCACTGAGGAAACCCTCACAGCCTCTGGTGGTATGAAAAATCATTTCGGGCCGCGTCCCGTTAGTGTAGGCAGAAAGTTGCCTCCTGAACATCTAGTATAGATGGCAAAGTCCTCAGTTTATAGGTGTTTTTATGGCCAGTTGAAACTAGGATAGGTAGAGTGTATTTTTGCACATTTTAGTTTTTTTTGCGAATGTGCCACCCACGACGCTGCAGCCACGATATTTCTAAATGTTTGTTATAATAGCGTACCTACAACATAACAGCCTAACGTTTTATTTTTTTGTATACGTCAGGCAGGCGGCCGGTCATAAAACATCTTACCCAAAACTCTTACAGCATGATCCAGGATCATGCTGTGCTGACCCCACATAGAGTGAGATGAGGACAGGAAGATGATGATGATCATTTTCATTTTGCTGATTCGAACGCTACCTATGTGTCAGACCGAGAACATTTCACTTTACCCTAGTAGTTACATAAGAACAACATGATCCGAACAACGTTTGTTCTAGAATATCTAGGACTTAATTTTTACCGTGTGTAAGGCTACTTTTGTTCTGGTACCAGGCGAGTGAAGCTGAGAGTGGAAGTATAGCGGTAGTATTCATACATTGCTCTCAGCTGTCTTCATAGTGAATAATGCTATTGCAAGTATTCTAGAACAACGCTAATACTCATCCACATGTTTAGAAGTAAGACATTTTAATACGAAAAAAAATCATGTCTTGATTCTAGAGCTTCAGCCGTTTTGGTATTAGGACTTCTAGAATATGTATTACATCGTAATTCAGTTGAAGGATGTATTTACCCAGCGCAAGCCCGGATGCTGCCCAACGACCTGGACCCAGCCCTCAGTTTCTGCACCCACTTGGTCTACGCACATGCCGGAGTCCAGCCTGACACCTACAAGATGGTGCCTCTCAATGAAAACCTGGATGTTGACCGCTCCCACGCCAATTATCAAACCATCACTAACTTCAAGACGAAGTACCCTGGCCTTCAGGTCTTGCTTTCTGTCGGTGGGGACGCCGATACCGAGGACCCACAGAAGTACAACCTCCTGGTAAGAAACAGTAACATTTAGTTATCATTAGGGAACGCTCATTTGCCGTCCCTTTAGATCACAATTAAAATATTTTGACCATATTTAAGGGGAGGCATATTGTAAAGTATAATTTTTGGTCCACTTAGTTGGAGTCACCTCAAGCTCGTACTGCGTTCGTAAACTCCGCCGTGCTGCTGGTGAACCAGCACAACTTCGATGGTATCGACCTCGGCTGGCAGTTCGCCAAGTTCAAGCCTAAGAAGATCCGCTCCACCTGGGGTTAGTATGCATTTGAAACCAGATTAAATGAACATGATGATTCACTAGCGTACTACTTTTCCACTACCTTAAAATGAAAATACAATATGTGAACCCTTTCTAATAGAGGAAACGAAAAGGAAGGTGCCCTATTTTAGGCGCTATTTATTCCTTTCGTCACATGGTTCCGAAAGAACTAATGAAACGATTTTATTAGATGGGTAGGTGGAGAAGAGAAGAATCTCTATCAGGTATGGCCATTGGTCAGCTTTATATAGACGCCTGTCTAAGAAAATGTTGAACCAACTCGTATCTCACCGATACGTCATGACCTGCAATCACTTGCTCAGACAAACCTTTGCAATCCCCTTTAGAACGTAACCTCTGCATCTCTTATAACAATAGCTGTTTCTTCGTTTCTCAGGATCCATTTGGCACGGCATCAAGAAGACCTTTGGAACGACGCCTGTGGACGAAAAGGAGGCAGAGCATCGCGAGGGTTACACCGCGCTAGTGCGGGAGCTGAAACAAGCACTCAGCGTGAAGCCAAACATGCAGCTTGCCATCACCGTCCTGCCCAACGTGAACTCTTCCAGTAAGTCGATCAGAAGCTACATAGTATGTAATGTTTTTTTTTGTAACTCTACCTAGTTTATCTATGGTACTAATAAGTACGTGTATTGATAGCTAATTCAGAACACTCCTGCCCTAAAATGAACCAGTTTTATTTACAATGGAACGAAAAAAGGAAACAAAAATAATAATAATAGTTTGATCATTTTAACAACAAAAAGCTGCTTTTTCAAGAAGTCTGAAAATTACAAATAACAAAATTTAGTACCGATAACAACAATAAACGGTTTTTAAAAATAAAAACGGTATTCATCAAATTTAAGTGAGACTAGCACGCAGTCAAGTCGCACTTCTCTTAGGATTCATGTAGGTGGATAATAAGCGATATGGATATGGATAATAATGCAAATGCGTCATTCTTTGTGTTTTGATTTGAAGTAGTTGAAGTGAAGTAGAGCGCTAGTTGGTCTAATTATTACTAATACATACCTATGTATGTTTGTAGTACTTACATAATATACATCCATCATAACTAAGACCTCGGGCTCTACTGAGGTAGATATGTCTAATATGCCGTGCATGAAGAATATAATAGTGATGAAGACTAGAGATGGATATGATTTTTTTTGGCGTTTAGCTCGGGGTACCTACCTACTGTTACAAAGTAAATATTAATATTTCTGAGTAAATGGAATACAATTATTGTGTAAAAGTGACGGCCTCGGTGGCGTAGCGGGCGATTGCTCGGCAGAGACGCAAGAGGCGCAGGTTCGATTCCCGCTGCGGAAGAAATGTTTGCATGATCTGTAAATATTTCTTCCAGTTTTGTTGTTGTGGTACCAATGGTACTCGTAGTTTCTGATACCCACGACACAGGGAATCCTAGTGTGGGGTCAGGACTATGTATGTGACTGTTGGGTGTTATTTATTATTTAAAATCGGTAGGACCCAAAAATATCTTTCCAGCCTAAGACACATTAAAAAAGCCTGAACTGAGAGGTTAAAGTAATAAAGTATTTTTTTTACAATATTTTATTACTTCTCTGCTGAACTGGCAGTAAAGAAAAATCAGAATGCGTTCAGCTGCCTCTCATCGTGAGCATGTCGTGAAAGTCGACTAAGAGATAGTATCCTCTCCAATATGATGGATCATATACTAACATATGGGCGATGGACTGATCACATGTCCCCATGGTTCGCCATATCCATCTTGGGTCTTTAAATCAAAAGTGGTTGCAAGGTTTCTGATAATCACTTTAGGCTCTGCTCACCCTATTAGGGATACGGGCGTGATAATATAATATGCAGTTGTTGTTGTTGCTAGCCCGTATCATCCCACTGCTGGGCAAAGGCTTCCCCTCGAGTTTTCCAGGTTTTTCGGTCTAAGGCTATTGTCTGCCACTGATAGTCGCTGAAGGTGTCAAGCTCATCGCGCCATCGCTTGCGTGGTCTACCGCGACGCCGTCTCCCTGTCTCAGGGCTCCACTCAGTGGTAGTTTTGGCCCACAGTTCGTCCGGCATGCGGCAGATATGCCCTGCCCAGTCCCATTTCAGTTTTGAGGCCTTTTGAACTACGTCAGAGACTTGAGTTTTGGAGCGAATAGTGATGTTTCTTATACGGTCAGTTAGCTTTATGCAGAGTATGCTTCGCTCCATCGCCCTCTGACAAACCTTGAGTTTGAACTTCTGTACACCAGTGAGTGACCAAG
Source organism: Scotopteryx bipunctaria (assembly GCA_949320045.1). NCBI lineage: Eukaryota > Metazoa > Arthropoda > Insecta > Lepidoptera > Geometridae > Scotopteryx > Scotopteryx bipunctaria. The sequence goes on from OX439440.1 coordinate 10,556,447, forward strand.
TTTGAGCACCGTAGGTTAGAATTGGGAGGATACAGACGTCCATAAGTTTACGTTTTAGAGATAATGGAAGGTCTCCTTTAAAAAGTTCTTTCATCGACCAATAGCTTTGCCAGGCGCTTTCGGTCCGTCTTGCGACTTCCTTATCCTGCCTGTCTTCAAAAGAAACTAATTGGCCGAGATAAACGTACTCATGAACGTATTCCATATTCCCCCCATTCACCGCGATAACCTTTTTAGTGCTGTTTGTCATGACTTTGGTCTTACTCATGTTCATGTGAAGTCCAACTTCAAGTAATCAGTACCTTGTTTATTTTCATGTTAACAGTGTAATATTGCAACGTGTCACTGGATTTGGTAGTACCTATTTCAATTCGTTTCTGTGTGGGTGTATTGTATCTACCAAGTGTTTATCAGCCAGACAGTTATAGGAGAGGATATCAGTTTGACCTTGTATCGCAATAGTATAATCTTTGAACTTACCTATTTGTATGATTTGATTGTGAATGTAATTTGAATTTGAGAAGTTAGATATTTGATTTCTCAATTTCAAATTCAAATTCAAAGATTAATTGCTTAGGGTGAATACTAATTATTCTAATTCTATTCTAAGACCCTAATTTTGCACAGTTTGCACGATTATTTTATAAGATTTTTTGGATAAAACGAATTAGATAGGTAGTAATGAGTGTTGAAATGTTTTATGACAGAGGGAAATGGATGAAGAAGCATTGTCCCGACCCCGACCCCACATATAGTGGGAAAAAGCAGGGAAATTATGAACGAAATCGATTTTCCTTTTAAAATATGTGACTTACCCCCGAATTCTCAAACGCATCTCAGAGTTGAGTACGTCTCAAGTGACGAGTTTTTGACAGATTTTCATCAAAAACTGACAAAAAACCGTGACTTGAGACATAGACCATTTTCTACGTTTACGGAGAATTTCTACAAAAGGAAACCTACGCCATGATTTCCAGAAACAAATTTCCTTTGCAGTCTATTACGATGTGCCAGCCATTATCAACCTGGTGGATTTGGTGAACTTGGCTACCTACGACTACTACAACCCTGAGCGTAATCCCAAGGAAGCTGACTACGCTGCACCTATCTACGTTCCTCAAAACCGCAACCCAGAACTGAACACCGACGCTGAAGTAAACTACTGGTGAGTGCAATAGAGAGCTGGTTTAGCTAATTTTATCATCATCATCATCAGTCATATAGCAGTCCACTGCTGTATCTTTCTTATATTATAAATGCGAAAGTTGGTGAGGATATTTGGATATTTTTGCCTCAATCACGCCTAAACGGCTGAACGGATTTGAATGAAACTTGAAATATACATAGTACATGTACTGGATTAACATATAGGCTATTTTTATACGGGTACCACGCGAGCGAAGCCGCGGGCAGCAGCTAGTATTCCATAAATGCCTCCTCTAATGAGCGCCATCGCGCTAAGCAAGCGTCTAAGCGTCTAAGCAAGCTATGACACGAGCGCTACCAGTCTCTGCAAATCACATTTGTAAGAAACTCACTACATAATTGTATGAAAATCATTGCTTAGAAATACAGCTAGGTATAAGCGTGGTTTCTTGCCTGTATCTTTCATGCTTGGGCATCACAGACGTAAATTAAACGTTAATACGTTTCAAAATGATTGTTATTGTGATTTCATTTCATAAAATACTTTTTAATTTTAAACTAGACCGGTAGGTAGTAGCGTAACAATCCCATTTAATAGGTACAAGGTCTTGGGAACGAATCTTGTCGTGCACCAATGGATTTTACTATTAGTAAAAAAGCGCTCTATGCCAGTAATCTCAAACGTAGAATGAATTCAGGAAACATCATGAGAAAATTGTCATGAAAAGTGTCTGAAAAGCACGAAGACATTGTGTTCAGTGCAAAAAAGAAGCCTTTTCGAGGAGTGCCTTTACTGCGCTAATTCTACAGGACCAGTGACACTAGTAAAGATTTAGAAAAGAAAAATTCATTGGTGCACGACTGGATTCGAACCAATGCTCATCTTATTTTCCTGTCATGTCACTGGTTTTATCAGGTCAATAAAGAAAATGAAGCCTTCCTTGGTGTTAGTCCAAGATTTCGAAAAAAAACAACAAAACTGGTGTCTGTCAGCCAGTCAGCAAACATTGTAATACCACTCTACAACAATATGTATTAGTAATGTCGTTACTGATTATTGAAGGTATCTCTCATCTTGACAAATTTCCACTCTCTATGGCCGGTTTCCAAAATATAACCTTCAAATTAAGAGTAAACCTAATTTCCACAAATATTTATTTATTTATCTACGCACCTATGTAATTATCAGTTTTGAAACGAAACCTTCCGTGTACCATGTTCCATGTATTATATAAACATGTTAATTAATTATCTTTACGATCGCATGTGTTCCCAATTTAACCCTATCATTTTTGTATATGTAAGTATGTCACCGTAAAATTGTAAATGCCGTTAGATTATAATATATCTCGCGAGACTGTAAACTGTCGAAGGATTGTGAACCGCAACATACTGCTTACAATTTAACTGCTTTTAATTTCACTAACGTAGTTTTTCACTAACTAACCTATCCTTTACGGTGACATAATACATCCAAACTCATATAATCAACAGCTGTTATCACAGCATGTAAAAATGGCAAGTGGCAAGAAAAGGTAAATTTCGTCGGCTTTAAAATCTTATACATCTAACGTTAACCTGATCACTGATCTAGCATGATACCGGGAGTCACCAAGACCTACATCACAGTTATAATTTTTTTTTCTTTACCTTATTTCGTCCCACTGCTGGGCAAGGTCTCCCCTACACACTACTAGGCATCGCTATTCTGGGCCTTCTCCCATCACTTTCTTTCGAAGACATGCAGCTGGTTGTTTCACTTCCTCGTTTTTTCCTCTTCTTCTGTTTTATAGTTTTTACAAGAAAGACCATAATATTATGAAATTATTTTCTTAAGCATTGTTTGTGAGCGAGTTTATTCAGGAGGGTCTAAAGTAATTTTGCATGAGATAGTAGAACGTTCGCCGGGAACCATTCCCCTCCGGGAGAAGCGTAATTCCGGTTTGATGTTAACTTACGACCTTATCCGTATTATATTTTAGGTTAAGAGACTTATGAGGTAAAGTTAAAAAAAACTTATGCGATGATCCCTTGCGAAGAACGGCATAGATTTTGCTTTTAATGAGAGGATTCCAGGAGAGAAACCAGGAGAAACATCGATTTGAAGATCTCCAATTATTTCTGGACTGATGATCTCTGTGGAATATAGCTAACAATATTTTCAGCGATTATTGTATAAGGTTAAACCACCAAACAATTTTTTTCAAACATCAAACTACGAGTATCTTGGATGCTTGAAAATTTAGGAAAATGTTTGGGGAAACAGTTATAGTAGTAGTATTTTTAGTTTACATAGGATATCTGCCTATCCATTGTGTCATCATTATGATAAATTATTAACATTATGAGCACGCATAACGGTCTACTGCCTCAATTTGTCCACTTCAGTGTCGATTTTACTGGAATAGCGATTTCACAATCATGAAAATTGACTCTTCATTTTCCCATAAAGCAGACGAGTCAACCATAATGCAAAGGATCGACTCATAGTCGTAGCAATAAGGTATCATTTACGATCACATGCTCGTGCTTATGATAAGATTGTGGGCACAGCGCCAAAATGTACGTGATACGTACGTATTTTTTTACCCATTGACATCTATAAAATTATTGCTATGATTTCCAATGCAGTGAAGTTATAAAACACATCTATTGCTGTTTAATGGACTTGTAAGAACTCTGTTTAGTGGAGGAGCTAGTAGTTTGTACGAATGCATTATTATGGCACATGTGTTCTTACCGAAAATCCATTTCCTTTTTATTGGCAAGCAAGTGAGAGACACAAAACTTATCTATCTTTTCTTTGGTATTGCGGTGGCTCAGAACAAGAATTACTTTAGAGAAAGAGGCTTTTGTGAGGGTTTGTTGAGGTCTTACAGTGGGGCACTACAAGCTCCTAATAATACATACATATTATGACACAAGTAATCATAAGAAAACTTACAGCCACTCTTGATTCAAAGTCCCAAGATGGATATGGTGAACCATGGTGACACGTGATCAGCCCAATCCCTCTATACAGATGATCCATCAACTAGATTTCTTAGTCGACTTTTACAACATGCTCGGAGAGAGAAGCAGCTGGACGCATACTGTTTTTTAATAATAGTAATAATAATAATTACCGCTTTCCGGCATTTGCCATATTTATTTATCCTTGATAACGTGACAGGTAAATAAGGAAATACTGGCACTTCACTCTTGCTGTTTGCCGCAAGAGCCAAACTTCCGCAAGCGTCTATCAAAACTTAGTTGAGATAGATCCTATCCGCGGCAAGGTGGACTAAAAAAGTAATGGTACACTTTTGAAGCAAGCGTCGTCAATGACGCCGCGTAAATAACGCCGCAATAGAGCTATAAGTACTACGCAAATGTATGGAACGTGTGCACTGTGTAGTGTTCATGACGTTCCATACCTTTGCGTAGAAGCTCTGTCACGGCGTCAGGGACGCCACATATGCTTCCTTCAAAAGTCTACCTTAATTTGACAAAGTCAAAACTTTGTATTCCTTAAAATCACTGAGATCACTGACGAACTTTGATTATAATCAATGCTGACGAATTTGTCATCTCGCTTGGGACTTTGTTATAGAAGCATACACATTGCCCTTTAAATGATTTGTTAACTTTTGTAGCCTAATCGTGGGTACAGCAAGTCTATCCTTATTTCTAGTATTATTACTATGATTATAGCTATTTTTCTTAAAATTACTAACATTTTTATGTACGTACAGTCAGCGTCAAATTGATATGAGCGTGTAGAGTAGTCAAAATGATCTGAAAAACATAAAAGCAATTTGTTATATGTAGTTCAAATCATTATATTGTTGTAAGCACACAAGTTGTTCAAAATATCTTACTACTCATTGTTTCATTATTTATATGAGCAGTCAGGGTGTTCAAATGATCTTAGCAAACAAAGCTCTTAAAGGTACTTCAAGTTTAGTTGTTTTGTTTAAAGGTAGTTGCTTTTCTGTTTTTCAGATCATTTTGACTACTCTAGACGCTCATATCAATTTGACGCTGACTGTACATCAAGTTTTCGTAAATATATTGACAAAGAACAGTCATGATGTTTATTTCTTTAATTTTATTACGTAATAACTCCCTGGGACCCAGGTTATAAACTACTTGAACAGCCCTCTTCTGCAACACAAACACGGTGTTTATATCTGCAGCACTCCCCCATAACAAAATGCCATAAGCCATGATGCTAAGGAAGTAGCTGTCAAGTCGACGACAATACTACCGACCCGCCCCGGCTTCGCACGGGGATAGACATATACCATCGCGGACTGTATAAACCTTTCTCTTGAATCATTCCATCTACTAAAAAAACCGCATCAAAATCCGTTGCGTAGTTTTAAATATTTAAGCATAGGTACATAGGGACAGACAGCTGGAAGCAACTTTTTTATACTATGTAGTGATGATGATTGCCAGGTTGAAGTCCGGAGCTCCGAGCTACAAGCTAGTGGTGGCAGTGCCTACTTTCGCGCGCACCTGGAAACTGGACGCTGATAGCGAGATTGCTGGCGTTCCCCCGCTGCATGCCGACGGCCCTGGCGAAGCTGGTAAGACTTCACATCTTCTTTTCAATTGGGTTCACTAGAGCCCTTTTTACGAAAGAAGTCCTGCTGAATTTGGCGATAGTAAACAAATTCTATAGTAATATTTCATGACACATTCCGATCCTAATGACGTGGGTTCAAATCCGGTCGTGTACCAATGGATTTTTCTGTGCGAAAAAATTATGTGCGCTATACCAGTACTCTCTAACGGTGAAGGAAAACATCGTGAGGAAACCTGCGGCTTAGTCAGCTCCGCACGTATTTACCATGTCTTTCCTGTGGACAAGGCCGACTAAGCTGAGAGGATGATATAGGTGCTGGGCAAGCTCCTATATACTCCATCTTAATTCGTCCCAGGCACTACAACGTCCAGTTTGTGAAGGTAAAAAGTTGCCTCCTGACGCTGTATAAACATTTATATTTATAACATAGATGGTTAAAGGCCTTAGCTTTTTTTCTCATGACACGAAGACTACACGGGGACTTCTTTTATGAAAATAACTCTAACTCGGTTCTATAAGACCCTATAGTGCAGTAATGTTCTAACTAGCGCAATGTGTTTCAGTAGATCTTATATCTCAGCATCTTAAAACCACTGCAAACATTTATTTTGAGACTATATGGGAAAGTAAGTTACAAAAGTAGTCTATGTTGCGCTATCCTACTTCATTCATACTAATATTGTGTGTGAAAGTTTATCCGTTTGTTCTTTTTTCACGCAGTAATCACGGAGCAATGGATCGACATGTTTTTTTATAGAGGTAGTTTATGGAGAGTAACGTAAACACCTTTTTATCTAGATACCAAGTGAGCGTAATATAAAATGTTCAATAGGTCCGTACACCAAAACCGAAGGTATCCTGAGCTACCCTGAAGTCTGCGCTAAGCTGATCAACCCCAACCACCAAAAGGGAATGAAACCCCACCTAAGGAAGGTCACTGACCCCGGCAAGCGTTTCGGTAAGTCATTGTTACTTTTTTTTTCTTAGATTAACAGTGTAAATACTCTTTTATGCCACAGGTTATTTTATTAGACTAAATCTTTAATATGAATTTTTTTATTCCACCACAAAATAGGAGAAAGAACCTTTTGCGCACGTACCTTGAACAATGGAATCTTTTTGGGACATTGGGTATCAGTGGTTTTTAACTTTTCAGAGCTGGGCTTAACGAAGGATCCAGAATTGTCTAACATGTTTGGTTGGTACTCATTCTTAGCTCAGCTTCTAATACACATTACACCGGTGCACGGTGTCGGGGTATGAGTAGTCGAAATAAACCGTATGATTGAGTGTACTTTTGTTTTATGTATTTATTTATGCACTAAATGACAATGCGTGGCACCATTAACTCTTGTTCCTGAAAAAAAAATCTGAAATGAGAAATTCTTACATACCTAACAAACATACTGTGTGATCAATATACTCGAAGATATTATCTGTTCTGTCTGTATATTATAATGCTACACTTAATGGTGTATTTACGCTTAAAGTTGGATTTTTGGGTATTTTATCAGATATTCTGTATTCCCACTGTACATATTATTATAGCCTTGCCCAGTTTGGGGATAAATGACACTATTAATTATTACTTCTCTGCTAGACTGGAAGTAAAGAAAAAGCATAGAATGCGTCCAGCTGCTTCTCTCCCCGAGCATGTCATAAAAGTCGACTAAGGGATAGACCTCTCCAAAATGATGGACCATCTATATGGGCAATGGGCTGACCATCTGTCGCCATGGTTCACCATATCCATCTTAGGACTTTAAATCGAAAGTAGCTGCAAGTTTTCTTATATTTACTTGTGGCTCTGCCCACCCCATTAGGGATACGGGCGTGATAATATGTATGTATGTATTAATGATTAATATTAATTTACTAAAACCTCTGCTGTGATGATCATATCCTATTATTATAATTCTATAATTAGTGAGGATGTTTGAATGGCTGACGTGTTTGAACGAAACTTGAGCCACTTGTTAGCACGTGTGCGAAGACATGGGTGGCAGCTAGTATAAAGTATTCTTGTACAACCTAAGTAGAAATACACACAATTCAAAGTCAACTAAGCAGCTAACTTACCTATCTACGTACAAAGCATGCTAATCAAATAGTAAGTTTTGAACCTAACCTAATCACGCTTACCATGAGCGTCGTTACAAGCTTGGCTTGTTTGCGTTATAACTTCAAAACCCTGTATGTATTTATACAAAGTTACACAAAGTTACCAACTATCAGCACAGCGTATTCGGGACAGATCTATCCTACTAATGTTATTATAACTAACTTTGTGGATGTTTGTGTATCACTCATGGCGTAACAACTGAAACGATTTGGATGGTATTATCACTTTGTAATAACATATACTCGTGGATAGGCTATCTTTTAACCACGCAAGTGAAGCCGCAGGAGTAGGCTAGTAAAATCCTAATAATATTATAAATTAGAAAGTTTGTTTATGTGAATGTTTGTTACCACGAATCTCCGTAACTACGAACCGATATTAATGAAATATAGAATGTAGATAGATAAATATTATAGAAAAGCAAAGTTTCGTCGTCGTTCAAAACTGTACAAATTAACTTTAAATAAAAAAAAAGAAAGAAACATACAACTAATACAAATATAATTTACAAAATACAAAAGAAACAGTCGGGCTATCTAAAGGCCGCGGCCGTTGCAAAAAAAACATGCATTTTTTCTACATTACCCCTTAAGGGAGTTCTAAAGTTTGTATGTGATTTTTTTAACGAGTGGTGCGATTTACTTGAATCTTCATCTAGAAATTTGAAGTACAAAATAAATGGATACGTGTCTCAGGGTTTTACAAAATACTATTAGCGCTGTAATGCCTAGCTTACAGCAAGCTATCATCTTAAATTCAAAATCAGTGGACAAGGGTTTCGGAGTTTATCAAAATAACCCTCAAAAAAACAACGCGAGCGAAGCCGCGCGTACCTAGTATATTATACAATTATTACAAGCCCATAATGATTTCTTTATTGAGACAATAAATGTAGGTATTTATTTGATGGCCAGAAGTAATCGACTCTGTAGGTATTACAAAATTCGAATGAATACTTCTCTAAGTAGGTACCTAAGTACAAGCTTTACTTAGACTGGGGCTAAATGGTGCCGCGTCTGAAATGTACTAACAATATTCATTGATTTACATAAGTACATTTTCTACGTTCACAGTTTTATATCAACAATTAATTTTAGTAAGTATAAATGTAGCCATATTGTGTGGATGATGCAATGCTAATGTATGAGTTGATTTGCAGTTTGATCTTACTCAGCACCTTTGTTAGCACATGCTTACCTAATAAGAATGAAGCTTATGTACTCTTTGTACTACTAAAGATCTCAGCCACTACCCTGTTACTTATGGTAGATGTCGCGTACTGCTTTGATGGAATTTTTCTATTTGCTCTGCTTTTTTATGACGAGATGGTGAAGATCACGAGGTAGTGTTCAGAGCCCCCAACCACTTAGAACGCGTCACAGTTCGCACGTCTTCCTCGGGCGAGGCACGTCCTGATTAAGTTACCATTTGTCTCGCACGCGGTTGCCTCGCGAGGCTGCTCGGTTAGCCAGTACCCAGCTAATTACGAATTAACTTGTTTCATCAAAAACCTAGTGAAGTTATTTATGTTTACATTTTGTCAACCTTTACAATATTACTGAGTGGCCTGGGTAGTAAAACTTCTCTCGAAAAGCGAAACTATTCTTTCAGAGTTATGGTTTAAAACACATTCGAACTGAAAAAACATGATATTTATTGCTAATTTTATAAGGCCTTTTTTCAACTTTTACAAGGCCTTTGCCATTTGTAGATGATTATTTTATAAAGCGTCAGAAGGCAACTTTTGCCTACACTAACTGGAACTTTTAAAGACAACAGAAAACTGAGGTGGTTTGGTATAATTGTTACCGTTTTCAGGTACGTACGCTTTCCGTCTACCTGACGACAACGGGGAGGGAGGCATCTGGGTGTCGTACGAGGACCCTGATACCGCCGGACAGAAGGCTGCCTACGCCAAGTGAGTATAATTGAGTGTATATCTTATGTTACCTACTTATTCTTCTTCTTCTTTCGTGTCAGTGTTCTCTTAAATAACTTTAGTTATAACCTATTCTACTAATATTGTATAACGTATCCATCCTGGGATTTTGAATCGGGAGTGGCTGCAAGTTTTCTTGTGATTACTTGTGGTTCTGCCCGCCACATTATGGATACGGTCGTGATAATATGTGTGTGTATTGTGTATAACGTAGAGTGGTTCTTTGTTTGTCCTTTTTTCACACAGCAACGAAGCAACGGATTGACTTGACATTTTGCATAGATTTTATTTTCCGGAAAGTAACGTAGATTCTTTATCGGTACATAGCGCGAGCGAAGCTGCGCGCGGGAGCTAGTATAAAATAATAGCACACAACAATCGCATAAGTCATCAATTTTTTCCCTTATCCTGTGGGTTCGGCACAGCATGTTCACTTCTTCCATTCCCTTCTGTCAGCCGTCATCCACTCACTCCTTTTTTAACCATGTCATGCTTCACACAATCCATCCCTATTTTCGTTGGTCACATAAGTAGCGGCCTGTAAAAAAACAATTAGATACCTAGTTGTATCACTACTCCTTTTGAGTCAGAGATACGTAGCCGGTGCTCTCAAAGGCTCTTTTCGTGCCTATGTTTTCGTACTTTTCAGATACCATAAAATAATTGTACTAAAAATGTTTCAGTCTTCCTTGTTCCTACGTAATCATATTAATCTGAATCTATTATGACGAAAAGCTGTGAATCTCGCTTAACTGCTGACTGCATTGTGACATGAAAATATTATTGAATTCTGGAGCGGAATAATGGATGATGTCGAATGAATGCGCGATTGTTTACGTATGGCGCGCTACGGCACTACGATTGATTTTAAATGTGCTCAGTCAAAACTGAAGAGTGCTTACGGTTCATGTTCGTCCCAATATGTAATAAGGTACCATTAGCCTATCCCATGGGTCCTACCTATGTATAGTGGAGAGGCCTATGTCGAGCAGTGGATTTCAGGCTGAAGATAATGATGAGAATGCTTCATACTATTATTGGTTCAGACCAAGCATTTTTTCAGCAGGTCGTTCGAGCATACAAATTCAGATTTGTATGCTCGAACGATCTGCTGAAAAAATGCTTATTGCGCGGTTAAGTACAATGCTCATTCATTTTTTTTTTTCAAAAAGTTTTCTTTTTTCTAGGTCTAAGAACCTCGGCGGAATTTCTATTATTGACCTGTCTATGGACGATTTCCGCGGGCTCTGCACTGGGGACAAGTACCCGATCCTGCGCGCTGCTAAATACCGACTTTAAACACCATCTACTAATATTTTAAGTCGCTTTTCGTATAACATGTTTATTAACAGTAATCGTAGATTTAAGCACACCTACTCTTTTTAGAATCATGTTAAACAAGATATTTATTTTATACAATAGTGTAGTCTTCGAAAACTTACACAAACAATAAAGTTTATTTGTGACAAATATGTACTTGTTACTTGTTTTATTTTGTGTCTTATTTTTATAAAATACTTAAGATTTTTCAGCACTCTTACTTACTTTTACGATACTTCAGCAGTATTTTAATTAATAATTTATAACACATGCCTCTTCGTTGTTGGGTGGCACAAGCAAAGTGTGGAAAAGAGGTAGTCTATTCCCAGCACTGGGCAAAGATAGGCTTATGATGATGAAAATACCTCTGACCACTATCTAGGTAGGCACTTGGACTGATAGAGTGTTTCTTGTAGGAAACCACAGCCATACCCCACCCCCCACTCCTAAATTCAGATCATATCCTTTTTTAGTTTTAAGTAGGTCATACATGCTACGTCTACGCTACGCTACTGGAGAGGTCTGCATGTAAGGTTAACCCTATACCTACGAGTATTGTTTACGGGACGATCTTGCGGTGTCATTTAAATGAATTGATTTTCGATCTGGCGCCGGCTTGCCGGTCACCTTCGCAGATTAAAAGATCTGTTCTAAAACACGCTCCACTTTAACTGCGCAGGCAAACCTCAGGCAGACTTCTTCGGTAAACTGTAACGTCTATTGCATACTTTAAGTCAGACCTGGTAAGACCTTTCTTAGTTACATCAAAATGTCAATGTAAATAAAAATCAAAATAATGTCACTTAAGGTCACTTGTCAACGCCCTATTCAATACTCGTAGGATACGGCAAGCGAATTACTTTATTTTATCGAGGAAATTAAATGTGAAAGTAGTAATAGTGCAAAACATGCTGATTCGTCGTTTAAGTGAACTAGGATTTCGTAAGAGATTTCTGGTTCCAAACGCGATATTTGCACATACCACGACATGCCCAGCAAACAAGGGGGGCGACGGGGGTTCTCCTGTCAAGGTCCCAGACTTCAAAAGAGCCGAGAGAACAGCTCCCGTACGATTTGGGTTCTTACCCGATGAGTGGTTCACTTTCTTCCACTGCAAAACTGGAGTCACCGGTCCCTACGTGTTTGGAATAGCATTATGCAATTATATGATCAGCAAAGAGATATATGTAATGGAGCACGAGTACTTCAGCGGCCTCTCCGTCGTCCTGATCATCTACTTGGTAACAACAAAACTGGGTTCGGCTGCTGCAGCCAGCCTCGACCAAGAGGTGGACGCCAAAGTCGCGGAATGGCAGAAAGTCAGAGACGATGAAATTGCTGGCTACGAAGCTGAGATTAAAGAGGCCAAGGACGCCCAATGGAGGGCAGAAGGACAGCAGTTACTCATGGATGCAAAGAAGGAGAATGTGACGATGCAACTCGAGGCGATCTACCGGGAGAGAATGATGCACGTCTACCAGAGCGTGAAAGGCCGAATGGAATACCAAGTGAAGAAGTACAGGTCCGAAGCGCGGATACAGCAAAAATGGATGATTGCGTGGATATTGGAGAATGTTAGGAAATCCATCACCCCTGATTTTGAGAAGCAAGCATTGGAGAGTGCTATTAAAGATCTAGCCGCCGCTTCAGGACGTTCCTAACGATGTACACCATTGTAAAGAAAAAACTTGTTGTTACATAATATTAAATATTGGGAAATATAGTTTCATTTTACATCGAGTTATGTTGGCAATAAACTGCTTCGAAATTGAAAAAGTTAAATTTTAGTTCAGAATGTTCTATGTTCTCATCGGAGTTTTAAATTTGGCTTTAACTTGTGATGCACTTGTTGCTGAAGACGTTAGTAATGATACCAAAACCAAAAAAGAGCCGGGTATGTGTAAAATAGTGTCCATGTAGCTCTAACATACCATGTCGTACTATTCATACTGCTTAGCTACTATTTGTGCACTCCCGGTCTGTTTTACGTTCATTTTTGTTTTTCACTCATTGGTCTAGATACATTTCGCTCTTAGGCGATATATTTTATCGCTTATTGGCTTTTTCAACGTGTTTATAGATTTATTTATGTCTGTTATTTGTCAGGTGTATACAATATTTTCATTTATTTAATTATAAAATTATTATTTGTGTTCTAATTGTAGAGCCTATGTTAAAAGACTATGATTGGAACGTTTGGTGCAAGTTTCAGCCTAATGGGTTCGATTGCGGCAAACCAGGAGTATCAAGGTGGGATCCTTAAGGTCAGGATTAGCGAAAGTAGTGTTATGAGCAGGTTTATCAATACACCATTTTTGCAGGTTTTATTACGACATAAAGTTGGAAGATTGCAAAACATTTACATACGGAGGTTGCCCAACAACTTTTAACAGTTTTGGATCGCTATCCGCATGCAACGAAGTTTGTAGAGGTGTGTATTCATGTGTACATTATTAGAACCGGTCAAGTACGAGTCAAATTCGCACACGAAGGGTTCCGTACAATCGTACCATGTACATAAATGTTTCTTATATGCAACCTATTCATAGGTGGCAAGTTCCGTATTGAAATCAAGCAAAAAATGCAAAATGGAAAACGTATCTTCTATGATCACCCACTTAATTTTTATTATTGTCTTTGTAAAAATCAGTAAATTTTAGATCGTTTGAAATTGAAATACACAATAATACTACAAAAAAAGTGTGCAAATGTCACTAGACTCATCCAATTACTGACAGCGCTAGTGTTGCTTCATTTCAATGATCGATTGCGAAATTTCTTTTCGTGTTTTATTTTATTATTTGCATTATAGCGCTAATAGAAATACATACTCTGTGAAAGTTTCAATTCTCTACCTATTACGGTTCATGAGATACAGCCTGCTGACAGACGGATGGACGGACGGACGGACAGCGGAGGCTTAGTAATAGGGTCCCGCTGGCACCCTTCGGGTACGGAACCCCAAAAAGGTAGGTAGGAGATAATATGAGAAATTACTGACTGACAGGAATTAACACTATACCAGAGCGATAGCTTTAAGTGAAATTACTTGTTTGTCAAAGGCATATTTGGTTGATGACAAGATGATAAATACAGGAGGTGGAAATAGAACTAAATAGATTGGTAGATACACATTTTACGTAATAAGCAACTTCGCGTAAATTAGTGGCCCTCTCTTTAAGCCAAGCCTTTGTACTAATATAACTCGTATTTAACTGGTATTATTTATATATATTCTAGATCCCGGCGGACATCGGATACAAACAAATTTAACAGACAAAGTGTCTTGTCGCCTACAACCAGACTTCGGACTATGCAATGGATATTACCCCATGTACGGTTTTTTGAATGCTCTTTATTATACTAGAGTGAACTCTATTGATGCCCAAACTGAGTTTTATCCTGTAAATGGTTGCCCTTATCAATCTTGGAAGGTTTAGGAGGACCCTTTTCCACGTCCTTGTACTCCTGCTCGTGAGAGACAGGGATCAATGAACAATCAATCAATGTAATTTGGTTGGCGCTTAAAGTCTGTTGTAGGATAATGTAAATCAATGTATTTATTAAATGATTGTGTATAATTTTGTTGAATCTACTTCTACGAACCATTCTGTGTATCCTGACTAAATGGCGTTCCTGGATGCAGGCTTATGCCTAGTAATATGAGTCGTTCCAGCTGACAAAGATAATGATGTCTTATTGTTAGGTTTATCAAAACGTATAGTCAAGACATGTTATTTATTCATGTAAAATTTTTGCAGGTTTTACTTTGATATAACTACTCGAACTTGCAAGGGCTTCTCCTACAGTGGCTGTGGAGGCAACTACAACCGGTATGCCAACTTTCAGTTATGCTCCGCTGTCTGTGGCGCGATTACTGAGTTCTAAATAATAAAAAACATATGAAAACACGTTTTATTTACAAATTCCCGATAAGCTCTTTACGAGATAAAAGTAGGACTTATACACGCGTACGCTGCCCAAGTTTTATACATAATTACAACGCAACCCTACGCAGCCGCTACGCACTCGCTACGCACCCGCTACGCAAACGCTACGCAACCACTGCGCATTCCTTTCGCACCCACCACGGGCACATGAGCTTCGAGCTCAATAAGCGCTCGTGTTTATGCAGATGTTAGTCTCATGAAGAAGTGTTTCTACTACTACTAATCATGTCACTAGTTCTTTCGAACTATTGTGGTGAAAGGATTTTAAGGTGCGCCTCCACGGCACCTTTCGTGCACTTGACACATGCTTTCAAACTTATTAGGTTCTAAGGCATGGCGGTTTCCTCACGATGTTTTTCTTCGCCGTTTGATGGTACTGGTATAGCGCACATATTTTTTTTTAACAGAAAAATCCATTGGTGCCCCGCTGCCTTAGGATCAGAAGGCGGAGCAGCTACCAGTGCTCTCTCATGAAGAAATACTGTTTGTACTCGTAATTCTGTGGAGCGAAAAAAATTAATATCATCTATGTATTGTATGACAATCGAATTTCGATCAAACAAATCAATTATGTATGTTTTCTTATTAAATGCTTTTATTTTTGTTATTAACTTGCAATGTATGTATGTGTGTTTGTTCGGGTCAAATCTTGCAACTGAAATTTAAAACAGCTATCC
The DNA here is from genome assembly GCA_949320045.1 of Scotopteryx bipunctaria. NCBI lineage: Eukaryota > Metazoa > Arthropoda > Insecta > Lepidoptera > Geometridae > Scotopteryx > Scotopteryx bipunctaria. The sequence goes on from OX439440.1 coordinate 10,572,174, forward strand.
TGAATCGAGTGAGCTGAAGTTTTGTATACACCTTTGGTATGCATGATAATGCATGTATAGCTAAGTTACGTCATTTTTAATACAATACGTCGGACTCCCAAAGATGGCGGATTATGTTGTTTTAGTCAACCCCATGATATGCATATGAAATGAAAGGGTTTGCTGAGAATACGAATAATTCTAAAACTCCGTTTTTCAAACTTAAAACTTCGAAGGTAAAAACGCAAGCGCTAAACATATTTACTGATATGTATAGTAGGTCGGTTAAAGTGTAACTAATTAAGTACGTGCGTACTCCAAATGCTAAAGCGATGCCCCATTGTTTTCCTAAATACTTGTTAATAAAGATATTATTAAGGAATTAATTGGATTTTCACGAGCGCCTCGGTAATCGTGAAGGAAAGGGCGCAAATAATCTCCAACCAAGCTAAATGTTATCATTAGTCGTATTGAAAATTGGCTTTCTCGTATTATCTGTCCTTGGCTCTCGTTACTAAACAAACAGGAATGACAGGCGAATAGACAGGCTCAAACGCTCCAGGGAATCACTGGTATAACAACATTCGGTATTTGATCTTATAATAAAACTTGGCTACTTCTTTATTCCATGGATATTCAGCCGGGGGAACCGTTTATGATAATGTAACCCTTACATGAGTACGTTCACACGCGTTCGGTTCATAGAGGTACTTGGCTGAACTGAAGTCGGCGGGTACCATTTGAATTTTATTCGCATTTTCGTGTAAAGCACTCTGTGATCGCTTTGGAAGGCTATATAGTATGTGACAAGTGTTTCATTTCTGTTCCCAAGCTGTTGTTCCAGAAAAATGTTGCTTGAAATCTCACGAGAACGTTTAGGGATTTTCGATCTAATCTAGCGCTGACAACTTGTTCAAGGTATTACTATTTGCTTTCTGCCATGTAACATTTAAATTATGGGTTAATTATTATTTTATGGACTTTTACATCGACTTTTTATACCGATTCTACAAAACTTTGGTGTGAAACCAAATCCAGAAATATTTGGATTTGATATCATTGTTTCTTTACAACATTTTATGAAAAACAACTTAAGTAATCTTATTTGTTTTTCACTTTATCTGGAATAAAAGGAATGCGAAAGGCAAAATCTTAATTAAGTTTTTCACGGAGGAATCCGAGCTACAGAATGTTATCTCTGTTCTCTGAGTGCCTTATTGCACTCGCAAAAGATTTCTAATTTTCTTATGTATTTTTAACCGACTTCAAAAATAGGAGGAGGTTCTATGTTCGATTGTATGTTTTTGTTAATGTATGTTAACCCATATCTCCGCCAATAGTTAACCAATTTTTATGGTTCTTTCATTGGTGTATAGAGAATGGTCCCGAGGTAGTACCTTAAACATAATTCCTCTCATGACATCATTTCCTTACTTTCATTTCAAATTCCTTTCTTAGTGTGTGATACATATCACACACTAAGAAAGGAATTTTCGAAATTTGAATTTAGGGAACCTAGGGAACGCAGCAGGAAGATGAAGTTTGTAAAAAAAAAAGTAAGTTGTAAGAATAAATACAGCGAACAAAGTCACGGGGAGTTCCTTTAGAAATATGACATTACTTTGTTTTTTATTCGAAAGATTGTCTATGGCCACTGACATCTTGACATTAGATTCTTTATTAGTTTTTAAAACGTATTATGTGCACAGTTAATATTTTGTAGTCTTCGTTTATTGTATCAACTCAAGTATCAACTAGAAGCTATGCTAATGCCTGCTAATGCATAACGTAAGACGAAGACTTCGTAGATATTTTGCGAGCACATCTGAGTGTCTCGAGCTTAGAGCTACATCTAACTATTTATAAATGTTACATAGTTTTTATTATAATAAATCAATTTTGAAGATTATTATTACTTAGATCATGAAATAATCCTATAAAATAATTTTTACTACAAAGAGGTTTCAATGTAAGTTTTAGTTATAATGAACTCCTTGCAATTTAATAAACAGAAAGAAACTTACAACTAATACAAATATAATTTACAAAATACAAAAGAAACAGTGGGACTATAAAAACTTCTTGTTCTAAGGTTTTTATTTTAAACTTTTAAATTATGAACATCAAAATTGACACAATCATAAATGGTGGTTGACGCATGTCATGGACCTGATAAATTTACAATAACAATTTATAATATTTTCTTGTTTTTTTATTTTGCTATAAAACGGTATTCATTAGTTTTGGAAACAAAGTAAGTATTTATTGAAGAATTTTAAACTTACAATCATAAACTATATAATACGAAACGTATTTTACTGTTGTCTTCGCAGTTTTACTTTTCAACTTGCTGGCGAAATGATTGACCCCGGCGGCGTTGAAACCGCACCAACTCTTCAAACGAATCTTTCGGTAAGTAAAACTAGGATGTCGGTATAAGTGTGTGTTATAGTATGAAGGTACTTATGTGCACACCAATAAATGTATTTTTTTATTATTTCGCTGTTGTAGAGCAAGATTCAAGAAGATGACGACATTGCCCGCTCCGAAGCATCGTTTTCCTTCACAGTTCAAAACATCAGTGAGCTAACAGAGCAAGTACTGTCACCGTCGTGCTATGTGAGGTGCCTTCCATGGAGGATACTGGTTTTGATTCGCCAGACCAGCACCCCGGAGCGGCGGCAGCAGAAAGCTCTGGGGATATTCCTGCAATGCAATGCGGAATGCGACTCGCCAGGATGGTCGTGCTACGGCCTGGGGGAATTGAAGCTTTTAACGCATAAAAGTGATGGAGAGAATCTTTGCAGGAAGCTGCATCACATGTATCACAGGTGAGGATTTTAGAAATTAACTGACATAGACAGACCTACCTCCATACCTACGTCTAACCTGTAATACCTTTCAGCAAAGAAAATGACTGGGGCTTCGCACATTTTATCTCATGGGACAACTTGATGAACCCGGACAGCGGGTTTGTGAGCAATGACAGTATTACAATCGAGGCTCACGTTATGGCAGAAGCTCCCCATGGTGTGTGTTGGGACTCTAAGAAGCATACTGGATATGTGGGTAAGACATTGAAATGATGTTTGTCGCTTCCATTTAGGCCTTGCGAGTCACTAACGTAGATGCCCAATGTCCGTCGACCTCAGACGATGCTTAAATATTTTTTTGTAGATATTGCTATGACTGGCTTTTATGCAACTTTAACAACGTTTTCAGAGTGGTATTTCATATCGAGAAGTCAGTTACAAATTTTTTGACTGATAGTCGATATTTTTCGTTTTTAGGTCTTAAAAACCAAGGGGCAACTTGTTATATGAATTCACTCCTACAAACTTTGTTCTTTACAAATGTTCTTCGGAAGGCAGTCTACAAGATCCCGACAGTAGGTGTGGACAGTTCAAGATCTGTGGCTTTCGCACTCCAGAGAGTCTTCTACGACCTCGAGTTTTCCGAAAAACCCGTAGCCACCAAGAAATTGACAAAAAGCTTTGGATGGGAGACCCTTGATTCATTTATGCAGCACGATGTACAAGAGTTCTTACGAGTAAGTAGACTTTAATTAAATGAATAAACTAGTCACTCAAAAACCAACTATGATTTTTATGTTTTTCAGGTTCTATTAGAAAAACTTGACAATAAAATGAAAGGAACCGTCGTCGAAGGCACGGTTCCTAATTTGTTCGAAGGCAAAATGACATCTTTTATCAAGTGCAAGAATGTCAATTGCACTAGTTCTCGGAGTGAAACATTTTATGATATCCAGCTCAGCGTGAAAGGAAAAAAGAACAGTACGTTGTCAGATATCAATTTAGGTATGACGTTGACTACCTGTTTTAAAATGCTTTTTTATTTTCAGTATTTGAGTCGTTCGAAGACTATATAAGCACGGAGTTGCTAGATGGTGAGAACAAGTACGATGCGGGGGAGCATGGGCTGCAGGAAGCTGAGAAGGGGGTCCGCTTCGACCAGTTTCCTCCTGTGCTGCATCTTCACCTGATGCGCTTTCAGTATGACCCTCAAAGTGATGCTTCCGTCAAATTTAACGACAGGTATGTCATGGATCGTTGTAGCTGCTTGATAGCTTTGCAGTAGTACAGATACCCGTAACTTTATAGCTCTCTAGACGTTTGAAAGTCCAATACAGCCACACGTTTATAGTTTGATCTTGTCCGCTTGTCTGTGTTTTCACATAATGTAAATAAATAAATAACACCCAACAGTCACATACATACATAGTTCTGATCCCCTAGGATTCCCTGGGTCGTGGTTATCAGAAATAAATGAGTACCATGGTACCACAACATCTAGAACCGGAAGAAATCCTTCGTTCTGTTAAGGACAGATTCTGGTTATGGCAGGTTATTCTTATGGCAAATTCTTTATAAGGCAGATTCGTGTTAGGGCAGAAGTACAATCATCAGAAATTGTTAATAAATAAACAAATATTTGAGGACATATCACACAGGACCATCTAGGCCCAAACTAAGCTAAGCTTGTATTCGAACACGCGCTTCTTGCGTCTCAAACATAGTAGGGGCAAAATGGAGTGGTTAATAATGTATTACTTAAATCCATACCAATATTATAATACAGAATATGTATAAATATTAAATATGTTAAGTAGACGTATATAGTATATGTTGACGTCAGGCAGGCGGCCGGTCATAAAACACCTTAGCCAAACCTCTTACAGCATCTTACTGCCGACCCCACATAGAGTGGCATCAGGGCAGGAAGATGATGGTGATGTATAAATATTAACTAAGTTGATATAATATTTATAAATGTGTAATCATGTTGATACTCAAAAAATTAAAGCAAATACTGGATTTTTTGATTTTCGCTTCTCTAGATTTGAATTCTACGAAGAAATTAACTTGGACCCATATCTGCAAGAAATCCCCTCGACACCGTCTCACTACACGCTTCATGCTGTGCTTGTCCACTCTGGGGACAACCACGGAGGGCACTACGTGGTCTTTATCAACCCTAAGGGAGATGGAAAGGTAAACCTATTACCTGTTTAAACCACTAACCCCCGAATACTCAAACGCGACTCAGAGCTGAGCACATCTCAACTCACGGTTTTTGGACAGTTTCTGATGAAAATCTGTCAAAAAAAAAACAACTACATTTTAGACGTGCTCAACTTTGAGATGCGTTTGAGTATTCGAGGGTAATACATTATTATACAGTTTATGTACTTTACAAGAAACCGTGCATCTTCCTGGGTCAGTAGAAAGGCGCGGTGACAGCGCGACCCAGTTACATTTTAGTTTGATTCAAATTATCAGGTATAATCAGTTCGCATTCAGCCACCAAGGGCGTGCGTTCTCGCCATCATTATCATCAATAGATCACTCATCAACCGTTTGCAATATAGTTACTTATTGACATACAAACGCTCTATCACTATCAAAATATTTGCACTGGTTATCAAGACGCCGCACTGTACAGTTTAAATATATATTTCTTCAATATTATAGAGAACATTTGTAGAACCAAACAGGCTCTTCAATGTTGTTAAAACTATTTACTCTACGGCCCTGCGTCTATATTTTAACTAATTACGTTTCTTTTTGGCAGTGTATTTTGTGTGGTTGGTTTCCAGTGGTGCAAGTTCGATGACGATGTGGTATCTCGCTGCAGTAAGCAGGAGGCCATGGAGTACAACTACGGCGGCGAAGAACACGCCCCTCACCTCGCCAGGAGAGCCACTAGCGCTTATATGCTTATTTACATACAGTAAGCATGACGCGTACATTCTAGACCAACTTTGACTAACTCAGATCTGCCTCAAAACAATCAACAAAAAGTTATACTCTCAAAGTCAAAGATAAGAGCGATCATATGCCTTATCCAACCCTTATGCATGGCATAACAGCAAAAAGTTTAAATAAGTCCCGAATATTAACTAAGTACTACAAAGAACATGTGCCTAGTTTTTCCTCAAAAGAGTAGATGATGGTGTGTATGTGTTATCAACAGGAAGTCGCAGCTGAACTACGTCCTTCAAGACATGGCCGAGAGCGACATCCCCGCGGAGCTCTGCGAGAGAATAACCGAAGAGATGCGACACGAGATGGTAAGAACATGTAAATATCAATTCCACCAAGACACTTTCCTACTATATTTTTTTTATTTTTTTTTCATAAGCAAAAGCACATTGCCCTTTTCAGGCGGCAGAAAAATAAGATGCAGGAAATTGAAATCTGACACGTCTATGGGCTCAGCCAAGTACTACTCGAAGATATTCAGCGCACTAAAACAGTTCTTCACTTTGCAGGCGTTAGCCGGCTCTAAATATAAAGGAAGATCCTAACTAAATCACAAGCAATTTGCGATTACAAAGATAATTTTAATAACTGCATGAAGAATTTACATTTACCTATCGTTTTCGGTTTTTGTTTATTCTCATATGACACAGTCAACCGCTAAGTATAAGTATACACGTGTAGAACTTATTTATTTTTATTGTATCTACCGTAATAAAAGTTGAGAAATTATGAAAAGATGCTTTTATTTGCAACAAATATTAAATAAATACTTCAGTCTACAACCGAGGAGATATGTATTCACATCATAACTTGACGTGTTTTACTGTCGCGGCATCTGTTGAAAAAGTTTTCGCAAACAATTTGTTTTGTCTTAAATTTTATAAAGGCCCCTCCACACTCCCGCGTGAACTGCGCGCGAAGCTGCAAACTGTCCACGGATTTATTTATTTAATAAATTATTTAATTTCATTTTATATCATAATGTGCGAAGTAGCTCCGCATCGTGATTCATGACGTGATTCGCGCTGTGAATCACGCGTGAATGTGGAAATGCCTAAAGAAGTTACCTTTCAAACTACCATAAATATAGAGATAGCATTGATATTTAAAAATATTATTCATTAATACTAGCTTTCGCCCGCGGCTTTGCTCGCGTGGTATCAGGAGAAAAGTACCCTATATGTTATTCCTGCACGCATACTATGTACCTATGTTCCAAGTTTTATTAAAATTCGTTCTTATATAGGCGTGATTGAGGGAGGTACAAACATACAAATATCCTTACAAACTTTCGCATATAATATATCATAGCTACGTCTGTGATGGCCTAAATAAGGGTTTTCGTTTCATGGTTTTGAATTCGAAATAGGTACCTACAAGTTATAGACATTATAATGAATATTCTTTGATACCTGTCCAACGTTGGAATACAATGTTAGAAAAAATATCTACTTTTTCAACATTGCATTTCAACGGTAAACAACGGACAAGGCTGGCTGACAGTTACTTTTATCATTAGTTCAAAATTATGAACGTGCTCTCAATGAAGCGAGCCTGCCCCTTGAAGTTTTTGAATAAATTGCGCCCAAGACTTTTTGCTACAGCCATTATACCAGGCATTGGCGAAGGAAGGGACGCATTCCAAACAAAAGGAATTCGTGGGGCAACCTCGACAAGCTTGCTAGATGTTCCGATTGTTTGCTGAACCGCATTACAGCTCGATTTTTTCGTTTTCAATACCAGTTGTCGAATTTGTATGAAATAGAAAAACTGGGGAAATTTTTGCAGGTTGTTTTGTTATTCTAATTTATTTTTATACTTATTCAATAACAACTATAGATGTTTCGAAAGATTTGAGTATATTCTATAGAGCCCTTTATTACAAGGCGTTCGTTAAAAAACTGATATTCGGGCAGATACTCGTAGGAAATCATAAAGGCGAAAGTAAAAAATGACTATTCTTGCCATTGATATTCTCCCTTAAAGATAAAAAAAAAAATTATAAATTATTTTAGTTCAGTTTAATGAAGCTTCATAATAATAATTCTCCCCTAGTTTTGAAGTATGATTCATAGAAATCTTTGTTAGATAAGGCTCGTGGAAAAATATTTAATTTGGATTTGCTCCAAAATATTTTTTTTGTTCAATCTTGGTCACACCATGGCTTTTGCTAGATATATTTTTCTCAAGAGGTTCAAGGGAATAAGAGCGAAAGCGTGTACACTTCAGTCGATTTCACTTCAGTTGAAATTAAAGCTCAGAGGGATCAGCTTTTTTGAGGTTTCGGTATTTCTTTGTTGGTGGCAGCTACTATAAAAACGTATAAAGGCTTCTTTCTGAATAGGCCAATGTTATCCCTGACCTTAGGCCTTTTTACGAAATAACACCGAATAAATAACATCACTTCATAGGCGACTCTGCCATTTCTTTTGTTTTAGGTACTCAGGACAAGGAAATGTATCTACGGTAAATTGTACCCGTAATTGCTCTAATTGTATTTACGTGTGATCCTTACCAGACACGCTAGTAGTTTGTTTATTGCGTGTGAGCCAATGATCAAAAACACATGTCTTAAGTCCAAATTATTTATAAGAGAACTTCAGGGCTATAGAGCTTTCATAATATTACGAGGTTTCATCAACTTTTTATCGGTACACATTTGTTCCATAAATGGCGCTTTGAGTAGTAATTTACCCTTATTATAATTATTATTAAGAGCCCGTAACGTCCCACTGCAGGGCAAAGGGCTCCCTTTTTTCTATTCCTCTCTGTTTAATGCTAATGCTAATACGACCCAGTTTTACTCAAAACCCTTACCGACTACTCACTTAGTGACAATCCTACTATAATACTGATATTAAAAATGCGAAAGTTTGTGAGTTTGTGAGGATGTGTGGATGTGAATTTGTGAGTTTGTGAAATGCGTTCAGCCGTTATGGCGTGATTGAGGCACAGACATACATCGGTATGTCTGTGCCTCAATCACGCCATAGCGGCTGAACGCATTTGAATGAAACTTAGAATATACATAGTATGTGTTGGAATAACATATAGGCTACTTTTTGTCCGGATACCACGCGAACGAAGCTGCGGGCGAAAGCTAGTTACTATTACAGCTTTTATTCGGCTAGATAATAAAATTCAAGAATATTTATCACAGCTAAGTAGTCCTCACTAGTTTATGAGTAGTGTTGGTTTGTTATCGGTTTTAGGAAGTCTTAGTTAGAGCTTAAGTGTTAAGTGTATCTATCTTCATGTTTTTTTTTTAACTTGAGAAATCTGCGGGTAAAATATTGACATGTGTTTGACATCTAATTTCCTTTTTAACACGTTGCCTATCTAATTCGGCCAAATTATACTACAATTTTTATTCATAAAAATGTCTCACAATCCTACTATATTATTAATGTGAAAGTTTGTGAGGATGTTTGTATGTTTGTGCCTCAATCACGCCTAAACGGCTAAACGGATTTGAATGAAAATTAGTTATAAAAAATAAAATAAAAATTACTTTGGTTCAGATATACCGTCAGTTATTAAGAAAAGTTAGTCTCGAAGTATCAGTGTTTTATTCTGCGTCCAAATATTACAGTGAGATATCGATACTTTGTTTTACTTCACGTTTTAGTCCAGATACAAATCTATACTAATATTATAAAGCTGCAGAGTTTGTTTGTTTGTTTGTTTGTTTGAACGCGCTAATCTCTGGAACTACTGGTCCGATTTGAATGATTCTTTCAGTGTTGGGTAGTCCATTTATCGAGGAAGGCTATAGGCTATGTTTTATTTTTTTCAAAATTAGGGATCCGTAATAAAATTGCTATTTTGTAACACAAGGTGTAAAATCGAAAACCTATTTTTGCGTGCGCTGCAAAAACTATTGACAATAGAACAAAATGATGTACTACGGGTTTGTAGATCCCATTAAGACCTACTAAAAAGTCCGCGAGAACATATATCTAGCTATCATGGTTTAATCACAATAACCGATTTTGTGTTCAAAATAATTATTAAATCGTCTGAAGAAAAAAAAAACTACGTTAAATATGTATCGTAATATTAATCTTTATCGAAATTAAGCATTATGTTATCAAGAGTATTTATGTAGAAGTAAAATACTTTTTGTTTCATCTCAATCGGATATTTCGTTTAAAAGTTATCACGTGTGTAAGATGTTAAGAGTTGGTACCTAATAATGAGTTATGGGCCATAGTCCATTTATTGAGGGAGGCTATAATATAGGCAATATTTTATCTCGGCATTTCCACGGAAACGAGAAAAACGCGGGTGAAACCGCGGAGCACAGCTAGTGGGGTATATAGAGATCGATTAATCCAATCGATTTCTAACGTCCTCTGCTAGTTGGACTGTGACTGAAGCACTCGTGACGTAGCTTGCTTAGGCGTTCTTAATTGATCGTTGAAGTTAAGCAAAAGTGTGCGCGGGCACAATTCGGATGGGTGACCGCAAGTATCATTACGAGCTGAGCGCTTCGGGTTCGGTCACCAGGATCCCCTAAACTGATCCCCCAGGGGATCCCTGTGAACTCATCGGTTCACCAGAATCCCCTTGAAATAAAATAAAGTTTAAAGATGTTATCCATCACATACAGTTGCTCAAAGGGTAGAGGGCAACACTGGAAGGTTCCATCACAAAATATAATTATGTTCTATTGTAGATAGTTTGTTTTCGTTTAAACAGAAAATTATTATACGAGGCGACAGTTTTTTTAATTCATGTACATTTAGATCAGGGATCCCCAAACTATTTTGGACAAGTGACCCCTTTTCCAAAATGAACTGTTACCTCAGACCCCCATGGCCTAGACCTACTTTTAAGATCAACCCCCTTACTCATAATGGTCCGCTAACTTAAAACAGCTGCAAGTTTTTCATCTTGCACGAACTTGAGACTTTACATTACTACAACAATGCTATTTCCTACAAAAATATTAATTATTTTTAGTACACGTGACACAACAAAAACAATACAGTACCTACCTATCTTGAAAGTTTTAAATAAGAACTTGTGTTAATTTATTAGGGGTCGATTTTTAGACCTCGTCGACCCCCAAAATCAGTTTTCGTTTATGTCGACCCCTAGGGGTCGATATCGACCACTTTGGGAATCCCTGATTTAGATAATAACACATAACGATATCCAAATGTGGTTTAGGAATTTCAACTTCATTTACTTTACTATAACACATTTTTGGTACATCTGCAGTTTCATTCTTAACTTTGTATAACGCACTTTTTAATGACTTCAGTGATCGTACCTTTGCCACCAAATCTATAGGTACCTTTGTTTTTAAGGGACAAAAACATTTATCATATATTTCTCGAATTGGTCGAGAATCCAATTTTCTTATTTTGTCTTTATATTTATGTACTGCAAGATCAATATCGTTTTCTTAGAAATTGTTAAATAAAATATTTTTTTAAAACAGTGTGATAACATCTTTAAAGTTTATTTTATTTCAAGGGGATTCTGGTGAACCGATGAGTTCACAGGGATCCCCTGGGGGATCAGTTTAGGGGATCCTGGTGGCCGAACCCAGCGCTCTTCCGTGCTTCGGAGGGCACGTTAAATTGTCGGTCCCGGCTTTTAAGTCGTTAAGCCATGATGGAGGCCTTTGGGCGGCCTAAAAACTCCGTCACAAGAGTTGGCCACTAGCTCATACGAACTTACTTGCTTTTAGTTTGACCGTTGCAGCATTGGACGGCAGTTGTTGTTCGTAGGGACACGGTATCGAATAGAAATTATCGATACTGTACTCATGAGTAGTATAGTAAAATAAGTATACAATCGTACAGTAGCATCCTAAAACACTGACCCCCGAATACTCAAACGCGACTCAAGAGTTGAGCACGTCTCAACTCACGGTTTTTTGACAGTTTCTGATGAAAATCTGTCAAAAAAAAAATCGTCATTTGAGACGTGCTTAACTTTGAGATGTAAGTAACAAAACACGTAGATAGACACTTTAAAAAAACATTAAACAAATTAATAATCCGCTTACGATATCGGGTGGCAACTGAACTTAAAACAAGTTACCATTCATGGCTGATGGCACCTTAGGGGCGCCATCACATTCCCTGGCGCTTGGCTCCGCTGAGGAGCCAAGAAGTATTTGTTAGCCGCCAGGCACAAAAGTTTGATAAAAAGACTAGTTTGTCGCTATTGAATGTTTATGAATAATGTCCTAGAACTTTCTTATAACAAGCTAATAAACCTACTTTAACTTTGATAAATAAGACTTGTAATAACACTATGGCTAAAGTATGGGTTTGAAGATAGTGATGACTACAGTAATTTCCGATTCAGTGGTGATGACCTCATAGATGTTATCCTTGATAGTTTCTGCCGGGAATCCATAATTCAACCGTTTGCTGAATAACTTTAGGATGAATGCTTTGACAAGCGTTTTATCAAAATGCAAGAAAAAAATTTACATTGAAATTTGCACATAAGAAAAGCCGCTCTATTGAGAGTCGAATTCGCTCACGAAGATACCATCGTACATTAAAAAATGTTCCTTGTAGGTTTAGTAGGTTCCTAAAGTAAAAGGGGCCCCCTTTTACTTTATTTTTATTATTTGTTGTTATAGCAGCAATAGACACTCTGTGAAAATTTTATGAGATACAGCCCGCTGACAAACGGACAGGGAAGGCTTAGTTATAGGGTCCAGTTGGCACTCTTTAGGTACGGAACCCTGAAAAACGTATAATACATAAAATAACTTATTATAAATCTGTAAGCAACCTTGAAAATAAAAAATCAGAACTAGTACTTACTTTTTAAAATTATTCAAATCAAATGATTAAATACATATTTTTTTTAAGAGTATTGAACTCTCCTTGCATAAGCCGCACAATTAATCAGTATATGATGAATCCTCCTTGATGAAACTGCCACATGCCTACGAGGGTGGCGAGTCTGTGAGCGGTAACCCCCGAATACTCAAACGCGACTCAGAGTTGAGCACGTCTCAAGTCACGGTTTTTTGTCAGTTTCTGATGAAAATATGTAAAAAAAAAAATCTTCATTTGAGACGTGCTCAACTTTGAGATGCGTTTGAGTATTCGGGGGTAAGTCTCTTACAACTGTGGTGTATGGACAAGATTCATATCTAATTAATCCTCAACTTAACGAATATATTCTAGTTTTAAAATGATTTAAGATTGAGCCTTAGAATCACACTAATGCAAACGCGAAAGTGTGTGTTAGTATGATTTTTGTATTATTCTTTGTGTAAACTAACTCTTTATACGAGTTTCAAGCCAATAATATTTTTATATTGAAAGTAAAGCCCGTGATGGTCACCGGGCGACTGTGGGCTGTAGCCAACCAATGGCCAATAGCCATTAGCGTATGCATGCGTGACTCACCGGAACTTTGGCGATAGGCAGTCGAACTCCTCGTGGGCACGTTTAGTGTCGTCGTGAGTTTGTTTAGAGCTTACGAAATAAGGTTAATGCGCTCAGACCAAATAAAAGGAAAAGACGGCGCGCCGCGAACAACAAAAGTGAAGCCACACAAAACCGTGTTCCTGCAAGTAAACAAACACGCTCACGCACACACCTACACTAAAACCATGCTCATGGCTCTTAGTACGTCACGAGTCTTAAAAATAGAATTATGCATTCCTGTGTAGTGAAAACTTGTAAAAACAGCAGCAAATCACATAAAAAGTCTAACTGAATCACTTTTCACTAGTAAGTACTTCAAATAACATCGTTAATTAATTATTATACCTACTATAAATTTTTGGTTACTTGGAACACATAACCTCAAAACCTTCGACACACACATAGATAAAAAGGTGGCTTCACTTTTGTTGTTTGCGGCGCGCCGTCTTTTCTTTTTATTTGGTCTGAGTTAATGCTTTTCCCGTTGGCTATTATAGCCTTACTATACCTTAGTTAGAGGTATCCACTAACATGGTATATTTTGTAGTATAAAGGGTTTCTATTCATTCCCATTTCTAAGATCCAAAGTAAAGATAACATTAGAAACTAATCAATTTACTACCGAATATAAAGTGAACTTGAATCAAATTGAAATTAATTTCCTCTAACTGTTAAATCTTCAAACAGCGGACTGGAACTAGGCACTCACTTAAAGTTTCGTTTGGGTTGCCTGATTTGATATTCCCTATCGTAAACTTATGCTAAAATTCCATTAACTTTGAAAAGTTTGAGCACTTAAAGCTCTTAAGTTCAAAGTTAGGGAACGTGAAGCGGCCGCGGTGCGTAAGTTAAGCACCTGTAGCCTGCGCGGGCAGGATCTGCCTGGAGTCGGATCCATCCTTCGGGAGCTTTCAGATAAGGAATGATGGAGTGATGACGGCCATGGTGCGGGGAGGCACGCTAGGGCCGGGGCGGGGGAGGCGGGGCGGGGTCGCGCTCCAGGCTGGCGGCGGGCTGCAGCGAGCGGCGGCGACGGCGGCGCGGCTCATATCGTGCGGGACCTTGCGCCGAGTGTCCGCGCTCGCTCCGCGCAAATATACAAACGTCTCCGATAAACTTACAAACTAGCATTCCGCCGACCGAAACCTGTTCCGACAACAAAAAAATATATATTACGACATATTAGGAAGGAGACCCATTCCCGAATCCCACGCATAAACTCTCCGACACTTTAGTGAACTTTTAACTCGCATCAAAACTTTTAAAGTTTGTTTATAAGCGGTTTGCGGTGTGCATGTATACGGCTCCATAGTCATGGCTGGACGAGGTCCTCACTAAACCGGTAAGTAAAACGGACTTTACTGGAAAATTATTTGAATGTGAAGGCGATGCTCGTTGATCCACTGTGTGCATGGAATGTGTTCCTAAGTTGTAATGCTCTAAGTATTTGGAGTTTAATTAGTGGTCAATAGTGATGCAGGGAGCGTTCGACTTGCTCGGTTGAGTCAGCGTGCAGCGTGCACTCGGTACAAAGGCTTCTAGTGCGGTAATTATAAACCGCATGTTTATGAGCGCTTTATTTCTTCGAAGTGTGTGTCTGTTTAGTGAGACGGTATTGTCTGTTGTTGTCGCTTTCACGGTATCGTATCACGAATGGTATCCTGTTGCGTTTAACAATGCGAGAATAAATCAATTATGAGACCCTGCCTAATTCTTGGATTATGTATCATACATAGATATATGTATGTACATAGAAAATAAACGATAAAGCATTTGTAATTGCACCTACATCAGAAGTTCGCTCTTTTATCATTAGGATTTGGTGATCTGAAATAAGACCTTAAGTATGACTTAGATGTTAATTACTTAACTTAAGCATGTAGAAAATGCAATATGGATACCAAAATTTAAAATATGATGGAAATGGAAGTTGCTACTCAACGAAAATTGGTTACTAAGAAAGTAGGTCAATCATACTTATATTACCTAGCAGATAATAATGGTACAATACAGTGTTTAGTTCCTACTGGTTTCCACTACAGATTCGCAATATCATACCATCTAGGTTAAGGTACCTTACAATGTTTCCAACGGTTCCTGGGAGTGGAATTAGTCATCAATTACAAGTTTCAAGTTTCGCTGTTTCGTAAGTTCCAACAAACAGCTTTTGTTGGAGATCGAATGACAAAACAATGATGAATGGTTCCTATTTCAACGATATCTCATGAAAGAAAATGGTACATTATTTAGAAATAATTACCGTTTATGATAAAACATTACACTATTATTTGAATTATCTAAATTTTCTGATCCATGAAATAATTTGCTTATTTATTTTAAGAACTTCAAACTTGAATGAAAATTATAAAGTAAAATATTGCGTGTTAGAGAAGAAATATTGGCCAACTACGGCGCGGTGCGGTTCTTTTACTAGTTACTAAACTGTAAATAACTAATAAATGGGCCGAAAGATAATAAATTTACTGAAATCCATAATAATTATTTGTTTAACAATCCAAATTATTCGGGACTCTTAAGACGTCTTAACATTTAACTCTTAAATCGGAACCGCTGTTGAAGATATCCGAGCTGTCTTTTAGTTCTCCTTACTTACTTCTGGTTCTTATTTGGCTCAACGGATCAGTATTGCCATTCAGCGTGGCAATGCGGCCAGCGTCTTGGGCACGCTTCCACCGTCTGATGAGCTGGATCAGGTGAGCTATCTATAGACCGTTTGCAACGGCATTTAGATAGCCCGGCTGTTTCTTTTGTATTTTGTAAATTATATTTGTATTAATTATAAATTTCTTTCTGTTAATAAAGGTTAGTTCTCCTTTGACAGCTTATTAATTTCCAGATTTGTTTAGAAAAAATAAGGTATTTTGTGTTATCTCGTAGCGTCATAAAAAGATTAATCAGATTTTTGTTTATTGACTTTGTGCCTTTCGATTCCGCGCAATTACGTGTTTTCAGCCTACAAATCGATGCCATCAATTTGTTTTATTGATTTACCTTCTAAAGTTCAGAGTACTTCATTTAGTCAAAAGCTTTTACTTGTACAAAAATAAGGAAATACGCGTTGATTTAATCTAGTCTACCGAGTCATAAAGTGAACTGGCTCAGGATAGTGTCCGAACATTGTGGCCATCCTATACATCCCCAACTACCTAGTAGTGACGACTTATCTACAAAAAACTATATCTATAGTTTACATGTTAAACTTTATATATCTATAATATCTAACGCTAAATTTTAAAACGTGGCCTCTATTCCGTACTTACCCAATTAAATTTATTGCATGGCCAACCCCTCGATTTATTAGCGGGGTGCGACTTTGCCCGAGCTAGATGTAATTAATCGACCCACCATGAATAGATAACAATAGAAGGAGAATGTTGATTTTGTGGATGAATTTGGTAAAAATTGCGTGCGAAACCTGCGTAGGTAACTCTCACACTACCTGTATCAACTATGGATGGTTTACGTTTACTTAGGGAAAATCTTACATACATTATATATTATACAACGTGTAACATAATGTCCCTATAAGCCCGAAACGGGGGTGTTCTATACGTCATTGCGAACAACGTTTGTTCAACGACTTTTAAAATTTCAAAGGTTTTCATTCATGAAATGTCTCTTAAACTTTGCTCCAATACGTAACTTGACACAACATGAGGCATCCCTATTTACAGCTGTTTTTTGACCTTTAAGTGTGAACTCTAGATGAAACAGGTAACAGAACAGACACCATTAGTAAAATGCCTACCTACTTACCTAATAACGAGGTGACCTTGGTATTTATTGGTAATTAAAATGTAAGGTCACATCACGACTAAAATCCCTAGGCACCGTAAACATCCTTTCAGATCTCTTTGTTAAGTACCTAGTATAGGAGATAGGTACCTTACCTACTCAATTTTGTACCTACCTACTCGGGCCTTAAAGGTATCCTCAGTGGGTGCCAAGGAGTATGAGAGGATGTCTACCGTGCCTGAGGATAAAGCCGTGATACCTACTCAATTTTGTACCTACCTACTCGGGCCTTAAAAGCATCTTGAGTAGGTAACAAGAAGTATGAGAAGAGGTCTACCGTGCCTGAGGATAAAGCCGTGACCCTATTCCACTTTAGTTTTTCCAACGATGTATTATTCCAATATTCATTGGAGCATTTTTCAATGCAATTTTGTACCTACCTACTTGGGCACTAAAGTCAAAGGTTGTGACTTATCTGTCTTACTAATCTTCATTTTCATCGTGAACAGCCTATTTGTCATTGGTTGCATTGAAACAACAACAACAATAAGTGGGATGGCACCTTGCCCTAATTGGCTGTCGGTGCCTTTGCTAAATTCAAAATCCGCAACCGTCAACCGACACCGCACCGCAAGCGTTTGTTTAATAAAATCAAATTGGTTCCGTAGGTTTATTTGTTTTTTACTTTTCTTGATTGAACTACGTAATTGTTGGTAGGTTATTATGTAAGTAGGTAGGTACCTAGTAGCAAATGGGGATGGAGCACATGGTAGCATATTGGTATGAACCCCGCCTTCCCATCCTTAAGTCGTGAGTTCGAATCTATGGATTTTTCGATTCGAAATTTATGTGTGCAATATCAATGCTCTCAAGAGGTGAAGGAAAACCTCGTGAGGAAACCAGGCATGTCATAGACGTGTGTCAAAGTGTACGAAAGGAACCTTCAAGGTGCACACTAATCCTTCCACCACACTGGTTCAAAAGAGCTAGCGACACGGACACGGACACGACGACAGTAGTAGTAGTAGTAGTAGATGTATGGTGAAGTTTTTTTTCCTTTTTTTTCCCAATCGGTATTTAGTGGGTTACCCCAGACAAGGAACCCTAAAAATTCGGCTTTCGGCAATAGGTACCTACTTTTGGTCGCAAAACAGATCGGTTTTTATCAGTCGCAATTAGCATTCGTTCCTTGCAACAACTGCAACAAGCAATCTCTCGGTTCGCGTAACTAATTAACGATACGATGTCGGCTTTGTACTCAAACGGTGAGTATTATGATATGGTGTTGTGTGTGTGTGTTAGTAGCTACTTAGTAGCGGCGCGTCAGCTCTACAGAGAGCGTTATCCAGGGCGGCCATTGCCATCTTACGGGCTATTTTCTGGGATTGGTGAACCGTCTTCTCTCGACGGGATCTTTCCACCGGCGCACCAGTGAGGGAAGACCGGGAATTCGGTGGTGTGTTGTACCTACTTCCCTTTGATGGATACCGAGTGCCTACTGTGTGTGTCAACAGTGATAAAATTCAGTGATAGGTAGGTATGATGATAGGTACCTAACCTATCACCCTACCTAGTAGGTACCCCATTAGTACCTAGCTTACTAATAAAAAATGACAAAAATAATTTTGTGATTGTGAATGTGAATGTGTACCAGTAATACCAACCTAGGTACCTACATACCTACCATGTCAATTAGCCGTGTTCCGAGCCAACCAAGAAGAAGGGAGAAAAGGTATAACTTAACTTTTCCTGTACCTAATGTGGTAGGTAGTTGTTTTTTTATGTGTGAAAGATATCGTGATTTTAATCTTCGACTTTAATTTCTACGTAGAATTAAAAAAATTGCAAATTCTTACGAAAACTTTGGTGATTACACCTAGGTACTTTTTGAAACTTGCCGCGCGTTCAATTGTCTGCGTATGTGTGGGTCCGACGCGATAGGAGGGTGGGCGTGTGTTTGTTACCTACGCAAATGGTAAACAAACACATAGGGTTGTCACAAATTTCTCATGAAATAATTTGTTTTTAATTGTATTGGAATTTCAAATATGATGTATTGAACTTTTGCACACGTCAATGTATTCAAGTGCTCGGTCTGAATACACCCCTTTCGGGCTTATAGGGACATTATGTTACACGTTGTATATATATTATAAATGCGAAAGTTTGTGAGTTTGGATGTTTGGATGTTTGTGCCTCAATCACGCCTAAACGGCTGAACGGATTTGAATGAAACTTGGAATATACATAGTACATGTACTGGATTAACATATAGGCTATTTTTTATCCGGATATCACGCGAGCGAAGCCGCAGGCGGCAGCTAGTAAAACAATAAATAAATAAATATTTTGGACATTTCACACAGCGCCATCTAGCCCCAAACTAAGCAAAGCTTGTACTATGGGAATCAGATGGCTGATAGAATACTTAAACACTTTTTTTTTGTAAATACATACTCATAATACATAATATCCAGACCCGGAAGAAATATATGCAGAACATACAAACATTTCTCCCGTAGCGGGAATCTAACCTCCGCTTCTTGGGTCTCAGGTTAACTGTCCCATTATAAATGCTAATTTATAATAAAATTTATGGATTCGTTTTTAGGGTTCCGTACCCGAAGGGTGCCAACGGGACCCTATTGCTAATCCTTCGCTGTCCGTCCGTCTGTCAGAGGGCTGTATCTCATGAACCAAAATAGGTAGAGAGTTGGAATTTTTAAAAATTGTGTATTTATTGCCTCTATAACAGCAACTAATAATATCAAATCTTATATTATAAGAATCTTTGTCCTGACTGACTGACTGACAGACAACGCACAGCCTAAACCGCTGGACGTAGAGACTTGAAATTTTCAGTGTAGGTAAACCTTGGTACGTAGGGGTGTACTAAGAAGGCATTTTTCAAAATTCAACCTCTAAAGGGGTGAAAAGGGATGAAAACCTGGAATCAATTTTTGGTCTAAAACTGCACATAACCTATATCAAATTAAAGAGCCGATTTTTCTCATTTAGTTGATGTCATAATTACCTGTAAATTCTTTATTTTTGGCATGTTTTTCATGAAAAATAGAATACTTTTATTTTGACATATTATGACAGCGATGATACCTCAGAACAATAAATACATGATAGGTACCAAAGATTAGTAATAGATGATACAAAACATATGTAAAAGGAACTGTCAATGTCAAATTACCTGTGAAAGGAAGCATAAATTATTTCTGGTCTAATAAGTTTCCAATCTTGATTATTCATGGAGTTCTGACGTAATTCTACGTCTGATAACTAGATGTCGCTGCTAATTCTGATTAAATTTTGTCGCGCTTATCGTTGCGTTTTGAAAAGTTTACCTTAACTCTCAAAATTTTTACTAAATTCACCAAAATTTCTTAATTTTTAGATTTAGGTATATTTGTTACTCTTTCACGCAAAAACTACGGAATATACTTACATACCCTATTATTCATATTCGTTCGCAAAAGTTAACCATTGCTTAAAGTTAGCCCTGTCGCTGTTTGTCATTATGAAATGGTAAGAGATGGCAATACTTTAGCCATTGTTTAGCGTACACTATATTATAATGAATAATGAGGATAGTAGGTACCTACGTGTGCTGGAATGGGATATAGGGTACTTTTTATCTGGGTACCGCGTGAGCGAAGCCGCGGGCGGCCGCTAGTTAATAAATAAAATGGGGCGCCATTCAAGAAACGTTTATGTACATGTACGATAGTACGGAACCATTCGTGTGCAAATTCGACTCGCACTTAACCGGTTTTAATTAATTTCATCATCATCATGCGCAACCGATCGCACCCAGTGCTGGATATAGGCCTCCCCTTGCTCTTGCCTCTTATCGCGCTCACTTTGGTGAGAGCACTGGTTGTCCAGTGGTAGCAGCCTAGCCTAAGGTCGTGGGTTCAAACTCGGTCGTGCACCAATGGGTTTTTCTGTTCGAACTTATGTGCGCTATACCAGTACTCTCAAAATGTGAAGAAAAGCTGTAGAACCGAAGAAAGTTCGAAAACTTGTATCAAGTGCACGAAAGGAGCCTTTAAGAGCACTTGACACACTTTTTCATCACACTGGTTCGAAAGAACTAGTGACGGTCACTTTTGAATTTACCAACCAATAATTAAAAATGTCTAATGGGAACATTATTCGATTAGGGTGGAGTATTTGACGAAGGTTTTAATCTATTATGTTGACTATAGCCTTCCTTGATACATTCAAGGCCCTTTACCGAAGTTTTAAATCTATTCAACTGAGAGTACTTCGAATTGTGATCTTAAAGGAATTACACAATTGTTCAAATATAGATTTTAAGTTAGGATTTTGCTTTGTCTTTTCTTCGGCTTGATAGTATAAGTAGGTATTACAAATATATGTATTTACTAGATATTCATAAAATCAGTAATGAATAAAAAATATTAGGTCAAGACGATTCATAATTGTACCCAATAACATACATACATAAAACCACGCCTGTTTCCTATAGGGGTGGGCAGAGACGACGGATCTCCATTTGTCACGGTCCTAAAATATTTATTTTGCTTATTTCAGATTATTAAAAACAATTACATACGGTAAAAAACGATATTATTTACAAAATTTAGAAACACCAACCTACATTCGTATTTACTGTCTATATAGGTATGCATAGTTTTAGTATTTATGTACGTACGTACTAGCTACGATCGAGAAATGGAGTGAATTTGCATGGTAACTAAAAGCTTGGGCTTTTGAAAGATACTTGTGTGATAGTGAAAACTTATGCCATGACAAGCGTCTCTTCAATCAAATATACAAATCAAGCAAAATGTATAAATCAATAAGAATTTAAAGAAAATGAAAATCATTTTATCTAAAGTAATCCTAAAAATGAATTACACAGTTAAGTTCTATTTTGTTATATTGAAATAAGGTATTTTTTGTAAATTGAAAGCAATTTCAGTCCCTGAGCGCCAATCTATTTCAAGTTCAAAAATTCTAGCAAATACGCGACTTTTGATATTTTTTTATGATAACTGCTTTCTTTTCATTTTACAGAAACATTATTATAAATCACTACTTAGTCTGACAGTCTCTAGAGTTCCATTAGGAGATTGCCTGATCGAACGAGAAGATAGACGAAGATCGATTAAAACAAACAACAAATTGTTTACTTGTGGTGTTTTAATTAAGCTTATTCAATATCAAGATTGTCGAGGCAGAATAATGTCTGTTTATTTTAAATCAACATCATCATCCATAGCCCGTCTTTGCTACTGCTGGGCGTAGGCCTCAGTTTGTTTGGGCCATCCAACACGGTTCTGTGCTAGCTTCATTCTTTTATGGCCCACGATCTTGACTATATCGTCTGCCCATCTTGCTGCAACTAAAACGATGTCCTGTTTCACTCGGCTAACCTGTCTTTGCTATGTGGAACACCCTCAATTAAGAAAATTTAACAAATGATCCTCACCTAGGTCTGTTAAATTTTTAATTTAATTTCATAGGCCTGTCTTCATTTATTAGTTAGGTACTTAGAATCGGAGTTAAGTCATGTACAAATAAAATTCAGCTTTAAGGTAAAATTATTTCAAGTTGATTTGGAAATTGGAAACCTCTCTTTATTGTTTCAAAAATACCTTGACGTTTACTGGACGGGCGCTATACGATCTTTCATTCTCCTCTTTGTAAAGGCTTCACTTAGTACCTGCGGACGAGGAATTTGGTTTTAGATATATGGACCTTAGTTAAAACCAGTAGAGTATCAAATCAGAAGGGATAATTGGAAACCTTATCTTAAAGATTAAATATAATAGTAAATAGTCAGTTATACCCTATTTCAACCTACCTTTTCTGAAATGTGAACTATGCCCAAACAATATATTAATAAGAAGAAACAAAACTTGTATTAAAAGAAGAAAAAATATATGAATTACTTTCCTTGAGTAATTTCAAAAGATTGATGTCCTATAGGCACTTATAACTTTTTAATGGGACGAAATAAATTGATTTTTTTTATTTACTACATCTGCCGCAGAAGTTGGGGCCACCTTAACTTAAAAAAATGTTGGTTCAAATATTGTGTCTGTAAAGAATTTTATTAATCTGTCGGTTTGATACTCTTGTTTTTTGTTTCGTAAAGCTGTTGTGAGCTTTCAGCGGGTGTGTGCTGTCTAAGGGTTAAGTCTCAGGTAAGAAAGGGCATCGCCCTTTGAATTGTCTTATCGTGTAAGGCCGAAAGAAATATTGTGACTGTTAAATTTATTTATATCTGCACTTCATTTTGAGACAAGCTTTAAAACTAGTTGGGTATAGAATACGAACCATATAATGTTTTTAAAAGACAATAATATAATTCATTATGCCGCAGCAAAAAGCATAGTTGCAACGAGTTAGGAGAAACAAGCTCATTAAAATTGATTTGACATACTTTCTGCACAAAACTGCAAGCTCTTAAAACTTTCACCAAAACAGGGGCGCAAACTTAGCACGTCTGGCAAGTAGGCACTATAGGTGTTTACAACTTAGGTATAGTGTTTGCGGCCTTTATATAGCCCGACTGTTTCTTTTGTATTTTGTTAATTATATTTGTATTAGTTGTAAGTTTCTTTCTTTGGAAAATGTCTAACATAACCTTACAATAAATAATAAAACATAACGTATTTAAGTATTTTTGTAGCCTTATAGTGTTTATCGAATAAAACCAAGAAATGGAGATGCTTTGAGCAGAGGTGACCTTAGAACGTACTGGTTTCTTATAATTGTCACTGACAATTCTAGAAGAATCTTCTAGCTATAATGAGCCTACTGGATCTATCATGATGAAACCACAATTAAACATTCTATCAGATTTTTTTAGGAAACTACAAATTTGTATTCTTGCTTCTTGAGGTCTTAATCATTCATATTATTACACGGCACGGTGTCATCCAAAACGGCTTGAATACTTAGTAACTGATGCGCGTAAAAAATATTTTATTTAACTTACCTGCGTGCCAGCTACCTGCGCCTA
Organism: Scotopteryx bipunctaria; assembly: GCA_949320045.1. NCBI lineage: Eukaryota > Metazoa > Arthropoda > Insecta > Lepidoptera > Geometridae > Scotopteryx > Scotopteryx bipunctaria. Next base: position 10,596,113 of record OX439440.1, read on the forward strand.
TGATTTGATTGCCAAAGGTTGGTCTGTAGCATTTTTTGTAATTGCATAATTTTATTGTGTATCGTAAACATGTGACAGTTAATACATACATACACTAGCTGGTACATAATATTTTATGTCATATTATCATGACTGTATCCCTAATAAATAGTTAATATCTGTCGGATAACAAGTTAAAAAAACAAATAACAATTAAATACAATATTTTTATTTAGTAAAGAGACATTAAATTATTATTACACCCATTTAATTAGTAACCTACCTACTTGCTCTTGTAAATATATTTAAAGTATCCTAATTTTAGTATTATTTTGTTTCTCAGTCGTAATTTAGTGATGTTTTAACTTGAAACAATATTAGCTTTCTTCGAGGCGAAGAATCACTTTGCATATAAAGTGGCGTGTCGCAGTTTTAAAACGAAGGCGGAGTGCACCGCATCCGATATCCACCCAATTTCAGTGAATTTTATTTCTGAGATGAGATTTATTCAAGCAAATATCCAAACATCTTCACAAACTTTCGCATTTATAATTTATGTAAGATAGTAGGATGAAACCTATTTTTATATGTAGTATAAAAAACTAAGTGCTTTGTATCTAGAGTACCTACTATATTTTATAGATAGGTAGATAGGTTAGATAGGTACCTACTTGTGAATGCTTGGGACTTGTTCCCGGCACTTGTTGCTTGTTCCCGTGTAATTCCCGAAATCCTTTTTAGTAGGTAAATACATTCCAAAAAGATATCTAACACTAAAAACACGCTTTTAGCTGTAGGATGTTGAGTATTGTAGTGATTTCATAAAATGTGGATAACAAAGGGAAGATTTCTATTTTTTACATTAAACTGTTCCCCTACAGATTTGTGATAGATCGTGTTCAGGTTGGGAGCACACAGTTGCGCATCGCATGAGTCAGCAGCTGCTGAGGGCTTTCTATTTACTCACTAATAATGAAGGGCAAAGTTGTGAATAATGCATTCATGCGTGGTGAACTAGGGCCCGTATGCCCATGAAATGAGGGAAAAGACAATCGATAATATAAAAGTATAGTTAACTAGCTGTTGCCCGTGACTTTGTACGCGTGTAGTAAGTACATTATTTTGTTCTATCAGTAGTTTTCGCAGCGCACGCTAAAAACTATTTTGGGTTTTCTACCTTGGGTTACAATATTGCAACTTTCTTACGGATCCCTATTTTTTTGTAAATTTATTATAGCCTATACTGGTCCCTGATAATGTAGCTTTCTATTGGCGAAAGAATTTTTTAAATCGGTCCAGTAGTTTCGGAGCCTATTCGTTACAAACAAACAAAAAACAAAAAATCTTTCTTCTTTATAATATTAGTATTATTTCCAGTGTTATTGTATTATTGTAGTTGAACTGCTCGACTTTTTTGTGCTTGGTACTTTTTATCTGGGTACCGCGTGAGCGAAGCCGCGGGCGGCTGCTAGTGTTTGTATATTCTGCAAAAAATTCTTCCGGGTCTGGGTATTGTAGTATTATATATTATGTAAAAAAAAGTATTTAAGTATTCTATCAGTCATCTGGTGCTGTGTGAAATGTCCAGAAAAAGATAGAATAATTCAGTACTTAATGACTTGCTTAGTTTACTTCGGAACTACTACAATTTCTGGTCATAAGTGTACCTTCGTGTACAGTTCATACGCATTCCAAGGTGCGTTGTGTGAAGGGCAATTCAGGTGGGCATGTACTATCTGTAAAGTAATCTATGACAAAGTAGCCGCTCCCTGCGTCATTACTTCCCTTCACAGACAGGACGAGTTATAAAAAATCTTGTACAACAACTGTCCCCAGCGGTCGATGCCATCAAATGAGTTTTCTGTTATAGAGGGCAGCGTATGCGTTGATGTCTTTTATTTTATGAAGAGATATTAGTATTAAATCATATTCTGTCTAAAAACGTCAAATATATACGATCTCCATTATAGTTATCGCAATATAAATGCGAACTTTAAATAGCATCAAGTTTCTAACGTACTAAATATAATCTTTAAATATGTATGTTTTAACTATTTGAAATGAACCTCTCTGAAAATGTCTTATCACTATTTGAAGTCGTGAGTAAAAAGTAAGTTCTTATGAGCTAGTGGCCAACTCTAGTGACGGAGTTTTTAGGCCGCCTAAAGGCCTCCGTCATGGCTTAACGACTTAAAAGCCGAGACCGACTGTTTAACGTGCCCCCCTAAGCACGGAAGCGCTCATCTCGTAATGCCACTTGCGGTCAACCATCCCAATTTGTGACCGCGCATATCGTTGCTTAACTTTAGCGATCAATCAAGAACGCCTAAGCATGCTACGCCACGAGCGCTTCTGTACAGTTAAAAAGCCTACTTACTTACTTTTGTCTAGTCTAGGCTTAATAAAGCAGTACGAAATAAGCTGACCTAAGGAATGCCACCTCGGATATTTCAGGCTGAGTGCGGATTCATCTGTGAGATAAAGTAATTAGTGAATTCAGTTACACGTTCCACAGGTAGGCTTCATTAATAAGTCACCAGAAGACCGGGACGTCTGTCGTTTGTGGAACAAAGGTAACCCCTCCCTGCTGTTACAAAGGTTAACGTGATTAAACAATTCTAATATTTAGAGAACTGTGCATTATTAACATGGTAAGTTTCCTAATTATTTTCATATGATAATACTAGCTGCCGCCCGTGGCTTCGCTCGCGTGCTATCCGGATAAAAAATAGCCTATATGTTAATCCAGTACATGTACTATGTATATTCCAAGTTTCATTCAAAAAAGTTCAGCCGTTTAGGCGTGATTGAGGCACAAACATCCAAACATCCAAACTTACAAACTTTTGCATTTATAATATATGATAATGATAATGATAATATGATAATATTGTCAGGGCAGTGTTTTTTTTTCTTTTTTTTTTAATGTCGGGAATATGGTCAAGGTAGATATTTTATCCAAAAATCCCAGGTAAACCCTACCATGGATACGAGGAAAACGGTAAATGATTTTCGAATCTTACAGGATGAGTTTTTAAGACGCTGTTATCTAATCTAAACGGCAAAAGTTTTGTGAATCCGATAGCGGCCAACACACCCTAAATACACATCTAAAAAAGCCTATAGATATTTCTACTAAAAATACAAAATGGTCTATTCATACCCGGAGAGAGACAATTAAGTTTAAAATGCCGACTTTTAATAAAGATGCCGGCTTTTGTCCGGACCCCTAGCTGGACCAGTTAAGGCCTTAAAGGACGCGTATGAAGTCAACTTCAGTAGACTTGCGGGACCGGTTTCTGAGTGCACGTGCACTGGCGGAGTATTAAGTCACGAGCGGGTACCGCCAGGCAGAGAGCTGCTAGCGAGTTGCCAGCCAGTCACTTGAACGTGAGCGGCACTAATTGAGGCCGTCGCCCGAAGGTAATTGCTCTTCGACAGAACTCCCTTGTCTTGCAATGTCATCGGCCCTACCAGCCTACCCCCAAACACAAACGGGATATAATGACACTGACATAAAATAATTTTAATGTAAATCCAAGAAGAAACGTGAATTTTATTACTTCTCGGAATATTGATCACCTAAAAGCACATTTACGGATTGATATCGTTTCAATTTGATTGGATTTTGATTTTTGGACAAACATAAATTTCAATAATGTGACTTAGTATAGTAAGAGGCTTTCAACAGATTGGTTCCTTTGGTATCTATAATATCCTAAGTTATTATTAGATTTTCTGTAGATACATATTTGTCAATCTCTTACAAAGGTAGGTTTTGACATATTTGAAGCGCCTTTGAAACGCACTTTAAAAATTTTCACCACACTGGTTCGAAAGATAGATAGATAGATAGATAACATTTTATTGCTTACCACACATTGAACTTACAAAATAGACAAAAAAAATATATTATGGTAATAACAAAGGGCGGCCTTATCGCTAAAAGCGATCTCTTTCATAAAGAACTAGTGACACGACTAGATAGATAAATAATTTGAAAAATCCGAAAAGATATATTAAGGTACTTCGTAAGTCGTGAAAGGTTAAGCTTTGAAAATTATCCTTATATTAGAAGTAATGGTTTCCAAATAATGGCTCAGGCGTAGTGGGATTAGACTTTCGTTGATCGTGACTTGTGGTTGTTTGGACTAGTCTCTGGGTCAATTTACTGACCTACGTTGGATAATTCACTCGCTTTTCATATACTTAACTGCTTTCAATTTCCTTGGATTTTCTGCGGAATGTAGTCGCATTGAGGATCTATTTAAATTGAGAATGGCAAGCAGTGGCGTGTTCCAAGTGGTTTTGATTCATTGAAGCTTTATCAGCATCCAAACGGTACTCTGTTGAATGATTCCGTTATAGACTAAAGCCAAATTAAATCGGATGAATAATGTTTATCTGTAACTTATAGAATCGTCCGGCAGCGATGTAGGTAGTCGTGAAGATGGTGTGCTGTAAATGGATTATGCTAGCAAGAAACCGTGTTGGTTGAAATAAGCAAATAATGGTTTATGCCCAGCAGTGGGGAAAGACAGACTGGATGAAGATTATGATAATGTTACAATTTATTATTGAAAAAAGCATTTATTATACGGGTATGTAGTTTGGTTTCGTCTTTCGACAAGTGTGATGAAAAGATTAGAGTACGCAGAAGTAGGTCACTTGATCAATAGTGATATTGCTTGAAAGGGCAAAATTTTCCATTCTATTCAATTCATAGTTTTAAACTTGTAGTAAAAAATATTAAACTCTGAACTTAATCTTTATTAATTTCTAGTTTACCTGATAAAAATAGCGTATTGTTCAGGTAAGCATCTATTTTTTTATGTATTATAGTATAACAGATATGAGCGATGGGCTGATCACCTGTCACCACGGTTCACCATATCTATCTTGAGACTTTGAATCAGGAGTGGCTGTAAGTTTTCTTATGATTACTTGTAGTTCTGCCCATCCCATTAGGGATGCGGGCGTGATAATAATGTATGTATTTATAATAGGTAGGTTCAATATTATACTATCGAATCCCATTGCATCTGAAGTATAAAGTTGCTCCTGAAGTTTAACTTTCGTGTTTGCGATTTGATAACAAGATCGAGGCAGCTGCGTGGCTTAGATAAAGTTCAAGATTACCTACAGTGTGATAGTGCTGCAGATACAAGATCCTACTAATATTATAAACGCGAAAGTTTGTATGTATGGATGTTTGTTACTCTCTCACACCTAAACGGCTGAACGGAATTGAATAACACTTAGAATTTACACAGTACACGTACTGGATTAATATACAGGCTATTTTTATCTGGATAGCACGCGAGCGAAGCCGAAGGCGGCAGCTAGTTTTTTAATGAAATGTAAATTATAATATATTACCATAAACCGACGAGCATGTATTAAGAATGTTATGAAAGTGAATGAAGCGAAAGAAGTATGTCAGAATCGTAGCAAATGGAGATCCGTGATCTCTGCCTACCCCTATGGGAAACAAGCGTGATATTATATATGTATCAGAGAAAGCAAAGTTCGTTCAAGATGTCAACAAACCATAAAATTTTAATGGATAAACAATAATACTCGTGGTATTATATTCACATAAACTTGGAATTGCGTCAACTGGCCATGTCTAGTAAAATTCTGTTCAAAGTCAAAGTCAAAGTCAAAGTCAAAAAATTTTATTCCATAAAATCACTGGGATCACTTGGACACGTCTTAAATCTACGTTGCATTTACACCTGTTCGTAACGCGACCAGGCGTGGAAGATACAGGCAAGAAACCACGCTTGGCTATTTTTTTGGAAAATGATCCCTTTACAATCATGTTATAAAAGGAGTTGGAGCATTCAGTCCCAAGCATTTTTATCTTCTATATAATCGGATATTTTATAGTAAGCTTTTTTATACAACTTTTGTTTTATTAGTGTTTTGAATTTATTAACTGACAAATTTGTCATCTCGCTTGTTCATACATGCATACAATTATTTCTACGACTAATTTACTTGTAAAATAACCAGAGGAAAATTGTAAAAACTTGATAATTGACATACTTTTTGACAACCATAGTTTCTAGTTTCTAGACTTTATATATTGCAGGGAAAACCTATTGCCAAGTATATTTTCTCATAAAAATCTTGTTATAGCTCCTCTGTCAAATGTTTGAATTTGAGTAAAGTATTCAAATGCAACTAGGTACCGAGTGTTCCGTTCACCAGGTACTCCTCTGCTCTGAGAGGGTACTTAGTACTTGAGTGCACTTATGAAAATCGAAATTTGAACCCGCCCCACCTGCAGCTACGATATAAAATACATACCAGTACCTACTTTTTAGAATAAGTGATGTCTATGAACAAATAAATTTATCTTTATCGAAATTTAGTTTTAGTGTGGTGGATTTAAAGTGCGCCTCAAAGGTTCCTTTAGCGCACTTGATACATATAATGTTCTTTAAACTTTTAGGTTCTAGTAAAAGTACCTAGTGATGTAATCACACTAATAATTACGAACGCGAATGTTGGTGCGTATATGCTTGTCTCCATTTGTTTTCGTTACGGCTTAGCGGATTTTAATGCAACTTTGAAAACACGTCGTTTATGACTTGGAAAACTAAAGCCTTTTACCATCTATAGTAGATGATTTATACAGCGTCAGGAGGCAACTTTTACCTTCACTAGCGGGACGCTGTAGTGCCCGGGACGAATTAAGATGGAGTAGGCTTGCCCAGCACCTATTCCATCCTCTCAGGCTTAGTCGGCCTTGTTCACAGGAGAGACATGATCAATACGTGCGGAGCTGACTAAGCCGCGGGTTTCCTCACGATGTTTTCCTTCACCGTTTGAAAGTACTGGTGTAGCGCACATAATTTTTTCGCACAGAAAATTCTATTGGTACACGACCGGATTTGAACCTACCACCTTAGGATCGGAAGGCGGGGTCACTACCAACTAGACCACCAGTGCTCTCTGACTTGGAAAAACATCAATAAAAAACATACATACTTTATAGGCGGGTAAAACGGGTTTTTATTGAGCGGGTGATAGACGTTCCAGTAAGTAGTGTGTCCCCTATGTAGGCATAGTTTAAAACTTCTAAGTAAGTTTGTTCGCGATCCAACAGGTTTCAATTTTTTCTCGTACCCGCCTTGGTTCGTTCGTCTGTCATCGCCGCGAGTCGCGAGCCGCCATTTTGTTGTTCTTAATAAGGTGATGGAACTCCTAAATTACACAAGACCTCTTCTGTGTTCGATTCGACTTCGCGGAAATGTATGAGTAAGTCTATTCGTGGCACCGACGTCGAGTCGAGTAAGTAGTGCTTTAAAAGCGTGATTTTAAAGCACGTACGTCTATCACGAGCTTTACAATCCGTGTCCCTAAATATGTCATTTTAAAAACTGACATAGGCAGGAAACTGAAGTTATGATTCAACTTGATTAACCCCCGAATACTCAAACGCATCTCAGAGTTGAGCACGTCTCAAGTGACGAGTTTTTGACAGATTTTTTCAAAAACTGTCAAAAAACCTTGATTTGAGACGTTCTCAACTCTGAGATGCGTTTGAGTATTCGGGTGTAGCAGTAGGTATTTAATTGAATGCATTAATATAAATAAGTACATATAGTCATATTACCCCTTTCACCTCGAAATGAGAGCGTAATAAGCTGAAAACTCGTAAATACCTTTATTTTGGCGTTCTAAAAGTTGTCTCAAAAGTCTTATAAATTGTCTACGTCGTAAGTTATTCAACTAAGTTAGGTGACAGGACTATTATTTAAGGTACGAACTTAAAGTATTAAAAAATGATATACACTTGAGGATAAACAACTAAATAAAAAAATTAGAGGACTTGGACAGATAGAAAAGAGGCTTACTAAAAGCTGTTTCATAAACTCGAGTCGTCTGAAACTTTTTCAATTTTATGCTTCTGAGTCTGAAGAAGACTTAAGCAATATAAATTGACACTGATCTTTTTTCTTTACAAAATATGATTATATTTCTAACAAGCTGTTGCCCGCGACTTCGTGCACGTTAGATAACTTTTGAAATGATCGCACCGTCCGCCTTTTAAGAAGTTCCAGTACAAACTTTGATAGGTACTCTCTCTTTAAACCTTTTCACCTCTTTTTAAAGGGTGTTTTGAAAAATTCTGAAACACGTGTCTATTTATTTTGCATTTATAGTAACCAAACTCAGTTTAAAGCCATCGCAACGTCCGTTAAAAAATTCTAAACAAAATGAAAAATACCAGTCAAAAATAAAACTAAGATACTTATTTGGTTTCTTATATCAAAGACTTTTACTCAAACGCTATTAAAATAGTAATCAAAGTAAGCGATGAAGGCTCAGCCATGAGTGTGATGGAAACGGGTTATTTTCAGTTAAGCATATCGAATAGATTCGTGAAGTTATTTGGGATTATGGTCACGTATTACATGAGATCCACGTCATACGACTGATAAGTGATGAGAATCATGCTGAGGCAGCATCTCAGCATCCGGGTCCATGACAAGCAATATAAATGAGAAGGGGAAAATATCATCCATGTGCCACCTCTATCTCATAAAAATTCAGGTTCCTAAAAAGTTTGAGACATGTGTCAGATGCACGAAGGAAGCCTCTTTAAATCCTTTCACCACACTGGTTCGAAAAAACTAGTGACACGACGAATAGTAGTAGGGTCTTACTCATAAAACTTTGATTAACGTAATGTCTTGATTAAGGTTCTATCAAGACATCATGTCTTTTCTAATGTTATAATATAACAGAGGGTGGATCTTTCACCACACTGGAAATCGCTCACTGGAAATTATATCCCCAAAAAAACATTCTTTTAGATCTTTGAAGGTGTTTCAAAGGGATAAGTAAGGGGCAAATCCAAAAAAACCACACTTACAAGAATCTTAGGGTAGTTCCCAAATGTTCTATGGAACACGACATCATCGGACAGAATAAGATATTTCAATCTTATTTTGTACTATGAGACATGTAATACTTTTATTTCCCAAATTGTTCAATAGGACAAGGTAAATAAGACCTCTTTACGATTATCTTATCATACTGGCCTCTAGAAAATAACAATAATTTATTGTGGCACTTCTTATCAAAGTGATTATGTCAATCAAGACTTGATTGTCGCATTATGAGAAATGTCATCTAACTTGAGATTGCCAGTACCTAATGGTTGTTCGCTACTATACGACCGATTGCCTATGTTATAGGTAGGTATTTATGGTTATGGGTAAAATAGAATAATTGGCATTATTAGTGTCATTGAGCTTCTCATGGAAGACTTTGTGAAAATCTGATTCCCATTTTGTGCTATGGCATGAAACTCGGGAAAAGCTAGTATGTTATGGAAAAAATTGGGAAAAAATGTGTCATTTTGTTCGATGACGTCATGTTCCATAGGACAAATGGGAACTACCCGAATCTTAGGAAGACTTGTGGAATTGGAGAATCATTCGTGAACTCTAGGGTTTGTCTCATAAAAGCTTCAAGTAGACAAAGTTTTGATTATGAAATTATTATGTTTACTACATTTTTTAATGAAAGACAGGGTTAGTATCTTTATGTTTTCGATGTTGATATAAAAGAAATCGGATTAAAAGGAAACGTGCGTCAGTGTTAAATCGTCTTTATGATTTTTTCTTAGCGATATATCCCCAAATATTTCTGTCTCCATTTTCTTTCAGGATAATCTTCGTAAAAGGGCAAAACCGTAAACGACATTTTATCGTTAATCCAAAATAGGTATGTAATAAAACTATAGTCAACATTTTCGTAGACATATACAAAAGGGTTGCTCTTGCCAAATTATCTTATATAAAAGGTTTTTGGGGTTCAGTGTCTCATAAAAACTACCGTTTAAGTGCGAACACCGTGGGTTCCTATCAGTCAGTTTTTTCGCTTTGTTATGTTTCTAATGATACAAGCAATAGAGTGTTAGTACAGTTTTAAGTTTTAAGACCTTCCTATTTTGATATAACAAAATGAATAAATGTACACTTTTAAGATTTTTACATAATTACATAATACCTCGCCCATAGGGGTAGGCAGAGACCACGGATCTCTATCTGCTACAGTCCTGACATACTAATTTTGCTTTATTACTCTCATCACTTTCTTCAGGCAAGCTTGTTTTGTCATTTTTTATACTTGCAATAGAAACAGGCTTGCAATATCTACATAATAAAATCCAAAAAATCAAGTCAAATTTCGAGCCTAATTAGAATCCATAATTAAAGCACACGTTGTATCTGTATGTTTGTGTGTCTGTGAGTCTACAATGCGAGCCTAGCGCGGTTGCGATGGCGGGCGCGAAGTATCAGTCATATGAAAGCAGTTTGCGTCTATTACGTCCATGTAATGACTAAGGCGTGCAGGCGTGCAGGTCGCCACAGCTAGGCGCCCAGCTGTGGCCACCTGCACGTCCCGCGCACGCCATAGGCCGCGCATTCTACGTGGACGCACACTAAGTCCCTTCAGGAGATTTTATTGTTTTCGAAGGAAATAATAAGTTTCTTTTTAACCTGTTTCGTCCCACTGCTGGGCAAAGGTCTCCCCAAACACTTCCAGACATTCCTATCCTGAGACTTCTCCCACCATCCTCTTTCGAAGGAATCGAGTTCGTCCCGCCAACGCTTCCTCGGCCGACCCCGAAAGTGATAAGTTAAAATAATAAGTTATGAAATAGAAATTGCATCTATACATGGAAACACCTACTACAGTCGTTGCCCCGTGGCCGCCTAAACTGCATATCGATACTAGGCCACTGCAGTAAGTTTATAATTTAATGGCGTAAGCCCACACAAATAACGGTATTTACTTTGTAGAGTTTACAACTAACGGTCATCATCATTATCATCTTCTTGCCCTTATCCTACTCTATGTGGGATCGGCACAGCATGTTCCTTGGATCATGCTGTAAAAGTTTTGGCTAAGGTGTTTTAAGACCGGCCGCCTGCCTGACGTGATCCCTCTTTGAGAATACTTGCGTATAGTATCTCATCATATTGGTGAAGATACTATCCCTTAGTCGACTTTTACGCCATACTCGGTGAAGGAAGCAGCTGGACGCATTCTATGTTCACAACTATAGTACAGTCAACTCTGAAACAGTAATTCTATGATTTTATTATAAAATGATACACCAGTGTAAAAGAAACGCGTTTATTTTAAGTTGGTACTAGCCTACACCAATAGAGCTCAGGGCCGTGTTGGGTGGCACAAACAAAGGCCTATGCCCAGCAGTGGACAGACAGGCTCAGGCTGTGGACGATGACTAGCAATACTACTTACTGGTCATGGTCATGTCACTGGTTCCTCGAACCAGCTAATGGACCAACTGCTTTAATTTACTTTTGACAGAGAGTTGATAGACCTTTTTGTGATGTCCTAAACCGTTACCGATATTGATTTGTTATAACAATCGACTTTACGTCATCATTATCATCATCTTCCTGCCCTTATCCCACTCTATTTGGGGTCGGCACAGCATGATCCAAGGATCATGCTATAAGTGTTTTGGCTAAGGTGTTTTATGACCGGCCGCCTGCCTGACGTCAACCCTCCTTGGGTTATTGTATCTCATCATGTTGATGAAAGATACTATCCCTTAGTCGACTTTTACGACATGCTCGGGGAGAGAAGAATTCTATGTTTTTTTCTTTACTCCCAGTCCAGCAGAGAAGTAGGTACTTTACTTATGAAGAAGTTTTAATCGATTTAACATAAATATTTAAATTGTGCTCTACACATTATATGTTTGATTATATTGTATTATAAATTCCCAGAACACAACCAGACGAATCACGCAGTCTATTTATGCGTAAAGTTTAAAATTAAGTCTTTTTAAAATCAATTTTATGCTGTTTACTTATGAACTGTAAGTCCGATCTCAAAATACAATGGAATAATATTTCCTTAATTTTGATATAGCAAAAAAATTGTCGAGAAGCCACATCCATTGTATTTCACATCATTGCAAGCAATATTTTTGTACGAATTTACCATGGTTACAAGGCTATGTACATGTCGTTTTGATTCTAGGCCCATTTGCTGAAGTGATACGAAGTGATACCAGGCTGAAATAATGATAAACGCATGGTCTATGGACTGCACTCATTATTTCATAGTCAAAACCATGCGACATCGCTAGACCAGGTTGTACCTATATGGTACGAGGGCGGCATAAAAACGAAACAAAACAGAATCATTAATAGAACTCATTTGCACATAATAAAATTATGTATTAAACGGACACCATATATATTTTAAGTGTTAGGTAATGACACATTTCCATAAACTCGGGTTCAACGACAGGCTATGGTTGCCCTTAATGGCGCATTCACGTGTAAGGCTGAATTTTTAAAGCAGATAGGCGTGGTTAGAAGTGATGGATACTCCTAGATCCTTAGGGTTCTCTCTAGTGCCCGGATAGTGACGGTATAGGGTAGCGGTGGAAGAGACAAATAACCATTGACTCAGTTTCCAATATTCTATTAACGGACAATGGATAGTTGATTACAATAGCAACGTGATTCTGTCAAAACGCGCTGTACATTCTTTGACAAAAAACAATGTTAATGAACGATCCGTTGTTCGTTAGTAGAATATTTGAACCGGACATTAGTCGGTGCCTGGTTTCTAAGTGAACAGAAGCTGGTCCACGTGCTTTATCGCTACGGTCCGCGACGGCGCTAACCTCGCTTCTATTATGCAACGGCTTATGTTATGACGCTGAGGAAGTCAGCGTCTAAGGCTTACGCGGTCAACTATGAGGTCAACGAGGGTAATCTTTTATGAACAGAAGTTGAAATACCTACTAATTTAACAATAACATGAAATACTACAAAAGTGGAAACTGACAGGTAAATGATTTGCACTATTTATCCCTCAGAACAGTAAATCAACGTAGATGACTTTACCCGTACTTTTTTTCACATCGTAGATGCTACATGCATGCTACTTTTTATAAATATTTTACTGTGACAAGTAATTTTCTTAGTAACTAGCTTTTATGCAAATCCCTAAATTAGTGTTTCAGCTCAAAGGATTGTGTGGTTCTTTGAGCCTTTGATACCAGCTCAAAGGAGCTAATGTGCTCTCTCGACAGTTTTAAGAACCAAATAGATGTCTTTCTACTGCATCAGCTACGAGTTTATAGTCAATACATAACCCAGGAAATGTACAAAAAATTTGTTTCAACAACCTTTTATTTTTATTATTCTAATATTGAGCTTTCCCGACAAACAACGTAGGTTCAAAATTAGTAATTGGTAGACTCATTAAGGACTATGACCATTATAATGTTGCCAGCATCTGTCCTAATTGACACGGGAAAGCTCGTACCCGAGGAATCTTGAGATATTTTTATGCCACGTACGTGCTCGCAATCTATTCTACGCAGGGCTTCAATCCGGATAATGTTCCTACTTGTAGCTATTACATGTCCTCGCACGAAGAATTTACTTTCTTTGGAATTGGTTAGGTGCGTAGCGTGCAAGTATCTTTGTAGTGTACTCTTCGGTAAAATTAGGGATGTGGAAATGTCTTTTCCCGAAAATTTTACACGGACGGCATGAAATAGGACGATTAGAATTACTATCCTAGGAGCAGATAATGTAAAACATCTTATGGATTTTGATTCGTGTCCTAGTTAAACAGCGATACCAAGAAAATGACGATGTTCATGAACAGAAGAATGTCGACATTTTATTAAAACAATTGAGAGTCAATTTATGATTGTTTAACTTCCAATTGACATTGTTTACAGCGCGGCCAATTTAACCGAACTAGGCCATTATTAATTGAATTATTTACTTATATATTATTTAGGCATTCCATTTTATTCACGTATTTCTTGATTTAACTGACTTTGTAAACAAGTGTCTGACTTTCGTTTTCAGACTTTGGAGTAGGAAGAATTTATCCAGCGGATAAATTATTATTAATGTAAGGTGGAACACATTTATTAGCAGAAATAAACTTAATGCAGCAAGCTTTTAACTTTGTGTTGATGTATACGTAGATACGTGCCGTTATGTGGAATAAACAATAAATGCATCTCTCCCCGAACTTGTCGTAAAAGTCGACTAAAGGATAGTATCCGCTCCAACATGATGATATACAATAAGCAAGTATTCCCAAGGAGAGTTGACGTCAGGCAGGCGGCCGGTCATAAAACACCTTAGCTAAAACTCTTACAGACCCCACAAATAGAGCGTTATAAGGGCAGGAAGATGATGATGATGACAAGTATTTACAAATCGGGCTATCTAAAAACCGTTGCACTGTCTATAGCTCACCTGATTTACATATATCATCAGTAGATAGCCTTTAACTTTTGGTCGACTTGCTGCATACGACTTACTATTTCATTCAATTAAATAAATCACAAGTTCTAAACATCAAAGTAGTCATTCAGTTCCATTGGTTGGTCTGTTAATTTCCGTTCAAAGGCGTCCATTCCCACCGACGGGAAACTGCTGACTATCGTTAATTAGGCAAACTTGCCTCCACTATGAATAGTTTACCCCCTCCTTGAATCCACCTTGAATTTTCACGTACTTAACTGGCATCCACCCGCGGCTCCGCTCGCGTTTAACCTGGACTAAAAGCAGCCTATGTCACTCTCCGGCCTTTTTATTCTGTCTCGGAGAAACTTCGCGAAGGAGAGACTAACCAAAAAACGAAAAAGCACACCTTTCACTTTTATAAATAATAATAACACCCAACAGTCACATACATAGTCCTGACCCCACACTAGGTTTCCCTGTGTCGTGGGTATCAGAAACTATGAGTACCATGGTACCACAAGACCCAGACCTGAAAGAAATATTTACAGAACATGCAAACATTTTTTCCGCAGCGGGAATCGAACCCGCGCCTCTTGCGTCTCTGCCGAGCAATCGCCCGCCACGCCACCGAGGCCGTCGAATAAATATTTATAATATTAGTGACTATTTATTATGGCTCATTTATAAAACATTTATAGTATAGTATTTGATTTTGTGGTGAGCTTTACGTATGTTGTATTCACCACAGAGTAAACAGGGAGATGGTTTTGTTGCAAGCTTGTATTTTATCTTACTAATATAAAAAATGCGAAGTTTGTAAGGATGTGTGGATGTGACGATGAATGTTTGTGCCTCAATCACGCTGTAACGGCTGAACGGATTTTAATTTAACTGGGAATATACATAGCATGTGTGCTGGGATAACATATAGGCTACTTTTTGTTCGGATACCACACGTTCGAAGCCGCGGGCGACAGCTAGTAGACAATATTTTATGAATTGTATTCTACAAACAATGGTCCCAGTATTGAACTTCGTTGTGAGTACCTATTACCAAAACATTTTTTTTATTTTTGTCAAATTGAAAATGTACAATTTAGTTTTGGACCAAGCTGATAGCTGAGGTACAAATAAAGGGGTTTAACTCATCTAATTTTGCAGTAAGTATTTAGAGTCTGCACGTTTTCCTACTGAACTCATACTTATAACTACTTAGTCACTACCTTCTTAAAAATCCATGAATGGTAAATCATTACTTTCATGTTTGACCTTCAATTCTAAAGCTACTATCATCCATACTGTGATGAAGGTTGTTGACCCCCATGCACACCTGCCGTAACCGCTTCGCTTATAGAGTTCCGTAGGTTGGAGTTTTACGAAAGAGCTTAACAGAGCTTTCGGAACTTTTGTAAGATTGAATAGTGCTAGTAATCTCGTAGTGACTAACATAATATTAGCAATGAAACAAAAGTGTTTAATGGAAAGATCACCACATTTGTACCAGTACGTACGAGTACATTATGAATTGAAATTTTTGGGTGTAGTAGAACAAAAAAACAAGTTTGTAGGGGAACAAAGATCTGCACTGACGTCTCGCGATGGGGCGTAGTGCATTATCCCCCTGTTAACCTTCCCCAGCCCAACTCTTTGAAGTATGCATAAGGACTTTGGAATGTTGGCAGCAGTGTTCCGGTATCCTCGATGGAGTTGAAGTTGTTATCGATATAGATGCCAGGCAGTTCTCGATGACTATCTGCATTCCCGAGTTATGTCTTATTTCATTTGTGAAAGTGCAGTGAAGTGTCACATGTTCCACAGTCTCTTCTTCCTGGTGGCATCTGTGACAGAGGCTGCTGTTTGTTTCTTTTAGTCTGAGTAGATAATGGTTTAGCTCACAATGTTCTGTGATTATGCCCACCATCGTCCGAAGGTCTTCATGTCTCATTTTCAGTAGGATTGATGTAAGTCGTTTGTTTTGTTTGGGGATCAGTCTTCTTTGTATGACGACAATCTTGCCTGTGCTCCCGTATTATAAATGATCCTGATCTCATATTATAAATGCAAAAGTTTGTTAAGATGTTTACACTAAGCCGTAATAATTACAAGTACCTTCTTTAACTATCCTACCCGAGTTAAAGAATTTTGAGAAAAGATTGTGCCAATGGTTGGTAGAGTTACTTGTGAGCGAACAGTCTCATATTTTAGGTCATGAAAACTTTAAATTTATTTTAAGTGCCTTCTAAATCGATTTTGCCATAACAGCGTACAAGCATTTTGCATAATAAGCATATGCATAACATACAAACATAACTAGCTTCCGCCTACGGCTTGTATAAAGAGTACCCTATTGTTATTCCAACACACATAATATGAATATTCTAAGTTTCATTCTACTAAGTTGTTTGATTGAGGCAGAAAATAAATAGGTATACGAAAAAACAGTTTATCTGGGGCACGGTAGTGCAAAATTATAAATATATACATATAATATAAATGTTGTACAACAGCACTTAGATCTTTATATCGTCACTGGAAAGGCAAATTTACGTAAGCGCCAATCGAGAAAAAGCCGTTTGAAGTTCATTTTTTTCGTTTTTTAAATCATAACTTTCTACCTAATTATCGAATTTTGATGACGTCAACGTAAGATTTCATTCTTTTTTCATTTTCTATGTCCAGCAATTCATATTATTGTATTTGGACTGCTATTTTAGGATAATAACTCAATATGCCTATTTGGCGCCATTTTGGCGCTTACGTAATTTTGCCTTTCCAGTGATGATATTATGTACTTTGGAGTTGAGACATGCCCCGTGGACTGTATGATGCGCAGCACAAATCGGAGCTCAGATAGAGGCTTGGCTCTACTAGTGGTGATCTCATAACTTTTTAACAGTGAAAGGATTACGAACTAGTGAGTCTTAGCAACCAATATTACATAGAATATACATACATACACACAATAGGATACTAAAGTAAAAAGTATTCAAATGATAAAAAGCACTAAACAGTCATATACGTGGATACTATTCCCTATGTCGTGGGTATTAGAAACTACTAGTACCATGGTACCACACCAGACCCGAATGAAATATTTTCAGAAAATCGTAATTTTCGTGCCCTATTCCCACTTTATGTGGAGTCGGCACCACATGTATTCTTATTCCATTTAAGTATTCTTTTGTCAGAAGTCATCTCAAAACTCACACCTTTCTTGCTCATGTCATCTTTCACACAGTCCATTCATCTTTTCGGCCTATCCACGTATTCTTCCACATTGTAGGAAGTAATATTTGCAGAACGTGCAAACATTTTTCTTGCAACGGGAATCAAAACTACATCTCATCTCACTCGAGCGTTAGCCCGCTACATCACTGAGGTGAAATGAAATGAAATGTGTATAGCTAATACATCATTTAATCTGAGTCCTTGGAACTTTCTATTGTGAGTCTTATATTTTGAAGCAGACGGTGAATGGATCAATCATAGCGTCGCGTGGCTTGTCATGAGATTTCTGGGTTAAGAAGTCTAGTACTTATCACGTACTAACAAGATTGAAAAGCTATCCTTACATACTACAAAAAATATAGCTGTAAAAAGCTGATAATTAGATTGTCAAAAGGATAAAACGATTAAATATATACCAGTAGTTCGTCTTGAACTGAAATTTCGCGCGCGGTGTCCACAATCCGCAAGTTTCCGCGCTAAGGTTTCTTGTACTTACACTTAAACACTTCATTTATGCGGCGTAGAACTCAACTACTACAAATTACAATGTTATCTAACTAATATCCAGTCTAACCTGAACTACTGAAGACATCGAAACTGTAACAAAAGGGGCTCAGGTTACAACGGTTTTCTAAATTTTTCATTGTATTTCAAAAACTATACTTACGTTTCATTTTGAAATGTACATTATAAAGTCCTTTCATAGCAGACACATTTTGTAAAATATATTTTTTACTCTCTTGGGAACCCAATATCTATACAACCCCTTCACTGATTAAGCTCATATGCTTCACAACATATTTTCATAGTACAATCTATTGACCTACCAAGTTTCATACATATCGGATTAACGGTTCGAAAGTTATGCTCTCGCAAACATACAATCGCCCAAGTTGCCACTTAGATCTTTGCTCGCTTCGCAAGCTCGATTAAATATTGTAACATTAATAACTTAACATTCAAGTTTAAAAAAAATATTTTAGGAATAAACTTACATCTAATACAAATATAATTCACAGAATACAAAAGAAACCGCCGGGCTGTCTAAAGGTCATTGCAAACGGTTTATAGATAGCTCACCTGCTCCAGCTCATCAGATGGTGGAAAGTTTTTAATTGAATTTGTATTTTGATTTCAATTTATCGTAATAAAATATAACTTGTGTATTTCAATACAAATAGAAATGATATCGTTTCAGTAACCAAACTGTCAAAGGCAAGATACAGAAATGTTATTCTTTTATTTTGACTGGGCGGGTCGGACTACGCTATATAGTGGCTTGACTTTCAACACACAGAAAGTTGTATTGCTTCAAACGTGCGTATTAAAATTATTTTCCGGGAATTAATGACCTATGATATTATTCTGTGCCTGAATGTTAAAAGTTATAAGTGAGGTGCGGGTTCGATGTTCGCTGTGGGAGAAATGTTTGAAAATATTTCTGTCCGCCGCCATTTCTGCACTCACTCCTTTCTCAACCATGTCCTTTTTCATACAATCCAATCCACCTTTTCTTAGGCCTACCTCTACTTTTAAATCCATCTACATTCATACTTATACCTCTCCCTCCTCTCTCGAGGCATTCCTCGTAGCGCGCCAAGATCTCCTTCCTATTAAATACTAAGTATTAGTATATTTAGTTGTGATAGTGACCCTAACAATCTTGAAGACACAAAAATAAAGTTGCACATACCTTTAAAATTATTTCAGAGGTATGTGTAATTTTATTGCACATAATTATAATGCTTCACATATTTTATTATCTACTGGCATTGGTTGAGTTTTGCAGATTTCAAGTCTATTTCAAATACAAATCCATATGCTCCGTTGAGTGAACATCCATCCATGTGAGCACACACGTCGACGGCGTACGTCACTTTTACATTATTTTCTTGTTATTTTGTAGGACGATGGAAATTTTGATTTGTGTTCCCAATACTCATAACGTATTGCCGAACTGGGAGCTAGTAGAAGTGCCACGTTGTGGCAATAATTTGTTGGGTAATTGTAATAATTTCACAATATCCTCGTAAGTAAAAAAACATAAGTAAAAACCACATTCAGTTAAACCGTTTCTGAAATTAGCGTGCACAAACATACAGACAAACAGACATACTCTAGCCCTTATTATTATAATCATTGATATGGGTTCTATTGCGTTAATAGATGCCCCTGAAAATTGTTTAACTCAAATATCTTCAATGCACAGACATAGATCAGTTACAATTTTATTGTAAGTATAAATAGGCCGCTATTCCGGTGTGAACCGTCGTCTGACCGAAAAATGTGATATTACATAACGGAGGCATTAGTATCTGTCTGGTTTAGTAACAACCGAAATAGTCAAGTTGAAGGTCAACCGCACCACCTTGAATCTATCTCGAATGAAAACGACCTTATACTGCACAGCTTTTAAAAGGCCAGTGCCATACATGATGTCTAGTTTATTTCAGGTAGCATTGGGTAGGGTGACAGCTGTCAGATCAGTACTTTTTTAGTTGTTGTTTCTTTTCTACTACCTATCATGCTGTCTAAAATTACTATCAATCACATGAAGATTTTCGGGGCGTTCCAAACTTGCTTTCAAACGTTTTATATTGGATTTTGTATAAATAGCGAAAGTACTTAGAAACTTAACTTATTCAAACACAATCAATTTCATTTAATAATTAGAAAAGTTTTAATCAAATACCGATAGCAAATTGAAACCGTTCCATTTAAAATTATAACGTGTTCGAATAAAACCAATTTCGATCACATCAATTTTTCTTTAGTCTACTGTTTGCATTGAAAATAAATAACGTTTTTATTTTATAAGGCTTTATAAAAATGAAACGTTTTGCGTAAATAGGTTCAAAATGTAATTTAAGATCCATTCAACAACGTTTAACAAAGTCCAATGACTTTAACTGTGACTGATTCAATTCCAGCGGTCTTCTTAGGCGTTTTATATTTACTAGACTAGAAAACTTGAAGGTTATTATTTTATTTGAAACATCTCTTACTGAGTTCGTTTACGTCTGTAACAAAAGCGATCGAAACTAGACTAATTGACTGCAGATTGTCATATCGTACTGTAACAAATTTTGCTCAATAACATTGATTCTGTCCGTAGGTAGGTGAAGGGAGCTATTTTAAAAAAGTGTTTACTTTTTTTATATAAACTGGTAGGTCTTATAGTATAGCTGATATTTTAATATATCGTATGCAGTTCCGTTTTAACCCAAATGATAATTAAATTAGACACAAAGGCAAATTTTTCAAAACAAATCAGCTGTTACAATTTGCTCCATAGTTGGGTAAGATGTAACAGGTGTGGGGTAAGATGTAAAATAAAAAACAATAAAACCAATACATTATATAACAGTTTTTGTTTCGGATATGCATCGTGGTCACACCCATTTCATCTTTATTCCAAAAACACGAAACTGAAATGCATGTAGTTTTTGTTGGATCGCTTCATATCGAAATATGAATTTGAACTTTTGGAAGATGTTGATCTGTTTAAAGGAATAACTTCTGCAAATACACAGAAATCTTATTTTGTTGACGTAGAAATATCAATCTTGGCTTTGTATATCTAACAGAAACGAGTTTACAATTTTTCTCGTTCTTGCCATAGGTATCTATATAAAGATGCGTTACGATTTGTATACATTGGATTCTATTCACTCCCTTTTCTATAATTTCTTACGACGCCAATTGGGCTTATAAATGCTCTATTGAACGTCCTTTTAAAATTTTTAATCTTAAAACATAACATAATTATTTATTTTTTATGTTAACCAAAGGGGCAAGTTGTAAACAACTTGCCCCGAAGTTTTATGACACAATTTTCAATAATTTTAAAAATAAAAGGAAAGCATTTTTTTCTGAAATGGTTAAAGCATTTGAAAGTGCAATATAATAAGGAAATACATATTCAAAAATGGTAACAACTTAATGTTTAATCAAAATTTGCGAAAATGAAAAGTCCTTATAACCTGGTCAAAATGATCCGTCAGTTCACCACCGGTCGGTGAACCGAACTACGCGTTACTGAGCTGTGCTAAGGTCAAAGAGCCGGTTATAAGAATCGTGTTAATCGTTATTTCTAATCAATTGAGTTTATATTCGCTGAGAAATCTCGATGTTACTTCTTACCCCCGTTACAACTAGCCCCCCAGCTATCCCCTACTTGTTATCTGTACCTTGTGGTCTCCTTAAAACTTTTACACAATCGAAAGATAATGAGGTTTCCTGTCCCTCCTTTTGTTTGTTTGATTGTTTCTCCAAGTCACTGATGACTATGCATTGTCTTATTATTTTTGGTAGTTCTCTATCTTTAGATTGGTATCTATCAAAATAACTTGTTTTTTATTTCAGTCGCTATGAAAATAAAGTTAGTTTAACTGAGCGTATGTAGCTTTCTAGCTTTCTTCCTATGCTCGTTAAAAAGAGTGGCATCTTAAAGTACGTACTAGTTGTAAAAATAAAAAGGTTTTGTTACTGTCCATTAAGCCAAAGCGGCCCAATGTTTAGCACTCATAAAAATCTGAGATCGTTTGAAGTAATGAAAATAATTCTGCTTGGGTTGAATAATCACGAAATTTTGGAGAAAATAAAATTACATTTTGAATGAAACAAGATTTGGTACAAGCAATTAAAATCTAATTACTTATAGGAAAAACTTTTGGTACAAACTTTTTTAATTTATTACTTTGGCGTTTTTAAACAGTTTGTTTATGTAAGTACCTACAAACAGAACATTTTTCTGTTCCTTACAAATACCTCCTTATGTAAACTTCTAAAACGTAAGTAATACATACAAATATTATCACGCCCGTATACCTTTAGTATCCTCGAACATGATGAGATACAATAAGCAAGTATTCCCAAGGAGGGTTGACGTCAGGCAGGCGGCCGGTCATAAAACACCTTATGCCAAAACTTTTACTGTATGATCCAAAGATCATGCTGTGCCGAACCCACATAGAGTGGGATAAGGGCAGGAAGATGTTGATGATACCTAACAGGGTAAACGGAACAAGTATTCTATATTGCTCTCTTTATCCAAGAGTACCATAGTGAAGAATACGGTGAACCATGGTGATAGGTGATCAACCTTTCGCCCATCCTCCTTAGTTGACTTTTACGACATGCTCGGGGAGAAAAGCAGCTGGACGCTTTCTATGTTCTTTCTTCACTCCCAGTCCAGTATGCTTTAGAAGTTCGTTATTTTGGTTTTCAGATGGATAACGAGTTATTTACTTGCTTCGGGCCCTCGCTAAAACAATTTTACTTTTTCCATTTACTCGTTCACTTGAGTTGACACATAAATATGTAAAATAGAGTAAAAGTTATGTGCTTGGTTTAAAATGATACTTTGTCTTCATAAAAAGCGGTAACCTTCATGACACATAAATAAAGCAAGCAAAGACAGACAATCATTCTCAAATAGTTTCTTACTCTATAAGTGCCTACAATACCAACATAGCTGCCTACGGCTGTCCTAAGAGTCGTCGGTACTTATAAAATCATATCTTCCAGTTTTCTACTATTAAATTAATTTTTATATTGGTATTCTAGGAAATCGAACTAAGATTAATTCTTGGATTTCAATCTATCCCCATCTCGAAGTTATTGCGCGTTGCTCCATTAAACTATCATACAAGATCTACGTTATTATATTCTGTAAACGTTTTGGAAGTAACGAGAAAAACGTATTTCTGTTTCTTGATCCTGTATTATTACCTACGTTTGAATTTGATCTTTGGTAAACTACATTTTTCCTTATCCTTATATTCATTGCTTATGAGTAGGTAGATACTTACCTAAGTAGCTATAAGAACAATTACTGTAACTGAAGGTACCCATTGTATTTTATTTTTGGGCTAGCTAATGGATGCGTATGTAAGTAGCTTTGAGAGAAAACTTAGATAGGACTTTTGTTTCGACCTTTATTTCAAAGGATTTTTTATTACAGCAGTTTATCTGGTTACGTTATAAAACTTCGAATCTATCTGGATGTCAACTATTCGTCGTTGGTTAAAAAGCCGACTCAAAGTTTACACAACCAACAACGCCAAATACGACCTCCGTGTTTCCATATTTCACATTTTTTTCTCAACCCCAATATGGAGGCAGCATACATGAAAGCAAAAAGTCGGGATTGCTTGTTTAAATGGAAGGTCACTGCGCCCTGCCTTTGAAAGCTGTGTAACAAACAATCGCATTCTTTTTGATGTTGTTTACTTTAAGTCTAGTTTATTGGATTCTATTGGATAAACCACCCGAGTGGAAATTGTGGAGTGGCAATACTATTATGATTTTACTGCTGGCAAGTCTTATAAAATATAGTAATTGGTAAACGAGGTCTTGAGTGGAGACAGCGACTCTGCAAAGGTAATGTAGGACGCCCTAAGGAGGTGGAGTGAAGATTTGCGAAAAGCTGCTAGAGGGGGACTATTAGGGTTTACAAGTTCATTAGGGGAGGCCTACGGCCAGTAGTGACTGGTGGTCTAGTTGGTAGTGACCCCGCCTTCCGATCCTAAGGACGTGGGTTCAAATCCGGTCGTGTACCAATGGATTTTTCTGTGCGAAAAATTTATGTTAGCTATACCAGTACTCTCAAACGGTGAAGGAAAACATCGTGAGGAAACCCGCGGCTTAGTCAGCTTCGCACGTATAGACCATGTCTTTCCTGTGGACAAGGTCGAATAAGCTGAGAGGATGGAATAGGTGCTGGGCAAGCCTACTCCATATTAATTCGTCCCGGGCACTACAGCGTGAAGGTAAAAAGTTGCCTCCTGACGCTGTATAAATCATCTACTATAGTAGATGGTTAAAGGCCTTACGGCCAGTAGTGGACTTCTATGGGCTGATGATGTTAATGAAGAAACCTTCAAAATGACTTAAAATGCAACGAATTTTTTTTAACGTTCGTAATCGATCGTCGGAGCTACCTATTTAAAAAACACATTAAAAATCATGTTAAAAAGTACATGTACGATGGTACGGAACCTTTCGTGTGCGAATTCGACAAATGCAAATAGGTACATGCATAAACCTTGACAAACGTAAAAGGTGACAGTCGGGTGCCGGGAAAAAGGTTTGTGGACGCGCGAAATGTAATAATACGCACACACTTGGGCCGACCCCACATAGAGTGGGATAAGGGCAGGAAGATGATGATGATGATGATGACTTGGTAATTTGCAAAAATAAACTCGGTGCTGTTTGAGAGACCACGGGTAGGTAGTGCAGTAGGTGTCTAAAATAGGGGTTAGGTAGGTAGTTAAGAGTTAAAATCACAAAAATGTTTGTCCTAAGTGGCAACTGAACCCACAACTTACAGTGCAAAAAGTAGAGTTACTAACTAACAGAACCATGAGACCAGTCAACATATTATACGAGTACAGGTATGTATAATCCTTTGTCGTGACTGACTGACCTATGATAGACAACGCAGAGCCTAGATCGCTGGTCTTAGAGGCTTCAAATTTGGAGGGTGCATAGATACCTTATAGCTCTTAGACGTACACTAAGAAAGGATTTTAGAAAATTTTGACCCTAAGGGGTGAAAAGGGGTAAAACGTTTGTATGAGAAATCGTATTCCTTGAACTTTCAAACCTTACATTTAGCATAAATACTCTTCATTAAATTAAAGAAAAGTCTATGCTAAAATATTTTCAAAACCCCCAAAACGGGGTGCAGGGGTTGTTAAAGATTACATGGGATTTTTTTACGGGTGGACCTGTAAAACGTTGTGTATGGGTCGATAAAGAGTCGAAAAATGTTTAGTGGTTGGTACGATTTTCTTAAAACTCTATTTAAGTAACAATGAATAATTATTATTTTTACAGTACAAATGAAAAAACCTATATTATGATTATTTTTCATATGTAGTGTTTCACCAATAAATAAAGATATCATTATTAAAACCTTTAGAACCAAACCAAAGGGAAACCAATTAATATTCGTGGAAGTGGATTACTTATCAATCGGTCTAGTTAGTAGGAAGTTCTTGCTGAGACAACTTTACCCTCTATCACAGAATGAGTGAGCAGAGTAAGAATATTAAATTCGAAGTTACTAGAATTAACAGAGACAGCTTTCAGACAAAATTATAGAAAAGGCATCAGTATTTATTTATGAAGGAACAGTTAACCAAATGAAAGTGACTTCAAAAGAAGCTGTAGGAGCATCTTGTAATAAAAATTATGATCAAAGCACAAAACGCCTTCAATCTTCATTCACGCCTCCATTACTCAAAAGCCTTGTAATGAGATCTCGGGCTGAAAATAGCCAAAATCCATACAAGTTATGAAGGAAATAGTTTACCAACCCTCGGCGGGGTACCTACCCATATAAACATGCCTATTTACAGTGTCAATACTACGGAGTATTTTGAAACCGGCTGTTGCTCACAAAGGCCAATTTTGGTATCTAAGTAAAGTTCTATTTTGCTTGATAGTAATTGATCGGACCCTAATTGGTAAACTCACCCTATCTAAACAACACAGAAACCATGAAGTATTCATTGTGACGACAGGGTTCTTTTGGGACACTTTACAAAAGGAATATTACGACCTTTCTTCAGTTAAGAAGTTCTTGAACATGTATTGTTGCAACTGGTTACGGTAGCTGTATCTACATTCTTCGTCTACTTGTGTAGTTCTATAAACATGATTGTAAAGGGATCATTGTCCAAAAAAAAAGCCAAGCGTGGTTTCTTACCTGTATCTTGCACGCTTGGTCGTGTTACGAACAGGTGTAAATGCAACGTAGATTTAGGACGTGTCCAAGTGATCCCCGTGATTTTATGGAATAAAAATGTTGACTTTGACTTTGATTATCGAACCAGTGTGGTGAAAGAGTTACAGTGCCTACATCAACGTGGTAAAAACAGGCTGCGGCTTGTTGGGCATAGGCCTCCCCTCGTTTGTGCCATCCAACATGGTCCTGTGCAAGTCTAATCCAATTACGACCTACGATCTTGACTATATCGTCTTCCCATCTCGCTGCCGGACGTCCCATATTTCTACCTCTATGCCGTGGCAGACGAGTTCAAGGCTGAGACGCAAGAGGTGTGGGTTCGATTCCCGCTACGGGAGAAATGTTTGTATGTTCTGCAAATATTTCTTCTGGGTCTCGGTGTTGTGGTATATTATGTATGTATTTACAAAAAAAGTATATAAGTATTCTTTCAGCTATCTGGTGCCCACAGTACAATCTTTACTTAGTTTGGGGCTAGATGGCGCTGTGTGAAATGTCCACAACTATTTATTATTATTATAGCTACACATCGGCCACCATTCGGTTTTCGCCTTATTCCACCGGTCTTCACCACCCCTCGCAATGTGTTCTGCCCAGTTCCATTTGAGTTCCATAATGCGGTTCCCGATATCTTGTACTTTAGTACGTCTTCGGATTTCCTTATTAGGAATCCGGTCTATAAGTCGAATGCCGAGACTGGCGCGCTCCATGGCTCTCTGTGCAACTCTCATCCTGTGCACGGCCTCCTGCGTGAGCGTCCATGTCTCGGCACCGTTGCTCATGGTGGGCAGAACACATTGGTTGAACAAGCGGGTCTTCAGACACTGTGGAATATTGGTTGCCTTAAGAATGTCGACGAGCTTGTCGAACGCAGCCCAGCCAAGTTGTATTCGTATTGAAATCTCCTTTTGCTGGTGCTCCTTACCAAAAGAAAGAATACACAAATCACATATTTTTAGAGCCTTCGTAACTCAATGCAAAATCCCCAATAACTCTTGCTATCTGAAGCTGAAATTGCTGCTAGACAGTCAAGATTCTTTATTACAAACAAGGCAAAAATCATCTAAGCTTTTCTGTAAACGTTCGTTTCGCTTTTGTGAGAATGTCATCCCCAAGAACTTACAAAATTATAACTTCGCCGTTTGTTTCGCTGACAGAAAATAGATCTGTTTTACCAAAGTTGAAGTTTGTTGAAAGAGCTCACAGCCTTATGCATTTCATATTTGAAAGCTGTCGGTCCAATCATTTCACACCAGCTTTAATTAAAATTAAGTTCCTCTTGAGTATTAAAACAGATGATTGAACTCAAAACAATCGCCCACGTTTCACGTGTTATCCAATTTTCAATTACGTCGGAGGTCACGTGACGCTGCCGAGCACTAATTGATGGGATGAGTACCTAGTGTACTGTGACACGTCATCTGTTGAAGTGTTCGACCACCGCGCCGGTTAGAATTGATTGGCCTCTCGCTGCACTCTTGTCGTATTGACCTCAATGGAGATATCTTGATTTGACAAGGTTCGATTTTTGAATGCTTTGTTTGATTATCAAAAACTAGCTTTCGCGTGCCGCTTCGCTCGCTTGGTATCCGGACAATAAGTAGCCTATATGTTATTCCAGCAGATATACTATATATATTCCAAGTTTCATTCAAATCCGTTCAGCAGTTACGGCGTGATTGAGGCACAAACATACATCCTCACATTCACACATCCATACATCCTCACAAACTTTCGCATTTATAGTATTAGTAGGATATCGAAATTTTAGCACTGTGACTTTTAGAAGTAGCACATTTTAGGAAATAATAAAAACTGATATTTCGTTTTAATTTTTTTGCGGTCAATATTATTTCGAAACTTTGATTATGTAATATAGATAAAGAATATGTACAATAAAAAATAAAGTGTTCTAACTATTCGGTATGTATCATAGACGTGTACATCTTTTTAACGATCTAACATATAAAAAAACATTTTAAAATGAACCTAATACAATTGGTTCAAACATTGTTCTGTCATGGATCTATCAGTAGGAAGAAGTATTGTAAAAAAATACGCCACACGCTGAAGACAAAATAATACAATTGGGCCACCTACTTCGGGTATTGATGCAGTTCTCTAGATGCATTTCTAGCGTTCCGTACCCAAAGGGCGCCAACTGGTACACGGAACATTTATGTATTTGTACTATGGGACGGAACCCTTCGTGTGCGAATTCGACTCGCACTTGACCGGTTTTATTTGTATTTTTATCATTTTGTCGAATGTCGTAGGTAACCGTAATAATACGTTCTGAGGTCGTACAAAAAAGTATAAATTATGGCATCAGAAAACAGTAGATTGTTATACAAGGGGCTTAAATGAATGAGCTTTAGCCAGGGCAGGGAGTAAACAGAAACAGAGTTATAATGGATTTTTAGCGCCGTGTGTTACACTTTACTTTTAACTACGATTGCGAGAAAATAAAATAATCCAATACAATATTATCTATGGTCGCCAATTCAATTTGTAATTCGAGAAAAATTCTAAAGATTTCGCGCCAATGCCTTTTTTTTCTTCTGTAGCCGCAACGCAATGCACGCATTCTACTGAAGAGATCGCAATATCTAGTTCCATTTTCAAAAATAAAATATTCTTCTTTTTTTATGATACAGTAATAAGTCGAATCTTGATTAATGATTATTCTACTTATGAATAAAGACTTTCGTCTTTGTAGGCTCGTTGGTAACAGACAAAAAATATTATATAATATATGTAAATAATAAACATATTATGCTATTTTATCCCCGCTCTGGTAGACTACACTGACGGATTTTTTGAGCAAGAGGAGTGAAAAAATCGTTTATGTATAATTATTGACACAGCTTGTGATTTATAAGAATTGCGTGTTCTATAATATTTTCCTTATTTTCTTCT
The DNA here is from genome assembly GCA_949320045.1 of Scotopteryx bipunctaria. Classification (NCBI taxonomy): domain Eukaryota; kingdom Metazoa; phylum Arthropoda; class Insecta; order Lepidoptera; family Geometridae; genus Scotopteryx; species Scotopteryx bipunctaria. Next base: position 10,625,291 of record OX439440.1, read on the forward strand.
CAGGTACTTCGCCAGTGAAGTCCGGACACATTTTACGCGCGTGTTACGGAAAATGAGTGCCAATGTTTAAGAAAACATACAAAACTCGTTACATTCGGGTGATTCTAAAGGCAAGAGCGTGGAAGAAGGCGCCGATGAAGTTGTTAAAGTGGAAGAAGAAGATGTCCTCGAAAGACCAGGAGTACGATCTGGTGACCAACGATGAATACGACACGAGGATCCCGCTGCATCCTGATGAGGCTTTCACCTATGGGATCACTTTTGAGGCTAAGGTATGTTTTCTAGTTTTCCTCACAACTTTCTCACAATAATACTTTATTATACTAATAATAATATTTCCCATAGTGTTATACATCTCATATCTCATATTCTCATATATATCCAAACTCACAAACTTTCGCATTTATAATATATATATATATATAAAGTTTGGATGTTTGTGCCCCAATCACGCCTAAACGGCTGAACGGATTTGAATGAAACTTGGAATATACATAGTACATGTACTGGATTAACATATAGGCTATTTTTTGTCCGGCTACCATGCGACCGAAGCCGCGGGCGGGAGCTAGTTATATTTTCTCATAATATATTAGAATACTAATGGAACGCCCGCGACTTTACGTGCGTTCAATTTTTTACACAAATTTCGCCTTTTCACTGAGTCTTTTAGTAGCTGTTTTTGTTGTCTATACTTACATGACGCTGTTGTTGCAAGTGACGCTGTTGTTAATAGTTTATAGGTTTGCTCAGCACCTATACAACTTTAATAATTTTATTTGCATTATAAAACGTAATTAAATACAAAATGTTGATAACAAAATATTCAAAAACTTTTGTCATTTCAAGAAGGGTTGGCTCCCAATTTCGCCGCCAATAAAGTATAGGGGGACGTAAAAGTCACCCTGTTAAGGAAATTTAGAATTTTGTGAATTGGGGATCCGCTGTTGGCTTAACATTATCTGAAATAACCAAATAACCGTTTTGCTTGTTATTAGAGGAGTCTTATGACACCATTTGAATAAGTTTCAAAATTTGTATATTTTTGTAATTACTGTGATAACAATTCCTTATTAAACCGTCGAGCCCTCTACGAAAACTAACTCTACAACGATGTAAATATGTAGGTAAACAAGTAATAGCATATCCAAGAGAGCATTCTACTCCCCACCTTTCCTTCCGGCAAAGGCTTCTAAGCCTGGATTACACAGGGTCTATACTGTGCCCGCTACGTGCGCCCGACAAAAGGTTATCTCTATCGAATATCGTGTCGACCTTCTTAACCAATTATTCCATTTAAACGAATTTAATAAAAAGGTTGTCGTAAATATCTCTTTATCGAATCAAACTATCATAATACCTTATTTAAAAACACCCCCACCTAGTTACATAGGTAGGTATAGTTAATATCAAAAGTTGATAATACTTTTCTAATAATAAGAAATGCTGTATTGCTAATTCATTTACTTACATAATTATGAGCTCTACTTCGAAATATATAGAAACGAAAAGATAAAACTATTTAGTTTTTATAAACAGATGCTTATCAGTTAAATATAATTATAAAGTATTTTAATGTAATGTAATTTAATTAGACTGGAATTAACTAAAAGAGTTCGTACATTGTGATCTCAACTTATTCACATAGTTGCGTCTCAAAATACAATTAGTCGTCGTCTTGATGAAAGAACCCGAAACGAGACGTGCGTTTGCTTTTACAGAACCCGTTTTTACCCAATTACTTTTCACACTCCCTCGCTCTGTAAGGTAAGTAATAAAAATTGGTCCTGTGTAAAGAGGATCGAGGCCTGGGCTTTCTCGGACAAGGCTCTATTGAAGTGACGGGGCACAATAACGCGGTCACAAAGAGCCTATTCATAGATTTGGGTCCGTTACGCACCGGGCGGGTACTGGAAAACTGTCCCCCAACGCTTTAGACTTAGCACTATATGAATGTAATACGAGTATCCGCCAGATCTCTACGCTATTCCCATGGGCTCATTGTGAGTGCTATGTAGATTTTTCTTTAGCTTATCACTTAAAGGTAATTTTACAGCAGAAAATCTTAGTTTTGGTTGTACTGAATTTTTTATTATTTGAAGGCTATATTTGTGCGGAAGTTTTTTTTTATAAAGAACTACTTCTCTCAACTACTACGTCTATTCTTCAACGAAAACTAATTCTGTTGTCTGTTCTCATGAGAGAATGAAATGACAATTTTTTTATCACGAAATGCAGGGAAATTGGTCAGCTGAATTTATGTTTCATAGCTTCTACATAGCCACATAACGAACCATTCATATTCGTACAGACCACAGCGTGTTGTCCAGCACCAACCACCCGTATGAGCGCTCGAAACCATCGTCAAATGGAAAATACACAGTGACGCATGAGGCAATTTGTCCGACATGATTGACAAGATTGATCTCAAATCTCGCTATATGTTCGCGTTCACAATGCTACTGCAAAGACATTATCGGAAAACGATTTTGTGAAAATATTTTTGACCTTAGCGCCAGCGCAGCGTATTTTGTCTTTATATCTACCCACTTTGTAACACGACATGAATTAAATTTCTTTGCGACTTGCCGGCATTTGCCTCGTGACGTTGCGTGCCGCGTGCCGCGTGCCGCGTGCCGCGTGCCGCGTACCACGTGTGGTATGGAACACTTACAAGTTTGAACATTCACGGCAGTTAATTAATTTGTTCAAGTTCCAACTTATATAAACTCACTGTATGTTTATGTATACACAAAGTTAATACAATATTGTTTAGCTTCATCTTAAATCCTAGGCACTACCGACAATTAAAGTGTTTACGATCTGTAACATGCCATACATCATAATTGTTTCTCTGTTATCTTGCTGGCAATTCATTTTAATTCTGAGTTCCAACTAAAGCGCATAATTTGCCGTAAAAATGCAGTCAATGTCCCTATCGTAGCGGCATCACAGCACCGTTGCATTTGCGTCATTACCGCGTTTTAGATAAAAAACTTAGGCAAGCCTGACTCAGTGTTGTGACTCAAGCTCATTATAATAAATAGTTATGTTCGTAGTCAGATTGAGTTTTGCATTTTTTGATGATGAATCCTACTATGGTGCGTTTTTCATCGCAGTTCAACTTGTAGCTATGATACCGGTAGTAGGTACAGTAGCAGACATTAGGTAATGTACCATAACTTTTACATTCCGTTCTCTTCATCATCATCTCCTTGCTACCACTTAAGAGGCTTAAGAGGCACTTACATCAGGCTCTCATATTCGAGCACCAAACAAATATCATTTGAGATTTTTTACACTCTTTTGATATAATCAGTAAACATACATTCGTCTCCAGATCAAAATGCAAAATACTCATTTCCATCTTTATAAGAAAGTCTTATTCACATTGCGATATTTTAACAAAATTTTCTTGAGCCAGCTCCTGCGCAAACAATCTCAATTTTATGTGAAATCCTATCCAAATATTAACTTTGATTTAAGGTATATTAAGACAGACAGTTCATTTTTTGGATTGTATCTTTTGATAAAAGGAATGGAAAAAGATGGCTACAATCTGAATGCATTCAAATCACAATGGCAAAGTCTACATTTCGAGCGCAGAGAATGGAAAATAAATGGAAGACCTAAGACTCGATCTCGGGAGAGACAGTAAGACACTATAAGTAATTAAAAAAATCTTTTGCTTTGGTATTACATAATATTAATCTTTTACATTGTGTACAATGTAATCTCAGTTACCTACCGGATGTCAGAAAATATTTAAAATATTTTGTATATTTATATTTTTCAAAGTAGATATAACGAGAACAATCGTTCATAAATAAACTGCATAAAAATTACCACATCAATTTTCCCCTTCTATGTTTTTGTTCTATCCAATCCATCCTAGGTTGCCTGGCAGAGATCACTTTTAGCGATAAGGCTGCCCATTGTTTATACCATTATTTTTGTCTATTTTGTAAGTTTCATGTTGTGTGGTAAACAATCAAAGTGTTTTCTATCTGCATTATGTTGATAACGCGGTGAACAGTTCAGTGAACATCGGTGCAGAATGTCAAGTATCTACTTAGCACAAATTATTAATTATAATGACACTAATTTTATGATATTTTATTCAGAAACAGGTGAAAAGAATTAACATAGGGTTTCAGACACTTTGATAGCGAGCTCGCAATATATTCACCTAGGGTTTAAATATAAGCTTGTACACTCGATTAGATAAGGCATTTTTGATTTTGATATCAACTCAACGACTTACGAGCTACTAGACTAACGATTACTAACTAGCGAGTTGCAACGTATGCTAGGCCCCGCATTTTGTACACTACGATTGACTTTCAGCAAGTAGCCACTCTCATCGCGTGGCCGGGTGAGGCAAGTTGAGATACTGTCGTGCGAGTACACAGTGCCAGTAGCTGTCTACTGTTAGGCCAGCAGCTCGTAATGTGTAACTAGCCCATAAAATGTTCGGCCAACGTCGACGCTAGAGGCTAAACGCACTTCGTCTTGATTTAATAATGTGATAGGACTTTTGGAAGACAGATTTAATAGGTACAAAGACCGTGCACCTTCCTTCTGCCCCCTTATTGATGGGTTCCATTACGGATTCAACTTTGCTCGTTTTCACTTAAATAAATCTTTTCTACTATCTTACTAATATTATAATCCGAAAGTTTGTAAGGATGTGAAAATGTTTGTATGTTTTTTTTATGCCTCAATCGCCGCGTAATGACTGAGCCGATTTCAAAGTAACTTGGATTATAGTGGAATACTAACATAGGCTTTTTTTATTTATTAACAGAAATAAACTTACAACTATTACAAATCTAATTTAGAAAATACAAAAGAAACAGTCGGACTATCTAAAGGCCGTTGCAAATTGTCTATACATAAGCTACTTTCATGTAGGTGCTTTTTAATGTCTTGGACAACATACTTCTTTGTGCTCGAATAATAATTAAAGGATTGTTGTATAGGCCAAAAGCAAACTAAACTAATGGCAAGCGAGTATGTATGTGCCTTTTTACAAAAATGAAACACTTCCCAAACGTGGTCATAAACAAGTGCGAATCGAATACATAAATGTTTCTTGTATGGGCCCCCTTTTTATTATTATTTGTTGTTATAGCGGCAATAGAAATACACACTCTGTGAAAATTTTAACTTCTATCTATTACGGTTCATGAAATACAGCCCGGTGAGAGGCGGACGGACAGACAGACGGACAGCGGAGGCTTAGTAATAGGGTCCCGTTGACAACTTTTGGGTATGAAACCCTAAAAACAGAACCAAAGTATGGTTCCACGTTTAAGCGCTCGTGGCGTAGCTAGCTTAAGCGTTCTTGATTGATCGTTAAAGTTAAGCAACGATATGCGCGGTCACAAATTGGGATGGGTGACCGCAAGTGGCATTACGAGCTGAGCGCTTGTTCTTGTTCCGATATGAAACTTCAGATAGAAATGCAAGTACAACGCCAAAACTTTTGATAGATACCTAAACTTTTTATCAATGCAATCTAATTCAATATTTAAATATAAGCTGTAGTCTTTGTATTAACCTACTGTGAAGTTTTATCGACCAAAAATAAATGCACAGTTATTCCAACACCTAAATTAAAAATCGTGTGTACGTAATTTATTCACGAAATGGTGCAAGGGACCACATGCATACCTAACGGGTTGCTGACTGATATAATTCATAAAGTAAAAAAATATGTGCGAGCAAACCGGTACCTACTCTTATTATGTAATGTATGAGGTAGAGGCTGGACAAAGAAAAGGTGAAAAGAAGTGAATGCAGAGATTGTGGCTGGCAGAAGTGAATGGAAGAAGAGAACATGCTGTGCCGACCCCACATTGATTGGGATAAGGGCAAAAAGGTGATAATATAATGTATGATCATTATTATAGTAGTAATATAACGTATAATATACTGGTCGAGGTATAAACACTGCATTTAGATAAATACAGGTATTTGATATGAATGATTCGATATTTCATTGTGTGTCAGATTACTTGTAAATCCTTTGTTGATGCAATAAGTTTATTGGTATTGAATTCCACAAACTGCTACGTAATGTGTACTACACAGCTAAGTCATCAGTCATCATTCATTCTCGTCAGTTGCAAACATGCGATATCGATTCCTAGAATGCTTCATGAAAGTTTTAAACCCAAATTGCATTTTGAATGATATCATGATCATCATTCTATAGCAGCACTGCTGGATATAGGCCTCCCCTCCTAATAAGCGCAATCGCCCCCTTCTTCGGCTTGACGCATCCTGTCTCTGCCAGCAGCCTTTCGCAGATCTTCAATCTACCTAGCCGGAAGACGTCCTACATTACGTTTGCCGAGTCGCGGTCTAAACTCAAGAAATTTACCCTAGCGGTGATCAGTTCTTCGGCAGATATGACCAGCCCACTGCCACTTCAGTTTGCTAATTCTCTGAGCTATGTCGAAAACTAGTATTCTGTCGGATAATTTTGAATGTAATTAGGAATAAACATCGTTTGTCATCTGCGAGAGCATTACCACTTTTTGTTTGGATACCAAGCGAGCAAAGTCGCGGACGGCTTGCTCTTCACCAAGCAAAACCACTGATTTTAGGTGTGGTTTTCCACCTATCTGATACAATTTAGAAATGTACGTGTTTTTCAATACTACATTTTTTATTATATATACCTAGTTGAGATAGGAAGTGTGAAACATAAACGTTTTTAAATGTCGCACATGCTATAAGCTTCCTACGTATTTAATTATCGTTATGTCATTTCATTATCAGAACACCTGTTTCCTTATTAATTGAAGAACGTTTCACATATGGAAGAACTGCAAATAAGTGCATTTAATGATACATCGATGGCATAATTGTGTACACCTGGGTCATTCATTATGGCTGTGTCGTAGCAATGTAATTTTCGCAGTTGCCTTTTTCAAATCACTGAACAAATTACATTTACTACCTGTTTTATAGCTTTCGATAGTTAGCTCCCAAGATTCTCAAGGGGAATCCTGGTTGTTTTTATCTTCCTTGGAGAATATTGAGTGTTTGTTTAAGATTCTGGGTTACACTGGGGACACTCAATATTCTCAAACAACTCAATGATCGTCCAAAACATCCAAGACTCCCTTTGAGAATTTTGGGTCTCAAAGGGAATCTTGGGTCTTTGGAGGCCTCTCTATGAGAATTTTGCGTGTCTGAAGATTCCGGATCATCAAAATCCATACATAACTTTTGGACATCGGTGAGCGTGTGCACGCTATTATATTCGTAACCCATTACCATGTCGTGTCTTTACTAAGATAAATATTATCCATTTCTTATAAAGTTCTTTTAATATGGCTTTTAATCAAACTTCGTCTCAATCTTCCTAAACATTTTGACATCGTTCAACTCTTCTTCAAATGATCCCGAACTAAAAGAATGGTATTAGATAAGTCGTTATCAAAACTTTGAAACGCGACGCTCAGTATTGGTTTAACAAGTTTGTTTAGGAACTTGGGACACAGTTCGCGTAGTGAAGATATTGTTTTCTGTATTACTTATTCAGTTTAGTATGGCTCAAAATAGTGAATTTATTCGGGAAACGCGCGTTTATCCACAGGTGTTCGGTTTTTAAGGATAAGTTTTTATATAATAAATAAATAATAATAAATAACACCCAACAGTCACATACATAGTCCTGACCCCACATTAGGATTCCTTGTGTCGTGGGTATCAGAAACTACGAGTACCATGGTACCACAACACCCAGACCCGGAAGGAATATTTGCAGAACATGCAAACATTTCTTCGAGGCCGTCACAGAACACGACATGAACAAGAGTATCTTTTATAATACCACAAAAATTTATTGATTTGGATGAAAATATACCAGTTTTATCCTAGATGTAAGTACCGTCATCATCAAAAGCGACTGCTGGACATAGGCCGACTCCACATGTAATGAAATAAAGCAGGGGCATGTTGACGATACCCTTTTCTTCCACAGTATTCATTGAATGTAATAAACTCAAGTTTCTTCAATTCGCATTTATCCAAGATGTAGGTAAGTACTTAGTGTTATTTGCACGAGCGTGGTATTGGCAACACCGCGAGGCTTCCATTCGATAGGAAGGCCATTTGAATGCTTCGCGACGTCGTATTATAATGCCATGCCAGGTTGTTGCGATCGTGTCGCATTACAAATAGCTACACCACGCCTCTGTGGTAGGTAGGTACGCATCTATACCTACAAGTCAGCAATTAATGAGAATGATGCTGAATAATAGAATTATGCAATAGCAAATGAAACTCGGAGCCTTTGAGGCGCACTTTAAATCTTTTTACCACACTGGTTCGAAAGAACTAGTGACAATAACTAGTAGTAGTACACCTGAATTAAAATATCGATAATTTCATCAAAATCGGGAACGAGACTTCTTTGAGTACTTTTCGCTATTCGTCATAGCTTCGGATTTGGCCATGTACGCCTACTTGAAAATTTCAACCTATATTATGTATTAAAAAAATATAGATTTGTACATACATACATACATAATTATCACGCCGATATTCCTAATGGGGTGGGCAGAGCCACAAGATAAGAAAACTTGCAGCCACTTCTAATTTACTTCTAAGATGGATATGGATAACCTGAAGAATTGATTTGTAATACTGCATAATATATTACAATACACCAATAGATGTGCATCCGGTTTAGTTTTCGCGACAAAGCTTGGTACGTATCTGACAAAGATATTAAGCATATTTTTGCATGGTGTTTTGTAAGTACATTTTGCAAAGCTCACGTAGCACGAAGGTGGCAAAGAAGCATTTGAAATAATATATTCTTTTTAAACCTGAAGCGAGCGAGCTTCACTTTAAGATATTTCTGATAAATTGTGTCGAATTTATTATGTGAATGCGTGGAAAGTGTAGCAAAAGTAACTTCCGTTTTATTCAGTAGAAAATATTTTATATTTTGTGGAAGAAGATATATTTTACGCAGACAAATGTTCGGAATCCGCTTATTCCTAAATATGGAGTAGAATTTATTTACTATTTAGATGTTCGTCATAAAATCTTTCATAAAAATTATCTATATAATTTTTATTTTTTGAATCTGTTATGAGAGTTTATAGAATATTTCCAAAATTTACTACTGTGGGTTGTCTAGCTCGTGGGTCTTTTACGTGAAAAATTACCAATTCCGAAGAGTTTTTTGGCTTAACGACAGCAATGTTACCCACTGCTATGTTTTTTAATCTTTCGCTGTAACTGAGTCAGCTCCTGACTAAATGAATTTTATGCAAATTTGGATCCACGTCTCCAAGTACATAATCCATGTAACAAGCAGTTAATCCAAGCTTTCGAGATTTATATGGCGTGATGGTTTGATTTATACATGGTCCGTGGAGCCCTTGTAATGCCATCGTAAAAAGTTGGGGAAAAGTATTTGGCTCAAATTTACTTTTATACAATTTTTTTAAATGCATACTTATTGAGACCATAATTATATTTTGATAGTTGAGTTGCTGTCAATCGTTTTATTCAGCGCACATTAATCCTTTCACCACTGATTCGAAAGAACTAGTGACACGAGACACGACTAGATAGGTAGGCTAAAAAAATTAATGGTATCTACCCAAATATTTTTTTAAAAATAAATTATATGTTAAATAATTTCTTATAAAGAAAAATAACGAATTAGTATCTGTCACGAAATTATTTATAAAAAATTTCAGGGCATACAGTTTTATTACATTTGATTGTACCTACCTACCTATAAATAATCACAAATAAACTAACTTATTTATACAAGCCTACACAGCTGAAGGGATCCCTACTCTTCATCATCCTGTCACTTCGATTCAAAATCCAATCCTCGTGAAGCTATCTGACGCCAAGGTCTATTTATTACTTTTATTCAAATAACTGAAGGGCTGCAAAAGGTATTTTCACATTTTGCTTTAATTTATTTTTATAGTTTGGTGATAATGAATTTAACTTCTGTAGTCCATTGTTTAAACTTTAAAGTTTACAATTTCAAATTCGTCATTTTTATATTATTTCCTGGCTGACAGTCTGATAGATGTATGCGGGTAGGGAATTGACTAAGGTTTTTTATTTATGATCTTCCAATTTTGGGCACAAATCTCAACACGACCATTTCACGATCCGGAAATTCCACCCCTTTTCAATGTAAAGACAAGAACGACGAAAGTTATAAATATTGAATGATTTTAATATCGGTGGTCGAGAGTTTGGAAAGTGCACATGAAACTGTTATAAAATCCTGAGAACGATTCAGTGGATAGACTAGTGCTTTAATACCTTAGGGTCTCGATTCTCAACTTCCACTTCTATTATTGAAGAACTCGACTATCTGAGATTATTTTCATATGGGACGTTTTCATTCAGTTTCTCTAAGAAAAATTAAAGCTAGATAAATCTAAGGTAATGCTTGAAGTTCACGAGCACAGTGTCTAATTTGTTGCTGAAAGCTAGAAACGTGGCTAGCTTGAGATGAGATACTATGGCTTCACATAAAGTTTAAATTTTGTGAAAAGGGTAAACTTGATGTAGCTAATAGTAATAAATAAATAGCACCCAATAGTCACATCCACAGTCCTGACCTCACTCTATTGTTCCATAAGTCGTGGCTATCAGAAACTAGGAGTACCACACTACTATGGAAATAAAGATTATTGGATATCCAAATCAATTTTCAGATGCCTACGATAAGAGTGTGACAGTTCTGGGTCTACTTTGTCAGCCATTAGGTTCGCAGTCAACACTGTGATTTTAACAAGGGGTCCACGAACCCTTGTAATCCGTTTACGCGTCGCGAGAGCTCTTGTGGCCTGACTGACGACGTTTTGTCAAACGACTCAACTACTTAGCTCTCTCTCTCCTCCTTGTTCAAATATTTACTTTCTTAGCGGATACTTTCAACTCGATTTAACCTCAATTCGATATACTGGATTATTAGTATTTAATATTAACTAAGGCTATTGAGACAAAAGCAAGGTTGCTATTTCTTTCTTTCTTTCTAAACCTCAATCCATAACAACGTCTAGATTTATTTTGGATGTCAAATTATTTCGTCTAATAGTAAAGAGCCCACATCCACCCACTGTTGGGTTTATCAAAAAATAATGATGAATTCTTAGGAGGCTTACTAACAATGTATCAACGATATCAGTGATTTTAATGAGCAAAGTTTCGCCATTGAATGAGAATCTACTTTTGTTGGCGCAAGAAATTGATTTTATATGCCTTATCCATTATTTCCAAATAACTCAACAAATTATTAAAGATTTGGTACTTTAAGTTTTATTAAATCAGGGTTTCTCAAACTTATGGCTCCACGTACTCCTGTTAAAGTTTCTAGAAGACAGCGAACCCCTAACACCTCCCCCCCCCCCCCCTATCTTTTTTATATCAATGTGATTAAGCTTGTTTCTTGTCGCAAATTGAGCCAATTTTGCACAAAATTTAAACCTTAATTCTGACTCAGCATCAAGCCGATTTCTGTATTTCGTTTTTATCATGACCAGGTGTGAAAACCCAGTCTCACATAAGTCTGTTGTAGCGAAGGGTAAAAGGAAATTCACCGCTTTGCGTGACACTTCGAGATATTCTTCCTGTCTAGCTGCCCAAGAATCAATCAAAGATATCCTTTTTAAATCAGATTGAAAAGTTTCATCTACGGACATTTCTAGTAATGGCTTCTGTTGCTTATTACTCGCAAAGTCCCTACCGTCGTAATGGCGAACCCCTAGGGGTTCGCATACCTCACTTTGAGAAACCCTGTGTTAAATAATAGACAAAAAACTTATTAAAAATTTTATACATTCTTTTGTTCTCCAGGTAATAAATGCAGTCAAATTCGAGTTTTCCTTTGAAAGGTAATTTTATTCTGAAAATGTACTATGAAGCTTTGCGAGTGTCGTATTACTAACATAGTGTTCATTTCTTCCGCTGCCTTGCATATTGCGAATAATAATATATTTTATGAATATTAACCAAAATAAAGAACTAAGTATTACAAAATTGAATAAAATAACTTCTATATACTTGTTCTCTTATGTCTAATTTTCCAGTTAGTACCTATTTAGAAATTGGAAATTTCACCCAATAGAAAAAAAAACAATAAATATGCACCTATTCGTTTTTATTTCTTTCAATATAATCAAGCCTGAGCGTATGGATATAATCAATAAATTCAACGATTTTATTCCGACATCTAAGGGTAAGCGAATGAAATTGAAAAATCGTTTTTGTCTCTACAGAAATTCGAGCAATGACCATTTTATTGGAGTTGAATTGTTATTTTTATTAAAATAAAAAGGAGCGGGCGAAAGGTTTTCCTTCTGCTTTTATTTACTTAAGGGTACATTTAATTGACTTTCTTATTATAAAACGTTTTAAAATAAAATAAAGAATTACGAGGTTGTTTAAAATGTTTTGTCGATATCCCCCCCAAATCTCTTCTTCAGATATTTACCACTCCCTGAAGATAAGCTATTTACTTCATCATCAAAGCTGCCTAAATACGATTCCCAACTGAATTATGTACTTACTAAGTATACTTACCATAATTTATTTCAGTAGGAGCTTTAGAATCCCAAGGGAAACATTTTAACAGTAATTTAGAACCTATTTTAGAATTGTTTTGCTTTTGACAAAATGTTTATGATAAAGATTATAAAAATGCATTTTTGGGGTTCTGTACCCGAAGAGTGCAAACGGGACTGTATTACTAAGCCTCCAATGTCCTTCCGTCCTTCCGTCCGTCTGTCAGCGGGTTGTATCTCATGAACTAATAGGTAGAGAGTTTTCACAGAGTGTATTTCTAAAGCCGCTATAACAACAAATAATAAGAGTAAAATAATAGTTCGTAATCCTAAAGAAAAAACATAGAATGTGTTCAGCTGCTTCTCTCCCCGAGCATGTCGTAAAAATCGACTAAGGGATAGTATCCTCCCAACATGATGAGATACAATAAGCATGCATTCCCAAGGAGGGTTGACGTCAGGCAGGCGGCCGGTCATAAAACACCTTAGCCAGAACTCTTACAGCATGATCCGGATCATGCTGTGCCGACCGGATAAGGGCAGGAAGATGATGATGATGAATAGTTCGTAATCTTTGGTACTTACACACCTACTGTAAGTCTGAATAATGTATCCTGTTTATATAAAAAAAGTATTTTGGTAGCAACTGTTTGGAAGGACCTGAGGCGAGGATCGTCCATATAACAAGATTGAGATTTAGATGTACGATCTGAAGAAAGACATTACCATTCTTTTCAGTTCGGTAAAAAATAGTGTCGTCTATTTTTTACAGAAAGTTATTACCATTTTGTATATGTAAATAAAAACTAAGAATAGAATCATCATCATCCACAGTATATGCCCACTGTTAAGCTTGATCCTCCCTGCGCTTGTGCCATCCAACAGGGCCAAAATAGAATAAAACAAGTAATAAAACATTATACACAGGGACTTTGTTTTCTATGATCAAACGAAACTTGACAGCTCGTAACTTGTTTTAACGTACCTCGTCGCGTTTTTGCAATACAAAATTGTAATATAATGTGTAGAATACGATAACACGGTGATTCCACAAACGTGCCTGCGTTTGCCCACGTTAAGTTTTGTTTGATCATAGTAAATAAGGGGGCAGAACAGTATTTAGGTACATACACGGCCTCGGTGGCGTGGCGGGCGATTGCTCGGCAGAGACGGAAGAGGCGCGGGTTCAATTCCCGATGCGGAAGAAATGTTTGCATGATCTGTAAATATTTCTTCCGGGTCTGGGTGTTGTGGTACCATGGTACTTGTAGTTTCTGATACCCACGACCCACGACACAGGGAATCCTAGTGTGGGGTCAGGACTAATGTATGTGACTGTCGGGTGTTATTTATTTATTTATGACTAGCAGCCCGCCCCGGCTTCGCACGGGTATCTAACAAATTTGGATTTTTTAGGTCAATTTTTTACACCTCGGGTTACATTATTGGAGTTTTAGTAAGAATCCCATTTTTTTAATAAATTATAGCCTATGTTATTCCGTAATAATGTAGCTATCTACTGGTCAAAGAATTTTTCAAATTAGTTCAGTAGTTTCGGAGCCTATTCGTTACAAACAAAAAATCTTTCCTCTTAATAATATAAGTGAAGATTATTTATACATACATATACATACGCCTGTAACCTGGGTGGGCAGAGCCACATGTAATTATAAGAAAACTTGTAGGCACTCCTGATTCAAAGTCCCAAGACGGATATGGATATGATGAACCATGGTTGCAGGTGATCAGCCCATCGTCCATTTAGATGATCCATTATTTTGGAGAGGATAAGTACTATCTCTTAGTCGACTTTTACGACATGCTCGGGGAGAGAAGCAGCTGGACTCATTCTATGTTTTTTCTTTACTCCCAGTCCAGTAGAGAACAATAAATACCTAGTATTTAGGTACTATAGGTAAAATAACTGCACTGACCTGTCATCTGATAGGGAAGCTTAACGTCAAGAACTTTTTATTACGATAGCAGACAGCACTGTTAGGTAGGTAATTTAGTTAAGGTTTAATTTTTAGGTTTTTACTGTGTGTTACTTCTTCTTTTAACCATTCCCATCAAGCACCAAACTAAGCAAAGCTTGTACTATGGGAACAAGATGGCTAATAGAATACTTACATACTTTTTTTGTATATACTTACCTACTTATACTTATTACTTACATAATACTACAATACCCAGACCCGGAAGAAATATTTGCAGAACATGCAAACATTTCTCCCGTAGCGGGAATCGAACCCACGCCTTTACATCTTAGCCGAGCACTCACCCGCCACGCCATCGAGGTCGTCAATGTTTTTGATGTATTATGTGTGTATAAGCAGTAAACAAATATCTATGTATATTTACAATATACAAATGTAGCTACGTATACATCGACCATCGCAAACGATCCGAAAATTATTATTTCACGGTCCAATGCTTTTATGTTACTGTGCATGGAAATTAAAATGATGGGCATAAAAATAAGCATTTACATAAACACCATTAAGGAACTGTCCGGTAGCGTCGTTGTCGTTTTCAAGTCGCAGAATGAATAAGAATGAAGCTTAACTATAAAACGGATCCACGTGTCCAACGAGTGGATATTCCAGTATTTATCTATCTATCTAGTCGTGTCACTAGTTGTTTCGAACCAGTGTGGTGAGAGGATTTAAAGTGTGCCTCAAAGGCTTCTTTCGTGCACTTGACACATATTTTCGATCTTTTCAGGGTTCTACATGCAGGTTTCCTCACGATGTTTTCCTTCACCGTTTGAGAGTACTGATATAGCGCACATAGATTTTTCGAACAGCAAGATACATTGGCGCGTGACCGGATTTGAAACCACGACCTTATGATCGGAAGGCGGGGTCACTACCACTAGTCCACCAGTGCTCTCTCTTGCGGCGTTGGTCGACGCCGCAGGGGATGAAAGGGCTGGCTCTTGGAACCTTGCCAAATGGTCAAATTTTTTTGTTTAGCTGACTTATTTCTTTTCATTATTAATTTTCTAATTCGTAAACTTTACATAAATACACACATAATTATTATCACTCCCGTTTCCCTAATGGGGTGGGCAAGAGCCACAAGTAATCATAACAAAACTTGCAACCACTCCTGATTCTAAGTCCCAAGATGGATAATGGTGAACTAGCACTTGGCCGGTTTTTATTTAAATTATTTCGAAGTGTTTTTCTTCGTCGTAATCTATTAATGTCAACGAAATAAAATGCCAAATATTTATTGCAGGTTTACAAGACTATTATGAAAGTTTTTATTATGTAACTACAATAAAATCATTTGAACACATTGAATTAATACCTATTACGTAACGCGATCAAGTATGGAAGATACAGACACAGTAATGTGTGGCAACAAAATATATTTTAAACTACAAGAAAACTAGTAAAGGTACCAAAGAAATATTTTCTAATTGAATTCTTCAACGCTATAAGTATGCTATTACGAACGCGAAAACAAAATTGCCTTTGTTTTTGTATAACTATAGCTGCTTGAGTTGTAGGGACTGAAACATGACTCGCTTTCTTTTTATTCCTCTAGAAATAAAATACATTGTAATATGAATATTTTGTAACTAGAAACTGAAGGCACTAGGTAAAAAGCTGGTACGTGACTTTGTACGCTTATTTACTTATTTTTTTCATACAGTTCTAGATTTATAACTTTTTTTCCTATATTTTTTGGGATAAAGTAAACAAATCAAAAATAAATTTAAATTGATAGGTGGCCTACATAATAGCTACCCAGCAATGGGTGATACAAAATAATTATAATAATATTATCTTGGTAGGTAGTAGAGCTTCTTTGCTGGACTGGGAGTAAAAAAAATAGAATGTGTCCAGCTGCTTCTCTCCCCGAGCATGTCGTAAAAGTCGACTAAGGGATAGTATCCTCTCCAACATGATGAGATACAAAGATAAAATAAGCAAGTATTCCCAAAGAGGGTTGACGCCAGGCAGGCGGCCGGTCATAAAACACCTTAGCCAAAACTCTTACAGCATGATGCAAGGATCATGCTGTGCCGACCCCACATAGAGTAGCATAAGGGCAGGAAGATGATGATGTTTTTTTTTATACAGTCTTCCATTTTCCCGCAGTGTCCTCTAAGAGTTGAACACCAGAGTGATAAACCTTCCAAGTTTCATGCTTCTAGGGTTGTGCGTTTATTGTTGGTTGGTCAGTAACGTAAGAGGTTTGTATGTTTAGATACCTTGTCATGATTCTTCGATGTGGATTTGGTGTGCCCATGCTGGCCAGTCCTTGTTTAAGATCTTCTACGGCTAGGGCCTTTACTAGCAAACGCCCACGGAAACTGTGAGCGTTTGCTAAAGTATCTACTTTCAGGTGCATATCGTGTTTGAATAACATTGACACAGATATAGGTTTGTACTGAAAAATATGTATACCAAGTTTTAAGCAAATCGAACAAACCGCTTAATCTTACTTATATTATATATGCAAAAGTTTGTGAGTTTGGATGTTTGGATGTTTGTGCCTCAATCACGCCTAAACGGCTAAACGGATTTGAATGAAACTTGGAATATACATAGTACATGTACTGGATTAATATATAGGCTATTTTTGGTCCGGGTATCATGCGAGCGAAGCCGCGGGCGGCAGCTAGTAATTCCCATAAAATCTTTCTCCTTCGCCGTCAACGAAACTGGAGCTTCGTAACCAGTTACGAACTAAACATAATTCGTCCTAGTACGATACCAGTTACGAGAAAATACGTATTTTCCTTTACAGGAAACTGGTTTCGTAGAAAGAGACTTGTAGCCAGTTACGTAAGGGTTAACAATCATAAACTTTTATTAAATGTATTGAACAGTGTTTATGCTAAGTTTCAAGTTTGAAAGTTAAAAAAATACGGTTTTACATACAAACGTTTATACCCCTCTTCCCCTCACCCTTTACCCCCTCTATCCCTAAGGGTCACCCTCTTAGGGATGGTATGATTGTAAGATTTCCAAAATATATTTCTTTATGTACGTCTATGTGACATAAGGACGCTTATTTTTCGGAGATTCAAAAAACAAGTATTTATTTAAAAGAACAAAAAGCAGACTTCGTAGAATTTAAGTAGCATAATAGGTCTGACATATTTCATTTTGTGACACAATGATGCTGATGATGATGGTGATAAATTTGTACCATTTTAGTCTACGTGTTCAGTTTTGTACCATCATAAGTTAATTTGAAAAGGCTTCAGCTTCAGCCAAAAGAATGAACATATTCACATAAGTACATACACTCGAAACACATTATCAACGGGTTATTCTTCGCAATCGGGTAGTCAGGATGACTAGTTAGTTGAAGAGAGCCAATAGCGAAACTGGGCCTCAGGCTACTATAGGGAGACGGCTTGGCAGTGCTTTCGTGGCCAGACAAGCGTGCAATGAAGCTACCAGTTTTCGAATATTTTACCAGTATATACGGGGACTTAAAACGAAATTTTTCATGTGGCGTAATAATCTTGCCTTAGTGGAACATAACCAAGTGGCCGCGACTGTGACATTCCTAGACTCATCTGTGGAGGACTCCGAAGTAATTTGCGGGGACTGGAGAATCCTGCGCCGGAGAAGAGGCACACCATTAGGAGGCGCCCGCCACTACGTAGGCGATAAGAGTTCAAGACCGACGTCAGCGAGGACCTGTGGCGAGCTTTTGGTGCGATCGACCTTTTCACCTATGTGTCGTTTAAGACTTCACGCGGTAGTTTTGTAAAGTTGAGAGCTTTACTAATATGTAGTTTAAAAGGTTATGTAATAATCAAGGTTGATATAAATTTAAAGTTCTTCCTTAAATATCCAAAGTATTATTGTTAATTTTAAACTCTCTCAAATGTTATTGAAAAGAACGTTGTAATAAACCTTCATGGTAGTTTACCGGATATTTTTCTGGTTAAGGAGAGTGAATGTTTAGAGATGTGTTGGTTTCTAGCACCGAGGGCATAGTCCCGATAGACGCACTTTGGATATTGAAGTGACAGCGATAATAATAATATAACATTCGCAACTGATGCTATCTCTGCCACTTTATGAAATGTTTGACAGCTGTTTACCTAAAAAGAGTCGTAAGAAGACAGAAACTAACCGGTACCCCGTTTGGTTTACCCCCGACACTATCACATATATTAAATGGAAAGTGAAACTTCATAAAAGAAGACCAAGTCAAACGAGGCCTACAAGTTATTCTCCGATATGACAGCTTCTTTAAAGACTCGGGCATCTAGAGCTTATGACTTGTACTGGAGGGGTATTGAAGGTAACATTGCACTGTACCCTCGCGCATTTTGGAGGCACGTCTTTAGTCTGAGGATAAAAAGCGGCTTTGAGCATAATGTTATCTTCAAATACGAATCGTGCTCGGGGGTTGCGGCGGCCGAAGCGTTTGCAAACTTATTTGGAAGTATGTTACTGCCTGACGTCCTAACGCTTAACGCTGAAAATATTAGTCGCTGTGATAGAAGTTGCAATAGCAACTATGTTAATGTATTTAAATTCATGCGTCAAGATGTTCTAAATGAAATTAAAACCCGAAACCTCTTTAGGACTGAATGGTATACCACGCACCCTTCTAAAATCGGTTAAAATAAGCTTTGTTTCCCCACTTTACATTATATTTAATCTGGCGTTACAGATAGGTATGTATCCTGCATAGTGAAAGGTATCAAGGGTCACTCACATCTGGAGTCCCTATGAAGGTACATACGCTCTGTTACTGGAGAAGGTTCAGAAGGCTTTTCTTAGGTTCTCTACAAACGAATTTTTCATATTATTATTTCCTGTACCCAACCAAGCTTCTCCAAGGATGTCTTGGTTACAATTCCTACGAACCAGAAGAACATACGATCAGACAGCAACTGCGTGCAAGGTGCTCCGTGAAACGATCGACTCCTCATTTGCACAACGTTCTCTGTCGTCTCTATCTATCAGACAATTAATTACCTTCGCAACAGAAGTCAGAGACTTTTCGCTATGCTTCTCAATCAAACAGTTGCTCGCACAAATTCTCTGCTTCCTCACCGCTCTTGACGAGAAACGGGGGCTGTAATATTTTTGCCAATGAATGGGAGAAGACAATATTAGTATGCCTGACATTCTGCGACTGATTTTTTTTATATTACTTTATTTTATTTTGGCATTATTTAATTTTGTTAATGATGATAATTTTTGATAAGTAACCTAATTTGTATAATATGACTCAATTATTTGTTTAAATTATCTTAATTAGTGTAAATTGTTCTAATCAATAAATAAATCGTTAACAATCCTTAAATGATTTCATTTTATCGGACATAACCAAAACTATTTATGGATCTGTCAGGCAAAAATATTCCTTGGAACTAACCAGTTAGAAAGATTTTTTTTCATAGCATCTGTTAAAACTAAAACATTTTTGATTGTCGATGTAACTGTTTATCTAAAAGAACTTTGTTTCGTAAGGAATGCACCGTCCTAATGTCAAGTCTCTAGGACAAGCATCTTAGACGCTGCGTTGTCTGTCAATAGGTCAGTCACGACAAACTCTTTTATATTTTGTCATTGTGGTGATTGATCGAGCGAGCGAATATCTCATTGGGCGAATATCTCTCAACTTGGGCGATATGGCGTTGTATGTTTGTGGATATGTTTGTTAGAGCATAACTTTCGAACCGTTAAACCAATCTGAATGAAACATGATAGGTCATTAGAATGCGTTTAGAAAATTTGCTGGGAAGCATATGAGCTTAATTGGTGAAGGGGTTGTAAAGATATTAGGTTTCCAAGAGGGTAAAAAAATGTTTTACAAATGTGTCGAGTGAGGTGCCATATGAAAGGGCTTTGTCCACTCCAAAATAGTTTTGTTTTTATTCTAAGAAATATCGTTTTTGAAATACAACGAAAAAAGTTAAGTTTAGAAAACCATGGTAACCTGAGCTCCCTCTTGTTAGAGTTTCGATGCCTTCGTAGTTCAGGTTAGACTGAATATCTGTATGAGGAAATCCGAACCCGAAAAGTGGCAGGGAAGTACAGGAAAAGTGGCTTAAAAACCATTTGCTCTTCTTTCGTGAAATCAATTTTGGTATAGCTTGGCCAAACGTGAGTTAGCCATGACAATGGGCGATGTTGCCAATTTTTTTTGTATACTATTCGTCTTAGTTACTTTTAAGGATCGTTTCATTGCTTCGGAAAAACAATCGGGACTGCAGAAGTTGGTACTTAAGTAAGATAAATAAAATGTGTATCTACGAGAAGCCTCATGGTACGAATGCAAATCTTGCGGATTGTGGACATCGTACGCGAGACCTTAGTTCGGGGCGAACTACTAGATTATAAAGCGCCAGGAGGCAACTTTTGCCTACACTAACGGAACGCTGTAATGCCCGGGACGATTTTAGATGTTGCATAAGTTAGCTTGCCCAGCACCTATACCATTATCTCAGGTTAGTCGGCCTTATCCACAGTAAAGACATAGGCAGCATTAAGAAATAAGGTTAAATCAGACCACTCTGGTGAGCACTGGTGGTCTAGTTGGTAGTGACCTCGCCTTCCTATCCAAAGGTCGTGGGTTCAAATCCAGTCGTGTAGCAATGAATTTTTCTGTGTAAAAAATTTATGTGCGTTATACCAGTACTCTCAAACGGTGAAGGAAAACATCTTGAAGAAACCCGCGGCTTAGTCAGCTCCGCACGCATTGACCATGTCTTTCCTGTGGACAAGGCCGACTAAGCTGAGAGGATGGTATAGGTGCTGGGCAAGCTTACTCCAGCTTAATTCGTCCCGGCCACTACAGCGTCCCGTTTGTGAAGGTGAAAGTTGCCTCCTGACGCTGTATAAATCATCTACTATAGATGGTAAACGGCCTTGCTTGCTAAATCACACCATTTCCAAGCTAAGTGAAGTTGGTAAATAAAGTTAACCACTCAGGACGGTCGTGTGGGGATACTATGTATCATCCAGTGAAGAGGAAACTATTGATTGGTGATGTGACGCGATTAACGATATTCGATTTTAAACTCTGTTCTGAGGTACGTTTTCAAAGCCCTGATATATTTTATGTGCATCTACCCGCGATGTCGCTTTCAGGGTACCCGAAAAGTAGCCTCTATGTTACCTATACCATTCAAAGTGAGAAAAACGCCTCCTGACTCCTCAGTAAAGGTGTTAAGGTAAAGTATGGTTTACCTCACCACCTTGGTACCACCGGTAAAGGTGGTAGATACAATAAAAAGTGAGACAATAAAATATTTATTAAATCCATTTTTTTTTTAATAGATCTGTTGGCAATAATACTTCTCATTAGATCTAGTTTATTAGAAAACAGATCTACTGAGAAAAAAATATCTCACTAGTTCCATATGATCTGAACAATCTGAACAATCCAAGGATCTGTGCAATGGATCTACTGAGAATCATCGCATTATTTTATTTAAATAATCTACTGTTACGACATAATTAAAACATAATTGAACACTGAAGTTGGTAAGGTAATGACATTACAAGCGATGTCGGTTTCGACGTTAAACTCAAGATTAGTCGGAAAACTTTATACTCGCAGGATCGACCAAAACCAATTAGTTAATTACATTAAATTCGAATTAAAACCGGATTAACACTTGGGTGTCCGATATCCGTGTTCATTCTTTATTTCAGTTATGGTTAATAGGTACTTAGATCCACTATCATCATCATCATATCAACCCAAATCCACTCACTGCTGGGTATTATATAGACCAAGACGTCTATCTATAGATAAGAATTCTATAATAATAATAATAATTTATTTATTGCGATTTGGAGTTCATTACATTTAAATTTTAGCCCTACCTACCAAACTAAGTTTAAAAAAACTTGTATTTTGGTAGCTAGTGCCCTCCCTTAAAATTACATTTTATTATGTACGACATTATTTATTAATTAATTTACCTAATCTATTCAATTTACTGAATTACAGAATTATAGACGTAATATTGAAAAAATGAAACAAAATTTTGGTTACAAAACTATAAAGTAATAAATAAAAAAAAATAAAAAAAACTATAAAAATCTATAAAACTGTATTTATGCTATTACTATTATTATATTGTGTAAAGTTGTGTTTGTGTGAGGTGTGTGCATGTATGTATGTGTCTGGTGCATTTGTTACATAGTAACAACAAGAAAATAACATTTATGGAAGAATTAAGAGCTATTTAGATATTTTAAGCAAGCCTTCTATTTCTTCGTAGGTCATCCCTTCCAGCCAGTCAGTTAGTAACCTTCTGCATTTACTTGTCGGTAGATGATAATATTTCTAAGGCTTTATTGGCTAAATTATAGAGTCGGGAGCTTAGTACATCATTCTATCAGGTTTATCTATAGAAGAATCTATTATTTTATTATTATTAAATAAACTGTATTATAGATAATTTTATTGTGTAGATATAACGTTTAGATAAGTCTGTCATGTTGTATTTGTGGATGTGCAATAAACTGATAAACTGAAGAAAAATGGCGTGGTAATAGGACTTTTGCACGCCTTTCCGATCCTGCGCTAATCGAATCCAGCAGATACTTGCAGTCTTCTCAATGTAATCAAACCACCTGGTGGTCTGTCTGGTGATTTATGGCCCTCGCGAGGCCACCACTCGGTCACAGCGATCGGTGCCCCAGTAGGTACCGAGTATCAGTAGGTACATTCATTTCATATGTATGAACTGACGGCCTCGGTGGCATGGCGGGCGATTGCTCGGCGGAGACGCAAGAGGCACGGTTTCGATTCCCGCTGCGGAAGAAATGTTTGCATGATCTGCAAATATTTCTTCCGAGTCTGGGTGTTGTGGTACCATGGTACTCGTAGTTTCTGATACCCAAGACACAGGGAATCCTAGTGTGGGGTCAGGACTGTTGTACTGATGTATTGTACTACTGTTCGGTGTTATTTATTATTATTACTAGCCGCTGCCCGCGGCTTCGCTCGCGTGGTACCCGGATAAAAAGTAGCCTATATGTTAATCCAGCACATGTACTATGTATATTCCAAGTTTCATTCAAATCCGTTCAGCCGTTTAGGCGTGATTGAAGCACAAACATCCAAACTCACGAACTTTCGCATTTATAATATAAACTAGCTGCCGCCCGCGGCTCCGCTCGCGTGGTACCCGGATAAAAAATAGCCTATATGTTAATCCAGTACATGTACTATGTATATTCCAAGTTTCGTTCAGATCCGTTCAGCTGTTTAGCCGTGATTGAGGCACAAACATCCAAACATCGTTACAAACTTTCGTACTAGATGGCAGCACAGGTAAAGTTAGTACGCGCTATCGTTGCGTTTTGAGCTTTACGCCGGCAATTTCAAGTAAACTAAGACTTTTCAATTTTATAATATAAGTAAGATAAGATTATTATTATGTATATTCATTGACATACGAAATCAATGTACCTACCTACCATTAGCACCTATAATACCATCCTCTCAGCTTACTCGGCTTATCCTATATGTGTATAGCTAGCAGTGTACATGTGGTCATAAATATTATAATAGTTATAATTTATGGTACGTTACGTTCTATATCCGGACCGTGTAATAGGGTAAATTCTATCAAAAGTTTGCTTGTCAAATGGCAGTGAGTGGACAGGTCATGGTAGAGCTCGGTTAATACATCTTTTATTAACATACTTTACGATTTTGACTGCAGATTACTACTAGAATAAATCCCGCTATAAACGCATCTTAATCTTACTTATATTATAAATGCGAAAGTTTGTGAGTTTGGATGTTTGTGCCTCAACGGCTGAACGGATTAGAACGAAACTTGGAATATACGTAGTACGTGTGCTGGATTAACATAATAGGCTATTTTTCATCCGTGTACCACGCGAGCGATGCCGCGGGCGGCAGCTAGTATTATTATGAATATGAAAGTTTGTAAGGATGTTTGTATGTTTGTGCCTCAACCACGCCATAACGGCTGAGCGGATATGAATGAAACTTGGGTTCTTTTGTTATATTTTGTGTATTTCGTATTAGTTCGTATCAGTTGAATTTTTTACAGCGTGTGCATTTCTATTACCACTATAACAACAAATAATTAAAATAAATATCATGTACCTGTATGTACGATGGTACTGAACCCTTCGTGTGCGAATTGGACTGGCACATGACAGGTTTTTTATTTTATTTAATGAGTAACATATACTTTTTATACTAAAGTAGAGCTTAAAAACATTTTATTTTCTTTGATCCGGTTTAATAACTAGATCCTCGATAAAAAACTTCTTTTAATTTGAATATCACGCGAAGACGCGGACGGTAGTTAGTCTAATCATTTATATCCAAGTTTACGATCCAACAGGCGACAACAGTTAACGCAATTATGTTCCAGCTTCAGCCTTTTAGTGGCCTTAGTGTTGCCACTTCACTAAATAGGAGTGCGATATGAAGCTTAAAAGTTTAGGCGAGTCAGACCCAAATGTTCACAGCTGTAGAAAATTACACCATCATAAACAAAAGCCAATGTTGTTGAAAATATCTTTATGTTGCTGAATTTTAATAAGAGTATATGGCATTGTTCTGTTTATGTCCTCATTTTTTTTCTGAACATTTGACTTCTGAAAAAATACAACTAGTGGCTGCTGCTTATATTCTACTAACGGACAACGGTTATCGTGGCAACATTGTTATCAGTCGAAAAGTACCATACATTATTTGTCAAAAAATAACGTTGCTAATAATTAATAAATAAGGCCTTTTTACTATTATATTTATTTATTTATTTTTTATTGATATCGATGATCTATACCTACAGTGTCAGGAGGCAACTTTTACCTTTACAAACGGGACGCTGTAGTGCCAGGGACGAATTAAGATGGAGTAGGCTTGCCCAGCACCTATTCCATCCTCTCAGCTTAGTCGGCCTTGTCCACAGGAAAGACATGGTCTATACGTGCGGAGCTGAGTAAGCCGTGTGCCTCACGATGTTTTCCTTAATATTTAGTGGAATGTCAATACAAGACATAACTACTATCAAATACGTACCTACACCAATTTTGAATTTAAAAGTATTGTAGTTTGGGAACTCAGCTCAAAAATGTTTTCAATCAAAGCACCAATAATATGGCTGGCTTATCAGAGTTTCAGCCACAGATCAAATAGTAGTTACTAGCAAGCATAATAATAATGCTGATCTTATGAGAAACTTCGCTCCAACTGACGGCGCGGTTGTCTGATGTAAGGCTTTCTAATTATGATGAATCCATACACTGATTTATCATTATTAATTCAATAACACGCGTCAAGGCCCGAAAGGAGCCTATTTGAAGTACACTTTTATCCTTTCACTACACTGGTTCGAAATGAACTTTTGTTATATCAGCACTTTCAAACAGTGAAGGAAAACATCGTGTGAAACCGCGGCTTAGTCTGCTCCGCACGTATTGTTAAAGCCTTTTCTGTGGATAAAGCCGACCAAACTGAGAGGATGGTATAGGCTGAGCAAGCCTACTCCACCCATAATCTAATCATCCAGGGCACAACACCGTCCCGTCAGTGTAGGCAAAGTGTTGCCTCCTGACGCTGTATAAATCATCTAGTATAGCTATAAAGGCTAATGTTCGTAGCCACCTGTTTTGAAACGCCTAACTTGCATTGTACAGAATTCAATCAACTCTCAAGCCGCCATTTATTTGAGGATTTACAGATTTACCTAGTCGCTCGATGTTGCTCGTCTGTTTACATTGCCACAAAACAATCAAGAAGCTGATTGGAAATTGAACCACGCTTTGTGGCGAATTGTTTGATGTATTTTGATCCCCTATCGACTCAATACCAAACATACCCTTGTGAGGTGAGGTTTAAATATTGGTGAAATCTTAAAAGTAGGTATGTTAGGAGTAGGTTCTATGGCTAGGAAAGTCTCTATTAACCTATGATTTCTGATTAAACAAAACTTTTTCTATATTTCAGAATCTGAATATTTATCCAAATATTGATTCTCTTTTTAGTAGCTGAAGCGCTCGTGGCGTAGCTTGCTTAGGCGTTCTTGATTGATCGTTAAAATTAAGCAACTATATGCGCGGTCACAAACTGGTATTGGTGACCGCAAGTGGCATTACAAGCTGAGCGCTTCTGTGCTTCGGAGGGCACGTTAAACAATCGGTCCCGGCTTTTAAGACGTTAAGCCATGACGGAGGTCTTTAGGCGGTCTAAAAACTCCGTCACTAGAGTTGGCCACTAGCTCATACGAACATACATACATTGTCTTTTTTACACACCATAGACACTTTGTATGTTGGTAATATTTTTTAGAATTACATGTTTTGTTAAAGCATACCATAGACACTTTGTATGCGTATTATTTTTTAGAATTACATGTTTTGTTAGAGCACACTATAGACACTTTGTATGTTAGTAATATTTGTTTAGAATTAGTGAGTAATCTATCTTATAGCTAGAGCACTAGTGGTCTAGTTGGTAGTGACCCAGCCTTTCGATCCTAAGGGCGTCGGTTCAAATCCGGTCGTGAACCAATGGATTTTTCTGTGTGAAAAATTTATGTGCGCTATACCAGTACTCTCAAACGGTGAAGAAAAACATCGTGAAAACCCGCGGCTTAGTCAGCTCCGCACGTATTGACCATGTCTTTCCTGTGGACAAGGCCGACTAAGCTGAGAGGATGGTATAGGTGCTGGGCAAGCCTACTCCATCTTAATTCGTCCCGGGCACTACAGCGTCCCGTCTGTGAAGGTAAAAGTTGCCTCCTGACGCTGTATAAATCATCTAATATAGATAGTAAAAGGCATTAGTTTTTTTTATCTTATAGCGTTATTTATTTATGCACGGTTTCAATATTATACTAACGGTGCCATACATTTTTTGACAGAAAAAAAAACTGCTAGGGTAAAGGACGAATCGGGTACTAATGTGATGTTTTTTCTATTACTTGAGAATCACCTCTCTGAGTTGAAGGGTCGAATCGAAGGCTTAATATAAGTCGAAGAATTTGGCATTACTATTCCCTCCTCTACGTTCCAAGTATTTGTAAAGGTTTGTGGATTCAGGCATTAAAACACCCTTAAAGGATTTGGTAGTCTATGAAGTTACTCATTTCAGCTTCTTTGTAAGAGCTCACCTAACGTAATTATTGGGACGTGTCTCAAGTACGCGTCAGCTTTTGGGGCCTCGTTAATTACGAGGGTTTACTGAACACTGACCAGGAGCGGTCGCAGCCTTAAATTTGGGGGGGGGGGGGGTCACTAAAAATGAATATGTCGCAATACACAATTTTATTTGCACACATTATAAAACAAATGGAAGCCTTCTGTTTTATTGGCATCGCGGCTAGGGGCAGAAAATTTATTTTTTTATATTTTGTAAATTTTTAGAAGATTTTTCAATTTGACGTGTACGATTTTGGGGGGGGGGGGGGTCATGTCCCCTGTGACCCCCCCTTCGGACCGTGCCTGACACTGACTCTGCTGAAATCTGTCGTACCCGGTTCCCACAAAGTGCTGCTATGGCACGTCAAGTTTACGAGTTCTATTATGCTTCACTTGATCAAAACGGTGGATCAAAACGTGCTGAAACTTGCGGCTTTGTCAGATCCGCACATATCTTTTAATACCATGTTTTAATATTCTATTTAAGAACATTTTTACTAACAGTAAGTTTACAAGTAATACAAATATGATTTACGAAATATAAAAGAAACAATCGGGATATAAGTAATCCGTCGCCTTTCCTATGTGTATGGCAGTCTTAGGTGATATAATGGTATGGGTTGTGGAGAAGCATCATCATCCACAGCCTGAGTTTACGCACTACTGGGCACAGGTCTCCCTCTGTTGTTGGTGCCATCCATCACGATCCAGTGTTAGTCTCCATCCTCGACCTACTAAAAATCTAAAATTATTCCAGGCTAACTAGCCGTGAGTGTAGGATAAACTTGCCCCCAAACATGACTTAAATATAGCGATATGTGTAAAATTACATTGAATTTCGGCATAAATTCGAGTGGCACATTCGCTGATGCAAATGGGGTTAAAAAATGTTTACCATTTTATTCGACACTCCACGATTAAAAAGCGGTTCGTTTTAGCTTCGACAGCGTACTTATCTACTTATTATTCGTGGTCCGGTATTACGAACTGATAACGTGATCCTGCTGTCAGAGTGGAAAACCGACTTTTGGACAGCTTACTGTTTTTGCTGCCTTTCCGATTTAACCTGGGGCCTGGAAATTTAACATGAATATCGCAATCGCTTTGTAATAAAATATGGAACAACAATTTTATTTGACGATAGGAAATGTTCCGGTTGCGTGGTAGTACCAACGGCCTTCTAACCGTTGTTGTTGAGGACCTGTGCTCGGCCTACATGAGACACTGGCTGGCAGTACTTCGGCCTATCACACGCCTAGTGTCTCAATAGGTAGGTCTTAATGTTATTTTTTTTTTAGTTTTATTTTAAGTAGTTTTTAGGTTTACTAATTTAGCTTGTAAGTTACTACTAACACAATATGGATCAATGGTCTGAAATAAATACATTTTATTTTATTTATTTATTTTAAATGTGTGGAATACGGCTGGATAGGCACTGTGCATCCATCATGCAAGCCAATTACATCGCATCTAGGCGTTTCCTGATTTCATATTGGCAAGTCAATTTATCAAGTTAACTGGAAGCTCTCATGGTAACAACTTAATCAATTATAATTATTTCTTATGATCTTTTTATAATTTATATAGTATAATGCTGCTGCTGTGCGCACAATATAATTTATACCTTTTTACTATAATTTAACTAATACAAGCTTAGTACAAGCTTTGCTTAGTTTGGGGCTAGATGATGCTGTGTGAAAAGTGAAATAGTTATTATTATTATTATAGGTGTATGTTCCAAGTTTTATTCTAATCTATTCAGTAATTATGGCGGAGTGATCGAGGTACGAACTTTCAAACTATATTCTCACAAATTACAATTTATAATATTATAATAGTATTCAAAAATCTATTAAACTTGCTAACAATACGATGCATGTTTGTCCAGGTACCACGCACGTCACAAGGTACCAATTTTGTACTATGCCATTCTTACCTACCCAAGTTTCTGAACGTAACCTTTTATCCTCATAACTTTTCAACCCACGTTATCTTACAGTGTGACATGGGATAGCATATGCTCCTCTGTCACTACACAGTTCACATTGCCCCTCACTTTCGTAGAAAAATCAAAATAAACTCGAACTTTATTCGCCTTTATCTGTAGCTCGCGTGGTACATGATAGGGAAGTAATCCTACAAGAAGTCAAACATGCTTGGAACTGAATAATGCTCCAACTCCTTTTATAAGCATAATTGTAAAGGGATCGTTTTCCAAAAAAAATTGCCAAGCATGGTTTCTTACCTGTATCTTCCACGTTTGGTCGCGTTACACGTGTAAATGCAACGTAGATTTAAAACGTGTCCAAATGATTATCGTGATTTTAAGGAATAAAGACATTTTAGCTTTAACTTTGAGTTATTTCCACAAACTATGTTAGTATATTTCAAACTAGCTGCCGCCCGCGGCTTCGCTAGCGTGGTACTCGGATAAAAAATAGCCTATAGTTAATCCAGCACATGTACTATGTATATTCCAAGTTTCAGTTTCGAAGCGCTCGTGGCGTAGCTTGCTAAGGCGTTCTTGATTGATCGTTAAAGTTAAGCAACGATATGCGCGGTCACAAATTGGGATGGGTGACCGCAAGTGGCATTACGAGCTGAGCGCTTCCGTGCTTCGAGGGCACGTCAAACCGTCGGTCCCGGCTTTTAAGTCGTTAAGCCATGACGGAGGCCTTTAGACGGCCTAAAAACTCCGTCACTAGAGTCATACATACATACATACAATCCAAGTTTCATTCAAATCTGTTCAGTAGTTTTTGCGTGAAAGAGTAACAAACATCCATACACACAATTTCGCGTTTATAATATTAGTAAGAATCATCCAATTCCAGTCAGCCGTTACGTTGTCATTGAGCAGCAAGCTTCGAAACATCCTCACACTTAGGATTTGTAATATCAGGATTGGAGGGGTGTAATTTCACTGTCGATTAGCTCGCTGGCACGAAGTCTGGCCAGTCGTGACTCTGCGTGTCCTTGGCGCAAAACCTGTTTGTTTTGTAACATTACATACAAACCCTTCAGTGACAGACATCACTACGTGGGGGACCTAAAAAAGTGCACTAGATATTTGTAGATAGATTTGAAAACTTGACGTTTTATGCTTACACTCGGAATGCTGTAGTGTGTATTGCTGTAGAGCCTTAGATGAAAGTAGCGTACTCAACTCTATTGCCTAGTTCCAATAATCTACTAACGCACGCTGGCCCAATTATTAGCATATCAACGTTCTGCCCTCCTAGTGAAGAACGCAGTAACTTATGTCATTTAGGCCATTATGTCAAATATGTTTTGATACGTGAGTGAGAACAGAATGTTATATTTTGATAGGTGATTTCGAATTTGTATGTAACTAATTTTTGACAAAAATGCTAGTTACTGCGCTCTTCACTAGGAAGGCAGCGTTGTTGTCTGTCGAAAAGCGTCATGATAAGAAAACTACGTTGCTATGAACGATCCTCCTTCCATTAGTAAAATATTGGAACCGAATATGTTTCCTTAATATATAGATGGGACGTATTTTCAGCGCGACATTTTCAAATGGGATATTCTGGTGCAGTAAACACAAATTCGATTCAAATTCGTAAATGTGCAATGCAGACATGTGTTCAGGTATGCGATGGAGTAATATTTTTAGGGGTGAGACAGTCACGTAAATTTTTAATTTCCCGCGGGCCACTCGGTGGATTCTTAGTGCAAAGTCATCTTAGGCAATATCATACGGAATAGATAATGGGATAATTTTATTCTTCTAAGTAGGTACGATAAGTGTATTTAAACTTCACAAATTGTATTATTATCTACATATCGACGGCAGAAAGCAGAAATGTCGTATCTCAAAATATTCAATTTTACACCAGAGCCAAAAAGCCTTTATTTACAGCAATTATTCGTGTGAACAGTAAAAAAACTAGGAAAAAATCAAGAGCGTATCATAAAATTTTTCATCGTTGAAAGACGAGACATTTTTTGCTTATCAACAATCAAGTTTTAAATCATTTAACCCATTTTTTGAGATACGACATTTCCGCTTTCTGCCGTCGATATGAAAAGTGTTGTATATTTTCTACACATTGCCATTGAAAGTTTATTGTAAATACCTATTACGGTTCATGAGATACAGTCCGCTGACAGATGATCGTACAAACGGACGAACAGCGGAGGCTCAGTAATAGGGTACCGTAGGCACCCTTCAGGTACAGAACCCTAAAAAACAATCAACAGAGAGATTTCACAATATCTAAGGGTCTACGCCAATTATTCTAGACAGATACTCATAATTATTAATACCCTCTTCTATTACCAGACCCTCACCGTTTCGGTAAAAATAAATTTCCTTGTCAAATATTTTGCCTTTTCAGAAGCGGCATTTTGCCTTTTGTGTGTACCTACTCGTATTTATATTACGGCTATATTAACAAATAATAAAATAAAAGGTGTCCCCATACAAGAAACATGTACGATGATGGTACGGAACCCTTCGTGTGCGATTTCGACACGCGCTTGACCGGTTTTTGTTTATAATTATTGTTATAGGTAGGTTACATAAGGGTGGCGAAAAATTGGAGTTGCAAATCAGGACGGCATGGCAGTTTCCCCTCCCAGTCGAGGGGAGGAAGCCGCATGGTACCTTTTATTGATGCACCACCAAGTACTACCTTTAGTTTATTTGTTGATGCCTCCGCATATAATTCTTTTAACACAAAATGAAAAGCAACCGCAACGTTGAATCCGCTTCGAAAAGCTGTGTGGGTTTCTACTTCGGGAGTTGGAAAGTTTCTTTATTGCTCGGCTTAGAAACTCTGTAAAATTTGCTACGAGTATAATCAGGCATTACGTACGAACAGTCAGCAACGTAGTTGATTAGCTATTATATTAATGCCCGGTTCTAACATTCTACTGACGGACGATGGGTCGTTCATTACCATACAAGCGTTAAGAATATATTTACCATTTGGTATTTTTCTTCTGCTTAGGTTTCCCTAAACTGAACAATGAATACCTCTAAATCTACTTAGGTGTTTGGCATCATGATTTGTTCTAAACAACTGTATCGCAATTACTCAGTAGATACGTTTCAGCTTCCTAAGTAGCTTGACTGTTTGGTACTAATGGAGAAAAGAAAAACAAATGTCTCCAGTGAGAATAGTCACATAGGTAAATGTGCATTCATACGTCCCGGGGCGCGTCAAATCTCCATTCCATTAGGTATGCCGACTTCCTTCCGGAAAATGCGGAAATCGAGAGGAATTGCCACGTGTCGGTTAACAGCAGATCTATTTTGTCGTGCCATTCAATTGCGAGCTTTTGATTGTCTGAATTGATTCGTTTAGCATATCTCTTGGTATCTACTATCTACATAATAATATAAGTGGCGAGTGATTGAGACGTGGCGTAAACTTAGCGCGGGCGCATGTTTCTTCTATGTAGTAAACTATTTATTATTAATTATAATTAGATAACGTGGCCAGAGACCAGATTACTAAGCATTCGTATTCGTAATCGTTCTCGTTCATGCGTTCATGCCACGGTTTCGCCACATGCGTATAAATAGCGCCCTAAATTATCAAATTATTTATTTTAAAGTTGGTCGTAAAATAAGGTGCCTTAGTATTGACAACTCTTGCACCTACCTACCTTTCAACTCTATGTGAGGAGGGCAAAGAAAAATAAAATGAAATGCTCGTTTGGAATGAGAACATTGTAAATTAAAATGCTTGAAACTTGTAACGCCTAGTGTAGTTCCAACAGCAGTGTTTGAATCACGGGAGGTTTCATTGCTCTGTAGTTTACAGAGGGTTTGAGAGTTCGCCTTGGAACTACCTATTTTATATCATTGGCATTATCAAAAGGTACTAATAAGATTGAGGCAAGTTAAAGTTAAATGTATTTTATTCAATCTTATTGTCCCACAAATTTGTTATTTTCACTAATTACATTCCCTTTGCATCATACAAAAATAATTATAAATTCACTAAGTCAATATTTTTTCTCTTTTGTATTATCCGTTATATGTTTGCATATTGTCTCCTGTCCTGCGTTGTTCACGCATTTTAAATTTTTATGTTCATGCAGTGGTCACCTATAAGTTCTTGTAAAATTCAAATCATTATCATATTTCCCGGTTGTAAAAGCACAACAAAAGAAACTCGTTAGTAACTAACTGGTTAAGAAATAACCAGACCGTTTTTATCTAGAAACATATTTCTTTCTTCATTTAGTTACACTTTACCGTTTTGCGCTGCATTATGCTCTCTAGAATTAAATATAATAAATATAATCTAGGTGAACAGATAAATTGAAGACATTTAAATAATTTACATGGATAAGTTTGAACATGGCAAACACAGGGCGCTGTGAAGACTCTAATTACGTTACCTGCCACTTTCATTGTGCTAAACTTCCTCAAAATTTACCAACTTAGCTCGTTGACACCTTGGTACTTATAACTCATCCCTAAGCAAGAGCACCCTTTGTTCATGAAGGTCCCTTTGGTTAGAAACGTGCAAGTTTTGTGAGAATTATTAGAATAGAAAATAATTTTATTTCAATTATTCTACTTTCTTTTTATTCCTCGAGATAGTCAAGCAAAAAACCATTACCAAGCAGGATCTTCATGATTCTTTTCAAATCTGGCAACACAGTGAGTTATGCATCGATAAGGGAATCGAATGAAGTTAAAGATCAGCCCTTGACTCTCCAGACAATTTCCTATTACAAACTGTAGCATTAGCGAACCAAGCACAGAGATAAGCAACATTGACAGAGCGCGCGAGGTAGTCGCTGCCAAATCCAATAAATCGCCCGTCGAAGATCCGTAATTGCAAAGCAAAATCTGTGAACCAATTGGTTGGTTGGCGAATTAAACCGTGTATTCATGTGAAGTTTCAGGTAATATAAAGGTCTTTGGCCTATTTAGTACCTAATTTAAAATTAGAATGATAGAGCTAATTGCAAGGTTTTTCTTTCGAAACGATCACTTAATTGATCAGGTAGCTAAATCAATATCTAGCATTTATTAAAAAAGATAAATGAATTGAAATGGTAGCAATTAGAAGTTTTTAATTATTCAAGTATTCTATTCCCTAGGTAGATCTGTAATGACGAAATAATGTAAAATGAACTTTGAAGAATTGTGGATTAAAAAAGACATCAATTTTAATCAGAGCGAGGCTTGATCCAACTTCTGATTAATTATGGAGGGTAAACGTGTTACCTACTCCCTTAAATATTTTATGCGTTACGTGAAAAGCGTATTAATGTTTCCAATCCGCTCCTACCTTTTTATTGTATCCAGGCAACTAGAGAGGTTTTTGGGCGCACCGATTTCTTCTGGAGTACAATATATATTGGGACTGGTTAAAAAGCCTTTGCAAGCTCTGAACTGAAAGTTGTTCGAAACATTCAATCTCTTAAAGTTTTATGACCATTGAAAACCTTTCTTTCGTAAGATAAAAAATACTTGCGGTTTGATAGATTGAAACGATAATCGAAGCTAGTGTGTGGCTCAAAAGCCGGCACGTTTTCACATGCCGTTGTAAAATGCTATTTTATTTTGAACATAACAAAATTGAATCTTTATTATTTCCGTATTGCGTAATATTGTAACGCTCTTCCTCTGCTTTAAATATATTACCTTGGGTCTTTGACATTGATATAATCTTATTATCATGCTCGAAGCACACGGGTGCTTCTGCTACGTGATAAGAATGCAAGAGACAAAAGGTTTAAGCGATCTTGCTAGCTGCTTACCTACTAACAGGTGAAACGAACCTAAACTATCTCCACTCGAATTAATATGTGAACTTGCGCCGCTAAGTTTTACGATAGTTTTTTTATCGTTTTATGTGAATTATTCATTTGTACCATATTTTCACAAGTACCTAGCAAATATATTATTACTAGGTATAAAATACACAGGGATGTTGATCCTAAAAGTTGCTGAATTTAAAATTGCTACAGACACTTTGACACATGGAAAAAGTTTGCAACTGTTGAAGCCTGATACACCTACTTAGGTAATACTTATGTATTATGCTCGCGCTAAGTAGGTCCTGAAATTAAAAAAAATCTAAAATAATCAACGAACTGCGATAAAATGTTTACTTCAACTTTTCAGCTACTCATTTGTTTGTTTCAGTATATCGGTACAATGGATGTGCCTCGTCCCACGAGCCGAGTCGAAATCGTAGCTGCGATGCGCCGTGTTCGCGTAAGTGATCTAAACCACAGACTAAATAAAAGTATGTACTCTTAACCCTCATCATCATTACACCCACAACAGCTGAGATCGTGTAATGATGGACCCAAAGTGAAGTGGTGGTTGTCACACGCGTGACTTTTGTTTTTTAGCTGGTACTTGAGACAATTCCGCACTCATTTATTAGAGTTTTCTCGGGATATATTAGATAACAACATGTTTTATGTTGTCGCGTAGGTGATGATAAAACCACCCCCCTCAAACCATCTCAAACATTCAATTTAAAGATTGAATAATTTATTATTGGTTTTCGCGCTTCCAAAAAGCATTTCGAAACGACCCCACTTTGTTTATCTACTCAAGATTGTAAGTAGACACCTCAAGATTCCTTGAAAAGAATGTAATAAGAAAGCTTGCTCTTAGCGTTGATTTTATAGAATCGAGAATGATATTAGTAATGCGAATAAAGCATAGCATTTATAGTAAGTAGGATTTAACAAGCAAAGTTGATGGGGTGAGGTTTAAAGTCACTTTGACTACGCACGCGGTAAAATTGGTTAACCGCTTCTGCGAGCGAGCATTGGCGTAGCTCGAGAGGAAAACGTATGAAACAGTTCAAATACTTATACAGTCAAGAAATTAATTAAATGACTAATAAACTACCCAGAATATCCTATTACATTAATTAAAAACATCAAATAAATAGTATCATAGGATCTCAGAAACGATGGACAAAGTGTCACAAATTGCTAAGCTGAAAAATTATTAAAATACTGACTGTTCCTAAATATAAGAAACGATGCCAATTTTCTACTTCAGCAGCGTTGAAAAAATCTACAGTTATTTTTTTGCTTAATATTTTCCAGACAAGAGATAAAATGACAAGGTTGATCTTTGCTCCATTACTATAAACGAGCGGTCTTTGTGTCTTATGAATGGGATATACTTTAAATATTTTAGATAGAAATACAATATTCTTTTTTGTCTCACTATTGACTTTTGCTTAATAAATCCCTCTTAGTTCTTCCAAAACCTACAATACAACAGCATACCCTTGCTCGCGGAGCCAACTATCATTATCCATAACATAAGCAGCGGTGGAAGGTTTTATTAAATTAGAAGCTCAGAAGAGCAGAGTAGAAACTCTGTATCAGATTTTGTTAAACGCTGTCAGGAGGACGCGGATCGTATTGCGAAACTAAGTTACAAAATATGAATACGCTTCGCCTCGTGACAACCACCGGCGGAATACTTATGAATCGCGTTGCCCCATATTCGCTAAATAAAACACGTCACATTGAAAATAAAAATCCTTTCATGAGACATGCTGGGGATACGATTCATAAATGTTTCATGAAAGGTGAATAATTAGGTTAAAACGTACGAATAAAATGAACAAAATCGAACACTAAAAAAGCTCCGTGAGACAGGTTCGTGATATACACAAACATTTTGTGGTAACTTGGCACTCCAGACAGCTCCAGACAGACAACTGTCGAGACACCATAAGAATGGGTGTGAAAGCTGCCTCCGCGAATGTTGCTGCTGATATTTGCAAGTCTATACAAAAGGGACGAAATTCGTTTTGATGTTACACTTTGAATACAATTGTGCCTTTCGCATTTCCATATTTTACATCACAATGTTATCATTTACCTATCTACATAAATATTTGTTCTAATTTGCCACGTTTATTAGGTAGGGCCGGAATCTCTTTGTTTCACCCAACGAAATGAGGAGATGATCTTGCAATTTTCGCAAAATTAGCACAACCTGAGCAAAATTAGTTTTACTATTATTTGAATCTTTCATGATGACTGGGAACTACTGTTATCATCTTCA
Source organism: Scotopteryx bipunctaria (assembly GCA_949320045.1). NCBI lineage: Eukaryota > Metazoa > Arthropoda > Insecta > Lepidoptera > Geometridae > Scotopteryx > Scotopteryx bipunctaria. Next base: position 10,663,042 of record OX439440.1, read on the forward strand.
ATAATTATATGTGTAATACCAGATATCATTATCATAAAATTATGTAAATCTACAATTTATTCTATTTAGACCTTTTGTCGTGTACTTTTAAAGACAGTTTCAATGCTAAGTATTCTAAGATGAACAAAAAAGGTTTCAGATCCGGGAATTATAAAGGTGTACTCTGTAACTAATAGCCCCTTTTAATATAATTGACCGTTAACTTAAACAGCCATCTTCCGTTGAAATGCTTTTCCTTTATTGTCTCATGAGTTGGTCTATTGATGATGTTAACATTTCACTTTGAAGGGATGTCTTGAATACAATGACAGAATAGACTATTTTTTAAAACGCCACTTATTCTTTTTGCTAATACATTAATTATACTGATTTTTCACAAGGCCTTTTTTTGGCTACCATACCCCAATCTGGTCCGTAACCTTACGCAGAATGATTGAGAGAACCAGTGCTACAACAAGCAAGCGAGCATCGACAAAAACTTTATCCATGAATGACTTTAAGCAGCTAAGAATATTTTTCGATTACCTGGGTCTGAGTATCAATTCAATCAGCCTATGCATAAAAAGACCATTTCCATGCTAATTCTATTTTTTTTTTTTTAGTATGAATTCAAAGCGAGGGGCGTGAAGAAACGCAAAGTGACTGTGGATGTTTCCATCGACGGTGTTCGTGTTACAACTAGGAGTAAAGCAGTGGGCAAGGTTAGTCAACCTTCTTTCACTAAGGTGGTGTGATGTGTTGTAGTGCTCAACTTATAATACCAAAGAATCATCTGTGTTTGGTCAAGTCAATTTCTCCAATCAAATTATATACCTCTTTAGGTTATATATATGTTTGTTTAGCGCGTAAGTAATTAATTAAGCTTACACTCTTTATCAGCATTTTTAGGGTTTAACTCGTTTTAAGCAAAAACGAATGCACAAATTGTAGTTTTAGATAATGTTTTATATAGTGAAAACATAAAAATTACTCTGTTATTGAATTTCGAGAGCGCAGGTGGTCCCTTTTTTTATTAATTGCCCCGCCTTCTGACCCTAAGGTCGTGGTTTTAAAAATAGGCGTGCACCAATCGATTTTTCCGTTCGAACAAAATATGTGCGCTATACCTGTACTCTCAAACGTCGAAGGAAAACATCGTTAGGAAGCCGGCATGTCGTAGAGCCTAAAGAAGTTCGAAAATATGTGTCAAGTACACGAAAAGAGCCTTTGAGACGCACTTTAATTTTTTTAACCACACTTGTTAGAAAGAACTAGTGACACAACTGCAGAGCAGTAGTAGTAGTATTGAATTTTGAAATAAACTGAGCAAAAAGTATTTACAAGCGTAAGTATTCCGTTAACAGCAGAATTCAGAATAGATATTCCATTTCACAATATTCATTTGTTGCATTTTCATAACATGCCGTATTGTATCTTTGATTTTCATAAAAGTACTTCTGTTATAATTTACATTTTACATGAACGAACACGTCTCTAACTCAATTCAAAGTTAAATTGAAAACTTCGACAGGATTCCTCCGAGTTCCATTCGTGTTCACTCTGAAGCCGCGCGTTTCTGTGATCTATTAACTGTGTCAAGTCGTGTCAACTTAGCATGTATAATGAATAATAAAACACTTATAACTACATAACTTATGGGTTGCTTTGGATAATATTTTTATTAGCATTCACTACAAAAGCGGTTGGTACTGAGTTCTTAACTTGAGAAATGCTATTTTAGCTCCATGAAAATCACATAAATGACGGCTTATTCAATTTCAATTGAAGACTATTGTGAGTCCAAATTAATTAGGGTAATTTGTGCCCGTGCTTGCCTGTTCTAATAATTTTTGAACGGAAATACAAATTAATTATTTTACCTTACCGTAATTTTACTAGTTGAAGAAATGGCTCTGAATTAGATAAACTGTTTATTTTGAATTCGCTTAACAATTTCGAACGACCCAGTCGTATGATTTCGCGTTATATTCGCTGCAAATTTTAATGTGAGCTGGAAAAGACTCATGGACTACTAGTCTTTGGGAAAAGCAATATAATAAATGCATTATAGTATATTGGACTATGGACTATTTCTAAAGCATAGAAATCTCTTTGACACGCGCCACTATTTCCTCGAAAAATGACAAGATAAGGAGCGAAGTCAATTTTTCCGTGGGGTCGTTAATCATGTCTCGGCTATAATAGGCTGCTGTCAACCTGCTGTCTTCGAGAGACGAGAGAAGGCCATTGTTATACTCCCTTTTGTTACTTGTGACCAAAGAATAATCACGTCCACTTCGGACAAACTTGCGAACTTCGCTTTACTACAGAATGGGGTTGCATTTATTGATTTGTTTGGATGGTATCTGATATTTGTAAATTAACAGTTACCTACCGGCTAAGCCTAACAATTCTTTGGATCGTGTATTCGTTTTGAATTCCTCGAATGTTATCCTGGCAATGTCTTGTAATTACGTTATACGGATGAGCTCGGCCATATTGCGATCTGTTTCTTAACTCCACTCGTACACTTATTACCCGGGCGCCACACTTGCCGTCAAACTTCGCCACATACAAGTGGAAGTTTGTGTACGAGTGCGAAGATTTCATCACACTTTTGACTTCTCTGCACACGTCGAAGGAGATAAAGTTGTTTAACTGTCAGCCAAACTTGCTGCAAATCCCAAGATGATTGTAGTTCTGATAAATGTGTAAATAGCATTTCAAAAAATGTGTTGTAGGCCCTTTTAAATGTGCCAAAACATGAAAGAACATTTAAAAAATGTGACGCCTGCTCTAGCAAGTTAACGCCATGTATTCGCTTGAAAAGCGGCACGAGACAATCAAGTTATTATTTGAGACAAAAGTTGATTGTAAGCAGGTAGGTGTCATAGTTGTAAACTCGCACGTATTTGGCTTCAGACAAAGTCAAAGTCAAAGTAAAAAAAAATATTCCTTAAAATCACTGGGATCGCTTGGACGCATCTTAGATCTACGTTGCATTTACACCTGTTCGTAACGCAACCAAGCGGGGAAGATAGGTAAGAAACCACGCTTGGCTATTTTTTTTTTTGAAAATGATCCCTATACAATCATGTTTGTAAAAGGAGTAATCTGTTGGAGCATTATTCAGTCCCAAGCATTTTTGTCTTCTATATAATCGGATATTTTATAGTTAGCTTTCTTAAACTACTTTCGTTTTATTAGAGTTTTGAATTTATTAACTGACAAATTTGTCATCTCGCTTGGAACTTTGTTACAGAAGCGTACACATTGCCCTTTAAATGATTTGTTAACTTTACCCAACCTAATCGTGGGTAGAGCAAGTTTATCCATATTTCTACATTATTCAACACTATGATTATCGCTATTTTTCTTAAACTTACTAACATTTTTATGTATTATGTATAATATAGTATTATGGAAAAAGTATCTGCTTTATCTGTTTACTTCTAAATGCTACTTTTTCTACTAAATGTTATTGTAAGACTCCCTAAATCACTAAAAGTAATAATGATAGCGTTAAAAACGTGGGTACTTCTCTTAATACCTGACGACCTCGGTGGCGTGGTGGGCGAGTGTCCGGCTGAGACTCGAACAATATGAAATGAATGAAATATTTATGACCATAGTTCTCGTAGTTTCAGACATTTAATTAGAACTATGTGTGTTGTGTGTAATTTGTTTATAAACTATAAATTTTATTTCAACAGAGGAAAAAGAAAACCACTTTCTTCGGGCGAAAGACTACCACCATCATAGAGAGCTCTGAGGTGATGCACCACCCGATCTACCGCATCTTCTACGTGTCTCACGATAGCTCCGACCTCAAGATATTCTCCTACATCGCCAGAGACGGCGCCACCAACGGCTTCAAGTGCAATGTCTTCAAAAGCAACCGAAAGGTATGTTGTATAGGCATTGTTTTTAGACATTTAAATCTACTTGAAAAGTCTTTATTTTTTCTTCGGGTGCAAGATGATTACCATCACAAAGAGCTTTCAGGTGAAGCACCATCCTATCTACCGCATCTTCTACGTGGACCACTATGAAAATATCTTGGGGTTAGAGGTGTCTTACCTCAATACATCCCATAGCAACCGGAAGGAATTTCTGCTCTTGTTACTACTGGAAGTAGGACGAGCAAAGAATCTCTGCCGAGCTTACTACTGGGCCTGTCGGTACCACAGGCAATAAATGGTCCTATCGTCATTATTGTTCTAGATAAATATTTATGTTAATATAAAAGTGTGTAAAACATTTTATTATGCGTAAGCATAAGTAAACATTCAACTATAAAAAGTCTGTTGAAAGGCCTAGACCTTTATAATATCTAGGCCAGGCAATAATGCCTAAGGAATTTTCTTCCACGGCTATGCTATTACAAATTATGTATAAAAAGAAAATGCGATTTGTCAGCACGTTAAACGCTCGCGAGTTCTCATTTGATTATGTTTAGTAGGCTAGGAGCTCGAGGCGCACTCTCCGTCCGTTATAGAATATTGGAACCAGGCATTAGTAGACAATTAGCTAGGTGCTACTTGCCTATACATTAGATATTTTATACACAGTTCCAGTAATAGATTATACTTTTCAACTAACTTATCCCGTAATAATTCAAACGAGGTAACCAAGAAGGAAATCGCAATAAAAAATAATAATTGAACAACGCAAACATTCATCTAAGTCTGTAGACTGTAGATCATTTTTGATGCCAGCACATAATCCACCTCGATTTTCGCGAGTGCTCCTTTAAATAAACGACGAGAATTTGGTGAGCGAGATAATTCGTATCTTTTGAAAGGGAAGAAAAAAAATATTCTTGTTGCTACTTTTGACCTTGTCTTTGCACAGTGGCATAGATAGAACTACTCAAAACTGGGTCGCTCTTCCGTAGACCAAGACACTTTCTTGGATATCCCGATGACGGGATTGCCTTCATCTGGGGAGGGTGGGAAGCCCACCATCTCGACGACGTAGATTACACTAGCTCACATCACACCACACTCACACCAGTGGTGGAGTCGTTTTCTTTCTCGCTCATCAAATTCCGATACCACCAAAACCATTTTTGATGGTATCGGGCCCTCTGCGCTAACCAAAGCTCAATAAAGCTGTCAGCAGTCATCTGCTCATACATACATATTATCACGCCTGTATCCCTAATGGTATGAGCAGAGCCACAAGTAAACATAAGAAAACTTGCAGCCACTTCAGATTTAGTCCTAAGATGGATATGGTGAACCATGGTGACATGGCCCATCGCCCATATAGGTGGTCCATCGTGTTGGAAAGGGTACTATTCCTTAGTCGACTTCTACGACATACTCCCCACAGCATTTATAAAACTTTGCTAGTTCGATTAGGCGTGTCACTAATTATTTCGAACTTCGTAAAAGGATTTAAAGAGCGCCTCAAAGGCTCCTTTCGTAAAACTGGGCTTATCTTACTTATTTATTATCTGATGGAGGTTGTCGTCCTCTTATCGGTCATATATGTCGTTGACTGCATCAATGCACTCCTTGCATAACAATTTAAGAGCACGGTTTAGATCTTCTATATCAGAAATTCCTACTCAAAATAGTTAACAAAGCCTTGTTATAAGCACCTTTGAATCTAAATTACTAGAAACTTGGGAGGTGCGGGCTCGATTCCAGAAAATATTTCTTCTAGGTCTGAGAATTGTTCCCATGACACAGGGAATCCGAGTGGTGGGGTTAGAAGTTTAAAACTATGTATTTGAGATTTATGTGTTATTCATAATCATTATTGGAATCGAAACATTTATTCATTCACAGATAATACGAAGTTTCAATCACAATCACATTTTCCTCCAGTCCAGTTAAAATAATGACCATGTAGTAGCTAATTAATGAATACTCTTAATCTTATAATACGGATAAACACACAATTTGTTCACAAAGCGGTGTTCGTACTTATTTACGGTAATCACACAAGATTTATGGCTTGGCATTTCTACGCAGTGTTTCGGCTCTAAGAAGTCGCTTTGTAAATATCTCACTGGGAATCATAATTTACCTGTCTTTGTCAGGCTTTGGAACTAAGTACGGGATTTCTGTAAAAGATTTTTTAGATGTCTCTGAATAAAATAAGCTTTAGTAACAATAACGAACAATTGCATGATCTCCGGAAAAAACATTGTGATGGTTGGAAATTGCATTTACAATAACTGAAGCGTTTAGGTATGGCTATACAAATATAGGACGTCCAGCAGCAATAGACATTTAATTAACAACAAACATTACATGGCACTTATACTCAATATAATACATATATATACTCTTAGTTTATTATAATGCATAGCGGAAAAACATAGGCACCCAAACTAGGTATGACCTGTATTATGGCATGCCTACACCTTTCTCCGGACTTAGTTGAACTGCATACATAAGTACTAACAAATGAATAAAGAGAATAATGATATAAAAAAATAAAATTTATGGAGAGAACAAAAAAAATCATACGAAAAGTGAGTTGTGATGAGTGTCGCTGTTGTGTGATGTGATATTCACGGTGAAAATAGGGAAGTTAATAATTTTAATCAAGATAAGATAATTAACATTTTTTCTGTTTCAATGTAGTTTAGTTTGAGCAGCCAATTCTTCAAGATAAACTGCTTCCTGTACATTGATTAAATGACATTGGGTAGTATTGTAGTTGAATGTTAATTTTGATGAACAGGTGATATAATATGTAGTAAAGATCGTGAACCGTAAACGATTGACTAGCACAGGACCGTGTTGGTTGGCACAAGCAAAAGGAGACCTACACCCAGCAGTGTACAAAAAAGGTTGTACATGTTGATGATGATGAGGCGTTTAGGAATTGTAGAAGTTGTAACAAGCGTGCTTGCTTAGCTTGATAATACCGTTGAAAACCTTTGAAAATATAGAGATTTATTTGGTTGAGTATGAGCCATAAGCTGCTTAATCCGATGGGGTATCGTAAAACCATGTATTGCTGACCCAGCACTGAAGGTACTGAACCTACTTATTTATGAGAAAAGCCAAGTAAATACTTTTAGAAGGGTTCTTTATGAGTTAAAGTCCACAAATTATAATTTTCCTGCCATTATCCCAATTTATGTGGGGTCGGCACAACATGTATTCTTCTTACATTTCTTTTAACAACTTTCTCTCAACATTCTCTCCTTAAGTCCTAGTAACAATAAATTAATGTATAATTGCGTATTTATTTCAATATCACATTTCACTGTCGACCTCGGTAGCGTGGCGGGCGAGTGCTCGGCTGAAACGCAAGAGTCACGGGTTCGATTCCCGCTACGGGAGAAATGTTTGTATATTCTGCAAATATTTCTTCCGGGTCTGTGTGTTGTTGTATTATGTATTGTAAGTATTTATTTGGGTGATGATTGTGGTCGCAAAACGACAAAGCCAAGCCAAAATTTAAAAAAGTATGTATTTACAAAAAAAATGTATCTAAGTATTCTATCAGCCATCTGGTTCCCATAGTACAAGCTTTGCTTAGTTTGGGGCTAGAAGGCGCTGTGTGAAATGTCCACGAATATTTGTTTATTTTTTGATTTTATTTACTAAATGAAATTGCTTGTAGAAATATGCAGTATTTTTCACTGGATCAGGTTATTATTAATGCTTCGTTAGGGATTTAATATTTCATCTCCATGGTAGTGACATAACGTTCGTAGGTATCGGATTTTTAAGCCGTGATGCAAACTGCCAGCCCACTGGATGGGATGGACAAGCAGGTCATTCAGTTCAATTAGCTCTTTTATCTTTAAGTTGTGTTCAAACTGACTAATGCCGCTTTTCAACATTCTATTCGAACAGACAAAGGATCGTTCATCACCATAGCAACGTTGTTTTCTGTAAAATAATATAATTTTTTTTTGATACTTTTCGATTGATAATGTTTCAATGTCTACTAATATCCGTCGTCCGTTAGTATAAAATTGGAACCGGGTCTATATGTATATATTTTTGACAACAATATATATTTCGTGGGTCTCCTATAGTCTGCGAATTGAGATTTTGAAATACCGACTGATTGCGACTAACAGCAAATATTTATATCATGAAGTCTGCTAAGGCTTCATACAGTTTCTATATGTACGTGATGCTCAGATACCTACTTTATTAAATCTTAACTTTGCTCTTAATATAATAAATAACACCCAATAGTTTATAATTCCGACCACATACTAGGATTCCCTATCGTGGTTATTAGAAACACCGAGTACAAAAAATTAAACGAAACCCAGACGTAAAAACGTTACATACACACATACGTAATTATTATCACGCCATACATACAATCGGGGTGGGCAGGGCCAAGTAATCATAAGAGAACTTGCAGCCACTCCTGATTCAAAGTCCTAAGATGGATATGGTGAACCATGGTGATAGGTGATCAGCCCATCGCCCATATAAAATATGGTCCATCATGTTGGGGAGGATAATTATTTACACATGGTTTATGGCGGCAGCTAATTATAATTATAATGTATTCAAAATACATCCTTATGTCAAACCATTAGTAGATTACCTGGATTTGGAACTACAGATGGTAAACAGAGTAATTATTAAATTTGACTTAATGAAGATCAATCAGTGCATGGTTCAATTGATGTCGTCGGATTAGTAATATCTCGGAAAGCTCTGCGGCTTTCGTTTAACATAATACTGATGATACGTTATTATAGTGAACCATCTATACTTATGGGCGATGGGCTGATTACCTGTCACCAAGGCCTTTTACCATCTGTAGTAGATGATTTATACAGCGTCAGGAGGCAACTTTTACCTTCACAAACGGGACGCTGTAGTGCCCGGGACGAATTAAGATGGAGTAGGTTTGCCCATCACCTATTCCATCCTCTCAGCTTAGTCGGCCTTGTCCACAGGAAAGACAGGGTCAATACATGCGGAGCCGACTAAGCCGCGGGTTCCCTCACGATGTTTTCCTTCACCATTTGAGAGTACTGGTATAGCGCACATAAATTTTTCGCACCGAAAAATCCATTGGTACACGACCGGATTTGAACCCACGACCTTAGGTTCGGAAGGCGGGGTAACTACTAACTAGACCACCAGTGCTTTTACTTGTCACCACGGTCCACCATATTCAGGTCAGGAATTTAAATCAGGAGTGGCTGCAAGTTTTTTTTAAATTATCTCGTGGGACCTGTTTTGTATCATTTTTTTAAGCTAACTAGAACTAGGTGGACGTCAAGCTCCGCCATAGGTGCTACTTTCAAAAAAAAATTATAATACCTAAAAAATGAATATTTCCTAATTTAAATTTCAGTGATAGTTTTGCGGAATGTTTTTCTGCGAGTTTATTAAAAAGCTGTTGTTTTCTTTGTGTACGTATTGAGACAATTTTTATAAAAACGGCTCGTAGTAATAGTCAGCACTGTGCTTAAATAAACAAGGAAAAGCTCTATCGAATCCCCGAACATTGAACATCTCAAAATTCTAAAAGTTAGGAAGTTTTTTTATGAGGTCTCCGTTTAGGGTTCCGAACCAAAAGTTGAATGAAATCTTCCGGTACCTACCATTAGACCAAATTTGTCATCGGCCGAGTATGGTCGACGACGTCCGACCATACTTCGGCCGATGACAAACATACAAATTACAACGGCCGAAGTATGGTCGGACGTCGTCGACCAAACTCGGCCGATCAAATGTCGATGGAATCGAATGGACGATGCTTATTATAGTAGTGTCACACTATTTTCTTTTAGCATACATTTGATTCGACCGGCTTTCGGTTTAGATATGTAATGACGTACCGTACCGTATGGTGCGACTTTGTCTGTCCGTCTGTCACAATAATAATCTTACAAGTACATATTGTTCACTCGCCTGTAATAACAAGTGAAAAAATAGGTATATTATGTAAAATATTGATTACCAAAATGTACCATACAAGAGGGATCGACATTTCAAAGCAGGCGCCACTAGATGAGTGGGTTTTCTTTTGAAGGGATTGATTTGCGCAATCTTGCACAGTTTCATTATTTTTATTTATCGTGCATAGTTTTTGACTTATGATGAAAAGTTATCGGAAAATACCAAATCACCCAAACACCACACTTATCCCTTGAACCTTGAACCCTCTAACCCTGAACTTTTCAAAGCAAAAAATGTCATCAGGCCACTAGTTATTTCAAATCAGTGTGGTCAAACCATGCTTGTGGTAAAACGGTTAAAGAGCGGCCTATAAGAGGCTCTAATCTAATTGAGCGGAACCTTCAGTATACGAGTAAAATCGCACCTGACTACTCATTTATTCGTGTTTCGAGTTACGACAGGTAGTTTAAGTGTCGTCGTGATATTCGACGTGATAAAAAAGTTTGTTTTCTTCATAACGTTGCTGTTATTGTAAATTGTTGTTCCGTGTTGCGAGACGTTTACAATATGACTGAGATCCACGTAGATATAGAAACTGTCCTGGACCAAGGAATCCTACTAATATTATAAACGCGAAAGTTTGTATGTATCCATACATACATGGATGTATGTTACTCTTTCACGCCTAAACGGCTGAACGGATTTGAATGAAACTTGGAATATACATGCAACATGTACTGGATTAACATATAGGTTATTTTTTATCCGGGTACCACGCGAGCACTGGTGGTCTAGTTGGTAGTGACCCCACTTTTCGATCCTAAAGACGTGGGTTCTAATCCAGTCGTGTACCAATGGATTTTTCTGTGCGAAAAATTTATGTGCGCTATACCAGTTCTCTCAAACGGTGAAGGAAAATATCGTGAGGAAACCCACGGCTTAGTCAGCTCCGCACGTATTGACCATGTCTTCCCTGTGGACAAAGCCAACTAAGCTGAGAGGATGGTATAAGTGATGGGCAAGCATACTCCATCTTAATTCGTCCCGGGCACTACAGCGTCCCGTTTGTGAAGGTAAAAGTTGCCTCCTGACGCTGTATAAATCATCTACTATAGATGGTAAAAGTCCTCAGAGACCACGCGAGCAAACCCGCGGACGGCATCTATTAAACTTATACGTTACTGACCGACTGATAATTAATGCACAGCCAAAACTACGAGTCCTAGACCTAGAAGCATGAATTTTAAGGAAATATTCCTGCATTCCAATGCACTAATAAAGGAATTCCCGGAATCTAGCTTCTGGAGGGAGTAGTGGGGAGATGAAGTATGTATGAAAAAAAAACAACGCGAGCAAAGTTACGGAATGTAAATCTAGTCAGGGTATACAATATATACGGTAAATACTCAGTGAATAGGGAACACAACAAGCTGATTCGTAAAAAATGCGAATGGGTAAATCCCAAAATACGGTAGATTTATTCTCAAATATTCAGACTCTCGAGATTATAGAGGCGTATTGAAACATCACGTTTGACACATTTTGCAAATAGTTAGAACTTAAGCAAATACATACGAGTACATGATTCAGTAAGCACTAAAAACGCTTTGTCAGATACTGGTTAGTCTATATTTTTTGTATAGGTAATATCTTTATTTATAACTGACATGAATTTCATAACATACATCGAATTACTTAAAAGTATTTTGTTTTATCCAACTTGCAGTTTAATTATTATAAAATCGAATGGTGCAGTTTCATCCAATTTTTTTTCCTATAGTTAAATTATATTGATTTTCTAATACGTTTGAAATTATAATTTAATAAGGAATATTTAGAGTTTATACTCGTAACTATCACCTAAAAACACTGACAGAAAGGATGAGTAACACTCAATTTGGTAGAAAATCCTCTCCCTTACCGAAAATCCTCTATCTGTTTCACTGGAATTCCTGTAAAACCTTGTATGTATAACTTAAATGCTGTTTCCAAGGGATTTACATGAGTGTGAGCGTTCCAAAGCAGCTTTTATCTCGTGTTTCAACACGGCTCTCGTTTGATGTGTACATAAATCTTCTAGTTCTCACACTTTTAACTAATATTTATGTAATAACACTGCGTACATATTAAGGGAGTCATTGTTCTTAAGTGTCGAAAAATCTACGTATTACATTTCTGCAGTTTCTCCATTTTAATCTTCTAATTATGCCACCGGTGACGTAATCTAAATATAAATAAATAAACAAATATTTGTGGTCATTTTACACAGCGCCATCTAGCCCCTAACTAAGCAAAGCTTCTACTTAGGGCACCAGATGGCTGATAGAATACTTATTTGCTTTTTTTGTAAATTCTTACTTATATTATACTACAACACCCAGACCCGGAAGAAATATTTGCAGAACATACAAACATTTCTCCCGTGATGAGAATCGAACTCGCGTCTCTTGCGTCTCAGCCGAGCGCTCGCCCGACACGCCACCGAGGTCTTCAGAAGGTAAACTTTCAAAGCTACGCTTTTGGCCACTGACGCTGCATTAGAGCAACTATTTATGAATAGTTCATAGTTGCTCTGTTGCGACGTACTGACGCGTTCCCTCTGACTTCGAAAGCCTACCTTAAGGGAGAGTCTGAAATCAGCTTGCTTCGATCCACAAACTTACCTGTTTGTTTACAGTGTACATAAATCTCTCTGTTCGCAACCTACTCGACTTTTATAATCAATTACAGGCGCCGATCACTCGTTCCTGAACGCCATAAATATTTAAAATCTTTTGGAGTTGTTTGCGGTACCATTTTAATTGCTTAATTGATAGGTGAGAATTTTATTAATGGTTATGATTAAGGCAACATAATGCAGTTAGCTGGCGAACTTTATACCATAAAAGAACAAACGTGTACCGTAAAATTTTGTCCAGCTATGAACAGGTACTTGTACGTTACGGCAATTTTTTTAGTTATTCTCTAAACGTCTCTGCCTCTGTACAAAAAAAGCCAAGCACTGTGAAGTATATTTAAATCTCTACCGGACTGGGACTAAAGAAAAAACAGAGAATGCGTCCAGCTGCTTCTCTCCCCGAGCATGTCGTAAAATACGACTAATGAGTAGTCCATCCTCTCCAATATTATCTTACTTATATTATAAATGCGAAAGTTTGTGAGGATGTTTGGATGTTTGTGCCACAATCACGCCTAAACGGCTGAATGGATTTGAATGAAACTTGGAATATACATAGTACATGTGCTGGATTAATATATAGGCTATTTTTTATCCGGGTACCACGCGAGCGAAGCCGCGGGCGGCAGCTAGTAGACCATATATATGGGCGATGGGCTGATCACCTCTCACCATGGTTCACCATATTGTTCTTGGGACTCTTGGATCGAGATTGGCTGCAAGTTTTCTTATGGTTACTTGTGGCTCTGCCCACCTCATTATGGATACGGGCGTGATAATATTATGTATGTTTACGTATTTTCTTTCACATTTAATACCATAAAAAGGAAACCTTGGTTAAAATATACACACCTTTGCTCATCTCATTATCCATTCAGGAGTTTTAAAACATTGTTCGCTCTCAGTTTAATCTGTCTCTCCACCAAAATCGGTCAGGTAAATATTTACTCACGTATAGTTAACCTAATCTTATGTTGTTTAGTAGTTTGGTAAAAAGTGAAATCAACTTAACTGAGTTAATCAAAGATATGCGCGGTCACAAATTGGGATGGGTGACTGCAAGTGGCATTATGAGCTGAGCGCTTCCGTGCTTCGGAGGGCACGTTAAACAGTTGGTCCCGGCTTTTAAGTCGTCAAGCCATGACAGAGACCTTTAGGCGGCCTAAAAACTCCGTCACTAGAGTTGGCCACTAGCTCATACGAACATACATACATACATCTTTCTCTCCACCAAAATCGGTCAGATAAATATTTACTCGCGTATAATTAACCTAATCTTAGATTAGTAGTTTGGTAAAAAGTAAAATCAACTTAACTAGGTATAGAATAAGCAGTAGTTCACTCTCAAAAACTTAGGTACCCAAGCTTGTTCGAATCCAACCTAATCAAACAATTCAGTTCTGAAAGTTTTAATAAGTTTTACGAAGCAAAAACTTTACATATTGAATCTGATTCAAACTGGGATTTCGGAAATACTATTTACTCCGCTTACCTGGACTTCTTCCAACAACTAAATAAAAAATATTGGTAGATGCGCTGTATCTAGCCCTAAACTAACCAAAACTCCAGCTGGCTGATAAAATGCATGTCTAGTTTTTTATACGTATTTAAAACACCACATAACACCCAGACAGGGAACGAACATCATACAAATATTTGACCTAGATAAGAATCGAACCTACAACCCAAAGACGGAACTGAGGCTTGTCTATGTCTAGTTCGTTAGTCGGATTTCGACTTTATTTACTTAAATTCTTAGTCCATTATTACTAATAACATTATATTTATTCTACCAACTTGTATTCGAATGATGAATTAATACTTAGCTTTCCTAAACTTTAAAAAACTTTCAAGATGTCTACTTTTTCTATTTATTGCCAAAAAGTCTTCAAAATAGCGCATATGAGTTTATTCCTTGTTTAAATGATCAGTTGAATAAACAAAAGATAATGTTACAACTTATGTGTGTAACTAATTACAATTAAACACATTTTATTATCCAATTTGTTGAAAGCGGTTTGTCCCTTAATTAAACAGTCAGGACATGTAGGTTCGTAATAAATTAAGCAACTTTTGTAATTTCAACTTTTAATTTAGTGTAGTATATAAAAAACTAACGTAACATACAAACCTACATAGCCCCTTCTATAGCATTACTAATTCCTCATCTGCTTTTAGAACAAACAATAACACCACAGCCAAATCCATCTATATTTTATGCAGAACAACGCAGCTTTTTCAAATATGCCATTCACAACTCATCAACTGCTCCAACATACAGACGTGAACTGTTATCACTTACAATGTTGTCTTGATCAGTCTGCACAAAGAAGTAAAGTTGCTTAGAAACATGTGAATGTTTATTTGCGGTAGTTGGGGAAACGCGCGACGCACGCGCACACCACGCTGGCACTTCAGTTGTTTGTGAAACGCACCGCGGGCGCGCGTCCGCGAGCCGCTCTATATTTCGCGGTTGACTACATGTTCTCGATAACGACGTCAATATGTCCAGAGATCACAGCAAGCAGAGACGGAACGATCATCATTCCCTGAAAAGTCTACCGAGCGAAGTGCTGCTAAAAGCGCGGAGCACCCTTGTGTCATTAGGGGGAGCGCTCAAACACAAACATGATCACCACGAAAAAGGGAAGCCTTCGAAACAAGAAAAAAATAAAGAGAAAAAGAATCAAGAAAGACTTAAAGTCAGTCGATCCGAGCCCGAATTCAGTGAAATTCGTCAAAAACACAGGAGTAGAATAGAGGAAAGCGCGACACGTGATTATGGCGGTGCAACAAGGCCGAGGCCGATGTCCGTCGGCGGCATCAAACATTTTGATAGAGAATTAGCCAACTTTCGATGTGGTAGTTTTCCAAGAGACACTTCACCTATGCCGAGACATGCGGACTCTTCGGAAGAGGTCTGCGTGCAGTCTCGCCTCTATATTCCTGTAACGGATAGACTGAGTAATCAAGATGTGCAATTGCAAGATGTCAATGAACGACCTCGAAAAAAACTGTCATTTAGAGAACCTGAAATAATAATTTCAAGCGACCGCGGTGGGAGTGCTACTTTAGGACGATCGAACA
The DNA here is from genome assembly GCA_949320045.1 of Scotopteryx bipunctaria. Taxonomy (NCBI): domain Eukaryota; kingdom Metazoa; phylum Arthropoda; class Insecta; order Lepidoptera; family Geometridae; genus Scotopteryx; species Scotopteryx bipunctaria. The sequence continues at coordinate 10,678,639 of OX439440.1, forward strand.
AACATATGGGTGTCAACAGTTTATCTAGAAGATCAAATAGGACATCGTTGAGAAATGAAACATTTAGTTCCAGTATAGAATGCCTAGAATCAGATTTGGAAGTGAGTATACACGTTTATTAATATATTCTTCACTAGCTACTTTGATAATTGCAGCACTTAAAAAAGTAGCTTAAGATTCAAGTAAGAGAACCCGGCATTATGTAAAACTGTTACACAACGTAATGTAGAGTCTATCGCTATCACCATAAAGTTGCAAATGAAACAATTCGGGTATTTACACCCCTTTCAGTATAACGATTTCGTGTTCGTTATTATTGAATTAGACTGTAACCTCGCTGCACCATTAATTTTAATAGAAAGCAATAAATGTTGTCAAGGCGATTAATGTTAGACGCCTGATGACTTCATGAATTTAATAATGGCTTTGCAGTGTTTGTTATAGTAAAATCTGGATTGCTTGTACCAAAAGACGTTATAAAGCTGTAGTATTACGTCACCCCGAAGTGGTTCCAACTCGTATCCAACATGAAAGCCAAGAAATCTCGGTGAAGTGATGTGGTAAAGGTGATATATTAGCAATGACCGAGCGCGACCGACGGTAGGTACGACTGTATCTGGCAGCATGGCTTCTTGTTTATTTTGATTTACCTCGGTCTCATCCAAGGACCTACGCACGCGGAAACGATTATTTTTTTTATACAGCTCTCCAGTGACATATTTGCTTTAGTATTTTGCGGCAGTTTTGCGTCAAGGGCGATACTTCCGTCGTCAAAGCCATTTATTATTTAGAAAACTTTCGCAAACTGGCTATGTTTGCGCTCGGTATTTTGGAACTGCCGCCGGGCCGCCAACCAACCAACGTGTGAATTACGCACTAGCTAGAGTAATTACCAAAACATAGTCTTGTTATCATTAATTCACTAGAGTTTACGTCTTAAATCAACAATCGACTGCTAATGGAGTAAAATTAAGTGTAAGTACACGGCAGACAACCGTACGAACACGATACATAAACCAAAGAAATCACATCAGTTTTGATAAGACACGAATGAAATGGGAACATCTGGTTTATTTCGAGGTAATAATGCAGTAGCGTTACCTCCTACTCTAAAAAAGAATAGAAAGGAGTAAACGTTCCTAAGAAACAGAACGAGTAAATAAGAGCTAAGTAAAACTAAGCGCGTCTTAAAGTAACCATCACTGTAAATTCTACCAGCATTAAACTTAGTTCTCCGAGATTTAAGTCCGCTTTCATCGGCTAGCAAGTTGTTTTACTTGAAATTACTGGTACAATGACTGGCATGATAATGTTAGGTGCACAATATTCGGATTAGTATATGTTTAATAAAAATATCCTATTTGTTACTTTCAACTGTTTATCCATGTCAGTTCAGCCCACGTTTAGCCGTTGCAGAATAAAATAAATAAATAAAAATATTTGTGGACATTAGAATGAAGCAGATTATATAAACTTACACTGTTGAGATTGGTAAGTATAGTCTGACTGTTTCTTTTGTATTTTATTATATTTTATTGTCATTATTATCAGAAAGAAACTTACAACTAATATAAATATAATTTACAAAATACAAAAGAAGTAGTTGGGCTATCTAAAGACCATTGCAAAAGGTCTATACATAGCTCAGCTGATCCAGCTTATCAGACAGTGGAAGCATGCCCAAAACGCTGGCCGCATTGCTACGCTTAATGGCAATACTGATCCGTTAAGTAAAATAAGTAAAGCTCTAGGATCGCACATCGCTTCGACCAGACGCCCTGAAATAATTTTGAAGACGCAGTGGGCACCCGTGCCCCACAGACCTGGGGTCTCAACCCCAAAAGTCTCAAATACATAAGCCCTATCGAGGTTTGCATATATGCACCTTTTGAGATCCTCGGCCGAATCTGCCGCCACGCCGGCCGTAACTGAAATCCCCGGCAAATTATTACTGTTTTTAATTCAGGTACCTTATAAGATGCTTTATCTCTGAACTTCCGCTTGACACAATTTTTACAGCCTATATAATCAAAAAAGGAATTTACTTACCTAAAATAATTAATATTTCTAATCTAGAAAGCTAAAACTATGTCGTTGTAAGAGTAGCTAGTTCAACTTGCATCCTAAGGATCTCCACCCACGACCCCTTTCTATCGCATCAAAATCGCGTCATTAAAAAAGAGCCTTTATTGCTGTTTACAATGTAAACACTAAAAAATGGTGTCACTGACGATCGGTTTAGTTGGAAAATAACAGCTTGTCTTTCGACAAAGGCCCCCTCTATAGTCTTCCATATTTCTCTGTCCTTTGTAATTCTAGTCCAATTCTAGTCTACCCAGGTAGACGACCTAAAAAGAGTAGCCGACCCAGACAAACGAAACGCTGGCGTTTCGTTCGTCGGCCTTTACTCCTTTTGCCATTCCTCTGATATAATTCAAAATCGCGTCATTAGCCCAGCACAAAAGACTAGCAAACTCTTGAACATTGACTCTTTAGGTATTAAAATTATTTGCATATGTCCAGCGCGTGGAATGAGACGCACTGCACAAGATGATGACATAGACAAACGTTTATTCGCAGAAACTGTACACAACAACAAATACAATAAAGCAGGCTTAATTTTACACAAAAAGTAACAAAATAATAATTAAAATAGTTTTAGATGTACAATGTGTAACGCTGCCGTGTACAGTTGGGCGAAAAGTCCTGAGCTCAGCGTGTGCAGTGAACGAGTTCACTGCGCTGATTTTCAGCCCAAGAATGAATGAAGATAACCTACTATAATTATATACAACAAGTACATAAAAATATATTAAACATTAATATATATATTTCACAATGTATACTTAAACATCTATCCAGTGCGCAACGTATAGATATCCTAATCCTAAATTTATCCAACTGATCACTACCTACCTGTGTGAAGTAAGGTGATAGACAGGGAAATCAAACACAACTGAGTTTTTTTGTTTACCATTATTTCAGCAGTCACGTACAAAAGCTTTTATCTAAATCCAACCGCATTTCTTTGGCCTCACTCTAAATAGTGACGATGCCAACCAAAATAGACACTGACGTGCACACGGCTATAAGGTAGATCAAAAAATTATGATCGGCGTAAAGGTCATTGTCTTTTCTTGACCAACTTCTGTTCTGTCGCCATAATATTATTTCAATTTCAACTACTATTGAAAATATTCCGGTCTATTCCACTAAGACGGATATTCCGAACAAAATTGAAAAGCCCACCAAAAACAGGCATTGGTTTTCCAAATTTTATGACTTTGTTTTGGCCCCGCTTTCCAATCCTGAGGTCGTGGGTTCAAATCCAGTCGTGCACCAATGGGTTTTTCTGTTGGCAAAAATTATGTGCGCTATACTAGTACTACTCTTAAACGGTGAAGGAAAACATCGTGAAGAAACCGGTATATCGTAGAACCGTAGAAAGTTCGTAAACATGTGTCACATGCACGAAAGGAGCCTTTGAGGCGCACTTTAAATCCTTTCACCACATTGGTTCGAATGAACTAGTGACACGACTACATAGATAAATAGATGAACTGATCTCCTGTCAAGTTGATATTATTGCCTATTATTATGTATTTTTTAGGGTAATAGTCGACAAGAAATGATAATAAATGAAAAACTATGACAAAACATATACAGGTGATACATTCTAGGTACTGAAGTGGTTTATCTTTCATAAGTACTTCGGTCAAATATTATGTTAGTTTAGTAGTAACAATTTATTCATTAACAACAAATAACAAGCTCTAAGGTTGTATAGGTATGTATGCTAGAAAACTAAAATGTAATTTTGCAAATAATTAGGGAAGACCTTATTCAAGAATCATATCTGGAAGCGCACTTCTCTGCTGGACTGCTTCCGTCCAGCTGCTTCTCTCCCCGAGCATGTCGTAAAAATCGACTAAGGGACAGTGTCCTCTCCAACATGATGAGATACATAAGCAAGTATTCCCAAGGAGGGTTGACGTCAGGCAGGCGGCCGGTCATAAAACACCTTAGCCAAAACTTTTACAGCATGATCCAAGGATTAAACTGTGCCGACCCCACATAGAGTGGGATAAAGGCAGGAAGATGATGATGATGATGATATCTAGAAGCGTCCCCCCCCCCTCTCCTCCCTCCCATAGCAGTCAATGTTTTTCGAGAAAAACTTACCTTTAAGCCCTCTCTCGGTCGGTCTGACATCCACATTGCTATTTTTCTCTGCCAAAGCATATTTTCCTGGCCAACAGTACAAATCTACGCCATTGTCGTATTAGTGTCAGTTGAATAACATGTCTTGACGAGGTGTACCGTATCTCTTTCTCTAAATACAGCTGTATCGTAATAATATATTTTCTATCTCAGGCGGTGGTCCAACCCACCACGGAACTCAATGTTCCACTCCGCCATATTATAAAAGCTTTGAGTTTATTGAATGATTTATTTGTTTTATTTATAGTGGACTTTATAGTAAATGGTTTAAAAACTTTGAATCCACTTTTGTAGTATCAAAAACGGATATTATACCAATATATTATGTATAGTTGACTATATATTATGATGACAATATATTATGTATTGACGGCCTCGGTGGCGTGGCGGGCGATTGCTCGGCAGAGACGCAAGAGGCGAGAGTTCAATTCCCGCTGCGGAAGAAATGTTTGCATGATCTGTAAATATTTCTTCCGGGTCTGGGTGTTGTGTTGTGGTACCATGGTACTCGTAGTTTCTGATACCCACGACATAGGGAATCCTAGTGTGGGGTCAGGTACATAGTCCTGTGACTATGTATGTGACTGTTGGGTGTTATTTATTTTATTCATAGGTCGGTCGATAATATTATCTACTAATAGTTTTTTGGAAAACCAGTTTAATTAAGTTGCATAATAAGTTTATTCGAGTAAAATCGCTATTAGTAGTCTACACTACGCAAAATTCAGCAAATAAAATCAGATTTCAAACATATGAACGCGTTCAAACCAAATATTCGTACCATTTCGTCCGTTCCAGCTTGAATGGGAGAAACATTAATTAAACATATGTCATCTCCCACGCTCGCCTCAGACCCTTTTGTGAAATATAATTCGTTGTAACCCTTATTTTTATTGTTTGTTGCTTTCCAGCAGGGTCGAGCTTATCGCAGTTCAAGGGCTCTTTTCACTACATTTAACTATGTAGGTAATGTACGTAACTCAATACAACATACATCAGTGCACATTTGCATTTGCAAACGTATGACATTGATCACGTTTTCGCGTACGGTCAATGTTACAAACGTTTACGAGACAAACAACCAGATGCTCCCGAAACTCATTACAGTACGTACTACTAGTTAATGCTGTTCTGGTTTTCAATACACGTGATCCAATTAGGTTCCCTGATTAATGCATGGAGTTTGAATTAAAGTAGGTTACTTGTGTAGTTGTGAGACGAGAGAGCATCCAACTACCGACCTCCCTATAATTGAATATTATAGTTATATCAGCGATCTGTTACGTAAGGTACATATCTGGTAAGACACGTGATTCTTCTTGAAACGGTTACAACCCCTCCCGGTTTATAAATTTTATCAACTTTCAAAACGTCTGTTAGAGTCAGTTGAAATAAAGGAGTAAGATTGAGGCGGCGTCTGTCGTATGGCATCCATACGAGTGTATTTACGCCTTGCGACTTAAGAAGATCCAAAAAGCTTTCTTATGATTCTTATACAAAAAAAAACTACGGATATCATCCATTTCTTTACCCCACATTATTTTGGTTTGGTGTGCTAGGCTTCAACTCTCTAGAGGCAAGGCGAAACTATAAACTACTGGTCACTGCTTGTGTGATACTGCACGGTGCTTCGGACTGCCCGAAATTAGTTCTCTCCCTTCTTTCATCGGACTTCCAGATACCCGAAAATTATTTTTATGGTTATGTTTTTTGTCATCCTGATTTTGTAATTGTTTATAATTCATGGCGCATTGGTGTAATGCTGTGTAATTATTGTTGAGTAATTACTGTTGTGAAACTACTGTAATGCTGTGTAATTATTGTTAGAATAAAGAATTTGAATTTTTTATAAAGTTTCCAACTTTATAACAAAAAATCGAATCGAATTGGAGCAGCCGTTGCGGAGATAGTATAGCTTTAAGGTCACATACAGACACACTTCAAACGGTCACAGTCGTCTAAAATGATGACAAAGCATTCAGACATTCTAGTCAGCATACGTACCTTATGTGAACTTTTTTCTTTGTGCATATTCATCCCCTGAAAGCGAAATGCAGTGTTTCAGGAAAGTCTGTTTCAAGATTCGAATAATTCAAACCAAGTATGATGAACCCAGTTTTAAAAAAAAGGTTTCAGAAACAAGAAGTCTAACTAACTTGTTTTTTTTTTAACAGAGTCAAGCCATGCGCATCGTGCGTACAGTGGGCCAGGCATTCGAGGTATGCCACAAGATGCAAGTGAACTCTCCTGGCGAGCCAGCAGCGTCCGCCTCCTCCGCAGTGGACGAACCAGTCCCGAGCTGCAGCGACATCGCAGCTTCCAAAGGTTTGAAAAGCTGGCGCTCACAGACGCTAGGGCTAGGCTAGGCTAACGCGAAGGCTGTAATGTATATAGTTCATGAACACTCAGATTAGGTATCTGAAATATACATTGCCGCTGTTATGTATGGGAATTTCAGAATAATGTATAGTTATGTCTGACTTATTGAAACATGTTATGAAATGAAATATTTATTTGTCTGTGAAACTTGGTAGTACAGATGGTGTTATTTATTTATTTATTTAAGGGAAAACCAACAGCTTCATTAAAAAATTAAATACACTTATAAATTATAAAAGAACAGAAAGCCAATAACAGGTTTTCACGTGTAAAAACATTTTAAACAACAATATCATGAACAAATTACGCTAAAGAAAAACAATATTATCGGATGTATAGATGAATAAAAAAGAAAAGCAAGCTTCTAATTCATAAAGTATTATCTACAAAAAACTCTGCTCAACCGCCTGTCTAGCTGAGTTAACACTCGTATAGAATAAATCAAGATCCAAGCGCTTACAACTCATTGAAATCATTACTTACTCGCCATGATCACAAGGTATCACTAGTTCCTACCGACCGGTGTACAAACATTAAACAAATTGAATATAAAATAAAATAAAAGATAACATTCCTATATTATCCTTCTCTAAAGTAGCTCAACAGGATATTGTAGAATAGAACTCCAAGAAAATGTCGATAATCCTTATTATATGTGTAGTTACTGTAAACCTTTTGCTTAGTTGGACACATAATTGGCATTATCGGAGGCCTTGCTCTACTCAGAACCATTAGGTATTGTTATCCTTCTTTGTAGTTCATGTAGGTACGTACATCTACTAACTAACTTGTTGCTGCACAATGCTTAGCCAACTAGATACATGCATTACATACAAATCAAGCCGAATTTACTAAGCGTATCAGTAGGAAACATAAATTGTATAATATAATAAGCAAATCTTTTTTTATTCTTTGGGCCGAATGTCCTCTACGAAATTTATTTATATTTTTTTATAGTCAACTCAACCCGCGGGCCATATCGACCCCTTTGAAAATTTTAACTTAGTCCAAACCTATCTCAGCCCCCGGGCTAGATGACCACTTTGAAATATGTTTATGATGTTTTATTGCCAACTCAGCCCGCGTGCCTAAACTGTTGTGCAATGCAAACTTATAATGTTCACGTTGTAAATAGGATGCATAATCTCCATTACTATTATTGTTTATTTGTACTGGTTGAATAAGTAATTTCTCTATATTAGAAATTAGAACTGTCATTGCAAAACAGATAAACGTGTCTTAGTTTTTGATTGTTTTTGCACAAAATATATTAAATAACAGAAAGGTGGTGTTTGTTAAAAGTGAGTGGAGATGGAGATAGACTTTCAACATTACCTACAGATTTTGAGTTTGTTACATCGCAACGAGGCGGTCGCATTTTCCAAAGGTCGGGTTATCGTTATCGCTTTAAAGAAATAACCAAGATGGGTCAATATTGTGGAGATGTATAAAGAGTGATTCTTGCTATGCTACTGTGAAAACTTACTCGGAAAGTGCAATTGTCATTCATGAAACTGAACATAATCATACTTCTGACATTGCTTACATCTTACAACAATGTTAAGAAATGTACGGATGGGATGGAAAAAAATGACCGAGGATTTAAGCACTCCAGTTTCACGTATATATAATGACTGTATTAATAATTAAAAAATGTATAGTTACCAGAATGTCAAACTTTGAAAGTATTAAGAAAAAGTTATACAGGAAACGAAATAAATCGTTAGGCATGAAACGAATTACATTTGCATCTTCGGATGATATTAGCGAAGGTACCCAAGAAATTTCAACAACTATTATTTGCTGATTACGATGTGGAAGGTAATCAAATATTAATATTTGCTAGCGATGAATTCTTAGGTTTACTATCACAATGTAAGACGTTTTATATTGATGGTACTTTTAAAAGTGACCAGATGAATTTTTATCAACTTTTAACGATGCATGCCGATTTAGGGAGTGACAGAGAGCATGTCAGAGTTCTGCCGATCTTATACGCGTTGCTTCCTAACAAAAAACAGACAACCTATGAAATACTATTTCGCATAATAAAAAGGAAAGTAACAGCTTGGAAGCCTACTAATATTAATATGGACTATGAAAAGGCTATGATGATGTTAGCAGTAATAAATGTGTATCCAGATGCGGAAATAGATGGTTGTTTCTATCATTTCACAAAACAACGCACAGCCCAAACAACTGAAGCTAGAAAAGTGAAAATTGGAAGGAAGCTACCTTTTATAGGCAAAACCCACAAGGCGGAATTTTTCAAAAAGGGGTGGAAACGTTTGTATGGAACTTTTGAACACGAAGTGCGATTTGCTTAAAACTCGTTTTAGGTAGGTACTATAAATACATATGACTGCTCACCTGCTTCAGGATTTTTCTAAACAACTCATAAGAGGGGGTAAATAGGGTGTCAAAATTTACACTACACGAGTGAAGCCGCGCGTGTAAGCTATAATTTATAAATTACGACAAACTTAACGTGCTTTGGGTACTGGTGGTTTAGTGGTAGCGGCCCCGCCTTCCGATCCTAAGGTCGCGGATTCAAATCCAGTCGTGCACCAATGGATTTTACTGTACAAAAACCTTATATGCGCTATCTTCCAGTAGTACGTTGAACCCAAAGCTTTTAAGTTCTAAAGCCGTTCTTATGTACGGCTTTAGAACATAAGTACGGCTGCAGCGGAAAATGGAACACGTTTTCAATATTCCCTTGCAAAATACTCACCTATCTACTTTTAACCCTAGTAAGCGTCAGATCTCCACTACTCGTACGCTACTAGCCGCGCTCGCCTCCGCTTGTGATATGATAAGCCACTGGCTGGAATATTTTCTGTACATTGTGAGGACATGAAGATTAGGATTTCAGCCAGTAGTGGCTTAAAACCGACACGACCAAACAACGACGTTACAGTACGCAAACTGACTAACACTGTCCATGAAAGCAAAACAACCGCATAAAGCAGTGAAAGGTTCTATTGCTTCTAGAATTAACGCATCGTAGCCGCTTTTGTCGTATCGTCGGATTGATTAATGATCGAAGCTTTAATCTAGACTTTTCCCCAGACTTGCTCTTTTATTACAAGTACTTCCGGCGCCCCGGCAGAACGACGACTTTTGTGCTTTGCGAAATTAAAATTTCAAATTGAATTACAAACATCTGGACACGCGATAACTATTTCATCTCAGCCCAGCGAACCTGAGTCTTCTTACCTACAATATTTTTTTAAATTTTATGAGAATCGTAAATTTTACGGCGGCGACAAGACAGACGAGCGCGTGTTCGTATTTTAATTGACATATCTAGATTAATGAATGTGTCTTCTACTGTGACTTCTGCTTTGTAGATAAATTACTTCGTGGTCTGAATAAACTTATCTTGGCATTGACTTTGAACTGCCTCCAAATCCGATTTAGAACTGGAAATAAACGTATAATTTATGTAGATAAAAAAATGACGCGTGATATAAATCACTCGTGGACGACTGAACGCACGTAAACATAGAAAACATTGTATCTACGTCTATTCTTATAAGACGTCATAATGCCTGCCATCGATCACTTACTAATGAAGCCATAAATGTTCTCGTTAAAAGGCGGAAAATATCCGATAAAATACATGAATATGAGTAGGGTAAAAAAAATATCGTAGTACGTAGAGGTACATATTAATGGATTGGGCATGGGCAGGGTGTGTGGCAAAGTGGCGGCAAAGCCTTGTACGAGTACGTGCCGTGGATTACGATAATCCGGGGGGAACTGAAGCTTGATGGTGCGCTGGCCATTCTACACGATCACCCATAACGCTCACATTGCGTTATTTCACATTCCTGTTTCCCGATCAGAAGTGGCGGAAATATTTATGAAAATGGGCCAACAAACAAATCATTTATGGGCTCTTCGCACTTTATGCGATTTCTGATTCTGACAGTCTGTATTTTTAACAAGTTAGTGCCCTAGTGCGACCTGTTAGGAAGCCCTGTAGAAATCATTTACATCTAAGTACTCGTACGCTATCTACACTAATATTATAAAGAGAAAATATTATATTTTATGTTTGTTTGTTTGCATTGAATAGGCTCCGAAACTACTGGACCGATTTAAAAAATTATTTCACCGTTCATAAGCTACACTATCCCCCGGTGACATGGGCTATATTATATTTTCTTGCTAAAACTTCAATAATGTAACCCGAGGTGTAAAAAAAACCTAAAAATTCCTTACATCGCGTGCGTTGCGAAAACTATTAATGATAGAACAAAATAAAGTACTACGACTTTGCAGAACACATCATTCATTACAAAAAGTGACGCGACAGTCTAGCTATTATAATTACCTATGTATACAATAAGTGTTCTTTTATTTTAAAAATTTAATAATTAATTGAAATGCCGGCGCTAGAAAAAGCTCTTTATTTGTCCTTTAGTATTAATCCTTATCAAAATAAATTACTTCATCTTCACTGATTCAATAACTTTATATAACTTTTTGAATTATTCAATTCGGACATTCCATTCGAAAGATCACGAGTTTAAAAATGTAAGTATTAGAAAAAAGTGTGTGTGTGTGTGTGTGTTAAAATTTATAATTTTTGATATTTTTATTAAATACCCGTGCGAAGCCGTTGCGGGCTACTAGTTGATGATAAAGGCCTTAGTATACCATAAGACCTACATTGAAATACGCATACCAACATCGGGTTAGCAACGAATCACCCTGATATTATTTAGTTATTATTTTTATCTAATGACTAATTAATCTACGAACTTAATGTATATATGTATATTATCACGCCCTTATCCCTAATGTGGTAGGCAGAGCCACAAGTAATCATAAGAAAACTTGCAGCCACTCCTGATTCACGAACACGAACTTAAGAAGTAGATAATATTTTCTGGGATGTTTAAAATTTACGTAGAGTTAAATTTGATCCAAATAAAAGACAGCCTCTATAATATGCTTTTCCATGTCACTCGCATATTTATAAGTAGGTACAGACTTTCACATATAAAATAAAAAAAGTATTTTCATCTTTGAAATCTTTACTAATAAATACGCCATAGTACGCATTTATCAATAGGAGATACACTTAGCTGAATTAGTGTTTGATCCAGTGTAGGAAACTTTAGCGAACTGCAGATATGAGCATGGTTCTAGGGTCTCTTGGGACTCATTCATTCGCGCTGATTTCTGCTCGCTATCCTCCAGAGACATTGTTACTGTGGTTGGTTAGAGTTTATCTTGGTTTCAGTGCCGTAGTTTAGTTGGTTCATTTGCAGTAGTTCTGTTGGTTAGTATATAATTCATATAAATTTAAAATTATTGAAATAGGTACTGAGAATATTGTTAAAGATACTTATTTTTCAAAGACCAAAGTTCACTTACAGAGAATAATTATAGTTAGAGAAAGTATGTACATAGTGTACTGGTGGCAGCCAGTAAAGTAACAGTAGATAAATGGCAAGATACAGTTTTCTTAAAGAATAGAAATACATTTAGGGTGCCAACGGGACCCTATTACTAAGCCTCCGCTGTCCGTCTGTCCGTCCGTCTGTCAGAGAGATGTATCTCATGAACCGTAATAGGTAGAAGAAAATAAAAGGTTACCCTATAAATGAAACATTTTTATGTATTTTTATGTACGGAATTCTTCGTGTACGAAATCGACTTGCACATGGCCGGTTTTATTTAGGATGTAATCCCTTAGTTTTTCCTCAAATAACATTATACTAGTGGCGTCTTTAATATTGTTAGGTAAATTGTTATATAGTTGTGCTTTATCACAGGTTATGTTTTTTGAACTTCTTATCTTTAATTTATGTATTTGATATTTTCGTTTGAAAGTTATGTCTGTCTTTATTATTTTGTGTATGAGACAACAAGTATAATAAGTTAAATTTGTTTTATGCTCATCAGTTTCATTGAAAAGTTTTTGAGTCCGCGTGAGGAAGTCACGGTAAAAAAGGACTTTAATAATCTCGTTCTGTGCAGTTCGAAGTTCTTTTAAGTTGGTGGAGTTCTTTTAGCTGCATTTCCCCATACTTGGTGATGACCGCTTTATTAAAATTGCAACAAGACTAACCACTGGACCAACGTGTCATACGTTGACACGTTATTAATCCTTGTTGTTGTTGACTTGGATGATTTGTAAATGAAAAATATCAGGAGAGCATAAACTAATAGCAGGTTGCCATCTATCTATATTTAAGTTTTAGTAACACATTTAGGTTGTGAATGAAAATACTGATCTCACGGCTTTTACTTTCCTTTGGTATGGAGGTATCTAATTTAGTTGGAGAAAAGGAATATATTGCATTAAGGTATGCATGATTAGTTGTGGTTATATTATTTTGAACTATACAAATAACGGCTCCCAGGCAATAAGCGAGCACCGTCTTCGGCCTTCAACTTTGGCTACGTGAGGTTTCATGCTCTAGGTACCCAATCTAAACGTTTTGTTAATTCTTAGAATCGATCATCAAATTTACGTCGGAAACCGAATCTAGCTCTATTGTTTACGGCCTTACAGCTTCATTAGCTTTGGTATTATGGTTAAGACCCTTACAAATATTTTGATGGCCCTCGGCTCTCTAAAACTACAAACTAATAATATTTTATGTGTTAGGTAGATACGCCACTAATAGGTATCTGTCGTCCGCATAAACTGCTACATTATGCGTCACTCGCTTAGCACCTGTATCCGATAGGGCCAAGAACCTAATCCGTCAAATTTTTACTTTAATGAAATTTTAAAACTGCCTTTTCTAAGACCTCCTAATGTTACTGAATTATTAATTATTATAATAGACAAATATTACAGTTTCAGACAAACAACGGAGCAGCTTGAAATCGGAAATAATACAATACTGTAAAAATTCTCTTACTCATATCTATGAAAACAATAAAAATATTTTATAAAAAATCCCGGTATTAGAAACCTGAATATGCCTGTCTTCGGACAAAAATATAACTAGTAGAAATGATACAGAAACTATAAAAACAGATAGTTACTATGATGGATGGCACTCCGCACATTTTGCATTAGAAAAGCTTCCATTAGGTTTATGCTCTGTACGTTCGTAGGTGCTCTATAGTAAATTCAGTTTCACACGTTGAGTTTACTGCTGTGACGGTGACGATGTTAACGACTTGTGTGTGCGAGAAGCAGCCAACAACTCAAACGCAAACGATTTTACTACTAGACCCGAGATTTCAGTATTAGAATTTATTCTAATCCATAGAAACTGGCTATTTTAAATGTGTCATTATCTCTCTGTAAAGTATTGTAAAGACTGCAATAATCCAGTTGTAGACGCAGGATGCAGGCAGAAGGAAGGCGTGCTAAAAAGATAGCTAACAAAGTGGCTGAATGTGGGCTGATACTTATGATGATGGTGTAGGTAGGCAACGTAATAGTAACCAGTAGTGTTCGTAAAGTAAAATGAATTTGTCACCAAAACTAACGAGATCAACAGAAGTGATGATAAAATTTGAAAATATTGTCTCTCATCTCCTGAATCTTTATATATTACTTATTAGTGAATCTAAGAAACGTTTTGCAAGTCTTTTACTAGTCACTAATGTCCAGTTCGCATATTCTACTAACGGACGACGCATAGTTCAAAATTTTTTTTTTACTACTGCGTGCAACCGGGTATGAGACCTTTACATAAGACGCTTTATATTCCCTAAATACATCTTTAAAAGTTGAAACCGGTATACACTACAAACAGATTGCTTGTGGCAATTATTGTTCAATATTGTACGGCACGTACCTACTAGTTGATACTAATCTGCGGCAGAAGGTGGGTAACACCTATTTGGCACAGCACGGCCACTTTCCAAGTTTACGAGTTTCCGCTCAGTGATCAGCGGCTACTGTGGAAACGGCAATAGCTTCATTTTAGTTTGAAATCGAACTGTGTACTTATCTAGACGTATATTTATAATACATAATACTACAACACCCAGACCCGGAAGAAATATTTGCAGAACATACAAACATTTCTCCCGTAGCGGGAATCGATACCGCGCCTCTTGAGTCTCAGCCGAGCACTCGCCCGCCAAGCCACAGAGGTCGTCATGTATGTATTCATCATCATCTCCCTGCCCTTATCCCACTCTATGTGGGGTCGGCACTGCATGATCTTTTTTGGATCATGGTGTAAAAGTTTTGGCTAAGGTGTTTTATGACCGGCAGCCTGCCTGACGTCAACCCTCCTTGGGAATACTTGCTTATTGTATCTCATCAGGTTGAAGGATACTATCCCATAGTCGACTTGTATGTATGTATTATTCCGCTGAAAAGCATTCTTTCGCCGTTGAGAGGGGAGTTTTTCAAAGTAACCCTCAAAAAGGTGTGAAATGAGGTGCTAAAATTTACACCACGCGAGCGAAGCCCGGGCGGTAACCTAGTTTATTTAATAAACTTCATAAAATATAACTTCTCTTTATTCAAAAACCGTTCTCGAGCGTTTGTTCATTGATAAAATATTTTTGTAGAAAGTATTACAAACTTTTTTAAAAACCTAAAAATGTTTTAGACCTATGGACTTCGAAGAAGGATATTAGATTGTCTGGCAAATTTTTTTTTTCAAAGAAAAATTCATTGGTACACTATTGGATTTGAACCCACGACCTTAGGATCGGAAGGCGGGGTCACGCCAACTAGACCACCAGTGCTCTTGCACCACGAAACTAAAGCCTTTTACCATTTATAGTAAGTAAATGATTTATACAGCGTCAGGGGGCAACTTTTACCTTCACAGACGGGACGCTGGCTGTAGTGCCTGGGACGAATTAAGATGGAGTAGGCTTGCCCAGCACCTATTCCATCCTCTCAGCTTAGTCGGCCTTGTCCACAGGAAAGACATGGTCTATACGTGCAGAGCTGACTATGCCGGGGGTTTCCTCACGATGTTTTTCTTCACCGTTTGAGAGTACTGGTATAGCGAACATAATTTATTCGCACAGAAAAATCCATTGGTACACGACCGTGTTTGAAGCCACGACCTTAGGATCGGAAGGCGGGGTCCCTACCAACTAGACCACCAGTGCTCTCACCTATAGAACTAGGGTAATAAAACTTGAGTTTAGTAAACAAACGTGGTCGTGGTAATAGTATTACTTAAGTAGAGCCCTTTTTTAAAAATTCAGTGGAACCCAAATTACATCCTTTATTCTATTCTATCAGTGCGCTAGAAGATTCAGTTCGATCCGCAAGTTGGTCTCAACATTTATGTTTACTGTTGTTTTAGGACCGATGTTCTCACGATGTTTTCTTTACGGTCTACTGTGTCCTCCGATATAACAGATGTTATTATTTACGTTCAAAACGATAAGTGTGATAGGCAACTTAAAAATCATAGGGTTATAAACGGCATATATCGACCAGGCAACGTAATATGGTGTGGACTGATTTTATTTATTTATTCTTATTTTGTAAAGTAAAAAAAAATCCTCACAGAGTCTTACTTGCCTACCTGTATTGTAAAATATACAGGTACCTAAGTTTACATAATTATATTTTTTCTCTTCTTGTTCATAATCCACTTCATAGTAAAGATATTATAGTTTTTGGTTCATACGCACCGGGTGTTTTGTTTACGGACTGGGTCACAATAAGCTTCATGAGTAATTAAGGATTGTGATCGTTCTTGTCCAGTTCGTGGCAGTAATTAGTTCTGTGTAAGCATCAACGATTTCTTGCGTCATAGGTACCTACCTACAAGTTGACCAATAATAAGACGTATCCATTTTTTATAGACAGGCATATGACCCCTTTTGATCTACCTAACTAGATACAATAGTCGTCTCAGTAATAATATTACAATAATATTAAATTAAAAATTAAATAACCCCCGAACAGTACAGCAAGTTTTCTTATAACTACTTGTGACTCTGCCAACCCCATTAGGGATACGGGCTTGATAATGTATTATATAAACAAACACACAGTACACCAAGGTTCCAATTAACCGGACGTGGTTGAAAAATTGTTAAGGTCCTATTGTCAAGTAGGAAATGTGTTGATGATCTTCAAACGCCTTAACAGATCTGCAGAATCATCTCGATCACATCAGCTTTTAATTAAAAAAAAGCGTCAAAATCGGTTCATCCGTCCTGGAGTTATGATTATGATGCCATACAGACATACAGATACATTTTCGTCGAGGGTTCAAAATATCATTCTACATTTCATAACTACATACTAGCTACCTGTAGGTACACAAAGGATGTCGGTTATACCGTCACCTCACTTGACGAAAGTAACAATGCTCTCAGCTCAAAGTATCGTCGCTGGGCCTTCCTCATGAATTTAAGAGCATATAATCTTGTCCTACATCCCGTCCGTGTTATAGTATTGGAATAGTGCATGATATCTGCGCGAACTTATGAATAGAAGGAATTCTACGATAGATAGATAGATAAACTCTTTATGTGTATAACAATATGAAATTAAAACAAAATAATAAAAACTTAGATACTAACAAAACAAAAACAGATATACATAAACGGCGATCAATTTCTTCTAGACAACCTTGGGATGGAGAGGATAGATCACACACACACACACACACACACACACACACACACACACACACACACACACACACACACACACACACATACACGCTTTATACATTCTCCGTTTTTGTAAAGCATAGTTTTTAGTTTTTAAGGTAATTTGTATCCAGATAACTGTTGCCATATCGTACTTTCACGAATATTTTACCTTGTACCTGTTCCGAAATATACGATTTTATAATTATTATATTGGGTAAACATAGTCTCGACTCATGAACTGGATTAGAAACAATGAGCACGGGCCTAGGCCAAGTGCGCATCATAAAGGCTGTTAGGTCGGTTCTGAACTCTAGAACATTGGTGGTACATCACTGGAGAGGTCAGTTTGTAAAAATTTACGGACAATCTACAAGTGTTCAGAATAACACCTTTTTGTCGTTCATTGTTAACGACACCCTCAAAACGACACCCCCGGGGTGTCGTTGACAAATAGCATTTGTTAACGACACCACCGTAATGTTGGGATAACATAATTGTTGTTTAAAAATATTATATCGAGCCAGTATACTCTCAATATTTCCAGATTCTTTTTATTTTATTAAATATTTTTGTTTACGAATTTATGTATATCATATTTATATCATACTTCTCTGCTGGACTGGGAGTAAAGAAAAAGCATAGAATACGTCCAGCTGCTTCTCTCCCCGAGCATGTTCTAAAAGTCGACTATGGGACAGTATCCTTTCTATCATGATAAACCATCTATATGGGCGATGGGCTGATCACCTGTCACCACAGTTCACCATATCCATCTTAGGACTAAATTAGAAGTGGCCGCAAGTTTTCTTATTTTACTTGTGGCTCTGCCCACCCCATTAGGGATAAAGGCGTGATAATACGTATGTATACGTATGAATATATATCAGGGCAACAACACTATTCATTAGTGGTGTCGTCAGCAAATCCTTTTTGGCAACCGCACCTCTAGGGATTTCGTTTGGGGGGTGTCGTTAACAATGAACGCTTTTTGTAGCAATACAAATGTATGTTTGGGCAAGTCGAGTAGTGAGAGTGACTGAAAAAGTGGTTTTGGGATAACACTGGTGGACGATAACCCTATAGGAATGATAGAAACCTTTTCTAGTTTCCACATCCGGGTTATTTTATTTTTCAAGTCTACATACTTAAGTACTTTGAAAGCTTTTCCACGGCCGTGTTTTGCAAATTGTGTGTATTAGCAATGGCTATGTCTAATAAGAGTGCTATTTTACTGGGTTTATGAGTGTTATGTCCGGTCTATTGTAATGTGTGGTTCTGTCTGTGAAAATGTGACCAGAATTAATAAGATACGGAATGAGTACATCATTGAAGTTTGAAAGTAGCGCCAATGACAGAGAGAGTGAGGAGTAATAGGTTAGCGTGGTATGGGCATGTTATGCGGAGGGAAGAAAGTCATGTTACAAGGAAAGTGCTGAAAATGAATGTGGATGGATGCACGGGCAGAGGAAGGCCTAAGAAAAGATGGATGGATTGTGTGTGAAAGGAGTGATTACTGATATGACGAGTGATTGGGAAGAGGGAAACATCCACCTAGTGAGATAAAGGCAGGAAAATGATGATGATGTCTGTAAAAATGGTTCTATCAAAGTATAGTTTCTGTGTGCAGTTCTCCAGCACTATGTCGGGGGTGTATTTATAATACGGAGTTGGTCTTAACGGTGTTTCTATCAAGTCGTATTTGATAGCCAGTCGTTGGTGTATATATTGGCTACCTGGTCGTGCCTGAATTTGTAATCCATTTGAGCAATCGATTAATTCTGAAATAATATCATTATTATACTGTTGCTGATGATCAACAGCCTAAAATAATACGAAAAAAATGAAGTAGGCCATAAGGAAATAAATAAGAAGAAACGTTTATGACCTACTTATCAGAAATATTATATTGTGAAACTGTTTACCCAAATAAATAATCTTACAATATTATAAATGTGAAAGTATGGGAGAATGTGAGTATGTTTGTGCCTCAATCACGCCGTAACAGCTGAACGGATTTTAATGAAACTTGGAATATACATAGTATGTGTGCTGAAATAACTTATAGGCTACTTTTTATCCTGGTACCACGCAAGTGACGTCGCGGGCGAATCTAGTATAAAATAATAAAAGAAAACCGGTCAAGTTCAAGTCGATTTGTCACACGAAGGGTTCCGTACCATCGTACATAAAAAAGTTTCATGTATATAGGGTACTATAAGTTTTTATTTTTATTATTTGTTGTCATAACGGCAATAGAACACATTCTGTGAAAATTTCAACTTTCTACCTATTACGTTTCATGAGATACAGCCCTCTGACAAACGGACGGACGGACGGACAGCGATGGCTTAGTAATAGGGTCCCGTTAGCACCCTTCGGGTACGGAATCCTAAAAAGAAACGTAGCCCGAAACGTCGACGGAACCGACCGAAGTAAGACGCGTTTACAAATCCTTGATGGTTAGACTAGACTGATGTTTTAAAAGCGTATAATAATTACCTGACGTCATTTTTAATGAGAGTTTATAATTAACTTTCTGTTTTATGACATCCGACGTTTCGGTAATGAGAAACATCATAGGTTTGGTGTGATTGCCCAACGTACCATAATCATTAACCTTCACTTACCTACCTAAGACTAATTTGAGTTGTTTAAAATATTTATACAACATCAATATTTTATACATTTTTATTTCAAAAAACAAACAAAGTTAACTATTTAGTAATTTATGCTAATCTTTATACTCTTATATAAAATAATAAGCATTTTTCCTGCAAACGCACAGGCCAGAGTACTGAAATTAGAAGGCTAAAATTTGGAAGGTAGCTTCCTTTTATAACAAAATCACTCATTAAGGCAGGATTTTACGAAATTCAACCCCTAAATGGGTAAAATGTTAGTATGGAACTTTTTAACGAGTAGTGCGATTTGCTTGAAACTCGGTCTCTATACTATAAATGCAAAATAAATGAACACATGTTTCAAGACTTTTCAAAACAAGCCTTAAAATGGGGGAAATGGAGTGTCAAAGTTTGTATGGGAACTTTTTAACCTGCGCTGGGAGGTGCGATTGGTCTCAGTTTAGACACTTAAAATGAAAAATGAATGGACACGTGTTTAAGGATTTTTCAAAATAACCCTGAAAAAGGAGTTAAATGAGCTATCACGCGAGAAATGCCGTGAGTGTCAGCTAGTTTAAAATAAAATGGTGAACAATGTCAGTTTTCTCGTTTGAGGCTATAATCTAAAAGTTGTGAAAAAATGTTTGATAAACGAGCTCGATTTTGACGTATTTTGTTACACAACTGACTTCATTAATAATCCGCTAGGTACATGATACTCTTATGAAGATATTCTGTTAAAAACAATCGCTTTAGATCAAGATTCTTGGAAGAGTTTGAGATGCTCATAAAAATAAATTTAGTACCAGAGTCATTGCCAAGGTTGCCCAAGACCGTAAATAATCATAAATGGCAAATTGGAAAATTATGTGACGGTTCTTAGAATCGAGGAGACGGTGTGAAGCCACGAATTATCACGGCTGACTCATTATCCATTTCAATTATAACTGCGACTTTGCCTGCGACGGTGGTCTTGTAGGTACTATAGGTATGGGCCTCTTATACTCGACGACCTCGGTGGTGTAGCGGGCGAGTGTTCGGCTGAGACGCAAGAGGCGCGGGTTCGATTTAGTTTGGGGAGATAGCGCTGTGTAAAATGTCCACAAATATTTATTTATCTATTATTTATACTTGCACGTCTTATAGCATAACTAATCGATGCTGGAACATTTTTTTTGCGAACGGCTAGCAAAGCGAAATCCATATTAACTTGTCACTGCCTCTTGTTATCCGATTATTATATAGATATAGATGTTTTTTATTTTCACTATTTTCATGAAATGGCAAGTGCGAATGATTAAACAATAGTTATGATATTTTTATGTTACGTTAACTAAGTTTAGCCAGTTTTTACTAAGTGAACAATGAAGTGGGTTATCTTCCAGAAGCGGCATCAGAGTGTGGTGGTTCCGAGGCAGCTTCAACGTCAGCTCAGGTCGTGGAGGAAGCCGTGGTGGTCAAGGAGGAACCGGTGCGGCCTACCCATCTAGAACTCCTTCCACCACCGCCTAGGAAAGAAGGCAAACGGACGGTAAGAAAAAGTTTCAAACTTTAAGCATAAAAATATTGTCTTAACTTATAACACTATTTCTCCGTCAATGAGGGCTTCTATTCAGCCTGTATGCACCCACTGCTGTGCTTAAGCTTCCTCCCCACTACGCCATTCCTTCCGGTCCTCAATCCTTATCCATTTCTGCCCAAGTACGCTGACTATGTCATCATATTAAACGTATATAGGTATATTTTATTATGTCTTTATTTTTTTCAAACTGTAGCAGGAAATTATGTACTATGAAATGGATAATGTTTTTCATTACTACATAGTCGCCGGTTTCCTATGGCACATCCTTAGTTTAATTGTGTGGAATGTTTTTTTCTACGGACTCACGAAAACCGTTTTTCTTATCCAACCAAATCCACATTATGTATTTCTTCTCAACTGGAAGATACGAATCCGACGATGAACAACCTAGGCTGATTATATCCATCATTGTATCTGTAAAAAAATGTTACTGACACATCTAATTTTGATGATGCGTGAAGCGAAATATGATTTCCTTGCTAATTTTCTTGGCAGTATTATTAAAAAACAAAATGCTTTAGTAATAATTAGAGTGATCTACTGTCAACATTCCGATGTTAATGAAATATTTACAATATGCGTAGGTTTATAAATTTACATAAATAAACACTTTGTAAAATATGGACAAGTAATCTCGGTAATACAACGTTATTCGTAGGTGATAGGTACTACGAATCCTATCCTACTATATTATAAATGTGAAAGTCTGTGAGGATATTTGTGCCTCAATCACGCCTGAACTAAACGGCTGAACGTAACTTGGAATATACATAGTAAATGTGCTGGATTAACATATAGGCTATTTTTTATCCGGGTACCACGCGAGTGAAGCCGCGGGCGGCAGTTAGTAAAACATAAAATACATTTTTATACCCAACGGTAGATCCTTCACTTTGTGTAGATACTAGGGACCTCCAGTATTAATCCTGTGCCATAAAAAACAACCGTTACATGTGACCTTTGACCCCGGACACTGTTTGTCTACCTACATTATTATGTCTCTAGGGTTAACCTTTCTCATCGTAAAATAGGTATATTATTTTATTAACTAAATTGACTATACTACTTTTTTGTGATTTCCTAGCTTAGATCAACATAATTATGTTGACCCTTTTTGTAGCAAAGTCAAAGTACGACATACATAATATCTATCTACATAATCTTATATTATAAGAATCTTTGTCCTGACTGACTGACTGACTGACTGACTGACTGACAGACAACGCACAGCCTAAACCGCTGGACGTAGAGACTTGAAATTTTCAGTGTAGGTTAACCTTGGTACGTAGGGGTGTACTAAGAAGGGATTTTTCAAAATTCAACCTCTAAAGGGGTGAAAAGGGATGAAAACCTGGAATCAATTTTTGGTCTAAAACTGCAAATAACCTAAGTATATCAAATTAAACAGCCGATTTTTCTCATTTAGTTGATGTCATAATTACCTGTAAATTCTTTATTTTTGGCATGTTTTTCATGAAAAATAGAATACTTTTATTTTGACATTATGACAGCGATGATACCAAAGATTAGTAATAGATGATACAAACATATGGAAAAGGAACTGTCAATGTCAAATTACCTGTGAAAGGAACTGAGGAAAGGAAGCATAAATTATTACGGGTCTAATAAGTTTCCAATCTTGATTATTCATGGAGTTCTGACGTAATTCTACGTCTGATAACTAGATGTCGCTGCTAATTCTGATCAAATATTGTTCTGAGATTTGAGGATCAAATCCTAGAAAGCGCTTTCGTTGCGTTTTGAAAAGTTTACCTTAACTCTCAAAATTTTTACTAAATTCACCGAAATTTCTTAATTTTTAGATTTAGGTATGTTTGTTACTCTTTCACGCAAAAACTACGGAATATACTTACATACCCTATTAAGTATTTATATTCGTTCGCTAAAGTTAGCCATTGCTTAAAAAGTTAGCCCTGTCACTGTTTGTCATTATGAAATGGTAAGAGATGGCAATACTTTAGTCATCGTTTAGCGTACACTATATTATAATGAATAATGAGGATAGTAGGTACCTACGTGTGCTGGAATGGGACATAGGGTACTTTTTATGTGGGTACCGCGTGAGCGAAGCCGCGGGCGGCTGCTAGTATACTACATAAAATAAAACTGTAACTGATCGATGTCTGTGAATAGAAGATACATACATACATACATACATAAAATCACGCCTGTTTCCCATAGGGGTAGGCAGAGATCACGGATCGCCATTTGCTACGATCCTGACATACTTCTTTTGCTTCCTTCACTCTCATTACATTCCTCATGCATGCTCGTCGATTTAGGGTACTCTTGACCTGGCCCTTTTCCAAAACGTCGCTGATTTGGTCCAGGTACGTGCGCCGAGGTCTTCCCCTTCCAACGGTACCATTTATAGAATAGAAGATATTTGAGACAAACTATTTTCAGAAGCATCTACTAACGCAATAGAATATAATCAATGAATATCTGTATGTCTGTTTGTCTGTGCGTTTGTGCACGTTAATTTCAGAAACGGCTTAACCGATTTGAATGCGGTTTTCACTGATGTTTTGTGGTAAGCCTGCATTAACATTTAGAGTTGTTTTATCAAAATCAATTCACAAATAAAATAGATTTGTCCATTTAAAGGGTCCCGTCTGTAGGTACATTATGTTGATTTGGCTAAAACTTTTTCAATAGGTACAATCTTATCAAATACTAGTATAATGGTCCAAAGAATACAATATGAAAGTATTATTTTGACGACCTCGGCAGCGTGCTCGTCAGTGGTGATGTAGGAGGTGCGGAGAAATGTTTGCATGTTCTGCAAATATTTCTTCCGGGTCTGGGTGTTGTAATAATAAAAATAACTCTGTCTGTCTATTACATTTTTACGCCTAAACTGCTGAACAGATTTTAATGAAATTTGGCAAGGAGATAGATTACATGCCGTGGAAGAGCATGGGCTACTTTATTTGCTATCTTATTTATTTGTTAATTTATGACAAGATAGTTATGTATAAAATAAAATAATACCTTTTACCTACTAGTACATTAGAACGACCTGCCGTAGAATTTTTGGAAATCCTCCTGTACTTCGGCTAAAATCAAATTCTTCTCACAAATTTTCTAAATTAGAATTAGAAATAGCAGGGTAAGTAGAAATTATAACCAGAGCAGACCTATAACTAATTTTATAGAGGCTTTAAAGAGTGATTTGTCAACATTTTAGCAAGGATTTTCGCTATTGATGTTTTATAAGCATATTAGCATCCGTTCGCGGCTCCACTCGCGCGATACCAACACATACGAAAAATGACGTGTATTATATTTATTATTCCGGATCATAAACTATGTGTATTCGAAGTTACAGCCAAATTCGTTCAGTTGTTACGGAACAAACGTGCACGTAGAGAGTACGTGCACACAGACTTTCGTATTTATGATATTAGTGTGATTTCCCTTAAAAGGGTTAGATTTTATGGTTCAATAAAATGATTGTGCCCGGCAGTCAACCTCCTTTAGTCATCTCAGTGAAATAAAACTGCTGAGAGCACTGGTGGTTCAGTGGTTGCTGCCCCACCTTCAGATCCCTAGACCGTAGGTTCAAATCCTATAAATCGATTTTTCTGTACAAAAAATGTATGTACGCTATACCAGTACTCTCAAATAATGATGGAAAACATTGTGAGGAAACCGGCATGTCGTAGAACCTAAAAAAAAAGTTCGAAAACCTGTGTGAAGTATAAGGAGAACAGAATAACTAATTAAATAGTACCTACTACTGTAGAAGTAGTGAGATAACCTCGACGTCGTAAAATCAAGTTATTGAATTAATTGAATTCTAAATCCTCCAAAGAAACTGCTTATTCTTCTTATTCCAATGCTATTGTGTATGGTTTTGTTATAGGTATTACAATGTCGAAAGCGATAATAATACAGGATTATGGCAGGAAATAGAACGTATCTCTAATGTAGCAACATTATTATCCAAACTGAAATAGTCTACTTACAATAATCGCTCTCTTGTATCGAATCCGAGAAGCTCCCTATAAATCATATCGTCGGCATGTAAATGTTTCGATGTATCGGCAGAATGTACAATAGTTTGTACAAATGTAGTTACATTAGGCGTAGGCAGACAATATTCTTGTTGGATGTCTTGGACAAGGTGCAGACGCCGTAGTCTTCTTCGCCTTTATTGTATGTGGTCTGAAACGCTTTTCCATCTAATTCTAATGTTAGGGGAACAAAGATCTGCACTGACGTCCCGCGGTGGGGTGTATTGTGCATTATCCCCCTGCTAACTCTCCCCCAGCCAGCCCAACTCCTTGAAGTAACGGAGATGGACTTTGGGATGTTGGCAGTAGTGCTCCAGTGTCCTCGATGATGTTGAGGCTGTTGGTAGTGTAGATGAAGTCGATGGTGATGCCGTATAATTTCTCGATGACCGAGATGACGCTTTACCATATTACGCTATATTATCACGCCCGTATCCCTAATGGGGTGAGCAGAACCACAAGTAATCACAAGAAAACTTGCAGCCACTCCTGATTCAAAGTCCCAAGATGAATATGGTGAACCATGGAAACAGGTGATCAGCCTATGGCCCATATAGATAAATTCCAATATTAGCAGTGTTTTTAATAAAAACGCGTAGTCCATTCCTATAATATTAGAAGATCCTGATTTACTTTTATAAATGTGAAAGTTTGTATGTTTGTGCTTTAGTGACAGCGGTTGAACGGCTTAACGGATTTGGATGAAACTGGAAATATAGATATTTCGTGACCTGGAATAATAGATAGGCTACTTTTTTATATATCAAGCCAAGTTCACTATAACTAAGGAAGTCAGTGCCATTTTCTTTTTTTCAATAGTGTCTTTTAAAATATACCCTGCGATAGTTCTTCAAAATGGTGCAGAAACTTTAAGGTGTGAGCAAAATGAAGAGAAAAGATTCCATATAAATTCAACTGAATGTTACAAAGCGTCGAGTTTCGAATTCACGTAAAAGTCATTATGCAAAGATCTTAGGGAGTCGCGCTAAGTTCGAAATCGTGCCACATTCCGTAGTGGTTCCGAGGAATTCCAAGTGTCTGCAGTTGGTGCCTCCCTTCCCGACCGAAGAACAATAAATGGAATACTGTGTGTGATAAGACATTTACCGAATACTGAAGGTACAGGTTAAATACCTGTACCTTCAGTGGTCCCAGTTCAGCAGAGAAGTAAACATTGAACCGTCGTACATGCGGTTGTTACTCACAAACAGATGATTATTGCGTCTTTTTATTCTGCCATATTGAATAGATAGCAATATTTTTTATTCTGCCATATTAAATAGATAGCAATACTTTATACGAGACTTATAAAAGCAATGTCGCTCATTAAAACTATTCCCACATAAATTTAGCTCCAGCTATATTCATTTTGGTTACCCAGAAAATGTTTTGAAACGTAAGGTAGTGCAATTTGCCTGCATTTCATATGTACACCTCGTTGCAGGCGACTTTGAGAATATTTTAAACATTTGAGTGTGCAAGTCACGCTCCTAGCTTGTACAGCATACAACACCGCACAGTGTTATTCCGTCTCTATTTTTCACCACTATTCGATACCTATTAATTTACTTTACGATTAAATTACTCGAAGGAGCTTTTGAGGCGCAGTTGGATCCTTTCACCACACTTGTTCATGAAAAATAGTAACACGAGCAGTAGTAGCTACTTTACGATTCATTTATTTAATTTTATATGAAAATAGCTTTGCAAATAATCAGAAAATAGATTTTCTAATTAAAACATCCCCTAAATTCCTTCGTCACGGGGATTGTTAAATAAATTAACTTTAAGAATTGATTGGATGGCAATTACCTTGTTACAGCAGTCTTTTTTGCCTTCGCTGAACTTAATATTTATCTTCATCATCATCAGCCTATAGAAGTCACTGCTGGGCATAGCTTTTCCCAATAATCCATCGTCATTACACACTTCGTTTTCCGGTTTGTAACTTTAAATTAGTAGGCGATCATTTACAATACTTTTGTTGGGAACTGGTTTTCATTTAGGAATTTGCATCTCGGGTTTGCATTTCAGATAACATTAAAATCATAAGTATTTTATTCTTTGAAATCACCGTTGATTTTACATCTGTTCGTAACGCTACCAATCGTGAAAGAGATGCACTAAATCACGCTAGCTATTTATTTAGGCAAATAATCCCTTTGCAATCATATTTATGAAACGAGTTGGAGCATTATGATAAGCTGGTGTATTAAATTTGACTTCTAGCGTGCAATCCCAACTCCGAGCATTAACCTTCCCGATCTCCCGGAGTGCATCACCAAAGTGGACGTGGCAGAGGAAGCCGCGGCAGACGCCAGCAGCACCCCGCTAAGCGCGCAGCACCAGTTGCAACTGCTGCGTGAAAGATTGGACCAGCAAGCTCAGCAGACTCGCGCTGCAGTGGCCCAGCTATTGCTGCTCCGTGATCAGCTCGCTGCTGAACAGGCCGCGCGCTGCGAAGCACAGGTACTTAACATCCAGTTCTTCTATCATCTTATATAAAAATAATAATAATACACCCGACAGTCACATACATAGTCTAGACCCCACACTAGGTTTCCCTGTGTCGTGGGTATCAGAAAATACAAGTACCATGGTACCACAACACCCAGACCCGGATGAAATAATTACAGATCATGCAAACATTAAAGATAAAGCTCCTCCTTCATCTTTCGCATCGTAACCAGTAAGCAGTTGTGATAACCTCTCCTAATTTCTGTTAGATTTAATTCGAATACTTAGGTTTAATAGGTTACCACATTGGACTGTGTTACTGCTCTCACACACACAATGAAAGAGGAAACCACTTATGTGTTCTTGAAAGTGTGTGTGTTTGTTTAACTCCGAACTCGTAGTTTTATATTGTACCTAGCTCAAGTTGAACATTTCAGGCAGCTTCAAAAGGTGTAACTCCCATAGAATAAATAAAATTAAATTGTTATTCAAAAAGATCTGACTGATGCTAGAATAAAAAAGCGCCAATTGCAAAAACAATATGAATGGTAACGTGGGTGCAGTCAGCCGAAACTATTTTGTTTAATTATTTTTCATTCTCTTTCTAGGCGCGTACCCACCAACTCCTGGTGCATAACAAGGAGCTCCTGGAACATATCGCCGCTCTCGTCGCCCATTTGCAGGCACGCGAGCGTGGCTCCTCTCGACCAATCAACGCTCAGCAACTCACTCTCTTACCCCAGGTAAAACTCACAATTATTAAGAACACAATTCTATTATACCTAGGTCGCATCACGTAAGAAAAACGCGAGAAAAGGTTTGCTTTTTTTGTTTGATCATTGTTTTAGATTGATATTTAATTTTTACTTTCTGTGGAATAAATATTACTAAAATAAACGTTACTAATAAAACATTAGGAAAACCTTTGTTTACAGTATCCATGTTCAAGCTTTTTCTCGCGGTTTTTCTTACGTGGTGCGATCTGTAGGTAATCGTATAATCTGGTACCACACATTTGCAATGGTTTGGGAATCTACAGCAATCGCGAGAGAAGGAGAGGGGAATTTTGATCGGCTTGAGTATTTTGTTACATTTTATCTTTGATAGACACATAGACACCATCTCGAGCGTGTGATACTAGCATTAGGATAATTTAAACTTGCAAAGTAACAAAATTTGTGGAATTGAGAACAAGCTTACCTACTTTTTTGAATTCGTTTCAATTAATGCAGATCTAATATTCAGATGGAAGTCTGTTTTCCCCGTTTCCACAACATTTTGTTTATTTTAGCGCTTAAAACAGTCTTGGCTTACTAAAAGTTAAATATCGAACGTTTTTCTTTTTAAGTTAACAGTTCCTAAAAGTGTATGCTTTTACGGAATTTAAAGTAGAGTTTCCAACAAAAATTCGAAATTTTGAAAGACTAGAGTTGATTCGAAATTTAACTTGCTGATTATCTTAAGACGTAGCTTAAGATCATCATCAGTAGAGCTGCTGATACCATGACTTACTATGATTTATCGTCATTGACCTCTACCATGACTCTACATTTAAAGACATCATTATCTTACTTAAGAAATTTTTAATGTTATGTCGAGTATCTTTGACGAAGTTTATTTTAATTTTACACACATATTATCGCGCCCGTATCCCTAATGGAGTGGGCAGAGCCACAAGTAAACTCAAGGGCTGATCAGTGATCAGCCCATCGCCCATATAGGTGGTCCATCATGTTGGATTACACTATCCCTTAATCGACTTTTACGACATCCTCGGGGAGAAATGCAGCTGAACGTATTCTATGTTTTTTTTACTCCCAATTCAGCAGAAGAGTAATTTAGTATTTTAATGTTATTTATCATATTTTGTATATTACCTGTCCAGCATGGTTTTGCGTTTATTTTCCATTTATCTGTGTT
The DNA here is from genome assembly GCA_949320045.1 of Scotopteryx bipunctaria. Taxonomy (NCBI): domain Eukaryota; kingdom Metazoa; phylum Arthropoda; class Insecta; order Lepidoptera; family Geometridae; genus Scotopteryx; species Scotopteryx bipunctaria. The sequence goes on from OX439440.1 coordinate 10,708,431, forward strand.
TACATATTTTTGCTTGCGTTGCTCGCTCGTTCGTCTTGTAATTTTGTAGAGTACCTAATCGATCAATGGATGTTTTTTTAGATCATTTTTTTCTAATTAAATAAAACCTTTAGTATTTTTATTATTCGCAAATAAACCATTACTTTTTTAAATATGTATGTCTTTCTTGTGTGAACTGCGAGTAGTTTAATCTCATCCAAAATAACCATCGATATGTAGCGGCATCCATCTAGTATCATGGTAAGTAACAGATCATGCACCAATTATTTTGAATAATTATGCTTTATATGATGTGAGTTGCCGCTCGAACGCACGTTTTGATTGCCAATTATTTTTTTCGATGTTAACCAATAACTCGCTTATCCTATAATATACCCACATGTCCTCGCTTACGTCGGCACGCCTACTCTCGCTGTATAATAATACTGTGTAATTGCTTCCGGATACAGACGGACAAGTTCGCGACGTGTAACGGGAACCTGGCCAGCAGCGAAGAGCTCATTGATCTCTTTTCACCCAACAACAACAACTCTAAACACATCGAGAACAACAACGGGACACGCTCTCCATTCCGCACTACCCCCAGCCCTGGCGGCGCCGCTTCAGCGCCCTGCTTCGGAGACATGTCCAATGAACAAATCCAAGAATATCTCATAACCAGGTTTGATGAGATGGGCGGCTTCCCCAACAAATCCCCCGCAAAGAGTACCTTCAACGCAAACCAACAGTACTTTCAGAACTGCCAGGCGTTTCCAAACATCCCGCCGCTCGTGAGCCACTACAGCAACGCGGACCTGCAGAGTTTGCTCAACCACAGCGTGTTCAACGAGCCGTCTAACGCCAATCTGACGGTGAGCATGGCGCAGTCCGACGCCTCTCTGTTCAGCCCCGATACTCCGGACACTCCGGGCAGTCCAGGCTCGTCGAAGGACTCGAGCGATAGCAGCGAGGAGGAAGGGATCCCGTTTATAAAGCCGCTGTCGCATAACGGCACGCTCACTACGACGGGGGAGGACGGACGCGTGCGTTTGATTGTCCCTGTGAGTCCTTCCGAGAGCGTGTCTGAGGTTGGAGAAGTTGAGGCGCCCCAGGTGGGAGGATCAGGCAACACTTTGAAAGTGCCGGGCAGCGTAGCTCCCAACGCTCCTATCACTCGCACCACCAGCGAGAAAGTCCCCAACCGCAGCGAAATGATGACGGCAATGCGCCAGCAGTGGACGCGACACACCACCAAGTAAACCTGCATAACCATCAGATTCAGTCTAGTCCTTGAGTCGAGTTACCTTTATCGTTATTCATGTTGCTTTATAGGAGACAGATTATATACTGTTAGGTACTTGTTTTACTATAAGTATGCCAACACGTAGTAGATATTAAAAAGGTATAGTCATCAAATTTATCAACCCGTAGGTATGTGTACTGACATATCTTTTATCATATCGACATTAAAGTAAGGTTTACTTTTATGATCCAATGTAATGGTTATAAAGAGTAGGCAACTGATATATTTACGCTTAGTATGAGCAACAAAAATCTAATAAATCCATTACGTATCATGTTGAAGGGAAATAGTGCTTTGTGCGAAGTTAACGTTCTAGTCATTGTGATAACCGTATTTATAAAACAAGCTTTATTGGATTTATTCTTATAAATGGCAGATACAAGTATCAAGTATCCAATTAGTACATTTTTCTTTTCGATTTGATCGAATTTAGAATTTGTAAGATCTTAATAATCTCCCTACTTCTATAGATACTTTTAGTTTTTAATCTAGTACTTACGCTATGCAACACAAAACCGTGACCAGTATAATTTTATATATCATAGTACATAATGATATAATTTTATAATCGCACCTCAAAGCAAAAATACGAAACCCTTATTGTTTCGTATTTTTGTCCTGAGGTGCAGAAACCTAAAATCATAAAGTCGTATTTATGGGGTAGGTATCTAGTCACCTCCGTTGTCAATAATTGTCTGACATCTTCAATGCATTCTTCCCACATTATTTTTTACAACTCGTCTTGTTATTATAGTATTTCTTTTTGTTTGTATTTTCTTTCCTGGTTTTTTTTTGTGAAACACATTGTAACTGTGGAAATGACTTTATAATAATTTATGTACCTTAGTAAAAAAAATATTCACTAATTTTCTGTCAGATATAACTAGAAAACAGGAAGATAAATTTATTAATTTAATGAGAACTTTATCCCCCTTTTCATAAAAACTTAGAACATGATGTTTGATTAAGAACCAGACGGTTTTTTAATGAAGTACGGGTTAGTGGAAAGTTAATGAACTCATTAAATCAATCTTTGATGGTATTTGGGTGCCAAAACAAATGCGTAGGACTTAATCAGGATGAAGTTTACCAAAATGCTTTGAAAATATCGTGCCAAAAAACCTATTTAGTAATTCATACTTACATTTTGTGGACCAAAGCATTACGGGTGCCTAAATTCTTTTTTTGGATAACGCTTACCTAAACTATCTATAATACAAAACCAGTCAAGTGCGAGTTGAATTATATATGAATATTATATATTTATATAGTATATATACTCATAAATTTATTTAAATAAAATTGCTTTTATTGTGTAGCTCTTATAAGTACTGTACACCCCGACCATCCTTACGTTATTATCTCTTTTTCCATGTATGGTTGTCTGGAAGAGATCGCTCTTAAGCGATAAGACCGCTAATTGTGTGCTTTCTTTGTTATTTTCTATTTTTATAAGTAAATATGTTTATTAAGGTGTCCAACAAAGTATTTCTTTTTTCATTCATTCAAAGTCGGTTTAGTAGTCTAACCAACATTCATACACACACACACACACACACAAAATTTTTCGCATTTATAATATTAGTAGGATATTATTTTATTTTTATTGTTTTTTGTTATAGCAGTAACAGAAATGCACACGCTGTGAAAATTTAAACTCTATGTATGTATGTTCGTATGAGCTAGTGGCCGACTCTACCTACTCTATTTAAACTCTCTACCTATTACGTTTCATGAGATACAGCCTGCTGACAGAGAGACGGACGGACGGACGGACAGCTGACGCTTAGGGTCCCGTTGGCATCCTTCGGGTTCAGAACCCCTAAAAGTATTCCGGGATAAAATATTCGATATGGCCAAATACCATTTTCAATTTACACTCAACATTCTTTGAAAAATTCGTTCCTGGATAGGTAGGTAATACTTACTTAATTATATTTTGTAATAAAAATATATATTATAACTATCAATTTATAGATATAAATACCATTGTTATAAAAAAAATGAGTGTGTAGGTAGAATTTAATAAGTATTGACTGCATTTTCTCCTTCTATATGGATAAAGGATCTATATTTTTAAAATAAATTAAATAAAAATATATTCACTTTGTGTATTTAGAATCGATGTTTATGTAAACTATGAAATTCAACATAACATTTTGTATCAATCAATGTACCTCTAACTTACCAAAACCTTTTATTAAGTTTTTCTTAGTACTAAAAACACTCTTCGTCACTTTTTGTAATTCTTAATTATCCAGACATGATTTTAGTGCCAAAAAAGTCTGGATTATGTTGTAAGGGAATACAATCTGACAAGTAGATACGTAATACCTAACTGGTTACTCTAAAATTAATCAAAGTGTTAAGTATTCATCATTCTTACCTACCCAAAAACTAAGCTTTGGTACAAAAAATTGCCAGAACATGTAGTGTTTTGCTGTAGGAATAATATAAGTATAATGTAATCACGCGAAGTATTGCAGTTTCAGAACCAATGTTTTCAGCATTAATTTTCAACGCCAATTTACGATATGAAATAGTTTGGAGATGAGATGTTAAGAAAACTTGCAGAGCGTTATCACACGCGCATAGGTACTAAAATATTGTTTAGATAAAATAATTTATTTAATTGTTATCCAAAATAAAATCATCTCATTATCCCAGCGATGTGGGGTCGGCACATCATGTTTTCATCTTACATTCTCCTCCATCAGCCGTCATCTTATATTCACTCCTTTCTTCCTCATGTCATCATTGACGCAACACATCCATCTCTTCTTTGGTCTACGTCTACCTTTGTATGTCCTATACTATGTCTTCATTTAAAAACATCAGTGCTCTACCACTCTTATAAACCTACTGAGTGAATTTTTTCGAGGGCCTTTTGCAACTACGAGTATAATTTGAGCGGCTGCCTGCAGTAATGAGAACTCCATAAAGGATCCACAAATGTATTTTTATTTATTAGTCCTCTATTTTATGCTATAACAAATACTTGGGTACTATAAAATAACTTTGGGCCTCATGTTGTTGAAACACCTAGAAACCATAATCTTAATTTCTTCGTTTGTTGTGTGGAAAACAGACACAAAGATAAAAAAAATCGCCGAAAATGAAATTCATCGTTAACAAGCCATGCCAAAATGATTAGTACTGAAAAAAATGGTTCTGAATTAATTCAGTCATGCCGCTGCTGAGACGTAGTTGATTGTTGTCACCTGAAAATTGTATTTAGTTTTAGTAGGTAAGTAATATTCCACAGAACAATAGAGAGAATAAACATGAATAAAAAATACTTTCGTCTTTTACTTTCCCTTTATGCGTCCATTTTATCACGCCCGTATCCCTAATGAAGTGACAGAAACACAAGTACCTAATCAGAAGAAGACTCAAAGACTTTAGACACTATATAATCAGCAGGTATCTAGGTAGGTCCTCTACCTAAATCGTAAATTAAAACAAAAAAGCTTTAGTGGTTCATTGGCCACCACACACAAGGATTTATCTAATGTGGGTGAACTCAATTTTAAAATGATGTATTTACATCTATTATTCACGTTAGTGCAAGCGACTAACTACCTATAGATATATGCATATACTTAGACACCTATTACCCAGGTAACATGTTTGTTGGTCGTGATGAGCCATATGTTAGGTTTATTTTCGAGTTATTTTTAGTCTTGATTTTCAACGAAGATGATGTCATTTGTCCGCCTCACACAAACACAAGATTTCAAAACAAATAAATAATTTCAATGGTAAATTTTCTAGCGCGAAGTTAATGTACGATATTGAACGTTTTAGAAAAAAAAGTTGAAATGTATATTGATATCCCTTTATAGACAAAAAAAATCCGATCAAGTGCAAGTCGAATTCGCACACGAAGGGTTCCGTACTATCGTACATGTACTTTTTAATATGACTTTTACTCGATGTAGGTACTTTTAAATAGGTAGCTTCGATGATCGATTACGAACGTTAAAAAATGTTTCTTGTAAGGGACCCCCTTTTATTTTTTTATGATTTGCTGTTATAGCGACAATAGAAATACACTCTGTAAAAATTTCAACCCTACTGTTCATGAGATACAGATACAGCCTGCTGACGGACGGACGGACGAACCGACAGCGGAGACTTAGTAATAGGGTCCCGTTGGCACCTTTCATCTGAAAGGTGCCAACGGGACCCTATTATCCGTATCTACGGAACTATAAATGTGTGTGCTTTGGACTGAATTTCAGAAACTGGATTCGGGCAGGTTGTTACTAGTTCAAAAAGATAACAAATACCCGCATAACTATAATACTAGTGTCAAAGGTATTAATTATATACAGGTGATTTAAATATTTTTTTACAGCTCTACTATGTCATAGTAGGACGAAAAGAAACTGGTCTCTCTCGTGGTCCTACTATTTTGTCCTACTAGCATTTTTGTCAAAAAATTATTAGATACACATTCGGAATCGCCTAACAAAATACAACATTCTGTTCTCACTCACGTATCAAACATGTTTTACATAGTTACTGCGTTCTTCACTAGGAGGGCAGAACAGTGTGCCAAAGAATTATCTAAAATACTTATTTTATGTAATAATAAAAGCAAAAACGTTTAGAAAAAGAGTAAAAAAAGGAAGAGTTTAATACTGTGAAAATTAATAGTTACCTCCTGGTATTTTGGCTATTTTAGTAGTTTCAGCCGTGCATGGTGCTATGTAAAATACTTGCGGAAGAGCGAACAAAGCAACTTAAATGATATGAAGGAATCAACTATAACTAAATTAATTACATACATACATAATATCACGCCTGTTTCCCATAGGGGTAGGCAGAGATCACGGATCTATTTACATTAAATCTATACAATGCGAATAAACATCAAAGTTCCTTCCTACAATAGGTACCTAAGTTTATTAGGTGGTGATGGGTAGTTGTTACCTAAGAATAATCGTCGAAACATGTTATTAACAAACCTAATTTTGTTATTGGTACCTAATGATATTCTCTTTATGAACAGTTGTCTTCGAGTGCAAAGATAGACAGATGGTTCTCTCTCCTGCCAACTCCAATGCCTCCTCCAGCGGCTGTCTCCCGCCCCGAGAGTGGCTTCGTCTCAGGAGTGGAAGACACTGACGCAGCCACGCTGGCTGAGGCCAAGCATCTGCTCATACAACTGGGTGCTAAGAAGAAACGGCGGTTCATACCTTTTCGCTTTCGGAGAAAGACTTTAGTTAATAAACACACCTTACTTTAATTTTTAAGATTCAAATAAGGGTAGGTGCCTCGGTAGAATGGTGTGGCATTTAATATTCAATGTAATTTAGATCAATTATTTGTCATGGCAAAATTTATCAGACTGAAAAACTTAAAATAACCTAGGTATTATGTAAAAAATCTAGTAGGTAGGTATTTACTGCTACTTAAAAACATAGAATATGTATTTTGATTTAAAAATAATATCTAAGTACTTACTAAAAATTGTATTACTCTAAAATTAGCCAAGAAATCAAAGAGATCATGTTCTCAAGTAGGTTTTATTCGCGCATGGAACTCGGGTCGCATTTTCAGCTTTTCAGGCACGTAGGTACCTTCTATCCCACTAATATTATTAATGTGAAAGTTTATAAGGATGTTTGGATGTTCGTTTGGACGGCCTAATGGCTGAACCGATTTAAATAATACTTGGAATATACATATTTTAGGACCGGAATAGCATTTAAGCTTATTACTTTATTCAGGTACCGACATATACGAGAGCGAAAAAAGGCCACCGATGGAAATAATAAATACCTAATGGAAAGCAATATTTATATCTAAAGCTGTGACAGAACTGCATTTTTAACATCAATAAAATAAGAATAAAGTGATATTTCTTAGTAAAACGTTAAAACTTAAGTTTTTTGATTTAATATTATTTAATTAGGTAATTAGCTTATTTGATAACAACACTGTTATCAATACACACTTACTCGTATGTAGGAACTAGGGACATAGGTACAGCAACCAAATCCTACTATATTATAAATGTGAAAGTTTGTGAGGATGTTTGTATGTTTGTGCCTCAATCACGCCTAAACAGCCGAACGGATTTGAATGAAACTTGGAATATAAATACATAGTACATGTGCAGAATTAACATTATTGGCTATTTTCCATCTGAGTACTATGCGAGCGAAGCTGCGGGCGGTAGCTAGTATCTCTATAATTTCATGACAGGAATTTGTTCAATCCACTGAATCTCTCTTTAAGGACGGTAACAAACAAAGAAGAAGTGAGTGTATGACGTTTTTTTTAAGTTTTACAGGAAAATAATCAATCCCTCTGGAATAAAATGTATATAGAGGACCACCTCGGGGGCATTATCAACCTCGTACATCAGCAAAAGAGTCATCAAATCGGATCACAAGTGGGGGGAGACAATCTTGTGACATACTCGGAATACAGAAACATACAATAAAATTACAGCTCAGAACCTTCTCAAAAACACAAAGCTTTATCTCGATGAGGATGAGAATGTATCGTAAGTAAAGCTATGTAACAAATTTATTTTATATCGAAAAATCAACAGTTGTTTTACCCCTGCAAGAGCTTTATTTTGTATACTTCCATTATGAATTACCTATGATGAGTCTAAGGCCAATTTTAACCAACCTTACCTCACGCTGAATAAAATTGGTATCATGTGCCATAAGTATCTGGATAACCTACATTACATGTTGAAAAACAGAACTATTTTCATGTATATTAATAAATTGAGATCAACTAGGATTTTTTACTTTTATTTTATAGAGGCAGTTAGATACTTAGGTATAACTTTAAGTATGAGATAGGTTAATAGGAATGCCTTAATAAGTTTTGGTTGTAATTAATACCTACGTAGTTTACGTCGCTTACCTAAAATAACTTGTTTGATACACTATTTGTACAACAACTTGTATTATGTTATGAAATATAATTTATTGAGTTGGTTCGTTTTTATTTTGTGGTATGTAGAGCAATTTATCTATATAAAATCTCATTAATACATAAACAACTAAAAAAATTGAAAAATTTCATTTAAAGTTAGTAAGTAGCTAGTTTGAAGTTTTTATATTTTTTATACTAAAAATATAAAGTAGTTAAGTTTATAAGTAACCTGCCTTAAGTATGAAATTAAAGAATAAATTGTATAAGTAAGAGCTTTATGCCTTGCTTGCTTTATGGTAGAATATTATAAGTAAGCACATAACTTACTATGTATAATTTATTTTAAAAGTGTGTGAATTTTGACTGATAGACTACCTTAGTAGCGTAAGTAATCTATTCTAAAAAGTAATCCTACCATTATTGGCCTCGCCCATACTATAATTATATCAACTGTTTCCAAAAATCATGAACAATTACATGAACGGTTTACCGTAAAAATGAAGAAGCTTTTATGGACAAACAAAAAATTTGTGGTGGCTTGTGTAAAGTTTTGTCATACAATTTTATTGTAAAGTCAACTTACCCCTTTGTAGGCAGTAGGTAAACACAGAACGAAGCCTGGGCATTGGGCAAATCTTTTTTAAAACGGTAGGTATAGTCGACAATTGCTTGATTTTGTAGGATTACCCTACCTACTTAAATAGAATAATGTAATACTTATTGTGTTCTGTTTTTTAAGATTACCTTAGGTGCGTACCTAAATCCAACGTATCTCTTGTAAGTAGACTATTATTACGCATTAATATTATTATTACTATGATTTATAACAGTATCTCATTAAAATAAATATCAATTGAATAAACCTACGTTTTGTTTTTATAACTACACCAATCTGAGAAACCACTTCTAAGCTTCAGCGAAAATGTGTTGAGGAAACCTCATAAATATTGAAAGCAAAAATAAAAATATCATGAAAGATTGCTAAATCTTCTTACTTAGTTTACTTATATTATAAATGAGAAGTTTGTGAGGATGTTTGGATGTTTGTGCCTCAATCACGCCTAAACGGCTGAACGGATTTAAATGAAACTTGGAATATACATAGTACATGTTCTGGAGGCTATTTTTTTATCCGGGTACCACGCGAGCGAAGCCGCGGGCGGCAGCTAGTACGACATAAACCCTACTCTTCTCTTGATTTGCGTAGGGTAAAAATAAATAAATAAAACCGGTCAAGTGCGAGCCGAATTCGCACACGAAGAGTTCCATACCATCGTACATTAAAAAATATTTCTTGTATGGGGCCCCGTTTATTTTATTTTATTTTTATTATTTGTTGTTAAGGTGGCAATAAAAAATGTAACTCTTTGCCTAAATGTTCATGAAATACAGCCCGCTAACAGACGGACTGTACTGGATTAACATATACTTAGGTCTTTTTTATACGCGAACGAAGCTGCGGGTGGTAGCTAGTAAAATCATAAAGAATGCCCCTTTCCTCAAAAACGTTTCTAAATATTTTATTTGATACGGGTATTTTATTTGATATGACTAAGGTTGACTAAGGACGGACGCATGAACATAATCGAAACTATATAGGTGCAGAAAGTCCCTTTGAACTTTGGAACCTTCTAAAAAGACTAAGGTCCCTGCATCACCATTATGTTATATTATAGACTAGTGAATCGTGTTTTATTTTCAACTACCACTCATCTTTTCACTACGACCACTAGGAGTTGAATTTCGTAAATTCCTTACAAATACTACATATTACCACACCCATATCCCTAATGGGGTGGGCAGAGCCACAAGTAATTTATAAGACTTGCAGCCACTCCTGATACAAAGTCCCAAGATGGATATGGTGAACCATGGCGACAGGTGATCAGCCCATCGATCGTGTTTTTTGAACCCCAGTCCAGCAGAGAAGTAATTTATTTATAAGTTTATTTATTTATTCTACGAGTATAATAGTAAAAATACATTCCTACTATTGCGTAACCTTTTTTAATCTTTGGTTTTTTGAAATCGGCCAATATTTGGTAACTTTACCCTGTAGGTATATTTTATTTATGGAACTATTTGATAGAAGATAGAACTGCTAGGATTGGCTACACTTTGGGACTCTACTACAACTTAAAACAGCGTTGCTTCCAGGAAATTGGCGATATTTCTCCAAATGACACACTAAACTGATAATAATGTCGGTAGGTACCTCAACCAATATTTTAAAAGTGCGTGATGTGGTTGTAAATTAGCGACACTTTAAAAACGTCTTGGCACGTCCGGAACAGATCTGAACCTGTAGTTTACAATATATAATAACACATTTTAACACGCATCCATTCATACCACAAAATACGGAAATGTTTTTGTTGGTGTACAGTCGACGAGAAAAGCTGAGTTCAAGGTACCTAATTGTATACCCGAAGGTACCTAAATAATATAGGTAGCTCCTCTATTTATGAGCCGCCCAGAAGGTTCTGAATACCGGTCGGCTGGGCACACTTGGCTCCTGCATATTTGCATGACCATGCGCAAACTTGGCTCTATAATAAAGTTATGCCAGGAAATAATGCTACTGTATAGGCTTCGTTTTGTTAACGATCACAATGGCCGATAACAAATTAACAATACATTGCTACAATCAGCCGTCGTCGTCGGTCGTCAGTTGTAACCTGTTAATAAATGCCAATTACCGCCTGATGCTCTCTCATTCAGCGTCAATTGGATGGACGACGCGCTGCCCAATCATTCAATTCAAGGTACATCACAGAAGTCTGTGATTTCCACCCTCATGGATTCTGTTATGCATAAAATTGTGCAACATCCCGAAAGTTACCGAGCGGTTCTTATTTCGATTAAGAGAGAGACGGCAACTTTCAAGAATGCAAAATGGTTTAACATATTAAATTTGGCCCCGACCAATGTCATTGAATCCGGCTTACCTGAAGGTTGAAATTGAGATCCTCTGAATCCTTTTGTGGGATAAAATGACATCACCTTCATAAAATAATGATGACGCTACACTTGATAAAGTGGACTTGCAGTCTTGCATTGATGTGTGTGTGTCGATGTTGGATGCTCTTTAGGATAATGTAGGTAGGTTACTACATACTTGCCTCGAAGCTTACGTAGGTAGGTACATACTATAATACCTAGGTAATTATTGGATAAACTGCAACTGCATTCCAAAGATGTGGAACTGGACACAATGGCACTGAGTTAGCTTGACCTTTTGTAATTCACCTTCATTAAAATCAATCAAGATAATAATCATGACGTCAGAAATACCTATGTGTTGCGAAAGTTTATCATAAAACTTCGCATGTGTGTGTTTTGATGACCCAGTAGAAAGGTTAGTCTTGTCTTGCTAGAGGCACAGAATAACTAAGTATACCTAAAGTAGATAGGTACCTAGATGCTTTTAGCCAATGATACCACAACTAAATTGAAATCACACATTTTCTAAATTTTAAATTGCTCTCAATTTGTTCCAATTGTTTAAATTGGATCTGCAATGGTTATGTTGTGTACCCATCGATCAACAGAATGTACCTACATAAATAATAGTATTTATGTAATGGTTATATATATCCCAGGGGTACCTAATGACTGGATAGTGAATACCTAGATAAGGTCAAGGTGAAGAAGTCTGGCATATTTTTAGGGTTTCGTACCCGAAGTTTGCCAACGGGATCCTATTACTAAGCCTCCGCTGTGCGTCCATTCGTCGTCCGTTTGTCAGCGGGCTGCAGTTATCTCATGAACTGATCGTGAGAGGTTCATGAGATACCTACAGCCCGTTGACAAACTTTCAAAAGGTAGAGAGTTGAAATTTTCACAGAGTGTGTATTTCTATTGCCACTATAACAACAAATAATGAATTCAAAATAAAAACGGGGCTCCATACAAGAAACATTTACGTACCGGTACTTACTGTATGACGGTACAGAACGGAACCCTTTGTGTGCGAATTCGACTCGCACTTAGCCGGGTTCAATCATGTCTCAAGCGCCAGCCACGTAATTTTTCAGTAGATATGTTTAGAGTTAAAAAGGTACCTGTATACATAACTACTTAGCTAAGACAGGTACCTAGGTACCTACTTCCTTTAAAGTTTTCCTTTTTAACACAGTTTGATAAAGTATTGTTCATGTCGATTTTGACGGCCTTGGCGTGGCGGGCGAGTGCTCGGCTGAGACGCAAGGCGCGGGTTCGATTCCCGCTACGGGAGAAATGTTTGGACGTTCTGCAAATGTTTCTTCCGGGTCTGGGTGTTTATAAGTATGTATTTACAAATAAAAGTATATAAGTATTCTATCAGCCATCTGGTGTTCATAGTACAAGCTTTGCTTAGTTTAGGGCTAGATGGCGCTGTGTGAAATGTCTACAGATATTTAGGTATTATTATTATTATTATTTATTTAAGAATCGGCTCTGCCTAAGGGCAGAGCCGCAAGTAAACATAAGAAAACTTGCAGCCACTTCTGATAAGTTCTGAGATATTACGATATTATTCAAAATATTTTTACCACTTTCGTTGTGATGAATTGGATTTTATAGTCTTTTGTTGGTAACTGTCCGTTCTGTAGGTAGGTACTTACTTGCTACTTTTCAGGATGGTTCAAAACTCTGTCAAAATTCTAGGAGGTACCCATGAGGCACCTACCCTAAGATTTTTCATATTCTAAGCAGGTAAGAATCTAATATTTTATAGGTTATTGCGATTATTTGCCAAAACTAACAGGCAACTAAAGAAAACTTATTTAGGCCTATGGGCTTTACAAACACTATGCTTGGCTACACGTTGAAATTACGTTCAAAGCAGATTGACTGGCCGTGTGTGTGTGGCAACCCAGAGACCAGTCCGCAACGCGACCGGCTGCGCAAGCGCATGTGCCACGCATCGTAAGAGCTTTACCGTTAGCCATAGTGTTATTATCATAAATCACCTATATATTTTTTTAAAGTTGTGTTTCAATCTTGTTTAGTGTTCTTTACTGCGAACAAATAACATACCTAAGCGGTAAGTTGTCTACTTATGTAGTTTTATATGTTAATCAATAGAAATTGGTATGTTATATACTATCCAGAAAGATAGATACCTATCTACCTAAGTATCTAATTGCAAAATTAATTATTAGGTAGGTAGGTATAATTTACCGATATATTACGCTCACGCGGTTGTTTATGACTATACCTACCTACCTACCTAAATACACTGTACATTTAGATATGCAGGTATTTAGGTATCTACTACTACGACTCAAACACAACTACCTACTTATACAACTCATGTTAATAGGCGTTTCGAACCAGTTTAGTGAAAGTACGAAAGAACGTTCCTTTCGCCCTAAAATAGGTACCTACGTAACTTACCTAGGTAAGTACCTACCTAACCTACCTAAGTAATTCGCGTCACATAAGTTGTACTTGTACCTACCCCGAGGAAGAAGTTTAAACTTGGATATTTCATTTCATTTATTCACAAACAATTTCACAATCGTATTTGAATGTAATCTTAAAAACTAAAATTATAATTAAAATAAAATGGGGCCAACTAACTAAAAACTACAATTTTAGCTAAGACTACTTCTCATAATTTCTTACAAATGAATAAAACAAAAAGAAAATCCTTTACACTCCTGTACAAATTTTGTTACTGTAGGATTCAGCTTACTGAGCGCGATCAATATTGTAGATTAATTTTTTTACAGATCGTCAAACTGGCACCGATTTTGAAAAGCTCTGTAGGCCCCACAGGCAAGAGTGGGGCCTCGGGCCAGAGTGGTAAGACTACTGGCAAGACCTACGGTTCCAAGAACAACTCCAGCTCATTTGGGTCGACGAGCAAGAGCACCAATTCAAAATCCTCAAGCAAGACACCTATCTTTGCCACTAGTAAACCCTCGAATGCACTTGCGCCCAGCACTTCCAAAAAGACTTATGACAATCCATCCTTCGCGCCAAAAAGTGGAAAATCAAGCTTTGGAATAATATGGATACCTACAAAAAAACGGGGACAAAAAAAAGATTTGGTTTACAGTTCTATTAGGAATGATAAGAAAAATGAGAGAACACCTTCTATGTAGTAAGTTTTTTTATAGTTTAGTTATTTATTTAGTTGCACCAACAAAGTAAACACCATTACATACAATATGACTAAATTAAATTAAAATTAAGTGCTACCTTAATTTATAGGTGCAAACTACAGTCAATTAGGCGTATACAAGAATAAAATTAATTTAAAAATAGATAAAAGAAATTGATTCACAAGATATTTAGATAAATTTGATAAAAGTTAAGAGATTATTTTGAAACTTACATATTTACGTCGATAGGTACCTACTTGGATACAATGTCTTGGTTTTTTTTTTTGATAAATGGGCAGTCCATGGTACAATCAAAATATAATATTACCGTACTTATCTTAACCTTGAAATATCGAAGCTTAAAATACCTAAATAATTTCAAGATACACTGGGCTGCAAAGAAAGCGGGTCGGTTATAAAAATGCGACAACTTATAAAATATTTGAGCAATCCTTTTAAATTAAAAATTAAATTATGGTTTAGATCATTAGAAGTAAAGGAAAAAGTTTTTAGAAGTAAAACCTTTTTATTTCTTTTGGTGATTGTTAAAAACGCCATAAAAAATAAAAACGATTTTTTTATTTCGAACAACAATTTTATTTTACTACATTTTACTTCCTAGGCATTTTCGAAATTAGACTTTCTGATCAGGAAGCGTTAAAAACATGACGTGGTCATGGTCATGGTCATAATTTTGAACTTAGGCATAATATGAAGCTTATGAATTTCAAGCATATGAAGGTATTTCGATTTTCCATAATTTGAGCATTAAGAATTATAAACTTTATACATTTTAGTGCCAACGTAATAACAGATCGTGACAACATCGTAAAGACTGTTGAGAAATTTTATGCAAGCCTTTGTGCATCAAACGTAGGGGAACCAGAGTCACCACATGATCAAGACCCAAGCAGAACCAATTGAACGTCTCGACAATACACTGTTGCCGCCCTTGATAGAAAACGAAGTTGGTTTTGCTCTTCTCCAAATGAAACGAGGCAAAGCGTCCGATGATGATGGAGTACCATGTGGAGCGGGATGCTTCAAGCGGGATCTCCAGGTGTCCTTAAACCCCTCACAAAACTCTACAACAAAGTTTTTCATGAAGGTGTCACAACAAAAGTGTGGGAGGATGTCACAATTCTGCATAAAAAAGGAGTTAAATGTAAACTAACGAACTATCGCCCAATTAGCCTTATATCTCAATTCTCAAGTGTACAAATGATCTCTTGATGAGTACCTATCAGCCTGTAGTGCAGGCCAATTTTCGGAGTGGATACTCGACTATGGGCCTCGCAGTCAAACAACTGTTGGAGAGGTGCCGAGAGTACAACCGGCCCATATATCTTGTCTTTGTCAACTACGAAAAGGCTTTCGATAGTATCGAGCACTGAGCCGTGTTTAACTCTTTCCATTGTTGTAACATTGACAAGAGATATGTGGATATACGCCGGAAGCTATATAAAAACGCTACTTTGCAGGTTCGTGTGTTCAGCGAGGAGTGCACCACGGAGATACCATCTCACCCAAATTGTTTACCAGCGTGCTCGAAGATGTAATAACCCTTTCAATCCTGGCGGTCACATTTGTACACATTAAATTAATTAATTTATAAAACCACTTTAAAACAATATTTGTTATTTGAGAACGGTTGCGATCGCTTGTACACTTATTAATCTTTCGGAATTAATGCTTGATGCGGAATAAGTACTAGTAACGCCATCTTTTGACGGTAGTCCGTCGATTTTTACCAAATATGTCATGTGTCAGAAGCCGGCAAAGTTTGGATGAGCGCAGGTAAGCTGTTTTTCTGGTATCAAAATTATGAGTTTTTGTTCAATTACGTTTAGCAAAAAATTATTGCTGGTGTATAATATTATTTGAATGATTTGAGATATATTTTACAGTCATTGTGACTGGTTTTAGTAAGAAAATCTTGAATAATAATTAATGTTTACGTTTGTGTACATCAGGCTTACATTACAAATGTGTACCTACATTTTTATTGTTTATTGAGCGCAAATTTGAAAATTTGCAACTGTCATATAAAATGCGCGATTTTTTTTACTTTGAGAAGAATAATTATTGATAAAATTGATTGTATTAAGTGTATACGATAGTGTTTTGTTGTATTTACAGATAAAACACCTACGTAACTGCGATGCAAAATGTTCACGCCTGATGCATTGGCTGCCTTACATGATGGACATTTGTCAGACCTGGAACTGTCTTCTGACGAAGAAAACAGAGGAGGTGATCCTCCTATACAACCGCCACGATCTGTCCGTGAAGGTGCAGATGTAATAACTCTGCAGCAAATATCAAATTGATAACGATTTGCTTGGCGTTCCAAAAAACAAGCAGTTGACATTACTGAGCTTTCGCCGACGTCTTGCTCACAGAGCTTAGTTGTATTATCAGAAAATATCTGCCGCTAAAAAGAGGTCGTCCAACAAGCAGCAGCCCTTTGCCAGAAGTTATTCCCAGGAAAGTAGGAGAACTTCGCCCAGGAACAGATATACCTAGCTCGTGATGATGTTAGACATTTTCCCATACATGATGATGATGGTTGATCTGGGACCCGTTGCAAATTGGTGGGGTGCAAGGGAAGATCACAAATCCAGTGCATGAAGTGTAAGGTATATGCCTAACCAAAGACAAGAACTGCTTCTTAGCTTTCCATACCTGAACATATGCCTGCGAAAGAGCCACCTAAGTAGGTGACTACCTACTGACTAATTCCTGTGTTCCTAATAGAGACTAAGAGTTTTTTGTTTTATCAATAGGTACCTATCATGTAAGAAATTGTGAATTTTTGTTACTTTTTTAAATTTTTAATAATAAATAAAATACCTTAGCCTTACGTCTTTGATTACACTTACAACCACCATCATATTCACGACTTTTCTTATAGTATAGGCCGGATGACGTATCTACTCATTTGTGAACATGATGAAAAACTAAGATTTCCTGAAAAATACACATGAAAGAAATTTTTTTCAGTATTTTTTTAATCAATATTACACCTTTTATCAACTCAATTTTTTTTAAAGTTAAACTTGAAAAAAAAAATTCAGGTCTGAAAGGGATAAAAACACTCGACTGGAATGAGATAGGTATCATCAACGATGGCCACAAAATGAACATGTCCAAAACCAAGGTGATGACCAACCTAAGGGATCCTAAACCTAACATAAGTAGGTAACTGCCAAATAGAGGCAGTAGACGACTACCTGTACCTTGGATATTGTTTATCTTTTGGCCCAGTTTCTCAGTCGATGAAGATTTCCAGACGCATGCAGTTAGGATGAGCTGCCTTTATTAAGCTGGAGGACATCTTTAAATCCAAAATACCCCAATGCCTGAAGACCAAGGTACCTATACAACCAATGTGTCCTGCCCATACTCACCTATGGGTTCGAGGCATGGCCGCTGACAACGAAATACATGCACAAGATCATAATATCACAACTGACAATGGAGCACGCCATGCTTGGCATCTCACTCTTAGATCACATACCCAGCGTTGAAATTCGACGTCGTACAAAGGGGTACGTATGTGGATCGCGAGACTGATGTGGAGATGGGCAGGACACTTGGCTAGAAGGGACGACGGAAGATGGCCGAAGGTAATAGATGGCCCCGAGACGCTCAACGGCCAAGAGGCAGACCACCCGCCCGATAGTCGAATGACATCGTGAACATAGCCGGAAATAAATTATATAGAGAAGGCCTATGCTTAGGTGGGCGGAGACGGCCTGAAATGATGATGATGCTGATGATAATTAATTTTAAACTTAAGTATATTTATTTTATTAAAAACGTTAAATATTTCGAAAACTATCTGTTTTAAGCTTCGATATTTCAAGGTTATATATTTTGATATTCGACATTTGAGTTTAATAAATTATAAGCTTTATAAGCTCTATAAATTCTAAACTTTTATATTTCGAAAATTATTCTATTTGAAGCTTCGATATTTCTTATTATTTTGATTCTGAGTCAATACAAGGTCAAACTTGTGAAAAAACAATAGCAAAACACTTTTTTTTTGCCTAACTTCATGCCTGAGGCCCTAGCCCGCAGTTCCTGAGAACGAGACGTCCGTCACAGACGTAACACAAAGCTCCTTCTCGCGGTCTCTAGCGTCTAGGTCGTCTCGTCTACTTGCAGCATCTCGCGTGTATTCATTGTTCCGAGATCTCGCGCCTCGTAGCACAGACTAGACTCGCAGAAATTCAAACTCCGGGAGTTCCATGCTCTATTTTCTATCAGGCTTTTTGTATGTTTGACACATATGACACTTGACATCTGACAGCTCAGCACTCACCTCAGTCAGGCTTTAGCTTAGCACTTGGACAATAAAAGTTGCGCTGGCGCTGGTTACCTACTCTTACCTACTTGTTTTATTGTTTTGTTTGTAAACTCTAAGGAAATTTTGGAATCATTGTGTACAAAAAAAATTTAAACCTAAACGTAGTGCTAGTACTATCGCGATAAATTATTGTTTTTAGACGATCACATCACTTAATTTATGCGAGAGCTCAGTTTTTTTCTGTCCATCACTTTGCCATTGAAACTTTTTGTTTACATTTTGTCAACCGCATTTTTTCACTCAAAATGATGCAAGAGAACAACAATTTTGATGCGATCATCAATAGTTGGCGTCGAATGTCGGGAGAACTAACCGAGAGCGTCACTGTGAGGTGATAATAATTATACTTTATAACGTGGGCAGTAGTTTGGTTTGATGGCATCGTATTCATGAAGTGCCTATTGTGTGATTATTTGTGTAGAATCGAACCCGAACCCAGCGTGGAACGCAGCGTCATTGGAATGAAACCTAATGCTTCAATGCATTGAACAAGTATTCTTGGCTGAGTTTTATTTAAAGTAGTTGCTCAGGCTGATAAAGTTCCATTATTTACAGCATGTCAGGTGATTCTTCAGACCTACATAAAAAGAAAGATGAGGAAGCTTCCCTACTTGTGCCAGAGCGGCTTAAAGGCCCTATTGCCACAGTGGCCAGTGCTGGCACAACTGCCACCATTGCCCAAGCGCCTTTTGATGCTGAAGATCTAGATGACGCACTTTTAAAACGTGACAGTGATGAAAACAAAGTATATCAAAAGGTATTTATGACCATACCATAGTTTTTTAGGTGAGGTAGAATTTTTATACCCTAGCCAAAATCAATTTGGAATGTACTGTACATTTTTGTTGATGTGCATAAATTAGTATCTATTAAACTTTCACGATTTGTTAACATATTTAAAGTTTATATCAGTCATCCCATGACCATGCAACGCATTTGAAATGTCAGGAAAATAAAAAGGTATGCGATTAGTCCCATTATAAACTTTAAAAACGTGCATAAGTTAGGCTAGCTCCTGCCTGTGGTTTTGTTTACGACATTCTTATTTTAAATATTATCCACTTTTATCTATCCAGTTGTGTCACTTGTTTTCTTGAACCAGTGAAAGGATTTAAAGTGCGCCTCAAAGGCTCTTTTCATGCACTTGACACATGTTTTCGTACCTTTTAGATTCTACAACATGACGGTTACCTCACTATGTTTTCTTGCCATGAGTACTGGTATAGCGCACATAAATTTACGAATCCTTTGGTGTACAACCGGATTTAAACCCACAACCTTAGAAGGCAGGGTCGCTCCCACGAGACCACAGTGCTCTATACACTTTTAATTTGGCTAGAGTATTGTTTGGCTTTTAAGCTTAAATTCAGTGAAATCTTTTTTTATGACACTGTTCTTTCTGACTTAAACTGAAAAAATAATTTACATTATTCTGATATTTCAGGAGGCGGCCGGAGATGGCAACAACAAAGATGATGACTACCTTGAAAACAGGGAGGCACTAATCAGTAATCCAGAAGGGAAAAAAAATAAGTCCGCAGACAAAGTAGACAGTGTGTATGTGGCTCAGGCAGCTATCAAAGTTCCACCTCAATCAACATCATCCACTCCAGAGGAAGAAGATTGTGGTATCAAATGTCTCTATTACACACTCCAGTGCTGTGACTGTGTACTTATGTAAGCCAACCCCTTGTCACATTTAATCAGACAGGGTCCTTAAACTAAGCTGAAGCTAAAAACAAAATGATAATATATCGACGGCAGAAAGCGGAAATGTTGTATCTCAAAAAGTGGCCTAAATGATCTTAAACTTGATTGTTGATAAGCCAAAAAAGCCGCATCGAATGGTGTCTTGTTTTTCTATGATGAAAAATTTTATGATACACCCTTGATTTTTTCCTAGTTTTTTTACTGTTCACACTACTAATTGCTGTAAATGAAGGATTTTTGGCTCTGGTGTAAAATTGAATATTTGAGATACGACAAAATCGCTTTCTTCCGTCGATATACACATGGAAAGAAAAATATCCTTGCATATTGTGAAGTTTCGAAAACATTTTGGAGATCCATTAACCAGCTCAAAAAGATTATATACAGCATTTATTTGAAAGATTTATTAATTTTTATGCATTAGTGAACTGTATAGCATTGGGTCTTATACCTACCTAACTGCCAGTAGTCAGCAACTACCTACTACATAATTTGTAATCATGATTTTTATACCAAACCACAGAAAAAGGGTACATTTCATGGTTTGCATTATGTTTTGTGTTTGCGTAATGTGCATATGGTGAGAGTCTGCTATGGTGAGGCTGAAGAATTTTCAAATCTAACATTATTGTCTTTTGATTTGTCTTTATCTGAAGATCCAGCAGATTTTATGATATTTTAAATTCTTATTTTTGCTAAACTTAAATCATAATGTGGTATTGATAGTATTCTTGGATGCAATGAGCAGGGTGTCTGATAAATTGTCATTTTTTGTTTTTGTTTTTACTCTGGCTGAACCTACAATCTGACTTCTCTGCTGGACTGAGAGAAAAAAGAAACAGAATATGTACCTGCTTCTCGTCCCGAGCATGTCGTACAAGTCGACTTAGGGATAGTATCCTCTCCAACATAATGGACCACTGTAATGAAATTAGTTTTTCTATATTATCAACATTATATTAGGTATATTTATTTAAAATTGTGTAAGTAACCCTTGTCTTAGTGAAATTGTTAATAGTTTTTTGTTAGTTTTCTTTTGATCTCCTAATAGAATGAATATGAACTGACAACAGCGTATTTCTGTGTGACTTTTAACACTAGAGTGAGTCCTGATGTGTTAAAATAACAAGTGCCACAATGATTTTGTATAAATCTACTTTACCTTTTTTCTGTAATTAGTTTACAGTTTACTGTAAATTCTTATCACCTAACTACCTAGATTAATTATTTGGACCACTATCAATGACATTTATTATTGAATAAGACAAATTTATATTTCTTTATTTACTTTAGGTTATACAATAAATATACAATAATAATACTCTTACAGCATGATCCTTGGATCATGCTGTGCCGACCCCACATAGATTGGGACAAGGGCAGGAAGATGATGATGATGACTTTAGGTAATACAAGACAATTAAGTGCTTGTGACAGGTAGGTCTCTACTTTATATTTTGGCCAAAAAATAACTCTTATTGATCATAAATCAAATCCAGGATCACAATTACTGATTAATAAAATATCTTTCAAGATTAAAAAAAATCATAGGCCTAAAATTGTTATAAAATGATTAGCATATATATATATTTTTAAGTTACATGCCTATTTTTTTATAGGTAACTGCCGCCCGCGGCTTCGCTCGCGTGGTACTCGGATAAAAAATAGGCTATTTTTCCAGCACATGTACTATGTATATTCCAAGTTTCATTCAAATCCTTTCAGCCGTTGTGATTGAGGCACAAACATCCTCACAAACTTTCACATTTATAATGTAGTAGGATTTAGTAACTAATAATAATAATTTATTTATTGCGATTTGGAGTACATTTGATTAGATTAAATTTTAGCTGGTAGAGCTAAAATTTAATCTAATTTTAAACTAAGTTTAAAAAACTTATATTTTGGTAGCTAGTGCCCTCCCTTAAAATAACATTTCATTATGTACGACATTATTTATTACTTAATTTAGTTAATCTATTCAATTTACTGAATTACAGAATTATACACGTAATATTGAAAAAATGAAGCAAAATTTTGGTTACAAAACTATAAAAAGTAAAAAAAAAACTCATGTAGAACAAGACATCAAACAAAGTTCTTCTCTGGTACTTCAAGGAGTTGGGCTGGCTGGGGGCAGGTTAGCAAGGGGACAACGCACAATACACCCCAACGCAAGACGTGATTGCAAATCTTTTTTCTCCACTAACAATTAGAATTAGAAGACATTCAACAAACTGCATGCGTTTTGGCACTGAAAAAGTGTTGGTAGCTGGCAGACCAAGATTGGCACAAAGACTTATAGATTAAATTAGAATCAATAGATACTTATTCCTGTTTTCCATAGGGAATATGTAGGTACTGTTAATATCCCATGTGATAGATTTTATACATAGGTATATTAATATATTTTTGTATTGACTTCTTTTTATAAGTAGGTATATGAATTTTAGTATGTATGTTTTTGAGATTTAGGCTACCTGTTATGGGCTGCGTCTGTAATTGATATTAATAGTAAATAATAAATAATAACATATTTCAAAACAAAAAAATCTTTTAATCTCATCCATTCATTTCAATTAATGAAAATTACATAGGTACGAGGTGTGCCTGATCCCAGCTGGGCCACAAAAAAACTTGGAAAACAGACTGAGTATTTCGCTATGATCGCGGGAGTACGTCTCTCGTTTAGGACATCTGCGTGGCTCAGCTGAAAAAACTTATTTGCAGTCGAATTCACACGAAGGGTTTCGTACCATCGTACATGTACATACTTAAATGTTTCTTGTATAGGGCTCCCTTTGTTTTGTGGTTATAGCGGCAATAGAAATACACACTAAAAATATGAGATACAGCCTGCTGACAGACGGACGGACGGACAGCAGAGGCTTAATATTAGGGTCCCGTTGGCACCCCTCGGGGGCATGTGCATCTGGATTGAGAGCCCAATTTTTAAATCCTTGCGAAACGAAGTAAGACTTATAGGGAAATTAGTTAAAAATAGTAAACCCATATAGACGGAACCCTAAAAACCATACTTAGAAAAAATAAACTGTCATCAAAAAAAAAAGCAACCGATTTCGAAACGGATCGCGTTTCAGCATTTGTCGCTCACCTAGGACCATACCCTACAATAGCTCTCTTAAAATAAATGGTACCTAACTCTAAACATGTAGGTAATAAAGTACAACAGAAGTTTTTTTGTATACGGTATATTTCTTACAACCAGTAGTACAACTTGATTTCAGTATTACACTGAATGGATAATAAATGCAGAAAACGTTATCAATAAACAGGGCTACTTATAACTTTCAATATGTAATACCCTACTTATATAAATTAGTTTTTACATTAAAAACACTCCTAAAAAGACAGTCGCTTCCTCAGTGGCGTTTTACCAGAAAACCCAAGAGCCATGGAGTGGAGACTGGAGAGAGATAAATCAGGAGATCATTAAAATTTCATTGGTTGCTTGAACCAGCACACAAAATATATCCTGGCGCTATCTAGAATGCCTTAGAGAAATTAGACTTTTCTTTTTAAGAATGTCCCTCTTTATGTACATTATAGGTACATTATGATTTGTATGTAACTTCGAAAATGTATAAGTGTTGAAAAATTTCCTTTAGAAGAATATTGTGCTTATATAACAACCTTAAGATTGTATTTTTACAATTTATAAAATGTATTCTAAATAGTGAAAACTTTAAAAATTATAATAGGATTTCGAAAATAGACAGTAGCCCTGCAATATATAAAACACTACTTAGATAATTGTGATTATATGCACCTACATTGTGTCTTAACTGAAATTATATATTCGTTATGGATATAATTTGAACTATGCCTATATTCTTTCGTAAAACAAAGACAGACTAAGGTGCGTTCTACTTACAATATTTTAAAATAAGTATAATATTTGAAAATCCTAATACAATGTAATAATGCCAAACTAGTTTATTGGTAACTAATAATATCGTGCTTAATTGGATCGATCCATCAAGGGACCGAAAATTTGCAACATTAGATTGTTTTAATAAGAGTATATAAATAATTGCGTATTACAACGTAAAATATATGTAAACATATTTTTAACATGAACTCTGATAAATATGTATATAAAAAGACAGTTCCGATAAATAATCCTAAAAAATTAACAAAAAATTACATAAGTAGACAGAATAGTTAGCTTTTAATAAAAAAAACTTTAATTCCTCCAAAATGTGTTCGATTTAAATGTTTTTTCAATGGGATATCAGAGTCTAATGACTATTATTATTATTCCCTGTAGTAAAAGTCCTTTGTGCCTCGAATAGGTAGGTAATACAAAACATCTCACCAGAACAGTGTAACCACGATTTCCTTGATTTATTATGAATAATTCTCACTATGTCAAGGTATCCTGGCCAAGGGGCCAAACAAGGTATTCTAATGTTATGTATGTAAATGAATAAAAACACAATAAAAAATTGAGAAACCGTAAAGTCAGACCAATTTTTCTATTGACACCTAAAACAAGAAATAAAACGAAATAAAAAAAAACACTTGTAACACAAAGTAAAAAATAGTAATCTTGTAACACACTAGAGTCCAGTCATAGGGTCTCCGCCAGTAACCCTCTTCCATATTATCTAGATTGAAATTGCAAAGCAGAAATGTTTTCAAACTTTTGACAATACTTTGCCTTACTTTTATGAGCCAAGACGGTGACTTTACGTAGTTGACGTAGTGGGCGAAGAGCGTAACAAAAATAACTGAGTCAGACCTATCGGTCAACTGTCTTTAGACAACAAAAAAATATTTGTTGTTAGGTTGGAGAGAAAAGAGAAATAGTTTAATAAAATATTTTTCTTCATGTAAAAAATCCAGGATAATTCGAATCCAAGATATCAGACGTTTATTTTGATAAATGAAGACTGAACTATGTACACCTACTATTATTTTTCTCAAAACAGTTACAATTATTGTTCAATTGACGCCCTCGGTGGCGTGGCGCAAGAGGTTCGATTTCTACCGGGTCTGGGTGTTGTGGTACCATGGTACACGTAGTTTCAGATACCCACGACACAGGGAATCCTAGTGGGGGTCAGGACTTTGTATGTGACTGTTGGGTGTTAGTTTCAATAGGTAAACAAGAATACAACAGTTATCAAAAAGACAGAGAAAGATAAATATTTCAAAACATTTAGAAAATAAGTATCCATTGCCATTCTTATTTTCTATGATTAATGTTGATCTTAAATAATTAACTACTGCACATTATGTACACAACCGTAGTTGTAATTTAATTTCAATACTTTGTAATGAATTTAAATTGTTTAAAATGTATGTATACTCAAAAAATGATTTTAACAATATTATGTACTTTGTCCTTCAATCGTAACTGGTGGTTCACATACACTATTTTAAACAGAAGAATGCGTTTTTTGTTTGCGCATACTTACAAATTGACGCTGTTTTTAAGTAAATATATAATAATACCAGCATAATGTACCATTTTCTACTCACGCCTCCGCTCGCATGTTACCAGAATAAAAAGTTGCCTACACTGAGTGTAATAAGAATACTTGCGAAATCTGAAACACTGCGTTCCGACCAGACCATTTAAGGCTGACAAAACACAAAAAACAATGCTTATAATTATGACTCTTTTTCCGACTTCAACATTTTAGCATAGGGCATAAATATAAAATATAAATAAACCTAAATTGCCCTGTGAAGGCATAATTTACAAGATTGAAAAAAAAAATATAGCCTTGCAAAGCGTTTTAATCATCTGTTTACGGGTCACGACCCGCGTGCCCGCAGCTCAGAATCACCGAGATCTTTTTTTTTCTTTATGCATGAAGCCTCGTATGAAAGCTATTTTATACAGCTATCTTCAGTATTTGGGAGATGTCTTATTACACCCTGTATATTATTTCAACCATGATGAAAACTGCGTTTAGCTACGTCGTCATTGAACCACAGACATTCCAACGAACTTTTGGATTGTAATATCAGTAGGATGTAGTCTACACATATAAAATAAAATGCATTATCTCAATACCGTCTAAGGCGGTTTATAGACCTATAAAACATTGCACAACGATTTTGACCGTTTAAGTTTGGTATCGAAGAATATCAGTTAATAATATATATTATTCAAAGTAATTGTGCAATCTCACATACTGCATAAGGTTACTGTAGGACTAAAACCAACTTAATATAGCATCATAGGCCATGGAACTTTAAAAGTATTTACAGACTGGTCGCCTGGATTCATTCTAGATGATTACTGACACTACATTGTCATATTTGCAAAAAAAAATATTTATAAGCTACAGAATATTACAATTTAACTATTAAAACTATGAAAAACGCACAATGCGTTATGCTCCTAAAGGACTATTATATAACGACAAAAGTAATATCTTAAAAACAACCAGATTCTGGCGCTACTAGTTAGACGTAGATATCTGGTGTTTTCAGTACGTTTGGGCCAGTTTAAAAGAGATTCCCAGGTTTCTTTAGTTGAGATGAACCGGCAAGGGGTGTGCTTCTGTGTTGACAACGTATTTGCCGAGGTCGATTAGGTGCCTGTCGTCGCTGAACAGAAGGTACAAGTACTTGAGCGTCTCTGACAAGAAGAAGGATTCCATCTGGTCGCGCTGCACTGGCCTATAGGACTTTACGTTGGCGAGCGATGAGTATCCGTGGGCAACTTTGGCGTACTTCTCAAAACCCTGAAAGGAAACATGTTGTAAGTTATCTGTAGAAACAATACATGTATTAATTTCCTTTAGTGATAAACCTACTATTACTACTTGTGCAAATTGATCTTTAGAACTAGTGCGGTGAAACGATTGCAACACATGTTTTTAACTTCCCCCAAAATAAGTTCCCAAAATAAATAAGAAAAAAAAATGTTTTGAACTTTAGGTTCTATGCACTTTAGGTACTTTTTATTTTGGTTCTGTACCCCAAGGGTCCGTTGGCACCTTTCGTGTACGGAACCCAAATAAGAACCTTATTACTAAGCTTCTGCTGTCCGTCTGAACCATAATATGTAGAAAGTATAGAGAAACCATAGGGTTGAAACTTTCAGTGTGTATTTTTAATTATTTTTATTTCCACTATAACAACAAATAATAAAAAGGGGGCCCCATACAAGAAACATTTTTTGAAGTACATAGTTATAGCAGATGGTATGGAACTATTCGACTCGCACTTGACCGGTTTTTTACTACTTTGGTACTACGACATGCCGGTTTCCTCTTGATATTTCGTTTCGCCGTTTTAGTGTACTGGTATAGCGCACATATATTTCTAAAACAGAATGACCTTGGGAGTCAGAAAGGCCAGAACCACCTGACCACCAGTGAGTGCTGTTTGATGTTCATTTAGACTGAGAAAATGGTGTAGTTTAGGAGCTACAACTTCCCTTGAATGTAGTTTTATTAATAAATCTAGAACAGAATGTGAAAGAAAATATATCACCACTCACTGCTGGAAATAGGCGTCTTCTATTAACAAGACATTATTTCCGGTGGTGCGTGGACCCCCGCCGTTTTTGCAATGTCATCAGAGCATCTGGCTCATGGTGTACCTGGTGATCTATGACGAGCGTCGCGTGGTCATAGATTACCAGACCACCACTTGGTCACTGCCTTTGTTTCACCTACCACTGGACACTTGTCGGAGCAGGAGCCCTGTGTCCCTCCCATCTCCACTTTAACTGATTTACACTCCCACGTCATCAGTTCGTCGGGTTCTAACAATATTTAATTAAACAGAATTTAAAATACCTGGTAAATCTGCCATCCCCAATCCTGGTAAGTAGTGTTGCCGGTGATCTGGTACATGTACCACAAACTTTCCACAAACTCAGGCCTGAGGAGGCTGTGAGCGTCAGCCGCCTTTGTGTACATATCGTCAGTGGTGCTCGCCTAGAACAGAAATTATGCTAAATTAACAATATGCAGAAATCTAAACGGCAGTTAAAACTGTCACCATCTATCTAATAACACCTAACAGTCACATACAT
This sequence comes from Scotopteryx bipunctaria, assembly GCA_949320045.1. Lineage (NCBI taxonomy): Eukaryota > Metazoa > Arthropoda > Insecta > Lepidoptera > Geometridae > Scotopteryx > Scotopteryx bipunctaria. Next base: position 10,736,825 of record OX439440.1, read on the forward strand.
AGCTTATTGAGCCGACTCAAATGTTATTAGAAGCGGAAAGCTAATAACAAGTCTAGACAGTTAGTTACGGAGTAAACAAAATAAGCACAACAAAAGCACAAGCTAGTAACACAAATAGTATTAGTATATAACTAATAGCATAAAGTAATAGTTACTAGGAAGAAGGATCGACAGCATAGCGTACCAAGTTGAAGTGTGTGATCTCCGGTGCCAAGAATGTTGGATGTGCGGCGTAGGTAAGGTAGCAGGTGTACAAGAGTTCTTCTGCCATGCGCATGTGCCAGTCTGGCAGTCCGTTGGCGTGGCCAAGCGCCAATGTACCGGGCAGGAAACACGTCAGGTGATCCATCTTCGGACTGAACGCCTGGAACATTATTTTTTCACATTAAGTCAAAACATAAAATACGGTACAGCTACTACTAGTCGTGCCACTAGTTCTTTCGTACCAGTCTGGTAAAAGAATTTAAAATTTCAAAGGCTGCTGCACCGTAGCATAGCAGAAATCTCATTCATATGGATGCCGAATTCTCATTGCGATGATTCAGTTTTCTGTTTTGGACCTTAATAGCTATATATTAACTAGCTTTCAACTAACATGATGTGGGTATTTAAGACAAAGTCTGTATGCTATTCGAAACAAAGTATATTCCAACTTTTATCCAAATCTGAATTTATAAAGATCTTATATTACCAACCGTCTGACTCACTGACTGACAATCAATGTACTGCCTAAACCATAAGTCTTAGAAGCTAAGGGGAATGTAATAAATGAGATTTCTGCTATTTCATTCTTATTGCACCCATAGGGGTGAATTTCCAGAATTCATTCAACAGTCTCATACATAGTTCTGACCCCACACTAGGATTCCTTGTGGGTATCAGAAATTACAAGTACCACGCTACAAATATTTGCAGAACATACAAAAATTTCTCCCGCAGCGGGCACTTGCCCGCTACGCCACCGTGGCCGTCAAGGTCGTCAATTCTACTCCTAGAGGACGTAGCCGTAAAATTAAATTACTAGTTATTAAGTACATAAACTTTCACATCCGTATTAATAGTTATTATAAATGCGAAAGTAACTCTGTCTGTCTGTTACCTTTTCAGGCCTAAACTGCTGAACAGATTTTAATAAAAATTGGCAAGGAGATTGATATCATCCGGGCGAAGGACATACGAGTAGGCTACTATCTTGTAAAATGATCCCAAAAAGGAAAAAGCATGTAAAGGTTAACCAGGATAGTAACGCATGAATTGAATACATACTTCTTAGACATTAATTTAAGACAAGACAGTTAATTTGACATTTATAAAACTTTGACAATTGACAGTGTCATTCATATCAATCGGGTCGTCAGCAGCTTTTTTTCTTGCAGGGCTGTGGGTAAGGGCCTCTAGCTGGACCGATTTTATGATTTTAGATTGATGTTCGATATGTCTCCGCCCCGAATAACAGAATAACTACATATTAAAACATTTAAAAATTTGCATTACTAATTATAAAGCGGTACGAAGTTCGCGGCGTAAGCTAGTAGTTTATAATACAAAGACTGCCCGTATCTGCCTACTATTTTAGGTACAGCTGGGTCACAGTGGTCATTTGGTCTGGTTATATACATAGTCCTCCTCTATTTTGTGTTATAAAGATCTGAATTCGGCCGATCGCAATTCTCATAGTTTACTCAAAATTCATCAGCATGTCTAATAAGAACATAACTTATATCCTACTAATATTATAAATGCGAAAGTTTGTGAGGATGTTTGTGCTTCAATCACGCCTAAACGTCTGAACGGAATTGAATGAAATTTAGAATATACATATTACATGTACTGGATTATTATACAACGTGTAACATAATGTCCCTATAAGCCCGAAAGGGGTGTATTCAGACCGAGCACTTGAATACATTGACGTGTGCAAAAGTTCAATACATCATATTTGAAATTCCTATACAATTAAAAACAAATTATTTCATGAGAAATTTGTGACAACCCTATGTGTTTGTTTACCATTTGCGTAGGTAACAAACACACGCGCACCCTCCTATCGCGTCGGACCCACACATACGCAGACAATTGAACGCGCGGCAAGTTTCAAAAAGTACCTAGGTGTAATCACCAAAGTTTTCGTAAGAATTTGCAATTTTTTTAATTCTACGTAGAAATTAAAGTCGAAGATTAAAATCACGATATCTTTCACACATAAAAAAACAACTACCTACCTACATCTACCTAGGTAGTTACCTAAGGACCTAGGTACAGGAAAAGTTAAGTTATACCTTTTCTCCCTTCTTCTTGGTTGGCTCGGAACACGGCTAATTGACATGGTAGGTATTAGGTAGGTATGTAGGTACCTAGGTTGGTATTACTGGTACACATTCACATTCACAATCACAAAATTATTTTTGTCATTTTTTATTAGTAAGCTAGGTACTAATGGGGTACCTACTAGGTAGGGTGATAGGTTAGGTACCTATCATCATACCTACCTATCACTGAATTTTATCACTGTTGACACACACAGTAGGTACTCGGTATCCATCAAAGGGAAGTAGGTACAACACACCACCGAATTCCCGGTCTTCCCTCACTGGTGCGCCGGTGGAAAGATCCCGTCGAGAGAAGACGGTTCACCAATCCCAGAAAATAGCCCGTGACGCGCCGCTACTAAGCTATTAATTATTTGGTGCTGCTCCAACACACACACACAACACCATATCATAATACTCACTGTTTGAGTACAAAGCCGACATCGTATCGTTAATTAGTTACGCGAACCGAGAGATTGCTTGTTGCAGTTGTTGCAAGGAACGAATGCTAATTGCGACTGATAAAAACCGATCTGTTTTTCGACCAAAAGTAGGTACCTATTGCCGAAAGCCGAATTTTTAGGGTTCCTTGTCTGGGGTAACCCACTAAATACCGATTGGGAAAAAAAAGGAAAAAAACTTCACCATACATCTACTACTACTACTACTACTACTACTGTCGTCGTGTCCGTGTCGCTAGCTCTTTTGAACCAGTGTGGTGGAAGGATTAGAGTGCACCTTGAAGGTTCCTTTCGTACACTTTGACACACGTCTATGACATGCCTGGTTTCCTCACGAGGTTTTCCTTCACCGTTTGAGAGCATTGATATTGCACACATAAATTTCGAATCGAAAAATCCATAGATTCGAACTCACGACTTAAGGATGGGAAGGCGGGGTTCATACCAATATGCTACCATGTGCTCCATCCCCATTTGCTGCTAGATACCTACCTACTTACATAATAACCTACCAACAATTACGTAGTTCAATCAAGAAAAGTAAAAAACAAATAAACCTACGGAACCAATTTGATTTTATTAAACAAACGCTTGCGGTGCGGTGTCGGTTGACGGTTGCGGATTTTGAATTTAGCAAAGGCACCGACAGCCAATTAGGGCGAGGTGCCATCCCACTAGTTGTTGTTGTTGTTTCAATGCAACCAATGACAAATAGGCTGTTCACGATGAAAATGAAGATTAGTAAGACAGATAAGTCACAACCTTTGACTTTAGTGCCCAAGTAGGTAGGTACAAAATTGCATTGAAAAATGCTCTAATGAATATTGGAATAATACATCGTTGGAAAAACTAAAGTGGAATAGGGTCACGGCTTTATCCTCAGGCACGGTAGACCTCTTCTCATACTTCTTGTTACCTACTCAAGATGCTTTTAAGGCCCGAGTAGGTAGGTACAAAATTGAGTAGGTATCACGGCTTTATCCTCAGGCACGGTAGACATCCTCTCATACTCCTTGGCACCTACTGAGGATACCTTTAAGGCCCGAGTAGGTAGGTACAAAATTGAGTAGGTAAGGTACCTATCTCCTATACTAGGTACTTAACAAAGAGATCTGAAAGGATGTTTACGGTGCCTAGGGATTTTAGTCGTGATGTGACCTTACATTTTAATTACCAATAAATACCAAGGTACCACTAGGCCTTCAAAAAAAATATAGAAATTACTTATTAAGCCACCTCGTTATTAGGTAAGTAGGTAGGCATTTTACTAATGGTGTTTGTTCTGTTACCTGTTTCATCTAGAGTTCACACTTAAATGTCAAAAAACAGCTGTAAATAGGGATGCCTCACGTTGTGTCAAGTTACGTATTGGAGCAAAGTTTAAGAGACATTTAATGAATGAAAACCTTTGAAATTTTAAAAGTCGTTGAACAAACGTTGTTCGCAATGACGTATAGAACACCCCCGTTTCGGGCTTATAGGGACATTATGTTACACGTTGTATAGGCTATTTTTTATCCGGGTACCACGCGAGCGAAGCCGCGGGCGGCAGCTAGTAACTTAAAATTATAACTCGCACCGTTGCTTTCCATGCTTAGCATAAGTGTCGCAACCTAACTGCTGAAAGTTAGGCTAAATATGCTCACAATGTTTTTTAAGTAACACCATAAGAAATGACACATCATCCGAAATGACGCAAAAAACATTGCGAGCGTATTTAGCCCAATTTTGGGCGATGTACACACTCAGTAGATGTGTCGCGAACATTAAAAGTTCAGATATATTTCTCAAATAAGCTTCGGCCTTCAGCTTTATCAGCTTGGCACTCCTCAAAGTTTGTTAGATATGAATATTTAGTAGATAGTTGACCTCGATCCGTTCAATAACTACGGCGCATTGAGTAACAAGTAAATCTTTATAAACATTTATATTAAAGTAAAGTTATAAATTACGCATTTATATATAATAATAACAGCCTTTATTTCGAACGAAAGTTTTGCTTATACTAACTTAATCTAAAACTAATTCTAATTCATCCCTTTCGTCCGTTTGCCCTAGTTTGGCATAGGCCTCTTCCAACTTCTTCCACTTGTTCCTATCCCTGGCAGTTCTTGGCCATAGTTTCCCCGCGATAGGTCTATATATTAGATATTTATGTCGTTTATATTTTTAATTGTAGGTAATAGTGTGTTTTTTTCTAGTATATGTAGATATATTATTTTGATTGGTATGTAAATGAATAGGTTTATCTATACTTAAATTTTTGTCTTATCTTGTTTTGTACATGTACCCGCTATTTAAATTCCACTTCTCTCTAGCCTCAAAGGTTTGCTGGAAGAGAACTCATTGTAGGGTTAAGCTCGCCTTTGTACATGTCCTTACTTTGTCTGTGTTTTATGTCATTTTATATGTGCAATAAAGAATTAAAGAATAGCTTTGAAGTCGTCTTCCCACCTTTTAAATGGTCTTCCACATTTCCTTTTTCCACTTCGAGGTTGCCAATTTGTTATGGTTTTGCTCCACCTCTCAGTGCCTCTTCAAGTGTGACCTGTCCATCGCCATTTGTTCTTTCTTACTACTAGTGTTACATTTTCTATTTTAGTTGTGTTTCTTATCTTTGTGTTCCTCACTCTGTCCGACTTTTTTAAGCTTAACATACTTCTCTCCATAGACCTCTGGCAGACCTCCAGCTTTTTGCTATTTTTACGCATTTATAATGTTTTAAAAAAAATGGGTGTTTATAGCGTAATTTGACCTGGTTTCTGCGCGACCATGGTTGTTGCAACATGGTAGAAATGTCAGGAAAATAACAAGTTAAATTACGCGATTAACACCCGTTTTATTACCCCAATTTAATAATATTTTTAGCTTTCGCCCGCGGCTTCGCTCGCGTGATATCCTGATAAAAAGTAGCCTATATGTTCCAACACGCATACTATGAATATTCAAAGTTTCATTCAAATCTGTTTAGTCGTTACGGCGTGATTGAGGCACAAACATACATCGCAACATCCACACATCCTCACAAACTTTCGCATTTATAATATTAGTAGGATATTTTATCAGATAAAATTAATCACCTCAGAGCCAGCAGCCAATTCGCCGATAAAAAGTCGCTTGTTCGGGGAAGAGCGCTTTGCCAGGAATTCTCGAACCCCCTCTATAGCCGTCAGATAGTCGTCGAGTAAACTGAAAGGCAAATAGGTACCATTAACAAAACTTCAGGCCCGAAGTGCCTTCAATCTATTAAGTCATGAGTTTGCGGTCCAATACATTCTTGCAAGTAGCGTCTAGCTACTTAAAACAATAAACGTCTTGGCTACAGCCTCGGTTGCCATCCGCCATTAACATAAAAGTAACAATGCCAAAACAATGACATAGAAGTTTGGTATAGAGTTGAGGTCAACATAACCGAACACGAAAGATCTTCCAGAAGGCAGTAAAATAATAATGCACCGGTTTAGTCACCTTTAATAAGATGGGTGCCACCGACATATTTGCACATATATTTTTGGATTTTTGCCTTGTAAATGTTTATTGTACTGTGAAACCGTTTAGAAAAGACTACTGCTTATTGCAGGCGACTACGGCAATACTTACTTATTGATACTTTGGTCTAAATTATCTCAATTTATTTTATTCTTGACTTGACTTACTGATTAGCATCTTAGTACTTACTAGTTGACAGTCTTGCCAGTTTGAAGCCACTGTTTGAGTAGGTACTCATAGTAACTGTCTCCTCTCGCACCCAGAGTGATAGTGGCGTACGGCAGGAAGTGGCCGGTGTTGGGATTTATGAATATTGGCACTAAGCCGTGCTTTTTAGGCAGTAGGTGGATTTTCTCCGAAACAGCGGCTGCGGCGTCCTGATACAAAAAGAAAATAAATACATAAATAAATAAATATTTGTAGACTGTAAATACCAGCGCCCCACTCCACAGATTTTCCAAGGGACATCCAAACAAAAGAAGAAAAAAGTTACTTTGTCTACTTGATGAGTAAATATTCACCTCGAAAGCAGGGTTATGGCTGGCGCGGGAGAGTTCCCTGAACTCGAGCTGCACAGTGGTGACCTCAGCCGTGGTGCTGTAGTGGGACCACTCGGGCGCGTGAGCACTCTTCTGTCCTAGGTTCACGTCCGAATACGGAATTCCCGATGGAGAGGAAAACGCACACATCAACCGATCGCCGAGGTCCAACTGAAACACAAACATTCAATCTAATGCTTTGGCTCGTACGGAACAATATCGAATACTCAGACATAGACATTTCCCGCTGCGGGTGCTATGTTTGCATGTTCTGCAAATATTTCTTCGGGGCCTGGGTGATGCGGTATCACGGTACTTGTCGTTTCTTATCACCCACAATGCAGGAAATCCTATTATGAAAAAAATTGGCCCGTACTCGGAAACAATATCGAATAAGCAAACATAGATTTTTTAAAGTATTCGACATATTACATGATTGAGAGGGTAGTACTCACAGCTTTATTGAGAAACATTTCATCTACAGTGAAGTGGTAGAGGCTCAGCAAGCCGCCAAGCACTCGAATGGTGACTTCAAAAAAATTCACATCCTTGTTCTTCGTGAAAATAAGCTCATTCTTGATCCATTCCTTCCCTTCTTCAAATTCTAAAATTTAATTACATTTAAATATAGTAACAGCACTAGATTCATCTAAAATCAAGCAAAACTAATATTCTTAAAAGTAACCTATTTTTAGAAACCTAGTTTTTCGGAGCACCTCTTCAGGTAAATGTTATTTTTTTATCTAATCTACTCTGTCCCACGACTGGACAAAGGAGTGGAATTTCAGGCATAGCTGTCCTTAGCTTTCTCCACCCATTCTCTTTTGAAGGCATCAAGCTCATCCAGCCAACAACGGTTCAAACGTAATCAAACCCGCAGCCTAGTGTTCGACCGCCATGCCAGCAATCTTTCAGTCCCGTGGTTTTATAGCGCAATTTTTTCAATTAACCTATTTCAATCATTTAAAATAACTAAAAACTCAACCTGTATAAAATCGCCGACAAGAACACTACCTCATTAGCAGTAGGATGATATTAATACCTTCTTTCAGTCCCATGATGTAAGCAGTGTCAAGTCCATCCACAATAGTAAGTCCGAGTGAGAACCAATCATAGGCCATGCCTGAAACTGGCTTCAGATTGTCGTGGCCCCACGCATGTTCTTTATACCCTTTCCATGCGAACTTAAAACTGTCAACTACTGCACGTTGACGCTCGTTCGTTGGCCCTGTTAACAAAATGCTGCTTATAACATCATGTTTCTGCATTATCCCATGCTGTGTGATATTGGAACAAAATATTTTCTTTCATTCTCTTCCAAATACATATGGGTAGGCAGAGACCTCGGATCTGCATTTGTTACAGTCCTGACATTAATCTCGCATCATCCACTCTCATCTCATTCTTCATGCCTGCTCATGCGTGGGATTTACTTACTCTTAACTTCGCTTTTCTCCAAAGCGTCACATATTTTCATACTCTTCTATCAACCATATTAACTCTTTTCTCTTCCAAACATAGTATAAGATTTAAGCTAGCCGTCATGGTATGCTATGTGTGTCCACAGTCCATCCATTTTTCAACTTCATTCTATATCCAACTATACTATACTATTTCTATATCCAACTCCATTCATACCTAATACTCTTCTAGTTCTCATAACTTACATCTAACAGCCACACGAAAGATATGTATCTATGTTCGCAAGTATCAGAAAATGATACCACAACACCTGCTAGACTATGAACAAATATTTGCAGATTTTCCATGCCAAGTCATATTCAACTAATGGATGTTGGTATTTGACAATCAAAACTTAAAGTATGCTGCTCTAAATTAGTTGAATAGTAGGATTTTACTTAGTGTGTGTGTATGTATGTGAAAGTCTTGAAAAAATATTCACCTAAAAATATTACAGGAATTTTTGGTTCATTCTCAATCTCAACTTCAAATACACTTTTCTGAGGTACAGCCGCTTCAGCAACTGGCTCATTGACTAGAGACACATTCTTCAACATTTCCTGAAACAACAACAGATCAAATTTAATAGTTAAATAACATAAAAAAATATGAAACAATATATCTTTATCAAATACAGAACCATGTACCTGATTTCACCATGTTTCTATTATAATTTTTATCACTTTAGAAATACTGAAAGCAGACACTTACCTGTGCCAATTCACTATTCTTAGGCATATTTTTATCTAAAATGTGTTCTTCTGGTTTAGCAGAGAACATCACTATCAGCACAGTCACAGTTATGATGACTAATGCATAAATAATGGAGCGCTGCAGTCTGGACAGACGATTCCATCTCTGTAACAATTTCAATATCAAAGTTGTCATTATCACCTGCACTAGGGATGACCTCAACGCCGTTACAGATAGCGCGATTGAGGTGGCCACCTTTTACTCTAGAAACGAAGCATCAACACGAGAAGAAGAAGAATATCAAAGTACTTTCTTGAATAAAATAATGATCCAAGCCAGTATGTGTTTCTAACAATGTTTTACAATTTATACCTGTTATGCAGAAACTAAAGCATCATCATGCTCGATGATTTATACAGAGTTAGGAGATAACTTTTGCTTACACCAAAGGGACACTGTAGTTCCCAGGGCGGTTTAAGATTTTTGAGTAGGCTTGTTTAGCACCCATACTATCCTCTAGGCTTAGTCGGTCTCATCCACAGGAAAGACATGCTCGACTCATGCGAAGCTAACTAACAGGTTTTATCACAAAGTTTTCCTTCATCTCATGAGTTCAAGTAGCACATACATTTTCAAACAGTAAAATTCAATGGTGCACGAACAGGTTTGCACCCCCAAATTAGGATCGAGAGGTAAAGATACTACTAGGCAGAGCTCTGTAGTGTGATGGAGACTTTTTATTTACACCTATACAAAAAGTATCTTATTTTTGTCTGATAATTGTACTGAAGTACTGGTATTAACGCAGGCTACACTGAAATATTGAAACTTAATACAGCTTGCATTACTGCAGTTGTTAGGGTAACATATCTGAAAGGTGCCAACGGGACCCTATTACTAAGCCCCTGCTGTCCGTCCGTCTGTCAACAGGCTGTATCTCATGAATCTTATAGGCAGAGTTGAAATTTTCACGGAGTGTATTTCTATTGCCGCTATAACAAAAAGGCCCCATACAAGAAATATTTATGCACATGTACAATGGTATGAAACCTTTTGTGTGTGAATTTGTCTTGCACTGGACCATTTTTTTCCCATGCTAACACTGTAGTATGTATGGCTATTTTTCAAGTTGCATAATCTGACCCAGCTCTTTAATCAGTTAAATATTTAAATGCCTTCTATACCATTGTCTTATGCCTACCGGCATTTATATGCTACCAGCTATTTGCATATAGAAAAACGTAAATTACAATCATCAGCTTATAGAAACTCACTGCTTTACTGTGGACAAATGGCAAACCCCACCCTACTTCTGTATGTGTGGTATCTATGGGACAAACCATTGGGAGAACAACTTATTAGTGTAAATCTTACCCTGATGAATTTCCTATGTGAAATTCCAAGGTCTGGCATATCCAGAGTGGAGTCGGATCTTCGCCTTCTGTTAAGAATGCTATCCGGAACTGTGGCATCACTTTCATCTTCACTGAGCTCGATGTGAGCTTCCAACAGCCTCATTATGATTCCTTTTCTTTACAGGCGATAGAACATTTTAATTCTGAAAGGTAGGTACATAGGCTATCATAGACAGGCACATGAATGTACCTATGCTACAATAAAATTGCCAATCTCCAAAGCATGGTAGACTTCCAGTCTACATGATTTTATAAGTACTATGAAATACTAACATTTTGTATGTACTTATACTTGTTTTTAGAGGACTCTATTGCTTCGTTTTGCTGAAGATGTGAGATATTGATTAATGAGTTAGGTACCTACATCAAAACTAAAATATAGGTAACATGCCACGAGAAATGTACCTAAAGCCTATTTCTAAATAATTAGTAGTAAATAGTACTCTTTTTCACGTTAGATAGATAAAATCGTATGAAATTAGACAGAAATTTCATAAAAATCTGTGGTTTTGTCTGATCAAGACGAAACACCATTCACCAACCTTAGCAAACCGCAGTCGCGAGACAGCAAAATTTACATTATCTAAAGGAATCACGAACTCCAACTATAACTGTTTATGTGATTCTAAGTAAATGGGTGTGTAACGGTGTATCTTCAGTTCAGTTAAAATGTGGAAAACGATAATCGATCAATACCTGCAAATTATGAAAACTTGAAAACAGTCGTGTGTGAACAATGATTTATTGTTCCGAGGGTTCGCGTCTGTCTATCGCACTCGCACTCACACAATTTCTCATCCGCCTATCATCTATCTCTACCAGCATCACGACTTCGCACGACATTACCTACCTACCAATCTGACATATTCAGAGATGTCACTGTTATTGTAACTCATTTTTAAAATGTCACTGTAATATTATGTACATAGTACAGTCAACATCGCAATTTTCTCTGTGGTGCACGACCACAGAATACTAATACTCCTAGCGGTGCTCCTCAGAACACTCAGAACAAACGGAGAATAGAATGATCTATCAAAACGTCACACATTCATCTCTCAAAAACTTGGAACTCAAAAACCATAACTTTTCTCATAAACTCAACTTTGGCTACCTCTCTTACTACATAGACCCAATCGAGATTAGCCCAGAGTCCAAGGAAAATCTCAGTCTGAGATGCGAAAGGTGCTGGTTTGATTTCCGCAACCTGCTCATATTTGAACTTTAGTTTTGGTTCTTTTACGTGACTACTAGCTGCCGCCCCGGTACCCTGATAAAAATAGTCTATTTGTTCCAAGTTTCATTCAAATCCGTTTAGGCGCGATTGAGGCACAAACATCCACATAAACTTTCACATTTATAGTATAGTAGGAAGTAGGATAGAATAGGAGTAGGTAAACACATTATTTAACAATAAAAAATAAAAATGTATACAAGAAACGTATATTCTACAGAATACATTTACCTCTTACATATCTATTCTAATAATTACTTAGCATGGGTACGATTAGTATCAGTGCAAATAAGTATCATCTACACCACCAACAGCCTCAACATCATCGAGGATACTGAAACACTGCTGCCAACATCCCAAAATCCTTCTCTGGTACTTCAAGGAGTTGGGCTGGCTGGGGGAGGGTTAGCAGGGGGATTCACAATACTGCTGGACGTCAGTGCAGATCTTTGTTCCCCTAACATCAATTATACTTAGATACCCAATGGCACCCTTTACAACTACTGGCTACTGATTACAAATCATTAGATACAATCGAATAGAGAATAATTAGATTAATGATGGGATACATTGACTACACATGAGATGGGATCCATTGACTACAAAGTGTCTGGATAACAATACAACATACATTTTGTAATATAGATATAGAAAATCGAAAAGTAGGAATACCTATTCTCCAGCCAAACTGATGATACAATTTATGTAAACAAACCGTCAGTACTCAACCTAAAACTTACTTTTTTACTACATGTTTATGAAACTTATACATAGTACTAATAGTAAAATTAAGGTGCAAAAACTAATGTTGTGAGGTTTGTTCACCTAAAACTAAAGTGATTTCATTCTAATAACGAAAAATACGCGACGAAAAATTAAAATTTGGCTGAAGTAGACACATTTATTCATAGATATACTTAATTGCCTGACCATAACATACCTATCTTTACCATTGTTAGTTGTAAACTGAACTAGCAATAACACAAACCTTAGTGGTTTTTAGTTGCAAAGTACCTAAATATTGTTATATTTTTTCCTTGTAAATCGTTTATAAAGAAAATTAGACCAGTGGAACTATAAAATTGTGTTGAATGCTACCTCAGATCAAAAATGCTACTAATAAAAAAATATCTACATAGTAAAAAGTAAAGTAAAAAGTATTTATTCAATATTACAAGTGTAAAAATACATGGTTTGGGAACCCTCCTTTTAAGTCGTGTGACCTGTATTAGGAGAGTCCCCTCTTTTCTGTAGTACAACTTCCAGCACTTGTATTACCTAAATTGGGGGGGGAGGGGGGGGACTTTTTTATGAAATTTTACTCGCCATCCCATTCTCTATACGAATCCACTTTAAAAAATCCCATTTCATGAGTCATTTCGGAGAACCAATAGAAGGGGGGGTCAAAGAGGGGTCAAAAGGGGGGGATCCAAAAAAAGTTGTATTCTTTCGAGCACCCTCTATACGAATCTATAAAATATAAAAATGTCTAAACATTTATGCATCATACAATGTACGATAGTAACTTAATCTAAAAACTTTGGAATAAGGTACAGCTTAATGTTAGCAAGTGATTAGTGGAGATAAATATTTTTTAAACAAGATTATATACCTAATGAATAATTCTTATATACTTATAGTCATATAAAGTAAGTAGGTAGGTACCTACGTAAAATGTAAAAAGCTTTTTTTGTACCTAATAATAAACTAAGTAAAACACATTCAACTACACAAATAAAGTATCAAAATTAAATTAAATTTAACATGATTTTGATAAGAATTTGAAAACATAAACATTTTTCTACAAAAACTTGTTTTGTTCTATGAATAATACTTATAATATTAAAATCATCAATCAAATCAGTAATTCAGATGTCTTCAGAATTTTGCAAGGTCAACAACCCCTGATACTCCATTTCTTTGTACATTACCTCTTGATTGAGTGTGTGCAATGTGTCCTGGAATCTTTGACGCAGTGTAACATTTTCCATTGTAGCAATTTCTTGCTGTGTTCGCCGTTTTCGCTCTTTGAGCTCCTCCAACTCAATTTTAACATGCTCAATCCTTACAGTCATGCTATCTCGAGAGTTTTGATCCCCTTCATCTTCGAATGATAAACCATAATTATCTTGGGAAGTCCCTGGATTTTCATAGTTCCTATCACTGGCAAATGCTTTGTTTTGCAGATCATTTGTTAGCTCAAATATTTGTGGGTCAAAATCCAAAGGTTCAGTCTGCGGAATATCACCCAATCCTATCATAGGGCCGGGCTCAGCAATATGAATTGCATATCCAGCTTGACTCTCTTCATTCTGTGCTTTGATATTACTCTCATCCTCCAAATCACTGTCACTTACAGCTCCTCCAAATATGTCTACAACATTGGAAGTTGCAGTATTCTTAGAAGTGGAAGCAGTGTCACGTTTCGATGTAGAAGCAGCATCTCGTTTGGAACCACGGCTTCCTTTCCCTTTTTTCTCGGCTCTAGTGGCTCCCTTGCTGGTTGAGGGTTCTGGCTTATCATCCAAGAATTTTAGATTCAGTAGTTGCTCATCATCTTCATTGATAATCTCAAATGTAACACTCTCTGCCTCATTATCAGCTCTGAGTAATCGTTTCACTTCCTTCTCAATTTCTGGTGCTTCAGCACATTTCTTTTTCAATGTCTTGCGAAAGCGCCGCTTACGGACATTCTTTGTCGGGGGCGTGATTCCATGAGGGAACAAGAACTTTTTATCCACTTTAAAAGGGTCCTTCTTTTTATTTTTAGTTGGCAATTCTTCCTCAGTTGATTGATCTGGTTCCTCTTTGCAGATCATCATTTGACAAATATCTGCAGTTTTATAGAAGCTTTTGTTATCAATTGTCTTCATAGATTCAACAATGGTTGGCAGATCAACGACTTTCCCATGCATCGTTCTGTGATCAAACTTCACCTCGCCTTTCCGCATATCGGAATCAAATTGAATCGAAAGACGATTTTTCATGTTCTCTCCACTTCGAAGCAATTCTCTTAGCTCTTTTGCAGGCTCTTCTGGAAGTCTCAAGATGAACTGCGATTCCAGTTCGGTTGGATACTCCGGTTCTCTTTTATCTTTGCTCATTGTGCGGACTCAAGACAAAATTGCTAGGTAACTAACTAAATAGCAGGCAATACAAATACCAGCAGGAACGTACTCCTATAGCGTAGGTAGGTAGGTAAAACCACGCCTAAAACCACAGCCTAAGTTCAAAGCTTTTTCCAAAATCAGGTAGGTACCACTTTCTTTAGATCCTAAGTATGTCCACAGGCGAGGCGCCAAATAATATACTTGAGAAAAGGAAGTAGAAAGTTGACACACTAGCCCTCCAAAGATGCTCCGAAATTAGATGAATGTGAATAGAACTCACTTTTTCGCTTTCGATCGATAAAACGAATTTGATTGATGATTTGTTTGTTTGTTTTGTTTGATTCCACCAAACGAGCGAGCGCGCCGGCGCGCGGCGGGCGCGGCGCCGAACCGAATCAATTGAGGAATCAATCAAATCTAGAGCAAACTAATCAAACTTACGAAGCGCATTAAGATTGACGCCTTGTACACTCCGTCCATCAAGATCGAGTTCAAGATAGATGTTGTGTATTTTTATTTTCTGTTTGTACTTATGTATTGTCCTAACCTATTCTAGATGTAACTCTTGTATTAATGTAATGTTACCTCTATTTTCGTGAATAAATGGCAAGTACCTAATCAGAAGATAGAATTTTATTGTATCATCCTTTCATGTCTGTGGTTTGGCTGTAGGCTGTAGCTGAGTGTGACAAAGTTTTTTCCGAGGGTTTTTGTTTCGCATTTAATAATAATTTAATTCAATTACCGATGCACGCCCTGCGCCAAGAGGGTCAAGATTGCCTGCACTTCGGCAACGATATTCAGACAATGGTGCAAGGTTCATTGTTGCCTGGCAATCCACTCAAAATGGACGTAGAAGTTGTCACCGCTGCGGCTATTTATTTGCTAATTTCACGAATGCATATATCCACTAACACGTATTGTACGTACTTTCCATTATCATTCCACACGGGCGCAAGCTAGTATTATAATAGGACTAAGTAGGTACACAAATAATGTTTACATTACCTTGTATTTAGCACGTTTTGGGTCCCAAATTATGGGACTCAGATTCATATTGATCAATTAATTTAAAAGTTTCAGCATGCTCCACGATACAGCCATATTTAATTTTCCGCCAACCCCATACACAATGACGAATGGCCTGTCAGTTGGTCGGGTATGGGCCATTGTGTACTAGGCTCTTTAGGCCATGTTTGATTCAGAACGTATTTTTTAAAGATTCTAACTTTATTTATAGTCGGTATAAAATTAAATACAAAAATGTTAACACGGTTTTTAATTAAAATAATTATAGAAAAAAAGATTATTTTTGAAAAAAAGATGAAGATATAGGTAAAGATGTATTCCACGCGGAGGAAGTAGTGTTGCCCACTAGCTAGTTGGTCAAGTAATGTTTTCTCCTGCTAAAAGTAATTAATGCGTAAAATAGAACGGGCCAGTATAATAGATACTTCGTAGGAACTATTGAACTGTTGAGCAAACTCAACTTTTTTTGGCGCACATAGCTAGTTGTATAGATGGAGTGAGAACACTGTCGGTCTCAACCTACAAAAAATTTAGGACCGTCTTAGGTACGTAGCGCTTTCTAGTGCGTGGTAGGTATCTATTAACCACTCTAAAATTTCTCTGTTTAAAACCTATCCCGCCCACTGCTACATCAACTTGCTAATTCTCTGATCAGTTTCGGTGGCGTTTTAGGATAATAGATATCTACATAAAACTTATTTGCTTGTGCCGCAGATTCAATTCACTGCAGATTACAAAAATAACCGAAATACAATTATGAATCTTTGTGACAATGTTATGGATGATTCCGAATCATGTATTGTATGTAGTTAGTATTCAAATTAAGTACCATATTCACGACGGACGGATGCGATGCCATGATAGCATTCGGGGTTGCCTTGCGCATAAATCTTTTTACTCAAATTTTGTTGGCAACATTTGAATTCAACCCCTGTCCTGTCTGTAGGTGTTTTTTTTGCTCCTTTGCAAGCTGGGCGTGATTGATTGTTACCTGTTCTTGCCCGCACGAGCACGATTATCGATTGCCCATTTTAGAAGTAGTGTCTTTCATTGAAAAATTTATGTGGTGTTCAATGTTATAGGTTGAGTGTAGGTATTAGGTATTGCAAAGTGTTGGTTTTGGTACCTACGTAAAAAGAATTCTTTGTTGAACTTCTGGTTCGCTAATAATTGGTTGTCCGATAGGAACCCATCAGAACGGGCAACGCCTTCCTGCGGTTAAAACGGACTGAAAAAAAGTAGGTGGAGTATTCATTCTCGAAAGTAAAATCGCTATAATGGCCAGCGGTTCGGTGTTCAAAGAAAACTTCTACACCCACGCCATAGTCGGTGTGGTCAAATCGACGGTCGCTGCGGAGGCCGATGTCGAAACTTATACATTGAAATATCAGCACGACTATCTGTTGAGAATCCTTCGTGATATGAACATTGATGTCGTTGAAGTAGACTTCCAAGGACCCTTCACTGGGAGCCTCCTACTTGACAGAGTTGCAGTATCTGTGAATGGAGTGGTTTACCTGCCAACACCAAAGTCTGCTATTGAAGAGTTCAATGTAAGTTTAAATAATTTTACGAAATATCCTATTATTTTATAAATATAACGACATACCATGATGAGATACATTAAGCAAGTATTCCCAAGGAGGGTTGACGTCAGGCAGGCGGCCGGACATAATGACCGTCGATGTTCTTCGTGTGCCGACTCCACATAGAGTGGGATGTGGGCAGGAAGATGATGATGATGATGATGATCCTACTATTAATAGAATTTATCCTAAATGTGAAAGTCTGAGGATGTTTGTGCCTCAATCACGCTGTATCTGCTTATATGATCCTGATGATGAACGGATTTGAATTAAACTTGAAATAATATAGTATGGCTATTTCACACAGTGTTGAAATAGTCTTTGTTTAAGATTGATTAAACTTTTTGAGCACTGAACTATGAGGTTTTGAAAGCTAAATGTTTTTGGGTGCACATTGATTGTAATATAAAATGGTCTGACAGCAAAACATCCTCAATTTAAAATGACTGATAGTTTTCAGAGCACAAAGTCCTTATTACAGAATATTCAATAAATAAGTACATTTAACTCTCATGACGTTTTAAATTGTGAATATTCAGTACTAAGACTTGTGCTCTGAAAACTAGCAATCATTTTAAATTGAGGATGTTTTGCTGTCAGAGCATTTAATATTACAGTTGATGTGCAACCAAGAACATTTAGCTTCCAAAACTTCCGGATCCAAAATGACAACCTTCTGCGTCTAAGGCGAGCCTCACCCAGTGCGCCACAGAGGTTGTAGACAAATTGGTTTGTAATTGTTACTTAGCTTAAGCTTATGTTTCAGCTCACGAATCTGAGGGTGATTCTGCAGCAGGAGCTCAATCAAGTGGTAATTGATCAGAATAACCCAGATGCAAGAGTCTGCGGAGCTGATGTCCTGATCCAAGGTTTGACTGACATATTTACATACTACATGTCCCCTGATTTTATTAAAAAATAGGCTGTATGTTATTCCAGGTAACAAACTAAGTAGATAGGTATACTCCATGTTTCATTCAAAATATTTTTCAAATATACAAATATTTTAAGGTTCCATAACCAAAGGGTACCAACGGGATACTAAGCCTTTGCGGCCCTTCCGTCGGTCTGTCAGCAGGCTGTGTTTCATGAACCGAACACTAGAAAGTTGAAAAAATTCTATTGCCACTATAAAATAAAATAATAAAAGGGGGCCCCATACAAGAAGTATTTGAAGGGTCTACTGCAATAATGATGAATGTCCTTTGTCTTTTGTTTTAAGATAGGTAATTGGGTTTTAAGTTTATAAATGGTGTAAAAACTGTTTAAAACATTTTATTATCTTCAGGTCTGAGTGTTTTTACACAGTTTATAAATTTAAAATCCAATTATCTTATCTCATCATTATTGCAGTGGACCCTTCATTTATGTACATCTAAGATGGTATGGAACTCTTTGTGTGCGAATTCGATTCACACTTGTTACCCGCACACTGGTTTTATTTTTCCATGCTACAGTAACTGTTCAAATGTTTTAGGTCGTGAGATTTTTGTGGGCATATCCGATACCACAAATGAGGCAGGAGCTGTTGAGTTGGCTGAAGCTTTCAAAGATTTTCCAGTAACTGCTATTAGGGTAATTATATATTTATTTTATCTATGAAATGAAATAACTCACACCCCTGATTCTATTAGGTAACACAACTTACAACAGTCTTGAACAAGGAGACTGAAAAGAAAGGATATAGCTCAGTGATGGTTGAAAATTAAGATTGTTTACTGTGTTGAAAGCAGGAGCGTTTGAAAGCAGGAGCGTGCTTTACCAGCCCTAACCTATAAAAATACATTTGCTCATTGTTGAAAAACTGATTACAAAATAAGAGTAGGTAATAAAATAATATATTTGTGTATTATAGATGCCTCGTGGGACAACTCATCTAAAAGATTACATAACCAGCGGTGGAAAGGGAACGCTGGTGGTTGGCCCCAGCAGTGAGGCTCAGGAGATTCTGAGTCTGCTTGAAAGAGAGGCTGAGGGATTCTTGGTCAAGCTTCATGTGCCTGAACCGATTGCGGCCAACTGTCTCTACTTGAACAAAACTCTCATTCATAGAGCTATTGAGGAGATTCCTGAGTCTTTTAGGGTAAGGCTTCTTGTTGACAATAGAATGATTACCCAGCAGCTGTAGATCTTGGCCAAGTAATGCATTTTAAGTGGAGTCTTATTTAAATGGGTCAATTTCATCATCATGACTAGATCTTAATTGACAGTAATGCCAAAAGTTCATGCAATTATGATGAATTAAGTGGGAAGTCTTATATTCCTAATGTGCCCAGTACATTCTAATAAAACTAAAAACAACCATCATTTTTCAGATTTTCTGTGAAAAAACCAACTGCTCTCGCCGCTCCATCTGCTTCTCTGAGTTTGACAAGCTGAACGCTGGTCTCTCTTCCGTCTGCCTACTTGTTAGGAAGTTCCAGTAAGAACACTTTGTAAAGCTGGATTTACACTAGAAAGCTACTACAGAGAAAGTACTCATAAAAATATCTGCAAATATTATTATCCTTAAAATGAGTGGAAATGCATAATTAGTGAGCTGTTATGCAAATATTTGTAGAGTTTCTTGTACCAATTGAAGTTGAATTATTGAAATTAGGTGCAATGCTCTAAAATCTTTTGATATATCAATACAACTTGAAATGATAAAATGTTTTTCTACATTTTTGGTTAAAAACAACAAAATAGCACTGAAGAATACTGGACCAATAAAATAATATTGAAGTAAGCGTTGATACTCAAACATTACGAACTATACTAGCATTCTAGTGTCCTCACACTGTCTTTGGGCTAAACTTGAAAACCATTCAAAAATTTAAGTGTAGTTCACCAGTCAGTTACTGGTATCATTTTTAGAGTAGGGCTACACTTATTTGTGCAGATGTATGTAAGTTTTTAACATTCTACGATGATATCAACTGGCCCTATTACTGTTTGTAAAACTTATAAATATTGCATAACAGTTTTTAATTGACTCTTACAAATATAACTCAGAATAGAAAATACAGCTATATTTGTTTCCACCACACCAGCATTTCCGCCACTGGGGCACAATTTTCTGTAGGTAGCCACTAGAGTTAATCCAGATTTTTCTGTGTGTTAGAATCTCACCTCAATTATGTTTTTTTTATCGTTTGTAATTACGTACTTAGGTATGTGACTATTATGAAACCTTATTTATTTTTAATTACAAAAAGTATACTGTGAGCTTAGTATGGCGTTAACGTGACTTGTGAGACTCAAATAAGGTTAACGAGATGTATTGTTAACATACATATTATAACTTATAATAATATAACATTTTCTGATATTCAACTGTATCCCGGACTGTCACTTCGAAATGTAACGTAACTGTATTTTAATATTAAGCTTGGTTTGACTAAAATATCATCAATAAGTAATCATTCATTTTTGTTCCGAATGAGTTACTTAGTTTTACTTGTGTTCAGCTCATTGCGCTCTGGGCCATCAGTAAACATCCCAATATTATTTAGAATAGTATTCTCTCAATCACTGTACAGTAGGTAATCAGTTTTCGGCTGACTGTGAGTATAATGTAAACTCCTGGTAAAGAAAATGCTATATAATTTAATCTAGCCATCTCTGCCCACCTAAAAGCTCTAGAGGACATTGATCGATGAACTGGATGAACTCAACATTATTATATCATCAGACCATGGCTGCCTTCTTTCCAATCCTCAATAAATTATAGAAGGTAAGATGCATTGCATCATGAATTTAGAACAAGTAGGTAGTTCCGAAAAAATTAAGTCTGTAAATACAATACAAAGTCCACTACCTCACACAATTTGGACTTGCCAAGAGCTGTGCTGAAAAATCAAAGTGTTATTATTATATAGCTGATATAAGCCATTCCATTTCTTTAAAAAAATAGTGAACAAATATTTTAGTCATTCCCTTTCACTAAGACTGATTTGAAGGAAATCTCGGTCATGACCAGAGATCGGAGTAGGTAGAATGATTTAGGATCAATGACCTCAAATGATAGGTTAGTATGGATATGCCTCAGGAATTCCGACATTTTAAAATTATCAAATTATTTCTGAATAAATAATAGTATGCATAGAAAACTATAGCGAACTGTCAACTGTATTTAGCAAATAAGTGCTGAACATTTTAATGAGTTTTATGGAAACGCATATCTACGGTGGAAACAAAATTTTTTTTTAATCGACTGGTTAATCTAAATCAATTTGCCAATAAACGTTAAATAATCGCTTCCTTTAAATTTAAAATGTAGTAGTTACTAAATTACTACTTTAATTGTAATATTTTAACTCAATCCGGTATTTATCGGAACTTTCCAGAAAAAAAGGCATATCCATGTTTGAAACTATGACGCAAGTACGTAAAATCATTCTGCCTACTCTGATCTCTGGTCATGTCATAACGCATGCCCATGACAGAATAACATTTATTTAATTTCTAAAAATCAATACGAAAATATGCAATTTTGTTTATGTTTGGGTAAACCTAGAAAATAATCTTACTTATATTATAAATGCGAAAGTTTGTGAGTTTGGATGTTTGTGCCTCAATCACGCCTAAACGGCTGAACGGATTTGAATGAAACTTGGAATATACATACTACATGTACTGGATTAACATATAGGCTATTTTTTATGTGGATACCAAGCGAGCGAAGCCACGGGCGGCAGCTAGTTATAATATAAATTTAATTCCTTTAGGCACACATTCCCTGTTTATTTATAGGTGTTTTTATTAGTTGTTCATGTTTGTTGTGTTTAAATATTGTTGAAACCTTTAAATTTAATATAATTTAATTTAGTTGTATGTAATTATAAGGTCAAACGTAACTTATTTTATTTTTACAAATTTTAAGTCAATTTACATTTAAAAACTTAGTGAATCAATCTTATTAAAATATATTAATTGTCTCTTTAAATCAGTTATTCTTGTGAAAGTTATAATGAAATTATAAGTTATAATAGTACTTACTCTGCATTTATATTCATCAGGTCATACATATAATATTAATACGCCCGTATCCCTAATGGGGTGGGCAGAGCCACAAGTAAACATAAGAAAACTTGCAGTTACTTTTGATTTAAATTCCATTACTTATTCAATAGTAGCTACCGTATATTCAAACGATAGGTTCTAATGTGTATTGCTGTTCAGAATATTCTTTATCCGTCATAAATAAAATGTAGTCTTTGATATTGTGAAAATACAATGTAGTGAAGCCAACATAATGGTAATATTATTAGAATCTTGTGTAGTTCTTTTATCTACTTAATCATAATATCAGTGTTAGAAAGTAAGAATTATGAATCATGTACTTTTAAATTTGATACTACGTAATATTAAACATTTTTATGTTCCTCATCCTTTGCATTTGTTTACATTTAACTTGGTAGAAACTGATATAGATTTTCAAGGCAAGTTTTTTATATATTTTTTATAAGTAGGTACCTAACAATGTACGTTATGTTAAGTATTTAATTTATTTTGCACAAAATGCTTTAAGCAAAATTTTTTCACGAATTAATTGGCGCACCTAGCACCTATTTACTGACCTTAGTATTTATATTTTGTTTATTGTGTTCGATACAATCGTATTAGTATTATAAATAGAAATACATACATGATGTTATTTCTTAGAAATTAATTAGCTGCTGATAATATTGACAAAAGATGCAAAAAACTTTAAAGGTATGTACAATTTCTGTTTCTGCACGTAGGTATTTATTTATTGTACTCATTCAGACTCATCCAAACTAGTAGTAGTGATATAACTATGATGTACCTATAATCGATTTAAATGTATTCTTGGTGTATACCCTTGTGGAAATGACTGTATCGATGTAAGAGAATATAGCGATTAAAATTTTAATTTCGTTTTATTGAACATCCCTCCCTACTTACGTATGTTGCCTATAATTATTCCGGATATGACAAAAAAGTATGTACCTGCTACACTAACTAAGATACTAGAGATTTTAAGTTTGATAATCCGGGTATCAATCTTACCTATCGGACCAATCAGATCTATATTTTGCTTTATGGCTGTCGGGTGTTTCGGCAAAACGCTATCTAAAAAGCAACTGGGTACTATTTTTTTTAATAATGATACTCGTAAACATCATTTATTGGTGTGGTGCGTGGCACATAAGCGAGCGACATCTCTACGTAGCCTTGTAAACCTATACTTAGTCTGAAACGAGGTCTGAAAACAAAACCACTTGTGGTTTTGTTTTCCGACCTCGTTTCAGACTAAGTATTAGGTAAGCAAGGCGCGGTCGGTGCGGCGGCATCGCCATCTCTCGGCGCGATACGTAAATAACTTTAGGCGCAGGGTTTCAGAGCGAGACTGAATCCTATGTTAGACGTTAGATGGCCCTAGAAGTATTTTTGCTAGCAGCAACAACAATGCTTTACGAGGGTGTCAGTCCTAGTCTTCACACTAAATCCGCCACGCCCGCGCCGATTCGCCTGCTTTTAGTGCAATACACACTGGATGAAGTGAAAAGGTATCCTATTCTCAAGCAGAAAGTAGTAATAGTAGTAGCGATAAGTACCTAGTAGGTAGGTAGTTTGGAATAATTGTCAAAGTCAAGGTCAAAATTCATTATTACTTACTTAGTTTAGACTGCCTGGAGCATGCAAAAAGTAAGTATTTCTGGACCTCTTACTTGTGAATGAGCTACGTAGGTACAGCTCGTGGCTGAAGCACCTAATGGAGAAGTCAACGGCCGCGGTGTGCAGCATCTGTTCCTGTGCTTTGTTCATGATCAGAGCGGAACAGAAAATTGGAGGGTGTGAGCGGTACCTAGCCGAGGAAGGAAGTGTTTCCCGGCTCCGCTTCTGTTACCACTTCCGCTTCTAACCCCAGAATACTCAAACGCATCTCAGAGTTGAGCACGTCTCAAGTGACGAATTTTGACAGATTTTCATCAAAAACTGTCAAAAAACCGTGACTTGAGACGTGCTCAACTCTGAGTCGCGTTTGAGTATTCGGGGGTAAGACGTTCCGGTTCCATAGTAGGTAGGTACTGCGTTACCGAGTCTGGCTGTTCAAAATATTAGCGTGTGTCTGCGTCCGTTCCCTGCGAAACATAAAACGACAATAAACGCGGCGCTTGTTTTTTACATTTTTTTGGTCGGATATAGGTATATACTGTGGGTCGCCAGATGACCGCTGGAGGCGTTATCGGGCTTGCCAGCTTTACCGGGCTGGCAGAGTTACCGGGCTAGGCAGCGTTACTTACTGTGCTTAAACGCGGCGCGACTCGCGGCGCGCCTTAATATAGGGTGTGCCGCCTGCCGACAAGCGTCCGGCGTAAGCTGAACCCTATTTTGTATTGTACGACCAAATTGATGTGAACTCAACTTACATTGGTACCATACATGCATATTATCACGCCCGTATCCCTAATAGGATGGACAAAGCCATAAAGTAAACTTAAGAAAACTTGTAGCCACTTCTGATT
Organism: Scotopteryx bipunctaria; assembly: GCA_949320045.1. NCBI lineage: Eukaryota > Metazoa > Arthropoda > Insecta > Lepidoptera > Geometridae > Scotopteryx > Scotopteryx bipunctaria. The sequence continues at coordinate 10,761,626 of OX439440.1, forward strand.
TAGTCCTAAGATGGATATGGTGAACCATGGTGACAGATGATCAGCCCATCGCTCATATAAGTGGTCCATCATGTTGGAGAGGATAGGTAGGTACTATCCCTCGACTTTTACGACATGCTCGGGGAGAGAGAAGCAGCTGGAGCCCAATTCTCGGGAATAAGATTCATATAAGAAACGATTCATATAACCAACGGCCTCGGGACAATAGTCCAAGAGCCGTGGAATCAACGGATTAAACCGAACACTGATGCAGCGGCTACTATCTACTTATAAGAAGCCGCTGACCGAACGTAGACATCATCATCATATTAATCGATTAATATCGCCAAAGCTGACAAAATACCTAATGAATGTATTGAAACACCGTATTCTCGAGAAGTCGCTAAAAAATTTTAAATGTCTGACGTATTTTTTTTTGTGGTGGTCAACATGATTGAGGAGGCTGAATTTGCGGCCACATACACCACTGAGACGACGGACGTTGGGTCGCGTGGAGTATGTATGTATGTTTATGTTCGTATGAGTTAGTGGCCCACTCTAGTGACGGAGTTTTTAGGCTGCCTAAAGGCCTCCGTCATGGCTTAACGACTTAAAAGCCGGAACCGACTGTTTAACGTGCCCTCCGAAGCACGGAAGCGCTCAGTTAGTAATGCCACTTGCCACGGGTCACCCATCCCGATTTGTGACTGCGCATATCGTTGCTTAACTTTAACGATCAATCAAGAACGCCTAAGCAAGCTACGCCACGAGCGCTTCGACTTCGACTTCGACTTCGCGCACGGTCGCGTGGAGTGTTGATGATGTATGGGAATTGAGATTCGAAGATTTTAAACTGTAGCTGACACAGCTACTTACCTGTTTACCTCACAACCTTACCATACCATACCAGTACCAAGAAATACCTTTTAGAATACCAGGATTACCAGGATTACAGGGAAGAAAGAAAACACAATCAAGAAACTTTAATTCACCAACGTTTGACCTTTTGTTAAGTGAAACAAGAACTGCACATCACTGCACTGCGAGCTCCATCACCACCAACTCTTCGTGACGACGTTCACCGGGCTCACATCTTCACTTCAGCTCCCACTTTCACCATCGCGACGAGCACCGAGCGAGATCACGCAGCACTTTACACAGACGTCCGTTCTCCACCGCAGTCGCAGCCGAATGAGGGCGGAGCCGGGGCCGAACAAATATTTATAGCCTCGGGACTCGCCCCGCGTCTCTCACACCCCGCTCGCGCGCGGCACCGTCTTAGCAAGCGCGCGAATTAGAATCTGGTTCTTATTGGTTAATGTGTGTTCTAGTTTCATATAAATATTTGTCCTTTTTGTAAATAAATTCATTCCTATTTCTACACTCCAACTGAGTCTTACTATCTCCAAACCTCCGCAGTAGATTCCCGCAAATAGTAGGTACTACTACATTGGTGACCCCGTGAAAGACACAGCCTTCCTGAGGAGAAATCTCACGCTCAACTCAGCGCTCTCCGAAGAACGAAGACCCCCATAGAAATGGAGAATCAAGATACAAGCACCGCCACCACCGCCGCCGCCGTCGCCCTACCTCACGAAATAGCTGGCATAGCACTTTCGATGAGGATACCACCATTTTGGAGAGACAATCCCCGACTGTGGTTCATCAGCTTCGAAGCGGCAACCAACGAACTACACAAAGGAGAAGCCCAGCTAGCGCAGATGCTCATCGCCAAATTAGAAAAGCAAGACATTGAACAGATCTCCGATTTGCTTCTCCACCCGCCATCATCAAAAGAATACACCGCTCTGAAGAACAGGCTCATTTCATCATACGAAGAATCCGACAACCGCAAGCTCCAGAGACTACTGTGCGAAGTCCAGCTAGGAGACCAGAAGCCTACACAACTGCTACGGAGAATGCGAAGCCTAGCTCACGACAAGATCCCAGACTCTACCCTGCGAATGATGTGGACCAACCACCTACCTCCACACATCCAATCCGTCCTGACAGTCAGCGATACCTTCTCCAGCAGTACTTCACTCGACGAACTCGCACTGTTAGCCGACAGGATGATGGAAGCCAGCTCAAGCACGCAAGTCTCAGCCGTTGAAGCTAAATCACCACAACCTCAAGCCAACGCCGACTCGAAGTACCTCGCAGAAGAAATTCAGAAGCTGTCAGCCGAAATCGCCGCTCTAAAATCATCTCGCCAACAAAACAATCATCATCAGTATCAACCTCGACGTCCATCCCACCGTGAAAATCACTCTCCAAGCCGCAACTACATCAGCCACCGTCGGCGAAGCCCATCGCCATCACCTCACTGCTACTACCACCAAAGATTTGGCTCCGAAGCATTCCGCTGCACTACGCCGTGCTCATTCAAAAAGAATAAAACGTCGGAAAACTAGAAAGCACGCTGGATGAGGCGGAATCCGGCGTGGGCGAAATATCATACCGCCTATTCGTCACCGACAGAAAAACGAATCTCCAATTCCTAATCGACACCGGTGCTAACATCTCCGTGTTACCTCCAGCCAAAGGACAAACACCGAAGCCACTCAATTTTCATCTCTACGCCGCTAACAATACAGTCATCCCTACATACGGAGAAAAAACGCTGGAACTGGACCTTCATCTACGTCGACCCTTCAAATGGACATTCATCGTTGCGAAAGTCAGCAAACCAATCCTCGGAGCTGATTTTCTCAAACATCATCAACTCATCGTCGACCTCAAGAACAGAAGACTCATTGACTCCGTAACAAAACTATCGTCAAGTTCATCAGTGCGAGCTACAAACATACCTACAATCAGAAGTATCGACGTACAAAAATCCTACCACGACATCCTAGCGGATTTTCCCGGAACTACAAGACTAACTTCAATGAACCTAACTACACTTCACAACGTCGAACATTACATCGAAACTACAGGACCGCCGCTACACTGCAAGGCACGACCAGTCGCACCTCACCGCTACGAACAAGTACGAAAAGAATTCCAAAACATGATGGATCAAGGTTTATGCCGCCCAAGCAAAAGCCCATGGTCTTCGCCTCTTCACATCGTACCTAAAAAGAATGGTGATATACGCGTCTGCGGTGACTACAGAAGACTCAACGCAGTCACTACACCCGACCGATATCCCATACCCAGAATCAAGGACTTCACCTACCAACTGTCAAGCAAAACTATCTTCAGTACCATCGATCTCAACCGAGCCTACCAACAACTGAAAGTTCGTGAAGAAGACGTAGAGAAGACGGCAATTATCACTCCTATGGGCTTATTCGAGTTTCAACGTATGTGCCCAGGACTCAAGAACGCCGGACAGACATTCCAACGCTTCATTCACGAAGTACTACGTGGACTTGATTTTGTCTACGCTTTCATCGACGATCTACTTATCGCAAGTTCCGACGAAGAAGCTCACAAAAATCACCTCCGCGCTGTACTGCAACGACTTGAAGAAAATGGCATCACTATCAATCCTTCGAAATGCGTTTTCGGCCAGCCAGAAGTCAAGTTTCTTGGTTTCACCGTCAACAGAGAGGGAATCAAACCGCCTACCGAAAAAGTCGACGCAATATGTAGCTACGCCAAGCCGAAAACAATAGAAGAATTACGGCGATTTCTCGGCATGATCAACTTCTACCGCGAGCACATACCTAAAGCAGCCGAAATTCAAGCGCCACTCCACGCATACCTACACAACGGGAAGAAAAAAGATCGGTCACAAATCGAATGGAACGACGAGGCAACGAAAGCATTCGAAGCGAGTAAACTGGCGATTCAAAATGCTGCTTTACTCGCGCACCCATCTCACGAAGCGCCAATTGCTATCTTCAGCGACGCGTCCGACCAATCAGCAGGCGCCGTGCTACAACAGTACATCGACGAAAAATGGCAACCACTCGGCTACTTCTCAAAGAAATTCTCCGACGCGCAGCGTAACTACAGTACATTCGACCGAGAGCTACTAGCTATCTACATGGCAATCAAACATTTTCGAAAAACGTTCGAGGGGCGAAACCTCATCGTTTTCACCGATCACAAGCCGCTAACCTTCGTGCTACAAAAACCTCCGTCAGCCTCAGAAACACCACGACGCGCAAGACAGCTCATCTTCATCAGCGAGTTCACCACCGACATAAGACACGTCAGCGGGAGTGACAACGTAGTCGCCGACGCACTCAGCCGCATACCTATCGAAGCAATCACTTGCCCAACATCAATGGATTACGACAAAATCGCCGAAGCGCAAGAAAGAGACAGAGATACTATCGACCGCCTCGCAAGTCAAAATAATTTGGATCTCCGACGAGTCTCAATACCTGGTTCTCAAAAACCTATCTACTGCGAAATGTCAACATCCTGCATTCGTCCCTACCTACCTGCAGAATATCGACGCGCCGCATTCGACTCGCTTCATTCGATCAGCCACCCAGGGATAAGAACAACCCGCAGGCTGGTCAGTCAGAAGTTCTTCTGGCCGTCGATGAACAGCGACGCAGGGACGTGGGCGAAACAATGCCTACAATGTCAGCGGTGTAAAGTTCAAAGACACACAACGAGCAGCCTATCCACTTTCGCACCAGCTGACCGCTTTCAACACGTACATATCGACATCGTTGGGCCGCTACCTACTTCACCACAAGGACATCGATATCTTGTCACCATGATCGACCGAGCGACAAGATGGCCCGAAGCAATACCTACAGACGACACATCAGCTGAGACCATAGCGAAAATAGTCTACGAACACTGGATCACTCGCTTCGGTTCACCAAGGCTAATAACCACCGACCTAGGAAGAAACTTCGAAAGTCGACTATTCGCCAAGCTACTTCACACTGTTGGGACTGACAAGACTCGCACTACAGCCTACCATCCACAAGCAAACGGCATAGTCGAAAGATGGCACCGCTCACTCAAGACCGCGCTGAAAGCTCGTCTATCAGTACATACATCGTGGATAGACGAGCTACCTACAGTTTTGATGGGTCTACGCGCCGCCGCACGCTCCGACACTGGTGTGAGCGCCGCTGAACTTACCTACGGATACAACCTTCGCCTACCATGTGATTTCTTCACCACTCCATCATCAGCTGAGCCCCAGGACATGGACTTCGATTATGTAAGCCGACTACGCTCAACAATCAACGCCGCACGTCCGAGTCAGCCCACAACATCACACGGAAACAAGCGTCCTATCTTCGTACATAAAGATCTACAAACCTGCGAACAAGTCTTCATCCGCAACGACGCCGTGAAGAAACCTCTGCAACCTACATACGAAGGACCCTACAAAGTACTGGAGAGGAACAGCAAGACTTTCAAGATACTACTACCGGAGAGAAGATCGGCAGTAGTATCTATCGATCGACTTAAGCCTGCCTATACAGTCGACGAAAGTAGCTACGATACCTACCTACCTGTACCTTCATCAAGCTACTTACCATCATCACATCAAATACCTGCACCAGCGGACAATAGTCATCATTTACCACCAGCACCAGCCTCATCACTTCCCCCACCAGCGACTCAAGACTCTACCACAAGCCAAACATCGCGCCAAGTTCCATCATCGATCCTGAGGACAACTCGGAGTGGACGCGATGTCAAGCTTCCGGTACGCTTTCGCTAGGGAAGGAGCCATGTAGCTGACACAGCTACTTACCTGTTTACCTCACAACCTTACCATACCATACCAGTACCAAGAAATACCTTTTAGAATACCAGGATTACCAGGATTACAGGGAAGAAAGAAAACACAATCAAGAAACTTTAATTCACCAACGTTTGACCTTTTGTTAAGTGAAACAAGAACTGCACATCACTGCACTGCGAGCTCCATCACCACCAACTCTTCGTGACGACGTTCACCGGGCTCACATCTTCACTTCAGCTCCCACTTTCACCATCGCGACGAGCACCGAGCGAGATCACGCAGCACTTTACACAGACGTCCGTTCTCCACCGCAGTCGCAGCCGAATGAGGGCGGAGCCGGGGCCGAACAAATATTTATAGCCTCGGGACTCGCCCCGCGTCTCTCACACCCCGCTCGCGCGCGGCACCGTCTTAGCAAGCGCGCGAATTAGAATCTGGTTCTTATTGGTTAATGTGTGTTCTAGTTTCATATAAATATTTGTCCTTTTTGTAAATAAATTCATTCCTATTTCTACACTCCAACTGAGTCTTACTATCTCCAAACCTCCGCAGTAGATTCCCGCAAATAGTAGGTACTACTACAAAACAAAACCGCTTGTCCAAAAATCTTACGGTGGACCTAATGAATATGCTAGAACCTCTGCTACAACAAAAACAAATATACCGACGTGAACGGAAGACCTAAAACGATAAATAAAAAAGAAAATAAATGGAAAGACTAGGCAGTAAGGTCTTTGTTAGATAGATTAGATCCCTACCATCGCCTTCAAAAAGTAGAAAATATAATGAGCAATGTTTTTTTTTAAGCGAGAATTGGTCGCTTAAACCCATTCTATATTATAATAATATATTCTTTACTTCCAGTCCAGCAGAGAAGTAACTTACGTTGGTAATGTCTATAGATACATCTATAACTATAAATTTTTAACCGACTTCAAAAAGGAGGAGCTTCTCAATATCCTTTTTAACTTGGTGTCTATCATTTTACAGACTACAGTTAAACAAAGTTTCAGCCAAAAACTTAGGCCTTTGCCATCCTAGGAGGCAACTTTTACCTACTACACTAACAGGACGCTGTATATTGCCCGGGACGATTTTAGATGGAGTAGGCTTGCCCAGCACCTGTAGGTACCATCTTCTCATCTTAGTCAGCCTTATCCACAGGAAAGATACGGTCAGCCAAAGCAACTTAATGTGTAGGCGGGATTCTTTAAATAAGTACAGAGGTGAACACTGCATCCAAATCGGTTTAGCCGTTTCTGAGATTAGCCGTCGTGCCGCCGGCAAAACTGTTCAGCTCGCAACTTCAAAAACCGCCGGGTCCGGGCAGTCCGTCAGCACTAACCCGCCGCCGCCGGCCGCCGGGTTCAGGCCGGCGCGGCGGCCCCGGTGTGTAGATAGCCTAAGGGAGTTGAATATTACATTGAAAAAAATGGTTGTCATTTCGAACATCTACTTAATTAAATTAAAGAATATAAAATACAATGTATTTCATTCATTTTGGATAACATGTTTCATAGTAAGTAACATTTACTGCTTATGATCTACACAAATTGAGATGGCAACACCATCCATGTAAACATTAGCTCTCACGATTTTTAATTCAAATAAATATTAAAAGTGCAAGAATAAGCAGTATAAGTGCATCATAAGACAAAATGCCATATAAATACTATCATAAACTGTTTGTGTAACGTTTACATTCTCCAAAGTGCTAAAAATCAAAACACAAGAAAGCGACATGAAATTCAGTCTAAACTGATAAATTACGAAACGAAAATTGTGAAAGAACTCATAAACTACCAGACGCATTGTGGATAACGAGTATTGTGAACAATTTGTGCTTAGAAAACCCTTGAAGTGCCTATTATTTCAAATTAATGATCTTCAGAAAACGTTATAATATTCGAAACATAAAGTGGACTTTGGACCCAACGATTAGCTGCGAAACAACACTCATTGTCTAACTTCAAGTCGGTGTGTCAAAAGTGGAAACACACTATCAGATCGTTACTTTCGGCCGTATGGGTATAAGGGACATTGGTGCGGAGGTCACAGTACCCGGCTTCCGATCAGACGACGGTTGGATCGAATCCACTCCAGACAAGATATTTTTGCATTTTTATTTTTATTTTTTCTTTTTGCACTATGAGTGAAGAAAATATAACGCAACGCTACCGGAAATTGCGGCGATCAAGCTCGCTTCTTAACTTATCTAAAGATGATACATCTCTATTTGAAACTACCATAAGAAGCCTTCCCAACTCTTTATCTCTGGACGAAAGTCAAGCAATAATCGATCTGAATGCTAAAATCAACACACTACAAGAAGATCTCACAGCAGCTCATACAGAAATTGAAAATCTAAACAGCGAGAAAAATCAATTAAAAACCGAATTAGAAAAGAGCCATGACATGATTAAGGCTCTCAAGCTAATCACCGCCGCCACCGTCAAAGGCAATACAACTCCTCTTACGGGTCGCAAGAAAAGGCAGCGTAAATCAAGTAGTTCTACCCCAAAAACTGCTACACCTGTGAAAACAAATTCACCTAATCAGACAGTAGATCCAAAAGCCTCAACAAGTATTATTACCCCTTTGAGACTGCCTTCTTCTGGGCTGGATGGCCATACTTGCAAGATTGATCTGGAGAAAACTTCTAACACCTTACATGCAGATACTGTTGAGCTGGAAGAAACACCGGTCTTCAACATTGCAGGGTTACAGCGCCCGAATTTAACTCAGAACCCTAGAAACAAAATTATTGTCATTGGAGATGACCAGGGACGTAACGTACAGCGCATTCTGCAGCGCTTAGTTGGCGAGCGCTACTTAGTGAGCTGTTTCTGGAAGGCCGGTGCCACACTGCATGAGGTCCTATCTACTGAAAGTACCGAAATAAAAAAGCTGAATTATAGTGACTACTTAATTGTTTTAGGTGGGTGCAATGATAAGTCTCCATTTTATTTCCAGTCTTGTTTGGTAAATTGGTTGATGACTGTAAAACACACTAATGTTTTGATATCAGAAATCCCGAGTAATAATTACTTAAGTGAGAAGAAACTGAACTACGAATTAAAGTTTAGTTGTTTAAAGTTCAATAATGTCAGATTTGTAGATATGAAGTATGCAATTGAAAGACCATCCCGCAGGCTATTCACGCTCCATGCATGCCAAAACTTATTACGTGAAATTTTAAATTTGAGTAACATGATTCAATACAATGAATATTGCACGGCTTTGCAGACTAAAAAGGGTGTTAAAATGACTTGTTTAGACAAGGGCACTCAGACTCATGAGTTGCAACTGGGTTCAGAAAACGAAGTTAATAATGAGCCTGCAACAAACGCAATAAAAACCAGTACCTTTTTTCTTTCATAAAGAGGTCCATATACTACATCAAAATATTAATGGATTAAATTCAAAGTCAGACTATTTCACAGTTCAATTGGAAAATCTTATGGAGCAAGGCATTCCTATAGACGTTCTCTGTCTTACTGAGCATAATATGATACAGGAAGACTTACAGTTTGTACACGTCCCAAATTATAGTTTTTCTTCTGTTTATACAAGACATAATAGGTACGGAGGATCTTGTATATTAGTACACAATAGGCACAAACATATCCCACTATCACAAATAAATAAATTTTGTATTGAAAATATTGTCGAATGCTGTGCCGTAGAGATTCCAAGTCACACAATGATTGTAATTTGCATTTATAGGCCTCCTAGAACTAATCAGAGTGAATTATATAAATTTTTTGACGCATTAGACTCTATTCTAAATTTACTATGTTACAATAAAAAGAAAGTGATTTTGTGTGGTGATTTTAATTTGAATCTGCTAAAGCCAGATAAAAACACCGAAGCGTTCACTCAATTGCTACTTAGTTATAACCTAAAGCTAACAGTTTTTGAACCAACCCGTCCTACAAGTGGAACATGTATCGACAACTTTGCTCACAATGTGAAAGGTTGTAAAGTAAAAGTCCTTGAACTAGCGTTGTCAGATCATACAGCACAATTATTATCCTGTCCCGTTGCAAATTATTGTTCATTTAATAACTGGTATGTTGAACGACGAGATTATTCTAATGATAATATAAGAAAGTTTAAAAACTGCCTAAGCTCATTAAGTTTTGACGAAGTCTTTAATACTGAAGACCCCAATATAGCCTTTAATCTATTCCATTGCCAATTTAAGTTATTTTACGACCTTTGCTTTCCTGTTATTAAAGTCAAAATAAACAGTCATAAAAAACCAAAGTGGATAAGTAAAGGAATAAAAATATGTTCAAAACGAAAACGTGAATTATTATGGCAATACAGGAAAAACCGCAACGACTTAACCAAATCCTCCTTTAAATCTTACTCTAGCCGACTAAGTCGTATTATAAAACTAACCCAAAAATCACAAAATGACTATTACATTAAAAGTGCAAATAACAAATCAAAAGCTACTTGGGGCGTAATTAACAAAAACAAAAATAATGTTCCCAAAAATGAAATTGATAAGTTAAAAATTGACGGTTTATATGTACATAATCCCGATGACATTGCAAAGTTATTTAATAATTTCTTCATCGATCAGATAAATCCTAATCCACAATCCCAATCACACACTTATACAGCGACATCTTTGAATTTTCCTCAATCCATGTTTTTGACTCCGACAACACCTTTTGACATTAATATAATTATAAAATCATTAAAAAATTGTAATAGCACTGGATATGACCAAATATGTACAAGGATTATAAAAGAAACAGCAGTATATGTATCCCCAATACTCAGTCACATCATTAACGTTTCGATGATCTCGGGCATATTCCCAGATAAGTTGAAGATAACTATTATTAAACCTTTGTTCAAAAAGAAAGATAAAGAAGACATAAATTGCTACAGACCTATTGCTCTGATACCAGTCTTTTCAAAGATATTTGAAAACGTAATTAATAACAGCTTACGCAATTTTTTTGAATCCAACAAATTATTTACTGATGAGCAACTGGGATTTCGTAAAAATAAATCTATAAATTTGGCCATTTATAAGTTTCTTCAAACTGTTATAAGCAACCTTGATCATAAAAAGCTAGTCTGTGCACTCTACATGGATCTAACTAAGGCCTTTGACTATGTTGATCATAGAATTCTTCTAAATAAACTTGAGACATATGGTGTAAGAGGAAATGTTTTAAAACTAATAGAGTCATACTTGATAAATAGAAAACAAGCCACAGAAGTAACGCGTATCTGTCATAAAGCGAAACAAGAAATTGTATATAGGTCCGACTACCGCGTCACTAAGTACGGAGTTCCACAAGGAAGTGTTTTAGGCCCGCTTCTCTTTATTATCTACATTAACGATCTCCCTAAAGTAGTTTCTGAGCAGATGGTCCTATTTGCAGACGACAGTACAGTGATGTTCACCGATACTTGTAAATCTCGTTTGGAGCTCACCATCAACAGTACCTTAGAAAAAATAATTAGATGGCTTGAATGTAATAATTTATTGATAAACCTTGATAAAACTCATATTATGACATTTTCTAATAATAACTGTTTAAAAAAATCTGACATGAATATTCACTACTCAGGAATTAATATTACTAAAGTTGACGTAACCAGATTCTTAGGATTAAATTTAGACGAACAATTGAATTGGAAAATACACGTTGGTAATTTATGTAAGAAATTAAACCAATTCTCTTATGCTATGCACATGCTTCGAAAAGTGGTAAATGAGGCTGCTGTGATTACAGCTTATCATGGTTTTGTTGAGTCTGCTCTACGCTATGGTATTATATTTTGGGGCAATTGTACCCTAAAGGAGCAAATATTTATAAGCCAAAAGAAATGTATCAGAGCCATATGCAGGCTCCAAAAAACAGACAGCTGCAAGCCTTACTTTACTAGACTGAGAATTTTAACACTGCCATGTCTCTATATTTATGAAATGTGTGCTTTTGTAAAATGTAATATGGACCTTTTTTTAAACTTTAAAAGCGGACGAAATAGTAACAAACTCAGACTACCCCCAAATAAAACTGCGCTATTTAACAAGAGTGTATTATGCAAGGCTATCAGTGTGTACAACCATTTACCAACACCTTTACTAGATACATCAAATGTTACAGTATTCAAAGTGAGACTAAAGAAATTATTGCTGGAAAAGGCTTATTATTCTACCCATGATTATTTAAATGATAAGAATATTGACTTGTAATTAAATAAAAAAATGACATTATTAGATTATGATTATTAGACTTCGTAAAATTTAAATAAATTAATATTATATAATGAATATTGCATGCGTACTACGCTGAATATGGCTGCTCTCATACTGTATGGCAAAACATCTGTACAAACCTATATTACGCAATTAATGATTTAAAAAAAAAAAAAAAAAAAAAAAATCGATAGGTAGGTATCCAAATAGAAATAATGTAAGTTTTACTTTTTAACGACCGGGTTCGTTTCGGCCGTTTTCTCGTGGTCCTTCCCGAACTGAGTAAAGTTTTTTGTTAAATCTATGTAGTATCTCGGCAATTTTCCTTGTTACTAAAATCGATGACATGGTTCTTAAGAACATAATCTTCGTATGTCTTTCTTATAGTTTCAGACTTTCCCATACTTACCGATCTAAATGTTACGCCCTGTATATAGGTATAGATAAGTATAGAATACCTAATTACCTACCACATAAGTTTCTTATTATTTAGTAGGTACCTACGAGTACTTTTGAAGTTATGAACGTTAGCAGTAAAGTGCGTCGTAGTTTATATTTTCGGGATTTTCCTGTTGATTCTCATTAGGTACCACAACATAGGTAGCAGTTCTGTTCTTTCGCGTTCTTTGGTGTTCGCGGTAACTGCGTCGCAATGGCATTATTCGCGGTAATGAAATACAGTCCTCACACACTTGAAACAATTTTTTTTTGTTGTAAAACGACATCCACCGACCGTCCGTGCGTTTAGGTATTAGGTAGGTATCTAAGGTAAAGAGAGGCACAGTTGTAGGATGTGAAAATCGGATAATGGAAAAGAAGAATCAAATCACACATCATTTGTCCACTGTGAACAAATGAGCAAGGCTAAAATACACATCTTTGTTTGAAAATGAAATTCACATGATTTTCGAGGGACGCTGCCTCGCCTCGGGCTGCGGACGCTTCCGTTAAGTCCGCATACGTAATAATCATTAAATTCATACTACTCTTCTTTGTACACTCGCAGTCTAACCGGCCATTGTGGAAACGCACAGAGCGTGAGGGAAAAATCACAGTTCGGAGTTATCGCAGTGCCGTAGTCAGGACTACAAAAATCTAGATTCTAACTCATACTTCTGCCCTCGTAATAGCAAATGCAGTAGGTACTTGCAAAATGGCGGTTTGGAGAAAAACGCGGTAGTCATATTTTTAGATATCTCTACAGCATGTCCATGTTATATACTTATAGGTGTAGATTTAGCCCCTTGAAATACCATTTCTGCAAAAAAATGATAAACCCAAAAATGACGATTACTGCAAGTGCAATTAATAGGGCAGACTTAGATGGCAGACTTAGATACTGCAGGTACCTAGCTATAGGTAAATTCCGAATGATGTCAGACTCAAAAATCGCACTTTAGTTGATAGTTGTTTAAGTAGTGTTTATGAACACAAATAATATTTTGTGTGCATCACTAAATAATATATATTTCGTATAATAAAATTATACGGCATACGTGGCGCGGCCATTTGTTGCGATAGTCTGTCTGTAGACCACTGAAGTATTTACCTAGGTGTGTGTGGGCTTTTTACTGGACCCTCAGACCAAATAAAAAGAGAAGACGCCGCGCCGCGAACAACAAAAGTGAAGCCACACAAAACCGTGCTCCTGCAAGTAAACATACACACTCACGCATACACCTACACTAAAACCATGCTGATCGCTCTTAGTACGTCACGAGTCTTAAAAATAGAATTATGCCTTCCTGTGTAGTGAAAACTTGTAAAAACAGCAGCAAATCACATAAAAAGTCTCACGGAATCCCTTTTCACTTGTAAGTAGGTACTGTACTTCAAATAGCATCGTTTCTTAATTATTATAAGTAGTATGAATTTAGGTTATTGGGAACACACAACCTTAAAGCCTTCGCCACACACATAGATAAAAAGGTGGCTTCACTTTTGTTGTTTGCGGCGCGGGGTCTTTTCTTTTACGCACACATAGATAAAAAGGTGGCTTCACTTTTGTTGTTCGCGGCGCGGGGTCTTTTCTTTTTATTTGGTCTGAGACTGGACCAGTAAATAATATGAATGAAAAAAAAAAATTGCTATAGGTGTAGGTAAGGTACCTATTCCTATGGTTGGAGAAAACCGCAGACCATTCCTAAAAAGCTCTCTGTCATCTCTTTAATCGTGTCATTAGTTCTTTTGTAGTGAAAGGATTTAAAATGCGCCTTAAAGGCTTCTTTTGTGTACTTAACACAATTATGTTACATTATTAAAATACTTGAGTACACATATTTTTTTGAGAAAAGCCAACAGTCACAGGGGTCAGTCACCTAGTTACCTAGTTATAATTTTGTCTGAGCCTACACGACTCTCTGTGACAAGGGTATTAGAAACTGGAACTAGACAGTAGTACCACAAATATTGTGCGCCTCAGCAATTTTCGTCTAGCTTCTGAAATACGAACTAACGCGATGATAATATGTCATACTAGCTGCCGCCCGCGGCTTCGCTCGCGTTATACCCGTAAAAAAATAGCATATATGTTAATCCAGTACATGTACTATGTATATTCCAAGTATCATTCAAATCCGTTGAGACGTTTAGGCGTGATTGAGGCACAAACATCCAAACATTCAAACATCCTCACAAACTTTCGCATTTATAATATTAGTAGGATTTTAATTACATAATAATATTCGGACAAAATTGGTTTTCATACAAAGCACGAAGTTTGCCGAGGCGCACAATGTTTGTGGTACTACTGTAGGTACTCTCTGTACTGTAGGTACTACGTTACGTACTACCGAGGTAAATAATCTAAGCTAAGTAAGATGGTAGCACAATTTCTCAAACCCAGGAGAAATATTTGTAGATCATGTAAACATAATCTCCTGCAGCAGAAATCGAAACCGCACCTTTCGCTAATGATAGCTTTTGCCATGTAAATGATTATTGTTGTAGGTAATGAGTCAAAATAGTGTCGACGGCCTCGGTGGCGTAGCGGACGATTGCTCGGCAGAGACGCAAGAGGCGCGGCGGGTTCGATTCCGCTGCGGAAGAAATGTTTGCATTATTATTATTATTCAGCCGTTTTTGTCTCACTGCAGGGCAAAGGCCTCCCTTCCCTTTTTCCACTCTTCGCGATTTAACGCTGTGACAGGCCATGTGCCAAGGTGAGTGTCCAGCTCGTCCCACCATCTCATCCTAGGTCTTCCACGTCGTCGCGTCGCGTTGTGTGGGGTCCACTCTGTGGTCCTCCTCGCCCACAAGTCGCATGTTCTGCAAATATTTCTTCCGGGTCTGGGTGTTGTGGTACCATGGTATTTGTAGTTTCTGATACCCACGACACAGGCAATCGTAGTGTTGGGTCAGGACTAAGTATGTATGTGTGTGACTGTTGTGTGTTATTTATTTATTTACGTTACAAACTGTGACACTATTTTGAAAGTTAGTCGGAGTCAGTAGAGTAGGTAGGTAGAGGTAGGTTTAGGTGTTTTATTGTTCCGAGAAGTGTTCAGGTCATCCTTATTAAAACACCCGAGTTTATCTCTGTATAGCTAAAACAGCCCAGATACAGGAAAAGATGAGATTGCGGCATACTTATGATTACCTAAACAGCTACATAGGTGTAGGTACTTTGTTTATAACTAGCATCCCTCGCGGCTACGCTCGTGTGATACCCGGATAAAGTGTATGTAGCCTATTTTAGAGGTTGAGCACCGAAACAGAAGTTGTAGTAGCAAGTGAAGCGGCAAGATAAATCGTATGAATTTTTGAAGGTATAATAGGTCATCATCTTCCTGCCCTTATCCCACTCTATGCGAGTCGGCTGAGTTTTGGCTAAGGTGTTTTATGACCGGCCGCCTGCCTGACGTCAACCCTCCTTGGGAATACTTGCATGTGAATCTGATCATGTTGGAGGATACTATCCCTTAGTCGAGTTTTACGATATGCTCGGGGAGACAAGCAGCTAGCTAGACGCATTCTATGTTTTTTCTTTATTCCCAGTCCAGCAGAGAAGTTTGAAGGTATAATAGGTATTCTGAACTCCATTTTTTAAGATAATAAAACACTAAATTGTTGTAATCTGTACTGTAGTACTAATCGACTTAAATATTCATAAAAAAACTCACTTAAAAATTTAAAAACCATGCAAGGCTCATTGCAAGGCTCATTCAAGGCTCATGTCGGGTACATTTCTCTTATGGTGTAGTGATGATACACTAAGAAAGAAATAACAGTAGGTCATTTCTTAGAAATTGTTAAATAATTTTCTTTGAATATAAAGCCCAGTGTGTTATTGCCTTTACTTACTTTTTGTTAAAGGGGATCCTTCTAATCTAATGAGTTCACGAGGATCCCCTGGGGGATCGGGCTAGGCGATCCTGGTGGACGACATTAAGTTTTTATAAAAAACACAATGCGAACATAGTCACGGGGCGTTCCTCTAGAAATACAACATTTGAAAGAGTGTCGATGGCCTCGTAATGAGTAGAAATGCCAACTACTAGTTCTATCTATCTAGTCTGTCACTAGTTCTTTCGAACCTGGTAAAAGGATTTAAAGTGCGCCCCAAAGGCTCTTTTGTGCACTTGAAATGTGTAAAAACTCCGTCACTAGAGTTGGCCACTAGCTCATACGAACTTATTTAATTACTTACCGTAATACAACCGTATAAAAAACAGTAAGGGCTCACAATCCTACTATATTATAAATGTAAAAGTTTGTATGTTTGTGATTTGAATGAAACTTGGAATATACATAGTAGGTATGTGTGCTGGAATAACAAATACTACTTGCTACTTTTCATCTGGGTCCTACGTGAGCAAAGCCGCGGACGGCAGCTAGTGTAAATATATTTCGTTGTTAGGGTTTATGCACTTTTAGAACCCAAACTTGGGTTTTTAAATATAAGTCATTTTGGGTGGGTAGTGAGTACTTAACAGCTTAAACCACTTCGTCGCACCAGGTCGTCTTTAACTTTTTTTGTTGTCACTTTATTTTAACCGTATGGAGTTTTAAAACTTTTCTAACATCTCGCAAGGTTAGAAAGCATTTTAGGAAAGTACTGGTAGTTTAGTTGGTAGTGACCTCGCCTTCTGATCCTAAGGTCGTGGGTTCAAACCCGGTCGTGTACCAATGGATTTTTCTGTGCGAAAAATTGATATGCGCTATACCAGTAGGTACTCTCAAACGGTAAAGAAAAACATCGTGAGGAAACCCGCGGCTTAGTCAGCTCCGCACGTATTGACCATGTCTTTCCTGTGGACAAGGCCGACTAACCTGAGAGGATGGAATAGGTGCTGGGCCAGCCTACTTCATCTTAATTCGTCCCGGGCACTACAGCGTCCCGTTTGTGAAGGTAAAAGTTGCCTCCTGACGCTTTATAAATCATCTACTATAGATGGTAATAGGCCTTAGTAGGAAAGCAATGGTTTGTCAAGGTAAAGACTTCATAACAACGAATAGTGCTCGGTTCCTAACCGGGCATAGGCCAACATTGTTAGCCGAAAAAGGATATTCACAATAGTCTCCAGATTTATACTTAGCGTACGTACCTACGTACGCTAGTACGTCGACTTTTACTTTACACGATGGGTGATACCTATCACCCATCGTGTAAAGTAAAAGTCGACTAAGGGATAGAAGCATCCTCTCCAACATGATGAACTATCTTTGGGCGATGGGCTGATCGCCTGTCACCATAGTTCACCATATATATCCATTTGGGAACTTTGAATCACCAATTGAAGTTTTCTGCAATTTGGCTGCAAGTTTTTTTATGATTACTGGTGGCTCTGTCCACCCTATTAGGGATACGAGCGTGTTATTATGCACAAAGTGAATGCGCGCACTAAGGGTTCCGTGCCATCGTACATATAGGTAGGTACATCTCGGTGTATAAAGCCATAATCCTTCCCGTCTTGCTTTATGCCACTGAAACATGTGGTCTTTTTGACATCATCAGACGACAAAATTAACAGTAAAACACTAAACAATTCGTAAAATAAGTTGAGTAGACAAAACAATCATAAATGGACATTGAAATTTGGCTTGACTAAAGTATCTACTAATTATTTGCTTACAAACTAAACATATTTTAATTTAAAAATAGAGCTTGACGCATGTTAAAAGGAAACAACGGGGAAATGATCGCTGGACCAATTCCTTGAAACGACTCTCACCTGCATCAAATTTGCTCATAGTCAGGAGACTGATAGATAACAGATGAGAATACAAAAAAAATCAGTCTTATATTTGTAATGGTAGTTAACACTATTAAACAAAATCAACATGACACTGTAATTTGGCTAATTAGATAGGTAAGTATTTTGTTTTGGGTAATTCCTATTTGGATAATTTTGTTTTTATTTTTCTTAACCCTGTTGGCAGGAACTATAGAAATAGTTAGTGGATACAAAGAAGTCGTATAGAAATGGCTGTTATTGCTTAATAATATTACACGCAAAAATGTATGCCAAAATATATATTATGATCCGTTGGCATAAAATTTATTTCAATAAAGCAGTTGCATCGGATTAACGGTCTATCGGGAACTTTTTATTTGATCATATGCAACCACAAACTGATCATATGATCAAATGGGAATAACCCCACCTTTCACATGAGATGTCTACGGAAAATTCTATCAGTGACGTGCAAGACCGAGTACCAAATTCCCGAAATCAATCTACAACGTACCCAGCTGACTGACATCTACTGGGATATTCCCGGTCCTCCGATCGAAACTCCAATTGGTAGGAGGAGACACAGTTAACCCTTAGTTTTCGCACTATTACCCGACAAAAAATAAGAGAGCTATGTTTTTGAAATAATCAAATCGCAGAATAGAGAATGAAAAAACAAAATCACACAGACTACGAGAAAGCTATAATAAATGCAGCAAAAATGAGTTTCCCGAGGCAAAGGCTGCTTTTATCATTATACAAAATGCTTTTATAAAAAGCAAAAAGTTTGAATATACTCGTACCTAAGTAATAAAGTTGAGCGCAGGTTCGTTGAATTATGTTCTGCTTTAGCGCTTGTGCCCTAAGGCTTCTGATCCTAAGGTCGTGGGTTTAAATCCGGTCGTGTACCAATGGATTTTTCTGTGCGAAAAATTAATGTGCGCTATACCAGTACTCTTATACGGTGAAGGAAAACATCGTGAGGAATCCCGCAGCTTAGTCATTATCGCACGTATTGATTAAGTCTTTCCTGTGGACAAGGCCGACTAAGCTGAGAGGATGGGATAGGTGCTGGGCAAGCCTACTCCATCTTAATTCATCCCAGGCACTACAGCGTCCCGTTTGTAAAGGTAAAAGTTGCCTCCTGACGCTGTATAAATTATCTACTATAGATGGTAAAAGGCCTTAGTACTTTTAGTAGCGCTTGTGCCCGAAACTTTTTTGACGAAGGTTGGGAGTACAGTCAGTCCATGAGTCAATCGTTCGCAGAAAACGCAAAGATTAATAATTTTTTAAGATATGTGCATCAAACTTGGCTAAAGCGTGATTTCAGAAAACAATGGTGCATTCATCAAAAAAGACATCGAACTAAGAATGTGGCAGAGAGCTGGAATACGTCATTGAATAAAGCACTCAGTACCTAAAAATGTGACCATTTTACGCTTGCTAAATTTTCTTTCGAAAGCAACGGATGAAAAAGGTATTCCGAAAAAACGACGTCATGATCTAAACGAAAATAACACTATAATTTGCGAAACTCAGTTATCACTTCTACATAGTTACATAACTGTGGGTCATTTTTTGAAAATTCATAGATAAGCTAAAGCTTATTCATATCGAAAACTTTTTAGTGTTTAGGTATAAGAGTAGTTATTATATGTTTATTAGTTTCTTAAAAAGTATTTTGTAGTTGACTGCTCAATATGTTATGTGATAGGAACAGAAGGAAGTAAATTTAGAATATTACATTATTCCCCGTAGTTTTTATGTTCAGTAGGAGCATCATGACATGGGTGTCCCGGTGGTCCTATCAGCAGGAGCACGAAGAGGAAGCTGTGAGTAGGTATGTACATTGTATGCAGTCAGTTTCCGCAATGTAGAAAACTGAATTTTCGAGACAAATATTCTAAATAAGTTATCTATTCTAATCACAGTTATCTTAGGAGTTTGCTGGAAATCTAAAAGTTTCCTGATCAGAAAGTCTTATTTTTAAGTTGCTGAAGTAAAATGCCTAAATGTCATGTCTAAAAAGCAAAATTCCTATGATTCAGGATACCTAAAACTATGCATAAAATGCAAATTGTATAAAATGTGAAACTTCCTAAGAAGCAAATTGTCTAAAATGCAATACACCTACATAGGAACATGACTAAATCTTGCGAATACGTAGGTATAGAGTTTTAATCTGATTGATACCGGCCACTTCAGTTCGAGTCTTTAAAAACTAATGAAATTATTACAGCCCAAATGGAACGATAATGCACCTGATACATGTTTTTTTTACATAAATGACTCTTTTCTACAAAGCCGATAAAATGTAATAACGCGTCACATCGATTAGCTTTCAGTGAGTCGACAGGACTGGTAACAATATTACAGATATTGTGACCAATAACGTCGCCTCTCCAGCGAAGCCTTAACGTAAAACCAATTCTCTTTTATAGGTCTAATCTACGTTATTATACAAAATTGTGCTGGCACTGCTGGCTACCCTTTTTTGTGTTTATTATTTTTACGCAATCTGTAAAACGGCTATAAACAGAAGTTTATAAGGGGTTACTGGAATTACAGGTTTGCGATACATTTTGTCCTGGCATGTTGGCTGATCGAGTGCTCATGCTAGACCAGCTGAAGACAGTTAGGTACATACATACATAGCAGCGTGTGTCCGTAATTGTTTAAAAGTATTATATAATATTCGTCCGTTTTTGGGCGAAGAAGACGCGTATCACGCTATGGCGGGGCGGTACCACAATGAGTAGAAGTCTAATTGTACTTGGGTTAATACACTTCATCGTCAAAATGTACAATGGTTAAAAAGCTCATTAATGAGTGATTGTTATAAATAACAAATGACAAATTATGAACATGTCAAAATTAGCAAGGTGCAAAAAGTGTCTATACAATAGCGTGCATGCGACAAAATGTACAATAACGGAAATCAAAAGTTTATATGTAAGGAGATTTTGTTATAAGAACTCTTTCTTGTTATCAGAACTCCTTGAAATACCACTTGGCAGCTTAACAATCATATTTGTCACTGATAAAATATAATTGCTGACTTTCTTTTATGACATTTCCTTTTGCGATTCAATTAAATAGAATTAGCGTATTTTATTGAAATGGAGGAAAAGAATATTAATTTATAGCAAAAATCAAAAAGGAAAAGCAACAGTACTATACGGATTACATCGCTTCAACTGGAGACACCAAATGCTTATCTCATTGTTCATTACTTGCATTTGTGCATTCAATTTTGGCACTGGCGTATTATTGACATAGGGTGGTTTAGGCCGTGAGACAATTTGACCATACACGTTATGTCGATTGCACATTTTGGCATTATCGTATTCTGTCATAGGATCATTAAGGGCCCGTCCGCACAGCGATATTTCGCCGCGAGGTTTTGTACAGTATCAAGTAAGTATGGCTAGGTCCGCACTGCGAAATAAAATTCGTGCGTTTCGCCCAGTCGCCGGACCAATTAGTTGTAGTAAATTATCGAATGATTATTTTGTCATTCTGTAATATCAGAAAAACTTTTTGCTGTATTTTCGCAAATCTTAATATTTTATGTAGAAAAATCCTTTCATAGGTCTCAATGCCGTAAATGGGTGAATCCAATGTTCATGACATCTTTTGAGACGTCTATTACGCCGCCTTATTAGATAAATTAAAATTATAGTTCGTTGGTCCATTTTAAACGTGCATTTTAGTCAGGAACTGCAATAAACTGACAAAAATCGCACGAAATTTTATTCGCAGTGCGTACTAGGTGTAATTTCGATCGCGGAATATTATACGCGAGAATAAAAACCACGCGGTGAAATATCGCTGTGCGGACGGGCCCTAAGGTCGCGAAAACGTTATGACCATGGCATATTGTACATTTTGACGATGGAGCGTATTAACCCAAGTAGAATAATTAGACTTCTACACATTGTGGTACCGCCGCCCACGCTATGCGAGTTTCTAGTCTTATCCAAGCTGAATTATTGTGATGTGGTGTATTGTTATTGCTTGTTGGCCAGGACTGAGAAGTTGGTGCAGCGTGTACAAAACGCTCGCGCACGCTTCTGTTGTTCTATTTCTCCGAGGACACAAATGTTACCCCTTATTTAAACTCCTCAAATTTATTAAAAATGAAATCACGTAGAGACCTTCACCTTGCATCCTTACTTTTGGGTAATAGCCTACAAGTTTCCCCCTTATCTTTTTACCAAGCTGGAATGGGCGCAAGAACGATTTCGCTACAATAGGAGAGCTTGTGCTCGTGTGTTTGTTACGGCGAGGCATAAATCGGCATTTCGCGGATCTTTTAGATGCTGCCTCTCGGTGTTGGAATGACTTTCCGCCGCCTATTCAGGCCCTAAAAATATTAAACATTTTTAAGAAGACACTAAAAAAAGAACTACTTATCTTTCCTGAAAAGCTCATAATTAATTAACTTATAGATCTACCGTACTGTTTCCGTGCTGACAGTGTTTGCTGTTTTCCGTTTAACGCACATATTATTTAGTCATCTGTCTCCCGTTCATTTATAACATCAAATAATTCCACACGACATCGGATACCTACGGATTAATTAGCACAAATCTATATTAATTTATTATCTCATGTTTCCCATTTATTTTCTTTTGTTTGACTCTATTATTTATTAATTATTTATTCTTTGTGTATTGTGTGTCAAATAAACAATATATATTTCTACTAGCTGCCGCCCGCGGCTTCGCTCGCGTGGTATCCGGATAAAAAATAGTCTATATGTTAATCCAGTACAATAAGTATATTCTAAGTTTAATTCAAATCCGTTGAGCCGTTGAGGCGTGATTGAGGCACAAACATCCAAACTTACAAACTTTCGCATTTATAATATAAGTAAGATACATAATGACCAATGACCAAAGGGCTGGCGCTTACCTCGGACAAAGGATAAGTATAGCTATCCAACGAGGTAACGTCGCCAGTCTTTTGGGGACCTTACCTGCGGTCGGTGATCTGAGCTCTGTTTTCTATCTGTAGGCGAACTCAGATAAAAAACTGAGCTCATTTTTATTTCTTATTATTATTATACTGATTACCTTAAAGTTTTTAATGTTATTATAATTTGTCTTTGTAGCATAAAATAAATTTAATTTTAGATGTTTCAAGTGTGACAAGTTTTCATGTTAGCCTATCTATCAAGTGGTGTCACTAGCTTTTTCAAACTAGTGTGGTGAAAGGATTTAAAATGCGCATCAAAGGCTCCTTGTGCACTACTAACAAACTCCTTTCGTGTTAACCAAAAATTTCATTATAATGTGGCCAAACATGTCTTTTTGCCAACCCTGCCTCACTGACGTAAACAAATACGATACGATACCCATTCGTCAACTGATATTTCTAATAACAAACAAATTGGTGTTGACATTGACAGTCATTAGGACGATAAAACAAGGTTACCTAAAACGGGTCATCGAATTACTCTGTTGTTGCAAAAGTCTGTGAAGAATTAGTTGAATTTATTTTTTAGACATTGTGATACTTATGACGTTCATTTACAATAAAGTAACTTTTGTCGACATTAACATTATATTTAGGTACATCATCCTCTCAGTTTCAGCTACAAAACTTTATCAATTAAAACCATGTCAAACCAGTAAGAAATTTCCATTAGCTGTGTTACACTGTATTAAGTGCTGTATAGCGCGTAGATACCTATTATTACGTAATAACATCCAGCTGAACTACCTTTATGTGTATTCCAAGTTTAACTTAAAGCCATTCAGCCGTTATGGAGATGGGTGGAAACAAACACACACTAGTAGGTAGTTCGTCCCGAACTGAGATCTCTCGCGCGATGTCCACAATCTGCAAGATTTGCATTCGCGCCTATTCGTTTCTTTACACTCATTGTTTATGTATAAGTACAATTACTTCTGTTGTGCTGATTTTTTTTCCAATGCAATGAAACGATCCTTAGGGCCTTTGCACACCACGTTTTTTTAATGCGCTGACGACGCGCGTTTTTTATAAGCGCGTCCTCTACGCGTTATCAACGCGTATTAGCGGATTGTACACGTTTGTATCGATACAAAAGAAATACGCGTAAATGAAACGCGCTTCAAACGCGCTTTCTTTAGCCGATAGACAGGATCTCATCACTGTGTTTTGACGAGTTAACCCTAGTATTACAATTGGTAGGAGTTATTGGAATGTTGAAAATGACATCCGGTAACAATTTAAGAACTTTTTATTATGATATGTTAAATTTGGGTATTATGTTGTATTGTAATATCGCTACAAACGCGCGTTAAAAAAAACTCGAGGAATGTATGCAAAGGTTACAACGTGCCGGCCAGCGTCCTTGCGTTTGCTGAGCGTTCTGATTGCGTCCAATGCGCGTCGTCGGCGCGTTCAAAAAACGTCGTGTACAAAGGTTCTTAGAAGTAACTGAGTCGATTAACATCAAAAAATATTTTTGCAACATCGCCCGTTTTCATGGCCAACGCACGCTTGGCAAAAAAAAAAGTATTATGCCAAAATTGATTTCACGAAAAAAGAGCAAATGTTTCACTTTCCTGCCTGTCATCGAAACTCTAACAAGCTATCTTGTGAACTGTTTTCTAAATTAAATTTTTAAAAAACTATACATCCTAGAATAGAAATATTAAACCATTTTGGAATGTAAAAACAAAGCCCTTTCACATGACACCTCACTCGATACACTTGCAAAACTTTATTTTACCTTTTTGGGAACTTACAACCGCGCTTCACCGATTAAGCTTCCCAGCAAATTTTGATAGCACAATCTATTGACCTACCAAGCTTCATACAAATTGGATTAACGGTTCGAAATTTATGCTCTAACAAACATATCCACAAACATACATTCATACATATAAACATACAACGCCAAATCGCCCAAGTTGCCACTGGGATCTTCGCTTCCTTCGCTTGCTCGATCAATAACTTTCCGAACATACAACAATACATGTATCGTTTCGTTACAATATCCAGCTTAATAATAAATATAAATAATAATATATTTGTGGACATTTCACACAGCGCCATCTAGCCCCAAACTAAGTAAAGCTTGTACTATGGGAACCAGATGGCTGATAGAATACTTAAATCACAGCTTATTAGCTTGTAATCACATTTTTGTGATGTTACATGCAGGAATTTGGTATCAAGTCTTGATAGCATTTTAATCGTAAACTAATTCAATCTATATCAGCAGCTGATTAAGGCTCACGGTGTCAGTTAGTTGCAAAATTGACAGGGCTCGGGTAAAAAATTCCATGTAGGTAAATAAAAGTCCCACTATCAGTTAATAAAATGGATAATATTAATAAAATAAAATTCGGTGTGGCCATTTTTGGTGGCAATGTTAGGCAAATTCATATTTGCAAAAAGATAGCATTGGCTATAAAATGGGTTGTTAATAGTATTAAATTAAAAATTTAAATGACCCCCTCAATTGGACCTGTAAAAGTTGGTAAAATCAAAGTCAAAGTCAAAAAGTTTTATTATATAAAATCACGGGGATCACTTGGACACGTCTTAAATCTACGTTGCATTTACACCTGGGGACGTTATTCACGATGACCAAACTAAACGTGACACGGGCAAACTTGTGGAATTACCGTGTTATCGTATTCTGCATGCCAATGTCAGATTTCTTAAACCAGAGTAAGCGCGAGGTGAGGCTCGTTTTAAATTGCCAAAATTACGTGCTTCGATATTGCGTGTTTTGCTGAAACTAGATTGTGTATTTTTCTAATTATGTAAATAAATTAGTGTTCTTTAAACTATTAAATGGTAGAGTAGATTATATGTACAATAAATAATCTATTCTACCATTTTATGCATAATATAAAAACTCCTAATAAGTGAAGTGATAACTGATATAACCTAACCAATAATAAACCTACGAATAATTATAGAAAAGTGAGTTTTTTCGTACTTAATTCAATGCATAGTGGTAATTAATTAAGCAGCTACCTAAAACTAGGCCACAAATCGAATATAATTACTCAATAGAATTGTAATAATAAGATACTTATTTAAGTATTTCTAGTTTAGATAAATTTGAATGTATATTTTGATTATTTTTTACTTTTTAATGCAAGCACAAAGAAAAGCTTCCTATGCTCAAATGAATTATTTGGCAGAGTACATGGAAAATCACATTGAGATGGCTTCAGGCCATCTCACACACTCACTCCAAGGTAGGGTCGAACTGGAGTCTCAGTGGACAAAATTGGAGGGAGGACCAATTAAAAGTCAGTAAATGGAAGCAGTTAAGTACCTAGTGCACCTACTCTTTTGCATACTTACCTATTATTTGCATAGGTTACCTACCTACATACCTAATTTGATATAACGGCATGTATACGGGGTGTAAAAAGACTACTACCGAAAACTGAGGGGTTGCAATCAGACCATGATTCTGAATATTTTAGCGAAAAAAAAAACGCAATTTTTTTTTTTACTTACCTACCTCCTTTTATTTTATTTTCTAGTTACATACACATAGTACAACGTAAAAAGACCATATCTACCCAATTATCTCATTTATAAAAGCAAAAAACTAATAAAATAAATAAAACAGCAATGTAACGCAAAGTAGATTCCGCGCGTGTAGGTATCTCGAACAGCTGATCTCGCCCGCGGTCATCGACGCGACGGACGCTGCACCCCGCGCCGCGCCGCGCCGCCCGCGCCACGCCCCCTTTCAATCGCGCGTTCGTATCACGCGCGTAACTAATAAACGACAGCGTCAACGTCTACCACCTAGCCAGCCAGCCTACCTTAGTTCTACAACCAACAGGATCTTAGGTACCTAGGTCCCACATAAACAACCAAAAATAAACAAATTCCAAGTATCTGGCTACATTCTATCTAGTCGTGTCACTAGTTCTTTCGAACCAGTGTGTTGAA
The DNA here is from genome assembly GCA_949320045.1 of Scotopteryx bipunctaria. Lineage (NCBI taxonomy): Eukaryota > Metazoa > Arthropoda > Insecta > Lepidoptera > Geometridae > Scotopteryx > Scotopteryx bipunctaria. The sequence goes on from OX439440.1 coordinate 10,788,615, forward strand.
AGGATTTAAAGTGCGCCTCAAAGGCTCCTTTCGTGCACTTCAAAAATAACTTATGTACCTAGGTAGGTTGCTTAGGAACCTAACTAGATGAAGCGAACACCTGAGCTTGTACCTAAGTAGGTAGGTACTTACCAACGTTAAATAAATTAGTACTTAGGTAAGAATATCTACTAGTTAACAATAGTAAAATCAAAAGTAGGTACCTACCGACCTGGGCGGGTACTTATGTACATGCGGATGCGGCCGCGAAATGTAATCTTAAAGACCTAATACCTACCTAGGTAAGGTACTAATGATTGAAACACTCAAACCAAACTTTAACGCAAGTAGGCAAGAGTAGTACTTACCTACTACTCTTGCCTACTTGCGTTAAAGGTAGGTAGGTACTAGGAATCTATCTCATCTACCAAACAGCTAGCAGTGGTAGGCTACAGTGTGTTGAAAGGATTTAAGGTGCGCCTCAAAGGCTCCTTTCGTGCACTTAAGAAAATAACTTATGTACCTAGGAGGTTGCTTAGGAACCTAACTGGATGAAGCGAATACCCGAGCTTGTACCTAAGTAGGTACTTACCAACGTTAAATAAATTAGTAGGTTCTACTAACAATAGTAAAATCAAAAGTAGGTAGGTATCAGGCAGGTACCTATCTACCGACCTGGGCGGGTACCTTACCTCCTTATGTACATGCGGATGCGGCCGCGAAATAAAATCTTAAAGAACTAGACCTAATACCTAGGTGGGTATTAGGACTAGTCTAGTCTAGGTCTAATTAGGTATGCTTGAAACACTCAAACAAACCAAACTTAAACGCAAGTAGGCAAGAGTAGTAGGTTAGGTAGGTACTAGGAATCTATCTCATCTACCAAAAAGCTGGCAGTAGTAGGCCCGGAGGCCTTAGACGTTACCTACTAGACTAGACTAGACGTTTAATACCTACCTAGGTAGGTACCTAATGCTTGAAACACTCAAACCAAACTTAAACGCAACTAGGCAAGTACTAGGTAGGTAATACTAGTAGGTAGGTACTAAACGTTTGACTTAGCGTTTAGCGTGATTGATTAACGCTAAGTGAAAAACGTAGGTCGTAGGTATGGGTTTGGCTTAAGCTATTGCTAAGGTAGTTACGTGACTTGTGTCAGACCCACATCGTGTCAGACTTACATTGTGTCAGACCAACATTGTATCAGACCCATATTGTACATTTTTCACTTAGCGTTTGTCAACCACGCTAAACGCTAAGTCAAATGTCTAAGCCTCGGGGCCGTCATGAATTTACCTAAGTAATTTTCAAAGGCCTCGGGGCCGTCATGAATTTACCTAAGTATTTTTCAAAGGCCTCGTTGCCGTCATGAATTTACCTAAGCATTTTTCATACAAACAAGTAGGTATTTGTTCCGCGGCTGGAATCAAACCCGCGACCTTCTGCGTTTAGACGCCATACTTGTCTTAAGTTCATACAAAACAAACATTTGTCCCTGGCGGGAATCGAACTCACAACAGCACACTGAGCGGTAGGTATTTCTTTAGCGAAGAAATGGAGTATTATTTATTCTGTGACAATAATAGGCATCTTGTACTGTAGGCATCCCCTTGGCGGCATTTAGTCAAAAGAAAATGTAGCGAAAAAGAAATTTGAACCTTATACGCATTCAATTAGAATACTTTTATGATAAATGATAGAGCGGCGCCGGCGCGTCTAATAAGATTCGCGGTATCTTTGGCGGCTTTTTTCAAAGGGGTAATGTTTACCTAATTTCTGAGATGTTTTCATTTAATTTTTAGTTGCTGTTCAATATTCGTACCGGACACTTGCGCAGTGCATACGAATTGCATTACTTTTCGCGAAAGAGTTTTTGTTTTGTTGTTTTCTTTTCTTTATTTTTTAGTACCTAGTTCGTTTTCTTAATAACGTAGATAATTAGACATTTAGGTACCTAGTTCGTTTTTTATTAATTTAAGTGTGAGGTGCAAGTTATTTTTAGAATAGGTACATTCGTTTGGTTATTATTAGATAGAACAGTGACAGTGTTTAGGTAGGTATTCATAATGTTTAGTGCGAGGGAGTATGGACAAATGCTTATGTGCTATGGTGAAGCCAACGGAAATGCGTCACTAGCCTTGCGCATTTACCGCAATAGGTACCCGAACCAACAGCACCCGTCTGATGCTAGAGTCATCACGGCTGCCTATCAGAGGGTTCTGAATAACGAGAGAATTACGCCCCAAAGGCGCGGAGGTGGCAGAGAGGTAGATGTTCGGGTAGAAGAGCAGGTCCTGGATCTTGTTGGGAGAAACCCTCGGATAGGAACGCGAACTGCAGCGAAGTTGCTCAGGCGTCGTGGAGCCGTACTATCGCACAAAACAGTGCACAAAATAATAAGAAAAAACAACAAGAAGCCCTACAAAATACACAAAGTCCAGGCACTACTTCCTGCAGACAAGGTTAGGCGATTTCATTATTGTCAGTGGATTTTGGGCCAAGGTAACCCTACCACGTTTGCCAAAAATGTTTTATGGACAGACGAATCCACCTTCACGCGGAATGGCATGTGGAACCGACGCAATTCCCACTATTGGTCGGAGACGAATCCTCATGTCTTTCAAGAGACGGGACATCAGGTACGGTGGTCTGTGAACGTTTGGGCAGGGATTCATCAGGGGACTGTCGTAGGGCCCGTGTTCTTGCCATCGAGAATGAATGGAGTGGCATACCTGGAGTTGATCAGAGGTCCTGTGACCTCATATCTGGATGACATTCCCCTAGCCCAGCAAAGAGACATGTGGTTCCAGCACGACGGAGCACCACCACACATAATCAGATCCGTGCGGGATCAGCTGGACCAAGAGTTCCCAAATCAGTGGATTGGACGATTTGGACCTCGTGCATGGCCTCCTCGGTCACCTGACTTGACTCCATTGGATTTCTTTCTATGGGGCCATGTCAAGGAAAGAGTCTTTGATCGGGAGTGCGATACGGCTGAAGAAATGAGAAGCCGTATTACATCAGTATTCGCAGACCTTAACGCAAGAAGTGCTGAGGATCCTACATTCTTGGATCGCGTTCATCGGTGTACAATAAGGCGAGCTCGGCTGTGCCATGAACGAGGAGGAGCTGAGTTTGAGCCATTTCTGGTTCGACCGAGGCTACGGCGGAATTAGGTAAGTACCTACCAAATATCAACTTAGGTACCTACTACGTTAGTAGGCACTTACGATACGAATTTACCTACCTACCTTCGCGCTACGTGATTGCGTACATTGCTGGCTGCCGAAATAAATGAAAATCTTGAAACGTGGTTTTATCCGGCAATTTTTTTTTTTCGGACTACAGTTTTTTTTTTTGCTTGATTTTTGGCGTGCTTGACCACCCTATTTCGTTTTCGGTAGATGTCTTTTTACTCCCTGTATACCCCAGCATGGAGAAATCTGTGTTGGAGCACTTAGTTGATTGGCTGGCTTAACCCTTGTGGTACCAGTATAAAAAGTAGCCTATCTTTATTCATTTTTTTGTTTTATATACATCCATACCTATAGCATTATTTTAGCCTATAATATTTTGTTTAATAATTTGAACAATGGGTGACATGCGAAATAATGTCAAAAAGAAGGCATCCCACAACCACAAGGAGTGCCGGGGATATGGTCCTGGCAGCACAGGAAAAAATATGATTCATTATTATAGAATCAATCATCATTATACATATAAATACATATAATTAATACATTTTTTCAACAAACAGTTAGGGTACCTAAAGACCGTTCTAATTCATCAATGGCATGGTATCCTTTGCAAAAGAAAAATGCAGCTTCGTGGGTGGTTTCTAGGTGCAACAATGGCTACCAGTGTTCCATCAATGCACCCAATTACCCAAGTATGCCAAATTTTTCGAAGAATCTGTAATACACATTAAAATAAAAAAAATACAGGATTGCAGATGCTCTTATTGACCTCACAAACACGATAAAACAAATATAAATGGTTGATTAAAATATTACCCTTGTTTGATTTTATTATTCTCTGGTTCGGAAGTTGGAAATTGAATGTAGGTAGGCAACAGGTCATTTAGTATGTTCACTACTTCCTCTATACAGCGGCTTACACTTGGCTGGCTGAGAGGTGCTAGCCAATCATTTCCCACTGATTTCTGGTAATTACCAATGGCCAGGAAATTCAGAGTTGTAAGTATCTAGAAAAATATATTAAGTAAGTGCCTGCTAACTAATATTAGGTACTTATCTAAGGTTTCAGTCTAACCTAATAACCTACAATTGTATTATTGTTCATTAAATTAAGTTATGCCAAAATAACATTTACTTTGACCTCTGGTGTAATGTTAGTGCATCTCTGAGGCCCAGTAACTAGCCTGCCTCCAAGGGCGCCGCACAGCCACCAAAACATCTCTTTCATCACTCTATAAAAGCGCATAAACAATTTAGGGTCCAGTATTAAGGTATCCGCAGAATCCCTTAACACTCTCCTGTTAATATTTGTACGCTGTTGGCGTCAGCGTATAACGCATTGTCTGCGACGAGCAACAACCATCACTGCGTTTTAATTAATAAAGCTGTTCATGTAAACCAAGTTTTTTCAAACCAAAACTATTCAAAGAATGTCAATGTTTTAATTGATAATTCGGTCGTTCAAAAACTAGTCGTACTGGATTTGATCTTATTCTTTTCATTATTCTCTCTCTTTCTGTCTCTCTGGTGAGAAGTGTGTCAGCTAGTAAATACTTTTGGAAAAAAGCATTAAAATAACATTAATAATACCGAATCAATAATTGTTGATTGTTTAGTAGTAACATAGAAGTAAATTTCAAGTTACCTACCATCATAAATATTTCGTGCCAGTCACTAAAAGCTACTAAAGCTGCTTTAGAGCCAATTGATCCCCATTACGATACATTTATCTTGTCTACGATTGGTCTACGCATTCTACGGAAACGCTAGGATTCATCTACAAATGCTACGAAAACACTGCGATTCGTCTACGCATGCTACAAAAGTGCTACGGAAACGCTACGCTACCTCTGCTTGTACGCAATTCAATATAGTCTTTACATCTACGAAACATGTTTAAATCGGAGCACATATGATAATACTTTAGTTATACTCGTAGTAGCTGTATATAATAGTAATAGCAAACACTACATAATGTACTACTTGCTACATGAACTTTACACAAATATTTTAGGTAATAATTTTACTATAGTTTCATTTCATAGTTCAAGGATAATATCACTTATTTAAATACTATTGTGATTCGATATTCCTAAGTAAAAAAGAAAGTGTTCCGTCACCTTTGGTTTGGATAAGAAAAAAGATGGCGAGGTATATTGTAAAGATTTACGAATATACGGTTTATAATTTTATTATCGTAGTGTCTGACTGGTAAGCACGGGCTACAAACATAAATAGTTAATGGAAAAACATGTTTTAAAAACAATCATAAATCTGTTAACTTAAGAGTGTATATAAAATTAAACCTCCTGAGCACGGTCTAAGCTACCGGACGTGCCAACTGCTAAGTAGATTTTCTGCATCTATTTGCATTAGAGATGTTTGAGGATTTATTAAGATTTTTAAAACTTTGAGTAAAAAGGTCAGTCTCAAATGTGTGAATCCATGCAGTCATCATATCTACATCGTTTCTGTCGAAAAGAGTAGGTACACAGAGGAGGTTCAAAATTCTTTGAATAGTTTTTATTTGATCTGAAAAGGTACCAGTCATTCTGAGGCCATTTGACTAGCCACTGACCTTGGAAGAAAATATACAAATTATTAATTGAATTATTATTGAATGTATTTATTGTTCCGATGGTGCTACCTACCAAAATAAATCGAAACATGGTAGAGATATTTATGATAAGTTTTAAGTACAAGATTTTGATAAGTGCAAAAATATTACATCAATATTAAAATTTTTTGATTGATATTTAGAATAGAGCTATTATCATCAACTACTACTACTAATCGTGTCACTAGTTCTTTCGAACCAGTGTGGTGAAAGGATATTAAGTGGACCTCAAAGAGGCTATGTTTTCAAACTTTTTTTTCTTCAACTAGGTGGTGATATTCTTTCTCACCCATACACGATTACCACTACCAGTTTCAGAGACCTGTTATTCCAAATAAACCTTCAATCAATTAAACTGTCAATCAGTAAACTAAGGCCTTTTACCATCTATAGTCAGGAGGCAACATTTACCTTCAAAAACGGGACGCTGTAGTGCCCGGAACGGATTAAGATGGCTTGCCCAAAACCTATTCCATCCTCTCAGCTTAGTCGGCCTTGTCCACAGGAAAGACATGGTCAATACGTGCGGAACTGACTAAGCCGCGGGCTGCCTCACGATGTTTTCCTTCACCGTTTGAGAGTACTGGTATAGCGCACATCAATTTTTGGCACAGAAAAATCCATTGGTACACGACCGGGTTTGAACCCACAACCTTAGGATCGGAAAGCGAGAGCACTGGTGGTCTAGTTGTCAATCACACTAGTATGCAAATAAGACTGTCATTACCCAATCTCCGGAGCGAGGCGAACAGCAAACTGTGATCCGTATAGTTCGAAAGCAGAACCCTCTGCTCCACTCAATTACCCCCAAAGTACCTTAGGTAGACCTGTGATAAATTCATGCCGTGACCTGCATCAACAAGCCCGAGTAAGCTACGCGAATTTTATCTCTTCTTTCAAGTATCTTATTTTCTTATGCTCGGGTACAATTTTAGAAGCGACACGTAGTAAAAATATCAAGAGGCCGTTAAAAGGTAAATTTAAAAAACGTGGTTGAAATTATAATCTGCTTTCTTTGGCTGAAGGTAGGCGGTCGGTAAGTATTAGCATATTGCCTTGAGGAGGGCGTTTCATATCGGATCGTGCCTGGAACCCTATAATTCTTACAAATACACGTGTGTTAAAGACACAATTACAGTAAATTATACTCACGTTGTTCGCGTAGCTCGTAGGTATTCGCTAATACACATTATAACGACTTTGTTTGTAAAACGGCCGTCATTTGTCGGCTGTAATTTTAGAAATCTGTTAGTTCTAATATAATATTACATAATATCCTTTCTACGTTAAATGATAGTCGCTAATGGAGCCAAGGAAGGAGTTGAAGGTAATAGAGATAACTTCATTGAACTACAGGAAAAGTTATTCCACCGTCTTTACAAAATGGGTTTAACATATATCGCATTTGTTTTTTTAGGGTTCCGTACCCGAAGGGTGCCAACGGCCCTATTACCAAGCCTCTACTGTCCGATTGCCAGCGGGCTGTATCTCATGAACCATAATAGGTAGAGTTGAAATTTTCACAGTGTGTATTTCTATTTCTATAACAACAAATAATAAAAATCAAATTAAAAAATAAAGGGCCCCATACAAGAAAAAATTATATACATGTACGATGGTACGAAACCCTTCGTGTGTGAATTCGACTCTCGATTTTTCTCATACGTTGGGGAGTCCTATTCCTTCCTTTCTACCTATGCGTGCACGTTAGCAATTAAAAGCTGAATTATTACAGCATTTTGTATGTTATTTTCCGAAGTTTGTAAAAGATTGAAAAGCTTTTTAGCGACAGGCAGGGTTTCATTTTAATACTTGCGTTATTATGAAAAACCACGAAGCGAAGCGAGGGCGGGTATCCAGTCCAGAAACTTATATTAAAAGCAACTGAGGCAGATAATCCCACAACTATTCCTCAGCGGGTTTGAGGGAAGCTGGCTTATGAACCCAGTCACTTAATTAATCTGACAGGTGCAGCTATCCACGCATATTTTCAACTGAACATAGAACGCTCGTTCTTTTTAATCACTTTTATAAAAACTTGCAAGAATTGTGTGCAATATTGTGTAAAACGCCAATTAAGGGGTTCTGACGCATACTGACCAAAAATTCAGAATTCTCATATTGATCAAACGCATAAACGCGAAATGTCCAATTCTCAGAATGACCGACACGCATAATGACATATTAAGCCAAATGCCAATACGCAGAATGACACATACGCCAAACGACTTAAACGCATAATGAGCAATGACTAATACTCATTTTGACCCTCAGTTTTGACCAATACTTAGACAAATTTCTGTAATTTTTTTGACATTTTCTGTCAAATTTTACATTTTGTCATTTTGTCATTTTCATGACACCGACCGCCTAAACGATTTGAACATAAACAATTCTCAGAACCATATTGCATCGATAGCGCGATCTGTAGCTTATACTTAATTATATCCGACCAACCGATCCGATCTATACCTGATACTGAACTACAGCCATCGAGTTATTTGTTTAGCTTTGAACTAGTAATACAACTCTCTCCCATCTCTAAGAAGTTATGATCTTACTAGCTGCCTCCCGCGGCTTCGCTCGCGTGGTACCCGAATGAAAAATAGCCTATATGTTAATCCAGCATAATTACTATGTATATTCCAAGTTTCCTTCAAATCCGTTCAGCCGTTTAGGCGTGATTGAGGCACAAACATCCAAACTCACAAACTTTCACATTTATAATATAGTAGGAAGTAGGATAGGATAGGATAGTTTTATAAGATGTAGGTACCTATGTAAACCTTTATTTAAGTAAGTAAGTAAGTTCGTATGAGCAAGTGGCCAACTCTTGTGACGGAGTTTTTAGTCCGCCTTATGGCCTCCGTCATGGCTTAACGACTTAAAAACCGGGACTGACTATTTAACGTGCCCTCCGAAACACGGAAGCGCTCAGCTCGTAATGCAACTTGCGGTCACCCATCCTAATTGTGACCGCGCACAAAATGGTGCTTGACTTCAACGATCAATCAAGAACGTCTAAGCAAGCTACGCCACGAGCGCTTATTTAAGTAAACACAGATAATTTGACCGTTACTGCAAGAAGATGGAAAATAATGTGTTCACATAATTTGGAAATCATATCATATCAATAAGCAAATTACGATAGCGTAGCATAGAATTGTTTAATTCTCATCATGATCGAAATATTCAAAGTCAATCCTAAAGCAGAAACAAGCCGGGATAAGTAAACAATTTCCGCATTTGGGTTGCAATCTGTGTTTAGTCTTGTTCGTCTCAGGCCTCCGCCGTCAGGCCCCCGCCATTCAACATGGTTGCAGTTGTAGTTCCGAAAGGTGCAACTTTCTGTGAACTTCACAGAAGTTTACCAGCATTTTGTTTTTAATTCTGTTGGGACATCCACAGGTTTGAATTTAAAAAATATAAAATACAAACGCGTCCAGCTGTTTCTCTCTCCGAGCATGTCGTAAAAGACGACTAAGGAGTACCTAGTATCCTCTCCAATTTGATGGACCTATATGGGCGATGGGCTGGATCACCTGTCACCTTGGTTTACCATAACCATCTTGGGAGTCTTGCATCAGAAGTGGCTGCAAGTTTTCTTATGATTACTTGTGGTTCTACTCACCCCGTCAGGGATACGGGCGTGATAATATGTACGTTTTGTATGTATAAATGGGGTGATGGGGCGATGATATCCGTAAGGCAGCGGGCAGGGATTGGAGGAAGAGAGCTGAAGATCGAGCTCAGTGGCGTGCCATGGGAGAGGCCTATGTCCAGCAGTGGACTGATGTGGGCTGATTATCATGATGATGATGATGATGATGATGATGTATGTATAAAATTCAAAACATTATCATCATCCATAGCTCGTTTTTGCGCATTGGTGGGCGTAAGTCTCCTTTTGTTTGAGCGATCCAACACGATACAATGTAAAACATAATACTACTTACCAAATAAGTAAAATACCTACAGAAAACATCAACTCTACTTAAGGTTCTTGTTGAAACTTCGTTAAGAGTATGGTAGAGTAGGTAGGTACTGCCATAAAAAAATATACAAAACTCGGTAGGTGAATTCCGGGTAGGCAGTATCTATACAGGTACATCATCATAAAATACAGCGATGTGCCGCGTGTGAACATATGACTTATTTCCGTGGAGAGACTTTTGAGTGAATAGGTAATTTAGAAGCGTGGCACCTGCGCACAGGTCCTTAGCTTTATGGCGATTACGCAGAACTAATCCGAAAAGAGGGATACAGTCCAATGTAATTGACCCTTAGCGATCACTTAGTCTTACGAGTTTCTTGTGTTTTTGTCAAAGCAACAAAATACCTTCGACATACTTGATTTAATACATACATACATATTACTACGTCCGTATCCCTAACGGGGTGGGCAGAGCCACAAGTAATCATTAGAAGACTTGCAGCCACTTCTGATCGAAGACTCCCAAGATGGATATGGTGAACCATGGTGACAGGTGATCAGCCTATCGCTCATATAAGTCCATCATATTGGAGAGGATACTAGGTACTCCTTGGTCGGCTTTTACGACATGCTCTGAGAGAGAAGCAGCTGGACGCATTCTATGTTTTTTCTTTACTCCCAGTCTAGCAGATAAAGATACCTTACAAAATAAACATTTTGTAGGTTATATCAGTGAAAACCTGTATGTATGAGATTGCCATAAGCTGTTGTCAGCCTAAAAAAATAAATGTACTTTGAATTTTTAGTACTGCTAAGGGTGGTCTAGTTGGTAGTGAACCCGCCTTCCGATCCTAAGGACGTGGGTTCAAATCCGGTCGTGTACCAATAGATTTTTCTGTGTGAAAAATTAATGTGCGCTATACCAGTACTCTCAAACGATGAAGGAAAACATCGTGAGGAAACCCGCGGCTTAGTCAGCTCCGCACGTATTGACTATGTCTTTCCTGTGAACAAAGCCGACTAAGCTGAGAGGATGGTATAGGTGCTGGGCAAGCCTACTCCATCTTAATTCGTCCCGGGCACTACAGCGTCCAGTTTGTGAAGGTAAAAAGTTACCTCCTGACGCTGTATAAATCATCTACTACAGATGGTTAAAGGCCTTAGTTTTTTTAAGGGCTCACAGGTGCTATTAGGTTTGCAAAGGCTTTTATAGTAAAAATATTGTGGCTCTAATTGGAATAGGTACATCAGTCAGGACGATGATTGGACCGCATAGCCGAGAGCGAACCATATTTTTTATCTGTGTTTGGATTGGACAATTGCAAAGTTACCGAGCAAACCCATCAAACATGTTAATAAGTTCGGAATACAATTTGGCCTCTGGGTATCGATCGGGAATCTCCTTTCAGGTCAAAGTGCTTCATATAGCACTACTACTACAGCTTATCGTGTCCCTATTTCTTTCTTTATGAGAGCACTGGTGGTCTAGTTGGTAGTGACCCCGCCTTCCGATCCTAAGGTCATGGGATCAAACCCGGTCGTGTACCAATGGATTTTTCTGTGCAAAAAATTTAGCTATACCAGTACTCTTACAACGGTGATGGAAAACATCGTGAGGAAACCCGCGGCTTAGTCAGCTCCGCACGTATTGATCATGTCTTTCCTGTGGACAAGGCCGACTAAGCTGAGAGGATGGAATAGGTGCTTGGCAAGCTGGCAAGCCTCCATCTTAATTCATCCCAGGTACTACAGCGTCCCGTTTGCGAAGGTTGCCTCCTGACGCTGTATAAATCATCTAAAAAGGCCTTAGTTTAGTTCTTTCGAACCAGTGTGGTGAAAGGATTATAAGGTAGGCTGAGAACTTTGTTGAGGGTTAAGGTACAATTTGTGTAGATTTCAAAGTTTGCCGGACGCATTGTTGAAGTCACATCCGAGATGATGCTATCCTCGTTAATGCCAAGTGAAACAAGGTTTACTTCTCTGTAAACTTAGCCGTCTGACTATCCTACTAATCACAAAGTTTGTGAGGATGTTTGCGCCTCATTCACGCCCAAACGGCTGAACGAAAGTGAACCGAACTTGGAATATACATAGTGCGTATGTTGGAATAACATAGCTACTTTTTATACGGGTACCAAGCGAGCAATAACGCGGGAGAAGGACGCTAGTGTATTTTTAATAGCCTTCTAAAATGGAAATAAAAGTAAATAAAGTGCATTTAAAGGGCAGTATGACCCATGAATTCATATACCAAGTATGGCTACTGCATTGAATTTACTACGAAAGGAATCACTCCACGTGATGTGGTTCGCATCCCAATTTTACGTTTTTAGAGCTAATAGTTTCCGAATGAAGGTATGCATGTTAATTACGAGTGTTTCAAACATTCAGTCTGCCAGTCTGCCTTCCTATTAGATGGCGTTCCTGAATCAAGCCTGTTTGACTATTGTCATACAGGCTTTAAGCTAATACGGGCTAATTTGGGCAAACTGTATTGCCTATGTCGGATTTGCCTACCGGCAGGTGCTAAACTATCCATAAAAAATAATATTAGTCATAAATGACCTATCTACAATAAAATCTCTTACAGTACAGATAATACAGGTACGGATATAATCCTTTGGTGACCAAATGAGGTCCATGACATTTCTGAGCGAATGTATGGGACAAACGAGGTGCCTCACGTATGTCCTACTCAACACTACTCCAAAGCCCTGGTGGCACCCCGCCCGTAACAAACTATTTTAGAAAAATTAACTAAAATATGGAACAATCGAGAATAACCGATATTTAAAAATACCTATCTTAATAATATGAATATCATTAAATACGAACTGAAAAAATTCTGATACTTAATTAAACTGGTATATCAGTACAGAAATTTTACGCTACAACAATAATTACGGTACAAGAATCATTTTGGTATGAATGTCTTACTGTTATTTTTAAATACTATATAATTTAATAATATCATTAAATACGAACTGAAAAATTCTGATACTTAAATAATCTGGTATATCAGTACAGAAATTTTACGCTACAACAATATTTACGGTACAAGAATCATTTTGGTATGAATGTGTTACTGTTATTTTTGAATACTCGAAATTTAACTGGTATGACGTCATACAGAAATAAATTGTACAGAAATTTATACCTGTATGCAGTCCCTGCTTTGGTCCATTTTCATAACTAGCTACGAAAAAGGCAATTTACATAATGTTCTTAATTCAAAATGAAATATGAATCCAATAAGTGATATTAATTGGATTGGTTCATCGGAGCACAATATGCCGAGTTCAAAAGTCGTATGTCGCACCAACAAAAAGTACTTTGAATCGTTTTTCAAAGAATGAACACATTTACAATAAAACCAGTCAAGTGAGAGTCGGAATCGCATTTTACATGTACATAAATGCTTTTTGTATGAGGCCCCCGGTTTTCTCATTTAGCCCCCTTTTGAGGTATATTTTGAAAAACCTGAAACACGAGTCCAACAATTTTGTACTCTACATTTCGAGACGAATTTTCGAGTAAATCGCACGGCCCGTGACAAAGTTTCTATACAAACTTTAGAATTCCCTTGCACCGCCCCTGGGGGCTAATTTAGAAAAAACAAAGTACCTATAATATGTTTTATTATTTATTTTAAAGTATATTTGAACCAAGTTTTGAGCAAATCGGAACAACGTGGGAAAAACAGTAGTTGGTTATATTTTATGGCAATGCCGATTCGGTGGGCAGATTCTTAGGAAATGTGGCATGTGCCAAACATTATGTTTGGACTCGAGTGCAAACATAATGTTCGGCATGACTACTCCCTTATAAATTATTATTATTAATTGAGCAAGCCTAGAGATTTGCTTTTACTTATGGCTACCGTCCTAAACAATGGCTTTACCTAGGTATAGATGTTTGGAAAATCCCGAAAATCAGTATACTTACTGGTCATAATTTTATCTGTCTAGTATTAAGTCAAATGAACTCTGGCTTTGTGTTGCGAATTACTTTAAACACATTTAACACTGAAAACTTTAAAGCAGCATTATTTAAAATATATAATTTAAGACGCAGATAAAGTCGCGGGTTACAGCTAGTTTACAATAAGTATCTGCTTTGCTATGACCATTCTATCAACAAATGAGTACCTACGAGTCACTACGGGATATTAAAATTTATAAACTTATGGAAATAAAAGTATGCATTCTATCTATCTAGTCGTGTCATCTATCAGTCGTGTTTGTTGAACACAGCGTCATATGTGTTTCAAGTGCTATATTAGATAAGATAAAGATAAAATAAGTTTATTTGCAAGTCAAAACAGTATGCCCAGCTGCAACCCTCAATCGCAGTTGGGCGTCTGAGAGCAGATTTTTCCACGTGCAAAAAAAATAAAAATTAAAGTTTTATAGTTACACATATGCATATTAAATAAAACCCAACCAGTAAAACAAAAGAAAAAAACTAAGGCCTTTTACCATCAATAGTAGATGATTTATACAGCGTCAGGAGGCTACTTTTACCTTCACAAACGGGACGCTGTAGTGCCCTGGACGAATTAAGATGGAGTAGGCTTGCCCAGCACCTATTCCATCCTCTCAGCTTAGTCGGCATTGTCCACAGAAAAGACATAGCGCACATAAATTTTTCGCATTGAAAAATCCATTGGTGTACGACCAGATTTGAACGCACGACTTTTTTAGGAACGGAAGGCGACCAAATAGACCACCAGTGCTCTCAAAACAAAATAAAGAAATTATTACAAAAGGTGTAATCTAGAGTCGTAAAAAGGTCCCAATTCAGCGTATGCAAGTTTAATAACTTGCGCTGGTCTACCGTTGGAACCTTTATTGAGACCGAAAATATGTAATTCAAAAAACTAACTAAGTGGACTCATCAATAACAACAATAAAAAGCGAACAAAAAGAATGACAAAACGTTTATATACAAATAAAATAAAATTCAATTATATTATGTTCTCTAATTAGGTTACAATAATAACTCAATAGCTTTATGAAAAGTAAATTTGGTATACAGATTACAAAAGTAAATATAACGTACAGCTAGATCGCACTGGTATCAATCATATCTCAGTAGTTTCTGCTCATTTTGCAAAATTAACAAAAATATTTTTAACATTTAAAACTTTTAAAACTTGGTAACATCACGAAGCAGACTAAATATTCGGTTCAAGAATGGCTCGGACGTTGACACCGGTAAACGTTCGATGAATAATGTCATTAAGACTGGCCAGCCTAGAAATATCCCAACCTAAAATGCTACCGGCGGTCCTATAACACGATAATCCGTAGGGACTAAACTGATCGACCGCCGAACCACACTGACGAGGGGCGCAGCACCGCGCATCCAACCGTAAACAAGCTGCCAGGAATGTGAGGTGGATTGGTACCAAAAGTATGTAGGTATATAAAAATGTTAAAATTTGTAAACCAGTGAATCAATCCAATATTCGAAAATCGGAGCAGACTGGTACGAATACACCATCTAAGGCTGTATAGACAATACTATAATGTATTTTTTTTTAATAATAACCGTATTTTTTTGATTGCGTTGATTTAAAATCTTTATTTTGTTATACTTCCAAGGGATCGTAAGCATTTGATATTAATTTCGACTTGATACCTTTACCGTTCCTAAGAGAAATGTCTTTATAAAGTAAAAAAATATTTTTATCGTGTTTGTAACTAATACTGTTTGTTTTCAGAATGAAAAAAAAAATGTATTTAAATACTGTGAATGTTGTAACACCGTGACCGCTGGACGGAAAGCGTGGTCGTGGTCAGCCAAGAAAGCGTTGGCGGAACGATTTCGTATCCTTCGAGAGAGGATGATTTCATAAGAGGTACCGGCACTGGCAACCTGTTTTCTGCTGAAAGATGCACCATCAACTTCAACAGCATTAATAATTCCAAGAAAAGGCGCTGAAACACTTGAGTTGAGTTGCCTTTTGAAATCTGGATCGTTTTAATTACGAAGTAAATTTGTTTTCTTGAAGCAGACAAAAGTTTGTAAATACTTACTATTTACTTAGAAAACTACCTATTTCGATTGAGATTAATCTTAATAATTGAGTACGAAATAAATGTTTTTAGGTTATTTTGTATTAATGTATTTTTGTAAACAACAAAAATGCTAAACAAATTCCATGAACTAAAATAGTAAGTCGTACTTCCTACGAATATAATTGCCAATTAGTTTCAGCTTTGCTTTATAAATAGTTATGGTGTGGATGCCATGCTTATAGATATTACATAATTAGTATTGTATTGTGTAATGTGTAAGCGGCTTATCTTTTGTTTTTCGTATTATTTTTTCCATTCTCGACTTACGGTTTTAACTGGTACTGTTTTGACTTATGTTTCAGCATACGTTTTGAGGGTGAACAAGCTTCGTATAGGTGTAGGCTACAGTAATGTTATTATAATGTTATTATGCTTATTGCCAAGGTTCATAATAGGAATCATAAGAGCTTCTCAGTAAGCAAATATGGCCTCTCTGGGGCTCATCACATACTACTGGAAGGCACTTCCTTTGCACCAGAGCGCAGGTTGTGCAGAATATTGGTCCCATGACAGCATGGCTTTGCATGCTGAGGAGTGAAAAAATACTTTTCCTTCTACAAGAAGAAGAAAAATACTTCTACAAGAAGTACTTTTCCGCTGTTAAGAGGGCCATAAATACCCTGTATCGCCGAGCTTATCGAAATTATGAAGAACAAAAAGCAGGCTTCTGAGATTTCTATGGTGACAACCCTTGTGGCAGAGATCTTGTTGGTGACTACTGCCCGGCAAGCAACTCGAACTGTTCCTGTTGTGACTGACGAGTCAAAACCGTGGGCCGAAAATGGATGAGATTAGCACAACACCGTGATGGATGGCACAAACAGATGGAGGCCTATGCCCAGCAGTGGAATAGGTCCTATAAAGTCGAGTTGTGGATGATTATAATGATTGTTTTTAAGATTCTTTGTTCTTGATTGAGTCTGCATTATCAATGTGCTATTTGTTCAAAATTATATTTTTTTACTCGGTACTTAACATTAAAAAAACACGCGTAAACACTAACTTGTTACAGTCATATTATACTAATGATTTTATCATTCAATAAAAAATGTTTTTTAATAGTCAGAACTATCCTTATCCTTTATGGCGATATTTAACTGTTAAAATGAATACGTAAAGAGTTTCATAATGTTTGCACTCATTGATAAAGTTTTGCATTGTCAAATATTACAGCGAGTGAGGGTCAAAGGCACCTTAACTATCCTTTATGGCGATTTTAAACTTTTAAAATGAATCTGTAATAAGTTTCATAATGTTTGTGCTCATTAATAAAGTTTTGCATTGTCAAATATTACAGCGAGCGAGGGTCAAAAGCACCTACATATACCTCCTGTCGTCGCATTGAAAATTCCACGTCGCGAGGGCGTTTGTTACAGCGAGGTATTTGTGAAGTTAGCGTAGTACAAAGAGATTGTTTGAACACAACTGCAACGCAGTCCACCAGACGGCTTATTTCACTCAGGTGATGTCACCTACCTGGGTGAACAAAGTGGGAAAAGGAGGATTGTTCAATTAAAAATGGCGAGTCCATTTTGACAAAACATAAAATGACTCGCAGCCGCTAGGTAGCGCCACGGAGCCAAGGAATAAAAGTACGTCAACTGGTAGGAAATCGACAGAATCGGAAATGCATCTCACGTATAAACATCATCCACTTGGACCTCGGTAGGAGAAAATCATGATTTCCATAACATATTTTTTGCTAAGATAGAAACGCGAGAAATATTTAGTTTACCTTGGTTAGTAACACCTGGGCGACATGTTTTCAGTAGAATTTTCCACTATGTTCATCCAAATGACACTAAGTGAAATAAGCTAGCCTGATCTGATACTGCTTCTCTGAGTGCCAGTTGAAAACTAAGTCGTGCTTGTGTTTTACTGAGTGAACAAAGCTTTTATTCTGTTTTAAACTGTTTTAGAAAATATAATGTTAAAAACAATGCTTTTAACTACTTATGGATCCTTTTAAATACGTTGACAACGTTTGTAACATAGCAAGCAAAATATAAGTAAGGCATTTTGCCGATTTTTATTTGTCTATGAACTAGTCTGTGAAGTATTTTTTTGTGCAAGTAATTTAATGATATTATACAAATGTTTTATAAGTACTTCATTGAAGAAGAATTATTTTTACGTTCATCTGGGGGCACGGTAGTACCCCGTCAAGACGAGCCAAAAGAAACGGGGCACTACTTTCCTTTTCTGGAAGCATTTCGTCGTTTTTCGAACCACCATAGCTTCGGTCCTGATGATGCTAGAAAGCTGACATTTTCAGAATTGTATGTCCTTGGTTATCAAACAGACCAAGTATCAATTATCTAGCTTTTATGGTTTCAGGTTTATTGACATCTGAATCCGACGATTTTGTCACTGACTCTCTCACTGATGATTATGTATGCATGGAATTACATATAAAAATTGATGAATCGGAAACTTCCCCCCTTCTACCCGTTTTATAGGGGGTCCACAAACCACAAACTTCATTGATGATGATGAAATATATTAAAAAAATATAATAATATTATGTACATAGTTGTATCAATGTTTGCACTACTAGTAGAGATCTCATAACTTTTTAACAGTGAAAGCATTGACCAAGTATCAGTAGTTTGGTTATTAGTCCGGTTGACCGAAATGTTGAGACTTTTGTGTATCAGTAGTCCGGTTGGACACGTCAACCGGTATGAACTTGTCAGTCTTGGCAACCAACTTTTCATGGAATGTTTTCAGTGGGATATATTTTTCGGGCAGAGCCGCAAAGCGTGTTGATAGCGAATCATGTCTCGCTGTTCTTCTAGACAACAGAACATAATATTGGGTAATAAATAAGTTCTTTATCAGATTTAATAATTTATAAATAAACTGTTATATCCACGTTTGGGACTATGAATAACGAGTGGCTGCAAATTTTGTTATGATAACTCGTGGTTCTGCCCGGCTGTCCACTTCATTAAGGACCACATGTTTGTATATATGACACCAAAAACCATTTTACAAGGATTCGAAGAGTTCGCTTCGAACAGGTAATGTTAAAACTATTTTTCGACAGGACATTTGTTTTAACCTTTGCTTTTAGTAAACGTTTATTGAATTTCCAAAGGGTTTACTGTGCCTAATTGCTTAATTGAGGGAAAGGTCCATCTTTGGACCTTCGAATTTGTCTTAGTTAGAAAATTATTGTAGCGGTAGTAACTAGACAATGTGTAGGTATAAGTCTAATTTTTGCAGTCAATATTTTGAAAACTACATGTTATAACCCGCTGTGTGTATTATTGTTTAATAATGTCAAGAAACCATGATCTTTATCATGTTCCCGTGAATGCCGTGAGCAGCACTGATGGAGTTTTCTCATCATCATCATTCGCAACCTGACTTCACCCACTGCTGGGTATGGGCCTCCCTTTGTGTGTGCCACTCTCCACGGTCCGTTGCATCGGAGTTTTCTACCACTGAATAAACTCAACTTTAAAAATAATCATGATCCATGATCGTTCATTACGTGCAGTGCTGAGCGCGCTATCGTTTAGACGTTTAGACGCACCGCTAAGAATTTAGAAGAAGAGGAAACCTACTTGTCGTAATCAGTGCGGGACTGCACTGGGCCAGTTGTGCCTACTTCGTGCCGAGGTACCCACCACACAGCTCTCGTGTCACGTGTCCACTACCGGAATCCAAACCGGAGGGGCTGGTGGAGTACCTGAAGCAGAAGACCGGCCTTTCCATGAGAGTCGAATAGTTGGTATCTCGCCGAAATGTGAATTTTAACTCCTTTGTGGTGAGAGTAGGTACCGACCGATCGTACGTATATAGACACCGGGTTCTGGCCGAAAGGTATCGGGTTCAGGAAATTCATCGGTTGCCTGACATGAGACACGGCGCACTCGTCATCGCCAACGCCTTTTAAATAAGTTTATTATTATTGTTATGTATGTTAGTATGTAGGGTATTTATTTTATATGGACCGATATGTGCATTTTTGTATTCATTTAATGTAGTCTGAAATAAAGCTTATTATTATTATCACCATGGGCAACGTAAAAGCGATATAATGCCTTTAGACAGAAAAACATGTTATTATGGCAATGAACGATCCGTCGTCCATTAGAAAAATGTTGGAACCGGATACTAAATGAAATAGGTACATAATTCTATTATAAGCTTTCATTATTTGAAGATAATAATCAGGCTCAATCACATTGTTTATATTGCTCTCACATGTACAAAGACATGTTGTTTACAAATATAACTAATGATGCGATGTCTAATGAAATGATTCTAGTGAGTCGACGTAAATTCTTCGCACCATTTACCGGGGCACGGATCTTGAGCGGTCAGCAATAGAGTGGATGGTGCTTCGTGTTTTGAGCTCAGCGCTCAAGATCCGTTTTGGTATTTGTAAGGAACTGGCGAAATCAAAAAAATTATAGTAAGTAGTGATTTCACGACTGTTATTTAATTTAACATTGTAAAACATAAGTGTGTGTTTCAATATTATCATCATTATATTACCTCAATGGGTAAACGAGAAAAATGGCAATGAGGCAGATCCATTCCTCATAAACATAAATCGAGAATTGTAAACATATAACATCATATATGCAGGCAAAGAATAAAATATTCAACCTTATTTCCAAAATGGATATGTTACAGCCCACCCTACATATTTTCCAATTTCAACTTGGACAATCCTGCATTCACATGACTCTACTTCTTGTGATACAAGATCGAACAGAACATAAGTTCGAATTCGTAGTGTCGCTATGTCTACGCAATTTAGACTCAATGCATTGATCATAAAAAAGATGCATAACTAATGTTGATAAATTATAAACTAAGAAAATGAACTAGCTTATTTTTTCAAGATGCTTTTATAAGAAGTTCGTCTAAATATCAAGTTGTTAAAGGAAGAAATGCCTGAGACCGACCACAGGGAACTGTTTACTTAGCAAAGCAACGAATCATTATAACTCACTTGGCGTGGATGGCTCCAATGAATAACTAATGCACATGCCACGTGCCCGGGTTTCCATTACACGATAAATTCATTTGAATTTCGAAGGCCTGTTTCAAACTTCTCAGACCCTTGCGACTATAATTTTATTACTTTAAATTCAATGGAAAAGTTGTCAGTGGGAATTTTAATAAGGCAAGACAAAAAAACTTAATATGTAGAAAAAAAATGATAAATAATGTATTATCGTTATTGTTGTAATGTTGTTTCAAGAAGTACTTTGTTAAGTGCACAGAAGGAGCCTTTAAGGAGTTTCTTAAATTCTTTCACCACAACGGTTCGAAATAACTAGTAACATACTAGATAGATATGCAGTGTAGAATTTCGTTGAAGCAGAACAAGCGCAAGCCATCGTACTCGGCAAATCAGACAAGACAAAGTTCCTGCATCAAGTTTTACCGCAACATGGAAATCCAGCAAATTATATGATTTCACTGCTATGGAGTATTATAATTTAATCATATGATAAAGCGGACTTCTTGAAAAAATCTTATTGTTAATATTTCAATTCCTCTGGAGCCTGAAAAT
The DNA here is from genome assembly GCA_949320045.1 of Scotopteryx bipunctaria. Taxonomy (NCBI): domain Eukaryota; kingdom Metazoa; phylum Arthropoda; class Insecta; order Lepidoptera; family Geometridae; genus Scotopteryx; species Scotopteryx bipunctaria. The sequence goes on from OX439440.1 coordinate 10,809,967, forward strand.
GAGTCTGAAAAGTGTTTTTGATTAATTAGTAGATTATAGTTATCTCCAAGTAAAATGAACCCAGGATAAACGTTTGAACATGGATATGATTGGTCACAAAAATGTTTGCCTATTGCTTTTTTCGTTAAATAAACACCTGACTAAAATAATGGGAACATCTTTTGTCGGTAACAGTATCCGTCCATACTCAAACTTTCTCCCGTGGGTTCAACTTACGTGGAGATACCTACATGATATACTATTACCTTAACAAACGTTTACCGTACCGTCATAAGGTTAAAAACAATGTAAAATATCTACCTATATATTTTCACAATACCCAATTTTCAGTTAACTGTAAATAAAAGCTTTCAGCCGCGTTTTCTTAGTTTCGAAGTTTCAAACAATCTTACTCCAGTACTTTTTACCATCGTTTTGCGAGAAAAAACATTCGATTCATCATAAGTCGTAAATTTATTTACTTTCCGACAAGGAATAAAAGCTATTGCAAACTTTTCCTGCGTTTAAATTGAGGCATGAAGGCTTTTCAATTCAAGTTTTATAAAGAACAATTCGTGGCAGAACGACTGTGCGACGCGGCAATACTATATTTACGATTTTACGCTCCAGTAGGAAAAATACAAAATATTTACTGAAATCATAGCTGAGTTGTCTGAATTAGTAGCTTATTGACAATTTACAGTAAATATTGTTAGGTACGCCCAGTTGGTAGGTACATAGTAAATAGAAAAAAAAATGTTGATAAAAAAATGGAATAAGAAATGTTATTTCGAAAAACAATTTCAACTAAGCAGCAAAAGGCAAATAATAATTTAGCGGCCATCGGTATTTGTCAAGTATATTATGTTGGAGGTCCTAGGTAGCTGGGATCGCGTCCTGAACAACCAATCACTTTAAATATTATAGTGCTCGCCAATAGGTTAATGTTGTTTCCACATTTCGCACCCTTGTCTCTGTACAGAGCTTTTAAAATATTAGCGTCGCCATAGTGTTCTTAAAACTTGAAAATTGCATTTTATTTAATAAATCCCTATCTGGGCAGCTATAATCTTTTAAAAGCTCTTAAATACAGAGAATAATAGCAATAATAATAGGGATTTATTAAACAAAAACGCAATGTTCAAGCTTCAAAATAACAATGGAGTATCTAATATTTTAAAAGCTCAATACGGAGACAAGGGTGCAGGATGTAGTAAATTAATGTAGTTACAAGATATTGTGTAGCTAGAGTAGGCCGATCGATACATTTATGTTTTGCGTCTTTATCTATCCTATGACGAATCATTACAATGGCTGGTCAAGCAGTATGAATGGTGTGCTTTTTTTAAACGGTTTTATTTAGCTTGATTTGTTTTTTTTTCGGGTATATATAAATATTGTGGTTATTATTGTGCCCGATAATGTGGTCAGTCGCCAGTCTTGGTGTGCACTGCATGGGCTAGGTACAACATGCATAAAACTAACCTTGAGGCGATGTGTTACAAGACCAAGGCTTTGTACAGAAATAACATTTATTAATGTAGGTAAATTCTATAAAGAATGCATTTTGCAAGAAAAGGGACATTCTTCAAAATAGATGTTCCGCGATGGACACATTTTGATAATGAGGCATTTTAAAACCAGTTAGACCATTGCGAGAGTAAAAATTTTGACCCCTTAATAATAATATAATACTGTAATAATCATCTTCTCACTGTTTAAACATCATGCTTATTGGATTTAAACAGTCGGAAAACTGACCTACCCACGACCAGTAATATACAGATGTGACATGAAACTTTATAAGAAAGTTAACGAGTATGTGGTCCTTCGTACTGAGAGCAACGATGTGTGCTTCGAAGTAATTAATTTGACACTGCTACAGGCTATTGCCTACACTCAAATGACTATTATTAAGATTTATTTTTATTACAAGAGCATATTTCGGTATACCTACTATTATTATTTTGAAATTTGTATAACTTCTGTATGGACAATTAAATAAAGGAGAGCAAATAGAGGTAAAACGCAAATTTAAATAAAACTGAATCGATAAAGTTCATAATTTCTAAATCCAACTATTGGTCAAAACAACCCACAAACGATGCTAAAGGTTTACACACAGGGAGGTCCAAATTGTAGCATATAAAAAGTTATGAGATCTCTACTACTGCCGTCATAAGGAAAAAAGACGTATCTGACATTTTTTTCATAATTGAGTTATATACATCATCGGAATCAGTAAAAAAAGACGCATGTACCAGTTTTTTTTTCTCCATTTCGGAATTTTTTGTAGAAACGTCCTTTTTTCTTATGACGGCAGACTAGTAGAGCCAAGCCTTTAGAAATAACTCTACCTGTAAGCCTTGACTCTACCAACTCTACATCTTGGTAAAAAAGTATGGCTCTCTCACCTTTGTGAGATAAATGAAATAAAAACAAATAAGTAAATGAGGGCTCGGCTCTAACAGTAGAGATCTCACAGCTTTTTAAAAGTGAAAGCATTATGAACTTTTGTGGGTCTTGGCAACTAAGTTTACATGGAATGTTTTTGGTGGGATTTCATTTCTGTTTTGAAGGTGCCATAGTTTTTTTTGGACTCTAAACGGTGCGATACAGTTTGCCAGCCCATTGCCGCTATTATAATACTAAGGGAATAGTTAGACACACGTCGATATCAGACATGCTCAATAGCAATGTATGAAATGGACGTGTTCCTGACGTTTAAATGACGTTTAATTGTGTGTATGTATATTGGGAATGTGTATTAACACTACATAAGCACGTACGATACTATTTGCAAGCCCATCACCGCTATTATAACACTAAGGGGATAGTCAGAGGCACATCCATACATTCTCGTAACTATTGATACAGCTGCATAGTATTATCATTTTTCACTATTTTTCATCATCATACATGAAGTTTGTGAATTGCACTCTCTTTAAAAGGGTTAGAGGGAGAAAGTTTGGGATACCTTAATGTTTTCGTAATTTGTATGCAACACCTAGCATACATATCAAATTTCAGTCTTCTAGGACTTCAGGAAGTACTCTAGAGGTTTTGATGACATTGTTCGTGTCTGCTTCTCTAACCACATACTACGAAAAGTCGAATAATCATCCAAGCAAAAAGTCAAGCGGGAAAAGTATTCACAAATAACTGATTATAGATAAACATGGATATATGTGGAACATGTTGAATATTGTTTTGGCACAAAGTAAATCTTTACTTTACTAATACTTTACAAGTGGTTTCAGAATGCCACAAAAATACATCCACTTGTTCCAGTCGCCATCTGTTATAAATTACGTTTTGTTATTTAAAATACTTCTCTGCTGGAGTGGGAGTAAAGAAAAAACATAGAATGCGTCCAGCTGCTTCTCTCCCCGAGCATGTCGTAAAAGTCGACTAAGGGATAGTATCCTCTCCAACATGATGAGATACAATAAGCAAGTATTCCCAAGGAGGGTTGACGTCAGGCAGGCGGCCGGTCATAAAACACCTTAGCCAAAACTCTTACAGCTATGATCCAAGGATCATGCTATGCCGACCCCACATAGAGTGGGATAAGGGCAGGAAGATGATGATGTTATTTAAAATATGATGCCGGTGGATTTGGGCGAAGGTGCTTTAATTATACAGTTCGCGTAAAAATTAAACTCTCAGCATCCTCGTTCGCTTCCATACCTACTTTCCTCGCGGAAGCGCGGTCTTGGCGAGATCGTGCCTTAATCCACAAGTGCAGTTTGTTTACAATACAGCAATAAACCGGCTAAATGCAGAACACGCGTAAAGGACGGTCTCATATGTATCTAGAATAAGGGTTTTCAGTGTGTCCTTTCCTTATCTGAAGGATCAACCTCTCGTTAATTTCCACTGTTACACAATGTTTTAATTACCACTTTGTAAATAAACGAATAAAAATGTTTCAACTTTGGGAAACATTTCTAGGCACAACATACATTGCGAGAATAGTTTTTAATGGCTTGCTGAAAATATAATTAATAATTAAAACAGCTATTTTTAGTGGGATTCCAGTGCGGTTAGTTTTGACTATTGTTTTCATCTAATTTACAAAAAACAAAGTGTCACACAGTCAGCAAGACCGACGGTTACATTATTTTCATTGCATTATTAGTTTGACGATATATAAAAGGACTGCGGAACCATACAAAATTAATATTTATTTTCAGTTTTCCTGTGACTTCTCTTTGAATTCGCGCATCACTGGCAAGAGCAATATGACCATGCATATGAGGCACCAGGAGCCCAATTCTCGCTTCATTCGATACTTACCTGATATTATATATATCATATCGCAACTTATATCTAGTATCATATCGATCCCGTGCCAAAAAGCGTATTTTCCAGCATAATAGATAAAACTATGGTGATCGATCAATTTGTCACAATTGGGATGGGTGACCGCAAGTTGCATTACGAATTGAGCGTTTTCGTGATTCGGAGGGCGCGTTAAATTGTCGTTCCCGGCTTTTAAGTCGTTAAACCATGTGAGGCCTTTAGGCGGCCTAAAAACTCCGTCACAAGAGTTGGCCACTAGCTCATACGAACTTACTTATCACTATGTTCATTCAACATTAATTGTCATATATTTTCTACTTTTGGAAGGCGATGGCAATAAAGACTTTACTGCCTAGTCTTTATAATAGAAATTTTCTTTCGTATTTATCGTTTTAAGTCTTCCGTTCATCATCATCATCTTCCTGCCCTCATCCCACTCTATGTGGGGTCGGTACAAGGTGTTTTATGACCGGCCGCCTGCCTGACGTCAACCCGTTTAAGTCTTCCGTTAACTTCGGTATATTTGTTTTTGCTGTAGCAGATGTTCTAGTATGTTCATTAGGTCCAACGTAAGATTTTTGGACAAGCAGTTTTTTTGGAATCTCAATTCCCGTACATCATCAACACTCCACTCGACCCGACGTCGTCTCAGTGATTGTCTAAAGGTAAATTGTTTATTTAGTCATTTTTATAGTCGCACCAGAATAATCTGAAAAAAAATGTTAATTGGAAAAGCACTGTCCGGTTCTACTTAATGTTTTCTATTTAATAATGTATTCTATTTAAGATTAATCACTTGTACAAAGCGTTAAGCCGCAATGTATGTAGGTATGTTCTATTTGGCACGTGGTTAGACGGCCAGATGTCCATTTACCCAACTCTATTCGATTTTTACGTATGTTATAAAATTGGGTATGAAAGAGTATAAAGAGGTTTTTCAACACGCCCGGGCTTTGGCGTAGAGTGGAACTATGTAAATTATTAACCAGGTACATGGTTCAGCATAAAACTGCACTCTCAGCCTCTGTACATTTTGACTGGATATTTTAGAATTCATACTGCATCGATATTCTTATTTTATATCTACAAAAATATTCGTATCTTTATATGACGTAAATAGTTATATGTTTTTGAGAAAAACACTGTATTTAGTTTAATTAAGGTTTGTTTTGATTTTAGTGAAAATATTTAAATAAAATAAAAATAAATAAATAGCACCCAACAGTCACATAGGTACATAGTCCTGACCCCACACTAGGATTCCCTGTCTCGTGGGTATCAGAAACTACGAGTACCATGGTAACACAACACCCAGACCCGGAAGAAATATTTACAGAACATACAAACATTTCTCCCAAAGCGGAAATCGAACCCGCACCTTTTGCGTCTTAGCCGAGCACTCGCCCGCCTCGCCACCGAGGTCGTCAAAATACGTCATTCATAAAACTTTGCTAAACAAACTCTAGCATTACTTAACTAATCAACGACTAAAGCATTAAGCAATGTTTTAAAAATTTTAAAAACTGACATTAATTTTACTTACTTAAAAGTTTTTAGCATTGGAAATTCTGTGATAGAAATGGTAGAAAACTGTCTGTATGCGAAAACGTGTTATGGCATTGATTACTTAAAAATAGATGCTGTCAGGTATAACTCAGCTACCACTGTGTTGTTTGTTTCTGTTCTGCGGCATCATCATCATCATCATTTTCCTGCCCTTATCCCACTAGGTGGGGTCGGCACACCATGTCTCCCTCTTCCATTTTCTCCTATCACTCGTCATCTCTGCACTTACTCCTTTCACACGCATATCCTCTTTCACACAATCCATCCATCTTTTCCTTGGCCTTCCTCTAGCAGTATATCCATCCACATTCATATTCATCACTCGCCTTGTAACATGACTTACTTCTCTCCGCATAACATGCCCATACCACGCTAGCCTATTACTCCTCATCTTCTCTGTCACTGGCGCTACTTTCAAACTTCCTCTAATGTACTCATTCCGTATCCTATCCATTCTAGTAACTCCACACATCCATCTCAGCATTCGCATCTCCGTAACATGCATCTGTTCTGCGGCATCGAATTATGTGGTAATTTATATTTTATTAGAAAATGAAAAATATTAAAAATAATATAAAAAATAAATTATGCATACAGACAGAGCTGCAATGCAACTGGTGGAGACACGCAGAAGAGAAGGACATCTCAGTCTCGAGAGTTGTTTCTACTGGCAGAAGCTGCTCGAGACAAGCAAATGGAGAAACAAGAAGCAGACATAAATTTTATTAGGGATGTAGATTATAGAAAAGGGACATTCTTAGCGATTGGAAATTCTTAAAAAAGGAGTTACTATATTGGGAAAAGAAGTTAGAAAAATAAAAGAAATCTTTCTTTAGGTATTCTGTTTTACTAAAAATGATTTTGAATAAATATATTGCGTGTAATGTGTACATTATTTACGTCAGCTTCACTGTCTGAATCTGAAACATCATCTGCAAATGGAAGAAGTATTATTAAAATCGCATATTGTTAAATGTGAGCAATAGGTATTCTTTGCGACAGTCCAATCTACACATTTCATTCCATTTTATAGCTAAGTTGTGCAGTACTGCACAAGGCATGATGTTGGTGTTTATTGTCTCATATGAACCACGCATAGCTTCTAGCAGGATTCAAAATTTTCCTTTCCATTCCCCAAAACAGCGTTCTATTATATTGCGAATTCGTTCATGTTTGTCATTGCAGCGTTCCTCTGCTTCAGTTTGAGGATGCAGACTGGAGTAATAAGATACGGTGTGGAAGGATAGCCACTACCATACCACTGCCATGTACCATAAGGTCTAACCTAGTTTGTAAACTTTTGAACGGTTGTGCCTCGATTCATATCAAATAGATCGTGTTCTAAATTAAATAGATCATCACCAAGGTAAAAATATTCCATTTGTGCGACCAAAATATATCACGAACTAAAATCAAAAATTTTTACATTGTCACGCACTGCGGCTCAAAACAATAGTTTTGTCCACCACTGTTGATTCGTGATTTAAACAAGAGTGGGATGCATGTTTAATTTGACAGCCGTTTAATTAACTGTTTAAACAAATGTTTAAGTCTAAGAAGCGTTTATGAAAATAAATTTCTTGGTCATTATTTAAAGTAGTTAAGTAAGTTAGTAGTTATAGTAGGTCAAATCAACGTAATTAACGTTTATGAAAAACGTCGATAGAATTTTTTATTCAAATGAGTCATTTCTCGTAAATCTGTGAGTCATGTCTTTGATTAAAAGTAATAATATTATAATGGACTCATCCTTATAATAATATCATTTTTAATCAATATAACATTACTAAATGAATGCTAGATTTTAATTATGTATTAAAATTTTATGTAATTTCATTCGACGCTAAGTACTTACATGTGTCTATTATGGTAAGTGGTCTTCTTTCAGAGCCAAGCTCAATGGCTCGCTTTTGTGATTAATGGTGCGCATTACGCCGAGATTCATAATTAAATGGCCGCAAAAAGTATAATCAAGACACTTAATTCAATTGAAAGACATTTTCCTTTGGGACCAGAGTTTGCGAACGCAGTATCTCGGTTGAATTGTAGGTGTTGCCTTAATGGAATACTTTTCTTGATTACGAGAGAGGAAATATATCTATTATAGTTCTTTGAGTGATAGGACTTGAATGATTCGTTCGAGTCTGCAATTTTATTGGAATGCTAACTCTAAAGTGAGGTACATTAAATCCACGCGGATATAGCAAAAGCTTAAGAAGTCGGTATGTTATTTCGACTATTACGGTAGATTTTCTAGAAACCGTTCATACAACGGCCATGACAGTTTTGGTAGTTAGGAATGAACCGCATGGGAGCAAAACTGAATATCCAAAGCCTGTCAAACAGCAGGTCTGAAATAGTTTAACGCAAACAGAAATCCATGTAGAGTAACTTAAGCTCTATGAAGTTATGAGCGGTTACAATATTAGTTGCATATTCAAAAGTGAACCTCGCTTCACCCGGTGGTGGATCTAGAGTAATTCGTTGCAACAACAAGTACGGAGATCCACAGCACCAAAACAAAATAAAAAAGAATAAACAATTTTACTGCTACTGCTACTTTATAGGTTAATCATATAGAGATAGATGTAAGTTAATATCAATAACGTGAAATTGAATAGTCCTACTAATATTATAAATGCAAAAGTTTGTGAGGATGTGAGGATGTAAGTATGTAAGGATGTATGGATGTGACGATGTATGTTTGTGCCTCAATCGCGTAACGGCTGAACGGATTTGAATGAAACTTTGAATACCTATACATAGTATGTGTACTGAAATAACATACCTATAGGCTACTTTTTGTCCAAATATCAAGCAAGCGAAGCCGCGGAAAGCTAGTATTATTACGTTTATTCACAGCACGAGGAATACTCGTATACTTGCTTGTTCATTCCGATCCTACCAAAGATTTTCGTAGGTCTTTTCGATTTCAACCAAGTAGGTACCTATCATTGAACTCTCTTCAGCCAGCAGCAGTTTTGCTGTGAATGAAGCACACACCTGCAAACATTTGTATACTAGTATATACGTATATTCGTTTTTATTTACAGTTTCGTCGACCAGCAGGTATTGAAGCATTTTTATAAAAATACTATAAAATCGCGAACGATATCGAGCTAGACTCGGTTTTGTTAATTTTGTTATATGTTGAACGTGGTGGCATATTCAAGAAAAATACGAAAAGCAAGACTTTTCATTTTTTCCATATTTTTATTTCTCTTTTTCATTTACAGTTGTTGGAGAGCACGAGTACGACTCATCTAGTCGTAGATTTTTTACACACGGAGAACATTAATATTATCTACTACTAATCCTGTCACTAGTTCTTCCGAACCAGTGTGGTGAAACATTACTGATATTCTGGATTCAACACTAATAATATAATAACATAAATGAATAAGAATAATTTCGACATTACTATTTAACAATTTAATTCTTGTCTCTGAAATTAATGTTCGCAACAAAACTCAAATGATTATTTTCTGTATTTTTTATGAAATTCTCGCAATTAACGTATTACTTGTGTAAATTACGTTTCGTCGGATAGTATTGGTTCGTCAGCTTGTCGCCTCTCTGGCTATTCAAGTTATCGGTGATAATTGACAGAAAATTAATTTTGGTGGTTTGACCAATTTGCGTTTGGAAGTTTAAATTAGTTTAGTTTAGTTGGTGAGCGCAATTCATTAACGGCATTGGGTTTTCGAATAACATTTTTTATTACTACAAAGTGACGCAAATATAATTATGTTGACGATCTCTGTACCGTATGTGTTTATACCTAGTAGGAAAGGAACTACTATACTTATAAATATGTAGTCGAAGGCTAGGAATGACCAAAAATGAATATAAAAATGTTTTTAAAATATTATATATTTTTTTGGATATAAGGAATCAATATTCTAGGTACGTAACCAATGTATCGGCGCGATGTATGAATCAATCAGGACGATTCCATAAAATCACTATATGCCATACCTTAACGCCGATAGGAAACGTAAGGCAAAGGAAAAGGACAAAAAAGGGTAGTCGAAAACAAAAGGACGAAAATGAAAAAGTATATTTAACTCGCTGCCACCCGCGGCTTCGCTACACGGATGAAAAATAGCCTACTATGTTAATCCAGCAAATGTACTTTGTTTATTCCAAGTTTCATTCAAATCCGTTCAGCCGTTTAGGCTAGATTGAGACACAAACATACAAACATCCTCACAAACTTTCACATGAATTGTGAAAATTTTGTGTAAAATTTTCATTAGAAATTTTATGATATAGTAGGATTGAAAACTAGCAAAACGTCCATCATCATCATCTTCCTGCCCTCAAAACAAAACGTCCAATAGCGTGAATCATCCAGCAAGCAAGTACTCCTCTTAATAGTGCGTTATATGCGTAGTTTGTTTTCCTTGCACGCGTCTTATTACACTTGTAATCTTATATTTCTAACTTCTCTGATTTCAAAAGTCAAACATCAGAAAGTAGTGGCTACTTTCTGATGTTTGACTTATTACTGAATTACCCTCATCATCATCTTCCTGCCCTTATCCCACTCTATGTGGGGTCGGCACATGCTGGGTGCTGTAAGAGTTTTGGCTAAGGGGTTTTATGGCCGGTCGCCTGCCCGACATCAACCCTCCTTGGGAATACTTGTTCCTTATTGTATCTCATTATGTTGGAGGATACTATCCCTTATTCGACTTTTACGACATGCTCGGGGAGAGAAGCAGCTGGACGTATTCTATGTTTTTTCTTTACTCCTAGTCCAGCAGAGAATATTTTACCTTACAAAGTTACTTTGAAATAAACAGTGATGCGAGCAGTAAGACGGGATCACAACTTGGTGTTGATTTGTGTCAGCTGGACACAGCACCCGGGCCCCGAGTCATCTGCTACATATGCTACTCTCTGCTGCAGAGATGCCGCAGATTCCGGTGTTTCCTTGTGGTTCATACTAGTTTGTCATACCAGTATGACTTCAAGGATATATACTCGTATGTCGTCGTAGTCATACTATAACTTCATCCCATTATGTATGTTCGTATGAACTAGTGGCCAACTCAATAATATAATAATATCCCATTAGTAAAATGGTTTTAATTTCTCCTGTATAATACATATAAATATTTTATTCCATATTCGCCGAGCTGGCTCACAAGTCAGAGAACATACTCAAAGACTTATTTAACAAAGGCATTGAGGTACTTTAACAACAGCAGGACCCAATCAATATCATTTAGTGCTGACAAGAAAACATAGTTTAGGCATACTTTCTGCTATTTGTTTACAGGCAACACACACCAACATACTGAAGCTGAACCTGGGTTACCTTATAGTGACTATATTGTCACTATGAACCAATAGGTAGTTATTCTAGCAGGCGTCCAGTGATAAATCCGTTCAGTCTTCCCACTTCATGAATGTTAATAGGCCCTGTTCTTAGTATCTAACTAAATCTAACGAGCATGTAGTACTTACTCATATATTTGCATTCCGCATAGATATGTTATAGTATACTCTTCATGTCTTGGTGTTGTGGTACCATGGTAGTAGTTTCTGATACCCAGCGTACAGGGTGTGTGTGAAGGACAAAATAGTAGGACCACGAGAAAACAGCCGTCAGAACTATGCACGTGTCTGTTATGTGTTATTGTAGTAAAATAACATCCTGTAACATTTTTCGGAATATGAGACACCACCTTTTGAGCACCTGTACTTACATGCGTTCACTAGGATTAAACTCGTAGCTGCTGATTCATAGCATGTAGGAACTACGAGTGAAGCACCTTATATACAACAAAACACTCAAATTGATTTCGTTTCCTTCCTAGACGACGGCAAATAGCAAGGCCGGAGTGAAAGTGGAGCACTACTGTAATTGTTTGTCTGGTCGGCAAACAAACACTTGGGTTATGTACTCATGTCATGTGTATTTGATCTAATGACATATGGCTTTGCCCGGCAGGAAAAAACACGTAAGCTCAACCTCCTTTTGAACTTTTTGATGTTATGGTTAGCTCAGATGAAAGATTAAATTTGAAACTTAACAGCTAACGTAAATAAATCACTGCATCAGCAAACACGGAAAACATTTTCTCAGACGTCATCAGCCTATAGCAGTCCACTGCTTGTCATACGTCTCCCTTAATGAGCGCTATTGCGTCCTATCTACGGCTTGACGGATCCAGTCTCTGCCAGCAGCCTTTTGCAAATCGTCACTTCACCTAGCCGGAGGGCGTCTTAAATTCCATTTGCCGAGCCGCGGTCTCCACTCAAGAACTCGTTTACCCCAGCAGTTGTCGGTTCTTGGGCAGATAATGACCAGCCCACTGCCACTTTAGTTTGCTAATTCTCTGAGCTATGTCGGTGACTTTGGTTCTCTGTCGGATAACATCGTCACAGATCCTAACCTTCAGAGAAACTCGGAGCATAGCTCTTTTTATAGCTCGCTGAGCGACTTTGAACTGGTGCACTAGCTATAGGTACTGTGAGTGTCCACGTTTTGGCTCCGTATGTCATGACAGGTAGGACACACTGGACACTTTGATTTTTCGTTTTCTCTCTGAAGTCATTCTTTTTTACTACTGTGATTTTATTTATTTAATTTTGGTTAAATTTGCAGCACCATTGCTAGTGAACCAGCAACGGTGAAGGAAAACATCGTGAGAAACCCGTGGCTTAGTCAGCAGCTCCGCACGTATTGACCATGTCTTTCCTGTGGATAGGTGCTGGGTCTACTCCATCTAAATTCGTCCTGGGCGCTACAGCGTCCCATTAGTGTAGGTAAAAGTTGCCTCCTGACGCTGTATAAATCATCTACTATAGATGGCAAAGGCCTTAGTAGTAGTATGCCAACCAAAGAAAATTGGTTCTGACGCATGACAAATAATTCAGAATTCTGGTATTGACCAAACACGAAATGTGCGAAATAACCAATTCTCAGAATGAACAAAGCGCATAATGACATATTACACAAACAACAAAAACTAACTTTGACAAAGGCCGTTTTATTTACGGGCTGCGCAAGTTTGACCACATCTCAGAGTTCAGAGTACAACGCAAGTGGCTTCCAATTCGTCGTCGTCGGGATCTTCATGTCCTTCACTTCTTTTTAAAATCCTCTTTAGCTCTGTCTTCCCTCCTTACCTTCGTGAACGTTTCGAGTTTCTTCTCCCGTGGTGAGCCATGCAGAACTTCTAAACATCTGCTTCTTAAAACTCGTTTGTGAATGTGAGTCTGTCAATATTTTTAAAAGGAAAGTAAAAGAGCATTTCTTCCTTTCCGTTTAGTTATGTTATTATAATATAGGTATAATAATATGTATATTATGTAGGTCTATTATATTAAATATTTAGGTAGTTTATATTTTTTTAATTGTGTGTTTTATTTTTAAGTATAATGTAGTATTTTGATTGGTAAAATGGAATAGGTTTAATTTGTAGTTGATTCACTATGTATGTATCTGTAAACTTAAATGTTTGTCTTGTTTTGTACATGTACCCGCTATCTACATTCCACCTCCCTCTAGTCAAAGGTTTGCTGGAAGAAAACTCTTTGTAGGGTTAAGCTCGCCATTGTACATGCCCTTACTTTATGTCTGTGTTTTATGTGCTTTATATATGTACAGTAAAGAATAAAGAAAGATTAGAAGGATTTAGGCTCGAGTCGTGTGAGATTTTTTAAGGATAGATTGTGGAGCAAACAGACCAAAGTACGGAAGCCGTATCACATTATTGGTCGTGACCAAACGGCCTCTGCTCTCTGATTAACATCTAATTTATAGCCGCATTTCGTACCCAACTGAACATAATCTAGATAGATTGACCCTAGTATGTGCAGCTCAAATCATATTATCATTGATGTAAGACTATTTATTTAAGCCGACTAATGTCCATCAGAACTTCAAAATATTTATTACACATTTCTAAAGAGACTATGTTATTTATATAATAAAGTAACACGCAAAGTATCGTCTTGCCAAAAACTTATCTTAGCTTTTGAAACTGGTGTTTGGTTCTGAGTTGTGTTGTAGAAACTGGTTTTGATGAAGTTTACAGGATCACCATTTGATATCTGATACACAGGTATTTTGAAAGGTTGAAAAGGATGACATGAGACTATAGTTAATTTGATGAGTGTGAGACAATCGCACCTGAAAATCGAATAGATAAATACCTACTTTCAAAGTAATCTATTGCTTTTTGGTAATGATTTCATAATGAACTTTTAAACGAGAGCTATGCGTTTTACTTGAATTTTGGTTTTGAAATTTGAAATAAGAACTAAACTTAACTGAAAATTGATATACAAAATAATTGAACACGTGTTTCATTTTAACAACATTTTAAATGTAATGTAACTGCATGTTGCAAGTACTCGAGTGCACAAAACTTATATGTATCAGCTGCGGAAAATAAATCCAGAAACATCATCTATAGGGATGTTTTAAAATATTTTTTTAAGTTTTAAGTGGCCTGGAGCAGAACTAAGCTGAAATCGAAACAAATTGCATCGCTTTTACAATGAAATACTTACGATGAAATACTGCGCGTTGCTGGTGGACGCAGTTTCATAGTAAAAATAATGGAAGCGAATTAATGCGATTCGATTCGGCAAACCTGGTCTCGACACGAGGAAAGCCTCATGTCTTGAAACGGCTTTTAACTTGACAACTAATATCTAGGTATCTGACGGGATTTTATTAATTTAAGTCCAACAAAGACAGTGAAAATGTATCATGGTTAACATTTTAACAAATTTAAATTATTTAAAACATAGTGTCAATATTTTAGTGAATTAGGTAACTACTAAAGGAAAAACTTAGGCAAAAACCATAAGAATCTGACATTCTTTTCCACGTGCGATACATCAATTTCCACACGGGTGAAGCTGCAGGACGCAGCTAGTACTCATAATATTATTAATGCAAAAGTGAGTGCGTTTGCTCCAAGTTTTAATCATATTTGGCTAAATACACATAATTTATGTCCTGGAATAACTTAACAGTCTACTTTTTATCCGGGTTGCTAGTAATTTATATTTTATTGCTGGTTTCATAAAATAAAATATACATAATTATTTTGAATTCATATTCTTATGGAATAGCTGAAACCCATTGTTTGAACTTAACAATGGAGTTCCTTCTGTTGTTAGGGAACTAACTTTTTTCCTCGGCGAGCGATCTTGCTTGCATTTACTGTACTTTTGGTAAAAACTGTAGTTTTGGTATTAGAAGCGCTTTGCAATATTGATCCATAGATTATTATGTTTGTGTATAATGTTATAAGTTTAGGTAGCACGTATGGGAAAAAGTATGAGGAAATCCAAAACCAGAAGAAATACAGTAAAATTGCCCAAGAACCATTTGCTCTCTTTTTGTGAAAACTATTTAGGCATAGTAAAATTTGGGGACATTAAAAAGTTTGCCAAGAAAATGGGTGACGTAGGCAAAAAAAATTATTGATGCTAACCAACTCAGTCACTTGGAAAGATCATTTCATTGTATCGGTAGAAGAATATCAGGACAGCAGAGATTGGTCAAATTTTATAAAACGTATGTGTACTATAACAGTAAGGGGAAATCCAAGGCCATAGGGAATGGAGGAAACCTTCCTAAGGAACCATTAGGCATTTTTATGTAAACATAATTTTGGCATGGGAATTTTTTTGGTCAAGCGGCAAATCTTATATTATAAGAATCTTTGTCCTGACTGACTGACTGACTGACTGACTGACTGACTGACTGACTGACTGACTGACTGACTGACTGACAGACAACGCACAGCCTAAACCGCTGGACGTAGAGACTTGCAATTTTCAGTGTAGGTAAACCTTGGTACGTAGGGGTGTACTAAGAAGGGATTTTTCAAAATTCACCCTCTTAAGGGGTGAAAAGGGATGAAAACCTGGAATCAATTTTTGGTGTAAAACTGCACATAACCTATATCAAATTAAAGAGCCGATTTTTCTCATTTAGTTGATGTCATAATTACCTGTAAATTATTTATTTTTGGTATGTTTTTCATGAAAAATAGAATACTTTTATTTTGACATATGACAGCGATGATACACACAGATTAGTAATAGATGATACAAAACATATGGAAGAGGAACTGTCAATGTCAAATTACCTGTGAAAGGAAGCATAAATTATTACTGGTCTAATAAGTTTCCAATCTTGATTATTCATGGAGTTCTGACGTAATTCTACATCTGATAACTAGATGTCGCTGCTAATTCTGATCAAATCCTAGAACGCGCTGTCGTTGCGTTTTGAAAAGTTTACCTTAACTCTCAAAATTTTTACTAAATTCACCGAAATTTCTTAATTTTTAGATTTAGGTATGTTTGTTACTCTTTCACGCAAAAACTACGGAATATACTTACATACCCTATTATTCACATTCGTTCGCTAAAGTTAGCCATTGCTTAAAGTTAGCCCTGCCACTGTTTGTCATTATGAAATGGTAAGAGATGGCAATACTTTAGTCATCGTTTAGCGTACACTATATTATAATGAATAATGAGGATAGTAGGTACCTACGTGTGCTGGAATGGGACAAAGGGTACTTTTTATCTGGGTACCGCGTGAGCGAAGCCGCGGGCGGCTGCTAGTTTATAATAAATATAACAAGCGGGATGATGGGGGATTTGCTCTATTGAAATAATATCGAATCGATTTTAGAATACAGATGCAATAAATAAATTTATTATATATAATAAATTTATTTATTTATTTATTATATATATATATATAATTTATTTATTATATTTATTATTTATCTAGCCCCAATCTAAGCAGAGCTTGTAATAAGGGCACCAGGTGGCTAATAGAATACTGATATACTTTTTTTCGTAAATACATACTTAAACATCCGGATTCGGAAGAAATATTTGCAGAACATACAAACATTTCTCCCGTAGAGGGAATCAAACCCGCGTCTCTTTCATCTCAGCCGAGCACTTGCCCGTCACGCCACCAAGGTCGTCGAGTATTTTAGAAATTCTCGACTATCGTCTCGAAATTCTTCGTTAGTTTCTTTACCATCCTTTTTCACCTTTTCCAACCATGCGCTAGTAGAACCAAGTGGAACCGCTCGAGTACAGCTAGTGTGGATAATTAAAAGTCACGTCAACGTCAAAAATCTACTAAAAGAAAGTAAATCACGATTCTTCACGATCCGAAAACGACGTCGCTGAGTGAGGGTTATAATAATTCTTAGCTAGGAACATGGCAATAATGGTGTAGGTCAACACCATCTGCCGCCTTCTGATTTATGACATTTCGGGGAAAAAACTCTCTAACAGTCAGCTCGGTTCGTTTCTTCCCTTTCTACGAATGTCGAAAAAATATTTGAGTACAATTCAGCAAATATTATAGTTGTGACCTCGCTGCCACTAAGCGTTTATGAATTATCTTTATATTGTTATCTATTTAGAAAAGGTTTATACATTTGTCTTAATCAAAGTGAAATAAAACCACTGTTTTTCACACAAAATTGTCTAGTCTAGATAGAAATCTAGACTAGACAATGGTCCACTTACCATTTAGCCCAAAAATGTATGTAGCCAGAATGACCTCCTTTAGAATGGCTGTCCAGACCCATGGTAAGTAGACCATGGTTAAACTAAATATCAAAATACCGGTTAAGTAAAATAACATTGTTTAACGATGTTTTATTTATTTGTTACTAAGGAGCCAAAGCTGTTGGTTCTCCGCCAAGTTACAAAAGTTCAAAAATCGTTTTTAATTATTTTTATAAAACTTATTTACCTATCAACGAATTCAACGAGAAGGATGTCTGGAAATCATTGTCGAGGAAAATGATGAGGACAACTACAGTCAAATTAATACGACAACATTACCTGGTTGCGAGCGTACTTCAAACAGTACTAGATGGCCTAAAAATGATAGTAAGAAAAACGAGAGAAGAGTATGAGATGATTACACCTTATGCTCTGAACATTTCCATTTTTATAAAGGTTATATATTATATTATTTTTAACGTTCTGCCTATCAACAAAAAAATTCTACCAGAATGAGGTCAGGAAATAATTGTTGAGGAAAATGTTGACGAGAAAAACAATAAAAATTACAACGATAACATTATCAGGTTTCAAAGGTGGGTTGGGTATAGATTTACCTTTGGATTAATTAGCAAGAAAGCGTTTGTGTGTATATGGATGTTATCAGGAAAACAACAGACTGGTTTGGTAGCTTATCAACATTTGCTAAGTTTTATAATTTACCCATTGAAAACCAATGAATAACAATGATTTTGTTCAGTCTATTTTCAATGTATGACTTAAAAATCAAGACTAGACAAGGATCTCATGTAGGTAGTAAAAAAGCCTACTGCACTCATCAGTAAAACCACACAACAGAAATGTGCTGTGTGGTTTTTAACTACAGCTAACAATTAGTTTATTTGATTTGACGTTTTAAGAATTGAACTTATTACACAATGTTTTGTATAATGTATAATATATTATAAAATAAATAAAATTGAAGTTAAGTTTAGAAGATTTATTATTGCTAAAATAATTCAGATTAAAACACAACAAATTCTTACTAAATATCACCCATTATGTTCTTCTTAACAACTACACTGTAAATCAATTTATATTTCAGATCAACATAAAATAAAATTGAAAATTAGATGAACTTACCCAAGTGAAATCGAATTGTAATTTTATAAATGTTTGTTGCAGCAATTGAAATACACACTGTGAAAATTTCAACTCTTTACCTATCACGGTTCATGAGATACAGCCCACTGACAGACGGACGAACGGACGGACAGACAAGACGGACGAACAGTAGAGGCTTAGTAATAGGGTCCCGTCGTTGGCACCCTTCGAGAATGGAACCCTAAAAAGGAGCCCAAAGACAAGAAGAAAGTTGGATGCTTACACGCATGATATATATCTATAGTTGTTTAAATTTCATTTCATGCGTAACTACATACTGTATTTTTTTGATGGAATATTATTGCCAACGCTATTTGCGTATATCACGTCTATTAATAAAATAGCCAATAAAATACAGGCAGCTTTCATCCCTGCACTATGCTGGCTTTGTTGATTTTGCAACAACCTCAGCTAATAGCCTGACGTTCTAGTATTGACGGATCATTAACAGATCAAAAAGAAACTTCAATAGGTACGCTGGGACAGTCAATTAAAATAGAATCTAGCAGGTACCGAGTAAGGTATTGAGGTGTGTGTCAATTTCAAACGGTCGTCGACTCTGCGGCATTTGTATCTCTTATTTTGCCGTCTCTATAGCGTTCCCAACTTTTGCAATGTTTGTCTTGCCATAACTTGTGTTGACTATGCTTCTGTTCAGAATCGCTTTTAATTAGACTTTCTATATTTTAAAGCATGCAATGCAAATAAGCGCATGGAACTTTTTAAACAGAGTTTTTCTATACAAATATCTCTGGTACGTAACCGTTGAACCTATATGCTAGTTTTATAGGTACCTACATAGACACTTACTTATTTTTTACGAGGTTTGCGTATGTACCCATAAAAGTTGGCTCGGTAGACTTAATTCACCTGAAGTAAATCACCTGGGTTGTATCCATACGCGATTGATACTGCGCAAGATTTACTCGTATATAATAAAATACTTAGAAAAAAAATAACCTGGAAGCATAAATTAAATCGAGTTACTGCTACTCGGTTACTTTGGTACCTATGCCTAGTAATGAATTTTCAGAGGAGAATAATAATAACTATTTCAACGGATCATTGCCTCACATTCCGCCGACCAATGGATAATAAGTTACACTTTAAGCACACCGAAACTGGAACTGGAAGCTTACGGAGAATTGTGAAATCGCCCTGATTCTAGCTCGTATCTTGTCTAATTTATGAAGGTTGATGGAGATAGAGATACTTTAGCGAGGTGAGAAGCGATTTTGTCTTTTATAGCAGGGGGATTTCACGACTACATTTTCGAAAAGTTAATTTGCATAATATTTTTATGTTATAAGCGTTGTATGATGTTTTCATAATATAACTCCTTTGCAGTCCATACCGTAAACGTAGTTAGAAGAATTAGGACTACACTGTAATACTTCTTCTTTGATAAAAGCGCTGCCTTATTTTGTAAGCCTGTTTCTGTCGATCTCGTTACTCCGGCAGATCAGTATAGTGAGTCGTGCAGCTGGTAGTACAAGATAAAACTTACTTAGCAGTATGGTTACTGATCCGGAGGGATTATTCATATTTTGTACCCATCTTCCTATTATAGGTGGAAGTTATTCCTATTAAAGAAAATGGATCATTTGTTTATGTTTAAGCCAGTGTCTACCGGATTGAGGCTTCAACTTTATTGAAAGCTGTGTTAGTTCTCCCAGGTGCACCAAGTCTACCGTGCGTAGCACTTAATATACCCGGGTGATTTAACCCAGGTGAATTAAGTCTATCGGGCCATTGTTTGCGCTAATTTTTATTTAACAATATTTCAATATTACTGTAGACCTCATTGTTGATTCGATCTCGTAGATAACCCCAAGCATAGCCCTCTCCATAGCTTGTTGAGCGACATTGAGCTTTCTTATGAGGCCTATTGTGAGAGACCCCTTTTCCGATTGAGGAGATTTGTAGAGAAATCAAAGTCACCGATATAGCCCAGAGGATTAGGAAGTCGAAGTGGCAGTGGGTGGAGCATATAGCTCGAAGAATTGACGGCCGTTGGGGCAGAAAGGTTCTTGAGTGCAGACCACTCACCGGAAAATGCAGCGTATTAGGATGGCCCCCCACTAAATGGAAAGACGACCTAGTAAAGGTTGGTGGGAGCCGTTGGGTGCAGGCCGCACAAGATCGGCTACTTATAGGTCTTATATGGCTGAGATGATGATGATGATGATGACTGTAGACCGACTCGGAAGAGGGACCTTTACTCCGTCTTCGATTGCAACATCAGGTACTTTGTATGGCACCGTTTTCTATGGTCTTAACTTTGGATACATAATTCTACCAACTTCAAAATGCGCATTGTGTGTACAGTAACGGATCATGCACGGAAAGTTTTTTATTTTTTAAATTTAAAATTATTCCAAAAAATTACAACCTAATAGTGAGATCAGTATTGGGAATACGAAAACGTAGCTCCCAGTTAGCTGGAATTCCCAACTATGCAGGAACTATCCAGCATTAGCAGGAAATGCTAATTATTATTATTATTATTGCGAGGTGTTTAAATAAAACAATGATTTTGCATTGTGCTTTATTGAGATTAAACATTTATAATTAGGTACAATTTTCGAGTTCATCAAGACCTTGAGACATCGCAATTTGATCAGAAGTCATTTACATTTTATGGTTCCAAGTGTGGGCATTGAGTTACTGAGTTCTAATTTGTTGATTATCTACGGTTTTTTGTAAACATTTATTCCCTTTTTTATTTATAAATAAGTCTATTCTAAAATGGAAAACATTCAGTCGAGTATATGATTAATTTACCAGATTTTTTTTAATATGAATGCAATTTATAAGTAACAATATTAAGAGCGTTAATAGAAAACATAAAAAATAAATAATGTTTTGATATGTTTCAGCTTATTTATATTTTTTAGTTTGAACTGACCATAGTTAGCTGAAAAAGAGACTTCTCTGGTGGCATGCATAATATTGTAGTAAAAAAAACAGTATCTTTTTGGCGCATGACTGCCAGCTATTGGTAGAAAACCATGCAATTATGTATTGGGACAAAGGTGGTTTGAACTGTATTTTGTCTAGGCCTCATTACTTGGCACATATTTTAAC
The DNA here is from genome assembly GCA_949320045.1 of Scotopteryx bipunctaria. Taxonomy (NCBI): domain Eukaryota; kingdom Metazoa; phylum Arthropoda; class Insecta; order Lepidoptera; family Geometridae; genus Scotopteryx; species Scotopteryx bipunctaria. The sequence continues at coordinate 10,831,591 of OX439440.1, forward strand.
AAAATAAAATTATACTGAGGTATTTAGAGATAGAGTTCTTTCTTATTTAATCTTTAGCAGTTCAAAAACATTTATTGTTTTGTTAAATTTAAAATGTAAAATATAATAATAAAAAAAAGTATAATATAAAATTTTCTGAAAAGCAGGACGGCAGTTCCGTATCAATAATAATAATTTAACGCAAAAAACCATAGTTTTAATTATTTTCAATGCACTTCAGTAAAATGGAAATTAAATGATGACGTCACCGCCTACCTACCATTATACCACAAATAATACTTTATATAATTATTTATAAAAAAAAACATTGATATGGATTTCTTAATAATAAAATATGCCTTTGGCATCCTAAATAGAAAAAGTATAGGTAGTAATAGTTATTGTTTAGATTATGTACCTACAATAATGAAATTATAACATTGAAAAACAATGTCGAAGTCTAAAAAAGGAGGGCTTAGTAAAATAAAATATTTGTTCACTTATGTAAATGAATACAATATAAACAAGGACCAGATGGGGTTTAAGAAATTAAAAGCATTTTTGCCTCATCGTGACGTGACCATATTCTACTTTCTTACATTTCTAACATTTATTATGAATCTCTACCAAGTAGTATAACCATCAAATAAGACATTGAATTACGTGATCGACAAATATGATTATTCTAGTAGCAGGATGTCTGATTCTTGTCCGATTATGTAGTACAATAATGTTAAATCCATTGATTTATCAACCTGATATTGACTAAAATGAGACATCTTGCAAATTACACGAACATTATGAATATTTAATAATACTACAGGTCATACAAGCTAAAAAATGCAAATGAATGCCTTGTTTCTTTCCTTTACTTGTTCCAAATGTATTTTTATAACCGACAAAGATGCTATGGCTTTTAGTTTAATTCTCAAACTTTCAGAGCAGATTTGGCATTATTTTCATAGAGTTTATGATTATTTTAAGATATTCTTTCAAGTTTAGTTCACTTTTTTCTGTCTCCGAGACATGACGTTAGTACGTTGACTTTTGTAGTTCCACGAATGAGATCAACAAACCAGCAGGTATTATGTTAATAAAAAAAAATCGCATAAACGAGCTGTAAGAACACTCAAAACTCATACTATTCGATACTTAGAATTCATGAAAATCAACTGTCAAACGTTGTTATATCATGGCTTTTATGAAAAAAAAACTCGGTGCAACTGCATACATTAGCAGCTTACATCCAGAGTAAGAATGTAAAATAAAAAATAAGTCACAGCGAATTGAGTATTTAGTTTTTTATTATTAAGTTAACTAGTATTTCCATTTTATGATTTACTTACCCTGATATTCATCTATCCTCAATTATCATTATTGGAGTACACTGGAACTTGCCTACCCCTGCGCATCCGATGGTAACAACCCATAACTAACGAAAAAAGACATTCACAGCTGGAATACAATTATTATACTGGTAGGTTAGTTACGTCGATTAAATATAATAATATTCTATTAGAATTGTGTGTGTATTATGTATAATTTGTGTAACTATATGATATTCGAATTCATGTAATTAGGAATATAAACTAACATCAATGATTAAAATTATGTGGGTGCCTTCGTCATTACTAGCTCATTGCTATCCGTAACCTGCTCAGCACGCTATAAATTAATGTGGTCGGGGTTTGGCCTTCATTCCACTGGTGCGAATCGATCGCAGTGTCTGAATCATGGAACACAGATCGTACGATCTGTGTTTCTAAATAGTCGTCGTAAATGTCCGGGATGACGGCATTTGAGCCGTGTATTACATTATCTCTAGCCTTTACGCAAGCCGTGTATTACATTATTTTACAATAAATCAGTGGAGTACTGAGTAAAACGAAATAAAAAAAGTGGTAAAAAAAATGTGCAGCAACAATGCCAATGCCAGGTGTCACGTGCCTTAGCTGCTTCTAGTGTGATAATACAACTAAAAACGTATAGGCTGGGTTACAATCAACTGGATTTAGAAATTAAAATATTTTTTTAACAAGTTACTTAGCACTCGTTTCATTGAAACAATTATGTATGTAGGTAGTTTTTTCTGTATGATTAACTAAAACTGATCGGCGCTTGTGCGCACAGGCAGATAATGTGTTTTTATCGAGAACCTAGTGTTCGCACAAACTTAATTTAGGTTAAGAACACTATTAACCAGAAACTGTATTTAGTTTTGTTGAAATTAAATAAATAAAAATAAATAAATTAAGCATTGTAGCTCAGATTTCAATCAAGTTGATCGAAGTCTAAGTAGGTGTATGACGGTTCGTGTCGCTGAAAAAGATTTCCATTAAAACTTAAAGCTATTATAAACACAGCGAGCGTGATAGGGCTCGGCGGAGGAGGCATCGGCAATAATACAGTTCATTCAGTACATTCTAACGCTCTGAGGTCCGTCAATGCCCCGCCAACGCTGCTGTACCGTTCTATTACGCTCCTTGTGCTAATTAAAAGTTCTTTGAGTTAATAAAAGGTTATAAAGACTACTAGGAGGTTCACTAAAATAAAATTGGTCACGTATCCACCGCTGCGTTTACAGGCGTGCTTAGAGTTGGTAAAGATCGAATGAACTGGAGGTTTGTCTGGATGTGCGGTGCTGGGATCGCCGGTGCTGGGAGGCGGCATCCTGGGCTGAGCATTAAACTTGCGTCAGACTGTGTTGCAGCGCCGTCTCCTCCTGATCGGTCTGATTGCCGGGCGTGAAGTACTGTTGGGGAAAGGCTGTCATTTAGTTCGACTTCTAAACAAGGTTACATCCATGGGATTGCGTTTGTTATAAGAGTAATTCTAGAGGTATATTTCAAAGAGCAATGAAAGGTATCCACCTGCACACAAGAACCGACGGCAAACTGTATAATATAGCTCTACTCAAATCCCGGCGTCATTGTAATGAACTATTTGTCGATAGTCTCTTGTTTGCTGATGATGCAGCATTTGTCGCTTCAACAACTCAAGAGCTCCAAACTATATTAACATTGCAGAAACGTTTAGGCTGTTTTCCATGTCAATAAACGCAAATAAGACTGTGATAATGGCGTAAGGTGACACTGAAAAGCCTGTCATCCTGCTCAACGGTACACCTCTGAAGGTTGTAGATAGCTTCTGTTACCTTGGTTCCTCAGTGTCGAGCAATCTCTTGATTGATGGAGAAATTGGTACCCGCATCGGCAAGGCCTCTACGATGTTTGGGAAGCTTAGCGCAAGAGTATGGGAAAACAAACATCTTTCCAATTGCACAAAAATGTTAGTATATCAAACATGCATCTTGAGTATACTCTTGTACGAAGCTGAAACCTGGACATCGTATGGACTTCCGCATGCTCTGTCTTCGCAAGATATTGGGTTTTACATGGGAGGATAAAATTACGAACGAGGAAGTCCTGAAAACGGCAAAACTACCTAGCATCATGGCTATGCTAAAGCAAAGACGCTTGCGTTGGCTGGGGGATGTCCATCGCATGGACTCTTCTCGTTTGCCAAAACAAATACTCTTGGCAAAAATAGCCAACGCTAAAAGACTTGTCGACCGACCGATGTTGCGTTATAAAGACAGCGTAAAACGCGACATGGCAACTTTCAAAATCCAACATTCTAACTGGGAGAGCCAGGCTGGAGATCGTGACGCCTGGATTAAAACCGTGGCTAGCGGTGTCGTCGCTCATGATGACGCTTGGCTCGACCTTTTAGCACATAAGCGGTCTAAACGTCACGATCGAGCTGCGAACCCTGTACATCTCCGGGGTCTATTTGTAGGAAATGTGGTAGAGGCTGCCACTCCCGCATAGGCCTTTTTAGTCACGAAAAAAAGTGCTCTAACTCTCATTGTTCTGTAGCCTGATGCCACCTAAATCATCTGTAATAGATGGGTAAAAGTCAATGATGATGATGATGATGATGTTTCAAAATATTAAAAATGATTGACAGACGCAGAGAGGTATGAAAACTATTTAGACTATTTTTACCAAAAACTCACATTAGTCTAGGCTTAAACTAGAACAATGGAGTCTATTTTTGTTAAATTATTAAGGTTGTTCCGAGGATTATAACGCATTTCTGTTACAAAACTTATAAGTATTTTAGTTTTTGTACGCAACCACTAACTTTCAATTAAAATAACATTTTGCTAACTTCGACTATGAAATTACCGATGAACGGTGTCACATCCTAAGCATGTTCGACTTTGTTTCTGAGCACTTGGCAGGGCGTGACTGCGTATGTACGAGTCATGATGATGACATGGAGAATAACAAACGTAGCGACAAAAACCATAAAATAAAATCTATGCGGCCTATGTATCAAATTTTAATTGCCTTTCTTATTCATAAATTTCAAACGCTTTCAAACGCTTCCAATCCAATTCCAAGCGTTTGAAATGTGGTGCTGGAGGAGGATGGAGAAGATTAGCTGGATGGAAAAAATAACAAACGAGGAAGTCTTAAAACGAGTAGAAGATAAAAGGACAATAATAACAACAATACAAAATAGAAGAGAGAAAATGTTTGGACATCTTATACGACATGACAGCTTCATAAAGACGATCATAGAAGGAAAGGTAGAAGGAAAGCGAGGCAGGGGAAGACCAAGAATTAGTTATATCAGCCAGATAAAGGAGAAAGTCGCTGTCATGTCGTATAAAGAAGTAAAAGAAACCGGATTAGAGAGAAAAATGGAGGAAACTTCACCATTACACCGACAAGAGCTAGCTCTTAAATAATAAATATATATATTCATAAATAAAAAAGGCAATTAAAATAGGCAGATCGCTTCACGATTTTGCCGATCGCTTTTACCTATCCGCCACCTGTAATTGCCATCCAATCAGCCTCAATACACTTAAATATAGCCTTTAATAAAGTTATTGCACACTACACGTCCGAGCAATTGGAATAAAAGCAAATCGTTGAACAGACTGAATTCCGTCGAGAGCGGACCATGCTTGCAAGTTGATTTGCTGTTCTGAGCTTGCACGTTCTCAATCAGCTCATAGAAAAGTGAAAAGAATACATTATGGAGACCACTGTAATATTCATTTGTGGATTATACAAAGGCGTATGACAGTATGACCCATTTTTTGCTGTATTCGATGCGCTTAATAACTTATGTTAAACCTTCATTATTTATGTATTTATGGAAAACAAATAAACAGACAAGTAAATCTGGATTTAACGACTGAGGAAAAGTGGTTTTGTTGTAATGTTTTTAACATTTGAATAGTGTAGAAAAAAAAACTTTAGAAAATATTAGGAAAATGTTTTCCGCCAATCGAAGTAAGAATGAATATGAGATCAAGCGTTTTTGGGTTTGTAAAATAAGGAATTAAATTATGTATTACCTATAATTTAATTCTTATTTAGGTTACCCTTTTTGACAGACAACGTTTGTCCATAGAGACCAGCAATATTAGCATTCTCAATATAACCTATACCTAACCTACTTGTAAGTACTCAAGTTTTACCTACTTGCGTAATTTAAATAACGTACAGAATACACGACGAATTCAATAAGTTTACTCACTATCTCAGCATTATGTTGGACATCCGTAGAAACCTTACAAACTTGAAAAGCGCATAAAAGGAAAATTGTTAATGAAAGCAGCAGTTCAAGTTTGTACTTACAACAGCATACAAAGGCAAAGACTTTTAACCAAAGTATCACTAAACATAAAACAATAATTTATTATTATACTAGCTGTGTTGCCCGCGATTTCGTACGCGTTAAATTACTTTTATAAGTATCGCACCGTCTGCCCTTTAAAAAGTTCCAATTAAAACTTTGATAGATACCCCATTTCACCTCTTTTTAAGAGTTGTTTTGAAAAATTCTCAAACACCACGGCCATTTATTTTTATTTTATAGTATCCAAACCGAGTTGCAAGCCATTCGCACAGACGCGTCTGTTAAAAAGTTCGTTTAAAAAGATTGACACCCCATTACACCCCTTTTTAAGGTTTGTTTTGATAAATCCTGTAACATGTGCCCATTTATTTAGCATTTACAATATCCGAACCAAGTTTTAAGCAAATCGCACCACGCGTTAAAAAGTTCGATACAATCGTTTTTATCCCTTTTCACCCCTTTAGGGGTTGAATTTCGAAAATCCCGAATTAGTAAATGGTTTAGCTATAAAAAAAAGCTACCTTCCAAATTGCAGCTTTCTAGCTTCAGAGCCAACTCTGATCTCTGCCTACCCCTATGGAAAACAGGCGTGATTTTATGTATGTATAAGTATAGATCTCATTTTGGTTAAGCAACAGTCACTGGTGACAAATAAATAGTTTTCAAAATGTGGTAAAAGGATTGCAAATTCAATGTTTTGTGTGCACTAAACTTACTTTTATATTTCATTAAATATAAAATAAGTCTGTCCTTTTCTTATACTCGTAAATCGAAATAAAAATAAAAAGGACGGCTGAAAATTTGGACCTGATAAACTAAGTTTAGTTTGCTCTTCAAGTGGGAAGAGCCAGTTGAGGACCAAAAAATTTAAAATTTAATTTTAAATATATTTTTTTGTTGCAGGAGGATAAAAAAAAATAAGTAATAAGATTTCCTGAACCAAGTAATAGTGGTAAAAAAATTCAATTGTTTGTGTGGTCCTCGAGAAAACTCTATTAACATTGTTAAAAAGGAGAAAACTCTACTAACATTAACTGATACAAGTGCAATATTATATAAGTATAGAAGTTACAAAACGCAAGATAAACTTCAGTATTTTAGTACGTGTTTTTTTTGTTTTTGTACGTTTATTTTTACTTCTACTTGTTTTTTTTGTAATGTTTGTAATCTTTCTGGTGTCTCGACCTTTATTTTTTATTGTTATTCAGTAGTTATCACTCTTTGTCACTCTTATATATTTATTCTGGTTTTTTGTTTGTTTGTCAGAATATAGTATTCTATGTCCGCAACTGATCTTACGCACCGGTCTCAAAAGGTTCTAACGGAAGACCAGCGCAAGGTACTAACAGTAACCTGCATTGCTGAGTAACCTTTTTGTAACACCATTAATCTTATACATACAAACTTGTTTAATTTAGCTTAATTATTTCTTAACTTTGTTGCTTTGCTGCTGTTACAAATAATTCATTCATAAAACAAATGTTGCGAACAAAACGTACTTACCGTAGGCCGTTTGGAAAACATGAATAAGAGTACCAGTTTTTGTATCATTGTAGGTCAACTAAACCTTCGTTGTTATATAGAGGATCAATAGTAGGTACATTGTTCACCGAGGGGAGAAAGCAAACGATTATTAACGAGATTGTAGTTTGAGGCCTCATACACACGAGTTAAGAATCGCACTTTCTCCTTAGTGATACATAGTGCTTTATACTACACCTGTGAGGAAAATAAAAAAGAAAACTTTATCAATTTATTGAAGTTGTAATTTATGTAATTTTTAAATTAGGTAATGTTCAGAAAAAGCTAATGGCCAGTATCATTTTGCAGTAGATTTTTTGTCTTTTGGCATTATAATATTAAAATAGGTTATCGAGGTTTATTCCCTGTCCTCCGATCGAAACTCCTATTGGTAGGAGGAGCGGGAATATTTTTTCACATTCCTCCTATTGAATGGCTTCGACCAAGGAAGTGTTAAGTTTTTTTTACTACAAAGGTGATTTTAAGTATTATCATCAATATATTACCCAAAATTAAGAAAAAACAACACGTTAACAATGGATTTCCATATATTTTTCACTCCCGCATATTTGTATGACAGTATGTCACACATAATGTTCTCCCCTATTATTGAAGAAATACGAACTGACTTTCCAAACAGGTGTAGTAAAATAACATTTTTACTTTTTGCAACTAATCACTCCGGGCCCAGTTGCGGTGGTTATAATTTTGTTTACCTCTGTTATTGTTACGGGCTGGAAAATCTACAACTTTCTTCAGAATTATATAACATTCAGATCATAGTAGAAAAGGGGAGAAGTACAAACCGGTCGCGAGGTCATTTCGATTGCGTCGAATGTTTCTTGCTGTAACCCTTGTTGGGAGCGCCGGCGAGACATCATGTGACGGTTTCTAACCGCCCTCATCGGTGATCGGCGCGAGGGAGACTCGAAGGGCACGTTTAACTATAATCAAAAGAAACTAAGCATTTCACCAATGCCAATCTTGCATTTTCTATACTGTACGGTTTATTATATTTTAAGATTCGAAATTTACATATTAAAAAAAAGTTAGTTCGTATGAGCTAGTGGCCAACTCTTGTGACGGAGTTTTTAGGCCGCCTAAAGGCCTCCGTCATGGCTTAACGACTTAAAAGCCGGGACCGACAATTTAAAGTGCCCTCTGAAGCACGGAAGCGCTCAGCTCGTAATGCCACTTGCAGTCACCTATCCAAATTGTGACCGCGCACAGGGTTGCTTAAGTTCAACGATCAACCAAGAACGTCTAAGCAAGCTACGCCACGAGTGCTTCAGGAGTGTGTCAATTTACATATTTATTGGGGTCATTTAAATACCCTACTATATAGTTAAATGTTCAGACCAACCAATAATATTTATTAATACTATGCTTACCTCTTTTTTTTATATACGAGGGAATACCGTGAAGGAAGTGAGTTTCGTAATATAATAAAATATACCAACCGAATCAAATCTAACAACTTTTTGTTGTTTGCGAGGTCGCCGAATTATAGTTTCGTCTATTTGTTCCCTGGAATCAAGAAGAGGTGAAAGATTTGCCTGACGTACGCGACGGCGTAAATGAAGATTATCTACAACTTGTTCGGGAGACGTCTTCATGTGGCACTCACAAGTACTTGCATTGTCACTGCCACCCGGCTCGGTCCGAGACTAGTGTTCCAATGAAGAAAAAAAAACAGTTACCCAAAGAAATAGTCAATAACTTAAGGAAATAACATCGATTGACTCCAAGCTATCCGAGCCGAACATCCAAGAAAAAGACATGCTGAGGTGCTGGCAAGCTTCGGTAAGCACTATTTACTTACATATGTGTAGACATTTTAGGCGAACCCGCTAATACACTCAGGAAGCAGAAATACCTATATATACATCGAAATATATATATATTAATACGGTTTTTGTAAGATACAATTGCGGTGTTGCGTGTACGCATTCATGAGATAGGAATAAGTAATGATGATGAAGATGCATATGAAACAGTACCGGAGTAATTACTTATGAAAGCTGTGATGCATCTAAACAGTTACCACGCCACGCCCTATTGCCAATTTATTTTATTCGGTTTTTATAGACCAGAAACCAAAACTAGTAGTACACATTATTTTGATAAATTATTCAAGACCCTAAAGTAAATATTTTACAATGTGAACTATTCAATTCACTCATCAACAAGGAGTAAAGTGAATCCTTATTCGCGGGGTATCTCGCTATCACTTTGAGACAAAACGCCATCAGGATAACTTAAACTTGGAACGGCTTTTGTCTTCGAAAATGCACGATGTCTGTTTTATATAAGACAAACATTAAAAAGCAGAAACAGGAATGCACATAGATAACATCGAAATTGTATATAATAATAAATAAATAAATAAATATTTGAGGACATATCACACAGCACCATCTAGCCCCAAACTAAGCAAAGCTTGTATTATGGGAACCAGATGGCTGATAGAATACATTACATACTTTTTTTTTTGCAAATACATACTTATACTTATAATACATAATACTACAACACCCAGACCCGGAAGAAATATTTGCAGGGCATGCAAAAATTTCTCCCGCAGCGGGAATCGAACCCGCGCCTCATGCGTCTCAGCCGAGCATTCGCCCGCCTCGCCACAGAGGTCGTCATATAGAATTTGAAATAAACTTACTCCAGCGTAGGACCCAGGAGCCGTTCCAGTCTCATTCCATTCGCGTTCTTCGTCCTGGCACTGGCGGCGGGTCGTGCTTTGTGGTTCCTGTGCCTCGTCCACGGGCACAAGCGACTCCCCACGTATAGTCGCCTTCACCGTAATATCGTCCTTAGCAGCGTTAGAATGGTAGTAGGTACAGAACTCAACTATAGCTATAAGGAGTCCTAGGGCCATAGCGCTCAGTAGGATGTAAAATAGGCCAACTATTTCTGTAAGTGTCAGCGTCACCGGCCCTCTAGTTAACTGAAATGCAAAGCTTTCGTTAGACTGATTTTTATTATATATTTAGTGTGTCATAGATTTAGCTTTTTAGTTTAGTCACTAGTTATTATCATCACAAAACCTAAAAATACTGACCAGTGGCATTCTACAATCCGAATTATGAAAATATTTGCGAATGAGTCTATTCATTTCACCTTCTTCTCGTATTGCGATTAAAGCGAGATTAACGCCAGTGCTAGAAAAAAAAGAACAATTTTCGGTTTATTCCAATCTGTCCTACTAACAGTTCGATGATCTAACTGTTTGGACAAAATTTTTCCAAATAGTTAGACTAACTAATCTAACAATTCAATACACAGATTTTATTCCAAAAAGTACTACTATGAACTTTATGGTAGAGTCAAGTAAGAAAGAGGTTTTTATTTTCAATAGGATTTCACTGAGGTATGAGAACATTAGTTATGTCAAAATGATGCTTAATGTCAAGAATGACAGCTTATGAAGCGAGGAAGAGATAAAGGAGAAAATCGCCGTAACGTCGTATAAATAAGTAAAAGAAACCTCATTAGAGAGGGAAAAATGGAGGAAACTTCTTCATTACACCGACAAGAGCTAACTCTTATATAATACTAGCAGCCGCCCGCGTCTTTGCTCACGCAGTACCCAGATAAAAAGTACCCTATGTCCCATTCCAGCACACGTAGGTACCTACTATCCTCATTAGTCATTATAATATAGTGTACGCTAAACGATGACTAAAGTATTGCCATCTCTTACCATTTCATAGTGACAAACAGTGACAGGGCTAACTTTAAGCAATGGCTAACTTTAGCGAACGAATATGAATAATTGGGTATGTAAGTATATTCCGTAGTTTTTGCGTGAAATGTTTTATACTGGGGGGTTACTATGAATTCTTAGAGTAGAGCAGTATTTGAACTGCCCGACTTTTTTGTGCCATTTTGAACCTTATGCAGAACAAATTAGCTTTTTTTTTCGGACGGAATATAATGCTGTGGGTCTCAGATGACCGCTGGCAGCATTACCGGGCTTTGGTGAGCGCAGAGGGCGCGACACCGAGAAAAAAGTTTTTTGTGGCAACTAGCGCAAGGGCACCACTTAGGTACGAACCTCGGCTTGGGCTGTTGCCTGAATGCAGAATCTAACGGCTGCGCCCGGAGGGGGCGAGCGAGAAGAGAAACGTCGACTCCGCCGGCGGAGTCGGTGTGGTGTGATGGTGTCTAGTTGAACCTACGTCGGCGTGATGGCGGGCTCCCCTCCGCGTTAGCGGAGGTGATCTCGTCATCGGGGTCTCCAAGAACGTGTCTTGGCCTACGGAGGGACCTAGGGGCGTCAGGTGGTTTGACGATGGGATAGTCGGGGATCGTGGAGACGAGGGGGTTCGGGTGATGAGGGGCCGCATCATAAAAGCGCCTGGAGGCGAGTTTTATGTGTGCGGCTAGGGACTCTAAACCGAGGTCGCGATGAAGGTCGATGTTGCGCATAAATCTAGGCGCGCCTGTGGCGACGCGAGTAAATTTATTTTGCACCTTCTGGAGTTTTGAGACGTGACAGGAGTGGGCGAACGCCACGGAGGCGTACGTCATGACTGGTTTTATGCAAGTTTTGTAAAGTGTATAGAACAAATAAGCACAAAAAAGTCGAGCATTTCAACTACTGCCCTGCTTTAAGGCCACATAGTAACCCACCTGCAGTGTTAACAGTCCAAAATTTTATTGCAACAATTTTTTTTTAGACGCTAATGAAGGTAGTGTAATATGACATTGACAGTTCCTTTTCCATATGTTTTGTATCATCTATTACTAATCTGTGGCATATTGGTTTTGATATCACTATTATAGCATAAATAAAAAGGAGAAAAAAAAATACTACTGAAAATAAAAACCTCTTTCTTACTTGCTATACCATAAAGTTCATAGTAGTACTTTTTGGAATAAAATCTGTGTGTCCGAATTGTTAGATTAGTTAGTCTAACTATTTGGAAAAAAATTGTCCTAACAGTTAGATCATCGAACTGTTAGTAGGACAGATTGGAATAAACCCAATTTTCATACTAACTATTAAGCATATCAATGAGACAGCTTAATTTGTTATTTCGCAACGCTGATAAGCGTACAATTTGCGATTGCAGTATTACGTAAAATGCATAATTTAAGACCTCTCAAAATCTAAAAAAATCTCATACATTATCGTGTTCAGTTTTACACTGTTACTGTTTAAGTTATAGTATATTAAGAGAGCGGTACGTTAATGATGTAGAATGAGTTTTCTCCAGAAAAGTTATGCTTTGCATTTTAGTAGATGATTAGGAAACGCTTTGATAGGTAAGCATCAGCTAAACAACATTCTGATAAGTAAAACGTTTCCATTTAATCTTGCATATGGACCAGGCACACGATGCCTTGCGGCGTAGTAATTTCGACGCGTTGGGTGTAATAGAATTTGACGCCTCGCCTGGAGAGCCATCGTAGGCCATACCAACAATTATTACCGCACCTTTACACCGGTCAACACGTCGCAAAGCATCTTATGGTCCAAGAACCAACAAGTAGTTATGGGCTTATATTAATACACAATTCCTGACTGATGCAAATGCGGGATAGAAAAACATATTTGCGATTTTCGCAAATATGTTTTTCTATCGCTTTATCTATTGCTTTTGAAACCTTAGATTTTGTTATTATATTGTTGTTTGTTATGGAAACAGGATCAATATGTTTCAGGTAACAAACAACAATAAAGGCAATGTAAAAAAATATAACCAACCTACGATAGGCAAGTGTTATTATACTTATAACCAATCAGCAATTCAAGTAATTCTTGGTCATTAGCTAGGAAGCTCCAACGTCAGAAACAGTCATTGGACGGTAAGTTGTACATTTACCTTTAATAAAATAAATAAAAACTTACCGAAGATCAGATCCTCTCGGGAATGCCACAGCAAAGTCCAATATTCCGGGATCGAGAACTGTAACGAGCATCTCGCAGCGGGTTGGAGGGTTTACGTAGTCTTTCGGCTTGGACATGAAGCTAGTGACTAAAGGCTCTGCATTACCGTATATTTCACCGTCAACAATAATATCCTTTTTTATACCGGCCTGTATATCCTAAAAATTACGTCGATGAGTGACTGATTATGATAAAGCATGTAGAACATACAACTAGTTTAAAATAAGTATTTGCTCAATGTAAAATGGTTGTTTTATTATTACAAATAACTGACGTTATTACCATCCCGTGCAATCCAAAAACATTTTTTAAAGTTCCCGTTCACCTAAAGAATCTACTGCATATGTTCCTAAGAAAAAAAATGCTGTTTAAGTTTCAACTTAGAATATTGACATAACGGTTAAGGTGATCAAGTTAAGCCTCGAATATCGATTTAGTAAAATAATAGCAAAACTGATTACATGCCAAAAGCATGAACATCGTTTGACAGAGTTGACCTAAATTGCAATTTTCGGTCACAGCACGCAATATATAATGAAAATTGCGTTTATTATTCCTAAATTGTTTCAACGTAAAGTGGGTATGGATATAAGTTTTTCCAGCAGTCCTAAACAAGTCCATATCGATGGTAGTTGGACGGGAATTGCATTACTAAAAAAATAGAAAACAAAGTTGGTTTCACAAAAAAAAACTTCGGTTCCTACAGTTACCATTTCTCCTATGGTTTCGATAGTTTCGATTTTTCCCATGTAAAAGTGTCCCAGTAAAAAAATATACACTGTGTAGGTATTGACCTAATCCATCGTATCGACTATAAGTGAATAGAGCTTTCTATAAGGTTTATTAACACTTTTTCAATACCGTGACCTGTTTTATAAATAATTATAATCAAGCTTTGAAGTACATAGTTATTTTGATGTTCTTCTTATTACCGTGCGTGGCCTGACATATGCTTGACAATTTATATTTTCTATCTGGCATAGTTCTGCTAACAATTTTTTGTCGAATTAGTTGAATTACCTCAGGGCAGTGAGCTAATCGGTTGTAGACAGGTAGCATTGGGGACTCCATGCCATTTAACGTGAGTTGGGATGCCAAATAAGCTGTGTACGAGCACGTCACAATCAGAGCAAAGAACCACCACACTGTACTAACAATCCTCCCAGCAAGGGCCCTAAAAACATCATAAAATCAATTCGTTACACTTACACGTATCTTTTAAATAGAAGTGAACACGCGTTCTATTTAAAAATAATTTATCTTGACTGACCTTGGGACAGATGCGCTACCCTGCTGAAAGAACGCACCGAGAGCGTACCAGAGTGAGTTGAAGAAACCGAATTCGTTTGTCTCTTGAGACTGAAACAGTAAGACTTTTATTTAAGGTGTAAATATACGTATTTAAATCAAAATGTAGTGCTCGTTTGCATTTGATGCAAAAAGCAACGTTACATAATATAAAACACAAAACATACCTCTGTAACCGGAGCTTCGTCTCCATCCTGTGATTGAGCTGTATCCGTTACGGCAACAACTCTCCTTTCCGTTGGCGATAAACAGGAGACTAAAAACATAACGATACTGACGAGTATGACGCTACCTCCAAGTAAATACTGAAAAATAAATGGTTGATATAAAATATGGAAAAAAGCTTGCATATTTTCTAGTGCTAACGAATATCTTTAACAGGTTGAGAGATACCACCCACCACCACGTTCCAACTGGACCTTAATAGACCATTACGTCGCGCGCCATACTTTGAACATTACGCTTTGTTTTATTGTGCCAGGACGGTGACAGCCCATTTTTGTATCGAGGTAGTGAGCGGAGACCCCAAGCTGCAATTGCATGATTTCAATAGAATCCACTTCATCATGTGCATTTCATTTCGTTGTCATTTCTCACTAAATAGGTCTACTGAATAGGATGACATGACAGTTATTGCTGAAATTTACTACAATTTGCTATGCCATAAAAGCTACCGAAATTTTATTCGGCGAACGGCCACGGAATATACTCCGCACATCTCGTGTTATTATATTTTTCTACGTGAACAACTTCGTATACATACCCAAGTCTCCTTTGCAAGTGGTTTGAGAAAGCCGAAAATTGTTACTGATTCCTCTTTCATAGTTATAGGAGCCATCCGGTTAAATGAAAGGAAAGGCTTTGAAAAATCCACAACAGTTTCTCTCCAGGCTGTCACTATAAGCGGCGCTACCACCATATCGGCCTCCTGGAAACATCAATCTAATGTATGGACTGGAGGTCCTAATTCAACAACACATCATTATGCTTGAAATGTTTATGAATGGCTCTGTGGTACTTTTTTAGAGTTTCGAGTACCAGAGAAAGCATAAAATTAAGAAATGAATAAATTCAATAGTTCCGCTAAGTCCGTCTATGCGACCATCCTTCTATCCTGTCATGAGGGACAACAATGGAGTCACCTCTTTAAAAACAAATATAGAAGGTCTAGTTAAAGTATAAATCAATCAATACTAAGTGGCTACCTAATTCACTGATGCGTAACTGCAGTGGGATCAATAATTAATTCCATGCAACAGTAATGAAGGTACTGTTGACAACAAAAGTGATCCATTAAGTCAGTTTTATGGGCTATAGTTGTATAACAAAATTATCTCTCTAGAGATTTACTTACGAGCTTTATATAATGACTAGGTGCAAGTATTTTATAAGCGTAAAAATCGTTGTTATCTATTAGCGTTTTGTTGTTGACTGTACAAAGAAGCATTAAATTAATGAATCCCGGGATACGATATTGGATTTTGCATAGTACGTAATTGTGATATTGATAGTGGAGCAAAGAATAAAAGAAATTATATTATTATTTCTACGACACAATTAACAGAACTATTTTAATAAATGAATAATTTGTGGACATTTCATACAGCGCCAACTAGCCCTAAACTATGCAAAGCTTTTACTATGGGAACCATATGGCTAATAGAATATTTGTAGGTATTTATACTTTGTTTTGTAAATACATACTTATAATACATAATAGTACTATATTACGTCACTCAATAAGTCTCCGGTCTGACACATATATGGCAACACTGTTGGCAGATCCTTATGATTTCTGGATAGTACCAACATTCGAACGATATGTGTCAAAATTTTATGACATTTTGACAGTTAGTTTACAAATTACCGCGGTTTTAATGACAGCAGTTTTGTAATTTTCAAAACAATGGATAAAAAAGAATTTCGTGTGTTAATTAAACATTGCTTTTTGATGGGGAAAAACACCGTTGAAGCCAAAAAGTGGCTTGATAAGCGTTATGGAGACACTGCACCAGGGAAATCAACTATTATTGACTGGTATGCTGAATTTAAACGCGGTCGTATCAACACCGATGACGCTGAACGCTCTGGTCGCCCAAAATCGGCAGTTGTTCCGGAAAACATAAAAAAAGTTCACAAAATAGTTTTCAAAAACCGTAAAGTGAAGTTGCGTGAGATAGCTGACACCCTAAAGATATCAGAAGGCAGTGTGTTTGCAATTTTACACGAAAATTTAAGCATGCGGAAGTTGCTTTCAAAGTGGGTGCCGCGTTTGCTCACACCGGACCAAAAACAACAACGGGTAGTCGATTCAGAGCGATGTTTGGAGCTATTTAATCGAGATAAAAAGGATTTCTTGCGTCGGTATGTGACAATGGATGAAACATGGATCCATTACTACACTCCTGAATCAAAAAGATCGTCAGCTGAATGGACAGCAGCCGGTGAAAGTCGTCCAAAGCAACCAAAAACTCAAAAGTCAGCTGGCAAGGTTATGGCATCCGTATTTTGGGATGCGCATGGTATTTTGTTTGTAGACTATCTTGCGAAGGGTAAAACTATCAACAGCGATTATTATATGGCATTATTAGAACGATTGAGAGTAGAAATCGAGAAAAAACGCCCTCACATGCAAAAGAAAAAAGTGCTGTTCCACCAAGACAATGCCCCCTGTCACAAGTCGATGAAAACAATGGTTAAATTGAATGAATTAGGCTTTGAATTGCTTGCTCACCCACCGTACTCACCAGATCTGGCCCCCAGCGACTACTGGCTTTTTGCAGACATCAAAAAGATGCTCCAGGGAAAGAAATTTGGCTCAAATGAAGAAGTGATAGCCGAAACTGAGGCCTATTTTGAGAGCAAAGACAAATCGTTCTATAAAAAAGGCATCGAAAAATTAGAGGAGCGTTGGAATCAATGTATCACTCTTGAAGGAGAGTATGTCGATGAATAAAGTCTAATTTCTAAAAAAAAAATTGTTTTACTTAGTTAGACCGGAGACTTATTGAGTGACGTGTTACAACACCCAGACCCAGACCCGTAAGAAATATTTGCATATCTTATAAGAACCTTTGTCCTGACTGACTGACTGACAGACAACGCACAGCCTAAACCACTGGACGTAGAGACTTGAAATTTTCAGTGTAGGTAAACCTTTGTACGTAGGGGTGTACTAAGAAGTGATTTTTCAAAATTCTACCTCTAAAGGGGTGAAAAGGGATGAAAACCTGGAATCAATTTTTGGTCTAAAACTGCACATAATCTATATCAAATTAAAGAGCCGATTTTTCTCATTTAGTTCATGTTATAGTTACCTGTAAATTCTTTATTTTTGGCATGTTTTTCATGGCATGGCATCTTTTATTTTGACATATGACAGTGATGATACCAAAGATTAGTAATAGATGATACAAAACATATGGAAAAGGAACTGTTAATGTCAAATTACACTACATTCATTAGCGGCTAAAAAAAAAATTGTTGCTATAATATTTTGGACTGCTAACACTGCAGGTGGGTTACTATGTGGTCTTAAAGCAGGGCAGTAGTTGAACTGCTCGACTTTTTTGAGCTTAGTAGGTACCTACGTGTGCTGGAATGGGACATAGGGTACTTTTTATCTGGGTACCGCGTGAGCGAAGCCGCGGGCGGCTGCTAGTAATTATATACAAATAAAAACATAATTCCCGTAGCGGGAGTCGAAACCACGCCTCTTGCGTCTGAGCCGAGCACTCGCCCGCTTCGCCACCGAGGTTGTCAATTACTCGTGAAAGCATCAAAGCTCGAGGTGAATTTTATAGGGATCAAAACATTTCGGTAGGTACGATAAAATCAGGGGAGAAAAGCGTATGCCAAAATATACAGTAAAATACATACCTTTATTATAATTTTTTCACTACTATTACGTGCGTAACTTATAGATGTTGCGATTAAGGGAGCCTGAGATTTATGTTCCGCAAGTTTTTTCGCCAGATATAATAATATTTACCTCAAGTCACAGAATACTTGATAGTTCGAGGTCACGTTTATAGAGGATGTTTTTTCATAGAGGTCGAGTTTCAAAGGACCTTCTAGGAATGCTTCAGTACCATTTCCTCGTGAGTAAAATTCCAACTTCAGTTAGTGTATTCTACTATACCAAATTGAGTAGGTATTTGGTCTTTTCTTCTTCCTTAAAAAGTAGTCTATGATCTATAGTTCACGAACTAATATTATCGCGAATTTTTGTAAGGATGTTTGTATGTTTGTGCCTATCAAAAGTAATGTCTGAACGGATTTTTTTTTAAAATAGCCATAATAGTTGGTGACCTGATAACATAATATTTTTTTCTGAAAATCGAGGGCGAATTGCTATTAAGCAAAGTTTAAGTTAAGTAATGTTTATAAGTAAGGTCGTTATGTTTATTCCTTATTAATCTACTACCTTACTGATTAATGCAAAGTAAACCGCCAACTTTTGGTGAGCTTTAACTAACACTGCAAAGTTGTACTACAAGTTGTTATTGGCAATTATAAATTCATTATTCACGGTTAACTATTACAATAAATGCAAATCATTTATAAATTGGGTGAATAAAATGTTCACATTAATAATCTTATGCTGTAAATAATTATGAAAACATTATAAACTTTTATGGTCTTGGATGAATAGGCAATTTAAGTTTTTTTCAGTTTTATTAACTAACTGAGTTTAAAACGGGTTTTACTAATTTTAAGAATGTACGTAATTACTAATCATTTTGGTTAGTTACAATATGGGATGACTGTTTTTAAACAATTAGTTTTTGAAGAAATACCTCTATCGGCCTAACTTATTAACCTTCCTATAGATGAATTTTACTTTTAACGTTTCTTGGTCCTCACGAAACAGGCTTGGCCTAGTATGAGGTCCGTTGTAAACTCCTAACCACAAAAAATACCTATCAGCATTTTATTCAGATATCTCTGTACAGTTAGTTATTGTGTGTTTGTTGAAAATAAATTTATTGTGTATTTTCTATTTGTATTTGTAACGTCTCTCAGAATATGGGCGATCTTACCCAACACTATTTATTGACATCCTTCTAAAATATATGAGTTTATTTTTAATAAAACCGTTCACGTTGTTGGCTCAATATTGTCAACAATACAGCTCCGTAGGATACGCCGGTAACATATCAATTGGGTCTGACTGTTTACTAAGCCAAATAAATTCCCCGTCGATATAGGATTCAAAAATGTCATAGCACAAAAATTTCCAAGAGTATTTACATACATACATAAAATCACGCCTGTTTCCCGTAGGGGTAGGCAGATATCACGGATCGCCATTTGCTACGATCCCGACATACTTCTTTCGCTTCATTCACTCTCATTACATTCCTCATGCATGCTCGTCGGTTAAGGGTACTCTTGACCTGGCCCTTTTTCAAAACGTCGCCAATTTGGTCGAGGGACGTGCGCCGAGGTCTTCTCCTTCTCAAAAGTATTTAATCTACAATAAATACTCCTGGAAGTTTTTATGCTTATTAAAAGACACAAAAAATATAAAAAGAACGTTTATACTTTAATATTTATTGCCACATACCATAGACAAATTGAACGAAGCTGAATGTGAGTGAACACAGGCAACTGTCATTCTGATAAGCTATGCCATAGTTGCTAGATGTTATCTGGGTCCTGGTGGATTAAGTTGGCACAGAATAATACCCTTTCATTTACTCCCGCGGATGTTGAAAAAGGCGACTAAGGGAATATGTAGAATACGTATTCCCTCGGTCTACGGCTCATTTGTCTTAGATTCTGTTTCATTTTTAGGACGTTAAATATTATCATAACTCGCGCTTACTTAGTCATATTTAACTTATTTCCGATTAGTTATCATGCTATAAATACTCAGAAACTAAGAAAGTTTTGCTCATCAATCCGGATACTCTTTTGTCGCTAAACTATTGTTGAGAATTGTCGATATATTTGATTTTGCAATACTAGGATTTCTGGAATACTGCTGAAGGGAGTTAAATTAGTACTAATTTAATTAAAAACTGTAATCTGTGTAATTGTAGTAAGTCCGCATTATGCATTGCGGATGTGCGAATCATTGCACCACGACCATCAGGATTCATGCATTATTCGATATTGCAAAATGGATATCAACATTTTATTTAAGTATTTTACGAATTTACACGGTCTATTTTCTCAGGAAATGAACTCAAGGGACTCAAATCGCATTCGTGTGATTTTAAGTTTATTATTTAGGTATTACGTCCATTCTTGTTTGTAACGTAATTTGTTTCAACAAGGGCACTTAAAAAATCTATGAGGAGCTGCATGTTGGTATAACATGAAACTAGGCTAAGATTGTCTACACAGTTTGATATTAACTAGATATACGTATAAATAAAAAACGTTTCCAAGTACAGTAGAAAGGATGATAGGATATTTACGTATTAAGTCGTACCAAGTGGTAGTTAAATATGTTTTTAAAAGTTTGCGAAAATATTACAGTTGCTCACGCTCATAATCAAGATTTTTTGATTTATCCTGATTTACGTTTTACATGTCGACCTAAATAAAATTTCAACAGCAGTAGTAACTATTCATTCTAAGATTATGAATTACGTAGTAATTTTTGTTACTACGTAATAAAAATGCAATGCGGCCAACGTCTTGGGTCAGCGTCATCTATAGACCGTTTGAAATGGCCTTCAGGTCATTTGACTGTTTATTTTGTATTTTGTAAATTATATTATTTGTAAGTTTCTTTCTGTAAATGAATGTTGTTCATTTTTATAAAAAATACTACGTCGTCCATAGTCTTAGAACATAACTTGAAAATTCTCTAACTGAAACGGTTTTACCTTTATTTTTTGTAAATGCTCGTTTTACGAGATTGTGACATGCAAATCATTTCAGCCGATGATGGCGTGATTAGTAGGTGCCAACATCTAAACATTATCACACAGTATCTCTCGTAAAATTGACATGAAATACAAGTAGCAGGACAAAGTTAATGCATGGGACTGGCAAATGAAGGTACAAGAACGTATTGAGCGGTGGTGATCGCTATTTATCCAGCAACATAACAATAGGGTAGAGTATTTAGTCCGATTGTAGTATCCAATATTTAGGCTTTGAGGTCGTATATGTGATTTACATGTCTGTCTCAAAATAAATGTTTGTAGAGGTAATAGAATGACTCACCTTGCGAACAAGTTCTCCAATCATGCCGTCCCAACCTCCGATCATATTCGGGTTCGCTTCGCCAAACTTTCCATCGGCCGACAGGCGGAACTGAACTGTCAAATCGAAATGATTAATTTATTATATTTGATCAATGAGGAAATCAATAACATACTTCGTTTTACCATGTCATTGCCATTTTATAAATCGAAAGTATTTAAATTATACTCCATCCAATCCTTTATTTCACTTCTGACAGTGAGTTAATATACATTTTTGCGATGTCCTAAAATGTTACCAATTTCGATTTCTTATAACCATCGACTTTACTTACAAAGAAGTCTTGATCGATTTAAGACGTTGATATTTTATTTTTGCTAAACATTGTGTATTATCTTATAAAATCTTAGAACAAAACAAAACAAAATAAGTAGTCTATTTATGCATCAACTCTTATCAGTTTTATGCTGTTTACTTTTGAACTATAAGCCCGATCTCAAAATGCAATAGAATAATATTTGCTCAGTTTTGATATAGGAAACGAATGGCATTATCAAATGTCATGCGAATACATTAAAGGCCTCGCCAAACAGAAAGCGTAATTAGCGCGCGTCAAGGCGCTAAAGTGTCCTGGACTAGCGCCACGTTATAGCGTTGCGTTGTGTCGTACTGAACAGGCTATAATCTGTCAAACAGCGCTAGCGCGCTACCATTACGCGACGCTCTAGCGCCGTGTCATGACGTCGCGTAGTATTTTATTCCAGAATTTTATTTAGCGCCGGGTGTGTTCTTCGTAAATGATTAGTCAAAATGACTGAAAAGTTAATAGAATTTGTTATTTATTTATCTATTTTTAGTTTTTTTTATCCATTTTTAACGATCTTCATGTGATAAACGTTCCCGGCACAAACGATGATATTCTCTAAATTCTTTCCTCTTCTTATTGTCATT
Organism: Scotopteryx bipunctaria; assembly: GCA_949320045.1. Lineage (NCBI taxonomy): Eukaryota > Metazoa > Arthropoda > Insecta > Lepidoptera > Geometridae > Scotopteryx > Scotopteryx bipunctaria. Next base: position 10,854,083 of record OX439440.1, read on the forward strand.
ATCTTATTATCATGCACCCATATCAGCTTCCTTAGCGAACTTGATAACGTGTAAAGCAGCAACAAATCCTCTTCATCCAAGTCGCTGGAGATCGTGACATGTGTTAGCATCCCTGTAGTCTGTGATCGTGACCAAGTAGTAGTATTCTGTTATCGTGACGGACGACTGCTGAATAGCGTCGAAGCTGTCACACACAAAGTACGCGACGTTACGTCACTTCAGCGCTAGCGCCTTGACGCGCGCTAATTACGCTTTCTGTTTGACGAGGCCTTAAGTCCCACCACTTGGTATAAAACGCATTAATGACATAATTTTATTTGGAGTGTAATTTTTTTCAAAAACCTTTTATTTGTTATGCAGAGTCTAAAAATTATAAGCTACCATCCCCAGCTCACATGGCTTACCTCAAATTACACGGAAGTTGGTACTCCTTCGTAAATTTATATAAAAAATTGAGCTACGTCAATAAAAAAAAAATCCGATGTTATACCGAACGCGACATCGACGCGCTGTCAATCCTTATCGCCTCTGCAATTAGTGTGAGTGTGGATCGTCGAATTTCGCGATAGGTTGTTATCACAATATTGTTTACGTTTTTATCTACCTTTACTTGTTGTATGCTTACTTTTATCTGTTGTTTTATTTTTAGTCCTACGTAGTAAAATGAAAGTCAAGTGCAGTGAAGTGAGTGCCGCGAGAGGACTACGTCAGTTCTGTGACTACGTGGTCTCTACGTCCGTGGAGGAGGACTACGTGGACTCTACGTGAGTGAGGAGGACTACGTCGGAAACGAGCACCCTGTAAACGCTACATCAGTGTGTGGTGTCTTCAATAAACGTCATCTCAGAAGACCAGTCGTTTCCTTCCAATCCCGTACCCACTCCCGTCACAGTATGTTATCAGTAGTCCGGCAAATTACTTTGGTGCCCGAACTGGTAAGATATTTTCCGTCCAGTATTATGTTAAGTTGATCGTGGGAAAACATTTTGATAGTTAAGGCGAGGTGGGCGTCACTGATAAGATTCGTAGAGATATTAAAATTAAGCGGTCAAAACTTTCGAGGACAACATAAGCACTAATCAATTTGTTATTAAGTAAATCAGTTGGGGTGACTGAGGCCTTGTGTTATTTTATTTGAACGTTGTATAACGATAGAACGTGACGTAAAAGGTTGTATTACGCTAATTAATTATTATTTATTTTTGTGAAATCTTTAAGATGCATTTTAAGGCATTTAATGATTTTATTGGGTAATAAATAGGATACATAAATATGATTAGGCAGTTTATATATTTATTTTACCACGCATTTTGAAGTTTACTTTAAAAATCATGGAACATTTACGTGCTCAAGCATTCCGCTCTCAGCTGTCAAAAGTAAAATAAAGGATTGAACGGAGTACAGCTGAAAATATGAAGAAATGTAAGTTACTTACGTCTTAAATCTAAATGGTAAATACAAAACACTTTATAAGATATCTTATTTTATTAGATCTAAGTGGAAACTTACTTTTGATTTGAAGTTTTTCTGCGATCAGTTCTGCTAATTCAGCGCAAAATCCACGGTAAACGACTTCGGAGCCCTCATGAAATTCGCTTTGAAGTTTGCTGGTCATGAAGTATGGGGGCTCTTCGATGGACACCACAGTATACGTCTTAGTGCGATCATATTTTCCGGAATCGAGCCCATTCACTTTGCGAACTGGTCGGAATCCCTTATCGTCATACCAGGTACCAATCTTTCAGAACAGAAAAGAATTATTAACTATAAATAAATAAATATTTGTGGACATTTCACACAGCGTCATCTAGCCCCAAACTAAGCAAAGCTTGTACTATGGGCACCAGATGGCTGATAGAATACTTATATACTTTTTTTGTAAATACTTACTTATATAATACTACAACACATAGGTGTTGTTGGTGGTTCCGGGTCTAGACCCGGAAGAAATATTTGCAGAACATACAAACAAATTTTCCCGTAGCGGGAATCGAACCCGCGGCTCTCAGCCGAGCACTTGCCCGATACGCCACCGAGGTCATCAATTAACAATACAATTGACTGATTTCGATGAACAAACAGTTTATCTAAACTAACAATTATAATGTAATCATCAGGTAAATAAATATTTAATTATAATTTAACAATTTGACGTCCAGTAATGTTTGTTCACTCTTGTCATTATTTTGTCATATTGAAACTATATTAATGTATAACTACGAGGACATGTATATCCTCGTAGTCATACTGGTATGACTAACTAGTATGACCACGAGGAAACAGCGATATTATGCATACCTTTATCAAATTACCATCGGGAGTATTCCGAACAACAACCAATGAGAAATTCTTCCTGACTCCTGAGCTCGAAAATCTGATCTTCCCACTGAGTCCTTCAACTTGAGTCTGCAGAAATGCAAATATAAACGTAAAATTCACGCTACAAAGTGACTTTGCGAAAAATCTCATCTTTCGCATTTTCTCGGCAATTTGGTCAGTTAGCGGATACGGGGGTTAATTACACGTCACCTAGCGACACCTAATTAATCGGACCGGAAGGTTCAAAAGTGCGCCCTCTTTACTCACCGATGTAAAAGATAGAACCCCTATTTTATACCTGCATTCTAATAATTTAGCTAATTTTCGCTGGAATTACGTAGTGTGCTATGTAGAACAATGGAGCTGGTGTATCTATTTGAGATAAGGTAAAAGTTGCCGCGTCAGCGACAGACGGGCAGGCTATGGTGCGGAATTTGATGTGGGGTAAGTGCTATTAGCGACGTTCCGGCGCGGCTAACTACACATGTTGGCCATCAGAGCTTGCAGCTCTTCTCATCCTTTCACGATTTATGTTCTCACAGAGAGGAAACTCGACTTATGGTCGAGATGTCATTCCTTTTTCCTTTAAAGCTTTACACGCCCTTCATTTTAACTACTTTATATTTTTAAGCTCAATATTTTAGATTTTATATTACTTTTTAGGGTTCCGTACCCAAAGGGTGCCAACGGGACAATATTACTAAGAATCCGCTGTCCGTCCGTCTCAGCGTGAGTATTTCTATTGCCGCTATAAAAAAAAAAATGAGGATCCCATACAAGAAAAAAAAAATTTAACGTTCATAATCGATCATCGAATCTACATATTTAAAAAGTAGATACATACAGTAAAAGTCATATTAAAAAGTACATGTAGGAGAGACCGGGGCAAAATGGGATGGTTAAGAGAAAAAATAGGAAAATGACACTGCTTATTAGAAAAGCTACTACTCAGATAGCAACATTTATGAATTAACTATTTACAGGGTGGAAAAATCAATGGGCCCTGAAGGGAAAATGACTTTAAATCCTTAAGATAGATTATTTACTTAAAGGAAACATTCTTTTATAAAAAAAAACAAACTGCATTCAAAGATTTTCTAAAATTCGCTTGCCACACCCGGGAATCGAACCAGGAAAAAATAAATAAAAAAATCCTCGTTATTTTATTCTACTAATCGATAGGATCAATGTTCAGAATAAATCTCTCTAATAATCATTTGGTTTTAGAAATAAAAAAGATCATGGAATTTAACGTTAATTTTATTTTATCATCAATTTTATTACCGGCATGTTGTAGAACCTAAAGTCGGCGGTTCACTCGCGTGTACAAGACGCGCACACTAGCACATTTCCCATCTTGCCCCGAACCTCCTTTAGCCCCGATCTCCCCTACTACGTATGTAACTCATCGTATGCAAATTCAACTCGCACTTGACCGGTCTGATAAGATTTATACGATGCATTGTGTGTAGAAAGATGATGTTTTGTTTTTATTTTTATTCTTTACTATTCAGCTTCGATAATGCAATATTTAAATTCCCCTGGGAATTACTAATTATTTTTTACTGATAACTCAGTCTAGATTCAAAGTAATTGCGGTTAAAATACAGAATATATTTACTAATAAGAATTAGACTGAAAGATCTTGACGAAGGCTACCCTGATAGATTTATAGATGCTAGTAGATACCTTTATTGGAGATTGGCTGCTTTTCTGCCTAAATACGGATCATGTCAGTGTTAGTTGCACGAATGACTTGTGTACAAGCTTTAGCACTCAATGTTTACCGTTATCTAGTTTAGAGTGTGATCATCTATTTTCATTTTGATTTCTCTATTCGACAGATCTCGTGGTTAGCTATTTAGAATTTTTCTAGTGCAATATTTTGAATTAGAAATAGTATTATGTATTCCACTTTTAGGTAAAACTAGGTACTTTTCTTTTAGTTAATTTATCGATAAGTGGAGAAAAATATTGATTTCTATTTAGGTAATTGTTTTATAAGAGATTATTATTAATACTTACGTATCAATACGAGATAGTGTCTCATACAGAGTGATCAGAGCACAAACATTATATAAGATGTAAGTGGATCGGGGACATTGTAGGCAGCCGGTTGTTGGTTAATTAATTTAATATCATGATAGTGTTAGCACAGACCTCCACGTAAGCACAAGAACACGCTCCATGATGCCATTAGGACGACAAATTGAATATGGTGTAAACCATTTGTCCAAGTCAAAAGTTATTGACGTTTGCCACTTACATTGAATTCTATTTAACACCAGGAGACTCTGAAAACTGCGCATGAATAACGAAACATTCGCACGCACTCGTAATTGAATGTTTGAATTGGCATCGATCATTCGCACTAGGCAGCGGAGAATCAAAATGGGCCAAGGGAATTGAGGTTAGTAATTTTTAGTTGACCCAAAATTTTAAGGGAGAATGCTGGCTTCAGTATTCCTAGATAGAAAATTATTAAACGATAACATGGCCCACTCTACTCCAATCTGCTGGCTTCATAGTGTTAACTGTAATTGCAAAACTTACGAGTTGAGTTTCAATTGTTATGAGATAATGGTAGAACATTACATAGCGGAAGCGTGTGCCATGCTTCGATTGAAAAACTCTCTTTTACTAGAAATACCTCTTGCCACTCTGTGTTGTAGAGTAATCATTGGATGGCACTTAAAATGTTACAATGTTGACACACCTACAATTAATTCTACTCACCTTTCTCATAAAGTCTGCTATTTCATCCCCGTATTTCAACGGGATAGGTTCTTGGGTATCGCAGTTCAAGAATCGGTATTTGTTGGTTTTGTTCATGAGATTTTCTATAATGTAGGGTTTATATTTGAGGATCTGTTGGAAAGCTTCGACTGTGGTATGCAAGGTGTCGTACATCAATGCGCCTTCAGCCTGTTGAACATTGAACTGTCAATAGATCGAAGGGTTTCTTTGACGTGATTGTGTGAAAATAATTTCAATAAGTGCAGCAAGTAGGTGAAATTATTACCAGGAAAGAAATACAGAGAAATAGTTAAGATATGATCTTAAGAAAGACGAAAGACTGTTTTCTTCAGAAAATACCATATGAGTATGAAATAAACTTAACCTGACATACTCAATATAAAAACGCGTTCCATGGATATTATAGGACCCGGCTCAGATCGACATTCCCTAGAGGACTTTTACTTGAAAGATTCTCAGATGTATTCTATTGATGTTTCGGAATTGAACCCTTGGCGAGCAGGTATGTAGTGAACGGATTGAAAGCAATAATACTTGGTGTAAGTGACATGATTTTGCTGCCTTTTTAAAAGCTTTTATTTAACTTGCAATGTTTGTTTGTTAAGGTCAAATCTTGCAATTGAATATTAAAGCAGTTATCTGCAACCGATTGAGCTGAAATACTGCATACACGTTTAGTTAGGATGCATTATGATGGTTATCTAAGTACCAAGGTTTCAATAATAGCTAGGTAATTATTAACATTGGAGTTCCATGAATTAACTAGTTTCTGTTAGGACATAATTGGTTCACTCAGTTAGGAAACAGACTGAAAAAAATAAATATCAGATTTTATTGTGATTTTGATAATAACATTGCGATTTTTAGATTTTTTAATAAGCTCTTACCGGAATTGAATCCAATTTGAAAGTATTAAAGAAATCTTTCACAAATTTTCTTGATGTATCCACCAATCTGAACCCAGTCATGTTAATGGTGCTGTATTCACCGACATCCATGTCCCAACGTTCATCCAGTACCTGTTTAAAATGAACCCATGTCACATTCATTATAATTAAGTGAATTAATAACTTGAAAAAGGTGTATCCATCTTGGGACTTTGAATCAGGAGTGGCTGTAAGTTTTTTACGATAACTTTTGACTCTGCCCGCGGTCATTATTGATACGGGCATGATAATATGTATAAATATTTAAATAAATATTTGTTTAAATATTTGTGGACATTTCACACAGCGCCATCTAGCCCTAAACTAAGCAAAGCTTGTAGTATTACGGCATCAGATTGCTGATATAAGACTTAAATACGTACTTTTTTTTTGGAAATACCTACTTATAATACATTATACTACAATACCCAGACCTGGAAGAAATATTTGCAGAACATTTCTCTCGTAGCGGGAATCGAACTCGTCCGCCACGCCACCGACGTCGTCGTATGTATCTAAATAAGGTGTGATTCAGCAGCAAACAGATATTTGAAAGATCCGATTTTGTAGGGCTGCAGTTATACAATTACAACAACGTACAAAATGACGATATGAAATATTTTAGTGTCTGTTACAAATTGTAGGTTCTAGGGAAATACAATCAACTTATAAAGAAACTTACCAATCCGCTAAACAGGTAGTGGTAGTTCCTGCGGCCGAGTTGAAGATCGTGAACGTGTGATATTATAGTCTCCTTAGCGACTGCCGTGCTGCAGTCGAGGATAATGTATTTGTTGCTCCAACGGTCAACTTTTTCAAGCTGCCTCAAGAAGGTGATAGCGTCCTTTCCATTGTCTATTTTTTTCACATTAGCGATTCTGAAGTATGACGTCATGCCTGGGATGAGACTCTTGTATAGCTCTTGCAGTCTCAGTAATCCTACGAACACAAATCATTTGAAATTCAAACCACGTAACGGCCATAATATTGGCTCATTTTAACACCAAGATTAAAAGTGCCGCTGCCTATAAAATTAGTTTTTAATAGGTTTATGAATGTATTGTACGGTATTTTCCATAGAATTTTTCATCTATCTACATTTAGTTTGGCTTCATATTTTAATTTAAAACGGAAAAACGGATTAGAACACATTAAATAACACCCAACAGTCACATACAAGTCCTGAGCCCACACTAGGATTCCCTGTGTCTTGAAATATTCGCAGAACATGAAAACATTTCTTCCGCAGCGGAAATCGAACCCGCGCCTCTTGCGTCTCTGCCGAGCAATCGCCCGCCACGCCACTGAGGCTGTCAATTGAAATCTAACATAGGAAGAATTGCACCACTAAGTTTATAGTCATAGGTTTTTGTTAAATAAAATTTTTGTATTTGTATACCTAAGTATAATAAAAAAGTCGCAAAGTACATCTTCGATAGTAATCTCCTTAAAATTGTTTATTTATTAAAACGTAGATGGTATTTCAATGTACTTGGCAAACATGATTCTTGGAAGTATCTATATAGAAAGTTTACTGAACACTCAGTGCAATGTGCATACCCTCTGTAACGTAAGCTATGAATAGCTGAAAAGCTTCTTCTTACCCATTTGTATTGACGTCAACAACACTTCGTGTGGAGTGTAAATGAATCTGAGTAAATTTTCGTCTGAGTTTTAATTTGGGTTATGTCTGAATATTAGTATTCAAAAAACGCCGAAAATAAAATCAGTGCATTTCTAAAAATACCTTATATGAAATTATTACCCTCCTTCGCAGCCGAGACCTACCATCTCAAGAGGCATTCATGTTACGTACCTACTGCATAAACTTAAATTATCATCATCATCATCTTCCTGCCCTTATCCCACTCTATGTGGGGTCGGCACAGCATGATCCAAGGATCATGCTGTAAGAGTTTTGGCTAAGGTGTTTTATGACTGACCGCCCGCCTGACGTCAACCCTCCTTGGGAATACTTGCTTATTGTATCTCATCATGTTGGAGGATACTATTCCTTCTTTTACGACATGCTCGAGGAGAGAAGCAGCTGGACGCATACCATGTTTTTTCTTTACTCCCAGTCCAGCAGAGAAGTAGCATAAACTTAAATCATCTACATTATTTGCAGTATTTACAATACCTTTATTTTGACTTTTTACTCGACTGCGATGAAGAAGTGTGGAGTTCTGGGGTGTATGTGTGTATGTGTGTAGGTATGTGCACGTCGTCATCTAGATGATGAAAATGTCATAGGTACAGCTTATGATTTATTTTTAACATTAAAGTGTAAAAAACCCATATGGCAGCTTTAAGAAGCCTCTTTGAATCAACAACAACTTGGACTATGGTATAAATTCATCACCATGTGACAAAAAATCGAATTATGGCAGATGTAACGTACCTACACTATCTTAATTCTATGCAGTCGAGTTGTTTGTTCTTTTGAATAAGTACTTGCTATCAGTAGCTATTGGTTATCCACAGTAATTGATGGATGCATCCCAGTCATTAGGTAAATACCGACTTGCCGGACGGAGTTCGTAAACATTTTAATACAGAGTGAAAATCTGTCTGTAATATTGTAAATCAGGATCGTTCACTTTAAACACCCATTAACTTTAAAATAACTATGAGGGTAATATTATAAATATATATTAATCTAAACCCATACGAGTAGTAATACCCATAATTTTGGCTGTGGCCACCTGGTCCGACTTATCAAAAGTTACATAACTTTCTGCATTGTTTCTCGAAGTTGCCTACGACTCGGTTCAGTTTGCGTCAATTATGGCGGATTAGGTATAAACTTTCAGAGTAAAATCTTAATGCCAATAACGAGCCATTGAGCGCTTGCTTCTTGGGGGGGATAAACCAATGTTTAATAACCCGAGGTCTTTAAAACCATTTCTTGTTACCTAATTAAACTCATAATTTAAAAGACAAGAAAGTAGTTAAGTATGGACTACAATATTTTACGTATTGTACCTACCTTCATTTCATTATGTAAAATATGATTTTGTATAGCTTTATTTTAAAAGTTCTAGTGAAATCGTGAGAATATAAAAGCCAACATATCAGAAAACCTTTTAGTGTTGTGACACTTGAAAAAGGAATATTTACAACGTAAACGTCAAGGGATGATGAAATACCCAGGCCATTCATCATTCTTTAGTTTCATTGCATTGGTGCTTTTGTTATAATTTTAGTGTAATATCCGCGAAAAGATTGAGGCGGTGACGGTGACGAGTGGAAGAGGGTCGACGTGGAGGTAATGAAGGCGTTATCGTAGGATTTGTCGGCAAGTCCCCCAAGACTCGACGATGGCTCGCCCTCATTGCAATTTCATACCACGTCACACCTCCATTTTTTATTTTCAAGTGTCGAGAATTTTTTCTTTTATTATCCGCTATACTCAGGTGTGGAGGGTTGTTCTTATTACCATAATGCGACATTAAAATATGATAAAACACGAGTCATTCAGTTACTCTCAATTTCCGAAGATCAAAAATATTTTGTATGTTACCAACTAAAGCTAAGAAAATTGTTTATGCGGAAATGTTTCGAGATTTGAGATTTGAGATTTCGAGATGCCTGCAATTCTCGCGTCATGGCCAAAGTAAAGTTTTGTGCAATAAATGAATGGACTAATTATTTTATTATTAGAACTACCAGCGTTCGCGCTTTCTCGGCAAAAAGTAGCCTTTATTTTTCTAAGTTTAAATCTAATTGATTATAATTTTAATTCTTATTTGGGTGATGTGGTCGCAAAGCAACAAAACCCTTAAATATATTAAATAAAGTTTTAATCAAATTCGTAAAGTCATCAACCACACTTGTATGTAACTTTAGCATTTAAGGGTTTTGCCCATTATCCCGTATCATACCATGACCATAATAGGAACGTGTCCGGAAAAAAATATTATTTGTATTGAAAAGTATGAGACCATACCCACTAGACCTTTCCGTCAGCATTCCAGACCCATGACACTCCTGAAAGATACCGCTGGGGATGCTATGGGAACTAAGATTTAGACCCGTGGCACCCCCAGGATAACTAGTGCAGGGTTGAAAAGAAATATATGGATTTTATCAATATCTCTAATGTAAAGTTGACGACGGACGGGGCGACCTCCAAGAAGCGTTGTCTACACTCGCGTGTTGCTTGCAGCCCACGCACGGGGTGACCTCTAAGGTTTTTAAGGTCGCCGATGCCGAATATCAAGTCGTCAGCACCGTCGCGTGCCATACTCGGACCGTCAATGTCGGCGAGAATATTTCCTAAGTACTGACACGTTACGTGCACGGCGCGCGACTTTGCTATACCGCACAGGCAGCTACACGATGAACTTACGGGGAGTATGTGGGTAGTATGACCGTAGTAGACGCGTTGTTGCCGCATTGCTCTGTTGCCAGTTGCTAATACTTTTTCAGGAATGAACCGGTATTACTGCACGTCATTGAACTGATTCCTGCCAGTTTTGATGCGTGCTGCATACGGGCATCATACAGATAACACACGTGTAACATACGGGTTACATAAGGGTTGCAAACTGGTCTAGAACGCTGTCGATTCGTTTCAGTGGGCATAAAAAGTAAGTATGTTCGTATGAGCTAGTGGCCAACTCTTGTGACGGAGTTTTTAGGCCGCCTAAAGGCCTCCGTCATGTCAGTGGGCATAGTAAAGCGTTTCGTGTGGTTTTCCGTGCTTGACACGTTCTTCATACGGTCATGGTGTGGTACGGGATAGTGAGCAGAAAGCTTTAGAGATATAATCTTTTTCTTCTTCAAACTATTTCGTCTCCTGAAGGGCTAAAGTCTCCCCCATACACTTCCAGGTATCCTTATCTCAAAGGAAGAGTGACTAATATTTTGTAATATCTACTAAAAATGTATGTACCTCTACTAGCTTCTAAAATACGAACTAACGCGATGATGATATGTAATTTAGAAATGTTACAATAATTATGTACATACTTTTTAAATGTTGGTTCAGTTATTATTAGTTGACTATTAAATACATACATACATAATATCACGCCTGTTTCCCATAGGGGTAGGCAGAGATCACGGATCTCCATTTGCCACGATCCTGACATACTTCTTTCGCTTCATTCACTTTCATAACATTCTTCATACATGCTCGTCGGTTTAGAGTACTCTTGACCTGGCCCTTTTCCAAAACGTCGCCAATTTGGTCCAGGTACGTACGCCTAGGTACGCCCTAGGTACGCCCTTCCAACGGTACCATTCACACTCGCCTCATGCACCTGTTTCGTTAATCTTCTTTCATTCATCCTCTCTACATCTCCTTTCACTCCACATCGCTCTCTTATCACGCTATTTCTCACTTTGTCTCTCAAAGTCACACCACTCATACTTCGCAATACATACATACATAAAATCACGGATTTGGTCGTTGACTATTAGTCGCATTATATTCGGACAAATTCGGTTTTAATACAAAGTACGAAGTTTGATAAGGCGCACAATATTTGTGGTACTACTGTTATACTAATGTCCTTTTACCACAAACTATATTACATGTACTACATAGTTTCACTGCCTTAGAAGCTGGATTGCTGAATCTTACGGACATTCGGGTCCAAGCAAAAGCTCCGCAAACTTTCAGGACATCTTTTTGCAGCATCTGCCGAAACCGAATCAAAAAGTTTTTCTTTATGTTTAAAAGTATAGCTCAGTAACGACTGAGCTTATCTGAATCAAGTAAGTTTGTAAATTTTCAAAACGTTTAACCAGTAGGTTTCGCGTTTCTAAGTTGATCCTATTGCGATTTTGAATGAGACTACGAGTAGAGTACCTACACAATATAGATTTGAGTTTATTGCACTTGTGATAAAGTACATAAAAGTTGGTTTATTTTACTGTAGATCAAACTTTTAAAGAAAGCGTCGTCTTTATGCTTTCCTGCAGATTGTTCAGCAGTCCCAAACTTTATATTACGGAATACTGCAAATTGTAAGCTGTGACGCATCCGTTTCTGCAGCTTCTTCCCCACTGCTCAACTAGATTGCTCAACTGCTAATTGCTCAATTATGAATAGTTGAGCAGTGGGTTATAAGGAAACAGCGAATATTTCCGAGAGAAGGCCTAAGGTACCAGAAAGTCAATCTTAAAGATTATTTGTATGAAAAAAATTGTAAGTTTCGTTTTTATTTTCTACTTTTTAAGCCTTAAAAACCACGCAGATGTTTCGTACTTTCCTACGCAGTTTTTATTTTTGTATTTTACTAAACAAGAACATACATTCGCTAAATGATGCGTCTACACGGTCATAAATTAAAAACAGAGTCTGCTGATAAAATAATAGGTTCCAAGTTACTAACAGTACGAGTTTCAAGCAAAGGAAAAACAATTAAACTACACCGTTTTACTAAAACGTTACATTTTTTGGTCTAAGAAATCTAGTGAAATGCTGGTTTACAGAGTGACTCTTAATTTTGTAGAACCTAAGCGAAGAAAGCAAGTTTCATTTGTAAAGAAAATTATCCACAAGCAAGAGTACAAGAGTACGCGGACGCCGGGTCGGGCGGAATTCCGGCCCTGTAGCTCGTTGGACGTGATTCCTCTCGCGACATGATTATGTCTTTTCTTATATTGTACGAGATGAATGGAGCCTCCAACGCCGGCCAAGAAGTCAATTGCTTCGGTTCGTGATTTCGCCGAGAAGAATGCGCTGCTCTAACTTTCTGTAGATAAAGGTTTAACCTGTCCCTCCTAACCCCAATGATGACTAATTAAAATAATTGATTTAGTTGAGTTCTTTTTGCGAATACATATAATTAATCATCGTAATTAAAAAACCAAGAAACAGCAACCAACTATTATTGGTTGTTTATTGTTCAAATTAGTAGTTATAATTTACCAATAAGTTTATATACCGGCTGTTCCACGGCTCCTTGCCTCAGTCTCACGTAATATGCTTTCATAAATATCCTACCTAACTGTTAATAAAACCGATGGTTAAAGTAACAGCCTCTTTATTTGTTAGTGAACCGGGCTAAGTTACTGACTTTAAGTTATTCCGTAAAAGCAATCAGAACACCGAATAAAGTTCATTCCGAATATTTTAAGGTTTCCTTTCTAAGTTTAGAAAGCGGAACTCTTATTTACATTTACTGTCATTCTTTCAGAAGAGAGTTTGTTATGCATAATGCGTCATGTTGTTTCTCTGTTATAAAACGATTTCACATACACAAGAAGACATAATCTTACTTATATTATAAATGCGAAAGTTTGTGAGGATGTTTGGATGTTTGTGCCTCAATCACGCCTAAACGGCTCAACGGATTTGAATGAAACTTGGAATATACATAGAACATGTACTGGATTAACTTATAGGCTATTTTTTATCCGGGTACTACGCGAGCAAAGCCACGGGCGGCAGCTAGTAAACCTATAAAACATGAATCATGGAATGTAATCGTGGGAAATATAGATAGATTGTATAACTGAAAATATTTTCTATAGTTTCATTCCGTTACATTATCCGTTACTGAGGTGCTGAATTCATAGAAACGTACCTATTCCTAGACTTGCGTGACGACCCCGGATTAAGCCGGACTGCTGGCTGGATTTTCCTTTTATAATCTAGATGTTTTTGCATGAAATACTAAATTTTAATTTATGTAATGAAAAACATTTAAAGATTTTAAATGACCTATTCAATGCATACCATAAAGTAAGATCTGACACTCTATTTATAGAAAAACAGATCAAGAATGCCGTGCTGGCAGCCAAATTTGGATAAATCAAGTAGTGCTGAATCGGTATCTTATGCTGGAACCGAATAAACATCCAATCCATACGAATGAATGGGATTCCAATAGCTCCACGTCGTCAATTATTATGCCAAGTGAACCACTTCATAGTTCATTGTTCCAATATTCTCATATCACTACTTTAGGAGCCCGCACTGAGAGGCGAGAACCCAATCGAGAAGCCCGGAGGCCTATCGGAATACCGTTCATTAGCCTGTGATTGATCACACACAATGAGCTTTGATTGGGCAGTCAAGTAATTAACTTGACTTCTGCTCTCCCAGTTGAATTTAGCAAACAAAATGTTACCAACATTGGTATAGTTAATATCGTACAAAATCCTAATCCCAACATAATTTGACAGCTCTTAAACCACTGAGTCCTTGTTATTTTGATCTTTACGGCAACTTACATAAGGGTAAAACCGTGGTAAGCCTCGTGAAATATCAAAACAGTATACAGTATAGTGTTTGGAACGATAATAAAAAAATACCATCGTCGTGAGCAGTATTTGCGAGTAGAATGAAAAATATATTTGAATTGTTGCGCCTCTCAGAGCATCTTACAAAGCCTGTTGAAGCAACCACGTCAATGTAGGTTCTTAGCTTACAGAAAATATAATTTAAATATTAGTTTGCTTTTACATCAAAGCAAGTATTTTATTTCCCACGCGAGTTCCGGGTTTTTGCGAGCTAATATCCTATCAAATGAAAAAAGTTAGGTAGCATTTCTTCGCTCTAACTAGTAGGTACTCCAAGTACCTACCATTATAAAATGAACCACCTTTACAACACACGGGTTTTTAACGGGCGTTGAAAAAGTCGTTTATTTTTGTGTCACATTGTTTTAACCTAGATATCTAAATAACTTGGCGGTTATTTAGCTGCCATTTTATTTAAATAAATTAATGTAAGCAGGTAATAAAAATTTTAAAATTTTACATAGGTCAATGTTTAAGTGAAGTAATGTAAACAAGTAAAAGATGCCTTACTTGTTGCACTGTTTTTTCAGTATCTTTTTGTAATGTAAACTGAACTTAATGTTAATTACGAAACCGCCATGTAGCTTTAAACTAGTATATGAAAACAGTTTCAGAGCAATATACAGACCACGTTTACAGCCTTTAGCTTGACTGTCGTGCAAAGTTCCTAAATTACGATTAAGTGGTTTGTGCATGTAGGTACCCAGGGGGGTTTGTTGTCTTTAGATAATTTTATAGTCTCTACGTGGACAATTAAATTCAACGGATCCAAGATCTGCATCAATAAAGCATTGTATTCTAACTACTAAACGTAATAAACTAACTAAGGCTAAGGATTTATACAGCGTCAGGAGGCAACTTTTGCCTCCACTAACGGGACGCGTAGTATCCGGGACAAATTTTGATGGCTTGCCCAAAACCTATTTATAGTTTCTTTTACGTTTAACCCAAAAACGTTGCAGGCAATGTGATTACAAAGGCATTTACCCGAGTTAAGTCGTGATGCTAGGTTGTTTTATTCAGTCTCTGCAAATCCTTCCTATTCTGTAGCAACATTACGGTGGGATCACGTCTCCATTGTTGCCTGTATCGAGTTAGACGATTAGGGTGTTTCAATAACAGACCGCGACAATCGCGTTATCTATAGCTATAAGGAAAATCCACTCGTTCATATTAAGTGTTTGTATGTGTGATATAATACTACAAAATTAATTATGCTATGAACGAAATAATTAATTTTTCATTGTTGACGTCTGACGGATAATCAAGGCAGTAAACTGATAATAAATAAAGTGAGCTATACGTGTATAAAATAGGTACCTAGATATTTCTTTGATCGAAAAGAGAGATCAAAATGTTACTGTTTTCATGACACGGCCTCTGGAAGATCGTTTTGACAATATTATCAGATACCTCGAGGGTATAACGGACTGTCTATTCTGTCAACTTTATTTTATTTTACTTTGTATAGCCGATGTGTGTATGACGGGTCTTTTTTGTTTATCATGTAAACAAGTCTTAGGATTGAAGGGTTAAGGATATTTTTGTCATCATTTGCTTTGGTTCCGTACCCGAATTGTGCCCACGGGACCTTATTTCTAACCCATAGCTGTCCGTCGGCCCGTCTGTCAGCGGGCTGTATCACAACCGTAATAGGTAGAGAGTTTAAGTTTTCATAGTGTGTAATGCCGCTAGAACAACAAATAATAAAATAAAAGAAACATTTATGTACATGATGTCGCACACGAAGGATACCACCATACGAAACCTTTCATGTGCGAATTTGACACGCACTAGACAGGTTTTTTTAAGCTTTCAAAAATTGAAAGAATGTACCATGGCTCTAAAATACCTACTCAGAACATTACCAGATCAGACTACATTAAGACCAGTACCTATCCCAATCTCAAAATTAGCTTTTCCCAATTCCATGAAAATACTAAGCATTTTCAGCGAAACAAGAACAGCTACAGAGTAGCTGCTATTACTTGGGGAGAAAAGATTTAAAGAGCACACGATAAATAGGCGAGGAGCCACAGGGACGTTATTGCCTTCTGAGAGAGCATTGTTGTACGGAATCTGCTTTGCATTCCACCACTGATCGCTGAATAGGTAATCATACCTTGAAAACAACAAACGAAAATACATACAACACATTATCTACATAAACAAATACTTACTTACTGTTAAAATAAACATAGCCTTCCGTCCATTTGATTTATACAGCTTCATAAAAAACTTAATTAAAATAATCATACAAAAGACAACGGAACGTTGCTGAGTTCTGCCCAGGACCATGATTATGAGATGGACTTCCATTTTTGTAGGAATACCATTACAATAAAACTGCATTGTTCTCATTGTTGATAGGGTTTGAATAAAAATATACGATTTACTCATGGCTATTGATAATAAATTGAGGCTGCATGTGGAAATGACAGTGCTGCTTTTAATAAGCGCCACAGTGAGAATCCTTATTTCTGGTGGAATTTTATAGAACGCCGTCAATGGAGATAAATTTAAAAGTGCAAACGATTGATATTCAACAGAGGAACTGTAATCGACACGGATAACGATGACGTCAGTAAACGATAATCTGGAAAATGCGAACTGACTGAATATTAATATGTAAAAAGAGACTTGGTGCTACGGAATCTTTTCATAATTTCAGTATTTATCTGTTAAAGATTAAACGAGACTCGAGATGTTGTGAATGCTCTTTGTAATTTGGATTCGAATTAGATCATTCAGTACATCGTTTTTTTCGTTATCGTTATTAATAAGTTGAAGTATTAGAATTAAATTTTTAAGACTTTATTCACTAGCGACTGTAACAAAAAATACATAATATATATTTAAATTTGTACAGTTTTACAGAACAGATAAAACACGACACACTTCCTCTCGCCGATCCGTCTTACCTCAACCCGCGCACTATTTTGTAGGAAGCTCGTAGAACATTTCTTCATACATATTTATTACTTCAGTCACTAACGAGTAAACGGAGTCGGAGAAAACGGATGGTAGGGCTACAGATTTTGTCAGAGGCGCGTAGCAGCAAACTAGTTTCCTTTCTATGCGACTTTTGCTTGTAAATATAATAATATGATTGAAAATACCCGTGATATTGCTAAATTATTAAAAAGAAAGTATACAATGTATGTCGTAAATACGTTTTAATTTTTACACTAACCTGTGCTTTGACAGATCAGAAACGAGCACCTACTCTCGAACTCTTAAGAGGTCTATTATTATAGTGTTTTATTGAACAAGTTCCTGGATAACTCCAGATGCTGTCCATCAAACATTAATTGCCCCCACGATCCACCTTGATTCAATGACACTTTGGAAAAACTGTAAAAGTTTTATGTATCAAAACTATATTACGCTCCAGAGGGTGCTTTTAAATTACAACTTTTATAATTTACGCGAGCAGAACAGACCATTTACGGTAAGTTGTTTAAAAATATTATAATTATTACAACGTGAGCAAGAGAAGCTGATTGAGTTTGTTATGTGCAAACACTTAGTTGATTTTAATGCGATACTACTTCTTGATATATGACACGTTCAACGTAAAAAAAAACTGTTCAATGGTAGGTAGTTGTTACCAAGTAAATCTGGTCGTTTTTGTGCGCTATTTGAAAATTAAATGAGACTTGCGTTTATCGAAGCTCGCTCAATGCGAGCTAGTTAGCCTATTTATAAATAAAACCAGTCAAGTGCGAGTCGAATTCGCACACGAAGGCTTCCATACCATCATCATCTTCCTGCCCTTATCTCACTCTATGTGAGGTTTGCACAGCATGTCCCTTGGATCATGCTGTAAAGTATTGGCTAAGGTGTTTTAAGACCACCGTACATTAAAAAATGATTATTTATGGGGTACCCTTTTTAAAATTTTTATTATTTGTTGTGATAGAATAAAAATACACAATCTGTGAAAATTTGAACTCAGGTAGAGTTACAGTTATGAACTTATGAAGTAATGATTATGAAAATGATGATACAGTCCGCTGACAGACGAACGGACAGTGGAGGCTTAGTAATAGGCTCACGTTGGAACCGTCGAGGCCCTAAAAATTAAGAATTTATATTTTTACAATTGTGGTCAGACGTAAATAAATAAAAATATGACAGATATAATACAACGGCTGTTATTTACTCTACATTAGAAACGTACGACTTTTT
This sequence comes from Scotopteryx bipunctaria, assembly GCA_949320045.1. Classification (NCBI taxonomy): domain Eukaryota; kingdom Metazoa; phylum Arthropoda; class Insecta; order Lepidoptera; family Geometridae; genus Scotopteryx; species Scotopteryx bipunctaria. The sequence continues at coordinate 10,872,535 of OX439440.1, forward strand.
TATTACAGCGGTTGACGTTCGTTCATAGGACGTACGTGATGTTATAACAGGCATGAACTCATAATATGCGTTTTTATTATTCGACTGAGTTTTTCACTTTAGTTAAATAACTAAAAACATAAGTTAGCACTCAAAGTCGCTAGTTTTGAGTAAATATTAGCTACAAGGTACCTAATAAGGTACCTTATAAGGTATCACCCCCGGTTCCAATATTCTACTTAGCTACAACTAAAAAGTAGTAAATAAAAGTATCCATTCCGCAGGAATCGAATCATCTATCGTGTTTCAGAGGTTGTCGCCCAATTTCATTTTCGCGAGTGACTGTTTCATTTCACAACACAAAGCATTTTCTTTTTAATCTGACGACTTTGTAATGAACAGGGAACTCGAAAATTATAACTTCGCGGTTCATTAGGCACCTTGTAAGTTAACTTGAACTAATTTGAAGACAAGGTAAAGTTCGTAACATGTTGCTCTTTCTGCTTTGGAAGCGCACGTGATAGACTCAGTGGAATTCCCACGAGTTATTTGGATTTTGCTCAATAACGGGTATGCTATTCAAATTAGTGTCATCTACGAATCGACTTTGATGTGACAGACAGTCTGAAGAGGGTGGTATTTTGGGCTACGAGGCGATTTGCGTTACGCCCTCGACGTGAGTTTGATCTTTGCTTTATTTACGTTCTGGGTTAATCCCTTTCTTTGTATTGCAGTTTTTTTTCATAAGCTAAGTAAGTAAGTTCGTATCAGCTAGTGGCCAACTCTTGTAACGGAGTTTTTATGCCGAATAAAGGCCCTATTCATGGCTTAACGACTTAAAAGCCGGGACAGACAATTTAACGTGCCCTCCGAAGCACGGGAGCGCTCAGCTCGTAATGCCACTTGCGGTCCAACCATCGTCCCAATTGTGGCCGCGCACAACGTTGCTTAACTTTAACGATCAATCGAGAACGTCTAAGCAAACTACTCCACGAGCGCTTCATACGCTTAAACAATAATAATTTAACAGGTTCTCACATCTGCATCATATCCGGCGCTTTCGACTCGAGACCGCCTGAAATGACTTCCGCACTCTCTTTTTACATCTTTTTCATTTTTGTTTCTGGTGTAAATTTAAAAGTTTGCCGTCGGACCACTTTGTCTTTAGATTTAGAATTGTGTTAAATACTCGAATATGAAGCTATGGTTTTTAGGAAACTTTAGATTGATTATCTTAATAAGCTTTTAGGATGTAGTTTTTTCCTTTGTCCAGATTCAATCTATTATTATGCATAGAAATTATATACCCAAGTTGTAAATGTCGCAATACACCTTTATCTATGAAGCTGCGTACTTTTTCTAATACATTTTATATGTAAATGGGCTTTTCCGTTTCCAAAGTGCTGCTTTCTCGTAGGTGATCCAGTGACTGTGACGTAAATGAATTTTTCGTCGCATCGAATTGGTGACTACGTCTCTCAAAAGGATTTTATAGGAATGTTTCCTGTGATTGTATCTTAAGATATTATTTTAGCTGCATTTTTTCATATGATATAAGGTGCTGAATAGTAATTTTCGTAACCTTCAGCTACTTATGAATATAGCAAGATTAAGTAAAGATAAAATAGCCTGCTTCTGTTAAAGATTTTAAATTCACGTTGTACTGAATGCATCTTAGCCACAAAATTACAAAAACTTTTCATTCAAAGGATGTACGGTCGACTCGCATCTGAAGAAACATGGAATTAAACTATCTGGTTCCACGCATTTATATTACGTTGGTATTTTGTTATAAATACGTGAGATACGTAACAGTAGGAAATGATTGGGATACTTGCGAAGTCCGCTAGCATTAATAAATCTTCATATTTAACAAGTGCCTAAAACTACGTAATTTCAACTAATTTTAACTTGCGTCAATACATCACATCACACTAATATTATAAATGCAAATGTTCTCACTAATCACCGTAGCTTTTCTCGTGCAAAATAGAGTTATATTTTAATGTCTACCTGCGCTAACATGGCAGCATATAGAACTCGTCTTGTTCTGTCAAATGAAGACAACGTGTATGTTTATCACATCTGCGGCTATTTGTCAACAAATGCTTACAAACATATGCACCTACATTTTGACACTTCTGCACCAGACGGCACGTACATTTTGGCATCGTATTTTTTGAGGGCGAGAAAGTAGTAGTGAGTGTGTGAAAATTGCAGATAGGTATTTGGTTAGAATCTATATATTACTGATCAAGAAAAGCGCGTATATACAACGCGAGTGGAGCGACGCCGGTGGATGATTGTTACTAAATAATAGCTATAAAACCTTTAAAGTGGACTTACCATCCTCAGAGTCGTACAAGTAGATGACATCCTTCCAGTTGTAGTACGCAACAGTACGGAGAACTGCCTTGTGGTAATCGGGAAGGATGCTCATTGCGAAGTCCGGGTATCGAGAATTAGGAGGCAAGACCTGCGTAATCATAATCATAGTTCACGATTACAGAACTAGGAGATTTTCGACTTGAGGATCTGTGGTATCTATACGGCATGATATTGAGTACTTTCCCTTACGACTCAGATACTTAGGCTGACCTCATCGTAGTTGAATCTACCTAGTCGATCCTAGGCCTGGATAAAAGTAATGGTCAATAACTTCGCCAATACTTACAAACTTATTAAAATTTTAATATTATTATATTTTTTATAATATTACTATAAAAAATGTGCTTCGAAGCTAATTCGTGTTCAGTATGAAGAGAGGCTAAAATGAGTTTCAAAGCGTCCGGTTGTAAAGTGACAATTTCCCTTTTTCTTCGGAAATGATACAGCGTTTTTATACGGTCCGGTTCTTTTTAAAAGGCAATTCACACTGCCTACCGCCTGCCAAAGCTAAAGTTATTTGCTTTTCGGAACTCCTGAATGAAATGAGAGGCGGGCAACATGATGTGTAGGATGCCAATGGCATCGTCACAAGGCGCCGGCCGTAGCGGTCTGTGGCACACTACGAGTAGTGCTTCCTTGTTCCAATTTTGTAAGTCCAGAGTGTGTGTGGTCCAGTTTTTATAGTTTCATAATATTTCTCTGGACGCCGCCACCACACGTAGCAAAAGCGCTCAAGTGTCGGCGCCGCGGCAACGCATGTTGTAGGCCGTCACTTTGGAACAAATTTCGCATAGTTTGTCTGTCTTTTTATAATGTCTAACAACAAAACTTTCTCAACGACGAAGATTGTTTTGGTCTGGTTCGGCTCTACGTCACAAACGAAGTTACCCTGAGTTACATAGAATGTATTTACAGCGTAACATTTTTTGCTCAAACTATAGATATTTTTATGATTCAGTTAGAAAGTTATTTATACTAGAAGTAGTAAATTATATCATATTTAATTTTTACCTCAATATTTTCTACTTTACCATTATATCAAATATTTCGTACTTATAGTACTTTCATAATACTGTATGTTTGTTCCCCACAGGCTCAGTGCTTTTATAAAGAGATAGGATATACCTACAGGTAGGTACAGATAACTATCAAAACTAAAAATTCCAGACCTAAATGTGCCTCTAACTCAGATTATGATTTAGGTATTTAAATATCATAATTTAAAATAAACTATAAGTACATTTTAAAATAAGTAGTTTACAAACCTTCTCCGGGAAGAATGGGGTCACGAATGGCATGTGGAAGGTGTTGGCGTAGGAGTGGAAGGTGGCGAACGAGTGCATGTGCACTGCAACCAGCATGGAGACGACGCCTCGACCGAACTGGTTGCAAACTGCGGAAAAAACAAATATAAATAGTTCAGTCGAAACATTTCCAAGGGGATCTTGTAAATGAAATGTGTCAAGTGCAGGAAAGGCTCCTTTTACTTTAATCCATTCACCACACTGGTTCAAAAGAACTAGCGACACGAGTACTGCTAGTAGTATGATATAAATATAATGAAAAGCTGACGCACTTCCTCGTACCAAAAATAAATACTTACCTACCTACATGCTCACATTGGACAGTCTGGACTGGAGGTTATTTTTGGATAATGCCAGAATTTACCTGTGCCTACTACTTCCTCCTACCAAAAATAAATACTTAGCTACCACCTACATGCTCACTTAGACAGTCATAAGACTGGAGGTTATTTTTGGATAATGCCAGAATATACCTTTTTTATTATATATAATTTACCTGTACCTACTATTTCGTTATCATGATCAGCCTAAGCAGTCCACTGCTGGACACAAGCCTCCCCTAATTAGCGCCATCGCGCCCTATCTTCAACTTGACGCATTCAGCGTAAACTATGGGGTAAACGAGTTCTTGAGTGGAGAGAGACCACGGTTCGCAAACTTGAGGAAGGACGCCCTCTGGCTAGATGAAGTGACGATTTGCGAAAAACTGTTGCCTGAGACCTATTATTACTCCAGTTGATTCTGTTAGCTTATTAAAATATCTAGTTCCTTAACTGAAAAGGCGGAACTAATATGGGTTCAATGGGATGAAAAAAGTATTTCAAGAAATAACGACTTCCTGCTTAGGTTGTTACGAGGCGCGCTAATAAAGTTTTCTTCAATATCATGACATAATCATGTCTGCTCATTGGGAGCAATATAATGAGGTTAGTTACAAATCGATCAGCATCACATTCGACGATTTCTAACTGCATTGCAAGTATTATTGCAATTGGTTGGTTATTTCAAAACTTTAACATGACATGGCCTTTTACCATCTATACCTAGTAGATGATTTATACAGCGTCAGGAGGCAACTTTTTACCTTCACAAACGGGACGCTGTAGTGCCCGCGACGAATTAAGATGGAGTAGACTTGATATATATATAGGCAGATATAGAATATCCAAGTTAATTCACAGGTACTTTCAATTCAATGTTTTAAGAGTTCTCATGAGCATTGTGGATTTTAATTAGCCTACTACTATAAGCACTCACCTTTGTATATAATGTTTGTCAAAATGTTTTAGTGACAAATGGTACATCTCAAAATGCAAGTATTACAAAAGGGGTGATAGACAAAATGCTCGACTGATATAAGTATTCTGAGGATATAACGTGCATATAGCTTTCAAACAGAAAAAATCGTATCGAAATCGGTTCATTCGTTTGGGAGCTACGATGCCACAAACAGATACATACTACAAACTCATAAGACCTCTCTTTTTTGTCGGGGGTTAAAAAATTAAGCGTGGTATTAGACTTTCTTATAAAACTCTCCCAAAAAACTATGATTCTTTGGTCAACTCAGCCCATGGACCGAAATGTCCACTACGATTTTTTTTTATAGTCAACAAATAGATGGTTGTTTTCATCATTTTACAAAATGTTTGTGGAAAAAAGCGAAGGAATATGGCTTAAATAAGTCGAAATTGGGTAAAGTACATGTCAAGCGTTTGTGTGCAATGGCATAATTACCATTACAAGTGTTACCAGCAGCTTGGCAGTACGCCTTACAGGAATGTCCAATGACTTCATTCAGAACAAATGTAAAGGATTTTAATGAATATTCTTTTGACACATGGATGAGCCTTACTTCTATGTTTTTTAATACTTGGACATGCTATAAACAAATTAATCGGACAAACAATGTGGTCGAAGGATTTAATTCGAAAATTAACAAGATTTCGAAACCAAAATCCAACATTGTACAATTTTTAGTGGCGATAGAAAAAATAACGAAAAACGACTTGAAAAGGTTACAGACCGGCTTTTATGTTAAACGTAACGGACAGACTATACCAAACAGTAAACTGGTCCTAATGAACCTAATGGGTTTTTTTTAAATGCGACGTTTGCATTCGCATTCGCGAATCTGCAAGAATCAACAATCTTTATATATCTCTAACTGATGAGATATAATTAGGTTTCTCTAGCTGGCCTTTAGTATTTTAGTGCCATCTTCTAAAGTCGTAAACTACTTATCATTTTTTTTATAAAAACATACCTGAATGGTTAATGTAAAATTTAAATTCAGTAATACAGGAGGGTTGACGTCAGGCAGACGGCCGGTCATAAACACCTTAGCCAAAACTTTTACACATAGAGTGGGATAAGGGCAGGAACATGATGATGATGATGATAAATACAGTAAAAAGTTCTGCTGTGGAGTAACTTAAAAAATGGCATTACGAACGAAATCCATAGAAAAAAGGAATGATCATGAATACATCTCAATATGACTAAAATTTCTAACTATATTACTTGGGAGTATCGCAAGGACTTCTTATGGGTCCCATCAGTTTAAAATAACTCGAGAACCATATTGAAGCTGATAACTTGGACAACAAGTAATGAACAAATTATTATTGAATTATTGATTGGCAATTATGAGAATACTAATGTAAAAAGAAATACAATGTTACTAAAAATAATGGATATTTCAAGATTGTCCTGCCAGAGAGTTTACTCTACAGCAACATCACCTTTACACGATGATTGCCACTAAACTATTCATGCACAAATTCTCATATTTTATGACAAAATATGACATGAAATGGACATTTCATGTAAATTATGTATATCACAATACAGAAACTTGTCCTGCTGGGAAAAACGACACAAACTGTATTTTATAAGACAATGCCTATTGTTGTAACTAAGTATCTACTTAGAGTATTAGTAATTAAGTTACATGTTAACTTAATGGTTATTAAAGTAGTTTGTGATAAAGTAACGGTTATAAAATGAGAAAATCGTGCTGACCTTTTCTTTTTAAAATATTTAAGTTATCCCCGTAGAAAAAATCTACTTAGAGAAGTACTTTATAAAGTCCGTTTCAACAAGGCGTCACCTCTTTGCATTGAATTTCCAACTTAGTTTGAAGAATCACCTTCGTTTATCCGGAATGAGAAAAACGTTTTAAGGTCAAAGGAGAATCCCTTGCGTCAGGCATGTGTTCACATACTTTGATTCTGCTTTCAATTTTCAAAGCTGATTATAAACTTGCCCTGAGTATGCTTACGAAATGGAAATACAATTTTGTTTCATCCGTACATGTGCAAGTGCGGTCATAAAATAAATTCACTGGATACGAATAATTATAAATCTATACTACATTCTTTTTCACGAAGGCAGGTTGGCACTTGTACGTTCGGGAATATTTTAGAGCTCACAAATCCTTTCAAACATCCCGACTTTTTAGGGCTGACAAATACGAGAGGTGAACGACACTCCTGCTAAATCGGGTACAAGCACGCATTGAGTCGAGCTTTTTACATATTTACGTGTTAAAAGAGCAAGACCTATGAACCTATAGGTTTTATCTGCGTATTGACCATACTACTGTTTTCAGAAGTTAAGATATAAATTTAAAAAATATAATATTTTTTACATAAAAAAAGTTCAAGTTAATTGAAACCATGGTGTACCCTTACTAGTATAAACTATTACCGTTTTTGACTAGAATAATTCTGTAATTATTACAAAAATAAATCGATTCGTTTCTAAATGCTATCTAAATAAATTACGTCACAGAAAACAAAACAGGAAGTCATCGTTTTGAAGTCGAATCCAAACCTAATTTTTTAGTTGTGCTTTTAAATTACACAAGTAAACTAATGGGCGAGGTTTGCTGCGGGTTAAAAGATAGTAGAAAACGCTGCGTTGTGGGGTAAGATAAAGCTGTCTGCAGAGGCGTTAGTTTAGTAGTTTGTAAAAACCGCAATTTTAAATATCTAATTTACCTACTCTTAATGTTGTTATTTTTATTCGGAAGATTATGGTAGTTTATTATAATAATTTTAACGATTGAGGTTTTTTTATTCTACCGTAGAAATTTTCTTAAATAATCACTATCAAGCCACGGGGATATTAAGAAACTAACCAAAATGTACATCTTTTTTTTTTACACCCAGTAGGTACATTTTGAAAAACGACACTTCTTATAGCCGGGATAATAAGGACTCGCGTAACTTATTATATCAATGCTGTGCATTCACCTCTATTACTCGTGGCACTAATTCTTATGAATACACTGAAAATTCTCTATAATTTTTATGCATTGTTCAATACGTGCATGCATTACCAACTGCCCTCCGAAGCACGAAAATGGAAAGCCTTTATTTATTTACTACATCATTTGCATTTACACTAGATAAGGTAAGTACCTACATACAAAGCCTGTGAACTTCGTCAAGCTAATAATCCTACTACAAATATTATAAACGCGAAAGTTTGTATGTATGGATGTTTGTTACTCTTTCACGCAAAAACCACTGAATGGATTTTAATGAAACTTGGAATATACATAGTACATGTACTGGATTAACATATAGGCTATTTTCTGTCCGAGTTCCACGCGAGCGAAGCCGCGGGCGGCAGCAGGTCCAGTGGGTACCAGTGCTATAAAATGAGTTCTGCCTCGCTCTCAGCGGCACCCTTGTTTTAAGATTTTTTATAAAATTTGTTTTTTTTTTTTAATACGTAAGGTAAAAAGAGGATACAAAACATAAAATAAAATAGATACTCGTATGTAGGATGGTGCCTATTGTAATATTCCTATACATTTTACCTATCTCTAACGGGCTAAGTATGCCAATGAAAAAGGTCTAAACTCACATAAAAATACGATTTCATTATTTCGTTACTTTATTTACTTATTACTATTATTTGCAGTATTATACAATAGTTTAGGCATATAATAGTAATGAGTTTTATTGCTATTGTTGTTCAGATTAGCGAAACAAGAACTGTGCAGACTACTAATTCGAGAAATACGCAGTCAAATATATAGTGCGGAACTGCCTGACTCGCAGATAATGCAGCGTTAGTAGCAAAATTATAATATATGTAAGTATCATAACTGTATGTTTTAACGCGCTCGGTAGTTTCTATACATATATATTTATATATTATAAATGCGAAAGTTTTTGAGGATTTGTGGATATATGTTTGTGCCTCAATCACGCCGAAACGTCTGAATGGATTTAGATGAAACTTGAAATATACATAGTACATACCATGCGAGCGAAGCTGTGGGTGGCAGCTAGTTTATTATAAATATGACAAGACTGCATTTATACACAGTTATTTAGTTTGCCAAGGTTTTAACGAGTTCCTAGCTGTATTCATTTTAAGCCTCTTATTTCAGATAAAATTACATTACAATTTTTGCTTTTGCTTGGAGTTTTCCCTGAGTTTTGAGAATTAGTACATAAATTTAAAAATTTCCACGCGCTGTTAAAGAATTTTCTTTTTGCCCCGCAAAAGACCGGCAAAGATGTGAGGTGGTAAAATTCTGAAAAAGTGTGTAATGTGATAGTTTGTGAGAATGTTTGTATGTTTGTGCCTCAATCACGCCTAAACGGCTGAACGGGTTTAAATGAAACTTGGAGTAGGTATACATAGTACATGTGCTGGATTAGTATGACCACGAGGAAACAGCGGGATTAACATATAGGCTATTTTTTAACACGCGAGTGAAGTCGCGGGTGGCAGCTAGTAATCTATAAATATACCTACCAAGTTTTAATACTCCCGGGAAACTTTTCAGGCAATAACTCCAAATGACCGGGCTAACTTCCAAATGTTGTTGTAGGCATCGGTGTTCAAATATGAATGCGTATATACACTACTCAACAAAGTCTAGGGAACATGCAATATACTTCAACTTATTTTGCGAAAACTCGTAAAAAAAGTACTAGAGACTAAAATTTATAAATGTAGGCTGGAAGAGAATTAAATAATGTGTTTGAAATTCAAAAAATTATAACAAAAATGTAAATGCTTTTCAAAATAAGAAGGGAAAACCTAACTTGGTCGCAGAGTAAGGGGTTTGCTAGAATAAAGTGTTAAGTGATTTTTGTCATGTATCGTTTTTTTCTTGTGAAAGACCATTACCGCCAAGTTTTTCGAGATTTTTGGGACTCTAAGCGTTATGTCACGTCGTCATTTAACGCGGGAAGAGATGCTTAGGGCTGTGGGAATGTTGGAAGCTGGACGCAGTCAACGCGATATTGCGGACGCTGTTTACACACAGCCAAGCATAATTTGCCGATTATGGGCACGCTACAGGGCTACAGGAGATGTAGCCGAACGTCACCGAGGAAGATACAGGGTCACTACCCAGAGACATGATCGATTTCTGCAAAATGCTGCAAGAAGGCAGCCCCAGATTACAGCTCCCCAGTTGGTAGGAAGACTCCAGTCCCAGCACCAAGTGGTTATCAGTGACCAAACTGCCAGGAGAAGATTACATAAAGTCAATCTCTGCGCTCGCAGACCATTAAGAGTTCTAGCTTTGCGACGTGCAAATCGAGGGTGTCGTTTATTGTGGGCTAATGCACATTTGCGATGGACCGACAATCAGTGGGCACGTGTTCTCTTTTCTGATGAGTCTCGCTTCGGATTTCATCCTGATTCAAGGAGAGTGTGTGTTTGGTGTGTCTCTGATCGCCAAAGTCGACTCCGAAATCGTCAGCAAGTTCATCCTTATCAAGGCGGAACGATCATGGTATGGGATGAAATTCGCCTGGGTGGGAGAACTTATCTCGTTTGCATACGAGGCAGTTTGAATGCAGAGCAATACATTGAGCAGGTAGTGCATTCTATGGTCATCCCTCACCACCAGCAGTTCGGCCAAGATTTCGTGTTCATGCAAGATAATGCACGCGCACACACCGCAAGGCAGATGATGAATGTGTTCAGCGAGCACAATATCACGGTATTTGAGTGGCCTGCTCAGTCCGCCGATCTCAATCCAATTGAGCATGCATGGGATTTACTAGGGAGAAGAGCTTTCAGTGATCTTCTTCAAAATTTGAACACGGGAGAAGAACCTTTTTCACATCTTTCCAGAATATGGAGCCTTATTCCACGGGCGACAATTGATAACTTGATACTCAGCATGCCACGCCGATGTAGGGCCGTGGCTAATGCCTTGGAAGGTCCGACGGATTATTTAACAGCTACAAAGAATGTTTTTTCATTTAATTTTCACTTAAGCGTCAAATGTTTTTGTAATTTACAGAAAAGTGATTTTTTCGGTGTAGACACTATTTTAGTTTTTCTAATTAAACTTATTTTTTTTACTTGCACGCTTTTTATTTAATTGCATAACTGAAATCAGGAATAAATTAGGCTTCTATTGACATATAACATCTAGAACAAAAAAAAGTTGAATCAAAAATATACACTAAAATACCCTTGTTCCCTAGACTTTGTTGAGGAGTGTATTTTATTGTGATAAGAGTGAGTTTTTTTACAGTACCTAGTAGAATTCAAGATCCAACCTAAAAAAACTACTGGGGGCTTTTTTGAAATATAAACATGATTCGTAGAGCAATTATTCTTCAGTAAAATGCTGAGAGGTCCTGAGCCAACCCAAAGGAGAAGGACCTAGAATTTGTCGAATGGTGAGCCAAAAATTTTTGTGGCCACGACACGAAAGATGAAGAATGCTAACTAGAACTGAAACTAACAATGGAAATCAGACAACTCTGCAGTGCAAACAAACGATCAACCAAAATCATTAGGAAGATGGATTATATTATTACCTTATCTACTGTTATCCTACGAATATGACTGGGCCTGCCCGCAGGGATTGGAGTCGTATGCGGATCACGTGAGTCGGCATCGCCGCCTGCTCTGGGTTTCGACTCGGAACATGGGAACAGACGGCCTAGACTCGACGCGAGGCTGCTTACAAAGTGTGCTACACATTTAAATCACTACTTGCCAGTTATTGTACTTGTTATTTCACGATTTACAATCCGTTCAACTGTTATGCCTAATTGGGGCACCTTTTACGATCTATAGTAGATGATTTATACAGCGTCAAAAGGCAACTTTTACCTTCACAAACGTGACGCTGTAGTGCCCGGGACGAATTAAGATGGAGTAGGCTTGCCCAGCACCTATTCCATCCTCTTAGCTTAGTCGGCCTTGTCCACAGGAAAGACATGGTCAATACATGTGGAGCTGACTAAGCCGCGGGTTTCCTCACAATGTTTTCCTTCACCGTTTGAGAGTACTGGTATAGCGCACATAATTTTTTCGCACAGAATAATCCATCGGTACACGACCGGGTTTGAACCCACGACCTTAGGGTCGGAAGGTCCCTACCAACTAGACCACCAGTGCTCTTGTTGGGGTACAAACATCGTCACATCTTCACATATTTTCCGATTTTATTATAAGTAGGACTCTACAGACAGCATAACTTCTCTGCTGGATTGGGAGTAAAGAAAAACATATAGAATGCGTCCAGCTGCTTCTCTCCCCGAGCTTGTAGTAAAAGTCGACTAAGGGATAGTATCATCTCCAACGTGATGAGATACAACAAGCAAGTATTCCCAAAGAGAGTTGACGTCAGGCAGGCGGCCGGTTATAAAACACCTTAGCCAAAACTCTTACCACCTGTTCTACTAAGTTCAACTATAAGTTCAACCAGTTGAACTAATTGCACAAAAATGCAGTTATTTCAACTTTGATATGATCCAAGGAACATGCTGTGCCGACCCGCAGAGTGGAATAGAGGAAGATGATGACGACATGACTACAGACAGCATAACACCGTATCGTATTACAATATAATCGATATATTTTTCAATCAAAATTTCCGTTTCACTCAATTACTGTGATCGGCAATTTAAAAAGCAGCTTACTTCGTGTTTGTTGTTGACAAACATGAGATTCATTGTCCGTCTGCATATTTTTGTTGTTATTTACCTTTAGCCGTTTGCCCACAACCTGTCGTTTGTTTTACCTATTTCGAAATATTCAAAGTACTCCAATATTTTGCTTCAAACTTTTCTCATTAAAACAACAAGTTAGAAATACCGGACTCCGAAAATGTTGACTTCACATAGAAGATATTACATCTGTTAATATCGTTTTCTCATATTAGCTATTGTTTGCAACACCAACTTTTATAGGTAGGTACTTCTTTTATGTTCCAAAAAAAATATAAGAATGTCAGCCCTAGCATCCTCGGGGGAAATACTTAGCAGTTCACGCACGTGAAAGTGACATTTTACCCGCGAATATATCAGGTGTTATGACTTTGTACCTCACTATGAAAATTGCCAAAAGAGTGGAGAGATTAATATCTTGTCACCTAAACACGTTCATGTTCCCGTTATCTCTAAAATCTGTAGTACAAAATAATTAAACTTAAAAGGATTTGACTAAACTCTTACAATAATATAACTAGGTTTTGAAAACATAGGAACGTATAGTTAAAAGGTGCCAGATAAGATCGTTGGCATTTTATCGATTTTAGCTTGCGCGAGGAGTAAAAGTGCAAAACTCAACCACAGAAAAACTACCGCGGTAACCTAAAATCAAGAACACTAGTTTTTAGGGTTCCGTGACCGAAGAGTGCCAACGGGACCCTATTCTTATTATATAAATATATAACAGTCAAATACATTCTGAAGTCCACTAAGATTAATTGTCTCGTTATTATCAGAAAGTACGAGTACCAAGGTACTAAAACAACAAGACCTGAAAGAATTTTGCAGAACACGCAAGTATTTCTCCCGCCGCAGGAATCGAATCCACACGTCCTGCATCCTTATGTCATTTCACATCTATTCTATTGGAGAAAATCTACTGACCATGTACTTACTAGTACCTACGCTATGTCTGAAATAACACGGACGTTGTTCGGAATAGGAATCGTCGTTGCGACCGTTGGTTGGCCTGTGGTACCGGTGGTATTACAATCTAGCAGTTAGCTACCATTTTCCCGTGCATCTAGCAGTAAGGTACAATTTTCCCGTAGGTCGTTAAAAGTAACAATTTGAGCCACATCGACAGGCCTTTCTACTTTTGTTTAAAGTACATGTATGGCCCGAATAGCTCAGCTTGGTACCATGTAGCCTTCGGACTGGCATATAACATGAAGTCAAGGCGCGTCCTGGATAAAATCATTGGGGAGTAGGTAATAAAAAATTGCTACCATATCTCAGTGTGTATTAAAACATTAAAACAATCTAGTATCAGTACGTATAATAAACTCTATTTGCGATGCAAAGCACAATGGAACTCTTAAGGTTTGTAAATGGTAAGTGGGGATTTATTCAATTAAACTAACATTTACTGTTTTGAAGCATGTTAGTTCACTCAAATTTCCTCATGCAATTATAACAGAGAAGAGCGCAGATTTTGTTATTTATAAAACGTCTTTATAAAATTATGATTGTATTTCACATGTGAAATACAATCATAATTTTATAAAGACGTCATGACGTTTAATAATAAAATTATAGAAGCATCTAACTTTCATAACTGCAAAAAAAAAACCGTCTTTAGTAGTAGGGTGCAAAGGTGAGCCGTTGTAAAAAAACTTTCTACGGTTCAACCAGGTGGTCTCAGGGAGGTGGAAGGTGGGTAAGAACTCCCAAAAACGAGATGAAATAAAATGCCAGCTTATTTCATAAGGCAGGCAAGGTAACCTGTTGTAGTGTAACATGAAATGCAATTTCTCCTTCAGCGATGGAGCTCGTAGATGCAGAAATGATTTTATAAGCTGATAACATGCTTCAGCCAACCGAGTACGGACTCGGCACTAACGATAACAAGCCAAATATCCTGGGTATAACGTGGAATAGTCGTATTTTAACTATCTACATACATAATACGGTTATTTGTGTTTGTAGCATTATTAGTGTAAATGGTACACGAAAGAAGACTGAGGCCCACTATAAATCCTTTCCTTTCGCCGGTTTGAAAGAACACGACACACAAAGATCTTTTTTGTTATGTTTTTTATTATTATTTTACATATTTTTATGTCTGTAAATATTACTAATTAGACGATACAGCTAATAAAATAAAATAATGCAATAAATCATTATTTCTGTCTCAACTCACATAAATAGGTGTTCGCTTAATATTATAAGTAAGACGACTTCCCAAAGAACATCAAAAGGCCTTTTCTAACTCGAAAAAGTAAATAAAAGTAACATACACTTGGGAATCCAAACTATCACATAAAATACACGAACCCCCACAGTACCTTCATAAAAAAGAAAGCGCATTAAATTGGGCCAACTTACGTAAAGTAAAATATCGGAAGTCGCCGCTGCTATGGGTAGTAAGTACATTATTTTTATGTTCCTTCAAGAAACCATTTTTAAGCAAAATGTTTGTCTATAAAAAACTATGTTTACCTACTCGTATACTTATTGATAACTTTCGTCCTGCAGCAAAATGCATGCATACAGACAAGGCGATGATGGATGGCACAACGGGGGCTTTTGACCAGCAATGGGGTATAGTCCTGTATAGTCAGATGATAATATTGATGATGTCATTTCGAAGGAGTTTCTGGCTAGCTATAGTTTATTAGATTTTCTTCTACAATAAAAATATGAATCAAGGTTTCGGCACCTTAGTAATTTCTTTGCAGAATTACGTTAACACTATATAAACGGAGCCTCTTCGTGATGTACTTCAATCTTTCATCACACTGTTTTGATAGAACTAGTGGTACGAGTTTTAGTAGTAGTAAAATGAACTTATGATTTGATGCAATACAAACCTACAAATAATGCTAGAAGTTTTAAACAAACAACGAATACATTTTTTTGATATCGCTAGAACACATCATAAAGAAGTCAATGCTAAAATGGCAATAGCTCAGTGATTAGTGGCCGAGGCCATTCTCTTATGTTATCGAGATTGAATCGGCACGCCGGCACGTACGCGGATAAACGACACATCTAGCGATTCGTTTGTAGTTTCTGGGGAATACGGAGCTGAACAAACTAAAGTTAGATAACCAGCAGTGTACCAGTAGTAACGTAGGTTTCTAATAAATAACGTACGCATACGATATGATAATGTTGTACAGGTGACAATAACTTAAACGATCATTTTCTAGACACGTTTCCTTGAAGATAGAGATCTTAGTGAAAAGAATGAAGGGTATGGTGAGGTCGGCGAGCCAGAATTGCGAAACGGAATTCCACTCGTATCCCGTTATATCGCGAGAGCCGCAAACATTCCTCCCGAATAGCTGGGCATGGCCATGGGATCTGGTCAGAGTACCAATATCCATGCATTTTGTAGGAATGCTTCTGTGTTTTACCCGTGCTACACGATTCTATGAGCTAGAATAATTGACAAAGGTGTTGGAAGTATAGTTTAACTGATTCATGCACCACCATTTCTGATCGATCGATCTATCTGATAGTACGTCAAAGAAGCGAATTTTAGAGCGAAATACTATTATTTCTATTAATAATAAAAAATGTAATGCTAAATGCTCAGATTGCTCAGTTGAGATTTCTGGTCGAAAACAAAAAGATTAGCAACATTTTATTGCACAAATAAATTAGATCCCTCATGATGTTTTCTTCGCCCTTTTTGCGCACATTAGAAAGTTCAAACTTCAAAGTTTATTTCATAGGATTTTTAGGATCTATTGAAATCGTCCTAAATTTATTATAGTTTTCGAAATAAGCTACATTGGCCGGAATTCGAAGATTCATATCTCGATTGTCGAGATTTATCCCACTAGCCCTACAAGGCACTACATATCTGTCACTAGATTAGATACCACTAGGTCTAATTTTATTGAACTTTTACATTTCAACGACCGTGAACTGAACCATCATTACAGTGTTTGACGTATTGTTTATTTTCAATAACACTAGATTCAAAACATACGGCAGTTAAACTAGAATGTAACTTTGAACGCAAATGTGTACGTTAAGCCTTAACGAGCAAGTCACTCAAGGTTTCAGGCGGGCTTTATTTACTTACCACTGGTAACATCTGATAACGACTAGGCTCCTAAATGATACTTTAAGTTGCCAAATTAACACTTACTTACTGGAATCACAGAAGAAGTGACGGCAGCTTATAAGTTATAACATACTTTTGACGACCTCGGTGGCGCGGCGGGCGAGTGCTCGACTGAGAGGCATGAGGCGCGGGTTCGATCCCCGCTGAGGGAGAAATGTTTGCATGATTTGCAAATACTTCTTCCGGGTCTGGGTTTTTCAATACTATGTATTGTAAGTATGTATTTACAAAAATAAAGTATATAAGTATTCTATCAGCCATCTGGTTTGGGGCTAAATGGCTGTTTGAAATGTCCACAAATATTTATTATAACTAAAGGATCAAGACGAAATACTTATAGTATTGGAATACCAGTAGTAAGTTGAGACACCAAAATGCTGAGAAATTAATTGTTAAACGGCAAATAAAAATTGCCACAGTACCATCAGCGGTACTATCTAATGGTACCACGGTGAACGAACGAGAATATAATATTATGACGTGTTAATTTTTTTCGTATCGATTTTTTATAAAGGAATATTACTCTTAGGTACATGCCTACTTCATTTCCAAAATGTATAGCTTTCTTTTCCGACTAGTGGAACGCCCGACTTTGTGAGCGTTGTTTTTTTTTCGTACAAACATTATCTTCCCGTTGCGTCTTTCAGGATTTCGATTTCGGGAATTTCTATTTAGTGCATTCCTTTGTACACAAGATTATATTCAATTCATACCAATTTCATGGTTTGAAAACTTATAATTTAGGCTGTGCGTTGAACGTCAGCCAGTCACTCACGTAAGTTTTATATACATAATTTAGATTAGATATTGTAAATTTTCTAACTGGCACGTAAGTATCTAGTTTTCTACTTGGAAAACGTAATGTAGGACGCCCTCCGGCTAGGTGGAATGACGATCTGCGAAAGACTAGTAGAGACTGGATGCGTCAATCCGAAGATTAAACGCGATGGCAGTCATTACTAAGCCTCCACTGTCCGTCCGTCCGTCCATCTCATGAACCGTAATAGGCAAGAGTTGAAATTTTCACAGAGTGTGTATTTCTATTGCCACTATATGCACGAATAATGTACAAAAAGAAAAATATTTTTATTACATTAGGTCAAATTATATCTCTGACACGTCAATATATTATATAAATTATCCGCCTGTATTCATTTTAAAGTCGAGGATCAATGTGCCTAATTAAAAACATAAACAAAAACAAAAACCTATTCCTAAATATAGCGAAGAACATACACAATAAGAACTTAATTCCATGAGTGGAACAGTCCCTGAGACGTGAACATGAAACTAGGGGAACGGTGGAGAAGTGACCACAACGGGGCGCGCAGTACAAAGATTAAATTGAATCTGGCAACTTGCCAGGGCCGTCGTACCCAAAATTACAAAATATTATGCTGATTTTATAGCTCGAGTAAAAGACTGCTTATCCCACATCGAGTGTTCACATGCACTTGTTAGTTATAATCTAGCAATTTGGGGAGTTATAATTAAATAATTATCATTTAACAAAAATGACCTGTGTAACCTACATTGTTGTTTGTTGTGCAAACATGAAGCAAAGCACACACCAATAACTTCAATGTGCCACACATGGTTTGAAATATCGCCGTCGCGCGTCGGTCGATAGCTTCGTCAATAATGACAATTTTTTACAGTGGGTTAACAAAATTTGCCATAAAACAGGCGATAGAAATCATCTGCGGTGTCGGCATTTTATTATCATAAAAAGTAAAACAGCTATAAAAAATCGCTTTTGCATCTATACAGTTTGGATGTTTTAACTTTTTATAGCTTCTTTAAGGGTAAAAATTCAACAGATATCCAAGAACAAATAGTAGTCCCAGAAGAACGGAAACTGCCATAAAAATTCGCGTCGTCGTCATTAGTCTCAGACGTGTTTTGATCTGGGAACCTTTGACGCTATCATTGTTCCGTTGCCGAAGTAGGATGTCGCTATACAAAGGTTGATGCAGAGTCTCTCTCTGTCTAAAGATAATCGGTGACGTTCTGTAGCAGAATCCCAAGACGACGTGTTCCGCCTCTTTTTTATCTTCGTCTCACAATTTTTTACTAAATTTTGCCTTGGAGAGCAATCGATTTAAACTCCCTTTAGACAAAAGTTTAAAAACTTTTAAGATAAAGTTATTATGTAAAAGCGAAAGCTATCAATAAATTAAATAGTAAAATTCGATTTGAGTTTGCATGTAGATCTTCTAATAATTAGTAGACAGTACCTGTTCTAAAAATATAGGTAGGTATGTATGTATCTTAATAAAACATTGTAACAACTTAAATTACTTTATTGAAAGAATTAGAGAAATATACTCGTAATATAATTATTTACGGCTTATTTGAAAGTTGAAGTTTATTTCAACAATAACAATGTATCTGCTATATCTAAAAATATTTTGCCCATTGTTTAATATTTATACAAGTAAACAGAGTTACAACTATAAGTCGCTAAACTCCCTGTGGCACTTAGATTTCTGAACTGAACAAACGAGAAAAGAAATCTCACTAGTCCAGTCGACTGAACAAACGAGAAAAGAAATCTCACTAGTTCAGTCGACTGAACAAACGAGAAAAGAAATCTCACTAGTTCAGTCAACAGAACTGGACAACTGAACTAGTGGAAATAGATGATTATTTTAGTATTTTATAATTTCTGATATTGAAGCAAGATGTGCGAACCAGTGTGGTGAAAGGATTTAAAGTGCACCTCAAAAGCTTCTTTCATTTGGCAAGAGAAAAGCAAGATAATTGCCCGACTTTCACTTAGTCAATACAATAAGTAAGTAGTATTTTTACGACGATTTGCATTTTTACCCGACGGATGGCGGAAGATGGAGTCAAAGGTATCTTTCATCCATTCACACAATTTTTTGAACTTATCAGGTTCTACGACATACCGGTTTCCTCACGATATTTTGATTCACCGTTTGAGAGTGGTATAGAGCACATAATTTTTTCGAACAGAAAAATCTATTGATGCAATCGACCAGATTTGAGCCTTAAAAGGCTCGGAAGGCGGGGCCACTAGACCACCAGTGCTCCCAAGACGCAAGTTAATGCTATACAACTAAAAGTACAATACATTTTTCTAAATTTTCGACTGGTGAGAGGAAACGAATCAAATATCCATTTCGTTTGGCAATCAAACTCTTGCGTATTTGTATCGTCGAACATCCGACTGGGTTCCACAATACCCTGGCTTTGTTACTTTTTCCCTGGCGGACAAGTGAGTTCTTTTTTGTTGTATATTTTAATCTTAATTTACTAGGTAAAATAAGTTTTATAGTGGATTAGTACATTAAATTAATGAAAGAACTCGCTGTCGTTGCCTTTTGGGAAATCCTTTCGTATTCGATCAAAATCTTATCTTCCTCACTGGAAATAAGTATCTACTTATAATTTAAATATCAGAATTGACAATGTCGGAAAAATAAAGTTTCCATCAATTGTTATGAAAGCATCTACTACGAGTATACTACACAACAGAGAAACAATACGTTTGTTTTTTCTGAGATGCACAGCGAGCGTTGTTGATATCGAAATGTGATTGTATCCATTTACTATTGTGGCTTGCTGCTATTGTGGTCAATAGGAATTGTGGTTCGTACGACCTAATCGCTCAATCTTTGGACCAACAGCAATACAGGACTCAATACCTCTGCAAATAAACCATGGACTTTCAAGTATTACTTTTATGTTTATTGGAACGTTATATTATAACCTAGACGTAATTGTAATTGTGCCAATTAAGTGATATACAGCTAAAAATAGCTTATTCTATAAGGGAATTGGGAAGGCCTATGTTTAGCTGTGGATTTCTATATAGGCTGATGATGATAGTGATGAACCTTAATTTGACTAAAATTATTGCTCTCTCTTGTAGATAGATTGGCATAACAACGGCGACCTCGGTGGCGTGGCGGGCGAGTGCTCGGTTGAGACGCAAGAGGCGTGGGTTCGATTCCCACTACGGGAGAAATGTTTGTATGTTCTGCAAATATGTCTTCCTGGTCTGGGTGTTGTAGTATTATATAAGTATGTATTTACAAAAAAAGTAGGTATATAATTATTCTATCAGCCATCTGTTGCCCATAGTACAAGCTTGTGGCTAAATGGTGATGTGTGAAATGTCCACAAATATTTATTTCCGTTATCTAATTGCCTATAGCTAAATGGGAATAACAAAGGATTGGTATAATTTTAAAGATGTCAAATTGAGTTGAGTTTAAGAATGCGCAACAGGATTGACACTATTATCCGTAAACTAAGTTTGTGATTTAAAAAAGAAATAAAGAAGTTAAAAAAAAAACTACTAATACCCATTGAATGTGGATCTGTAGTTTTATTTCTGGTTTTTTTGACACCTGAAATGCAAGGACTTAAAATAATATAGTTTAGAAAATTTTAAAGGAATTGGTGTTGTTTGCCTTGAACTATCTTTGGCTATGCGCCGACTCACCTGATATCTTTCCAGGTTAAAACTTTAGCAATCGTTTTTTATTTCGTCTTTTTTAAGTAACTACCAAAATAAAATGACGATGTAAAAGAAGAGTAGCTTAGCATTATATAGCATAGCTACACAAATAATAAATAATTGAACAGAAAAGTACAATGTTGTGTTTGTCAATTCGGCAATATTTATTATTTATTACTGGCTTCCACCCACGGCTTCGCTCGCGTGGTACCAGAATAAAAAGTAGCCTAGGTATGTTATTTACATATATGTAGCACACATACTACGTATGTTCCAAGTTTTATTTAAAGCCGTTCAGTCGTTTAGGCGTGATTGAGGCACAAACATACAAACATCCTCACACTTATGCATTAATAATATAGGTAAGATTTATGTACTCAAGACGAATTTCTGCCAACTTTTTAAAACTTATACATGCCTAATTATATATAACAAAACAAAAATTGTGATTTGAAATACTAAACGTATTCGTAGTTTATTTAAATGGTAAATTGGTAAACTATCGCTGATAAGCAAAAAATGCTAGCCAGAAGCAAGCCAAAAAACGTCACAGTAATCCGATCACTGTTTTCTAAATAAAAAAACCACACCAACGTCGGCTGTTGGGAAAATTCACGGCGCACGGTTCAAAAGTGTTTTGATCAGCCACCGTGACTCGGCTAAATAAAAGGTAAGCCTGCCCTGCATTCAAACCAGTATTCGTGTCAAGAAGGACTGCCAAATATAAACAGATCAGTTTTGAGAACTTGCAGTTGAAGATGTTTGCTAGAATAATAATATTTTAAAAGATTTGCATAGAGTACTGCATCGATGACCTCGATGGCGTGGCGGACGATTGCTCGGTAGAGACGCAAGAGGCGCGGGTTCGATTCCCGCTGCGGAAGAAATGTTTGCATGTTCTGTAAATATTTCTTCAAGTCTGGGTGTTGTGGTACCATGGTACTCGTAGTTTTTGATACCCACGACACAGGGAATCCTAGTGTGGGGTCAGGACTATATATGTGACTGTTGGGTGTCATTTATTATTTATTAGTACTCCATAGAGTGAGAGCCTTTATTAGAGGCTACTCATATAATGCAATAAAATAAAATGGAACGTCGCGTGACTTGGTCCGTGTTGAGTTAATTTTTTATACAATTTAATCTTCCTGTTGCATCCTCTAGGAGCTGAATTTCGGGAAATTCATTCTTAGTACATCCTACACAATGAAAGGAATATACCCTCTAAGTATCATCCATACAAATATACTTACTAGCTGTTACCCGCGACTTCGTCCGTTCAATTTAAAATTCAGGTTCTCCATACAAACATTCATCCCTTATTTCACCTTCAGCATTATTTTAGAGACAAAAAGTATCGTATTTCCTTCCCCAGAATGCAATCTACCTCCTTGCCAAAATTGTATCAAAATCTGTTGAGCAGTTTAGGCGTGAAAGGTAACAGACAGATAGACAGAGTTACTTTCGCATTCGAAAGTAGCTCTGTCTGTCTGTCTGATTTTAATGAAATTTGGCAAGGAGATGGATTCTATACCGAGGAAGGACATAGGCTACTTTTTATTCTGTAAAACGATCCCAAAATGGAAAAAGGATAACCAGGATAACGCATAAATTTATGACAAGACAGTTACATAATTTGACATTTATAAAATTTTGATAATTGACAATGTCATTCACATCCATCGGATCGTCAGCAGCTCTCTTTTTCTTGCAGGGCTATGGGTAAGGGCCTCTAGCTGGACTGATTTCATGATTTTTAATTTGTTAGCAGATTAACTAATAAATAAAACATTTGAAAATTTGCTAAGGCGGTACGAAGGTTGTATGGGGAACTTGAATGTTAAGGAGCGTTGGGCGCGGTCAGTACTTGGATGGGCGACTGCCTGAGAACACCGCTTGATGTTGACTTTTGCACAGATTTTTTTATTAAGAATGCTGACGAAGTCACGGGCAACAGCGAGTGCTTTTAATAAGTACCTTATCTGTCTTAATATACAAAAGTCTTTCGTTACTGTCTGACTGACTATCAACGCGCAGCCTAAACCTTACAACTTAGAGGGTACTTTCCTCTACCTCTATAGGGTAGCTTCTATTGATTTTACAAATAGAGTAGGTTGAAAGAACCAGCGACGCGAAAGTCAGTAAGACCCTTAATGTATCTTTCTAATGAGCTTACCTAATCTGGAAAGCTTGAAACAATCCGCAGTGTTGATAACATCGACGTATACATGGAAGTTCAGGTAATATGGAGAGTTGATGTTTGCGTGTTGTGCCATGGCGAGCCTGAACGCATTCTGCACCGTATTAGTATTCTGATCGAATACCACACCTGTAAATAAACAAAAAAAGGTTAGTTAGGTATAGATCTCGTAAGATGAATCGGCCCGGTAAACTTAATTCACCTGAAGTAAATCACCTGGGTGCATTAAGTGCCACGCACGGTAGATTTAATGCACCTGGGTGAACTAACACAGCTTTCAATAAAGTTGAAGCCCCAATCCGGTGGACTTAATTCACCTGGCTTAAACATAAACAAATGACCCATTTTTTTTCGACAAGATGACTGCAAAAGGTTTCAACGTGGATACTGTTCTGCACAAAGAGTTTACCTACAGATAGTGTAATGTTTAATTTACGAAAACAGATGATAAAATACCTAAAATATTAGGCAAATACTTTTATGAGCAGAAATATCTAAGTTCAAATATTGTCCAGTGGCCTTATCCGCTATGACCAAAAAACAAGTAAAAGTATGTTCGTATGAGCTAGTGGCCAACTCTTGTGACGCAGTTTTTAGGCCTCCTAAAGGCTAAAAATGTGACGAGCCGCGTTAAAAAAAAGTTACGAACTGCCAATTTTCGTTTGGTCATAGCGAATAAGACCCCTGCGGGTTCATTTTTACGTAAAACGAACAATTTATATAAAGTTTTTAATTTTTATTTTTCCTTTCCTTTCTGTAGGTAATGTACATTTACGTAGCTGTTTAGTAAGAGAAAGCATTATTACAACATGTACTGTAATGTTATGATAAAATACTAAGTGTTGAATAAACCCATTTCTCATATGAAATCGAATTCTAACTAGTTTGAACAAAGGAAAACGCTGACGTCTCCCGTTATTGTAATTAGTGAATGATAAGAAGTCAGCCGATAACTAAAGTGAACCTCTGCGTCTATATATTTTTTACGATTCAATAGAATTGTACTTTTCAATCATTGATTTTTGCCTCCAATAAGATACTGTGGGTTAATGTAAACGCTATAATAATTAAGGATCGTGGGGTAGAATCGAAGCCGGAATGGAATACTAATGATTGAATATAACCTCCTGTTGTCCAATTGGACTATTGGTTTATGAATATAACTAGGGTGTGTTGCCGGCATTCGGAATTTATTGTTTTGCAAGCACACGCGTGGGGACGAGTATAGTATTTTGTTATAGAATTTATGGCTTTAGTCTGGTTGTAGAAAAAAAATGGATTTATTGGTATATAAATGTTACAATTTGTTTTTACTTTGTACTCTCAAACGGTGAAGGAAACTGTCATGTACCTAAAAATTTCAATCATGTGTCAAGGGCACGAAAATAACCTTTGAGGTACAACTTAAATCCTTTCAAAACACTGGTTCGGAAGAACTAGTGACACGTTTAGTAGGTGTAGTAGAATTAGTGGTATTTACTTTGTAAGTCTAATAGGGTGAATTTTAAAAGATGTACATTAATGTATATTGCATTGACAAAGAGTTTCTTATAAAGACTTCAAGCAAGTACGTAGAAAGGCACCTAATACTTTCAAACCTATCACTTTCTTATAATCTGGTTATTCCCTACTCAAACATTACTTTTAACACGGGTATCTTTTCTTCATCGATCCTAGGAAAAATGATGACTGATTGTATTATTAAATAATCAGAAGGTTAGTGGTTGGTTTTAAGGTTGCTAGGGCGACGAAAAGTAGTCCCTTGGGACAGCTTCAGGGTAAGTAAACGTAATTTACTTAAGAGCGTTGCTATAAACAACTTGGAAGTCTTTTTTTCTGTAGGTAAGTAAAAAAAACATTTAGTAAATAGGTACACAATCTAATTTACTGTGTTTGTATATCTTTAACATAATAGAAGAGAACAAAGTGCAATTTTTGAATCGATTCAGAGGTACTCATACTCATATTCGAAACAAAACGCGAGCCACTTAATACTATTGCAAAGAATACCTACTTACTTTAAACCTACACGCATACATTATTATCACGCCCAATGGGCTCCTGCCCATATGGGACACTATAATGTGTGTGAAGCAGAAATTCCCGAAAAGTACGTAGTCTTTGTTTTAAGTGCTCCGCACGTATTGACCATGTCTTTCCTGTGGATAAGGCCGACCAAGCTGAGAGGATGGTATAGGTGCTGGACAAGCCTACTCCATCTGAATTCGTCCTGGGCACTATAGCGTCCCGTTAGTGTAGGCAAAAGTTGCCTCTAAACACTGTATAAATCATCTACTAGGTATAGATGGCAAAGGCCTTGGTTTTTTGGCGATGTACCTACCTATTTGCCGACCTCGGTGATTTTATTTGTTTTGAGTAGTTTTTGAAGTAAGCATTCTGATTTATGTTCGTGACTTATGGTACCTCTATAAGTTATAAGTTGGAATAAAGTAATTTGTAATAGTGGCGTAATAATTTACCATAATACAACAAGGACGTTGAACTTTTTGACAGTTATTAATTTAGACATAATGCACGTTATATCCTCAGAATAGTTATATCAATCGAGCATTTTGTCTATCACACCTTTTGTTGTATTTGCGTTTTGAGATGTGTACCATTTGTCACTAAAACATTGTGACCATGATGATAAGTACATTTTGACACTGGGGCATTTTGACGTTCTAACTTTTTGCCACATAGACAGCCGGTCCGTATAGACATTTTAACCTCTGCACTACCCAGTCCCGGAATCGACAATTTTTAACGTGCCCTCCAAAGCACGAAAGCGCTCAGCTCGTAATGCTACTTGCGGTCACCCATCCCAATTGTGACCGCGCACAATGTTGCTTAACTTTAACGACCAATCAAGAAACGCCTAAGCAAGCTACGCCACGAGCGCTTCAATCTAAAAATTAAATAGAAGGTCTTATTCTGAATGATATTCCCCCAGAAACATTCTTAACCTTGAAGAAGTTTCCAAGAATCTTATGTAGATAGAAGTCTAAAGAGATGTTTAATTTCAAAAGGGTTATAATCGTTAGCTTTGTTTTATTATAAAATTGGCGTCACAGCAAACAATATTACATAATTATCACAGCAAAGCAAAAACACAATAAATACCGCAGGACATTATATCCTCGTAATCATACTGGTATGACAACCTAGTATGACCATGAAACAGCGATAAATACCTATGTAGCCACCTAATTTCATAATTTTCAGTTTTCTTGTGCTTTCCTATTTAATTCTGGCGCCATTTTAAGTTACGAGTACAACTCTCTGGGCGACTGTACCATTAAAACACGTTTCTTCCTGTTTAGAATGGAATTTCAGAAAACATTAGACGTCAATTAGCACAAAGCGAGTGAACAACAGCACCTCGACGATATCTCATTGTTTTGTACGGCATTATGATTGAGAGTGGTGGAACTCGCTGGATATGTGTCGGATGACGCGGAATTAATCTGCGTCGTGTAAATAAATGTGGGGCGTATGTCAAATCGCGGTGGCGGCGGCGAGACGGGCGGCGTTACGCTGCGCCGGAAGCGACCGTTTCTCATCAGATTGGAGTATAAGCTCACGTATATATGCCTGCCAAATTATTATTTACCCTAAAACAAGAACAAAGGTTCCATCGCCGATGAAAGATGACAGTATATTCACCTGGAAAATTGAAAATAATGCGACGAAACACCGAGCTTTACAAAGAAGGCCAATTGTGTTAACGCGTTTTATGTCAAAAATGTAGTGCAAGACGTGAAAATGAACATTTAATTGGAATCGTTTACACCCAGGAAGGTAGTAAATGAGTTAAAGGTACAGGTAATATGTTTGAGGTTTTATAAAAATATACCTACACATTTTATGTGTTTAATATAAAAAATAACTTGGCACTTGATAGGCTACGAACTTTAAGTGGGGGATTATCTCGAGGAGACACGGCCGGCTGTTGGCTTAAGCCGACGAACTTATATTGGGTGCTGGCCGCTAAAAAATATGTATATACCTTCTTCTTTTTTTCCTCTATATGTTAGTAGTAGTAGTTAGTGTGAGTCAGTCAACTCCGCACGTATTGACCATGTCTTTCCTGTGGACAAGGCCGACTAAGCTGAGAGGATGGAATAGGTGGTGGGCAAGCCTACTCCATCTTAATTCGTCCCGGGCATTACAGCATCACGTTTCTGAAGGTAAAGTTATCTTCTGACGCTGTATAAATCATCTACTATAGTAGGTAGTAATTCAAAAATAGTAATAAAGTAAAGAACGATATTAAGTTAAGAAAAACTAAATTTAGAAAAAGATGTCAGATGCTGACATTTTTTTTCTAAATCTAGTTTTTATACCTGGGCTCAGAGTCGATCCACCGACTTTCGCACATGCCACGGCAATAAACCTATATCATGTCATGAACTTGTCGTTTTAGGGCTCCGAACAAAAATGGAGAAATGGTGACTTAGTCCACCCGTCCGTCCCTCTAACACATCTGTTTATTTCAGCAACTATTTTCGCTTTTATTTACTTTCATACTCCTGTTGCAGTAATTTGTTAGAAAGCTACCGTTCAAAAATAAATAAAGTTTCAATTAAACAGTTATAGTAAATAAAGTTTCTACGGTTTTAAAAACAAGAAGAAAATGTGACATTGTTAATAACAAAAACGCGCTGCACATGCTTATGTGCAATGTAGTGCAAGTAGATGGTAAACGATGAAGGGAAATCTGGGTTGGGAATGCATTTGAGAAATTGCTTTAAAGATTTGTACAGTCGGTTGTCTAAGTAAAGGTCTGTGAAGAGACGTGAGTAGAAAACAATTGTGCGAAAAATCTCATAAATATACTGTACACATGTTTCTGAAATTTTTCGAATGAATTAATTTCGATTTTTGAAAATAATGAGCCCTGGTACCAGGAGTATATTTGTGCCCCCAGGGATCGCAATAAGCTGTGTGACGAGTGACGTAACATAAATGATGTACTTATATAAATAATAGCCTTCTTCCAGGGGATCGTCCTGATCTCGCACAGTATTAAAAAATCCTAACACAAACCAGAGAGCCTCCCGTTCTTCACTTCAGAACTTTCTGTTAAGTCCAAATAACCCGTATCTTCTAATTTTTCTCATGCGTATAGCAGCCGCAGTGAAAGTAATGTGTTATCGAGCAATCTGCCGCGAACTAGAGGACCAAATCGTTCGAAAATTGAACAATTCTTATATTAATTTCAATGCATTTTCGTTTTGTAGATTTAGGTTCGCTTTTAGTGAAATTATTAAAAACTTATCTTGCTATTGGATCTGTCGATAATAATACTGAAGTATTATTGTCCGTATGAGGACCGGTAGTGTAGCTGGTAAGTAACACGGGCAAAAAATATTGGTAGGCAAGTGTTTCTTAGCAGAAGGCGCATTACATCAAAACTCACTTGTTGGAATTATTTTCATAAGGTAGACTAATTGTCATGGCTTCCGCAAATTTGGCTACTTTATGGACTGAGTTTGCGTTATGCGATTTTGATAGAAAGTGTTGTCAGTCAAGTTAGTAGTAATTGTCAGTTATCACTAAGGAACAATATCGAGAGGTATTCAAATTCGTGGATTGTGTAAAGTTGAAGTAATCTTTTAAACTCCACACGCAACAAAATTTAGTTCTAGAACAAGCTTGGATCCAAATATGTATAGATTTTTTAAAGATTTTTCGAAGGAAAGTTGATAAACTAAATCAAGCATAGTGAATCTATGCTTGATTTAGTTTTCCCTAAAGATTGTTAAAGAATTGGAAAAAAGAAAATTCGAGAAAATTCTTATTACCTCATGGAAAAAACTAGACTGAATAAATAAGCTGAACTATGTAATTTATGTGTTATGGGCTAAAGCGACCACGGAGTGGACGTCTCTGAACGGAAAACGACCTCGCGGCAGACCACGGCGAAGATGGAGGGATGACATTGATGCCTAGGTACTCAAAGGACTGGCCCTCAGTGGTCCAAAACAGGGATGACGGAGGGAGGCCTTTGCCCTGCAGGCTCACTACAGGCTCCTAACAATAATAATGTAATCTATATTATAACTATGTAATGGAGATAATCAGCTAATTGATTAAACCTTTTTTTATTCGCTTACATTGTTTGGTTTCTACTCCACAATTTGACCAGAGCACGTACAAAACAAGTAGGTACATAAAAATAGGAGCATAATGTAAAGTTTAGTTGAGGCAGAGCACCATCCATGGCAATAATTGGCGTTTGCAGCGGATATCCCTGTAATTAATTTAACCAGCGTTGCAAACGCAGCTAAACGTTTATTTAGCGCATTAGAAGGATTATTTTGCGCTATCAGAAGGGTAATGTTATCGCATATGTTGCCACTGGCACAAACTCGGTGGCGAATTTTGTAAATTTTAAAGTGAAAATACAAGCAGTGGTTGTTGGGCACATGATGCGTTTAACTGTTTTTTGTATTTAAAACTCGGATCGAAACAAGCTGAAATGGACGTGGAAACAAATTCCCAGGTGTTTTAAAAAGTTATTTAATGAACCTGGATAAAGATGTCAGAATTATAATTAAAGTAAGGTGAATTGGGATGTCAAATAGCGTGATGGGTAGACGATAGTCAAGATCGTGGGCCGTAATTGGATAAGGCCAGC
The DNA here is from genome assembly GCA_949320045.1 of Scotopteryx bipunctaria. Lineage (NCBI taxonomy): Eukaryota > Metazoa > Arthropoda > Insecta > Lepidoptera > Geometridae > Scotopteryx > Scotopteryx bipunctaria. The sequence goes on from OX439440.1 coordinate 10,902,612, forward strand.
ACAGGAGCTTGTTGAATGGCTCAAGCGAAGGGAGGCCTTTGCCCAGCTGCAACAGGCTGTGGATGACGACGATGATGAATTGCAGCATCATAATCAGGGTTATTTCACCCTTTTCAATATTAATTTCGTCTGCTTCTTAGACCAGACACCTCTAAGGTTGTAATACTATGATAAAAGTTGTGAATGTAGACTCATAAGCCCTTGTTAACTAGTTTCCGCAACACTTTGAAAATCTAAACTGAAACTATCTATAATATAATAACAACAGACAAAAGTTGCCACTAAGTAGATAAGAAAGTCTGGAAAATACAAAAAAAAACTAAATAACTAAGAATCTAAGAAAGTCCTGGTCAATTTATAAGCAGAAATCTTTTGTTTCATAAAATTAAGCTACTCGTAACAACGACGGCATAATATACTATTTTAAAAATAGTAGCTGAATAAATAAACAACACCCAACAGCCACATTTTTCCCAACATGGTCCATATTGGGTCAGTAATATGAACTGACAGTGCAGTAGATAACTGCTAGAACCGGAAGAAATATTTTTAGAACATACAACCAATTCATCCGCCGCGGGGATAAAAATATAATAGAACTCGCACCTCTCACATCAGCTTAACTCTCGAACTTGCTACCGAAGTCTTCAAATGGAAGTAGGGATGTAAGTTGTCGATCTCCGAGGTTTTACTCAATAATACAATCTATTTTTTTTATATTTATTTAAGGGATTTGTCGCTTCGCGACCACAATCACCCATATAAAAACAAAAATAAATAAACAAATAAACTAAGAGAAACTTAATCTATGCTTATAATAAAACTTAACTACTTAAACCTAACTGAAGTAACAAAACTAAACACTCAATTTCTTTGCATAGGTACATACAATCTATACTATATTAAAACTGTAACGGAGAAAAATTAGTATCATCAATATTTTTAAAATATTTAAATGAGGCTTAGTTTTACGAATACCTCCCCTTTTAAACCCCTTATGGGTAGAATTAACAAATCTCTTTCTTTGTGTACCTCTACACCACAAAATACCTTAAAGGTTTCATGGATCTAGGATTTATGGATTAGGATGAGCGTTGATTATCAGTCAGTAAGCTTTATTTAGCGTTTAGAGAAGATGCCGTATTTACGCCAATATTTGAAACGACTACGTATTAGTTGTTCAAAGGTTTTCATTTAGAATAAAATTGTGTATTTAGATTACCGATACCACAATGTACATGTAATAAACATTACATAAATAAAGATTGAAACTCTGAAAGATGTTATGCATTCTGTGATTCTCTGTGTGTGATGTGTGCATTCTCTGAACACCTGTTATTCGTTATACATTCATTATACGCATCATTTGATTTGAAGAGTATAAAATTTGACAAATCAATGACTTGACAAGTGTCTGCGAAGTCATTAATAGGTACGCTCTTAGTACATAAAATACGTGCATAGCACGGTGATCACACGTTTATGGAATCACACGGTGATTCCATAATGGTGTCCGTGTTTGCCCGCGTTAAGTTTTGCTTGGTCATCGTGAATAAGGGGGCTTGTTTGATGGCTGTATCCACTTCGCAAAGCCAGTGTCACAGATTTACAGCGGATTTGTCATTTTATAATGAAAATTAGTGGAGCGCTTCGTGACTTTGTTCGCGTTGAGTTTTTTTTTACACAGTTTTTATATAATAAATAAAGTTCATTGAAACCAGCCCCTTATTCGCCTAATTTTATGAATTATACTTTGATTTAATTTTCTGTTTCTTGAGGTTATCACATGATTAGTTTATTTTAGTTGACTTCACGCTATAAATACTCATAAATAACCAAAACACCGTCCAAGTTCGTCGACTCAATTCAAATTCATTCTTTAAGTATTTAAGTAATCATTGACTTCCGGAGTTCTTAGAATTTCCGTGTAGTGCTATTTTCATCTTAAGATTATTTTCAAATGTTTTACACGTGTCCGAGTCCGAGAGCACCGTTGGTCTAGTGGGGATATTCTCGGTCCTCCGATCGAAACTCCAACTGGTGAGAGGAGCGGGAATATTTTTTCTGGTAGCGACCACAGTCTAGCGCCCGCCTTCCGATCCTAAGGTCGTGGGTTAAAATCTGGTCATGCATCAATGTATTTTATTTTTATGTACGAAAAATGTATATGCGCTATACCAGTACTCTCAAACGGTGAAAGAAAACATCGTGAGGAAACCGGCATGTCGTAGCACCTAAATTGAAAACATGTTTGTTTGAATTACATAAAAGGCGCCTTTGGGCTTATTTTAAATCCTTTCACGACACTGATTCTAAAGACCTAGTAACAGGACTAGGAGTATTGTATTTTATAAGCTTACACGTGTCCGTATTCCGTAGCACCTAAATTGAAAACATGTTTGTTTCAACTACATGAAAGGAGCTTTTGGGGGCTCATTTTAAATCCTTTCACGACACTGGTTCTAAAGAACTAGTAACAAGACTAGGAGTATTGTATTTTATAAGCTTACACGTGTCCGTGTATGCTTATAGAATTTCTATAAGCTTACACGTGTCCGTATGGGCTCGTAGAGTTTCAGATGTCGCAGCTCTGGGGAATTGAAAATTAAATTTTCTAAACAATACACGCTAACTAATACGCTTATACAGCGCCACAGATTTAAATTGAATACAAACTCACTCGACCGGTCCGTCTCAGCTCACCTCGTTCAAAATTTTGTAGGTCGGGTCATACAGATTTTTACGAGTACCTGTTATATTTATAGTCTGGGAAAATTCCCTTTCTTTTCTTAGGCACTACCGCTTGGCACTCACTACTAATAGAGTGAAAGGAAATTTTACTTTCCCGTGCCACTACTATTCTTATTGCCTGATTAAACGCATATTATAAAATCAACCGTGGATTACCTCATTACCAAGTATATCAATGCATGATAAACAAAATATTTATTTGTTAGAAAAGCTGTTTTAAAATAGTTTGCCGATTTAACGTGTGTCAGTAAAACTTTTTATCGATATGTTAAAGTACGGTCAACACAATGGAACCTAACACGTTCATATCTTCCTACTCTGTGAACGATCGGTTTATGAGTTGCTGTTATTTATTTCCCTCGCATTATACACTCCCGCTGAAAAACTACAGAATTCTGAGAGCAGTGAATACCGTAATGTTCTCTGTACAGAGCATTCGTGCTCTAGACAGACAACATAACGGGCTACAGGTAAAAACATTTTTAGTGAAAATCTGAACCGGTGAAAATAGTTGCCGGGATTTCATAAAAAAGTTTGTGGCCAAACGCTTGCCGGATCCTGCATAGTGACTATGTACTTCCTAAGCCGGGTTTGGTTTAGCTTATAGAATATATTGGAACGATTACAAAATCTTATTTACTCTTCTTATAGGGTTAAGCTTACTCCATACTCTTTGTTACACTGCAGTTAATGAAGTATGTTTAATGATTTATATTTTATTTACTCAAAAATCAACAGTTTGAGGTAACATTACGAGAACAGCATGTAGAAAGAGGAGAATTTCAATATAATAGAAAATTCTGTAACTATAGCCAGCAGGATAGTTTAGCTGTGTAGGATTTCAAAGGCAAAATACCAGGAAAGCATTAACTAAAAGGAAGTGGATCTAACTCACTCTCTAGCCTAAGCTAGTAGGCAGTTTTATGGATGTGAGTTTGATTTTTTTAAGTACCCTTTGTAACTATGGTACTTAAAAAATCATCAAGTTATACTATTTACGGAGATAAACATACAATTAATACTATTTCATAAAAGTTATTTAAATTGCAAAAAAAATATATAGTTTAATAAATAAATAAAAATAAAATAAAAAGATTTTATTTCGGACTACACGATCCATAATTTGTTAGTAAAACACTTATAATTAGGGTTAGTTATTAGACTAATACTAAATACTACTATACTAAACATTTTTGTAGATCACCCTCCTCACGAAACACTGCCACGTGGGAGAGGTGATTCTACCGGCTACTGTTTGAAGGATGGTGTTGGGGCTGTCACGCACTCTGCGCATCAGGGATGCGGTCTTTTTACGGAGGATGGCAGCAAACCCATCCGTCTCGTATTCAGCAAACATCCCCGATGCACTGCAGAAACGGGGCAGTCCCAACATCATCCTAAAAATATTATTATATTGTACACGTAGGGTCTCTTTTTTTAGACTGTTGCAAATCATCTATAGATAGCTAACTGACTCAGATGATTGCCGGAATAGATGAAAGCGTGTCCAAGACGCTGGCCACATTGAAAACCTGTATGGCAATGCCGTTGAGCCAAATATGTGATTTCTATGAGTACCTACTCAAAAGTTCATTAATAAGATATTTCTAAGAGGAGATTAGCTAAAGTCGCCCAGCTCCATGTCACGTGTGCGGCAAACGACCTGATATGAGGATATGAAGCATAAACTCTATTTTATATGGCTTGTGCAACTGTAGTTCCGTTAAAAGCACTTTTGCTTCGTGGGTTGCTCCTTGTGTCAGTAATCGAGTGTATGTGCCAAAATGCATTAAACTTTACAATCATACCATGTACAAAATGTTACACAATCATACTATATAGAATCGTACGAACCATTGAACGAAGATTCTCTTCCCAAAGTCTAATCAGAGCTGTTCCTCAACTTAATATTGCGAATAAAAACAATTTTTTTTTTAAACTATGTCTTCCCACTGCTGGGCAAAGGTCTTCCCCAAACCTCACCAACAATCTCGGTCCTTCGATGTCTTCTACTATTCTCTTTCAAAGGGGTCTAAATACAACCACTTACTAAAATTATAAATGTTAAAGTAACTGAGATATTTATATGATTAAGGGTCAAGCGCACTTCTAAACGGATACGAATTTAAATACCTACATATTTCGTGCCTGAAGTAAGACCAAGGCTAGTTTTTATTCTGGTACCACGTGAGAAAAACTACGCGAGGAAACTAGATGAAATGAATGCAATACCGATGTGTTTTGTTATCAAGATCCATTTTAATTAACTCTAGCCTAGCCCTTGTCATAAAGCAACAAAATGCCGACGTTCGCTTTCAAAATATCGTGAAACGCAATAATTGTTTTGCCTTACAGAATTTGTAATAAAAGCCTCTATTTTATGAAAAAAAACTAACTAATGGAACGCCCCCGGGATCATTTATGTGGAGTTATTTCCTTAAAAACTTCAAGTGCCCGCTGCAGCTCCTTAGGGGTAGAATTTTGGAAATTACTTTCTCTCTTAAAGCTTTCTTTTTGAGTGCTCTTTATAAAAAAATATCTAATGTTTACGGCTAAAGATTGCCACCCATAAACGGACATCTCGTCAAAAAAAGCAAAGTTGACTATTTGACAAGCAATTTTTGGACAGAATTTTGTTTTTTTTTTGGTTGGGATAGTGACAGTTTAGTTATGAAACTGGGTAGTGGGCGAAGACCTCCAAGACTTACAAGAAAGTGCTTTGTAAGTAAAACTAATTAATGCTTCAAAATAAAAACCATTACATACGTTATGGACGTATGAAAATGGCACATGATTGTTCAAGTTTAATACCAGAACACAGATTAATAAATTATGTAACTTAATAACAAAATGGTGATTTTACTTGTGATTTTCTATGTTGACATTTTAGACAATAGAGAGAGAGAACATAAAAAATCACAGAATATTACGACAAAAGCAGAACAATACAAATCCTACTTCCAGAACAATACCAATACCTCGTAAAAGGAAAGTCGAGTTGGAATTATTTTTTACTAGACATAGGGATTCCATTTGGTATCAGCGCGTCAAAAAGTGTAATGTCCACGGGAATCCCATAAATCTTCATCTAACACATTGCAGCCGGACAAAGAGATATATGGGCTATGCTCAGTATTATGAGAAAAGCTTACACACTATTCGAGTATCTAACACTAAGAGCTTTGGCGGCCTCAGTGGCGCGGCGGGTGAGACTCAAGAGGCGTGGATTCAATTCCCGCTGCGGGAGAAATGTTTGTTCTGTAAATATTTATTTCTGAGTGTTATGGTATCATGTTGCTTCTTTAAACTAAAGAGGCAGATTTATAAAACAGTCATAAGACCTGTCGTACTCTATGGATCTGAGTGTTGCGCCATGAGATGAACCAATGGGGTGGATGAAAGGCGAGTGCATGCAGCAGAGATGCGAATGTTGAGATGGATGGAGTAACAAGAATTGGTAGGGTGAAGATTGAGTATCTAAAAGGGAGCCTGAAGGTAGCGCCAGTGCCGGATAAGTTGAGGAGCAATAGGTTAGCATGGTTTAGACATGTCATGAGAAGGAAAGAATGTCATGTGACGAGAAGAGTATTATATATGAATGTGGAAAGATATGTGGGTAGAGGCAGGCCAAAGAAAAGATAGATGGATCGTGTGAAAGATGACACGAGTAAAAAAGAAGTAAGCGTTGCGATGACTTCTGACAAGGGGAAATGGAAGAGGAAGACATGTTGTGCCGACCCCACATAAAGTGGCATAAGGGCAAGAAAATTTTGATGATAAATAAATAAATATTTGCGGACTTTTCACACAGCACCATCTAGCCCCAAACTAAGCAAAGATTGTACTATGGGCATCAGATGGCTGATAGAATACTTATATATAAGTACAAAAAAAGTATATATGTATACATACTTATACTTATAATACATAATACAATACCCAGACCCGGAAGAAATATTTGCAGAACATACAAACATTTCTCCTGTAGCAGGAATCGAACCCGCGCCTCTTGCGTCTCAGCCGAGCACTCACCCGCCACGCCACCGAGGTCGCCTGTGATGATGATGCTGTGGTACCATGGTACTCATCGATTGAAATGACAATTTTAGTGACTAAACTGTTTACTTTTATGCTTGGTAGTTTGGTTAACAATAATTATTTATCTCTAAAATCGCTCAACTCGGAAATGTATGTATAAATTGGCTTACATGTCAATGTCATAGGCAGATACCTGATGAATGGCAGTTCCGTTTAAACATCCGAGCTTTAAATGAATAAATGATGACCAACAACTCTACGTGCTGTTTGTTTACAGTATTAATTTCCATTTTACCCTTTTCAGTTTTATTTTCTTATACAAATAAATACTTAGTTTCATTTTGAAACAATTTCAAATAAAAACTGCATGCCAATGTTTCAACTAAAATGTTATTAGGAGTGGTAATATCATAAAAAAACGGGTGCAACATAAAATAAGACCACCCTTAACATTTTGACAAACAGATTGCTTGTTAGGTTTTTAGTTTTTTAATATTAATGAGAAGTTGAAAAAAACTCTATCGCAATGTATTTCAACGGTAAGTATAAAATCAAAATAAACCTTTGACTATTCTGTATTTACCATATTTTCAAGTACTCTCATTATTCGCATTATTGCTCAGAAAACTGAGATCAATTATAAGGGGTAACAGAGACTCAACGAGACCGCCAAAGCTATTAATCTACAGGTGGGGGCAAAATTTTACCTCATTGACGGTAGCTACCTTTTCTTTTGTAGTTAGAAGGCTTAGTTCTTAGGTTAATTTGTATAGGTTTATTTTGAATTTGTCAATTTGAAATTTTGGGTTTGTTTTGAAAAAAAAAAAAATAACCGCAATTTCGGATTCTTAAAAAGTGTACAGTGAGCCTAAAAAATGACATTTGTCGAAAAAACAAGCCTGTCTTGATCGACTCTATCTCTCACCAGGAATATTTTTCCCAAAATAGAAAAAAAGAAATAGTTTCCATGAAACGCCATTCGAATTCACAACGCAACGTTGAGTCCATGCATGCCATTCGAACACTTGCAGGGAAATACTTTGTTCACTTTTATTTTTTTTTGATGTTTTGATGTTTTGATGATTATGTCATCAGAATGATGATATGTACCACCGATTATACCGCTTTATGGCCAAGTAAAAAGCCGGGAATGGTTTCAGATCAGATTTGCTTTGATAAGTTACTTTGGGAAAAGTGTTTCTGATGGAAAAAAAGCGTTGATTGAGGCCAACTTGTTTTTTTCGAAAAATGACATTTTCTAGGCTGACTGTACATTTTTTCTAAAATCTGAAAATGTAGTTGTTTTTTTCTTCAAAATAAACTTATAGTTTTCTAAGAACAAAACCTTCTATCAAATCCACCCACCGCTGGCCTCCTCTTTGGCAAGCCATTCTTTCTGATCCATAAATATATTTAAGAACCTTCCCCGGAAATGACACCAATAAAATGCAAAAAAATTGTATCGAAATAGGTTCATTAGTTTTTGAGGGAAATGGTAACAAACAGACAAATACACAAAAGTAGACAAACGCACAAATAAATAAACAACCGACCTCTTTAGCCAAACGCATATGCCTTCTCCGTTCCGTCGTGGGTAATAATAGTAACACCCAACAGGCATATATACGTAGTTCAACTCCGCACTAGTATTCCCTGTTTCGTGGGTATCAGAAAATACGAGTACCATAGTACCACAACTTTGGACGAATAAACACCGTCCAAGACAACAACACTTGGATCAGAAAGAAATATTAAGCAGAACTTGCAAACATTTATCCCGCAGCGGAAATCAATCCTGCGCCTATTGCATCTCAGCCAAGCATTTGCCGCCACGCTACCGAAGTTGTCGTAAAATGCTTATAAATTGATAGAAAAAGCAGTTTGAAAATGCTTTCCGAACTTGGATATAATCTTATTTGCACATTCACGCAGCCAATCTAAATTGTCAGATGACCTGATTTGACACAGGTGTTTAATTAGCAGTAATTGATTCTAATGAACGAGCTTATCAAATGGTACTCTCGATTAGATAAGTCCTTGACATAGCAATGTTATGCAAGCTAAAGTACGTTAGTAATTAAGAAGGGAATACTCGAAGTCTCAGTAATCAACAGTGTACAATTAATCATAGAGGTATAAAAAAAACATTTTCATAAACTGATAAGCACTTATACACCACATACCAAACAACGTTACAAAAATAAGTGTATATCTTACTTATATTATAAATGCGAAAGTTTGTGAGTTTGGATGTTTGTGCCTCAATCACGCCTAAACGGCTGAACGGATTCGAATGAAACATGGAATATATATAGTAAATGTACTGGATTAACATATAGGCTATTTTTTATCCGGGTACCAAGCGAGCGAAGCCGTGGGCGGCAGATAGTACAATATAATTCAAAAATCACTAATTTAATTCAATAATAGTGATTAATTGAGTGCATAAAAATAAATATTTAAAATAGAGCTCGCTGGTATAACGAGGGTTTTAGTTTCAAAAAATAACAAGCACCTTGCTACTTTTTATCTTTATTACTCTGAAGAGATGTAAGACAAAGTAAATAAAATACATGCAAAGGAACTTTCGATTAATTTAAAGTAACGGTGTTCATATGAGGATCTCACAGTATAAGTTACGCAAATCCTCAAAGTTTGAGAGGATTTGCAAGCGCGTTACAGAATCCATACAGATGCACTCCGAGTACAACAGATATAACTTTCCCTTTTCATGTTTGATAGGAAAAATATAAACTCGTCTCTTTTAAAAACCAAGGAGTAATATTCCCTTTTCATGTTTCATAGGAAAAATATAAACTCGTTTCTTTTAAAAACCAAGGAGTAATAACATTAATGTGAAAATGCAATGCACTTAAAACTTGACCAATTACAAAATATTCGACTAAAAGATAAAACAAGCTTTGGTTGGCCCATTCGCAGTAGTATCATTGATGGTACTATCGCAAATATAATATTGCTCTAGTAAGTTCGTATGAGCTAGTGGCCAACTCTTTTGACGGAGTTTTTAGTTCATTTTTCGCTCTAGTACCATTCATTTATCAGATGGATGGAACTATAGTGTAAGGTTCCGTAAATTAATATCCCAATTTTAGATGTTAGTTAAAAGTCAATTTATGATTTTCATGTAAGTCACTGTACGACATCGCCGCCATCTTGTTGTTTACGAAGAATTTGCTTGAAAGAGCTTGGCGTGTCGTATCGGGAGGCTTTTAGTGGTCCGGCCGTCGAACTGATCACTTGTGTTTAGAGTACTTACTCTACCTACCTAATGTATCATATAATGTGTTAATTCGATATTGTTATTATGTGGAGTATGTTGATATCTATGATTTAATAAAATACCCTTGAACTATTAGTACGGTGTTTTCTTTACAATAGCGAATGAACCATATTTAAATTTGCTTTAGTTCCATTGCACACGTAATCCGCGAAAGATCCATGGGAAAAAATACCATCAAAACATAGACTAGTAGGAGGTGACAAGCCGTTTTAATCTGAGCCTTACATTATTTATGCACACTTGCATTGGTTAGTAGTTTCGTAGCTTCAATAATTTGAAAGAAAATACCAGGCAACCATGAACTAATAGAAAGTATCTGCTAAATCAAAAATATTGATTTGTGTCAAACTCTTCACAATTTATGCACGCCTAATACTTTTTTGCATGGGTAGTTTTTTATTTTTTTCTTGCATTAACTGGTAAATTATTCTCTCAAATAAGTAGGTGTTTTTTATAGAGGGCTCTAGCGTAACTGTTAAAATTAAGCAGGCCACTTTTCAAAAACAATGATTTATTTTGATAATAAGTTAAGTGTCGTGAAAAGTCAATATGTATTGTTGTGTGTAAAATTAAATATAATAGAAAGGTGACGTAGAAAAGTATTATTGAATTCAGGATTTCAACACTTCTGGCATACTTCATACAAAAATGGCAACAGTAATGGGCGCTGTAAATACTTACTCTAAATTCTTGGAGTGTGCAGGGTCGGTGACTAAGTGCAGTGAGTACCTACCTACCAATATAATATCGGCACAATCTAACGTTTTTTCTAACGATTATGAAATTAATTAAACATATTTAGATAAAGAGAATTGCCTTATTTAATATAAATTGATATAATAATATACGTTATGATATCATACGAATAATAAAACAAAGTATAAAAAACATACAATTCTTACTAGTCAACGTATATGTTAGTATATATATTAAGCATCAAGCAGTAAACTGATAAATCAATCATTAAATTATATATTTTCTTGCTGTGTTTGAAAATCATTGTAGTTCAAGTACCTACATAAGTATGAGTTACAAGAATAGAGATTGTTTTGATTTTTAAGAAGAAAATTAGGTGTTAATAGAACTATATTATCTAGAGACGTGTTGGATTAGGTACATTTTTAATCAGTTCCATCTAATAAAAAAGAATACTTAAACCCTTGTAAATACTTAAACCAAATACACGCTCTACTTAATTCACAAAATCCACGCATCAATATTTTTAATAGACACGGTCTGGTCTCTAAGTACCATGGGTTCCATCAAATTAATCCGTACTAATAACGAACTGCATATTTTATATCATAAAAATAAAAAAAGTAATCTTTCTGTCATATTTCAACAAGTTTACGAGTATTTTAGGTGGAAATTCCGGCGATTTGTGGAAAGTAAGTGTTATAAATTTACCTACTATAGGTAGGTAAATTTATCACACTTACATAATCTATCTAGGTTTTTATTTAAATATTGAGGTCTATTGCATGATCGAATCAAAATAGTAAGTGGCCACCGGCTGTGCCGTGCCGTTTTAGACGCCAGATTAGATGGAATGCAACAGAATTTTTGCATAGATTAGTGGTGGACTTGTCCAGCAAAATACCTAATCCAATCAATATGCCTCATCTCTGGTCTTATCTAGACGTCAATATTAAGAATTGTTTTCTTACTGTTCAAATTTTGTGAGATCGAATGGACTGATGAAATGCTAATGGACGTTAATTTAAGTGAAAATAAGCGTAAGTTAAAAAGTATGTAGGAGATTGATACTTTCACCCAAATGGCAAAAGACGTTGGCGTTTTGAAATTGTTTGTTTGTTAATGGAATTCTATATAGTAAGTCTATCAAGAAAGAATCATACTTGTATTATAAATGCGAAAGTTTGTGAGGATGTTTGGATGTTTGTGCCTCAATCACGCCTAAAGGGCTAAACGGATTTGAATGAAACTTGGAATATACATAGTACATGTGCTGGATTAAAATATAGGCTATTTTTCATCTGGGTACTACGCGAGCGAAGCCGCGGGCGGAAGCTAGTGATACTATAAACTTGATAGTATTCGAATAAAAAATATGAACACCAGAATTTGTAGTTGTGGCATCGTAATTGAAATCAATATAGAAAATACAGGCGTAAATTAGGAGTTTAGAAAACCTTTTATTTGACAACTTAATAATAATATCAAAGGAGTCGTATGGGTTATAATTATAAGCGTACCATAATCTTTGGAAAATAATGGCAATTAATAATGAAAACTGAAAGGATACTATAATATGGTTAAGCATATTACAAGATGCTTAAAACTATGTATATTACTAACAAGTTATGTGTAGTGTAGTTGTAAGGTAATATTGCATTGTATCAACATTATTAATTACTGTCACAAAATGTAAACGCATCGATCGATTGAACAATCAAGCACAACCAATGATAACGCCCAAATTTTAATATAATAATCGTAGGCACCTACATAGTGTTTTTATTGTCCATGTCATGTCACGACACTTCTTTGACCTCTTATAATTTACACATTTTACAATATTAATTAGATGGAAGTTTCTTCAAAGTTGGATAGGTGTGTAAAAATATTTATATAGAAAAACCGGAACTTGCCATAATTTAGCATATTTATTAAGGGAAGATTTAATTTTGTTAATAATAATTCCATAATAACAATAATATTAAGTAAATCCACAGTAAACATTTAGTACCTACGTATTAACATAAATGTCAAGGTGTTTCATCCTCATTTAGATACCACGCTTTCAAAAGGAAACTGAAACGTGATCGTTAGCTGGTCTTAAACAGAAGCTCAAAGTCACTTTGCAAACTATGAAGAGGGCTATGCTTCGGATTTCCCTACACGATAAAACCAAAAACGAAACCGAGGAAATTCGTAGAACTAGAGTCACTGAAATAGCTCTAAGAAAAAACCACCAGATGGCTGATAGAATACTCATATACTTTTTTTCGTAAATTCAAACTTATAGAATATACTACAACACCGAGACCCGGAAGTAATATTTGCAGAACATCAAACATTTCTCTCGTAGCGGGAATCGAACCCCTCTTGCGTCTTAGCTGAGCACTCGCCCACCACGCCACCGAGGTCGTCAAATACAAATACAAAATATGAGATAACTCATTCCAATTTAGTTCAAATATTTGTTTTCCAGTAACTAAAACATGGTATAAAACTCTTACAGCTATTTAATGAGCCTGTAATTTAAACGGGACTGGTTAAGTGCAAAACGACTCGCACTCTGGGGTTTTCGTTCGGTCAGATTTTTCACTTTGCTAAGTTCTGAGTAAAAAACTTCAAATTGCTGCGTCAAAACTATTAAATGACACCCACACTAAGTCATTCATAGTATACAAAACCGGCGCAGTCTGTTCACTGTGTCCTTAGCTGCACTTTGCACAGCCACCGAAAATGCTGTAAAAGTGGCGAAATACTGGGAATGGAGGCGTATTTAATTTTGTATCATCGACACGACGAAGAGGAAGAAGCTGAATCCATTTAGTAAGGTTTTTTAAAAATCTGAATCCATTTACTAAGTTTTTTTTAAACCTATCCAGTTGTAATATTTTATGTAGGTAGGTAAATGTTTATTTATAAACTAGGCTAGGGTAGGGTAATTGAGTACCTAGTTTTAAAATGATTGCTGAAGTAATCAGTGGTGACAGGCGGGTGGAGGGACGAACAGGCGGAGTTGGACTATAAAGAACTTATTTCGTTACACTATTTTGGTTTAGTCAGTACCTTTACAATGATCTTAAATAACGTACTCGTAGTTGGTGAAGATAATTTTGACTCAAGTCTAAGTTCTAACATAAGAAATGATATTATTCTAGATTATTCGTATTGATATTTCTCTCTCAGTTCAAAATTAAAAGGTAGCAAATGTTTTTAAAGACTTATTTATATGGGTCTATAAATAAAAAATATAAAAGACTTGCCTTGCCCGTAAAATTATCCTCACAGCCAAAACCTTAAGTAATATCTTAGGACAGCCTCGTAAACCCGCTATAAAACCAGGAGAATACTAGGCCACGAATAAAAAATATATAAACTGAGACGTTCATAATACTGGCTAATGCAATAGCTTGAAAGTAAATAAATAATAAAAGAAGAAGTCTTGGCGCTTTTAAATATAAACTAAGTGTGCTTATGTTTGAGGATTTAAAAAGATTTTGAATAAAATTTGGAACATCATATGTGGGTATGCGTGGGCGTGGGTATGCGGATCGCGAGACTGAAGTAGAGATGGGCAGGACACTTGGCTAGAAGGGACGACGGAAGATGGACGAAGGCGATCACTGAATGGTGGCCCCGAGACGCTCAACGGCCAAGAGACAGACCACCCGCCCGATGGTCGAATGACATCGTGAACATAGCCGGGAATGAGATATGCGATGGATCGGAGAGAATGGCGCAATAAAGAGGAGACCTATGCCCAGCAGTGGGCGGAGACGGGCTGAAAGATGAGTTCTTTTATTAGTATTTTAAGGTTTTTTGTCCAATTTATTGAGACAATCAATGCCAATGATGACCTACTTATTGGTACATAACGTAATGATTAGTGAAAGCGGAAAGAAATTGATTATCTATTACACAATTTCTTTGTTAAAGTAAAGGCAATGCTCTTTTCATAAGTTTTTGGAACTGTAAAACCAAGGAGACATTGCTCATTCATCAGTCTCCAGGTAATATTTTAGTTTTTAATCATGTTAAATCTTACAAAAGGACAAGCAATTTGACTTTCTGGTCAGGTTCTTAATATGCTAGTAGGTACACTTGTCTTTTGCATACATTATTTCTACTTACTGCGTTTACTACGAATTTTCTTGCGTCATTGTGTAGGTCCTGCTGAACCGTCTTGCTCGCAGTTATTTAAACTATTCGCGTATTGATGGAAAATCATTTTGTTGGTAAGCAACCACGATTGACGCAATTTATACAAGGATGTTTAGCTCATTCCTTAATTTCTTCAGTGATTTACTCAGTTTAGATCGTTTCTTCGACACGACTACAGCTCAGTATGGTTCATAAAGTCCATATTTTGGTGTTACTATTATTTGGTTTTGGTTTTTTATGGGTAAGTTTAAATAGAAATAAGATTACGCAGCATGCGTAGGCAACGATTAAATACACTTTATACCTACCAGACCTGCTTGGAAAATCAGTTCATATTTCTTCAATAACAGGGGAGAAAATATGTCATTACTGTCATACAATGCGGGAGGGAAAAATGTCTTAAAATCCATTTCTAACACGCTAAGCGGGCAGAACAGTTACATGGAAATCCATTATTAACGTGCTTTTTTTATTTTATTTTAGGTAATATACTGATATTACTACTTAAAATCTTGGTAGTAAAAAAAAAATGAAAACTTACTTGGTCGTTACCCTATTTTAATATTATAATACCAAAAGGCAAAAGAATTCTATACTGCAAAATAATACACTTAGCTTTTTAATAATTGTACAAATTTTAATATAAACTTCAACAATTAATAAAGATATTATTTATTTTCTTTAAAGGTGTAATAAGGAGCACTATGTAACTCAGGCAGAAAGTGCAATTCTTAACTCGTGTGTATTAAGGCCTCAAACTACACCCTCGTTAATAATCAGTCATTTTCTCTCCTCGGTGAACAATGCATTATATTTCCTCTCATTGGTGAAATAATAATATAATATTAATACTCATAGGTACCTCCATATCAAAATATCCATGTAGTGAAAGAAAAGTGTAGCTGAAACGACTTTATTTTCATGGTTTTACTATTAAGTTTTAACAATTTATTAAATTGTTCATATTGTTTCAGGTGAACTCTGAATATTTAGACAGAAAAACAGTAGACGGTATGGTTCTAAACACTCTGTGGAACAAAGTTTACAAATCTTATGATGCTAAAAGCAAGGAAGAAGCAATTAAAACATTGAGAAAGAGTGGTGATTATGAAAAATTAGTGAGACATTTGCAGAAAGTGAAAAAAGGAAAAGTGCAAAGACTGTTGAATTTACTGTCCGAAATTATTATAATTTATATGTCGTAACCTTATTAAAAGTAGGCCATTTCAAAGCCAAAATATAAACATAAAGGTCGTACCCTGCGGTAGCATTTACGTCACATTTATACAATATTTTTTAATTTATTGTACAAAGCAATACAGAATAAATAAATGTAGGCTATTATGTCTACTTTTAAAGTAATAATACATACATATTATCAGGCCCGTATCCCTAATAGGGTGGGCAGAGACACAAGTAATCATAAGAAAACTTGCATCCAATTCTGATCCAAGACTCCCAAGATGGATATGGTGAACCACGGTGACAGGTGATCAGCCCATCGCCCATATAGGTCCATCAAGTTGGAGAGGATACTAGGTCTAATTAGAGAGGATACTACTTAGTCGACTTTTATGACATGCTCGGAGAGAGAAGCAGCTGGACGCTTTCTTTTTTTTTACTCCCAGTCCAGCAGAGAAATAATAAAATTATAAACACTATTACATTCACTACACACACTAACCATATACACATGTGGGTTTATTCAACAAAATACATTGAAATCAAATAAATTAATATTCATTACACATATAAAATATTTTAGAACAACTGCCGCCTTTTCTTATCTTTTTCTTCCACCTCCAAATCGGTACTAGACCAAGGAGTAGGTATTTTATCATTCTACTAAACAAATGAGGTTTGTAATAATGTTTAGCGGCAATACTGTACTTAATCTGACAATGTATCAAGCAAAGAAGTAAAACATACGTAAACTAACTAAACTGACATGGATGTACGTTTTAGACCATCTGCCAGTTGCGTTTTAGACCAGTTTGTACTTAGACCAGCTGCTTTTTTAAACGAAATGATACTTACCCTTACTTTTTATTTACAGTTGTAAGATTTTTCAAAACAGTCAGAGTTTAAAAGTGCTTAATTATGCATATAAAGTGCTGTTAAATAAAAATAGTATGGTCAGCATTAAAGGTGGTATTTGCAAGAACAAAATCATTTTGTTCTTGTAAATACCACCTTTGATGTGCAACGTAATATTTTAGAATTTCTGAAGAAGCGCTCTCATTTAGAATTTCCAAAGAAGCGCTCTCATTTAGGAGTAGAATATAGAGCTTGAATTTTCCATCACTATTTTCGCAGGAATGTTGAACTAATGGGAAAAAGCACTTGAAAAATAGCTTTCAACCGACCGCGGTCAGCGATGCCGTTGGCCTATTTGTCCCTAAGGACGACAAATCACCCTCAACTACAGAGTCCCGCATGATGAGGTTTCGTAATGAATGTACTCCGTATTATTTACAAGCTCTCAAACATTCAAATCTAGTTTTTGTTAATCTATCTAGTCAGTGGTTGATTTTTTTAATTATGGATTTATCATGTAGCTTTCCATAAAATAAATGGCATTGATAGCGTCTGGCCAAAACTCAAAAACTCAATATACTTTATTCAATGGGATCGGTAAGGATCACTTTAAATCGGCCGAGACCACGATTCTTGTAACGGTCGAAACGTCGGAAGCACTCTCCGAAGAAATATTGAATTCGGTTTATATATCCAATAAATAAATATGTTTTCTTAGCGAAGGTTGATACATAAACCAGTTTTATCAGTCACATCAAGGATAAATACGAGGCTATGTTGTTTCATAGGATGTGCTAAACAATGAAAGACCACTGTGTGACGTGTACAATATTTTAAATCTAAATTGTAAATACGAACAGACATAAAATCAACGTAGATTTAAGTGATCTACAACATCCTATGACATAATTTGTATATTGTATTGCATAATAGTATGTACCTATATTGAACTTTGAACTAAACATTCAAATATGTGATAAAATGTTATTATTGAATTAGACGTCATTGGTATTTGTAAAAGATCTTTGTTACCTACAAAAATACTCGGCTGCTGTTGCTGTCAGTTGAAATAAACATCCATGTGAATGTAAGAGCCGCAGGGTTCGTTACATGCAGCAGACATCCGCGCAATGTGAAGCCGGGGGCTGAACCACAAATCAATTAAGCATATGTACCTACTTCTTCTTCTATCGTGTCAATGGTTCACACTATCTTAGAGAAGAACTTAGCCACTTCCACAGCGTTGGGAGTGGCATTGTTCAGGTCGTCTCTCGTGCAGGTGGACGTTTTTCTTTTTTTTTCGTCGTTTGTACCTACTGACCGGACTACCTACACTTTAAAACAGCCAAATGTTTTATGTTTTCAGTTTTAAGAGCACTGGTGGTCTAGTTCTGATCCTAAGGATCAATCAAGCATTTGTACCTACTGACCTGACTACCTACACTTTAAAACAGTCAAATGTTTTAAGTTTTCAGATTTTAGAGCACTGGTGATCCAGTGGTAGCACCCCGCCTTCTGATACTAAGGTTGCGGATTCAAACCCAAATTTTTAGTTTGTTACAAATGACTGTTTTTTTTCTTCCTTTTATTACTAATGTCAAAGGTATCAATTATATACAGGTGGTTTAAATAAATTATTACAGCTCTAATATGTCATAGTAGGACAAACAGAAACTGGTCTCCGTTGTGGTCCTACTAGTAAGACAAAATAGTAGGACCACGAGAAAACGGCTGGATTTTTCGGTTTGAAAAATTAATGTGCGCTGTACCAGTACTCTCAAATGGTGAAGGAAAACATCGTGAGGAAACCAGCGGCCTAGTCAGCTCCGCACGTATTGACCGCGTCTTTTCGGTGGGTAAGGCCGAATAAGCTGAAAGGAGGATGGTATAGGTGCTGGACAAGCACGCTCCATCTAAATTCGTCCCAGATACTACAGCGTCCCGTTAGTGCAGGCAAAATGTTATATCCCGACGCTGTATGAATCATCTTGTATAGATAGTAAAGGTCTTACTTAGTTTCAGTTACATTAACTTCACGGCATTCATTTCACTCTTCGCCCGTCATAACCTCAGAGTAAGCAATTTAATTAAAATGAATTCCGCGTAGCGAAAAATAAAATAAAATATGCAATGTTTAAGAGGAAAACTAATATCCAAGTTTAAAAAGTTTCCCTTTTCTCATTAAAATGTCTCTTGGATAGTAACGAGATATTATAGACTGCGAAGACAATACTCGCAAAACCAATTTGTGTAGTTACTAAATAGGTTTTGTCAGAGTAAAATTTATTTTAGATTATAATACCAAGATATTCCATTATATTACTTGTAGTAGTGGTTTTATACAATTAAGTAGGGTAGATAAGGAATGTGTGTGGTATTAGGTACGTAGATATAGGATAGTACCGATTTCTAAAACTTTGGGGATGCGGCAATTTTTTGTAGCATTTATTCCTTTTTAGGGTTTCGTACCTGAAGGGTACCAATAGGACCCTATTACTGAGCCTGCGCTGTCCGTCTATTCGTCTATCAACGGGCTGTATCTCATGAACCGTAATAGGTAGAGTTGAAATTTTCACAGAGTGTAGGTCTATTGCCGCTATAACAACAAATAACAGAAATGAAAGGGGGCCCCACACAAGAAACATTTTGTGTACATAATTACGATGGTACATATCCTTCGTGTTCGAATTCGACTCGCACTTGACCGGTTTTTGTTATTTTATGTAAAAGCGCTTTGTAAATACGTTATTACATTAGCCACCTTCTTGCAAATCCAATAAAGAATCCAATCCAATAAAGAAAATTGAAATGTACTGATAAAATATTATTATTGCCATTAAATTGGATTGTTTGGCAATTACAGTCTCCACCCACGTGCAACTTTATATAACAGGACTGTCCGTCAACGCCTCGGAACTAGAAAAAAAACGATAAACAAATATAATTATAATGATTAGGACTTTGCTGACTTTGCTTTTTATCTATCAGGACGGTAGAATTGGTAGTATGGGAGTCCTGTGATAGAACAGGGTTGTAAGTTAACCCTGAGAAGAAACTATTGAAAGGTGAGAAGTACTTTCTCTAATTTTCTCTATTTCTTGGTACAGCACATGGGTTGAAGACAAGCCGGCTACACATTGTTACTGTCTAGCATTCGATTTATGGGCTAACGGTCCATTCGACCCAAGCTTACTCCGTGTTTTCGACCCTCGCAAAAGTTAAAGACAGAACTCAACCTAATAGTCTCTAATAAAGTCTATTCCAAGTGTATTCTTTCAAAATAACATTGTGAACATTATAGACTTAATTTTCAACCTTTTTTTTTGCAAGGCTACCAACAAACAGCGAACGAAATTATTTAATAGAACCTGATAAGTGTTTAACTTATCTCTGATTCGACAAAGGTATATATTTTTAGTATTACTCGTATAGGCGATTGAAAAAGTTTATTGGTTGGTATCAATAAACTTCTTTTTTTAAATGGTCTAAAGTGCTACAGATACAGATTTTAAGCTACAATTATGTTGCGCGTGGACAATATTAAGACGAGAAATAATCTTAGCCTGTTGTACTATCAGTAGTAACAGGTAACTTTTTGATGCTTATTGGCAATTTGGTCTTTTTGGATTTGTGTTTCGGCCTCTTAATATGTGTTACCTCTTTTTTGCTTTCAACACAACACTATTTAATTTACTTGATTGGTTCTAATATTCTTTTAACGGACTACCATAGCGACGTTGTTATATAATCAACTAGCTGACCCCGCGAACTTCGTATCGCCTTAAAATTAATAATTCAAGTGCTTGTAATTTAATATGAACTTTATACCATAGCAATAAAGCTCAAATTGACTACGTTTTAGTTACAAATCATTTGTATGGGAAAAAGAAAAGGGCTATTTTTAGGGTTTTTCCAGCAATAATTCTAATTTTTCTCGCCGTAAAAACCATCCTTGAACTTCAACGAACATTTTAAAAAAAGATTTGGCCAAATTGGTCCAGGCGTTGTTGAGTTATGCGCTTACCAACACATTTTGCGATTCATTTTTATACTATATAGACTTCGCGCACGACCGCTGCGTAGGGAGCCGACCTCGCGACTGAGCCGCGCGGGTACCTTACTCATAGATCTAAACTCCCCTCCCGCACGCGCACCCCCCGCCTTGGTGACGCCCACTTCGCAACGGGCCGTGCAGCAGAAATCGTAATATTTTAATTTCGCCATAACTTCAAAACCAAACGTCCAATTTTAATCATTCAAAGACCAAATATTATCTCCATAAACTGTTCTTAGTGATGAAATCATTTATTTTGATAAGGATTAATAGCATGAGTAAAATAAACGCGTTTAAATGTAGTCCAAAAAAAATTCAAGATTTTTAAATAAAAAAATGGTTGCTGTGCCTCACTCGACATAGATGGGTATAGTGTGTCGCGGACTTTTTTGTAGATATTTATAAGATCTACAATTAATTAGAACATTTTATGGTTCTATCTTTTATAGTTTAGGCAGCGTACGCAAAATAAGTAACTTTTCTGGTTGATTTTTTACACCTTGTGTCCGAAAAACCCAAATATCTTACGGAACCCTATTTTTTTCCAAAATAAAATATAGCCTATGTTACTCGTGGATAATGTAGCTTTCGAATGGTGAAAGAATTTTTAAAATCGGTCCAGTAGTTTTTGAGCCTATTCAGTACAAACAAACAAACATACAAACAAAGTTTTCCTCTTTATAATATTAGTGTAGAAAAGCGCCATACATTTTTGACATAAACGATCCGTCGTCCGTCAGTAGAATATTTGGACCGGGTACCTACCTATAAAGCGGTAACCGCGGCTGCGGGTTTCTTATGCAAAATCGATATTTTTATTGCTCTTTTACGGTACTAACAGACTTTCAGCCAAATTGAGAGAAAAGGAGGTAGGATAAAAATCTTCGGAGGTTTGGTTTCTTTCGAAAACGAACAGACGAACGACACAATAAATTTATACGCATAAACACAATACTAATAAATGAATAATTTAATAAAAATATTTTTTTATTTATTTATAGAGGACACCCAACGAAGAAATCACATTAAAATTATGAATAGAAGTTATAAAATCTTAGATCTACGTATTCATCCAACTTTAGGATGCCACAGCGTGTGTTAAGTTAAGCTCAACAATTAAGAAGCTAAAGCTAAAGATTAATACCCAACAGTCACATACACATAATAGTCCTGCAGACCCCACACTAGGATTTTCTGTAACGTGGGTAACAGAAACTACGAGGGCCATGGTACCAGAACACTCAGACCCGGAAGAAATATTTGCAGAACATGCAAACTTTTCTTCCGCAGCGGAAATTGAACCTTCACCTCTTGCGTCTCAGCCGAGCACTCGACCATCACGCCGTCGAGGCCGCCAAAACTTTCCATCGTGGAATAAACCAAGGTTGATATTTTTTATAACTTTGTATTTACATGAGAATTTCTTGAATGGTTCTTATTACAAGACAATGGAATATTTCCAGAGCTTTAAACCGCCGCGGTCGACATCAATGCCGTGAAAATAAAAATGTCCCAAAGATGTGGCCTATTTCAATAAACTAGACTAGTTTATTGAACATAGTTACTAGAGCCAACTGTTAATCCCTTGACCAAAAAGAAACTCATCGGCCAGATATGCGAATATTTTTAAGTTGAAAAAATTGGAGGAAATTTATCCAATATGTTCAACTGGTTGTACAGATAGTTGAACATATTGGAGTAGACGAAACAAAACCAACACAAACGTAATTACTCATGGAATCGAATCCATTCTTTATTTAGTGTCCGAGTGGTGGCCACGCGAGGGTCATAGATCACTAGGCAGACCACTAGCCAGGTGGTCTGATGACATTATGAAGACGGTAGGTATCCACTGGATTCGATTAGCGCAGGGTCTACAAGAATGGAGTGCTAAAGAGGACGCCTATACTTAGCAGTGGGTGAGCGTATGCTGATGTGATGATGATTAATCCATTAACTGTGCCGATCATCTAATTGCATTAGTAGATAAAAATATATTAAGTAAACGTTAATAATAACTCTTTTAAGACTTCCTATGAATACTCAGAGAATGTAATAAAGTCGCTGTCAGAATCTACTTTCAGTCTGAGAGATTCCTGAGGATAGGTTTAAGTGATCTTATGTACGAAGCGTTCCAGAATAACATTATTAGATTTCTTGTTAGATTACAAAACTTTAGTCAACGTAAGTGAATATACAAATAAATTCAGATAGGTATTAAAAATTGAAGTAGATGCATTGTCTAGTTACTGTAGTTTCCAGGCTTTTAAAAATTGTTAGGGTTCTGTACCCGAAGGGTGCCAACGGGAAAAAAACTTGTATATACATACATGTACGATGGTACGGAACCTTTCGTGTGCGAATTAGACTCTCACTTGATCGATTTTTTGTCGGTAAAACATCATTGTTATGGTAATAAACGATGTGACGTCCGTTCGTTCATTAAATGAATTAAGCAATAGTGTACAACAATTTTGAACTACAGGACAATATAGGTCACGGTAAGAATTTGTCGGGTTAATGACAACTTAAATAAGAACAGGATCTCCAAAGGACTTGATATTGATAGGAACCCTCCGTTAAGATGTTCAATTGTAAATTAAGGGTCTCCTTGTGAACGGTAATACGATTTTCGACTACTTCCTGGTCTATTTCCTTTGAATAAAAATTGAAAGAAATTGGTAGGAAGTAAATTGTTGAGGAAATATTTCAAGCTCAAAAAATAAGTTTTATTTTATTTAGCTTAAAAAGATCAATCTTGGCCATGGAAATTACAGCATAAAAATATCAAAATGATCGCCGCGACAATTTTTGACCAATTTGGAGCTAATAGAATCGACGCCCAGATTCCGTATCAGAAAATCGTATTTTCCCTAAAACATGAAATTAAAAGCTCATAAAGACTTTCCACGAATATAATACGAATATAATAATGTATTCACACATGCAGAAACTATTGATGCACGGATGAAAACAACGACAATATTATTCAGTCGAAAAGTATGTAAGTCTTTCAACTTTATTGTTGATAAAATATATTTGCGAAGTCACATTTGCCAGCGTTTTGGCGGGAAGTGAATCCATATTTATTCAGAGAGAAGCGTGGTTGCGACCACTTGAGCCTACTCGTGCGGTAGTTTCCAAACACACATATCACGTGAAGTGGAACGCGTTTCCCCACGAACGCAATTTTCTATTCTGTTTTATAAAAGCTACTTATATTGTACGCACATTTTAGACACATAAAACCTGCGTATAGCGCAGTTGAAACCATCAGCACATTAAAGTAAATGTAGAAAACAGAAGCAAACGCTGCCTATCACTTAATAGCATTTATAGTGACCCCGCTTTCCGATCCTCAGGTGGCGGGTGCAATCCGGTGCAATCCGGTCGTGTACCAATGAATTTTTCGCTTACGCTATTTATACCAGTACTCTCAAACGGTGGAGGAAAACATCGTGAGGAAACCCGCAGCTTAGTCAGCTCCGCACGTATTGACCATGTCTTTCCTGTGGACAAGGCCGACTAAGCTGAGAGGATGGAATAGGTGCTGGGCAAGCCTACTTTATCTTAATTCGTCCCGGGCAATACAGTGTCCCGTTTGTGGAGGTAAAAGTTGCCTCCTGACGCTGTATAAATCATCATGTGACAAGATCGCGAAACTGAATCGGTAAGTGTACCCGCATACAATCTACGCAGCGGAAAAAATACGCACCATCTGGAAATATTCCATAGCCTTGTATTAAGAACAATACAATTCAAGAAATTCTCGTATAAAGACGAAGTTCAAAATATCAACCTTTATTTATTCCACAATGGAAAGTTTGCGGAAAACGGCCTCGGCGGCGTGACGGGCGAGTGCTCGGCTGAGACGCAAGAGGTGTTCGAGAGGTGTAGAGAGTTAGATTCCCGCTGAGGAAGAAAAGTTTGCATGTTCTGCAAATATTTCTTCCGGGTCTGGGTGTTGTGTTACCACTGTACTCGTAGTTTCAGATACCTATGTCACAGGGAATCCTAGTGTGGGGTCAGAACTATGTATGTGACTGATGGGTGATATTTATATGTTTTTTAAAATCAAAATAACTATTAAAAAACAACACGACCTATTTGGCGCCTCTACAGATCTTATTGTATTTCGACATGTTTAGTTTAGTGAAAATGGACCAAAGGGTTTAATTTAATACCTTTGGTCCATTTTCATAACTGTTTTTCATAACTAGCTACGAAAAAGGCAATTTCCTTCACTGTTTCATAACTAGTTATTAAAATGGACCTTTTGTTCCCTTTTAATAACTATTTTTCATAACTAGCTACGAAGAAGGCTATTTCCTTCACTGTTTCATAACTAGTTATTAAAATGGACCCTTTGTTCCCTTTTAATAACTGTTTTCATAACTATCTACGAAAATGGTTGATTGGCTTAGAAGCTTTGTGACGACAACTTGATAAGACTAGGTATTGAATGGACTAGGTCTCGATTGGACTAAGTCGTAGTTGGCCTAAATCTTGATTAGCAAATAGCAAAGTGACTATATCGATAATTGACTAAGTCTCAGTTGGTCTACATAGCGATTTTTCGTACAGTCAAGTTGAAAATTAAAATAAAGGACTACCCTTATAAGTAGATAGATTGAGTAGGTGCTTATGTGTGTACATAATACCTCTCCTTCTTAGATATTATCTAAGAAGATAATACTGGCCGATACTTAACGTTGAGTACGGACATAGATAAAACTTTTTCTATAGCTTTGATATTGTCTCTTCGATATTTGCATTCGGCATATTATTCTGAATTTCACGGCTAAATTTCTAAAATGCAAAATAATCCTCAACTTAAATTTATAAAAAATAATGAAGCTCTTGTACACGATGGATATAGGTACAATTTCGTTATTAACATTTCAAGCGGAAATCTATTTGGCGATGCTATAAGAAAATGACCACATTGAGAACCAAAGTCAGACCCGCTGAACGGGACCACGGCAAGGAGCGATTAAAAGGGAACAAAGGGTCTATTTTAATAACTAGTTATGAAACTGTGAAGGAGCCTTTTTCGTAGCTAGTTATGAAAATGGATCAAAGGATTTAATAGAATAGTTTAATAAAAGACGTAATTTTTTTATCGTAATTTTTAATTTGTTTATTTTTAGAGTTGTTTTGCCATATTTTGTAAGGACGACAGAACATCTGAGTCGAAGATTCAAAAGACATTTTTTATGAGTGCAAAGAAAAATAAATAACTGTTCCTGATACAAGTTAATATAATGAAATTGTCCACACAATAAGCGAAAACTAGATTCGAGTTCACGCCAATTATGTCAGCGGGTGAGCATCTTGCTCAAATATTACAAATCTCGGCTAATGAGTGGCATGTGGTAACCTCTATTGAATCTGGATCTAGAGCAACTCTGAGAAGAATCAGAAAATCAGTAATATTTGAGATGAAAAATAAAAGAGAATACATTTTTACCTGAGTAGTCCCAAAAAAACAACTTTTATGAATGAATTTCCTTCCAATTATGACATGATTCAACAAAATCCCCTTTGAGTACCCAATCACAATTTCAAAAGCAAATTGGAATGAGAAAAATTGATAATAATGATGTTTATATAACCAGTGATTACCCTCAATATTATCTACCTGAGCTATCCGAAATAAGGTTACCTCTATTTTCCATCACAAATTATTCATGAAAACTTGTAGCAGATAAACAAAGTAGCGCTGTGCCGATACCGACGCCTTTTCAATGGAATTCAAACGTTGAGTGAATTCACGCTCAACAAAAGTCATGTGCAGAACGCTTTCAAGTTAGATATAGCTAAAAATTACCACAGATTGGTCAGTATAGTGTCAACGCAAAAATAAGTATGAAAATATTTAGTTTCTCATGAGAAATCCTTCAAGTACTTCTTTTCCTTTGTTTAAAAACCAGTCAAGTGTGAGAAAAATTCGCACAAGAAGGGTTCCGTACCATCGTACAATAAAAATGATTCTTGTATGGTCCCCCTTTTCAATTAAATTAAATTTTTATTACATACATTTATCACGCCCGTTTCCCTAATGGGGTGGGCAGTACCAGTAATGATTCAAAGTCCCAAGATTTTTATTATTTGTAGTTATAGAAATACACAGTATTTTTTTTAACTCTATACTTATACGGTTCATTAGAAGTAGAGGTAGGCTTAAGAAAAGGTAAACGGATTGTGTGAAAGAGAATATCGGGAAGAAAGGAGTGAATACAGAGATGACGGCTGACAGAGAGAATGGAAGAAGAGAACATGCTGTGCCGACTCCACAGAGTGGGATAGGGGCAGGAAGATGATGATGATGAAGATTACTGTTCATGAGATACAGCCCGCTCACTGACGGACGGACAGTGGAGGCTTAGTAATAGAGCACTCTTCGGGTTTGGGCACGAAACCCTAATAAAAATTTAGAGCAGACATGATTAAATAAGAAGCACAATCAAGAAATTTTGCCAGTTTTTTTTAAATAAATGCCAAACTCTGATTTTTGGATGCATATTCTAACGTTGAATGTTTGTGCTAAATGCAATGATTGAAAAATTATTTTTACGAGTTTCTCGATAAGTGCTTCACCCGGATTGATCCAACTGTTGTGAATGCGCGTGGCTAAAGTATGTAGTGTTACGTCGACCGCCTGCGGGTAAAAAGATGCACATTTCACATCCCTAGCTGAATGTAATCACTCAAGCGATGATACCACCTCATTTTGCAATGAGCGCAGGTACGTTTAAGTTATATATTCTGCGAAATTTCACTTTAATTTGGTAATGTTTTTAAATACCTTTGTAAGAATTTAACATTTAAATTATTTAATTGAACATTACCTACAATTTAACGATCACTATCAATGCGATTCGTCTGTGGAATTCTCTCCCTGTGGAAATACGCAAAGCCACATCCATGGGAATTTTTAAGTCTAAATTAAATGAATATTATCTTGCTCTGCAAAGCAGTCAACCAAATTGAGCACCTGTAGGTTTATGTAGTTTATGTTATGTAGTATATATATAGGTAGGTATATTTATATTTATGTATATGTAATATTTTATTAGTTACTCTATTTTAGTCTCTAAAGCACTACCTCTGTTTGTTCTCCAAATTTCACAAAGGTTAGCTGGAAGAAAATGCTAATTAGCATTAAGTTCGCCTATGTACATATTATTTCTTGTGCAATAAAGAATTTTCTATCTATCTATCTATCTATCTATCTATCTATCTATCTATCTAACGATTAAAAAGGATGAAATAAATTATGTGTAGACCGTAACTTTTATTTATTCTTGTAAGCAAAGATGCTAATACAAAAAAGCTAATACCTAAAATCTATATATGTTATTACGAAGGCACAAGCCAAGTAACAAACTATGAGAAACATGTTCAAAATTGCGAACTATGAACTATGTTCAACTTAAACTCTCAACCTGAGCAGAGAAACCCAAGCAAGCATTGTGGCAACGCAAAGCTAGCTAATGAATTCAGACTTAGATCATTGCTGCCTTTACCGACATCACAATCAAAGCCGGAGACAATTTCACTCATATGTCTGTCAACATCAGTAGTCGCTGAAAACAATGTATTTTGAGTAGGTTAGCTCGTATTCAGTTCAAATGTGTTTATTATTGCATGCAAATTTGCATGGCGAGTTGTGAATACCTACCAGTAGTATTCATATATTGGATTTATTACTCAATCATTGTAATGTGACTTTAGGGCGGAATCCTCAATATCGTTTCTTCGATTCTCTGGTCAACTCAGCCCACACCTCACTCAGGCCATGGGCCGAAATGTCCACTACGAAATTTATTTATATTTTTTTATAATCAACTCAGCCCGCGGGCCATATCGACCCCTTTCAAAATCTTAACTTAGCCCAAACATAACTCAGCCCCCGGGCCAGATGATCACTTTTATCTTTATCATTTTCTGTTGGAGAGTACGGTTTAGTAATTAGTATTACTAAGCCTATGTCTAATAGCGGACTTCTATACATGATGATGATAATGAATGTAGTGTGACTTTTGACTTCTTGGCTTATATTATGTGATTAAATTGAAATCCAAAACGTGACAGATAGATTGCTAGACATTCTTAACATTATATGTAGATAGCCCAAAGCCGGAAGGGTTGTTCTCATCGCCAATAAAGATGCCGGCGCCGACCGCTCACTTGCCCGTAAATAATAACTTCATACATAAACAATGAAAGCCATCTCCTAACCCACGCCGTTCCTTCTTTCGTCGACACCCAGTCATAATTTACGAGAAACTAACAGAAAAGTGATATTGGAGAATATTTTACATTTTCAACTTTTGATGGGACTTTAGTGGGGATTTACTGGATACTATAGGTTTCTCCATCGGTCGTCCTTTGTCGGAGTGAAATTGGCGGGAAGTGAAAGAAACATTTTAAATGACATGGTTAAAAAAGAAAAAAATAATAGAAATGTTTAAAACAAAAATTTATTAAAAGCATAGAGATAGGTGTTCCATAATGATAATAAATCACTACCTCAAAATTTACCTACATACTAGACGTCAACATAGCAAACATTTGATCATTTAATTCTAATTGTAAACCATGCATATTTGCCTAAAGAGAAAACTTTTTTCTAAGCATAGATGTAATTTGGAAAAAGGCCACCTTATAGGCGATGGGCTGATTACCTGTCACCATGATTTATCATATCCATCTTAGGACTTTAAATCATAAGTGTTTGCAAGTTTTCTAATATTTACTTGTGGTACTGCCCACCCCATTAGGGATACGAGCGTGATAATATGTATGTATGTATGTAAAAGGGCCAGATCAAGAGTACCTTCAACCCAACGAGCATGCATGAAGAATGTAATGAGAGCGAATGAAGCAAAATAAGTACGTCAGACTCTTAGCAAATGAATATCTGTGATCTCTGCCTACCCCTATGGGTAACAGGCGTGATTTTATATATGTATGTATATCAGAATACTTAGAATTTAAAGTATTTTACAATAGTATAGTGACTGATTGAAGTGCGTGTCTAAGAAGCCCTTGAAATGCAATGGACACAATGTCTTCTAATTTTTTGATCCTAATGTCATTTAAAGATGTTATTGATCATCATTTATATAGACATATAAATTTTTCGAACAGAAAAATCCAGTGGTGTACGACCAGATTACAACCCACCTCCTAAGTATTCAAAACAACCTGCCTATTACGTAATAATATCGAATTATATTGTTTTTTTATGAAATACAAAGGAACAACATGTTTTTGAATAACAATTCTGTCGTCCTTCCAACTCCTGGTAACAAAATTTTAAGTACTATCGATTGCTTTGTGCTAAAAATATACACATCAACACAAAATACTGGCCAGTTTTAGTAAAATCTTCTGAATAAACATTATTTTATAGGCCTATTTGAATGATTCCAAATGTAAATTAGAAAATAAATAATAAACAAAAGATTTGCGCGGTATTACTATAGCGAAGATCAAAGTTTCCAATTTACCTACCATAGTTTTTGGTAAAATTTTGAGTAAATTGAGAAAATCCGAAATATCCCTACACGTTGTTGATGTGTTTAACATCAAATACTATGCATGCTGTCGCGTATTGCAAGTGGAAAGGGCCAAGAAAGAAACTTGACCAATTATGTTCATTCTCTAATGATCATCTTCCTGCCTTTATCCCACACTTTGTGGGGTTGGTACAACATGTTCTCTTCTTCCATTCCCTTCTGTCAGCCGTCATCACTGTACTCACTTCTTCCTTAACCTTGTCCTCTTGATGTTCATAAGTTAAAAAATTCGTAACCATTAAACAAAATAAAAGGCGAAAGCCTCTTTGCAACTAATATCCGTGTCTCAAGCTCAAGACTGTAAAAGATGTACTCGTACCTATTAGACGCATTGGTTGAGATTTTTTGACTATAATTATCACTACCGTTTGAAATATGTAAGAATTCACATGAATTCGATTAATCAAATAGCTGGCAGTCTTGCACATTTGTGAAGTTCGAACAACTAATGTCGGTAGCGGTCTGATTGAGATCTAATTTATTGGCTCACATTCTGAGAATAACCGCAGTCTAAATCACAATAATGGCATACGGGCCGTTCTAACTCAAGCCTACAGATTACGTGTATTGTACCTACTCGTTGTCTCCACATACATTATGCGCCTGAAGTCATTAAATTTAATTAAGCCTGCGCTCTAACACCGTTCATTAGTTTCGTTTTGCTATTATAAATTGTGTTCCTATTCCTACTTCCTTGAGTTTCGCAAGATTTTTATGAAGCTGTATAGCATCATTTGTTGACAGTATGCATCTGATTTTATATCTGTAGCACCTAGATTTGATTTTAATGTGTCAACGACCATCGACCCGAATATCTAAGTTTAACACAAAAAAAAAATCAAAAATTGTATTAGTATCTACTACTTTTTTTAGTAGTGGCATACTTAAACAAAATAAATCTATAATTTGCTATTAAAAAGCAGTAAAGCTAGCTTTGTAGCTTTACTAGGAATTACTTAATTTACGTAAAAAAATGCTTATAAGCATGGTCAAAACGATAGCTTGTGTTAGACGCTACCCCGCTATAATTTGAGCATGCTATTGAGTATTTTTAGACTTTATGAAAACTCATTGAATCCAACACGAATCCAATCTCAAAGTAACAAACACAAACTGTGTATGTATCGTATCTCAAGTTAAAAGTATAAAGGTTATTTGACTATACGTAAGTAAATAAGAGAACAATAAAAAAGATCAGATGCGGTATGTGCCTCTACGAAGAGCCGGCTCTTATGACTCCTTCCATTATTTAAAGATGAATTATTATTTAAAGGTGCCACATGGAATTTTATCCTGTTCATGTATAAGAATGCCATGTTCTCGCTTAACATAAACTCGGCAAGCGCAAAATATGCAGTATTTTACCGATAAAGCCACGAAGTGCTTCGTGGCACTCAGGATTTTTATGATAGGTGGTACTTGTATTCTGCGATTAGTATGTTGGTTTTGAATTCTCTATCGTAAGCTAAGGTTTTTTTTATTAGAATACTCATATTAGTATCTAAAGTTGGAGATGACTAGAGAGATAAGGTTCTTAAGGATGACTGACTGACAATGCACAAGCTGAACCGGTATTCTTGAGACATGAAATGATACCACCAGAAGGAATGTAACGAAGGTGAATACTAAGAAATATTTTCCAGGTTGACAGGTCGGCAACGGACTGTATTTTTATTTATTTATTTATTTTAAGCTTTTAACACACGTATGTGCTATAAGGTATACGAAAATATCATAAGGTACACTCATAAGTTCATCATTATAATTTTGTTATTCGGCACACAAATCAAATAACAAGTTTGAGCACAAATTATTAGTTATTTTTTGTATGTATCTAAAACAAAACATAATCTGCTCTGGGGAATTATTTTTACAAAAAGTCGATTCAAAATATTGTTGAAAATCCAATGAAATACACATTTAGGTACCTAAAATAATGCAAAGCCCTAAAACCCTGGCTCATGTTATTAGAAACAAACAAGCGTTTTTTTAATCCTATTTTTAAAGGTGCTTGTACACAAACGATAAATTTTCTACACGGAGGCTGTTGTTGTGTAAACTTTCACTTATAAACACGCTACATTTGTGCCGAATTTATGTATATTTATATTATATCCAAATACTTTTCTATAACGTTAAATAAAATATCTCTGTCAATAGGAACCTCGGAACGGATAAGAAAAAAACGCTCTTTGCATGTTGTTCATAACAAATAACCAATTATAACTTAGAACTGACGGCAACAAAAGACAGCAACCTGGGCCGATCTCAGGATGATAGAAGTAGAACATGAGTTCATGCAAGTGGACGTGGCAAAGCCCCGATGCTGTGACCAAAAATAAGATCGACTTCATCATGACGGACAATGGAGGGAATCGATGGCATAGCAGACTGCATGATAGGACAAGATAAGGAGAAAATGGATCTCAACGCCATATTTAAGGCATTGGCTCCGAGATCAAGGGAGTCTCAAATCCACGATCTACTCGTTAGACTATCAAGTTTTATGATTCAGCTTCACAACAGTCTTGATGCGAGAATTATAAGGGTGTTAGATGAACTCAATATCTTGGAAGGGGACAAAATCCCTCCATCAAGCAGTTGTATGTGAAGTGAAACAGCTTAGTAAAGGAGGACTTCTGGCAAATATCTAGAAACCTATTTGAGGCTGCGCTGATCTCATTCAAAGTATTCAAACTATGTGTGGAGAATTCGACCCAAGTTTATCAAATAGCGACCTCTAAGGATGTTAATACACAGCTGGCTGACATTTCAGCACTCCGCAATGACCTGGTGGCTGAAGCTCGAGACTTTAGAGAGCAGGAGAGAAACTCAACATCTTACGTAGAAACCATGGCAAAAACATGAAACAATCTCTCAAGAACCACGAAAACAGAAACCTTAGAGAAACGAACCTTAGAAGCCTCCACTCCCTCCTCGTCAACAAAGGGAGCTCTAAAATTAGCCCCAAAGAACAATGCGAGCTGAAGCACCGAAATGCGGGCTTTATTTGTTAATTACATTTGTGGCAAAATAATATTTTTTTTATATAAAAACAATGTGTTTATGGAAACAAAGACGGGAAACCGAAGGACAAATAAGAAATCATGTTTCATTTGGTCGACCAAAAAAAAAACTACTGCAAAGCAAGACAGACAGTTGATAGATGACGTAAGCTACCGTCTGAAAACACAAGCACCTATGCTGCTCAATATAATGTATCTTCACATACAATATTACAAATGGGACGTAGTTTTGGTGGAGGGAAGTTTTGCGAGTGGGACCTTATGCGCCTAAACCAATAAGACGTCACTTTCAGGAATCTTGAATACACTGCAGAGTGCCCGCTAAGAAGCCTATACTCACCGAGAGGCACAAGACTATGAGGTTGAATTTTACCCGAAATTATCTGAACTATAATGAAGCGCTCGTGACGTAGCTTGCTTAGGCGTTCTTGATTGTTAAGCAACGTTATGTGCGGTCACAAATTGGGATGGGTGATCGCAAGTGGCATTACGAGCTGAGCGCTTCCGTGCTTCGGAGGGCACGTTAAACAGTCGGTCCCAGCTTTTAAGTCGTTAAGTCATGATGGATGCCTTTAGGCGGCCTAAAAACTCCGTCACTAGAGTTGGGCACTAACTCATACGAACATTATATACATACATCTGGACAATGCTTTCAAATGTTGTGTTTCTTGATGAGAAAATTTTTACTTCTAATACTGATGGCCGCCTTCATTTATGGCGTACAAACGACGATTACGAGTACAAACGATATTCTGATGGTAATATTGTCCCCAGGCGCAGAAATGGTCGCATTTCTGTAGGATATTGGGGATGGATGTCTTAAAGTGGACCGGGAGAACTTTAAAAAATTTCAGGACGACTAAATAGTTACGAATATTCATTTTATTAAACACATCAAAATTATATAACTGAATTACAAGTTTGATTAGGTTCTATCTTCACAGTACATCACGAGGAAACATATTCCTCGTGGTCAAACCAGTTGGACTAAATAGTTTGACTACGTAAGTGCCGATATCTTTGAGTGCCGGCTGAATATGAAAAATAGCGATCCAAATGGTTAAGTAAATAAACAAATTGTTTCTGAAAAAAAAACTCCAGCATTTTTTACATTGGTCCATTGTAATGGAAAATACAAAATACATAAAGCGATTGTCAATAAAAACATCACTGAAAACCAAAGAATGATGGTAACAATATGTTTCAATTGCTCGTATATCATATTAAGTTTCAGAAACTGTAGAGCTTATGACAGATGGTGTAATCAGCTGCGCTGCTGACCGTACAAGATTTCTACTAACGGCGACACGTGCAAACGATAAATGAGTGGCGAAAGATTAATGACGTGGAAAAAGTTCACCCTTGTTCGTTTGTTTCACGGAAAGCTTTGTGGATTCTATTTGCACAACAAGTTTGAGTACACTTCGAGCCAATCTTGATTATCTGCAGAATGGTCATGTCGGAAATGTGGTGATTAACTTAGGAGAAGTTATCTTCTTTTTGTTCAGTTGCGTATTGACTTTCACACGATGGTAATTTTTCTGATCCACTTATTTTGATAAATCGTTAACCGATAAAGGATAATTAAGCAAAGTAACCACTATACTAATTAGCACAAATAAATTCCCATGTCCAGAAAAGTCAGGCTGTAGATAATGATGTTAATGAAAATCTTTGGTGGCATGCGTTCTCCCCAAGTGGTATAAAGACCCCCCTCATACATGGACCTGTTAGTATGGAATGACAGCAGCAAGCTCTTGCAGAGACTGGACATTCGGACACGGACTGTTGCGTGAGAAAAAGGCTCCTTGAGGTTTTTCAGTTCAAGTAATACTAGTCTATACTAATATTATAAAGCTGCAGAGTTTGTTTGTTTGTTTGTTTGTTTGTTTGTTTGTTTGTTTGTTTGAACGCGCTAATCTCTGGAACTACTGGTCCGATTTGAATGATTCTTTCAGTGTTGGGTAGTCCATTTATCGAGGAAGGCTATAGGCTATGTTTTATTATTTTCAAAATTAGGGATCCGTAATAAAATTGCTATTTTGTAACACAAGGTGTAAAATCGAAAACCTATTTTTGCGTGCGCTGCAAAAACTATTGACAATAGAACAAAATAATGTACTACGGGTTTGTAGATCCCATTAAGACCTACAAGAAAGTCTGCGAGAACATATATCTAGCTATCATGGTTTAATCACAATAACCGATTTTGTCTTCAAAATAATTATTAAATCGTCTGAAGAAAAAAAAACTACGTTAAATATGTATCGTAATATTAATCTTTATCGAAATTAAGCATTATGTTATCAAGAGTATTTATGTAGAAGTAAAATACTTTTTGTTTCATCTCAATCGGATATTTCGTTTAAAAGTTATCACGTGTGTAAGATGTTAAGAGTTGGTACCTATTAATGAGTTATGGGCCATAGAGTTTTTTATCAACATAAAATCCTGTAATAATCTTTTTCGAAATATATTTGTTGATGATTGTAAGTATAAGATCTTTGAAGAGTATAATAAATACGTTTCTAAAATAACTCTGCTAAGGAAATCCACGCGCGCTTGATGCAAGCAAGACGAGACGCTGGCGGCGCGGCGGCGGGCGAGACGAGGAAGCCGCGCTTGCTGGCCGCCTACGCCTGTGAGAAAAACGCGGGTGAAACCGCGGAGCACAGCTAGTATTAGGATATGCACTAAAAAACGTAATGCTCCATTTATTATTTATAAAGACAAACTATAATAACATTAAAAAACTTTAAGGTAATCGCTATAATAATTAGAAATGAAAATGAACTCAGTTTTTTATGTTCGCCTATTGATAGAAAACAGAGCTCAGATCATCGACCGCAGGTAGGTCCCCAAAAGGCTGACGACGTTACCTCGTTGGATAGCTATACTCATCCTCTGTTCGAGGTAAGAGCCAGCCCTTTGGTCATTGGTCACATCCATCAAATTCTTAGATATCTCCTTGAAAAGAAGCCACGCATCCGGACCCCAAGGTCCTGAAGTTTCCAGAAAACTATCCTAAAGTTCCCACTAAAAGATCTTCTACTATTTTACATAGCTATAGCTTTTATCAACATGAGAGCCGATTTCATTTTCAATATTGTGAATTATTACCAAATTGGTCGAGGAAGGATTACAATGTTTCAGACAAATGAGATGTTTCACAAATGTATGGAACCTAGGCCTGCGGTGTACACTTGTATAAACATAGCTAAATGTATGTTCCTATTGTATTTATTTATTATTTTGCGTTATATAATGCATGCTCCAAATAATTGAGTAAATGGTTTAGGACAACGTTTAAACGTACCATCGCCGAAAAACACTTTTCCATTTTTAAGCACTACTCGTGCTTCTTCTAATGCGAAAACTATTATACGATCATTATCTTGTTGATAGTCAGCGAGTAAAAAATCGTCGTAATCTCGTGGTACCTCAACTTCTTTCAAATCAGAGTAAGCCATTTTTTCCACTTGTGCTAATTTCCTCTTTCTTCTATACGCTACACATCGGTATTGGTTATAGTTTGGCAATTTATGGATTAGATCGAGACCCTTATTTCTCATAGATGCTAATGTTTTTTTGTACATAGCCGGAATTGTTTCCTCTACAGAAGAAGCAGCTGTTTCTATGCTGGAACTTATAATTGAACAGACAGTGTTTTCATTTTCATTTGGCAGGTATGTTTTCAAATGTATGGTTGATTTCACCTTCGTCATGTTAACGGGACCCTAAAATATATAAAAAAGTTGAAATAGTAATTGGTAGATAACAAATCTGACGGCCACCGTATTTAAGAAACCTTCCTCAGGTCTAGAGTTCAGTACGAACTTGGGATCGATATTTTCCATACTGTGACTTATATTTATTACTACTGATCCTAAATAGTTGTCACTAGTACCATTAATGGTACTAAGGATACAAAGCTGTGTCACTTGTACCATTAATGGTACAAATCAATGGTACTTCTGACACAAAGGCCTAAAATACCTTTCTCATGGAAGGCAACCCAAAACATGAATCAATATTGCGGGACTCAAAGTCAAAGTCAAAGTCAAAAAAAATATTCCATAAAATCACGGGGATCACTTGGACACGTCTTAGATCTACTTTGCATTTACACCTGTTTGTAACGCGACCAAGCGACTGTTTTGAGTTCAATATTATGACAGCTTTTGACTTTGACAATTAGGTAAAGTGGCTGCATTTCATTCACGTAATCAAAATGTTTGTAATAAAGCTATGAAAACATAGTGACAGTGGCAGATATACCGCCCAGGAAACCATGTTACCATTGTAAAAAGTCTTTGCAATAAACATTTTTCCGAAAATAATTATGTTTCAAGTTAGAGTTGGAGTATTGGTTCTCTATGTTAGAATATTTACTCTTGCCTACTATTAAATGGTGCAAAGTCTGAAATTAAACCACAAGATAAGCTATGTGTGCTGTCTGCTAGTGAATGGTCACAAACAGACTATTCTCATTTCACTTTGTGGTTTTGGTAACCCATATTCTGTTATTTTGACTCCAATGTGTGATGTATGATGTTAAGTTGATTCTCAATAAAATCACTGTGTGGTTAAATACCAGAGCAAAATCATTACTCTTTAAAATGTTTCTTTGGAACATCATAATTCAAATTAGTGTTTAAGAAATTAAATCACAAGAAATTAAATTATTTTGTTTCATACTCATATATTAAGACTAAGCAAATTACTGTTTTCATAATATATTGCTCACTGGCTGTTGCCTGCGACTTCGTACGCGTTAGATTTCAAACCGAGTTTCAAACTACATATTTGCACTGCACGGTAAAAAGTTCCCATACTAACTTTGACACCCCATTACACCCCTTTTTAAGGGTATATTTGAAAAATCCTGAAATACATGTCCATTTATTTTGCAATTACAGTATTCAAACCGAGTTTCAAGAAAATCACACCACGCGCTGGAAATGTCCATACATAAGTTTTTACCCCTTTTCACCCCTTTAGGAGATGAATTTCGAAAAATCCCACCTTAGTGGGTGCTTTTGCTATAAAACCTTACCTTCCAAGTTTCAGCTTTCTAGCTTCAGCGGTTTCGGCTCGGCGATGATGAATCAGTCAGTCAGTCAGGTTAAGCTCTTTTATAGATATAGATAAAAACTCAATGTAATTTGTGTTAGTACAAAATCATAACCTGAAGTCAGATAAATCATTTAACAAAATTTCTGGCGTTCTTTAAGGAAATCCTCTATCCACCGCTAACGCGGCGTTTTGATAGAGAAAATCTGCGCATTCATCGCCGTAACGAAAATCAGACAATAAATCCCTGTTCGGACTGAAGAGACTCGCACCTCACGCTTTATTTAGAAGTCTCAAATGATAAACAAATATCAAACATAAAGTATGATGTGTATTATCAAATCTGTTGTATATGAACTGTTTACTTTTTAAGCTTGTGTTTCCTTTATTACGGATTATATACAACATTTTTTATTATAATAAGGAGGCATTAATGTACCAATGTGTATAGTCCTTTTATAAAAAGATTATATCGATAACAGTATCGTATGCGTGAGAATAGGGACTTAACACCCCAGGGGGATATTTTCATACCGTGCAGAGATAGTGTAGCATGAGATTACTTTTAACCCTTTACCAGGCCTCGGACAAATCCTATAGTAATAGTGATTTTTTAATAGATTTCTATGAGTAATAACGTTTACTTTGAGATTTTATCAATTATATTTAGAAAATTGGCTGAAAACCTAAAAAAAAAACATGTGGGAAAACCTAATCCCATTGCCTCTTTAGACGTTGACTTTTATATTATCTATATAATATAATGTTTGTAATTTTGTAAGTATTCTAGTATAAAACTTCTCACACTAAAGTAGGTAAATATTGACTAACAATTCAATGACGACAAAATTCTACCACAACTCACAATTTTATATTTAATTTTCCATAAAGCAAAACGTAAGTTCTTCTTAACTGTTAATCTAAAATGACCGTAAGCAAACCAAAAAGAAAACCTGCGGCAAAAAGCTAGTATAAAATAAAGATTTTAATTTTCCGGGCAATGGACATATAACTCCCACAATAATTAGGTCATCACAGGCTAAGGGAATATGGTCCCCACATGTTTTATTTTGTCTATATCATGATGTTTTTCAAATATTTACAAGTAATTTATGCACATATTACTAGAAAAACTCTAATTCTACAACAATTATAAAAAAATCGTACGACTTACCTTTCTCCGGTTCGCCATTTAACTATAAAATACGCCGCTCTCCTTACAAAAAAAACCGTTACACAGACGACCATTGGAAAAACGGCCGTAAAAGTGACATTTGACAATGACAGTGACAATTTATTTTTTTGTGGTTCTGGGTAATATCTATTTGGGCGTTTTTGACAGTTTGTGGTAGATTCTTTACCAAAACCTGGTAATAACACCCTAAAAATCAATGTGGGAGACCCTCAATCCATAGCCTGGTTAAGGGTCTTATGAATATTTTACTCTTTGAAAGTGCTTTATTTATTGGTTACAATAAACTTAAACAAACAAAAATATTTTCATGTAAAATAAAATATTATTGAATTAATCTACACAATATGACAGACATTAGAATCTGTACACGATCATGTTAAGCCTGAGTAACATATTATATTTCGTATAAAACAATTTATAAAATTTATAATTACATAATTGTTAACTTACCGATAGGTATTCTGTTCGTATCGTTTCTATAACCGGTGAAGACCTTGACAGCTGTTGATGGTGTAGTTGTCCTTCCAGACACATACAAAATGAAGTTAAGTATGAAACATTTTTGAAACAGTTTTAAACAGTCCTTACGACGCGCCATTTTGAAATATTTACGAGAATTTAAATATTTGCGAAAATGAAACGGACATTTTTTAAAACAAGCACTTGTGTAAAACCGACTTTCCCAGCATTTATTCGCGTGAGCAAAAGTTCTGGGGAGGGCAAAACCAAGTGGTGTTACCCTGGCTGGTGTCGGCGAGCGACTGGCGGAATGAAGCCACTCTCCCGCGCGTCCCTCTATCGTCCTCAGCATCCTCCCTCTACACGGTACGCACGACTTGTTTTATTGCTTTTATTTTTCTTTAATAATCTTGCTTAATGGTCTATTTCGTTGTTCGATGTAACTTCAGTATTTTCCTTTTTGAACGTTACTCGTGTTCGTTATAAGTTTTCAATGTCGTTTTAAGTGAGTTCTGGCTGTATCAGAGGCGTACTTTGTGTGTTTATTTCACGCCTAATTTTGGTTTGTCTTTGACCACACTGTATCTGTTGTAAAGTAACATTACAGTGTGTCTAAGATTAGGCACGCATACCTGGAAGAAACTTATTGATTCTCGATTTTCAGACACCCACATACTTTTCAGGAAATACAGACCCCGGCAGGAAGTTACACATTTTTGCAGTGCGTATGAAAGATGTGTGTCTAATTAGCAAGTATTTTTTTGATTTCATTATTAAATAATCATAAGAAATGTTCACAGCGTTTTGCTCACAATTTTCGTTTTCGTGTTATTCATTATTATGAAAAAGTTTTATTATTTGTCTTACAAGAAGATATTATAATATATTAAATTGTTTGATTGAAGGTAAACGATAAACCTTTAAAATACGTCAATTAAACATTACTAAAAAACAAAAACAAAACTTTCCAGGACACTATTGTTAATTTCTTTAAATTGTGTTTTCAATAAAAGGTAAGGATAAGTCCTTACCTATTTTCGTTCAAGAAGCTTTTATTTATAGTTGAAGTTGAAGAACATTTCCTTTAAAAATTTAAATGCGTTGCTATGCCACTGATATTCTCTCTTCCTCTCATGTGTAAAAATGTAATTTTCAATGTTGTATTCCCATTTTCCAATAGTTATAAAAATAGAGACATGATAAAAATTTTACTAGATACGCTTCTTGTATAGAGCTAACTAGCAAACCTGTTTAATACAGTTTGTTTATGTTATTGGATGGTTTTCGAAATTACAAAATATGTAGCTCCCCGGTACCCACCCTCAAGAGACTACAGAATTAATAAATTTAAAATAAAAATACGTTACAATAACCATGAAACATGAGTCGCCTCGCCTTAAACGTTGTACCCACTCACCAGAAATTATCACGCTTTTCCGGAGTCCCATGCTTGCCAAATATCTGTTCATAAATTATTGTAGTTTGACGCATTACGGCAAAATCTATTACAACGCATTATTTAGAAAGGTACTTTGTATGCAGTTGCCTTTATTTTTTGTAGTTTCTATTTTTTTGTAGTTGTTATTTCTAAGTCAGATATTTTTATTTAGAATTTGTAAATTATTTATTGCATGTATCGAATGCAATATTTTTCTATCTCTAAATATCTATTCCTTAAATCCTTTCATTTCATTACACCGGTTTTAGATATTTTTTTTCTATTTAGCGAGAAAATATCCGTATATACACCGCAATTTTTCTTTATATTCAACCAGATACCTCCTGTATTCACACACTCTTGATTTAACACAACATTAACAACGTTAGTAAACTTTTAAATTGAAATTATGATCGTAGGGTGAAACTTTGGGGATTTGCACCCGTAGCCCACCCGCTTTGGTAGCTAGCTGTAAACATATAGTACGCTATATAGATATAGCACGCCGTACAGTTATAGTACGATCTACTAACAGAACGTACATTTATCATTTTGTTCGAACTTTTTGCCAATATTGACAGTCATGTTTTCCACGACTTTAAAGAAAACTCCAGCCAGCAGGCATTTAGTAAAGTGACAGTTTATTTCTATATACTCAAATGATTTTGTTATAAAGTTTCAAGAGCAGATGCAAACGGCAATTAGAATGCTGAATAGGAAACTATATTATTTTTGTAACTAGAAAGTATTTATCTCAGGAAAAGTGAGGGTTTATTTGATTTTCCCAAAATGACATGCTGCTTCCTTGTTTACAAAAAAATGAAGATACCTTCGTAAAGGAATTTTCATACCATCACTTCAGCTATAGCTT
This sequence comes from Scotopteryx bipunctaria, assembly GCA_949320045.1. Taxonomy (NCBI): domain Eukaryota; kingdom Metazoa; phylum Arthropoda; class Insecta; order Lepidoptera; family Geometridae; genus Scotopteryx; species Scotopteryx bipunctaria. The sequence goes on from OX439440.1 coordinate 10,945,299, forward strand.
GAGTAGTAAAACAAATGTGTTTTTTGATGATTTATTTTAGTAAAAACTTTTAACAACTACAAAATAAAAGCCATGTACATAATACAATAGAACAGTTGAGGTATCTTATATTTAGATTTAAAAAATCTATTTATCACTATAGTTTTACGGATCTAATACTTACGGATACTCTTATGGATATTATACTTATAATGAAATATAATGATTACCTCAATGACATTGAATATTAAATGTTCAAGGAAACCTCGAGTTCGCGAAGGATTTTCCGTTTTATTAAAACTTTTGGCTTCTGTTTTCCTAATTTGATTCAAATTTCAAAAATGACACAGCTGTTACGTTGAATCTTGAACGCGTTTCAAAATTGATTATGGTCTGTTGAAAACCTACTTTCTAAGAACAGTTTTACAGAATTCCTTAAGCTATATTTTGATCTATAAGCTTTAACGCCAAAATATTGAAAAACTGAAATTAGTGTAAAATAATCTATTAGAAAACTAGAACCGACAGGAAAATTTATTTATATAGCCATCAATAAAATAATAGTGTCCTGCACATAGTATTTCATGCCAAGGTAGAGAGCTACGAGGGTGCTACGCCAGTGCTACGCTAATACTACATTACGCTATGCTGGTGCTACATAATTGCTACGTATCACGATGTCGAGCTTGGTAATTTTATAGACATGTGATACATTTTCTTGGAATATATTTTATAGACTATAAGGAACAATGTGGTTATGATTGTAAAAGTATTAATATAGACGGCCTTGGCGGTGTGGCGAGCGATTGTTTGACTGAGACGCAACATGCGCGAGTTCGATTCCCGCTTTGGAAGAAATGTTTGCATGTCTGCAAATATTTATTTCGGGTCTGGGTATTGTGGTACCATGGTACTCGTAGTTTCTGATACCTATACAGGGAATTCTAGTGTTGGGTCAGAACTATGTATGTGTCTGTTGGGTGTTATTTACTATTTGAAACATACAAGGAACTGTTTCTTTTTTGTCTACTCGTCTCGTCGGAGTGCTATACGCAAAAAAGTGTATTCATTTAGATTAGAGGTTTGATTTTAATGTAGCGGGTTAGTGTTCGGCTGAGACGCGAGAGGTGTGAGTTAGATTCTGCTAAAGAAATGTTCGGGTGTTCTACAAACATTGCTGCCGGGTCTGGGTATTGTGGTACCATGGTACTAGTTGTTTCCGATAACTACGATACCGGATAGCTTAGTTTAGTATCAGAAGTATGTATGTGACTGTTAAGTGTTATTATTTTTGATTAAATAATAACACTCAACTACATAAAAAATATTATTAAATCTAAACTGCGTAGTATCGTTCCCGTTTCCATTCCGCGCTAAGTTCCTACATTTGTTGAACACAGAGAAATATCAAGTGATTAAATTAGCTTGAACGTTAACTCGACATTTCAAGCATTCCCTCATGTTTCAACGAGTGAAGTACCAAATCAAAGCTGCATTCTGTAATGAGCTGAAAGTGCTTTCAGCGCGACGTACATCTAAATACGGCGTGTAACTTCCAGACAAATTAAAGACTATGGCGCAAAGCTGTGTATGCTCCAATCCTCATACAGTTGGAACTGGGAATATATAAAGTCCAAATCTGGATGTTAAATGTGATAATGAAGTGGCGAGAAGCTAGAAAGAGCGGAGTCTGCTCAGACGTCGCGCATGACGTTGAATATGTAATGAATCTTCTTACAGAAACTGCGGGGACGGGTGAGTTTTAAGAAAACAAACTACCCTATGTTTGCTAAATATGCGACGTGAATTAGACTCACAAGTTAGAATCCAACAAACCTACTGTGCTTTTAATTCATAATATTTTCCAACTGCTGCTTTATTTGAGCCTGCATAAAAATTGCACGTCTTCTTCGCACGTAGCAAATAGGTAGGTTTTCAATCGTCAGGTAACTGGCATGTCGTAGAATCTAAAAAGTCTGAAAATATTTAAATGCACGAAAAGCCAAAAAGGGGCAAGATGTGGTGTCAAAGTTTGCATGGGAACTTAAACTTTGTCAGCATACTTTAAATACAAAATCAATGGACACGTGTTTCAGATTTTTTTAAATAACTAAAATTAACGTGAGGGAAGCCGCACGGGTAAGCTAGTTGGTCATAAGTAGACAGTAGCAGTTCTAAATACATTATTGAACTCTTTCTATCTCACCTTGTCACTAGTTCTTTCAAACCAGTGTGGTTAAAGGATTTAAAAGTCCCTTTTATGCAATTGACAGATATTATTTTCGAACTTTATAGGTTCTACGACATGCTAGTTTCCTCAAGATGTTTTCCTTCACCGTTTGAGAGTAATGGTAAAACACACATACATTTTTCGAAAAGAAACATCCATTGGTGCACGACCGGATTTGAACCTACGACCTTAGGATCAGAAGGCGTGGTTACTACCACTAGCCCACCAGTGCTCTTATTTCCTACTAATATTTGCTTTTACAGTGACCTAAAAAAAAAAACTTGGTCAAGGCGAAATAGAAGATTCCGCCGCTAGCCCCCGAGCTAGCAAGACGTCTCCACTTCGCTCCGCTCCTGGCCCCGCCCATAAGCCCCGCCGCACGGCCCCCGCGCCGCGCCGCTCCCGCTGCCCGGCCCTGCGCCGCGCTGCGTTCAGTGCAGCCCGGCTTGCGAGCCGAGCCGCACGCACTTGTCGGAGCGCGCTTGTCCTTTTCAGGGCACGCCCGCGCCGACAAGCAACCCGTCCTTCTCAGGACGACTCCAGGTCGCTCTTTTTAGAGCGATCGTGTTTCGTGGCAAAATCCACGCTTAGTGGTCTACCAGGGGATACTTAACAGTGCCAACGAACCTGGTAGGGCGTGGACCCGGAGCGCCTCGCTTTCCTCCTTCCGAGGAACGCGAGAATCCGGCTGGGTCTGGCACCACCGGCCTTGGGGGAACTCCTAGTCGACGCCAGATATCGGGTAGGACACACCCCACTTGCCCCGCCAGAGAGGCATCTGGGACACACCATTTAGGTAGGACACTTAGGCACTCACCCCCTTCCCGTCTATACCCGACGGGAAGGATCACTCACCTCCCAAGGACATCCCCCTTGGGAGACTAGGGTTCATCATGACCCCCCCCGCCCCGAAAGTCTCCCTGCAGAGACTCGACAACTGGAGCAAACCTCGGATTGCTCTTCTGATCGAGACTCTGTTGGGGATGCTCTTAAAACATCACCCGCTCGCGGAGCTGGATCGCCTGATCGCAGGCGACGGGCCGGAAGCCCCTGGGCCGGATGCCCAGCCTCAGGCCACTAGGGCCACAAACATCGCCTCCCTGGCCCTTCCGGCCCCCATGCCTGCCCCTGCGGGCAAGGCAATCCCGGCCCTTCAGGCCAAAACCAAGGCCCGAGCACTAAACTCGGCCACCAAGGCCGTCGCGGTCCCCGAGGTCGAGGCTCCTCAAGCCTCAACCTCGAAGGCAGCCAAAGTGCTGCCTCCCTCCCCGGCCCCTCCGGCCTCTCCCCCGGCCCCTCTGGCTATCTCCCCCCCTCAGGAGCCCCCTGTCCCCCAGGTCCTCCCCCCCCCATCCGAGGCAGCTTCAGCGTCCGTCATGGACACTGACCTACCCCCTCCCGATTCGGACTCCTCCTCCTCAGACTCTGACTCCGCGGACTCGGGATTCACCCTCGTCCAAGGGAAGAGAAAGAGAAGGAGCTCTCCGAAAACACGCCCTCCCGCCAAACTCACCGCTCCGAGCGTCAGCCCCCGGTCGGCCTCCCCGGCTCAGTCCCCTCGGGCTCCTTCTTCGCCCTCAGCGAAGAAGGAAAAGACCCCCCCTCCCATCTACCTTCGTCAGAAGGAGAAGTGGGACAAGGTGTCCATCGCCTGCCGATCGCGGAACATTACGTTCACCCACGCGAAAAGTACAAAGGACGGCATTAAGGTCCAAGTACAGACAGCTGCCAACCACAGGCAGCTAACATCCCTCCTCAGAAGCGAGGGCATAGGTTATCATACCTATGCCCTCGAAGACGAGCGCCGCCTCCGTGTGGTGATTCGCGGCCTTCCCGCGGAGCACAGCACGGAGGCCATAAAGGCTGACCTCGTCAGCCAAAACCTCCCAGTCCACGAAGTACACAGGATGTACAGTGGCCGAACCAAAACGGCCTTTGACCTCGTCTTGGTCGTTTTGGATCTTTCGCCTGAAGGCAAAGCCGTCTTCAAATTGAAGGCGGTGAACGGCCTTTCGGGCCTGTCTGTAGAAATCCCCTACCGCAACAGCAGCCCCGCTCAGTGCCATAGGTGCCAACTCTATGGCCACTCAGCGCGAAACTGTTTCGCCCGCCCCCGATGCGTCAAGTGCCTGGGTGACCATGGCACCGCTGACTGCACCCGCACTCCGAACTTTCCGGAGCCGCCTAGCTGCGTGCTCTGTCGTGCCGTGGGCCACACCGCGAACTATCGCGGCTGCCCCATGGCACCCAGGGCCAGCAGAAAGGTGGCTCGGAGGGCCCCGGAACGGGTGCCCCCACCCTCCCCGCGATACACCAAGGACACTCCTAAAGTGTCCATGGCTCCCCCTAGGGCTCCCCTTCCCAATGCCTGGGAAAGACCCCTGCCCGGCACCAGCCTAGGCCGTCAGGCCCAGGCCTCCCCCCGCACTGCCCCCCCGAAGGTCTCTTCCAGACCCGTCGCGGCTAACCCGCCACCACCCCCACCGGCAGCTGACCTTCAGTCCGTGATGTCCTCCCTCTTCATGGAGTTCATCGCTGCCAACCAGGAGAAAATTCTCTCCATTATGACTTCAAATCTCTCCCCCCCCCACCCCAACGGTACATCATGATTGTACAAAAAGAGAGACTGAAACCCCGCTCCGTCTCATTAGCGTTTTTCAACGCTGATGGTCTCCTCAAGCAGCGCTTTCTCGTTGCCGACTTTCTGTCCCGACACAGTGTCGATGTAATGCTAGTGCAGGAGTCCTTCTTGAAGCCGGCCGATCGCAATCCCAGGATTGCGAATTACCATCTGGTCCGCAACGATAGAATCGGTGCCCCTAAAGGAGGCACACTGATCTATCACAAGAGGTCCCTGCACTGCATTCCCATCGACACCCCCCCCCTGACTAACTTAGAAGCCTCCGTCTGTAGACTAGCCATGACCGGTCACCCCTCGATCACTATAGCCTCTTGCTATCTCAGCCCAAAAAAGCCCCTACTCAGGAGTGACGTCGACGCACTCCTTAACCTGGGAAGCTCCGTCATTCTGGCGGGTGACTTCAACTGCAAGAACACCCTGTGGAATTGCCTCACCACCTCCCAAAACGGCAGGATACTTGAAAGCCTAGCCGACTCCCTTAGCTTCGATGTCATCCCCCCTATGACTCCGACCCATTACCCTTACATAACAGGACACAGACCTGACATACTCGACATGGCGTTGCTAAAGAGTGTCACCCTACGGTTGAACTCTATAGAAACGCTGCACGAACTGGACTCCGACCACCGCCCGGTGCTCATGCGCCTGGGCTCCCCCCCTGACACGTCCCCCCTCACCAAGACAGTGGTGCAGTGGCATAAACTCGGGAAAGCTCTCGGGAATATCCACTCACCCGATCTTGAGAGGATCCCTGACGACATTAGGTCCCCTGACGACGTCACTATTGCGGTCGACTCCCTGACCAGCCATGTCACCGCCGCTATCAGCGGTTCATCGAAGCAGGTTCCGGCGGTGGCTGACCACCTCCGGGCCCTGCCCGATGATGTGAGACGGTTGATCACGGAGAAGCACGCAGCGACGAGGAGATACAGCTCCTGGCCCACCGACCTTAACAGACGTAGGCTGCGCGCTCTTGAACGGCTGGTCAAGAGCCGCATTCGCGACCATAGGAACAACGACTGGGATAGCAAGCTTTCCGGGATCAAGCCAAGTCACCTAGCGTACTGGGAACTTGCTCGATCCATGAAGGCCGACACTATCTCAGTCATGCCCCCACTGACTCGACCCGACCAGTCCCTCGCATTCGATGATGACGAAAAGGCTGAATGCTTAGCTGAAAGCCTCGAGTCTCAATGCTCCCCCAGTCTCGCCCCTGTCGACCCTGCTCACCTCGATACGGTGAACAGTGAAGTCGAACGGTTAGTCTCTCTTCCTCCGATCGCCCCTCCTCTCTCCCTCGTTAGAGCCTCGGAAGTTAAGGCGATTATCAAGGATCTCCACCCTCGGAAGGCCCCTGGCGTTGATGGCATCAGCAACAGGGTCCTGAAGAGCTTCCCCGTAGCCCTTATATACCTCCTGGTCAGCATCTTCAATGCGGCCATGGAGAATTGCACATTCCCCGACGCCTGGAAGGAAGCCACCGTCATCGGCATCCCCAAACCAGGAAAAAAGGCTACGGAGCCTTCTAGCTACCGCCCCATCAGTCTTCTCAGCTCCCTGGGTAAGATATACGAGCGACTCCTTCTGAGACGACTCTGGTCCTTTGTTGACGAGCTCAAGCTCCTCCCCGACGAACAGTTTGGCTTCCGAGCTAGACACTCCTGTCCCCAGCAAGTGCTCCGCATCACGGAGCACGTGCTCTCCAAGTTCCACCATACCTACCCTGCAGGTACCGGTGCTATCTTCCTCGATGTAGCGAAAGCCTTCGATAAGGTCTGGCACAACGGCTTGATCTACAAGCTGTCCACTCTCGGAGTGCCGGATAGACTCGTGCTCATCATACGAGAATACCTGCTAAATCGAAGCTTTCGCTACCGCGTGGAGGGTACCCTCTCCAACCCTCGCCCCATCCGAGCCGGAGTCCCTCAGGGCTCTGTTCTCGCCCCTCTCCTATTCACGCTGTACACCAGCGACATCCCCCGTACCCACCAAGTGGAGGTCGCCCTGTTCGCAGACGACACGGCCCTATACACATCCGATCCGAACTCGAACCGGGTGTGTATAAGGCTGCAGAAAGCCCTCAATGCACTAGGTGCATGGTTCAGCAAGTGGCGCATCGAGGTGAACCCAACCAAGAGTACAGCAGTGTACTTTTGGAAGGGGCACCAATCCCTCCGCAGGCCCCTCAGGTCGATCACCCTCTACGACAAGCCCATCCCCTGGGCAAAGTCAGCCCGATACCTAGGTGTTTTCCTTGATAGTCGTCTTTCTTTTGGCAAACACATCGCCACTGTCCGAAACCGTGCCAAGTTCATCCTTGGCCGTCTACATCCCCTCTTATGCGAGAAGAGTAAAATGTCTCTTAGAAATAAGATGACACTTTACAAAACTTGCATAAGACCAGTCATGACGTACGCCTCCGTGGCGTTCGCCCACTCCTCTCACGTCCCAAAACTCCAGAAGGTGCAAAATAAATTTACGCGCGTCGCCACAGGCGCGCCTAGATTTATGCGCAACATCGACCTTCATCGCGACCTCGGTTTAGAGTCCCTAGCCGCACACATAAAACTCGCCTCCAGGCGCTTTTATGATGCGGCCCCCCATCACCCGAACCCTCTCGTCTCCACGATCCCCGACTATCCCACCGTCAAACCACCTGACGCCCCTAGGTCCCTCCGTAGGCCAAGACACGTTCTTGGAGACCCCGATGACGAGATCACCTCCGCTAACGCGGAGGGGAGCCCGCCATCACGCCGACGTAGGTTCAACTAGACACCATCACACCACACCGACTCCGCCGGCGGAGTCGACGTTTCTCTTCTCGCTCGCCCCCTCCGGGCGCAGCCGTTAGATTCTGCATTCAGGCAACAGCCCAAGCCGAGGTTCGTACCTAAGTGGTGCCCTTGCGCTAGTTGCCACAAAAACCTTTTTTTTCTCGGTGTCGCGCCCTCTGCGCTCACCAAAGCCCGGTAACGCTGCCAGCGGTCATCTGAGACCCACAGCATTATATTCCGTCCGAAAAAAAAAAAAATAAATAAATAAAAAAAAAAACCCGCACACACGAAGGGTTCCGTACTATCCGTATCGTACATTGTATCTAAATATTTTTGTATGGGGCCCCTTTCATATTTTATTTAATTTTATAAGTTTTTATAGCGGCAATAGAAATACACACTGTGAAATTTCAACTCTCTATCTATTACGGTTCAAAAGATGCAGCTCGCTGATAGACGGACAGACGGACGTTCAGACAGCGGTGGCTTAGTAATAGGGTCCCATTGGCACACTTCGGGTAAGGAACCCTAAAAACTAAACCACGAAACATAATTTTTACTTGAAAAGTCGCTAGTTGCAAGGCATTGAATAGCTGTGAACTCATAACCATAATGATGTATCTTATCTTATCTTACTTATATTATAAATTTGAAAAGTCTTAGTTTGCTTGAAATTACCGGCGTAAAGCTCAAAACGCAACGATAGCGCGTACTAATTTTACCGGTGCTGCCATCTAGTACGAAAGTTTGTAACGATGTTTGGATGTTTGGATGTTTGTGCCTCAATCACGCCTAAACAGCTGAACGGATCTGAACGAAACTCGGAATATACATAAAACATGTACTGGATTAACATATAGGCTATTTTTTATCCGGGCACCACGCGAGCGAAGCCGCGGGCGGCAGCTAGTATATTATAAATGCGAAAGTTTGTGAGTTTGGATGTTTGGATGTTTGTGCCTCAATCACGCCTAAACGGCTGAACGGATTTGAATGAAACTTGGAATATACATAGTACATGTACTGGATTAACATATAGGCTATTTTTTATCCAGGTACCACGCGAGCGAAGCCGTGGGCGGCAGCTAGTATTATAATATATGTACGTGACAATCCGAGGCAGGGCGAGTCTTAAACAAGGTTTAAACTGTGTATAAGTTAAGAAACGTGTATAAGTAAACCTCTAGCGACTAAGGAATTTTACATAAGTATGCTTGATCGATTTTATAAGAGAGAAAGAGAGAGAGAGAGTGAGTTCTGCTGATCAAGTGGTAGCGGCCTGCCTCCGATCCTAAGGTTTTGGGTTCAAATACGATTGTCCACCAATGGATGTTTCTGTTCGAAAAATTTGTGTGCTTATACCAGTACTTTCTAACGGTGAAGAAAAACATAGAGAGAAAACCGGCATGTCGTAGAATGTAAAGTGTCCGAAAACATTTGTGAAGTGCACGAAAGGAGCATTTGAGGCTAAATTTAAATTCTTTCACCACACTGGTTCTAAAGAACTAGTGACACTAGTAGTAGTAACGATTTTATACACTATAATCTAGTGTACGAATTATTACATTATTTCTTATATTTTGAACTTGTTTAGTTGATTGAGATAAAACTATATTATAAATACTATGTAAAGACAAGGAGTGTTCCCAAGAGTTATTTTAATACTTGGCTTCTTGTTTGCGATAGAAAATCCAGAAATGTCAAAACGTCCTCTGGGGCTACTACGGAGCTTACAGACTGTGTTGCATCATAATTTATCAGGAAGCGTTTTAGAATCAATGGAGCTTTGGTCTGTGTGTAATCACTACATAGTATAAAACAAAGTCGCTTCCCTCTGTCTGTCTGTGCCTATGTATGCTTAGATCTTTAAAACTACGCAACGCATTTCGATGCGGTTTTTTAGTAGATAGAGTGATTCAAGAGAAAGGTTTATATGTATAATACGTGCGTAATATAGTAGAGAAACACTGATAATTTTAGAGGTTTCTAATGTGATGTCATAAATAAACACATTTTTTGCACGTACATTGCAAACGCTGGCTGAACCCTACAAGATAGATCAAAATAATGTACTACAGTATTGTACACCTTAAAAAGGTCTACCAAAAAGTCCGCGGTGGTATATGTCTATGCCCGTGCGAAGCCGGGACAGGTCGCTAGTGTATATTATAGACGTTTTGAAAAATATTAAGGCGCCTCGATTATTTTATGGCAGTGGCAAGGAACGCAATATTGACAGTTGACGAAACGTCATAACACGGACGCTAGTGAAGCATCGACAACGATCAACGACGCGTCGGTCATTACATATTAGTAACGGACGGCAATCAGTTCGCATCGCCAAGGCACGTTACGTGTTTCGTGGAGTGTCTGCATTGAGTTGAGTTGTACACTATCGTTTCTTTAATCGGAGCAGTATTTCGATAAACGATTGTAAAATTAACTATTACAGTGTGTGCATTACAGGATCTTATTTTATTTTCCTCACTCGACATACCTATACCTACCCATAACGTAATAAGAATACGGAGCAACCTCTTGACAACGACAATACCGGCCCAGTGTCTTCAATTATATTTAAGTCTAAATGCACCATTCTAGTTTTGCCATGTCCATCCATCCGTCCAAAGTCAGAGGCGATATACTAGTATAAAAGTTTTTTTAACGACATAAGGAAAGCAAACGGTCTGATTTTATTTATTTAAAACATGTCTAAATGGATATCGCATTAAAATTCAATGAAAGCTTGATATTATTATCCTTTCTGACGACCTCGGTGGCGTGGCGGGCGAGTGCTTGGCTGAGACGCAAGAGGCGCGGGTTTGATTCCCGCTACGGGAGAAATGTTTGTATGTTCTGCAAATATTTCTTCCGGGTCTGGGTGTTGTAGTATTATGTATTATAAGTATGTATTTACAAAAAAAAGTACAAAGTATTCTATCAGCTATCTGGTTCCCATAGTACAAGCTATGCTTAGCTTGGGGCTAGATGGCGCTGTGTGAAATGTCCACAAATATTTATTTATTTATTTATTTCTGTGCTCAGCACCATTTTCTTTCTACGATTTGGAATGGAGATGGATTATTATATATAGCTGGAAAGATCGAATAATTACCACTAACAATTCTTATTGATTGCCTGGCGAAGCTCTAAGTTTTGAACAGAAGTACAAGTATTGATTTTCCTGTGACAATTTTGTTTTGTGTTTATATATTTGTGCATGTGCACTTTTAGCTCTTGCTTTGCACTTAAAGAAAAACATCCACCTTGTATCCATCATCTCTCTCTTAGCAGCCAATCTGAGCCACAACTAAGGACGTGCATTCCACAGAAATGTCTTTTGGAACTGGTTCTGTTGGGGTTCCTGATGGTATAACCCCACAACATCTCAAAGCACGATGGATGGCGATGCCGGAAGTGTTCTTTTGACTGACCTTACTGCGGTTGTAAATATAATGCTCTCAGAAAAAGTAAAAAGTGATATTCACAACAAATGGATATTATAAAATGAAATGAAATTCTGAATGTTGTATGTATACACATGTACACAGAAATGATATTAAAAAAAATATTCCTCACCAAAAATATTCGACTATCTTTTTTAATGTTACGGCTCAGATTCAAATTTCATGTATGCCCCGTTCACACAAAACTCACCATTATCAGTTCTTCCACGGCCTTCCAGCTCGGAGACTCAACTAGGTCATGCAATTTTAAGTCTTGAATAAATAAATTTGATTTATAAATTGCTTTCATCCATTTTTTTCAATTGTCTCTAAATTAAACTTTAATGACGGCTTCTTAGAACGATGCTGCCCAAAAAAGAGGTGCTCAAACGGGAATACTTCCCTATTATAACTGCATTACCTGTTGCCCGCGACTTCGTACGTGTTAGATTTCAAACCGAGTTTCAAACCATTCGCACCGCCCCCGTTAAAAAGTTCCCATACAAACTTTGACACCCCATTACACCCCTTTTTAAGGGTAGTTTTAAAAAATCCTGAAACACGTGTCCATTTATTTTGTATATATCTAACCCCGCACCTCACTCCCACTCTACTGAGTCAAACTAACTATTATCTATTCTGTGGCCGTTCGAGACATCCCAAGGTATTGTAGAGAACGCTCGAACTTATACTCGTGAAAACTTCTAAACTAAATGTTGGATTCAAATGAATTAAAATGGAATTTGCTTTGAAATAAATAGTCCTGGTGATGAAATAATTTATTTTGATAAGGGTTCATACCATGACGCGAATGGAACCAACCTTTGTTCCTACCTGCATTGTAATTAAATTTTAGAACATAAAAGCTGTTATTGTGACGTATCTAAAAATAGATGGATAATTATGTGGTCTCGCGGACTTTTTTGTAGACATTAATAAGACCTATAAACCTGTAGTAAATTATTTTGTTATATAATCAATAGTTTTCGCAGCGCACGCCAAAAACTATTTTGGGTTTTCTACCTTGTAGAAAAGTACAAACATCAAATGACGGGAAGCGGATTTCCGGTGAGATTATTAATATTCTAGGTAGACCTTGAATTACAGTACAGTGAGTTAATATCGACGCGGACAATCAGTCAAAAATACAGTACATTATGGCCTGGACTGTACTTTTGGTTTAATAAACTAAGTGATCAAAACAAAAACCATTCAATCGGAAATGGGAAAAAATATCGGAGTTTCGATCGGAGGACCGAGAATATCCCTCTATGGTCTACGTCATAGAACCAACAACGTTTTGGAAGGTTGGCACTCTAAAATTAATAAAAGGGTGACGAAAGGTTCCATTACATTACCACGATTGTTAAAACTCCTGACGGATTTCCAAAAAACAAAAATGTCGAAAAGACAACTAACGTACAAAGGGTCAAAGCGGACTAAAATTTCGATCCACAATGATCAACCGTTCATTATCCATTTATCAATGGATAATTAACGGTTGGTTACGCGTTGCAGAAGTTGTGATAGTGTTTTTTTAGGCTTCCGTACCAAAAAGATCCTACCACCTACTTTGTTAATGTTTTAATATATTTTCGTTATAAGAGATAACTTTTGTTTTAATGCGGTGTAGTAGAGTCTAAGTAAGAAAAGGACAATGTATGTTTTACATGGGGTACATGTAAACTTGATTTTGTTATAAGAAGAGATAACTTTGGTTTTTAATATTTTTTTTGTTTATCTTGCATTGAATACTTAGTATTAGTAGTGCCAAGCGGTAGTGCCTAAGAAAAGAAAGAAAAAAAAAGGATCATTTCATTGTATCAGACAATAAAAATAGGGACAACAGAAGTTGGTCAAATTTAATATAATGTTTTTGTACTATAACAGTATTTTAGGCTACATTTAATTCTATGACAGCTTAAAAATCCGGCGGAGAAATTTAGTAATTCGCAGTTATATAATGTGGCCTTTGTTCCAGTGTACAGTAAGCGTGCCGCAGAGTTGACACAACGTGTGTTTGAAAATTATTTATGTGTTTTATTTTATGGCAGGCAAAAATATTACGTAGTTACCTACTAATTTCTTTTTCTAGTGACTATATTATTAAAATATCAATAGTCTGAGAATTAAATGGTAAGTGAATCAATTTGTAACATCGTTACCTAAAAACGAAGTAACTTTTACCATGTGGCAAAGTTATATTATGAACAACTAAAAAACTAAGGTCTTTTACCATCTATAGTAGATGATCTATACAGCGTCAGGAGGCAACTTTTACCTTCACGAACGGGACGCTGTAGTACCCGGGACGAATTAAGATGGAGTAGGCTTGCCCAGCACCTATTCCATCCTCTCAGCTTAGTCTGCCTTGTCCACAGGAAAGACATGGTCAATACATGCGGAGCTGACTAAGCCGCGGGTTTCCTTCACCGTTTGAGAGTACTGGTTAGCGCACATAATTTTTTCACACAGAAAAATCCATTGGTACACGACCGGATTTGAACCCACGACCTTAGGATCGGAAGGCGGGGTCACTACCAACTAGACCATCAGTGCTCTCAATATATATATCTGTATGTATGAACAATGCCTTTTATATTGTGAACTTTTTATTAAATAACATTCAAAACTTTTCGTTGGATGTTCAAATGTGTCAAAATAAATCAATTATATGGATTTGTCATGCAGAAAATTCTGTTATGTACGTAATATGTAATGTGTTAATGTTAAAGATTTATAAAATATTGTTAATTGTATTGTATTTGGAGTAGCATGTAGATGTTTATTGTTTACAAATATTTTTCTACATAATATGTAAATAATTGATCTGGTACCCATTGAATCTACAAGATTCGACCCAAAAGCAAAAAGTGCCTATAGGACCTCTTTTTTGAATTCGCCTGGTACCTACTGGACCTTCAAGATTAGACCCTACTGCAACTGTACCCGCTGGACCTTATCTGTGGGCCCCATTCGACCTTTCTAAAAGATTATATTGAAAGTGCCCATTGGATTATTAAGAAAAGTACAATCATATAGAAAATTAATTAGAATGTAGCATAACATCAACTAAAAAGGAAATATTAGAATAGGTAAGTGTTGGCAATTTTGGTTCGCAGCGTTAAGAAACTAGCTGACGAGCGGTGACGCGGGAAATCATTAGTATTATTTAACTCTGCCGGGGTCTGTATTTCTGAAGAGTATAATATGGGTGTCTTTAAATCGAGAATCAATAGGTTTCTTCTAGGTAAGCGTGCTTCATCTATGTAGAGTGTGGTCAAACACAAATCTATTTCGGTTAAAAAAACTTAAACTATGTTGTCATCTGTGGAAACACAGTGAGCTGGTGGAAGGCTTGGACAACATTATAAAGGACATTTTATCGTCGGTTTTGAATATTTGTTTGGATGGCAGGGCATGGTTGCAGGCCACCTTGCCTGTCAAATTGGGAGGTTTAGGTATTCGTAAAATTTCGAGTATAGCTTTGCCGGCGTTTTTGTCCTCCGTCTATAGCACTAGTTCTTTGGTTGGCCAAATTCTATCTCCATCTCTTTCGGCATTTCCTCTTTAAATTTCACATCAGGACGAGGCTAGAAACGCTTGGCATAGTGCTTGTCCAAATACCGCTCCCCCTAAATCTCTTTCGTCCCAATGGCAGTGGGACCACATTCTGCAGCAGTTTGAAAATAATCTTATTACCGTGGGCCACTGCTTAGAAAAGTTACTTACATATGTATCTTGAATGTATAATTTAGCAACTTATAATGTTTAAATATGTTTTAGTCATAATGAGCCATCTCTCGTATATTGTAAAAATATGATTAAAAATCTTTCATTTCTTATCTTACTTCTTACTTATATTATAAATGCGAAAGTTTGTGACGATATTTGGATGTTTGTGCCTCAATCACGCCTAAACGGCTGAACAGATTCTAATGAAATTTGCTACAGAGGTAGATTATACCCTAGAATAACATATGGGCTACTTTTCATCCTAAAAAAAGATCCCAAAATGGAAAAAGGATTCAAAGAGATAATCAGGATAAAACATAGAACCTTCGTGGTTTGAATTTTATGACATGACATTTAATCCGACTTTTGAAAAGTTTTGACAATGTCATATCAATCAATATTTTGCAAAAAAGGCAGAAAATCATCGTATTTCTCTATTAATTAATTTACAAACTGAATTAAACCCTTCAGGATGTAAATAGCATATAATTCATCAGTAAATACATTAAAAGCACGAAGACATGCCGATTAGCTGAAGTCTGTGCATATCGAACATCGCAAACAGCGCTGGACTGCTCCAACCTAGTGAACAAAGCGAGCCGAATAAGCCTATGGAACCTTTCGGTACTTTACCATTCTTATCCATTTACATTCATAATGAGATTATTGTTATTTAAATACAATATAATAATGAAGAATTAGGATGTTCGTGTTGGAGGCAAGAAGCTTATCCACCTTATCCGAGGACGTCTAAGATCTCCAGAATCAAAATAATGGAAGGGAACCATTAGTATATAGAACCTATATTTGTGGAACTGCTAGATCCAGAAGAATCTGAGTAAAGGCCGTTGATCTGGTAGAACATGTTGGT
This sequence comes from Scotopteryx bipunctaria, assembly GCA_949320045.1. Lineage (NCBI taxonomy): Eukaryota > Metazoa > Arthropoda > Insecta > Lepidoptera > Geometridae > Scotopteryx > Scotopteryx bipunctaria. The sequence continues at coordinate 10,960,975 of OX439440.1, forward strand.
TCTTCTATAGTTTTGCGCTAAATGAGTCAAGCCGCAAATACGGCAAATTATTGCAAGGTGTTCGATTGCAAAAGCCGAAGTAGATTACGTGTACCGAATCTTATGAAAATTCGACTATTAAAAGAATTCAACTTTTATGTGCCACCAATTGCACGCATTTGCCAAGATCTTCTTAATTCAAATGGTTTGCATAACTTTACATCGGCTCATAACTACTCAAATCATGGATGTAGTAAATATATATTAAAAACTGCTTCTCAAAAGGCTCCGTACTTAGAAAACATTAATTCATGAACCCACATGATGTCATGATATTTAACAAGAAGAACAATCTATGAATTCAATTCTGAGATGGAACATTCTGAGAAACTGCAAGCGGCCTAAAACGGTAATCGCACTATATTTAGCAAATCTTCGAACTGGTGAACCAAACATGAGATTGGATTGTATGTTTAAAATGAGTCGAAAGACATTGGAACGAATACTTACAGCCGCACGAGATTGTCTGAGTGAAGATTTTGCTCAATTACATTTAGGATGGGATCAATTTTCGTTATGTTCTTAAAGCTAATAAATGTTCATAACAAAATGATTAAACTGCATTATGTTTAATCTCGGAAGAGCATCTTTTCCAAGAGGTCCAATAAATGTAGCCATAACAAAGATCTTCCTAACGGTAAGGTCGCATAATGACTGCAAATTAATCAATTTCCCCGCGACAGATTTTTTATCTGTCATAAAATGAAATATAACCCTTTTAAATACCTTTTAAACACACTATAAGTATGTCAACTCAGCGGGGATGCTAAAAGTAAAAAAAGCGAGGAAGAAAGAGTGCATTTGAAACTGACGATAACTCAATTCCTCCAGGTTGGAAATTTTTGCTGTCAAACAAGAGTTGTAGCCCTTTGATAGACCTTTCCAACGCACTATGTATCAATTCAGCGGGTACTTTTTTTTTGGCCATGGTCCAAGCTCCTTTACATTTTGCCCATCCTCCTTTCCAAGTGAATCTGAACATAGATAAAGCATCCAATGTAAATAGTACTCATACTTCCATACTGTTAATATTATGAATGTAAGAATAACTGTCTGTTCTTCTATACCTTTTTACGCCAATTTAAACGTATTTGATATTTAAAACAGATTTCGATTGACTCCTGAGAATGGAGATAGCCTATATACGAGTATTATCTAAAAAATGCACAGGCAACAGCTAGTAAACATTACTTATAAAATACTTTTACCACCAAATTTTTGACCTATTCTGATAAATCCATGCAGAACCGCACTCCATTTTGATTTACAATATTAGTAATGTACAAAGTTCCCCTACATAAAACTTCTCTTATAAAATAATAGACCTATCAATACCGTACCCTAATTCATAAAACTTTACGGAGCCTACACGGTGGATTTTTCTGCTCTTCTAGAGAAGTTAGCGTTTTCGGCCCCCGAGACTACATATCGCTCTCGTACCGCCCCCGACCTACTCTACACGCTCCAAAGCAATAACGATCGCCTTTATGAACGTATGAACGAAAATAAATTTTAAAAACCTTACAATTTTATCTGCTCTCTTTTGAATTTTTAGTAAAGTAACCCATCTCCAAAATAGTTGATATGTTTTGAGTATAACGTTGGTTCCGTGACTTAATGGTCACCCATCCAATGCAGATCGATGCTGCGGATTATACATGGCAGATAGTCGCCGTTCATGAAAAAGAAAATAATATTCGTATATTTCAAGTAAAATGTGAGAGTAATAGTTGTGAATTAGCAGGTAAGTGCCATTCCCATCATAGATAAACTGATATAGTTATACGAATATGACCTCTTTCTGGACGTTTGGTCAAACAAGAAACCCGTTCAATGTACACGGATAACATTAGTGTCGCGAAGTCTCACGAATTTAATTTGTACTTAATCGACCTCGTTCGTTGCCACTCTTTCGTAGGCACTTGGAGCAAATGGATGACAGTAGAGTTTGATATTCGCTGGGATGACAAAAAGCAAGACAGGGAGTTGAGAATCGAGAATTTTCATTGATGAGCCTTTTACTGTGATTAAATTGTTTATTTCAATCATGTATGGATTCAGAAATCACGTGTATTACCGTGTTGTGATCACTACGGCGAGTGTATCGGTGAAATCGATTATTAGGTGAGATCAGACCAGTACCGTGAGGTGAGGGGTGGCTAGAAGGGGCGGTCGTAGGCCACTCGGGGGTTTAATCCCTATATTTAAATACCAGTTGTGGCATGGTTTAACCCTATACTCAGATACCAGTCGTGGGATGGTTTAACTCTATACCTACACAGATGTAAGTCGTGGGATGTAATATAATATACGTAGTCATAGCAATGAAAGAATAAATACTTACAAAATATTACGTTGCATCATAAGAAAACAGTTATAATTAACAACAAAAAATACACACATCAACAACGTCTAGGGATATTTTGTATAAAGTTCTTAAATTCTAAAAATATTGGTTATTTTTAAAATCTTTTGATAAAATCTTATTTTATAGGTCTATTTTAATGATTCCAAATTTAAATTTGAAAAAAATAATTTTAAACAAAAGATTTGCGCGGTATTAATAGAGCGAAGGTCGAAGTTTTCAATTTACCTACCATAGTTTTTGGTATTTTTTTGTGTAAAATTGAAGTTTTAAAGCAAGTTATTGATTAATTTCGAATTTATGCAATTAAATGTATCATGCAGCGACGCCATTTAACCAGAGATGAAATGTTAAGGGCAGTAGGCATGCTCCAAGCGGGGGCTACTCAGCGGAGTATTGCTGAGGAGATTGGAACAAAACAAAACGTGATATCAAGATTATGGTCACGTTATCGTGCTACCCGTGAAGTGGCTGAAAGACACCCAGGCGGAAGGCGCATGACCACCCAACGACAAGACCGATTTTTGCAAGTTGCAGCGAGAAGACAACCAAATGTTACGGCCATGCAGTTGGTTCAAAGGCTCCAGCCAGAGCACCAGTTGCTTGTGAGTGACCAAACTGTGAGGAGAAGACTGCATGAAGCTAACCTTCATGCTTGCAGACCGCTTTGTACTCTAGAACTACGCCGAGGAAATCGTGGACGAAGATTACAGCGGGCTCGTGAACATTTGCTCTGGGAAGATAACCAGTAGTCTGTAGTGCTGTTTACCGATGAGTCCCGATTCGGTTTCCATCCAGATTCACGAAGAGTACGTGTATGGCGAGTTCCTGGTCGTGAGAGCCGTCTGCAACACTCTCAGGAAATTCATCCATACCACGGCGGGACAATTATGGTTTGGGCGAGAATTCGTGTTGGTGGAAGAACAGACCACGTTTGGATCAGAAACACCATGACCGCTGAAAAATACCATAACCAGGTGCCAATACCAATAGTCTACCCCCATCGATAACAAATGGGCAAAGAATTCACGCTCATGCACGACAACACCCGTCCGAACACAGCGCGAGTGGTGACCAGCTGGCTGCAGGAGCACGATGTGTTGGTCTTAAACTGGCCCGCGCAAACACCAGACCTAAACCCCATAGAGCACGCGTGGGACATGCACCAAAGATGAGCTAGAAACAATTTTCCTGCAAACATTGCGACTGAAGAGCAACTTTTTTTGCATGTTAGCAAGACTTGGGACAATATCCCGCAGCAAGATTTTGATAACTTGATTCAAAGCATGAAAAACCGTTGCAGAACCGTTGTTAACGTCATGGGTGGATTTACTGACTACTGATTTTTCGTATAATTGTAAAAATCGGAATCATTTCGCTTAATTTTTCACTTTTTCTTAAAAAACACATTCATCCTTAGTTTTACAATTTTTTCACTTTTTGTTTTTATTTAAATAAAATTTTATTTAAGCAAAAAAAATATTTTTATTTCATTCTAAGTTCTAGTCTGATAAATGGGCTTTTTAAAAATATATACATGTTCCATATTATTTATAATAAATTTTGAGTAAATTGAGAAAATCCGAAATATCCCTAGACGTTGTTGATGTGTTTATTTCCTCGATTGATGATGATCATGTCCTAGCGATGTGCGATTGTATCTAATTCATCCATTCGAATGAATCGTCAATCGTTGTAGTATGCAGTCGATTGTCGATTCACTCGTTTCTTCCAAACAACAATCGAATAATACATATAACAATCGACATCGATTTTTTTATATTAACCATAGGGCGACCGCGCCGCCGCCGGCGCCCACGTCTTCAATTGAATCGGTTCGGCCACCAGGATCCCCTAAACTGATTCCCCAGGGGATCCCAGTGAACTCATCGGTTCACCAGAATCCCCTTGAAGTAAAATTTATAAAGATGTTATCACACAAGATATTCACACTGAATCGATTTACATTAAAACTATTTTGATAATCTTATTTGTACTGGCTAGTATTAACAGTGACATGCATTTCATGTTTTTTCATTGCGTTGCGTTTGCATTTATGTTTCCGTAATAATTATAATGGAAGATAACGCAAATTCAATCCATATAATACAAAAGCATGGGCAAGTGATGCACTGAAGGGTAGAACTACATTATAAAAAAACATTAAATATGAGTGAATATTATCCAAATTTGCTAAAGTTAGTAAACTATATGAAATACTGGCTCAAAAATGACGATAATAGAAAAATGTGGTCAGTTTTCAGCGAAAGACATCGCACCAATAACTGTTGCGAAAGTTGGAACTCGGGTTTAATCAAAATGATTGGTCGAAAACGCCCCAATATACTACAGTTATTGAATGCATTAAAAAGAGATGCTGAACTAAAGCGAAGTCAACCGAAAAAAATACGTAAGGCAGATCAAATAGCAATTGATAAGTTTATACAAGAAACGCAATTAGAATTATTAAACAAGAAATTGTCAAATATTTTTTTTTTTAAAACAGTGTGATAACATCTTTAAACTTTATTTTATTTCAAGGGGATTCTGGTAAACCGGTGAGTTCACTGGGATCCCCTGGGGGATCAGTTTAGGGGATCCTGGTGGCCGAACCGAATTGAATTTGCATTGAAACTTCGATTAAATTTCGATAGTAAATTTGTATTAGTACCTAAACCTTCTTACCTATGACAAAGTTGTACCTTTTTTTTTTTTTTTTTTTTTTTTATCCCATCTTTGTTCTTGCTATCTGCCTTTCTGGGCATTGAGCTAGATTTTTGGCGTTTACTCCGTCATTGGCGTGCATGGAATAGGCCCAGTAGCATATCCATATGTCGCGTGTTCCCTTCTCGTCGCGGGCTATATGAGGTCTTGAGGGGTTCTCCTCTTTAATCGCTGGAAGCATGTGGACTTGTCCATTAAGTTCGCAGCAAGTTCGTTTGGATGTTGTTGTATGCGTTTGGCGTAGGATCCCAACTTGTGGGTTATGGCCTCTTTAACCATTGGTATCTCCAGATCTAGGTGTAGTTGGCTGTTTGTGATGTACCATGGGGCATCTGCTATCATTCTTAGCATTTTAGATTGGAAGCGTTGGAAGATCTCTAGATTGGAGTTGGCCGCTGTTCCCCACAGTTCAGCTCCATACGACCAAACGGGTTTTAGGATACACTTGTAGATGAGGAGTTTGTTTTGAAGAGACAGTTTCGATTTTCTAGCTAAAAGCCAGTATAGCTTCCTTAGTTGCAAGCCAAGTGCCTTTCTTTTTGTGAATATGTGCTTCTTCCATGTGAGGCGTCTATCTAGGTAGATTCCCAGGTATCGTACATCCTCGCATTGGGGTATTTGGATGCCATTCAGTTCAACTGGGGGACACGAGCCACGTCTGAGAGTGAAGGTAACGTGTGCCGATTTTGTTTCATTGGCCTTGATGCGCCAGTCTTTAAGCCACATTGAGATGTTGTTTAGGCTTTTCTGCAACATGGCTGAGGCTACGGTTGGGTTTGTATGAGAAGCTATTGGAGCTGTGTCGTCAGCAAATGTTCCCACGAGAACGTCTTCCGTCGATGGTAGGTCAGACGTGTAGAGAAGGTAAAGAACAGGACCCATAACGCTCCCTTGTGGAACGCCCGCTCTTATTTCACAAAGTCCAGTTCTGGCCTCGCCTTGCTTGACGTAAAAATGACGGTCGCTTAGGTATGACTTTATAAAGAGGTAATAATTTGTGGGCAAGGCTTTGAATATCTTATATAGCAGTCCCTCGTGCCAAACACGGTCAAAGGCTTGTGAGATGTCTAGGAAGGCTGCAGAGCTGTATTTCTTTTGTTCGAAGCTGTTATTTATGGTAGTAACAAGGCGATGCACTTGCTCAACAGTTCCGTGTTCGGTACGGAACCCAAATTGGTGTGAAGGTATGAGTTGCGTTTTGACGATTTCAGGAGTAAGTCTTTTCAGGAACAGGATTTCCAACAGTTTCGACGCAATTGGAAGAAGACTTATGGGACGATAAGAAGTTGCGTTGGAGGGGTCCTTACCCGGTTTACTAATTAGGATAATCTCAGCTACCTTCCACTGGGGAGGAACAAATTCTCGTTGTAGAGCTGCATTAAATATTTGTGTTATAAAGGTGATACCCGTGTCTGGTAGCTCCTTCATGATTTTTGCGGTAATAAGATCGTATCCAGGAGCCTTGTTTAGGTTCAATTTTTTGATCGCAGCTTTTACTTCTTTTTTAGAGAATTTGTCTATCGGCACTGTCAGTTGGTGAGTTGCAGACAAGCTTTCCTTGATCTCTTTCGATTTTGACGAGCCTAGGTCCGGATGGGGAGTAAATACATTCGACAGGTGCTTAGCAAATAGTTCCGCCTTGTCGGTGTCACTTCTAGCCCAAGTTCCATCATCTCTGCGCAGAGGAGAGCGGAAGCAGATAGGCCGTTTTAGTGATTTAGTGATTTTCCATAGGGAATAGTCAGTGGCTGCCGTTGCATCTAGGTTCATTAGTTGATTTTCTGTTTGTTGGTTTGCAATGGATTGAAGAATTTTTTTAAGGTTTTTTGCCAGTTTGTTAAAAACATTTTTGTCAGCATGGTGCCGGGTGATTTGCCATTTCTTCCTGGCCTTTCTCTTTTCTTGGATCATGTCGAGCACTATTTGAGGATAAGTCGGAAGGATATTGGTGTTTCCTGGGTTTGCAGGAGTTGCTTTCCAGGCTGCATCTTGTATAATAGTGTTGAAATTTTCGATGGCTTTAATTATGTCCTCGTCAGACTTGAGCGTAATTTGTGTATCCATTGTTTGCTCTATCAACTTACGAAAGTGGTCCCAGTTAGTTTTCTTGTTGTGTAACTTGCATGGATTTGTTATTTTTATTGTATTATTTTGAAGCTCGGCTAGGACTGCGGTATGGTCTGAGGATAAATCATAGCTAGAGTAACAACTTAGGGATTGGATGGGTAGTCCCTTGGTTATGAAGAAGTCAACAAGGTCCGGCTTCTTGCTTTTAGCAGTTGGCCAGTATGTAGGTTCTCCGGTGGATGAGACTTTAAGGTTGAGTTTCTGTATAGATTTCAGTAGTTGTACCTAACTACTAGGTAAGGTATAAAGTTTGCATTAGGATATCATTATGTTATTAATGGATTTATTAGTCAGTTAATAATCGAGGGACTAAACAACTGTTAAACAATTGCACACTGAATGACTACTTTTCAGTAATTTCAAGAAAAACATTTCTTACGCATGCAGGAATAAGGTAACATTATCATACTATGATTAGTTATTTAACAATATAATGTCGTGTCGATTGTTCAATTGTTCATGCTGAACGAAATTTTAAGTAATTTGAAGAATAATAATTCTTACTAAACAAGGAATAAGGAATAATCTAAAGTAGCGTAAAGTCTTACGAATAATTTATCGATTGTCCGATTGCACGCCGAATTCAGTCTTATTTGGTAGGCACACATCAGTATAACATTGTCTTACGTACGTAGATTTATTGATCAGGGTTTCGATATTATCAAGGGATTGGATGACTATTTTTCCTGTCATTTGAATAGAGCAATAAACGGTAACAATCGAACTATTCGAATAATTACATTCATAATCATGTCCAGATTATGTTTGTGAGCAAGTAGCAAAATGGTAATATCATCAATCGATGAAAAAACATCGTCTGTTCCCATAGCAAAGGTACTTACCTTAATTTCGCTTTTCATCGTTTAGAACTATAAAGTTTGTACTTATTAACTTTCTTCAACGTGGACGATTCTAACTGCTGAGAGTTCAGCAAAGCAATAAAGATCTGAACAATTCTCTTTACGACACCTCTCGTTGTAACAGAATGATTGTGCTCAGAATTTTCTCTCTTTAAAGTGGAAAAGAATTTTACGTGATAAGAATAGTAACTATAGTTCAATTTTTTTTAAATGAGTGAGCGAACTATGTACCTACCTATGTTCACTATAATTATTACAGCTGTACCTTCTCTAAAAAGTAAAAGAAATAATTATGCTATAGTGTGATAGGAGTGCTTGTTAATATAATAATAAATAATTTTTATTTAGGATTTTAAGATACAAATTATTGTTGCGGCCTCCACGGTACAACATCACAACTCAAAAAGTTGTCAAAATGAAACAATGTGAAAAGGCAAAGCAAAAGAGTAAAAATAATAATAATATATTTCTTAATGTGTTCGTAATCCCTGGTATCAGTAGAAGATTTCGGAGTCCCCTGAGTCAAGGTGAGCTGTGAGACGTTTATATTTCCTTCTTTGAGGGCTTCTCCATTTCACAGTGGAAATTTATTACACCTAACACAAACCAGAGAGCCCCAGTCCGGTGTCTAACCAGTTATACAAGTGCAATTTATTTTATTAATATCAATAACTACTCTTAAAAGCATCCATAAAAAAATCTATCCAAACACTGAAGCGAAAATACTCTTATTTTCCACATAGAATTCGTTGATGAATGAGGAATTGAAGATCAAGTTATTAAGATTATGAAAGAATTAGGAAAACATTAGCACTGTGTGACATTATAAAAGTCACGGGACTGTGCAGCACGAAATCGCTCATCCTGTAAGTACGTGTATTAATTGGTGTTGAAACAGCATCTTCAGACTGATTGTGATGATGATAACAATACAAAAGGTACATCACAGACTTTCTGAGGATAGGTTAAAGTGCCATGGAATACCCAGAAAAAGAACAAATTAAGAAAGTTTTTTGGACCCGCTCAAGTTTTGGAAGTAGGAGTATATTGCATGCAAGTTAAATTGAAACCAACCCAAGTGAACGACTATTATACGGGATGTTTGCAAGTAGAGTAACTAATTAACTGTTTTCATAACTAAATTGTTGACAGTTCTGTTTTTTTGTGCTGTAAATAACAATATGTACATAACAACGGATATATAACGAATAGCCAAACTTTCACACAGCTTTCTTAATAAATAGTTTGCAATTTTACCACAGACATTATTATAATTAAGTTTAATGTTAATTAAGTTAAGTTATCTGTTCAAGTGAATGGTCTAACCCAAATAGTAACTTGTTTTTATTGGCCGCCTACTGACCCACAGTGGCAGAAAGGTGAGCAAACAAAGCCTTTTCCTCAATTAGGCAATTTGTGTGGACATAAATTCAATGAGTGTATGGAACCACAGGTAGTCGCTTGGTTCTTTGAATAAAATGCTATGTTTACCTTCATCTTGATTTGCTTTAGTTGACTGAGATTTGCGCTACTTAGTGAAAGGCCTAGCAAATTACCTTGTTTTCTCAACAAAAATGAGGTAATTAGGTAATTGCTTGACTTCATCAAGACATATTGTACAAGTTATAGACATGATGTCTTGATTATGAACCCTTATTATTATGAAATGTCATATGTTACTGTAAAAGCCCGTACCTATGTTGGTTAATCTTAGGTTTTACCAGTGCATACTAGGATTTACTGACACATGTTGGTAAACGGATTTATAAAAAAAGAGACGATTTTTCGAATCTATACCATTAGAATTCAATAAATACTAGGTTTTATCACTGACGGCTGGTAAATGTTGATTTGAGAATAAAACAATGAGTACTTTTTTCTTACCTACCACGAGCTCGTAAGTCAAAGTTTTGAAAGAATGAAATAAATCCCACTAGATGGGGTCGGCACAACATGTTTCCTTCTTCTATCTTCTAACACTCGTCATCTCAGTAGGTACTTACTCCTTCACACGCATATCCTCTTTCACACAATCCATCCATCTTTTTTCGGACTTTCTCTGGCAGAGTATCCTTCCATATTCATATTCATCACTCGTCTTGTAACATGACTTTCTTCCCTCCGTCTTCTCTGTCACTGGCGCTACTTTCAGACTTCCTCTATATGCTCATTCCGTATCCTACCCAATCTGGTTACTCCACATATCCATCGCAGCATTCACATCTCCGTAGCATGCACCGTTTTTTCATCCACCGCTTTGGTTGTCCAACACTCAGATCCATACAGTACGACACATCTTATGATTGTTTTGTAGATTTCCCCTTAAGTTTAAGGGGCATCCGCCGATCACATGTTTTTAAGACCATTCACCATTTTATCCATCCCGCATTCATTCTGTTTTTAACGTACCGGTTCATCTCCTCATCGTTTTGTTTAGATGGTACTGAAGATATTGAAAATCATAGCAAACTGGTAGGAATACACCATCTAAGGCCATAGGGGAGAAACTGGAAAGACCACCAAAATCACAGAACAGATGTTCTGTTTTGGTCCTACTTATCCTTCAGTTTCTCCCGCCATTTTTCCAGCCTGCTCTGGACCTCAAGCTTATCTTCTCCGACAAGCACAACGTCGTCGGCTAATTATATTTCTTATTTAATTATAAATTTTATGAATTTGGTAAGATCTTGAATGTCTACCGTACATTGAGGGTTACAGTCGGGAATCATTTTTTTATCTAAATTCATTCTGAAAACACACTTCGTAAATAGCTTCCGAAAGTCGTTTATATCCTTTGGGAAGGACCCTTTAAGAATCTATACTCACCTAAATACATATTTTATTCAAACACTAACTCACGGGAAACTATTAAAGTTGGTGGATTGTCGCTGAAATCAATCTTGAGGCAAAACTTTACCTTTCCGACGACAGTGGGCACACAATTTTAATGGGACTGATAACGACGAGGAAAAACAGCCACGATAACTTTTAGGTATTTTATTAAAGTGTCAGTAGCAGAGTATATCTTCCGAGTTTCGGCTAAAATATTGCCATTATGATAATGAAATTGACTTCAGTTTTCTTACTACTTTTGGACAATGAAAACATCAGCAATAGGTATTTGTGATGTTTTGATTGATAATAAACAACCAAAACCACAATGATACCATTTTATGGATGAACTTAGATTTGATTTACATAATTTTTTATTAGGTAAGTTTTTTATTCGTTTTTGAGTTGTTTCTTTGTGCAGTTTAAAGTAGTTGTGTCATCGCATCGAAAATAACTAGGTTTACAGGAAGTGGATATTGAAAACATATTTGAATCAGTGAAATAATTTTTAACACCAATACCATAAGCACCTTAAATAAAGGATTATAAGTAACTGACTTCCAAACTATACAAAACCAAATATGACTTAAAAACTAGTACACGTAAACTGGTCTATTATGTCAAATGAACTTCTTCACCTCCACAGCCGCTAACTTACTCGTTTCAAATTATTTGAATGAAGTTCGCTCAGAGACTTCGCGGCTTTTCCTTTGCAATTAAGAGTTTCGTCTTTCATTATTGCTAGGAACTTCAAATCATCTATGAATGAAGGCAATCTAAGTTTCGAATTAACTGTTCATTTTATTGGGTGGATCTTTTTATCACAGATGCCTATCTCCTCGTTGAAAACGTTGTTTTATTAATTTTGATTAAATTTATATATTTGTGGGAACTTTTTAACGGGCGGCCGGCGGTGGGATTGGCATAATAGTCATTTATTGATAATATAACGTTATAAGTTATAATGTAATATTATCAATAAATGACTATTTTGTTGACTTTTATGTTATAATTTATAACATAAAAGTCAACAGAAAAAAAAACAAAAACATAGCAATTACAAAAATTAATAATTAACAAATTAGCTTTACTACCTTTGGTAGTGTATATTACTGCCAATGAACTCATCCATAGGTCATAGAAAGACCGCTCGATATGCCAGCTCTTTAATTAAATAAATATTTATAATAAGTAATACTACAACACCCAGACCCGGAATAAATATTTGCAGAACATACAAACATTTATCCCGTAGCGGGAATCGAAATCGCGTCTCTTGCGTCTCCACCGAGCACTCGCCCGCCACGCCACCGAGGTCGTTAATCGTCAAATTTCTTTTAAAGATATAGAGGAATATGTTTACCATAGTTCACCATATCTATCTTGGATCTTGAATCAGAAGTGTTTCTTATGGCTACTTGTGGCTCTGCCCACCCCATTAAGGATGCGGGCGTGATTATTATGTAAAATGTATTTTAAATTTTGATTCTTTGTTATAGAATCTAGAAAGACTTGAAACTCGGGTAGGATACTTTAAATAAAAGATAAATGGACACGTGTTTCAGGGATTTTCAAACTAACCCCATAAAAGAGGTTAAATGGAGTGTCTAAATTTACAGTACGCGAGCGAAGCCGCGTGTGTGAGCTAGTTATAAGTAAAATATTTTAAATGATTTGCTTTCTTCATTTCAGGTTACGTAGATTTCAGATATTTTATAGAGCTCATGTATTTCCTATTACTACTAAGAATACGGTACCTACAAATCTATAACAAATATCTTATATGGGCTACCTTATAAACGCCTCTCAAAAGTTAATGTTTAAACTGGCGCCATTCCTTTCTGTTATATAAAAACAAACAGTGTGGTGAAACAAATAAGCAACGTTTTTACATAATAATTCATGAAAATAGTTATAAGCAGCTAAATTTAATTTTGATGGCAATGATACATGTACTGCTTCTCTGCTGGACTAGAAGTAAAGAAAAAGCATAGAAATGTCCAGCTGCTTCTCTCTCCGAGCGTGTCGTAAAAGTCGACTAAGGGATAGTATCCTCTCCGAAATGATGGACCACCTATATGGGCGATAGGCTGATCACCTGTCACCATGGTTCGCCATATCCATCTTAGGACTTCAATCTGAAGTGGCTGCAATTTTTCTTGTGTTAACTTGTGACTCTACCCAACCCATTAGGGATATGGGCGTAATAGTATGTATGTATGTATGTACTATCCATGCTAATATCTTACTTCTTACTTATATTATAAATGCGAAAGTTTGTGAGTTTGGATGTTTGTGCCGTCCGTTCCACCTAGTTACATTGTAGTTACATTGATGTAACCAGCTGGACATTTTTATTCCAAGTAGTTACATTATTTAAAAATGTAACTTTAACGTAACTAATGAGACTTTTTTGTTCCACCTAGTTACACCGTAGATAGGTACCATCGTAGGTTCAAAAGATATATTAGTTAGCTCTCGTGAGTCATGTACTCCTAGTACTTTCATGCTCATAGCAACCAACGTCTTAATGAACTTACTTAATGAAACCTCTTTGGTGAGGAAATGTACTGGCCACTTATAAATGATAACGAAGTCATCGACGTCAATGAAAATTTTCAAATTAAAGTCATAACTTTGATTGTTTACAATTGCTGTTCATTGCATTGTGAAAATATAAAATAATTTTGATTTTTCTTAAAAAAATGGACGAAGTAAAAGTAAAAATCATTAATAGAGGACGAGGATGTGTGGCCATGCACCAAGGCTATCAGTACTATCGGCATTGTGTATATAAAAACGGAAACTCTTTATGGAAGTGCAACCAATACAAAAATACTAAATGCGTTGGCTCAATTACATTGTCTACTGTAAGTAATATTTGTCCTACACACCTAATCGCTTTTTAGGGTTCCGTACCCAAAGGGTAAAACGGGACCCTATTACTAAGGCTCCGCTGTCCGTCTGTCCGTCTGTCCGTCTGTCACCAGGTTGTATCTCATAAACCGTGATAGTTAGGCAGTTGAAATTTTCACAGATGATGTATTTCTGTTGCCGCTATAACAACAAATACTAAAAATTAGAATAAAATAAATATTTAAGGGGGCTCCCATACAACAAACGTGATTTTTTTTTTGCCATTTTGTCATGTCAGAAAGCGATCTAGTGTTACCTGCTATTTTTAAAAGCTTTTATTAAACTTCACATGTTTGTTTACATGTTTGTTGGTTAGATTTGTAAGTTGGTTAAATTTGTACGCCACATACATATGATACTGTATGTGGCGTACAAATTTTGCAAGCCTAATTTGACACACACTAACGGTTTTGCGATTTTCTTTTTTTTGTGCGTTTAAATAAAAGCTTGTCGTGAGAATGTTTTTTCTTTTAATTTTGTTTTATTTTAAGGATGAGACAATGCTAAAATTAAAACCTCATATCAATAACTGTCAGCCCGATGATGTACAAAATACTATTGATATAATTATCAATGAGGCTTGTTTAGAAGCCGTGGATGGTAGAGAACCAGCACCAAATTTTTTTAATAAAGCATTGCAACATATTAATGAGAAGGGTTATAATATGGCTGACAAAAAGCCAGTGCCATCTTTTAAAAATAAAAAATCTGCTATTTACAAAAAAAGGAATGAAAAAGCCGGTGTGAAAAAACTTCCACTACAAATATAGAGGAAGTGGAAGTGCCACATCAATTCAATTCATTTTTACTGGCGGACTACAAAAATGGTAACATGCGTATCATAATATTCTGTTCGCAACATGTAAGACAGTATATTAAGACCGTTAAAGAATATTTTATGGACGGTACGTTTAAAACTTGCCCAACGCCGTTCCGTCAACTATTTACCATTCATGGAGATGTTGGTAGAAGTGACATTAATAATACAAATATTATACCAATGATTTATGCCTTTATGACACATCAAAACATGGAAGCGTATATTATATTATTTCATTTAATTAAAGCACAATTAAATGATTGGAAGCCACAGAAAGTAATGATAGATTTTGAAGAGGGAATAATTGCAGCGCTAAAAGAGATTAACACTGTTCACGAAATAAAAGGTTGTCGCTTCCATTTTTAGTTTGAAACGCAAAGCAAAGCAATTGGATAAAAGTCACAAAAGAATAGTTTTACTCTGCAGTAGTCTAGCATATTTACCAGAAGAGGAAATATTATCAGGTTGGAATTACATAAAGAGTGAAATTGTACTAGAAGATGATCGAATAGAACTTGAACAGTTTCAACATTATTTTGAAAAATTTTGGCTAAAAGAAAAAATGGTGAAAATGTGGTGTAACTATGGTGAGCTACATCGAACAAACAATGTCGTAGAAGGATGGAAATATAAAATTTGTAAAAATCAAGGCAATTGGCTAACCGTCTTACATTGTTTGTTCGATGATGCTCAATTATCCTCTTTTAGAAAACGTCAACTTGAAAAATTTAATTCAAGCACTCAACCAAAACGGAGAAAAGTAGACAGAGACAAGGATAACTTTATATTAAAATCGCGTTTGCACTTATTGTCAGGAGATATAACAGTAAATCATTTTCTCGACAAAATCTTGGCTTTTTTAAGTTCTTAATAATAATTGGTATATCTCCTGATCATAGGTTCAACGCAAAGCAAATTACAATGCCATCTTCCATTTGTATTTTATTATATTATCGTTCGTTAAAAACCGTGTTTTCATTAAGTAAGTTCATTAAGACGTTGGTTGCCATGAGCATGAAAGTACTAAGAGTACATGACTCACGAGAGCTAACTAATATATCTTTTGAACCTACGATGGTACCTATCTACGGTGTAACTAGGTGGAACAAAAAGGTCTCATTAGTTACGTTAAAGTTACATTTTTAAATAATGTAACTACTTGGAATAAAAATGTCCAGCTGGTTACATCAATGTAACTAGGTGGAACGGACGGTTTGTGCCTCAATCACGCCTAAACGGCTGAACGGATTTGAATGAAACTTGGAATATACATAGTACATGTACTGGATTAACATATAGGCTATTTTTTATCCGGAAAACACGCGAGCGAAGCCGCGGACGGCAGCTAGTTATAAATATGCGAAAGTATCTCTTCTGTCTGTTACCTTTTCACGCTTAAACTGCCGAACAGATTTTGATGAAATCAGACAAGGAGATGATTCCATCCCAGGGAAGAACATAGACTACTTTTTGTTGCAAAAATAATCCTGAAGAGGGTGAAATAAGTAATTAAAGTAAATAAGAAATAAGTTTGTATGGGAAAGCTACCATTATTCTAGCGAGTTCAAGCAATGTTGTGCGCGGTCACAACTTGTATAGGTGGCTGCCTGAGAATACCGCGTGATGTTGACTATCTACGCTCCCAGATAAGTTATATGAAGGCCCCTCGACTATTTTGTGGCAGTGGCAAGGAACTCAATAATGACAGTTGACGTTTCGTCGGCTGTGACACAACTTGGACGCTAGTTCGTAACGGATGGCAATCGGTTCGCATCGCAGAGGCACGTTACGTGTTCCGTGGAGTGTCTACATTTTGAGTTTTAATAGACTATCGTTTCTTCAATCGGAGCAGTATAAACGATTGTAAAACTAACCATGACAACATTCCACCATGACAACAGGAGAATAAAATAACGATGTTGTCATGTTTACATAAACATGACAACATCGTTATTTTATTCTTCTCCCTCAATATACCTACGCCTACCCTTATGGTAAGAAGACTATGGAGGAGCATCTTGTCAACAACAATATCGGCTCTGTGCCTTCATTATATAATAAAAAAACTTCTAACACGCAGACAACGTCGCGGGTTACAGTTAGTATGTAAAAAAACAAAAGCATTCAAATAGAGAATAATGATATTTAGTTGGCTTCCTAAGAAAACGTGGAAAACGTTTTTACAGAAACTGGAAACAATATTACAATGAAATGCTGAATAGCCACTTGGTCTCGAAGGCCTTCTCAACAGCCGCAAACAAACTTTTATGTTGTGAAACTTAGCTGTTTTGTGTTTGAAATTTATTTCTTTTATATTTTATGAGCATGAAAATAAGAATGGCTAAACATTTTGCATTGTTGTCAGAGTGTAATTAATAATTTTTGTTTCAAATTATTTATCAAGTGAGTAAGTACCTCTCATTGGTTTTATAAAAGCGACTGGCAGGAACTGTAGTT
This sequence comes from Scotopteryx bipunctaria, assembly GCA_949320045.1. Lineage (NCBI taxonomy): Eukaryota > Metazoa > Arthropoda > Insecta > Lepidoptera > Geometridae > Scotopteryx > Scotopteryx bipunctaria. The sequence goes on from OX439440.1 coordinate 10,978,115, forward strand.
ACAAGCTGATGTAATATAAATTTCTCTTCTAATTAGAAAGGGCGTAATTTGTAAACTCCAAAATGGTTTTTATTTTTATCACAGGATGTTATAGTTTGTGAAATAAAACGAAAAAAGTAATACTGAAAAAACCGTTGTAACCTGAGCTCCCTTTTGTTAGAGTTTCGATAACTTCGTAGTTCAGGTTAGATTAGTCAGAAAGGTAAATAGCGTTGTGATTTATGCGGTATCGCGTGATATTTTTATTGTATTTTAGAGTAGACATATCCCGATTATGTATGTAATAAAAAAAAAACGCACGGCATCAAATCGCAGGACCTTGGTGACTAATTAACATCAGAATTTCTTGAGATGATTTGGTTTGGAAAGCGTTGCCAATGCGCGTTGTGGCTGGTGGCGCTATCCTGCTGAAACAACATAATCGTCCAAATCCATGCCGTTGAGGCCACAAGAACTCTGTTATCACGTTTTTGTAACAAATGCCGTTTATAGTCACCGCGATTCCGGCCTCATTTTCAAAAAAATAAGGCCCAATCACGCCTTCTGATCAAAATCCGCACCAAACTGTTGTTCGTTGTGGATGCATATGTTTTTCATGAATCGCGTGAGGATTTTCTGAGCCCCAGATTCGACAATTTTGTTTATTCACGAAGCCACTCAGGCTTTGGCACCTCTTCGTCAGAGACAAATGTTGTACCCATTATGCTTTAATGAGCGATAAAAAAGAGGAGTCACACAAAGCATTATTTACAATGATAAAATCTAAAGTTGATGATTGGGTTCCAATAAAAATACATCTTGATTTTGAAACAGCAGCGTCTAACGCTATCAAGGATATTTTCCCAGATATTAAAATAGTTCATTGCTATTATGATTTCACACATAACCTCTGGAAAATGGCAAAAAAATTACACATTAAGAAAAAGAGACGCGAATTGTGGGCCTATGCACTTCTCTGCCTCTACTTCCCAAAGAATTAATAAGAAAAGGATATGAATACCGTTAAAGCCGAAAGTCCTAAAACGCAGAATATGACTAAATATCTAAACAATGTATAGAAAACCTGGCTTAAAACCAATGATTTCATCGTGGAATGGTGTGTAGGTATATGGGGAGCAGCACCGGAATATTAACGTTGTTGAGAGCTACAACGCGTTGCTCAATAAAGAAACGAAAAAAAGCGGCCTTTGACGTTGTTAAGGTTACTGAATATTATATGTGATAAGGAAGAGCATACTACGGTAGGTATCGTCACCACGAGTAAAGGAATATATTGAAAAAGACGATTTCGTTTTAAATTGCCAACTCGAACTTTTGCACAATGAAATCAGCATTGGACATTTCTCAAAAAAGCTCAGCTAATATTTTTCATTATTTTTCACTCATTTTTTTTTATTTTACACATAGTACCTATATGTTTTTGGCAATAGCAATTATGCAATAAGTGTGAATTGTGTTTTGGATCTAACCTTAAAGACCAGGACATCAGAAACATTGCAGAGGTTTTTTTTTACTTTCTTAAATCAAAATACTTCTGCGATACATTTGATGTCTTGGTACTTCAAAACATTTTATCCGTTGTCGTCATGAAGGACAAATTATGTTTTCGAAATAACGTTGCAAAACCAATTTCTTAGGGTTACACATGTTAAAAAAAACCGTTCAAGCTATTTTCAAACTTATCGACATTTTAGGTTTCGATTATATTCCAAATCTTAAAAACACACACCTGAGAAAAAAATTACGAAAAAACTTAAATTTTTGTAAATATTCATAAGTTCTAAAATCGCTTGAACGATTTTTTCAACTCGATTTTGCAAAATTATTTAGAAGACCTAATTAATTAATCCTACATGACCAATGGACAAAAAATTAATGTTTGAAATACCAGGACATTCATATTGCAGAGGTATTTTCATTTAACCATGTAGTAGATGTAACTGTACTTGCTTTGCGTATTTTGACAAGAGTTCGGCCATGAGGATATGTTAGTCCTCGTAGCCAAATTAGTTAGGCAAAATAGTTAGGCCATGAGTAAATACCCCAGAAAATAGAGTCATATAGAAAATAATCAAGCAGAACCGTCGAGCCCGAGCAGGATAGGTATCCGTACAATGGCGAGACATGATTCAAAAAGATGTTTCTGTCGATACTTGTTTGAGGTAGTGTAGTGTAGGGTCGTAGTGGTAGGTCCAACTTAGTATATAAGTAGCCAAATAAGAAGTCCAACTCACAGTTTGTAAAAATTTCTGTTACTAGCTTCTGTCTGTGGTTTCGCTTGCTTGGTGTTTGGATTATCAAGTAGCTTATGACCTTCCCCATGATGTACACTATATCCATGCCAAATTGTATCAAGATTCGTTCAGTCGTAGCCGTGAAAAGATATAAAAAATGCTAGAATATATGGATTGTAAATAAGAAAATATTGTTACAGGACCACGTCGCCCTAGACGTACATTGCTACCACCACATTACCACCATCACAGCGGCGATCTCAGTTGACCAGCACCACTGACAGATTTTTGAGGTTGAAAGAACAGCGATTACAGCTAGAACCTCGGAACACCGATACTTTGGAGGCTGTTACTTCAGATATTCAAAGCCAAAGTGAGCACCTGTCCGAGGCAAATAGGGCCATCGCATCGGCACTTAATTCGATTGCAGAGGCTCTAAGCATGTTAGCAGAGTGGAAATAATTTTAAAATAAATGATACATTTAAGATGATAAAAGTGTTTTATTTTAATGTAATTTGCGTGCGCGCCACAAACTATTTATGAGGTCTTCCCTATTACAAATTTATAGTTTAGCGTCTGCTATTATTATGTCTAGCTCGTGAGATTCTCTTAGTTAACTAATAAAAACGAATAACCGAGACATTTCGTGTCTTGTTTAACTTAAAAACTAGACTAACAACCAAATTCGATGGCTCCTTTGTAGCTTTTGATTTGACAAGTGAGTTCGAGTTTCAAGGTATCGAGATGATTTGGGAATTCCCTTACGGAATACCAATTGTACGTCATTCTTTACGAAACTATCAATCACTCAACTTAGTTCATTTCATTACCACGCTCGTCACTGAGGCGCTAGAAGCATTATCGAGTTTTACAGAATACCAAAGTATAAACTCACTGCGGATTCAGCGTCATGAGGTTCGTAATGAGTTTATAGAATGAGCCTACTGTTTTGCTTATTCAGACGATTTCTCATTTGATTCACCGATGTATGACTTTGTTTAGACCCCCCCCAGGTCCTTGCAATGTTTCATAGTTGGGTATGATTTAAATATAATTTAGTTGTTTTCAGGGTAGCAAAGTCTTAAAAGAGAAAGAGCATTCTTGTCAGATCAGTTTTGCGAGGAACCAAATAGACCAAAATATAAATACCATGAAAGAACAAGCATCTATACAAGTGATGCTCCGATTCCACAAATATATGCTAAAGGAAAGGATATTTTGCTTGATCAAGGTTAAGGATTCATTTGGTGGTACCGGTGCCACCATTGAAAAGCGTACAAACTGCTTTGTATTCATGTCGCAAGTGAACAAATTTCAAAAATACAAAGAATGTGGTAATACCAGAACAGTGTACGAAATTTCTTTTAGCAGAGTACCATGATAAAAGTAGTTATATTTTTATTTTTTGCTCTCAAGAAGGATGAATAATTTTGGATAAAGCTGAGGAGTTTTTCGTCGACGGGACTTTCCAGAGTTGTCCTAAGACATTTGTACAACTTTTTACCATCCATGGAGACATGGGTGATTCATCATCATAAGAAATAAAAGTGACACCACTTATCCCCTCATGTCCGATCGTAAACAAGAATCTTATGCTGCACTCTTTGCGATTATTAAATCCAAAATACCAAACTGGACTCCTAAAAAAATCCATCTTGATTTCGAGGTCGCTATTGCTAATGCTTTTTTGAATATTTTCCCAGAAGTGAAATTAAAAAAATGATCCATTATTTACCAAAAGCCCTTTGGAAAAATGCCACAAAGAAATCTAAAATAAAAACAAAAACCAAACGAATGATTGTAGGATTATGTGCGGCCTTACCTTTGTTATCTGAAGATCTAATTGAAAATGGGATTGATTATATTCCGACTGAAAGCTCAAATACACCAAAAAATACTAAATTTCTGAAATATATGAAAACGACTTGGTGGAAGAGCAAAAAGTATCGCTCATCATGGTGCATATACGGTGAACGTCATCGTACCAACAATGTTGTCGAGAGTTGGTACTATCGATTAAACAAAAATATGAAAAAGTGTCTTTATGGCCTTTAACCATCATAGTAGATGATTTATACAGCTTTACCAACTTTTTAACCTTCACAAATGGGACGCTGTAGTGACTGGGATGAATAAAGATGGAGTAGGCTTGCCCAGCACCTATACCATCCTCTCAGCTTAGTCGGCCTTATCCACAGGAAAGACATGGTCAATACGTGCGGAGCTGACTAAGCCGCGGGTTTCCTCATTATGTTTTCCTTCACCGTTTGAGAGTACTGGTATAGCGCACATAAACTTTTCACACAGAAAAATCCATTGGTACACGACTGGATTTGAACCCACGTCCTTAGGATCGGAAGGCGGGGTCACCACCAGTGCTCTCAAAAAAGTGTACATATCACAGCATACTGCGATTGATAAATGTGTTAATGGAAATGGAAAGCAAGACAACGAGCGATGATGATGTGTCACGTAGACGAAAAGGAGACTTAGATCGAGATGACTTTGTTATGACAAACCAGCTACAATTAGTGGCTTCGTAAACTTGATTTTTTTGGGGATGGTTCCTTTAAGTGTTGTGTACCACCTTTTAGTCAAATATATATATATATATAATTCACGGAGATTGTGGCAGTAGTTTGAAAACAACCAATGTAAGACCACTTGTATATGCTTTAATGTCCCATAGAGACACCGATGCCTATCAGATTTTATTTGAAACGCTAAAGTCCCAAATAAACGGCTGGAGTCCTGTTAAATATACCTGTGGCTTTGAAAAAAGTACCATAAAAGTTCTCCGAAATATTTTCCCAGAAATAACCATAAATGGTTGTTATTCTCATCTTCAAGAAAGTTTGGTCAGGAAAGCTTCATCTTGATCTTTAAAAATATTTAAAGTTAAGAAGAAGCTTTGCCACATGACAAAATTACCGCAGGTTGGGAATATATTGAGCAACAGTTTAACAAGCACATGCATCTACAACCCTTTCTCCGATATTTCCAAAAAAATCTGGCTAAGCCCTGAAAAATCAAACTATGGTCAGTTTTTGCAGAAAGACACCCAACCAATAGGTAATTATGTGGAAAGTTTCCATACTATACTGAGTAAACGAATTAAAAAGTTTAATAGAAGCCTACTTGATCTGATCGCGGCATTTTTAAAAAGATGCAGTCTCCAAGCGTACACCAAAACAACGCAGATCTAGCATTCAATTAAATGATGAATTCATATGTGAGGCCTAGTTAAGCATGTTGGATATTACTGTAGGCCATTTTCTAGAAATGGTCCGTTAGAATCATTTTTAACTGGGGTGAATAAAGTTTACTTATGATTTTAAATATACATATGTCTTTTGTTTTATGAACAGCGGTACAGTGTTTAAAGTTTACTAAAAGTGTATTAAATACACCTAGGTGAGTTAGCTCAGGTGAATTAAGTTTACGAAGCCCGATTAATTTACGGTGACTTACCAATAGGCTATTTCTTAGAGAAAATGAGATAATATGAGCATATTTATAATAGGAGCATATTTTTAGTTTGTTACAAATGACTGTTTTTGTTTCTTCCTTTTATTAGTAACTAGTGTCAAAGGTTTATACTTTATAGGTACAGCTAGAAAACTGAGCTGCTTGCAGCTCGCGCCCTCACGTGACCTACAAGTGTTTGACCCCCCCGAATGGCCCCCCGAAATGCAAAACAGATTAGGTTATTGTATGGTCGAATAGTATAAAGAATGGTATGGCGAATAAAATTTTGTTTCAAAAGGGTTTTTGAGGTCGCTGATGCCGAATGTAATTTTAATGTTTTTTTCCTCCAGAAACCTTTCCGTCACTCGCGAGCTTCTTGCAGCCCGCGCACGGGGCGACCTCTAGTTAATTATATACATTTTATATACATTACAGCTCTAATATGTCATCTGGTTCCCATAGTAAGTACAAGCTTTGCTTAGTTTGGGGCTAGATGGCGCTGTGTGAAATTTCCACAAATATTTATTTATTTATTCCACTAACACCACCGTCTATTTCGTTTTTATTATCCAGTCCACCCCAAGGTTGCCTGGAAGAGATCGCTCATAGCGATAAGACCACCCATTGTATGCCAGTGTTATTTGTCTTTAGTTTTAGTTTATTTGTCTTTTATTTGTAATTGTTTTATGTGTGGTGTGCAATAAAGTGTTTTCTATATGTTTATAATAGGAGCATATTTTTAGCTTGTTAGAAATGACTGTCTTTTTCTTCCTTGTATTACTAATGTCAAAGGTATTAATTATACAACGTGTTACAAAATTCCAGAACGGTAGGTGATTTCCCTTTCAAAAATGTGTTGCTAGATTCCATGTTGAAAAACCGCTAAATATCACTAATAAAAATAAAAACGCTATACAGTAAAACAATGCCACCAGAAGCCTTGAAAAAGCACCAAGGTGGAAACATTCCGAGTTGACGCGACTGAGTATCGCTCATTCTATAACACGGTTTTAAGACAGTATTGTATTTGTCTATGGTGAGCGTTCTCTAATGTCAAAAAGTTGTCAAAGTCACAGGTTTGTTTTGTGACCTTCGTACACAATGTGCGGGTGAAATAAGAGTTTTGAATTTTATTTTGTGCTACAAAGAGGATGAAATAAGGTAATAGTTATCTTTTTTACCGGTTTGTGATAATACATTAAATGGAATTTAATTATAAACGTAATGATAAAATTATTGTAGCATGAAAATGTATCGTGTCTTGCTAATCAATCCATCCATTCCATAGGATGGAATCTAGATCCCGAGCTGGCCCAGGGGGTCTAGCCAAGATCATTTCTATTCTCTTTCCATTGTAGAAAACGATAGCAGTGTTGCCGCCTTGCATTTTTAGGTTTTACCAGGTAATGGCGGAAGGACACCAGCCCGTCTTGCCAAGCTGCAAGTCTATGATCGCTAACGCTATAGAAACTAAGGTAATGTATAGGAATCCCATTTGTAAAACGCAAAGTCACGTGGTCAGAACAAACGAATCGATAAACCGTAGCGAAGTTTACAAGTTAGTGTTGCGTCAATCTTGTCGATTCTATTATGTTGATTGCTATCCCCATACAAACGGTAGACAAGTCACACTTTTGACAACCGCTGAAGAAACGAATTCTAAGTTTGTGATCGCTAGGCGAGCGATCGCCAAGACCCAATAGAAAACGATACAAAATGGCGCATTTGGCATCAGCTGTTTTGAAGTAAGAGTGTTTGTGACGGAGAAGTGTGTAAGAAAACTTGATTTTTTGGACTTGATAATACTTATTTCTCGTTTAGCATTTCAAAATGCATTCATTAAATATGTTGTGGTGTGCCCCCAGCATGAAGAAGTGTGGTTAAATCGCCGGAAAAGACACGAATATCGCGAGTGCTTAGAAGCAATAGGTACAAGAAATGTTGGACACTTTATTTGTGCAGTGATTTCGTTTAAATAAACTTACTTTCAAAGTTCTCACTGTAGAACTTCGACTTCGAACTCATTGAATTGATAAAAGTAAAGTATAAAAAAAGTATAAATATATATCACTAGCTGCTGCCCGCGGCTTCACTAACATGGTACTCGGATAAAAAATAGCCTATAAGTTAATCCAGTACATGTACCTACTATGTATATTCCAAGTTTCATTTAGATCCGTTCAGCCATTTAGGCGCGAAAGTACCTAACAAACAAACATCCATACGTACAAACTTTCGCGTTTATTATATTAGTAGGATAGGATTATAATGTAGTAGGGATAATATAAGTAGGTAGTCTGATAAGTAGGTACTCTAGGTACCTAGTCTGTTTAGTTTAATAAATACATTTGAATAAAAGTATTTTAAGTTTTGTTTGTTTTTATTTAGTCTGAAAATGTCTGCAAAAAAGCAATATTTGAATAGCTATAAGTACCTACTACTAAACCACAGTTAACACCATAGGCAGGTAACGATGATGGCCTAAACCATCAACAGACCTTCAAAAAATTAACTTGATAATGTATCGATGACAATATTAACTGCAGCAAAATTTCTGATAATGGTTTAGAACCTCCACCAAACGACATAAAATTTGGTTCCGATTCTCTTCCAATCAAATTCACCGAGGTTCTAATCTAAGCCTTTCCATCTCTCTATGGTGGTTATTTCGTTCTCGGTCTTCCTCAAGTTGCAGCCGACGGTTTTCGACGGCAACGAACTTGTTCTTGGCTTGTTCAAACGGAGTCTGTCTGTACCCTTCGTGTGCGCGGTCAAAATAACATATGCCGTCGCGGCGAAGATGTGGCCGACGCAACAGGCGAAGAGGTTGCTCATTCTCGTCGTCGTGGGTCCCTTCGCGATGTGGTTACCACAGGAGACGTCACTGACGGCATCTGCGTGGATACAGGATCTGGCGGTGGCGGTGGCGGTGACTCTTGAAGTCCAAATAAAGATGGGGTAGTAGACGCTGAGGAAGTAAAAACACCAATGTATCGTATTACACTTAGATAATGTATCGTACATTATTATAAATATATCTAAATTACAAATGCAAAGTATTAGTCGGTTTGTATGTTATTATTTCGTAATGCTTGAGGTAGGTACATTAGAATGCTTGTACTATATTGCGGATAAGTCACAATTTCAGTGGGAAACTGGTGAAACTGTGAAGCTGAGCTAATATTATGTTATAGTCTCACCTCCTTTTTGTTGCAAATCATAAAAAAATCTAAAAGTATATATACCTTCGATTTGAGTAAGTTCCAACTCAACGTATTATAATTTATTATTATTAATCACATCTGTGGCTGGTAATTGGAAGGGTAGCTCAGGGATGGAACCCGGTGGTGGTAGAGAGCTTCTTTGAGATGGTGCTTACTGAAAAATGTGTGATATAGGTATTACTTACTAAACTTAAATTAGAAGAAAAAACACTAACATCAAATCCTCTTTCTTTTAGCTTTAGGTTCGATTAGCTAGAAATATTTGAATTGATAATATTTAATAACTGTTTTGGTCCTGGGTGTTAGGATCTCACTTTTTTCCATTTGTCCGTTGATCTTAAGACTCCTCAACCAATGGAGTTCAGCAATTCTGCCAGTTCTTGCCATAGACGATCAGCCTTTAGTCTGCATTGTGCGCACCTCGGCTAAAACAACGATTTAAACTATTTTAGAAAGACAAAGAGACTAGGCACTTCATAAACAAAGTGTTAGTAGACACAATCAATATGTTTATTTGATTCATAAGTACGTAGGCAGTTCAAGTTGCATACCGCGTCATTTTTTATGTATCGAGTTCCTGAGTATTAGGAAGATTCACAACAAAGGATGATTTTAGTATAATAACTTGTAATTTACGTACCTCTCCATGAATTCTAATAAAGCCGCGACCTGGTTCTGGGCCTGCTCGGGATCTAGATTCGATCCTGTGGAATGGATGGATTAGTTGGCAAGATACGATACATTTTCATGCTACAATATTTCTTTAATGACGTTTATAATTAAATTCCATTTAATGTATTATCACAAATCGGTAAAAAAGATAACTTTTACCTTATTTCATCCACTTTGTAGCACAAAATAAAATTCAAAACTCTTATTTCGCCCGCGCATCGCGTACTTTTACAAAACAAACCTGTGACTTTGACATTAGAGGTGGGTGGTAAATAACGTAACGGTGAAAAAATCACAGTGACCTGCAGTCAAATAGTATCACTGTTACTTGTCGCAAAGGAACAACGTTACGTTATGTCGTTCCTTCCTGTTCTCGCGCGCTAGATATTAACGTTCCTTCTAGTGCGCGACAAACGACAACGAAGCAAGCGCCCCGGCGCCGGCGCCGCCGTCGCGCTATATCTTCGGTCAGTATCGCGCTTCCTCGGCGCGTGTTCTTGTCCATTCTATTTCACACTCTCTCTTTACAAAGAGTTAAAGAGGGTAGAAATGGCAGATTAGAACAATCTAAATCAAACGATTTTACGATATGCATTCATTATCTTTATTTGTTATTAGTTGGGATTACTTGGGATAAGGGACTTGGAGGTATGTGTATTTTAATATTAATAGGTACTTTGGTATTTACTATTTATTAAAATACATCGGTTTCACTGGTCTAGCTAGAATGCCGTACTTAGTTAGTACTGAGTAAGTGTACTTGATACTACTTAATTGTGCAACTCAGTCCTGCCTGAGCCTGTTATTTCAATAAACACATCTCGTTTCTCGTGACGTGAGTGACGAGAGTGATCGACGTGACAAAATAACGGTGATTTTTCACTGTGATTTTTTTGGAACTGGAACAACAGTTACGGTGATACGAAAATACCGTTTTTCCCAACCTCTATTTGACATTAGAGAACGCTCACCATAGACAAATACAATATTATCTTCTATCTGAGCTTCTATCCGAATGAATGAGCGATACTCAGTCGTGTCAACTCGGAATGTTGCCACCTTCGTGGTTTTCCAACCAAAACTGATGCTTTTTCAAGGCTTCTAGTAGTTTTTTTTACTGTATAGCGTTTTTATTTTTTTAGTGGTATTTAGCGGTTTTTAACGTTTAATCTAGCAACACATTTTTGAAAGAGAAAGCCAATGGATTTTTCTGTGCGAAAAATTTATGTGCGTTATACCAGTACTCTCAAACGGTGAAGGAAAACATCGTGAGGGTACCCGCGGCTTAGTCAGCTCCACACGGATTGACCATGTCTTTCCTATGGACAAGGCCGACTAAACTGAGAGGATGGAATAGGTGCTGGGCAAACCTACTGCATCTTAATTCGTCCCGGGCACTACAGCGTCCCGTTTGTGAAGGTAAAAGTTTGCCTCCTAACGCTGTATAAATCATCTACTATAGAATTGTAGAAATTGTGAACTTAGTAAAAACTTTTTATTGCTCTCTGGTAAAATTAAACAAATTTAAAAAATACCTACGTAAAATTGTATAATTAATAAGATACTAAGTACTATTTTTTCTGCATCTCATACATACTTATTCGTTCGTTTTTAATTTAAACTAGGGTTTCTTTCATCTTAAATAATTTAGCGGAATTTGGTGTTTTTTTTTAATCCAAATTTCTGAAATCTGATGACATTTTATTTTTGACCTAGCGCTTTAAAAAATGCAAGGTGGCAACACTGCTATCGTTTTCTACAATGGAAAGAGAATAGAAATGATCTTGGCTAAACCCCCAGAACAGTTCGCGGCTTTAGAATTTATAGAGAGGTACATACCTACGTAATTTAAAAGTTATTGTGACGTCTGAGCTGTCAACGTCACGCGCATCATCTGAGAACGCGCTCTAAAAAGTTTTTGTTTGAATTTTCGAGGCATTCCTCGTAGCGCGCCAAGATGAAGCGCGCCCAGACGAAGCGCACCTAAGTTGTTCCACATAGCGCACCCGTTTAGGCGCGCTTCATTCAGTAGGTATAAATGTTAAGTTTTTATTCCTCGTTGCGCACCCACAACAATGTAGGGTCTAGTGATGGGGTAATTTATAATTGGCTTTCAGCTGACATGTACCCAGCATGTATATTTCTGATAGTTAATTATGTTTTGTGTATCTACCTGTAAGTTTTCATAAAATTCTAAAATAAATAAATGCATACCTAACTACACCTAATTAAGCGTTATCGACTAGTTAAGTTATAAAGGAGTTATGTTATAGCGGAAAGCGGTGGCTCATGCATGGCAAGTACAGCGCACACCGTAATCTTACTTATCTTACTTATCTTACTTATATTATATTATATTATATAAATTATAAAATAAATTATAAAATTGAAAAGCTTTAGTTTGCTTAAAATTACTGGCGTAAAGCTCATAACGCAACGATAGCGCGTGCTAACTTTACCTGTGCTGCCATCTAGTAATACAATAATTTGGATATTTGTGCCTCAATCACACCCCAACGGCTGAACGAATTCTAATGAAATTTGCTACAGAGGTAGATCATACACCAGAAAAACATATAGGCTACTTTTTATTCTGACCCCGCCTTCCGATCCTAAAGTGGCGGGTTCAAATCCGGTCGTGTACCAATGGATTTTTCTGCGAAAAATTTATGTACGCTATACCAGTACTCTCAAACGGTGAAGGAAAACATCGTGAGGAAACCCGCGGCTTAGTCAGCTCCGCACGTATTGACCATGTCTTTCCTGTGGACAAGGCCGACTAAGCTGAGAGGATGGAATAGGTGCTGGGCAAGCCTACTCCATCTTAATTCGTCCCGGGCACTACAGCGTCCCGTTTGTGAAGGTAAAAGTTGCCTCCTGTCCTGACGCTGTATAAATCATCAACTAGATGGTAAAAAGGCCTTCACTTTTTATTCTAAAAAGGATTCAAAGATATAGTCAGGTTAACACATACTCGTAAAACCTTCATTGATTTGAATTTTATGACATGATATTTAATCCGACTTATGAAAAAAATTGACAATTCATATCAATCAAAATTTCACAAAGAAGGAAGAAAACCATTGTATTTCTGTATAAATTACACATTATTTTCTTAAAATAACGTCGCAGGTTATAGACTTCGTGTTTATCAATGTGAAATATTAATCGATTGTGTTTTGCGTGTGGTTCAATTACATGTGTTTTGTGACTAATTAAACATGGAACCGATGCCGTCGACATCGGCGATGCCGACAGCATCAACTGCGCCTGCTGAAAAATCTTTGAACTGTATCACAAGCAGGCAAGGAAAGCTAAATATAATTTTCAATAATAGACAATATAGAAAATCAAAACAGTATAAAGGAGGAGGCACATTGTGGCGGTGCACTCTCAAAAATTGTAACGGATACTTAACTCTAAACAGCCGTGACGAAGTGATGAAAGTCACAGAACATAACTGTCCTTTTGACAGCTCCAAGTTACAAATCAAGCAAGTTATGGATGACCTCAACAAAAAAGTTATATCTTCAAATGAGCCAATACCTGCCTTATATAAGTCAAAGCTGGATGAAATCCTTGACAAGGGGCTAAATATGGTAGTTAACATACCAGATTTTAATAAAATAAAAACGGGCCTCTACAACAGAAGAAACAGATCTCACGGAGTAGAGCGTCTATTCCCAAAAACTCCGAAGGATGTCCAAGTAAGTTTCTACTAGGTACATTAGCGTTAATTAGTTCGCCTGGCCAGCGCTCCGATTAACTGAAAATAACCTAGAGTTATTTTCAGTTAATCTGAAAATTAAGTTTACAATTACTTATTTTTAAACCCGACTACTTAAATGTGTCTTTAAATCTAAAATATTAATTTTCCAGGTCCCTAAAAAATTTCAAGATTTCCTGCTAGCTGATTTTAATGACAGCAAAAGTAGAATACTTCTGTTCGCTACAAAAAAAAGTAGAGGAGAACTCGGTAGGACCAGACATTTGTACTGCGATGGAACATTCAAGTGCGCGCCAAAGCCTTTCCGTCAAATCTACAGCATACACGGGGAAATTGATGGTATTGTTAAGCCGCTAGCTTATGCTTTGCTTGTTGATAAGAAAAAGTCAACGTATAAGAAATTATTTCTATTACTCAAAACCACAATACCTGACCTCCACGTAGATATTTTTACAAGCGATTTTGAAGAAGCCGCGGTCCGAGGGATAATATCTGTTTTTCCTGATGTAACAGTAAAAGGTTGTTATTTTCATTATAGGCAGGCACTTAAAAAAAAATCAAAAGCATTGCAACTTAATAAAGACAGCGTTTTTAGAAAACATGTAGCACTGTGTGCCGTGCTGCCGCATCTGCCAATAGAAGACTTAGAAGATGCATGGCTTTACATTATGGCTGAATGTCCACAAGACGATATCGTAACGAAGTTTAACGATTATATGGTTAACCAGTGGATCAATCACGAGCTATGGTCAGATAAATTTTCTACCTATGGCGAAATCCATAAGACGAATAATCATGTGGAATCTCATTACTCTGAACTGGGCAAGTTAATGAACAAAAATAAACCGATAAATTTAGTCGAGCTTTTGGAATATTTTGAAAAGAACTGCAACAACTTTTCTACTGTTCGCACAAAAATGCCAACATCAAAAAACCAAAAAAAAGCCAAAGCGAAGAATGAATTAATTAATGCCATATTACAAGAATACAAAAATGGCCAAATTTCTCTCGGGCATTGCCTAGAGAAACTTCGATTTTAAAATTTTTATTAAATTTAGATGTGTTTTTCTAGTCGCGTGTGAGGTTTTTTAACCTAAGGACTATGGAAATTTAAACAGTCAAACAAACAAACAAAGTCTATATTATAATGAATAATGAGGATAGTAGGTACCTACGTGTGCTGGAATGGGACATAGGGTACTTTTTATCTGGGTACCTAGTGAGCGAAGCCGCGGGCGGCTGCTAGTTTGATATAGGTTATGTGCAGTTTTAGACCAAAAATTGATTCCAGGTTTTCAGCCCTTTTCACCCCTTTAGAGGTTGAATTTTAAAAATCCCTTCTTAGTACACCCCTACGTACCAAGGTTTACCTACACTGAAAATTTCAAGTCTCTACGTTCAGCGGTTTAGGCTGTGCGTTGTCTGTCAGTCAGTCAGGACAAAGATTCTTATAATATAAGATTAATTCATTCATCGCTTTGGCTTTTTTTTGTTTTTAGATGTTGGCATTTTTGTGCGAACAGTAGAAAAGTTGTTGCAGTTCTTTTCAAAATATCCCAAAAGCTCGACTAAAATCGGTTTATTCTTGTTCATTAACTTGCCCAGTTCTGAGTAATGAGATTCCATATGATTATTCGTCTTATGGATTTCGCCATAGGTAGAAAATTTATCTGACCATAGCTCGTGATTGATCCAAGTCTTCTACTGGGAGATGCGGCAGCACGGCACACAGTGCTACATGTTTTCTAAAAACGCTGTCTTTATTAAGTTCCAATGCTTTTGATTTTCTTTTAAGTGCCTGCCTATAATGAAAATAACAACCTTTTACTGTTACAGTACATCAGGAAAAACCGCGGCTTCTTCAAAATCGCTTGTAAAAATATCTACGTGGAGTCAGGGTATTGTGGTTTTGAGTAATTGAAATAATTTCTTATACGTTGACTTTTTCTTTCAACAAGCAAAGCATAAGCTAGCGGCTTAACAATACCATCAACATATATACATATACATATTCCCGCTATTACATAACTCCTTTATAAACTTAACTAGTCGATAACGCTTAATTAGGTAGTTAGGTATGCATTTAGGTACTTCATATAGGTACTTCTGTCGTTTGTGTATGTCTTCTCTTGCTTTTTTTTTTCTGTACCTCTTTTTTGTCCCTTTTCCGTTTGTAATATGTCTTTGTGTGTGCCAAATAAATGATTTTTCTTTCTTTTCTTTCTTTCTTTCATTTTTTTATTTTAGAATTTTATGAAAACTTACAGGTAGATACACAAAACATAATTAACTATCAGAAATATACATGCTGGGTACATGTCAGCTGAAAGCCAATTATAAATTACCCCATCACTAGACCCTACATTGTTATGGGTGCGCAACGAGGAATAAAAACTTAACATTTATACCTACTGAATGAAGCGCGCCTAAACGGGTGCGCTATGTGGAACAACTTAGGTGCGCTTCGTCTGGGCGCGCTTCATCTTGGCGCGCTACGAGGAATGCCTCGAATTTTCGGAATGTTCTAAGGATGTTCCAAATTTGAATTGAAATATTTGGAAGAAGTTCTAAAACTAAACAATAGAATAGAAAAGACAAAAGGCAATCGAAATAAACCGAATTAAAGGCAGCCGAGCCGAGTAACCGGCAGTTTTGGTCTAGTCCAGCGATTTGGAAGAAACTGGAAGAAGAAGGAAAGTGAAGTGAAAGTAAAGTGAAAGTCAAGTGTAGCGCAGTGAGTGCCGTGAGAGGACCACGTCAGTACTGTGACTACGTGGTCTCTACGTCCGTGGAGGAGGACTACGTCGGAAACGAGCACCCTGTGAACGCTACGTCAGTGTGTGGTGTCTTCAATAAACGTCATCTCAGAAGACCAGTCGTTTCCTTCCAATCCCGTACCCACTCCCGTAACATTATTATACCAAAATCATTCTTTGTTGCTAATCTTCCTAATACTCAGGAACTCGAAACATAAACAATGACACGGTATGCAACTTGAACTGCCTACGTACTTATGAATCAAATAAACATATTGATTGTGTCTATTATCACGTTGTATAAAAAGTTTCTAAAATAGTTTAAACTTTTGTTTTAGCCGAGGTGATATAGCGAGGCTTCAACAAGAGGTACAAGGCAGACTAAAGGCTGATCGTCTATGGTAAGAGCTGGCAGAATTGCTAAACTCCATTGATGGTGGAGTCCTAAGTAGTCTTAAGAGTCCTAAGAGTCCTAAGATCAACAGACAAATGGAAAAAAGTGAGATCCTAACACCCAGGACCTAAACAGATATAAAAGATTATCAATTCAAATACTTCTAGCTAATCGAACTAAAGCTAAAAGAAAGAGGATTTGATGTTAGTATTTTTTCTTGTAATTTAAGTTTAGTTGGTAATACCTATATCACATATTTTTCAGGAAGCACCATCTCAAAGAAGCTCTCTACCACCACCGCGTTCCATCTCTCAGCTACCCTTCCAATTACCAGCCACAGATGTGATTAATAATAATAAATAATAATACATTGAGTTGGAACTTCCTCAAATCGAAGGTACTTTTTATGATGATTTTTTATGATTTGCAACAAAAAGGAGGTGAGACTATAACATATTAGCTCAGCTTCACAACAGTTCCACTAGTTTCCCACAGAAATTGTGACTTATCCGCAATATAGTACAAGCATTCTAATGTACCTACCCCAAGCCTTACGAAATTATAACAAGCAAAGCGACTAATTGCGAAAGTTTGAGTTTGGATGTTTGTGCTTCAATCACGCCTAAACGGCTAAACTGATTTGAATGAAACTTAGAATATACATACTACATGTACTGGATTAACATATAGGCTATTTTTTATCCGGGTACCAAGCGAGCGAAGCCGCGGGCGGCAGCTAGTATATTTATAATATTATGTACCTACGATTCATTATCTAAGTGTAATATGATACATTGGTGTTTTTACGCCTTGTTCGCTTTATGACAGATTCGCTTTATGGCAGATTAGCCTTAGGACAGATTCGCTCTAGGGCAGAAATTGTACAGTCAATGGCAGATTCGATAAGAGTTTTCTATTTTATTTTGTTTATGAGAGAATTTTAATTTTTTTTTGTATCTACCCTACATAGGTTAAAGCTTTAATTCCTTTATGTAACGAATGTTACCTATATAAACTGTATGATAATAATTCGATTTATCCGAATGCCAAAATTATCGGTTGTTACTACCACTATTTGGAAAACTCTTTCCAAAAAAAGCAAAGACCTAGGTCTCAATAACATCAATAGTGGAAACCATATAACACGAATGTATATGCAATTGGCATTGTTGCCGCCAACTTTGATTCCTGAAGGCAACTTAGCTATTCTTGATTTAAACGATTCTGAAAAATGTACGGCATTTTATAACTATTTCTCCAAACAATGGATGGGATTAATTACCCGGGAAACATTTAGATGCTATAAAGAAATATTCAGGACTAATAACCCAGTTGAAAGATGGAATGGCCGCCTCAAGAACAGAATCCCCTTAAAACCACCGTTGTATTGGTTCATAGTTCATTCTCAGTTGCTCAAAAAAGAAGCCAAATATCAAGACATAAATTTAGTAAGGACTATAACTTGTTACATATGTAAAAGGCGTAGTTTAAAGTTAAAGGAGAAAGATATCAAAATTGACATGATAATCACTAGAGCACTGAAAATCAAAATTTCAGTGCTAGAATGCATAGAACGATTGTGCAGAGTGAACTGTAAATATTGTTGTCTAAGTCTTATGTTAAATTTTGTTGTGTTATTAAATAACCTAAATTATTTGTTTACATTATTTGTTTTACTGTACTTCTGCCCTAGAGCGAATTTGTCCTAAGGCTAATCTGGCCTAATGCTAATCTGCCATAAAGCGAACAAGGCGTTTTTACTTCCTCAGCATCTACTGCCCCATCTTGGACCTCAAGAGTCACCGCCACCGCCAGACCCTGTATCTACGCAGATGCCGTCAGTGACGTCTCCTGTGGTAACCACATCGCAAAGGGACCCACGACGACGAGAATGTCTAGCAACCTCTTCGCCTGTTGCGTCGGCCAAATCTTCGCCGCGACGACATATGTTATTTTGACCGCGCACACGAAGGGTACAGACTCCGTTTGAACGAGCCACGAACGAGTTCGTGGCAGTTGAACCATCGGCTGCAACTTGAGGAAGACCGAGAACGAAATAACCACCAAAGAGAGATGGAAAGACTTAGACTAGAACCTCGGAGAATTTGATTGGAAGAGAATCGAAACCAAACTTTATGTCGTTTGGTTGAGGAGGTTCTAAACCATTTATCAGAAATTTTGCTACAGTTAAGATCGTCATCGCTAACTTCAGCATATCGATACATTATAAAAGTATTGTTTTGAAGATCTGTTGATGGTCTAGGCCTAGGCCATCATCGCTACCTATGATGGTGTTAACTGCAGCAAAGTGTAGTTAGTACTGCAGTTTAGTAGTACTTATAGCTATTCAAATATTGGTTTTTTGTAGACATTTTCAGACTAAATAAAAACAAACAACACTTAAAATAATTCTTACTACATTATAATCCCATCCTACTAATATTATGATTCTTTGGTCAACTTAGCCCACACTTCACTCAGACCATGGGCTGAAATGTCCACTACGAAATTTATTTGTATTTTTTGATAGTCAATTTAGCCCGCAGGCCATATCGGCCTCTTTGAAAATCTTAATTTAGCCCAAACCTAACTCAGCCCCCGGGCTAGATGACTACGTTGAAATATGTTTATGATTTTTTATAGCCAACTCAGCCCGCGTGCCTGAACGCGTGCAATGCAAACTTTTTGCATTACGTTGCAAAGAGGATGCATATCACTTGTATTGGCTGGATAAGTAATTTCTCTATTATTAGAAATTAGAACTGTCATTTGCAAAACAGATAAAACGCGTCTTCGTTTTTTGTTACTTTTGTACAAAATATATTAAATAACAGAAAGGTGGTGTTTATTAAAAGTGAGTGGAGATGGAGATAGACTTTCAACATTACCTACAGATTTTGAGTTTGTTACATCGCAACGAGGCGGTCGCATTCTCCAAAGGTCAGGTTATCGTTATCGCTTTACAAGAAACAACCAAGATGGGTCAATATTGTGGAGATGTATAAAGAGTGATTCTTGCTATGCTACTGTGAAAACTAACTCTGAAAGTGCAATTGTCATTCATGAAAATGAACATAATCATACTTCTGACATTGCTTATAACGATGTTAAGAAATGTATGGAGGGAATAGAAAAAAAAATTACCGAGGATTTATGGTACTCCAGTTTCACGTATATACAACGACTGTATTAATAATTTAGAAGATGCAGGGTTAAGCATAGTAACCAGAATATCAACTTTGAAAGTATCAAGAAAAAGAATTACATTTGCATCTTCGGATGAAATTATCGTACCCAAGAAATTTCAAGAACTATTATTTGCTGATTACGATGTGGAAGGTAATCGAATATTATATTTGCTAGCGATGAATTCTTAGGTCTACTATCACAATGTAAGACGTTTTATAATAGTGATGGTACTTTTAAAAGTTACCAGAAGAATTTTTATCAACTTTTAACGATGCATGTTGATTTAGGGAGTGACAGAGAGCATGTCAGAGTTCTGCCGATCTTATACGCGTTGCTTCCTAACAAAAAACAGACAACCTATGAAATACTTATTTCTCATTTAGCATTTCAAAATGCATTTATTAAATATGTTGTGGTGTGCACATCATGAAGAAGTGTGGTTAAATCGCCGGAAAAGACACGTATATCGTAAGTGCTTAGAAACAATACAAATATCGGACACTTTTGTATAACCTCGACTTCGACTTCGAACTCATTGAATTGATTTTTTTTAAGTAGTTCTAGTAAAGTATAATAAAAGTATATAAATCACTAGCTGCCGCCCGCGGCTTCACTAGCGTGGTACCCGGATAAAAAATAGCCTATAAGTTAATCCAGTACATGTACTATGTGTATTCCAAGTTTCATTTAGATCCGTTCAGTCGTTTAGGCGTGAAGAGGACCTAAAAAACATCTATACATACAAACTTTCGTGTTTATAATATGATTCTTTGGTCAACTCAGCCCACACCTCACTCACACACTTCTCCCAAACACTCTTACTTTAAAACAGCTGATGCCAAATGTGCCATTTTGTATTGTTTTTTCTACTGGGTCTTAGCGATCGCTCGCCTAGTGATCACAGACTTCAAAGTCTGTTGCCATCCATACCAAATTTGCGATCTGAAAATGGGTATATTTTTCAACAAGATGGTGCATCATGCCATACGGCAAAGACCACCAAGGCTTGGTTTCTTGCATCAAGCATAGTTTCTTGCAAATGAAGTTCCGACTATGGAATGGCCATCAAGCAGTCCAGAATTGTCTCCAATCGAGACAGACCCTATGATGGAAATGTAGAAGAAGCTACGGAAGGATCCATCGAGATCTAAAACTGATATAAATCACAAAATCATTGCTGTTTGGGATTCAATAACCACAGAAGAATGTGAAGCCTTAGTTGCAACTATACCACTCAGAATTAACGCGGTTATTGAAGGTCGAGGAGATCGACAAAATGGTAGACGAATCGGACGAACTATTTTGCTGTTGTAGCATTTTATCAAAACATTTTTTTTCTGTTAATTGCCACTAAGGGATGTTTTTTTATAAAACAAATTAACAGCAGAACATAATATCATTATATAATGGTATATTTAGTTTTTATTTTAGTTATTAAATAAATTAGAATTTTTTATTCAAAATTTACTCATGTATTTTTCTATCATAGACGAACTTTTATGCATTAGGGCTCGTATACCTAATACTCTATAGAATATATACCATTAGACCTAACCTAATTAGGTACCTACTTATCTATGTATATCTTGTCACGCAGGTAACAAGCGTGTGAGATATCAGTTCGGGGCAAACTACTAGCTTAGGTTATACTACTTTCCTATAGTACTATGACTCCTTTCACCAGTACTTTCAAACCAGTAGTGTATTGAAAAGATTGTTTTTGTTATTGTAGTTGTCAGCCTGTATTATCCCACTGCTGGGCAAAGGCCTCCTCTCGAGTTTTCTAGGTTTTGCGGTCTAATTGCTCCATTGATATATTTTATTTTCGATGAAAAGATAACATAAAATTTAATAAATATATTAGACTAGGTACCTTCATTTATCTCAACTTTTTAGATTATAAAATGGCTGGTCTAATTCATTAACATAGGAGGATATACGGTAAGTGTGACAAATATTCCCTATTTATCTGCCTAAGCTGTATAAAACAGTGTTTAGGTACCTTATTTTCGCGGTTTACAAACGTAACCAAATTAAAGCGAATACCCATTATAATATTGCGGTCGACAATGGTTGTGGTAGCGTCAAATTGTTTACCTGGTTTGCTCCTAAAAGAGACGATAAGTATTACTTAAGTATTTATTTGAAGAATAACCGTTACTTTTTCGTGAAAAAATAAGCGTTATTACTAAAGTTATTCAATAATATTCACAACGCCCTTGCAATTTGGATTACCCTGAAACTGATCTGAAAGCAAACAGTGATCCATTCAATGCAGTTCTAGCTATAAATAAAATAAATAACTCCTTCGGAGTTTGCCGTAATTATATAAATCGATCAACAGTTCATTTACTCAAGCCCCTCAGATTACCGCTTCTGGACTTTTCTACTTTATTTTAAACTCCTTGGATGTTTCTAATCAAATAAAATCCTAAGGGCTGGATTGCGATGTAGAAGTATTGCGAGAATTTCTGCTAATGCGAAAGGGAGATCTGCTTCCAGGGATGGGGGAGTTTGGCGACCCAACCCTTACTTGAGAAAAACGACGCGCGCATCATCTCCACGAAGCCCAGTTCAAATTTTATTATAAAAAAAAAGAAAGTTTACACAAATACTTTACAGGCGACGTAAATAATAATAATAATAAAAAAATATTTGTTCACAAAATATACATGTTAAGGTTTCGAGATCGAAAAAGTGTGCTTCATATTAATGTGTCATAGATAATTAAAGATTTTCATTTTTAAAAGTTTATTAAGATGGTAGAGTTATTTTCGATACATATACTGCATTTTTAATCAAGCTAGCCGCCTCTGGAATAATAGGCGAGTAAGTGAGATTGGTTCTGAGCGGTTGGCGGGGCAGGGCTCCCCCCGCATTCCATGCCACGCTCGTTCGCCATCAGTCGACCCTAAGTCCCAGGTTTGCACGCAGCATCCCGACACTATCGCATACTCCATCTTACAATGAGATTTTTTATCTGATAAATATAGCTATTAACAACATAGTTTGTATAATGTTGTTCGAGAAGCATTGTCTTTTGTATTTTTCATTTGTATTTATGTTACGAGTAGAAGTGTTGACAGCTCAAGTGTTTCCAGTCGAAAAAATTGCTGTTGGTAAGTTAATATAATATTGGCTAATTGTTTTTTTTTGTTGTAAAATTGCCTTTCATACTAATTTTATTTAAATTTAAATATTCACTGTGACTCTTCATTAAAATTGGAATAAATCCTCAATATTTACTGCATTGGCTTGTTTCACAGGTTTAAGTTTAGAATTTATTTGAAATATTTTAAAAGTTGTCATTTTTGTTACGATAATTACCTACCCACTAAGTTTTACTGATTTAATAACAAATATCACCCTGTTTTACTTTTGTCTCGCTTTGGCTCCATATATTTTGTATGGTGGGTTCACTTCACAGTTATTGCATCTATCTCTCTCACACTCAATATACTATCTCTTTCTTTCTTTCGCCGCAGCGTGTTACGAGGTCCTATCTGGGGTAGAATTTTATTCTCGTTGAGTGTCCTGAAGGCTTCAGCGTAAAAATAACTTTCAACAATGTAAAATCCAACTAATGTTTCACTAGTAAAAACTTGTAATTAAATAACGACTTATGAAAAGACTTATGTGCATGTAGGTACTTATAATTACGTAACACTAGCTGCCGCCCGCGGCTTCGCTGATTAGGCGTGATTGAGGCACAAACATCCAAACATCCAAACTCACAACATTCGCATCTTAAAAAAATCTTAGTTTTTTTTTGGTGGTTCTGCAAAATATTTATACAGTTTCAAGTGAATCGGAAAACCCGTTTTAAAGTAACCGAACTTTAACAACCCTTGCACCCCGTTTCGGGGGTAGAATATTTTACCATAGACTTTTATTAAACACATTGAAGTATTTATGCTAAGTTTCAAGTTTGAAAGTTCAAGGAATACAATTATAATACAAACGTTTTTACCCCTTTACGAATAGAATTTCCTAAAATCATTTTTATAGTTACGTGTTATAAGAAATATTCCTTCCAATTTTGAGGTCTAGGACCAGCAGGTTAGGCTATGCGTTGTCTTTCAATCAGTTAGTCACGTCAAACTCTGTTATATAGTAAAAATATTCTGATTGTGATAATAACGGTCAGAATTACTTTAATATTAGCCTAGCTTACTCGCGCGGCTTCACTTGCGTGATGTAAATTTTGACACCCCATTTCACCTCTTTTGGAGGGTTATTTTAAAAACCCTGAAACACTTCTCCATTTATTTTTAATTTAAAGTATCCAAACCGAGTTTCAAGCCAATCGCACCGCCCGTTAAAAAGTTCCCATACAAACTTTGACACTCCATTATTCAAAAGATTTCACAAGATTTTTCAAAACAAGCCTTAAAAAGGAAGACCTTTTCAAGAGTTGTTTTGAAAAAGACTGAAATACTTATTAAAAAGTAAAAAATAAGAAGTTTGTATGAGCTAGTGGCCAACTCTTGTGACGGAGTTTTTAGGCCGCCTATAGGCCTCCTAATACGTATTCATTTATTTTGTATTTTTTACAGTATAAACACCGTGTTTCAAGCAAATCGCACTACGCGTTAATAAGTTCTATACAAACGTTTTTACCCCTTTTCACCCCTATAGGGATAGAATTTAGAAAAATCACGTCCTAAACGGTGGTTTTGCTATAGAAGGAAGCTACTTTCCAAATTTCAGTTTTCTAGCGTCAGTTGGCCTGTGCGATCATTGCGAAAAAAATCATAATGTTTTATCCTTTATTTTCATAAGGTCAGACTTTCATATGGTCAGGTTTTCAAAAAGTCGCTCTTTCTAATTGTCACCCTTTCAAATCGTCTGCTTTGGTACAGTCATTATTCATACACGTCGTCTACTCTGATAAGAAATATACATAATGCTCAAAGTACACCGATGTCCGATGAGCACATTTTATTTTAATTAAAAAAAAAAGGCCAACATTATTTCACTTTATTGATTTACTTAAGAAAGAATCGGAATACCAAGATATTCGTATAAGAGCAGAATTAAAGTGCTCTACCAGAAAAAGACGTCAACGGTATATTACAAAAGACGAGCAAAAAAGAAAATAATTGAAGCAGATCTGTTTTATGAAAAAAACACTGGAATAGAGTGTGTGCAAAGACTTGTATATTTAAATTTTACATTATAATTATATGAATGAGAAGCCGATTATTGGCAGGAATTAAATCAAATGGCGGAAATACAAGATACCATCGTTGGTTTTGAATATTTGTTTAGATGGCAGGGCATGGTCGCAGGCCACCTTGCCTGTCAAATTGGGAATTTTAGGTATTCGCAAAATTTCAAGTGTAGCTTTGCCGGCGTTCTTGTCCTCCGTCTATAGCACTAGTTCTTTGGTTGACAAAATTCTATCTCCATCTCTTTCGGCATTTCCTGGCAACACTCTCCAAATTTCACATCAAGACGAGGCAAGAAACGCATAGTGCTTGTCCAAATACCGCTCCCCCTAAATCTCTTTCGTCCCAATGCCAGTGGGACGGGCCACTGTGGGAGCTGACGTGGAATTGTCTGTTACAAACGTGTTCATGCTCCGCAGATCGTGCCCGTCTCTGGAGTAAGGTTTATGGCTACTATATAGCACTTCCTTCACAAAGTATTGGTACCTTAATTGATCCCGTAACATTCCGTCTTGCAGCTTGTCTACGGTTGGGTGCGCGATGCTGCGCCCCTCATCAGTGTCAGTGTCAGTATGGTTCGGCGGTCGATCAGCATGGTCTCCACGGATTATCGTGTTCTAGGGCCGCTGCCGGCCGGTAGGATTTCTAAGCACGCCACAGTCTTAATGACATCATTCGTCAAGCGTTTACCAGTGTCAACGTTCCAGTCATTCTTGAACCGAATGATCTGCTTCGTGATTATGGTAAAATACCCGACGGTATGACTCTAGTTCCTTGGGAGAGAGGAAGGCCTTTGGTGTGGGACGCCACATGCGTAGATACCTTTGCGCGTTCTCTTTTGCTGGGGACTTCAGTTAGGGCTGGCACGGCAGCAGATTCGGCTGAGGATCTCAAAAGGCGCAAATATGCAAGCCTCGACGGGGTATATATTTGAGCCTTTTGGGGTCAAGGCCCTAGGTCCTTGGGGCACGGGTGCCTACCGCGTTTTCAAAATTCCTTAAGGGCGTCTGGTCAAAGCGATGCGTGATCCAAGAGCTGGTTCTTATTTCGCTCAACGGATCAGTATTATTGCTATTCATATGCGTGGCAATGCGGCCAGCGTCTTGGGCACGCTTCTACCGTCTGATGAGCTGGATCAGGTGAGCTGTCTATAGACCGTGTGCAACGGCCTTTAGATAGCCCGACAGTTTCTTTTGTATTAGTTGTGAGTTTCTTTCTGTTAATAAAGATTTAGTTTTAGATACTAATTGACGTATTATTAAACGTGATAACTTTATTATTTATAACACTTTATGTTAATATGTGCTAAGAGAATTTTTTAATTTCATAAATGGTGTTTGTTAATAATTGTTCTTAAATTCGTATTCATCGTCCTTTTTTGCTCACCACCTATTTATAACTAGCTGTCCCTACTCCGCTCCCATGGATAATAGCGTGGTGTTATACTTCCCCAATAAATAGACTATCCAAAAAAGGTAGCAGAGCTTATTAGGTATGAAGCTCGTAGACAGCTTGACTATTTTCGACATTTTCACCAATTATCAACATAATTTAATCGTGAATAACCCTGTTTATTGGGGAAAATTGCATTAAAATCAATTCGTAGTTTTTGAGTTTATCGTGAAAAAAAACAGACAAATAGACACGGCGCAGGACCTTGTTTTATAATAATAATATGCAGTGATAGACTTCGTTTTAATTGATAAATACGTCTCTGAAGCTAGGTTTAGACGAGACAAGTGCTGGCTGCCAGTATGACTGGCAGCTAGCGCTGGCTTACTATTGGCCTCGTATAAACAGTTTTTCAATTCAAGCCACGGCTGGCTACCAGGTCTGGCGGGAATAGAGCGCCGGCCTATTTTTCAAGCCAGTGCCCTCCGCCCGCGTGCCCCGCAACCCCCGCGCCAGTGTAAGGACGCGTGTAGACGCATCACGCCTGTCACTGGCATTATTTCTTCGTCTAATATATTGATCAACTCTTCTCTTAATAGTGCAGAGATGTTCTTTATACATTTATTTTTCAACCGCCGCCGCATTTGTCCCGAATTCTTATTTTGAAATTACAAAACGTGTGCTCACCACAAGAATGATCCAGGAATGAAATGAATTAAGTTGGCTTCATCTAAACAACACCACGGGCCAGGCCAGCGCAGGCTTGTCTGAGGACCGGGGCCAGCGTTTCTGGCTTCGTCTTAACTTCGCATGACGTCGCATTAATGACAACTGCCCTGTACTTTTTGTAAGCAAAAATAGACATTGTTTTGTGATATGCAAACGACATTTACTCTAAAGGGTGGTTATTGTTGACTTATTACTTTGTATAAGTATATAGATTTTCGATAGAGAGCTCTTAAATGCTTTACAAATCTTTTCGAAGAGGACTCGACTTTACGGTTCGTTTCATGCTTTTAAACTGAAATATCTACGCAACTTTAGGTACTTCTATCACTGAATAGGTACTTATATTAAAACGTAATCGATAGATACTATTGAAAGGCTCGATAGATAACTACTAGTAAAATATCTTGAAACAGAGCGGCCATCCAAGCTGCCTCACAATACGAATCCGAGCAATGGTTCCACGGCTAATTTACATAATATACATACATATGTATTACCACGCTCGTATCCTTAACGGGGTCAGCGGATCCACAAGTAATCATAAGAAAGCTTGCTGCCAATCCTGATCCAATAATAATAATAAATAATAAATATTTGAGGACATATCACACAGCACCATCTAGCCCCAAACTAAGCAAAGCTTGTACTATGGGCACCAGATGGCTGATAGAATACTCATTATAGGTACTTTTTTTTGTAAATACATACTTATATACATAATACAATTGTACATAATATACTTATATACCCAGACCCGGAAGAAATATTTGCAGAGCATGCAAACATTTCTCCCGCAGCGGGAATCGAACCCGCGCCTCTTGCGTCTCAGCCAAGCACTCGCCCGCCTCGCCACAGAGGTTGTCAAATCCCAGATGGATATGGTGATGCAGCTAGTTTAAGCGTTAATAAGTTCAGTATAGTTGAGCAACTTTGGCTAGGAATCCAAGAAGGGTCCTCTAAAATCTTACAAATGATTTTCTAAGTTAAATTGAACCTGAAGGTTGGCCAATTGAAAATTAATGAAAAACTTGTTCGAACAATTATGTATTCTGGTTGAAACGATGCGCGATCCATGAGCTGGTTCTTATTTGGCTCAAAACGAATCAGTAATACCATTCAGCGTGGCAATGCAGCCAACGTCTTGAGCACGCTTTCACCTTCTGATGAAAGACCTTCATTAAGAAAACGATACAGATAAATAATTTATGGTAAGTATATTGTAGTTAAATAAGAAAATAAAGCTTTTTTTCTGTGCACGACTGTACATTGATGTTCATTTTCTTAATCAGTCTTATAAACATTCAGGCATAATAAATTTTAGGCATTTTGGGGTCTAAGGCATTTTGACTTTCAGATGATATGGTATGTTGCTATTTTAATTTTAACATAAAGTCGTAAGTGCAGGTCGGCAATTTGACTTAACGACCTATGTCCCCGGACCGGATCTGGATCTCGTGAGCTATCCATTGCTGACCGTTTGTAGTGTTCTTTAAAATAAATAAAAATAAAATGCGTTTAATGCCGACCATGGATCCATATTATGTTAGTAGTAACTTACAACCTAAATCAGTAAACCTAAAACTACTTAAAAATAAAATCTACAAATAACATTAAGTACCTACCTATTGAGATACTTAGGCGTGTGATAGGTCGAAGCACTGCCAGCCAATGTCTCATGTAGGCCGAGCTCAGATCCTCAACAACAACGGTTAGAAGGCTGTTGGACGTTGGTACCGCTGTTTCCTCATGGTCATACTAGTTTGTCATACCAGTATGACTACGAGGATTTACATGTCCTCGTAGTCATACTATAACTTCATCCTATTAGTAAAATGCTGTTACTTCCTCCTGTATACATATAAATATTTTATTCCATATAAATACTTTTTTGCGCGTACTCATTATGAATGTGACAGAATAGACACGAGGAAGTAAATAAATGATTTTACGACATAGAATAAACAAATAATGTGTAATAATGTCTATAAAAAAGGGCAAAAGAACTTAAATTGAATTCCAAAGTTGAAAAAAAAAATTGTTGGGCTATGTACGGCGTTGCCTTTGTTGCCTGAAGTACATATTGATGATGGGATAGCGTACATAAAGAACAACTGTCCTGAGACACGGAAAATAACAAAGTTCCTGAATTATATGGACAAGACCACGGCCACAAGGCCACAATACTTTAATCTACCTACATTAAGTTGACTACTTTGTATCAGTCTGACAAAGAATTTGGTTATCCATCAATAACATTTGTAAATACTGTTATGTACCTAGGTAAGGCGATCAAATCTCTAACTCCGATCAAATTTGGTCGAAGATGTATCTCATTTTTGAAATAAAGAATAAAGAATAGAAAAGACCTGGTTTAACACACATGCTAGGAGACAGTGGTCTGTATAATATGGTGAACGCCATAGGACCAATAATGTGGTAGAAAGTTGGCACCCCAACTTAATAAAGAAGTCAAAGAGCGATCTCCAGTATCAATTCTGCGTTTACTTAACGTTTTAAATGAAAAAGAAAACGAAATAAGCGGAGAGGCTAAAAAAAGACCCCAGGAGTACATTGATCGCGATGATTTCATAAAGAATTGTGAAATGGAGCTCATACACGAAGAAATTTGTATTGTTTTTTTTTTCAACATTGCACACATGACATATCTAATAGCAAACCATGTCATAATAGTGCATAAACGATGAAAGATACAAAACCAATATTGTTACCAAGGCTTTGAATTGGAGGCTACTAAAAATAAAAATAAAATACTTTCTTTTTAGTCGCTACTGCACTCTTGACAGAGTGGTCGTGGTCGTCAAGTAGTGGCTAGCTTCACAATTTTTGCGCCATTCGTCTCTAATGGTGGCCTTTCTAGAGCATTCGTGTAGTGGACCATTCAACGCTGCCTTGACTTGGTCCGTCCATCTCATTGGAGATCTTCCTCGGGCTACTTAGTACCCATTATACACTTTGAAAATATATTATTAACTACTAACATACACGTGGAAGAAGATCATTATTTTATTGGTATTTAAACCGGATTGAAGGAAAATGAATTCACAAAAAGTAAAAATAATTTAACTAATCACAATCTAAAATAAACGAATCTGAAACCATAAAAAATACAGGAAAACTGATTTATTATCTGCAGCCCCCGGCTTTCTGTGTTGTGGGGGTTAGTTCTCTTTCGTATTTGGTCAAAAATTATGTTTTGGTTATTTTATTATCAGAATCGGGAGCTATAAGATATGGATTGATGATAGAACAAAATAATATACTACGACTTTGCAGAACACATCATTATCAACAAAAAGTGCCGTGACAGCATATGTCTAGCTATTATAGTTATGTCACAAACACTAATATTGATTTGATTTCATTGTTTGTATATTACAAATCCGTAAGTTTGTGAGGATGTTTGGATGTTTGTGCCTCAATCACGTCTAAACGGCTAAACGGATTTGAATGAAACTTGGAATATACATAGTACATGGTGCTGGATTCGTTACGGGGCAGTGGTTCAACTGCTCTGTCCAATTAGTTGGACTACAGGCCTTTACTAGGGGCCGTGGTTCAACTATCTTTGCAGTTGGACCACGACACCATAATAGAGTTCCCAGGTACAATTAAAACAATTTCAAACAATACAACTGCAAATGTAACCACAGCACCTTTTTAATTAAATAATTAGTTTTACAACGTTTTTGATACAGAACTTAATGTAATGTCCTTTAACCAGAGTAATGTACGAGTAGGTCTATACGTAAATGTAGACGAGTGAGAGTGGCTCAAATAATATGATCTAAAGATCGAAAAAAAATATGATAAAAAAAGATTTTGCCAATTTTCCACATTTGGTAAGCGTGTTTAAGGAGAGACATCGAACCAATAACGTTTTAGAAGGTTCGCATGTAAAACTAAGTAGATGCATAAATGCAAAAAATAAAACCTTACTGCGACTTTTGAATGTTTTAGAGAAGTTCTCAACATTATCAATATGTGACCAGAGAAGACGTAATAGGCGTAAGATTTAAATCGAGAACGACGACTATATAAGAGAAATACAACTTCAAATGATCACAGGTGAAATAACTATAGGCCATGCTTTAGAAAAATTACGGTGATATATTATTATTACCTAAAAACATATTTTGTTGTTCCAGTTTTATTTTGTTATTTTTTTAAGAGAAAAGGATATTACTTTAAGTTCTGTATTAAAAACGTTGTTAAACTAATTATATAATTAAAAAGGTGCTGTGGTTACAATAATTGCAGTTGTATTATTTGAAATTGTTTTAATTGGACCTGGGAACTCTACTATGGTGCTGTGGTCCAACTGCAAAGATAGTTGGACCAGTAAAGGCCTGTAGTCCAACTAATTGGACAGAGCAGTTGGACCACTGCCCCGTAACGGCTGGATTAACATATAGGCTGTCTTTCATCCGGGTACCACGCGAGCGAAGCTGCGGAAGGCAGCTAGTATATAATAAGGCCATTTAACATCTATAGTATATGATTTATACCACACAATGTTACCTTCACAAACGAGACGCTGTAGTGCCCGGAACGAATTAAGATAGAGTAGGCTTGCCCAGTAGCACCTATTCCATACTCTCAGCTTAGTCAGCCTTGTCCATAGGAAAGACACGATCAATACGTGCGGAACCGATTAAGCCGCGGGTTTCCTTTACCGTTTGTGAGTAATGGTATACCGCACATACATTTTACGCACAGAATAATCCATTGGTACACGACGGAATTTTAACCCACCATCATAGGATCGGAATGTGGGGTCACTACCAACTAGACCGCCAGTTCTCTATATGTACCTATATGTAAATTTGTAGTATATAGTACTATAATATCACCCCATAGAGATGAGCAATAGGATATAACTTTTATAATACCGTAAGGTATATACGACCACTAGACAGACAGCACGGTAAACTGACTCGATATATATGCCATAATGAATATAGGAGATCATTTTAAGTAATTTAGATACTAACTTGTCACCGTGCTCTAAGGAGGATATTCTATAAATACATATTCTATACAGGTATATAAACACTTACCTATAAGAATGTAAGGGTTTTATTTGTAGAATATGTATCGTGTATTACACGTTACCTAGTGCATGATAAGTACGTTTCTAAATCATACGTTTAGTTTAAAATCAAAGTTAGCACGAATATTACAACTTTACGCTATCATTTTCATTATGTCCTGACACTAATAATGTTGCCTTCCGCTTAAGGCTTAGAACATTTAATACCATTGTAAAAGTTTATTTTCGCTGCCAGGTTAAGACACTCTTAGCAGAAGTAAATCCTACTTTAATATAATTAAAGAACTGAGCTAGGATAAAAATGAAATGATACCTACTTTTGTCCGCTGTTTCCTCATGGTCATACTAGGTTATCATACCAGTATGACTTAAGTGTCTGGTATCATTCATTCATTCATTCATTCATTCATCATCATCTTCCTGCCATTATCCCACTCTATGTGGGGTCGGCACAGCATGATCCTTGGATCATGCTGTAAGAGTTTTGGCTAAGGTGTTTTATGACCGGCCGCCTGCCTGACGTCAACCCTCCTTGGGAATACGAAAAGGAATGTCGTAACAAATGAAAGTAATATAGCAATGGAACCTCAAAATGGCGTTGAGGACATAATGTGCACCCAGTTGGATAAAGACACAGTGATAGTGAACCACGCAACGCAAAGGCGGTAAAGAACTCAGCGAGCTGTAGCTTCACTGATTCAGATAAACGTTTTGGTCAGCACTCATATATCAAGTCGATGACGCTTTCACAATGTGCGCGCCCTCTTTTTCTGTATAAGAGCGATAAAGATACCAACTGGAGTGTGCCTCGTTCAATTTTAACTGAAAAAGAAAAAGATTTCCGCCGTGAGTTTGGTATCCCGCCATTTATCGTGACACGTTTTTACAATAACTTAAGTAATCGATTTAGTATTGCTAAGGAAAGACAGTTTAATTAATAACAATTATTATTTGTGGATTTGATGTTGCTACAAAAGACTGCCAGTAGTTCCTTGAACTGATTGACCATGAAAATAAACTGATGATTTGAAAATTAATTGTTGCGTGTTTGAACCCGATCGTGCACCGATGTATTTCGAGTTTGAAAAAATATGTTTGCTTTACCCAGTAACTCCCATTTGTTCTATAGGACGCTGTTACGTCATAGAACTGTTAAAATTTTTTCATCCCTGTAGTTCAATTGTAAAACTATTAAAACGAAAACTAACCCATTTGTTCTATAGAACTAATAATATCTGGTAACTTCCATTAGTTCTATAGAACTGTTGGCCCATGGAACTGTTAATACTTTTTTTGTCCTTGTAGATCAATATAAAAGTCAGTATAACAATTTAGAAAAAAAACCATCCAAACAGTTCGACTATCGAACTACTGGTAGGACTGGATGGAATAAAGCTGAAGTTTTCGGAAGTAGTCTTGTAACACCCTGTATATCATGTTGATAGAAGAGAAGATGCAGCATTTTATAAAGTTCAAGCATTAAATATATTGAACTCGAAAAAAGCCAAACGTGCCCGTTCAAAAAATAATATGAACAGAGACCGCTTCATACTCGACTCGCAACTACAAATTTATTGTAGGAGATATAGCAGTTGAGGTTTTTATGAAAAAATGCTGTTTTTAATTAATAATAAATGAGTTGAAAAATGCCAATACTGTGTTTTTCTACGAATAGTTTTTATCTATAGGCTGGCTGCATTGGATTTGAGACCACAAAGGTCGATTTATGCTACCCCTATTTAGGTCCGTGCTGGGCCCGCCTGGAGCCCGGTCAGATATTGATTGTATACATTTTTTTAAAGTAGTTTATGCTTGATCGGGCCCCGGCCGTACCTATCATGGAGGCTCAGTATAGCATGCATAACTTCATACATACGTACACAATAAATATCTGACAGGGCTCGACACGGTGTGTAACATGAATCAACATGGAAGTTACTGCATTTAGGTAATTAGGAGTAACAGTTCTATAGAACTAATGGAAGTTACCAGATATTATCACTACATAGTATAAAACAAAGTCGCTTCCCGCTGTCTGTCCCTATGTATGCTTAGATCTTTAAAACTACGCAACGGATTTTGACTCTGTTTTTTTAGAGTTATTCAAGAGGAAGGTTTATTATGTAACCCTACGAGATAGATCAAAATAATGTACATACTACAGTGTTGTACACCTTAAAAAGGTCGACAAAAAAGTCCGCGATAAAAATTCTATGACGTAACAGTCCTATAGAACAAAATGTGGAAGTTACTGGCTTTAACAATACTCTCAAACAGCGAAGGAAAACATCGTGAGGAAACCCGCGGCTAATTCAGCTCCACACGTATTGACATGTCTTTACTGTGGAAAAGACCAACTAAGCTTTGAGGATGGTACCTAAAGGTGCTGGGTAAACCTACTCCAATTCGTTCCGGGCACTACAGCGTGAAAGTTGCCTCCTGGCGCTGTATAAATCACCTGGCAAAGTCTTCGCTTTTTTATATTAAATACATAATTATGTTTTTTTGTCAACAGGTGCAATTTTCGACCAAAATACTGAAGAAATTCAAACTGTCTTCAAATATGCCATGACCATGCACAATCAGAATATAACCGGTCGCAGGTTCGATCTTCAAGCGTACGTCGACGTCATCAACACGGCTGATGCTTTTAAGCTCTCGCGACTCAGTGAGTTTTTAATCGATTAATTTTATACTTATAAAACGTTTTAATTAGCCGGATGACGGCTTAGCTAAAATGAATTGCCAGACTAGATCACCAGATTAGACTGCTATTTACTATAAATCATCTTTCTTCTGGTGATTTAGCTTTTGAGAGTATCAATCCATCCAAAGGTGGGCGTTAAAAGTCTGCGACAAGACATTTCGCCTTTTATCAGGTTTTATTTCGTTTCTTAAGAGAAAAAAATAAGATAAGGATACACCCCATATTTCGTTTCTCTTGGTAAATGAGAACAATACGAAACCGGAGCGAAAATTTAAAAAGTAAAAACAAAAGCAAATTGCCCGTGAAAGCGGATGAACGCGAACCGCAGACAACCGCGCCTATTCGCTTTAATGACGAGTACCAGGATAGCGCTTACAAGAATCGAGCAATCATGGATCTGGAATATACCACACTTTTCATAGTTAGTAATAGTAATATCAATTAGTAAACAATCTATACATAAAAATACACAAATCTAGGATTTTTTAAATGAACCGGGATAAACATCTCCGCTGTCAAATTTATTAAAGACATTAAAAAAAGGCATTTGAATAAAAAAACTATGATTACACAGAATTACAACCGATTCATTTATGCTATGCAACTTGAATTGCAGGGCGACAACATTTGAAAAGTCTGATTTTTTTTCATTCGAATGCACCCATTCGACCAAATTTTTATAATAAATATCGTCTCTAAAATTATTTAGTTTAAGTTTTTTATCACACCGAATTAGCTGGCTGATTTGATTTTTTTTTCCATTTGGATTGTTGCCGTTTGAATTTTTCGATCCTAAATTTATAATATTGCTTAATTTTATTGAGCGTTAGTTAAGGCTTCTGTCAGTGAGTTTGTAGTCGTTTTCGAGATAAAGGAGGTATCTCTGTCCCACCCCACCTCCAGCTTTCTTTTCGGGTTAAGTGCCCCCAACATAAACTGAACTTCGTAATCCTATCGCACAGAGCCGGGGGCATTTTAAATTTCGTTAAGAAAGCTCAACTCAAGGTATCGCTTTTATTTAGAGCTCTAGCGAGGGTAAATAGCTTAAACTTGATTTTAGCGTAAAATCTTGTTGATGAACCGTGGTATAAAATAAAAACAATTGGTAATTTATTACAAAATAAATAGGACTCACAGAAAATCAATATGTTACAAGATTAAAATAAAATCAAGACAGGAACCGCGGGTTTTTAAGATGTAAAATCATTTTAATTTTTCTTAAACTACACACTTTTAAGTGGTTTGATCAAGCTTTCTAAAGTTAGGCTAGGAACTATGCTCAGAATAGCATAGCCTGTGCCAATGTGATTGCACCCTAATACAATTACCTTAAAAGCCTGTCAGAGGAGCCAAATTTAATGAAATTGGAAATAAAGTGGAATTGTTATTTAATCCACCTAGCGAAAGTTTTTCAGGGCGCCACTAAGATATACATATATGCATACTATCACGCCCATATCACTGCCCACCATGGTGTGGGCAGAGCCACAAGTTAACATAAGAAAACATGCAGCCACTTCTGATTTAAAGTACCAGGATGGATATGGTAAACCATGGTGCCAGGTGATCAGCCTATCATCCACATAAGTAATTATTACATTAAGTTTCATGAGAGTGAATTAAGCGAAAGAAGTGTGTCAGGATCGTAGCAAACGGAGATTCGTGACCTCTGCCTACCCCTATGGGATACTGGCGTGATATTATGTATGTAAGTTTTATGTTTTAGCCGAAAAAGTATCTAAGATCATTAGATA
This sequence comes from Scotopteryx bipunctaria, assembly GCA_949320045.1. Taxonomy (NCBI): domain Eukaryota; kingdom Metazoa; phylum Arthropoda; class Insecta; order Lepidoptera; family Geometridae; genus Scotopteryx; species Scotopteryx bipunctaria. The sequence continues at coordinate 11,014,604 of OX439440.1, forward strand.
CATTTGACCATACTTTTCTAAGTATGTACCTACACAAATATGACGAAATGCCATTGTCAATACTGATGTGTCTAGTATCAGTGAAACCGCAAACTTGGTGAGGGTGAGACCACAACCGGGCGTGGGTGTATATAATGTAAGATGTTCTGTCGCTCTTGTTGTGTTAGCGATTGGAACCCTACATATTAATTTCTGTTGTACAGTTTGCAACCAGTTTGCGAGAGGAGTGTTCGCCATGCTTGGAGCCGTAACTCCAGAATCTTTTGACACTCTTCATTCCTATACCAACACTTTTCAAATGCCGTTTGTAACACCATGGTTTCCTGAAAAAGTAAGTCATTTAGATGTCTATACAAGTATTAAACATATTTTACGATAGTGGTTTTTGTGAAAAAAAAAATGTTTTTTATAAACGGTCCGTGTTTGATGGTACATGCGAAAGGAGGCCTGTGCCCAGCAGTGGGTAAACACAGGATGTCGGTGATAATGATGAGGAGTGGAAAAAAACTTATAAAACAACTTTAGTACGGAACTCCAATTATGCGAGCCTGACTCGTTTTGAACAAATAAGAAAACTGTTAATTTGAACTTCTTTAGCTATGTACCTCGGATAATTTGATTAAAGAGCCATTTCCACCCACGAATTAGTTTCAAGCTAGAGCAAAACTTACCTCGTTCATTAACTCGAGAGTAAGTTTGACTAACCATCCGCATGCTGAGGTTAACCATTAATAAAGTTTTTTTGTAGTTCGTATACTTTGTGGCAAATTATAACCTACATAAAGACTGTTTACTACATAAGGACATTTATTGGGAATGTGAGTTGGATTAGATGTGAACTAGATCTGCAACAGATTTTTAATTATAGGTAATACCACCATCATCAGGGTTGATTGACTACGCGGTCAGTATGAGACCGGATTACCACAGGGCAATCGCGGACACAATCATCCACTATGGCTGGACGGAAATCATATACATGTACGATTCGCATGATGGTAAGTATTGACGCTTTCAGCCACTTTGGTAACTAATTGGTTCGTAACCAGCTACGTAAAAACTATTTTCTTTACTGTTTTATTTATAATCAATCTATAATATAAAAATGAATCGCAAAATGTGTTGGTAAGCGCATAACTCAACAACGCCTGGACCAATTTGGCCAAATCTTTTTTTTAAATGTTCGTTGAAGTTCAAGGATGGTTTTTACGGCGAGAAAAATTAGAATTATTGCTGGAAAACCCCTAAAAATAGCCCTTTTCTTTTTCCCATACAAATGACGAATGAACAGGACGAAGTCTGTCGGGTCAGCTAGTTACTAATAAATACCTATTTTCCGTTTTCGTTATATTTTATAACCGGTTGAGAAAAATACTTTTTGCTCTCTGTTATGTAACCAGTGACTAAAATAAATAAAGTGAAAATATTAAAAGTGGTTTGTACAAAGCTAGAAATAAACAATAGCAAGTTCCCAAATTACATAGTAAACTACCAAAAGACGTGAAAGTACCCGAGAAGTTTAATAAAGTCCTCTTAGCGGACTTCAACGACGAGATAAGAATTCTTATATTCTGCTTGCCTGACATTGAAGGTATTTTGAACAAAATTGACATATATTTGCTGGATGGAACTTTTAAAGCTAGTCCACCGCCCTTCAAGCGGATATATAGTATTCATGGATACAATACGGATACGAAAAATGTATGTCTCTTGTTTTTTGCCTTCCTCCAAAATAAGAAACTAAAAACTTATGAATTACTATTTGATATAGTCAAATCACGATATCCAACATGGAGTCCATCCAAGATGTTACTTGATTGCGAGAAACCAGCAATCAATGCTATTCGTAAAGAATTTCCAAATACCACAGTAAAAGGTTGTTTCTATCATTTATGTCGTAGCTTATTCAAAAAAAGCCAAAAAGTTAAGTCAAGTCGAGAGTGCAGAGGCGGCATGTTGCCCGATGTGCGGGTCTAGCTTGTTTGCCCTTTAAATATATTACTTCCGGTTACCAATACATCATGAAAAATTCGCCAAAAACTGAACCAGTAAAGAAATTGAATTCTTATTTCGATTGTTTTTGGTTACACGACATTATGTTGTCATGAAGATGAAATACGTAATACAAATTATGTAGAAGGTTGGCATTCTCGATTAAACCGGTATGTAGGTTTTAAAATTCCATCTATCGCCAAAGTGCTTGACATTTTAGAAAAATAAATTAAGATAAAAAAAGGCTCAAACCCGAAAACAGAGCTTTGTAAATAGTTATCTGTAAGATTAAATGAAACAATTAAAAACTAGATCACTGTCACACTGAATAGAGACGAGTGGAAAGAAGGAATGGACGCCTTTGCCCTGCAGTGGGACGTAACGGGCTCTTAATAATAATAATAATAAATTATTATTAGGTTTTTCTTTAGCGGATGCAAAAAACCACGAAACAACAAATTCAGCTAATATCTTTGGATAACAATCTTAAGCTTGAGAATTACAGTTTACTATTCCCTTTATCTTTTTGCTTAACAACACAAAATGGCGATTTTATAAATCGTAAATTGTGGCTCTGCGAGGATTACAACAGAGCTGACTCCTCCGATAGTAAAATGTCGACACGAAAGCGATTGCGGTGGAACGGTGGCTGCGGCTAATAGTCGTTGCAGTCGCTTTAATGGGGTGCCTAAAGCCGATGGAAGGATGCCAATTCTTTTTTAGAAAAACTGCTTTATTATTGAACTCACAAACTTTAAGAGTACTATACTATAGAAACAAATTTCGAAAACACATGTCAAATGCACAAAAAGCCTTTGAGGACTTTAAATCCGTTCAGCACACTGGCCCGAAAGAACCAGTGACACAACTGGTAGTCATAGTATTAAAGTAAGAAACATATGTCAAGTGCACGAAAGGAACCTTTGAGCGCTTTCAATTTTTGCAACACTTTGGTTTAAAAGAACTTGTGACACGACTAGTAGTAGTAGGTAGGGGTGGTGGTGAAAACAAAGATTATATTATATTATATGCTTTTGATTTCGTTAAAACGTCTACAAACGACTAGCCGCTTTTACTGTGAGCAATTTCAAATTTATTTCATATACCTACTAAATATTTAGCAAACTAGTATAAAACATATAATTTGCTACGAAATGACTTACCTATAAAATAACTCTTGATAATGTTTGAATTTTATTATCTCCATTGCACTAACCTTACGTTTGCGCGTTGAACTATGATATAAACAGTAAAATTATTATTTTAGGAAATATTTACTAGTTTCAAAGGTAAAATTCATATTATAAATAATTATATTAGTATAACCTTGAACGTGGGAATGCAGCTCTTGGAACCTTGCTGAATGACCAAATTTTTTTAGTTTAATTGAATTTAACTATATTTTTATTATTAATTTGTTGTAAACAATCTGTTTAACTAAATAAAAAAATGTTTCTAGCCTTTAAGTTAAATAAAGTGGGTTTGTATCAATAATTTTCATAGCCGTTGGTTCAAAATATTTATCTATCTTAGCAAACATGGTTCTGAAAACCGTAGGAAATCTATATTTTTTTGCACTGTGACTCAATCATAATTTCAAATCTACTTTGGACTTACGTCTACCTATTATTATCTCTAATTCATATGGCTACATGCTACTAATGAAGGCTTCCCTGCACAGAAGTGCACAGTAGAAACTATAAATAAATTGAGGTATCTACTAATAACCTCAGAGGAGCGCATGACCGAGTCGATATCATAATTTTCAATTTTGTTTATCATTTCCCTATCGGCATGGATGTCCCAGACAGGTCAATGTGTATCTCATATTTTATATTCGCATAATGTACGTACTTATTTGAATGAATCTTTATAATATAAGATTAGATGTTTCTTGCGACTTATTGATTTTAATCTTTAAGTATCCTATGCCTTTTTAGTAGAATGCAATCAATAAAGGAGCTGGTAACCTCTTTTATTAAAATCGTTTAGCGGTTTAGGCCTGAAAATGTAATAGAGTTACTTTCGCATTTTTAATAAGAGTAGGGATTAGGCGATGGCTATAATGAAAGAAAACGCAAATAACGACACCATTGCGTTGTATAAATCACGAATATAATGACCATTTACCAGAAACTGCATTCTACGTAGTTGGACGATTAAAAATAGTCTAAATATTATAAGAGTCAGTTGGTTCTTCGTAAACAAGAACCAAAGTAGCTCTTTCTTCCCTAGGGACTAATAGTGTTTTCAATTTAGCATATGGATATTGTTAATAAAATGTTCCAATCACAAAAGAGATCGATTACGAACATTATACGATCAAGTAACTGGCTTTATGATAAAATAACACACGCGCGCGTACAAAATTAAAAATAAATAAACGTAGGTGCCTATAATAAGTAAGTTGCACTTATGCTATGAAGTTGCAATTACTTATTGTCTCATAGAGAATAATTAAAGTTTCCTGTCCACCTCGAGAGCGACACTATTTTAAATTTGAGAATCCTTCGCTCCGCTCCGGATTCAAAGGAACACTTTCGCCTTTAAAACAGTTGTTGGCTCCCTAGTTAAATAATTAACTATTTAATATTCCTCTAAATAAAGCAGTAGGTACATATTATGTTACCGGCAATCTGTAAGATCAGGTATTCTATAAAATACCTAGGCAATGTATAGAATATCTAAAACGTTTAGGTAATGTATTGAATTGAAGAAGTTAGTTAAACGAGAGACAACTAACTCTTCAAAAGCATTTTGTACTGTCTCTCACGTATTGAATTTTCTTTTTGCCAAGAGGTTGTGCAAATTCTAGAAAAAGCAGATGTCTGGGCTCAAGATCTAGTGAGTATGGTGAGTGACGGAGAGCTTCCAAACGGAGCTTTGACGGCTAAACCGGAGCGTGTATATTGCTCAACAGTGCAGGTCAATCTTACTACTTAGCTGCTGAAGCGCTCATGGCATAGCTTGCTTAGACGTTCTTGATTGATCGTTGAAGTTAAACAACGCTGTGCGCGGTCACAATTGGGATGGGTTCGTAATGCAAGTGGTATTACGAACTGAGTGCTTCCGTGCTTCGTAGGGAATGTTAAATTGTCGGTCCCGGCTTTAAAGTTGTTCAACCATGACGGAGGCTCTCAGGTGGCCTAAAAACTCCTTCACAAGAGTTAGCCACTAGCTCACACGAACATACATACATACACTACTTAGCTAAGTATATGTACTGGCAAACCTGTCTACACCCTAGCATAATGGCCTGCTCGAGCAATAGTCGTTGCGAGTTAAGTATAGGGAAAATATTGGTAGTGGTACTATATAGGTATGAGTATGTGCATCGCCACTAACGTAGGAAAGTAGGAATTAAAAACACTCTCGGTCACATGGTCCAAACAAAAACAATGTGTGTGGCTTAAAAAATGGTTGGTATACTTTTTAAATTAATTGGGTTTCAGTGTACGAGTTGCATTGCCACTTTGCTCTAGATCTGAGCAGGGTGAATTGGTTTTAAAAGTAAATTGACGCTGCGGTATGCGTTACCCGGCGAAAAGCTATAGTCACGTCTCGGGGTGGCATTATTGAATAAATTGAATTCCATTGCGTCGCGAGAGCGCGTAGCTTCTATAATATCTGCTATCACTATAACTTTTGCAAGTGCCTAGATGTGTAATGAAACTTTTATCGAATTCGTATAACTGATAGACTAAAATACCAATCGAAATGATTTATTATACCAAAACAAGTTGCAATAACCAAGCGATGGAGATGAAACTTAACATCAGGTATGGCTTCTTGGAATTGGTTTATACTTTAGTTGCAAGACTTGACTCAAACTAATAAGTGAAGTTGAAATAAACTTGATTTAAGTTTGATTCGAGCTCGTCTGATGTAAATAATCAGGAAAATAACAAAAAGTACCCGAGTATGGGCTTATAAAATCAAGAAGGTTACATAAAACACAAATTGGAAAAAATATTATGGGCATAAGCTAAGTACGACTATTTTATTGGACAAGACAGATTCGGAAATGATTATCTGTCTTATCCTGCGATTGTTTGTAAAAAAAAGTAAATTGCTTTTCTAGGTGGAGTATATTTATACCATTATTATTTCTAAGAAATCGCACAATGACTACAGTCAATATAATTAGGTAGGTACTTTAGTTTATTTGACTCATATACATTGCCATGAGCTTACTGTGCCTAAATACATTAGTCGGCTGGCGATAGCAGAACCTTAAGGGTCACAGTTTCAACGCCATATGGTGTGAACAGTCCGGGTGCGCTAAACTTTCGCCACACTCCCCGCACATTTATCTCTTAATAGTAAAACTGTTTTGATGTCGTCCTTTCAACTTAACAATGAACTGGCTTGCGCTCGAGGTTTAGAGGAGGTCGGCAAGCAACATTATGGCAGTATTATTATTAGCTGCACAATTCTTAACACACTGTAGCTTCATACATTCTATAATGAAGCAGTTTTAATTTTTTACCTCTTCGAAGCACGCGTTGTCCTTTTTTCGTTTCAGTTGTTTTATATGGAGCGTTTAATTCGATAAAACGCGTGCGGACTCGAATTGGTTTAGGGGAGCTGGGGATTGCAGCCTACGAATATTACATATACGTATACAGTACATTGTGTTTCAAGCGACGCCATAATATTATTATACGCTTTGTATTCTTTGTACACTGTGTGGTGGTGATTTTTACAAAAAGTGTAACAATTTTTTACCCGCTCAAACAAAGCATATTAAAAAATCTATACAAGTCGTGATATACAATAGTTTGTTGACAACCACTGTCATAATTATTTGATTATATTGATTTTATGGTGGCCTGACTAGGTTTATAATTTGTAATTATGAATAGATATTATAAAGGTGAAAAGGATTGATAGATCTCGATTAATTTAGCCGCACATTATAAAACATGTCAGAATTTTAATGAAAGTGTGCAATTTAATTTTTAATACGGTTAGATGCTCGAAATCCACTTTCTACGAAACTTGCTATGATTGCATTTTTATTTCTGCAGCATAAACAGCAGCGAAAATCCAACCGAATACGCAATGTTCCGAACAATAAAATTACACTCGTAATTTATCCATTATCGACAATATCTGATTTCGTCTGATTCATTTTACCATTTACAAACATATTCGGTCGTTTTTTTGAATTTCATAATAATGTATATTATCGACAGGCTTACTGAGGCTTCAGCAGCTTTACCAGTCCATACAGCCAGGAAAAACATTATTCAAAGTTTCACTGGTGAAGCGGATAATCAACGCCTCTGACGCCATAGAATTTTTGTTGGCATTGGAAAAGTTTGATCGTTGGGGAGACAAGCGAATAGTCCTTGATTGCAATACCAAAAACGCCAAAAGCATATTGGTGGAGCATGTACGAAAAGTGCAATTGGGACGGAGGACATATCACTATATGCTCAGCGGCCTCGTGAGTATTCAAAGCTATTGGCAATATGAGCCGTGGATCAACACGAGTTATACTTGCTTCGGGTTCTTTTTTGTTGTGATTCGTGGCTCTGTACATGTGATTTCATACCAGTAAACGTACGCTTTAAAGCTTTTAATTGATACCTACAATGGTAACGTATTCGTATTTATGTTATTTTTTTGTTTGAAGTTATAACTAAGGCCTTTACCATCTATATAAGATGATTTATACAGCGTCAGGGGGCAACTTTTCCATACACTAACAGGAGGCTGCAGTGCTCGGGACGAATTAGGAGTAGGCTTACCCAGTGCCTATATCATCCTCTCAGCTTAGTCGGCCTTTTCCGCAGAAAAGACACGGTCAATTCGTGCGGAGCCGACTAAGCCGCGGGCTTCCTTACGATGTTTTCCTTCACTGGTAAAGGAAGTTGATGATATAGTTATGAATTTATTTAGCTCTTCTTGACAAAATGCGCGTCACGTTAACAGGTTATGGATGACCATTGGGAGAATGAGGTAATGGAGTTTGGAGCAGTCAATATAACGGGGTTTCGCATCGTTGACCTCTCCCGTAAGATTGTACGCGATTTCATGGATGGTTTGAAGCGAATGGACTCAAGATTCAAAGGGAGCATATCGGTAAGTGAATTAATTATTTACATTGCTACGATAGAAGTCTTCAATATTATGAGCCGATGAATAGATCTCAAAAGGACTTTGAATAGACGCATCATACGTCAACATCATTTTTTTTAAATGGTGTTATTCGAAGAGTTCCTTCATAACAATTAACAGGGATAGGGATAACAGAGATTGTTAGCGACAGACAAATTTGTTTTCGACCTCTTTAGGTAGCTAGTTATAAAAAAAAAAAAAATCGGAAAAATGTGGTTATAACAACAGAGAAGCAACAAGACTCATTTATAGTTCAAGATTACAAGTTCTAGATTCAACAGGGACTGTGTCCATGTAACAATCGCAAAGCGCGACAAAGTGAAAGTATTATTATGTTATTTCTGTCAAAAACTAACGATGGCTAAACGATCACTGTCAAAGCATATAAATATAAAATAATACTTTATAAATACACCTAAAGTCACATATTTTTTTCTTCTATAGTCCTTAATCGGTATGTCTTATTCTCTTTCACCTACCTTTTTGTAGGTCACGTTCAGCGATAATTAGCTTATATTTTTTATTATGGATATCACATACAATACAGGCAGGTAATTTAATACCTCTTTTAATGGCAGGCAAAAACTGCTCTCATGTATGACGGAGTTCAAGTACTGGTAGATGCTCTTGGTAGACTCTGGAGAAAAAAACCAGATGCCTTCAGGAATGCATTGCGAAGAGCCGCTGGATTGGCAAACTCCACAAAAGTAATCGACTGTAATCCTGGAAAGAGCTGGGTGGTGCCATTCGAACACGGTGACAAAATTTCACGACTTATCAAAAAGGTATTAGTAAAAAAACAAAGAATTGTTTAATTTTGTTGCTATTTGACGAAACACCATTGAACCCTAAAATTCGTTGGTTCAGCAATATATTTTTGTTTTGACAAGATTTGTTAATGGAAAACCAACGCAATAGTTTCAAAGTAATATCGATGTTCATGTGGCGCCCCGTGTCGTCTTGGGGCTTCTATTAATTCATAAATGTAACAAGTTTGCCCCTCGTCTATGATATGACCTCTTATGTTTTAGACGGATATTGAAGGTCTCACTGGCAATATTTCATTCAACGAAGAGGGACATCGTCGTAATTTTACCTTACATGTTGTGGAAATGACAATACATAGCGCAATGTTGAAGGTATGTTTACTGAAATCCTGAATCAATATGTTTTGTTTTAAAGAGTTGACTGTCATTCATAATAATTACCATTTACCAACTAAATGTTTACTTTTAGATCGGAACATGGAACGATAAAGATGGCTTACAGCTTGTCAAACCAAAAAATATCACGTCCGCCGCTCCTTTTGATACGAATAAAACTTATATAGTAACAACTCTTCTTCACGAACCATACATGATGGAAAAATCTACTGAATATGGCCAGAAAGAAAAAGACGAGCGATATTATGGATTCTGCAAGGACCTTACAGATTTAATTGCAAACAAGCTTGGAATCAAATGTAAGACTTTTTATAAAAAATATATTTTTTTTACTTGATTTGACTATAATTTCGGAAATCTGATTTTTTGTCTTAGATGAAATAAGGATTGCTAAAGACGCAAGTTTTGCCGGAGAGAGCAAACCTGAAAGCTGGTCCAGTATTGTCAATGAGCTTGCTAAAAAGGTAAGTTCCACAATTGTAATTTTTTGAGAAAATAATGTTTTTATCAGTAAAGAAATGTTTATTAGTAAACAAAAACATTAGAAAAGAATATTAAAAAATTACTATAAGCGTGGCGGCTTAAGAGTTACGGTTACTTTAAAAAATGAATATGAAGTTTGGCATTAATGTCTTTTGAAGATAACGCTACGCAAAGCTCCGATACCTTAAGACTTGACCCCCTAATCTCAAACGCATCTCAAAGTGGAGCACGTCTCAAATGACGATTTTTTTTTGGTTGATTTTCATCAAAAACTGTCAAAGTATTCGGGGGTTAGTCAACGCCTCTCACGATGCGGAGATTTTTTAACAGTGTGTTTTTGAAACCTGTGTCTAGAACTTTTAAACATAGTATTAGGTGTCTTGGATAACGTTTCGTACGAATGGCCTACTTAATTCTATCAGGCCAACAAAGTTTGCTTTTCTTCTGTGGACTGTAGTTATAATGGACGAATTTTGCTTTGATGAACCCTGCATAAAAATTAACGACAAATCTAATACAAAGTGATACACATTTTGTTTTTCAGGAAGCAGATATAGCGGTAGCTCCTTTGGCTGTTACAGCTGAAAGGGAACGACTGGTAGACTTCACAGATCCATTTATATCTTTAGTCAGCCCAGTCAAGCAAACTCGTAATGCTAAAAAGATTGCGGACACATTCGGCTTTCTTAAACCACTCTCAAAAGAAATTTGGGTAAGAAAGATCATTATTTTTTATTTCTTTATCTTTTGTCGTACGATAAAAAGAGCTGTATTGGTTTTTGTGAGAACATATTATATAATAACCTCGAAGAAGGTCCCTGGAGTCGAAATAAGCTACTTAGATACGTTTCGTTACATCACCATTATACGAAAACTCCTCTTTTGTTTAACCACCCAAAAACCTCTTATGATGAGATTAACTGCAAACTTTTACTTGTTTTATTTTTACAAAACTAAAACCTGAAATTTAATCTACCCAAGACTTTTTCTCTATAATAAAAGTTGAAATATTTCATTCGGATCAGTTTAACGTTCTTAATAATTAAAGAATACTCTATTTTTATCCTCTATTTAACAAATAACTGAGAGGCAGCAAAGAAAGAAACTCACTCAAGTGCGAGACGAGTTTGCACACGAAGGGTTCCGTACCATCGTACAAGAATCGTCTGATAATGCAATACTCGCAGTAGGGTTGTAGGTGTTTTTTAAATAAGTACATTGTTTAATATTTGTTCTAATCTGTATCCCTAATACTGATTTTGTTTTACAGTTATGTATAATATTCAGCTTTTTTGCTGTGAGCATAGTTCTTTTCCTCGTATCAAGGTTTTCTCCGAACGAATGGCGCTCAGTTTCTATATCCGATACACAATTGGATCATCCAATAACCAGCACAAACGAGGTATGTTTTGATATTTCTACCTTTCTTGTAAATAGCTCCGATATCAATGTGGATTTTTATCATCATTTAGTTGTTGTTTTATTATCATGTATCATGTGTGTCAAAAACAAATGTTTTAGAAATAGTTTTGTTGTTAGTAGACTTATTTATTTTATATTGAACTGGTCAAACACGTAATAAGGTAATAGTTTATTGGAGGTTCAAAGTTCTAATTCTAATTAATGGTTGGGGAACAAAGACCTGGTCTGACGTCCCGCTGTGCGGTGTATTGTGCATTATCCGCCTGCTAACCCTGCTAAGCTTATAATTGGGGGTTATTTATATTTTCATTTCAGATAATTCTACATAACGAGTTCAGCATTTGGAACTCATTTTGGTTTTCGCTCGGGTCATTTATGCAGCAAGGAAGCGACGTCGTCCCAAGGTTAGTTCCAATATTTAATAATACATATTAAAAATAAATAATATTCAAGTAGGTATTTTATTATAATACAGTGGAATAATGCCGATGTATTTTGGATTAAATTCTTCTTTGTTAAATCGTGTGTGCTTTTTGTATCTCTCCTACAACGTAAAAGTAAAACCGTAGGAAGAGGATAAGGGTGAGGATAATCACCTTGTTATACACGCCGCGCCGACAAAAGATACATTCCATAACAAAATTTATCGGCTCTTAAACATTTTGTGACAAGATAAATAATACTGCCAGTCTTTGTTTCATCTTATGAAAATGTATTGTTAATAATATTGCTCGACTCGATTCTTAAAATACATTTTATTTAAGGTCATTATCTGGAAGGATTGTGGGGACAGTGTGGTGGTTCTTTGCGCTTATTCTTGTATGTTCGTACACGGCAAATCTTGCTGCTTACCTTATCTTGGAGAAAATAGCGGAGCCCAAACATACTGGCCACTACTCGCCAAATATGCCGTATACCGAAGTAAGAACCAACATGATAGTTACAAGATGCAGGTAACACGCTATCTTTGGATAAACCTGCTACAGCGAACTGGATGACTTTTGCTCCATAAATCAAAATAGTCTTTAGATTTACTTAATTAATATGAATTTATAATTCACTTGGAAATTAGATTGTTGGCGGGAATTGGGAGAAACCTTTGCTTAGTAGTGTAATAAAAGTATAAGCAAACAAAGTAATAACTTTTATGTGGATTCAATTATAAAGAACATTGGAAAACATTATTTTCGAATCTTATTTCAGAATTTCCACATTATCACACATCAGGATCCGTTGAGAAATTCAGAGCTTAACGACGATGAGACTCCAATCCACTTCGTAGGAAACTCTGATAACCAGATTAACTGTGCTGCAACGCATCGAGGTTGCCGGTATAAGCACGTCAATTTAGCTATGGCCACGACACAGGGATCACCGCTGAGGTAAAGTGACAAACAAGTTTTAAAAGATCAGTTTATTGTATTTTAACGGTACATAATCTTAACACTATTTTCATTATAAATAATACTTAGATATTTATGATTAAAATGATGGCCGTTTTTTCGTGGTCCTTCTATTTTGTCCTACTAGTAGGACCACGAGGGAGACCAGTTTCTGTTCGTCCTACTATGACCAAGGCCGTCTTTAACCTATTGGAGGCCCTGGGCATGTTAAGATAATGGGGCCCCTATGACTTTTGGCAGGATGCATTGATAACCTAATGAACCATAATCAAGACATTACGACGTATTTTGATTTGTGATACAGACAGTAAATTTAACGAACTTTAATTTTGTGATTCAGAATTCAAATTCAAGTTCTAGATTTTTCCATCTTACGAAAATCCTAGCTTACAAAGACGAGCTTTCAGTATCGAGCTAAATCTCGCCTCTATGTGGTAATTCCCTGGTGAATACGGATAAGTCGTAAATTTACATGACTCCGTCAGTGGGGAAGGCGGTGCTCTACGTTTCGAATTTATAGTACCCATTTTATGGTACACGATTTGCGGACGTGATTTTTGACAAGCTAAAATTTACATTTTATAAGATGCCATTGTACGATTCAAAGCGAAGTGGAGACAGTTCGTATTTTTAACGAATCATTCGATCAAAAACGTGGTGGCCCTAACATATTACGTAATTTGCGAATATAATAATAGTCAAAATGTTATACGAACTTTTTAAATATTTTCAGAGAGAGCATTAATTTCGCAATCGCGTCGCTGAAAAAGGATGGAGTGATAGTGAAACTGTGGCGGAAGTGGATCTTAACAACTAAGACGCCAGACTGTGAAGCACCAAGAGACGAGGTAACTTTTAAGCCCTCTGCTTACTACAAAATATAACGAAACTCTAAAACAAGAGCAGTACCTATCAGAATAGAACCGCATAGTGTTCGATGTTGTTACAACCTTCATACATACATAGGTACATAGAGATCACCGCTTATTCCTCAGAGCGGTTATCTCTGAGGATATTCTGAAGGAAACAAATTCCTCAGAGATAACCAAAATCACTTTGGTGGTCATCATCATCATCATCATCATCATCATCATATCCCTGCCTTTGTTCCACTTTATGTGGGGTCGGCACCACATGTATTCTTCTTCCATTTCTCTCTGTCAGAAGTCATTTCAACACTCACACCTTTCAGATAACTGGTTAGTTTCAAGGAATATTTTTTCCTTGCAGATAACCATAAAAACATTTGGTTATCTATGAGGAAAATAAATCAATTGATATAACTAGATATTTTGAAGGAAAATAATTCCTTACAAATCACTGGTTATCTCCGAGGAATAAGCGCAAATCACGCCTGTTTCTCATAGGTGGCAGCGACGGAGAGCACGGATCTCCATTTGCTGCGATCCTGACATACTTTTTAAACATAGTCCTGACTTACACTAGGATTCCCTATATCGTGGGAATCAGAAACTACGAGCACCATGGTATCACAACATCATACCCTGAATAAATATTTGCAGATCATGAAAATATTTCTTCCACAGCGGGAATCGAACCTGCACCTCTCACGTCTTAGCCGAGCACGCCACACCACCGTGGCCGTCAGAACCTTCTTTTGCTTCAACTAATATTCCATTTCTATAAAAATAAGACGGTAATTTGCGTTTCAGGAATCGCTGACAGAGATGACTTTGAGCCAGGTGGCTGGAATTTTCTATGTTCTCGTGGGAGGATTGACTGTGGCATTGGCAGTGGCGTTCGTGGAGTTCTGCCAGCACGGGCGGGCCGAAGCGGCTAGAGCCAATGTGCCACTACGGGCTGCATTACGCGCCAAAGCACGCATGGCCTCACGGGAGCGCAAGACTCCCCCGCAACGCACGCCTCAGCGCGACCACGACAGACTGGGCTGGAACGGAGCCGCCTTCGGGGTATGCGTCAACAATTGTCGCAACAATATACCGAAATAACAAAGTAGTAAAATAGATTAGAGCAGCGGCTTTTTTGTGTATTTTACGAGGCGATCGTTATCGGCGATATAATTCTATTTAGCAAGAACGGTTGAATTTTATAACGATTACCAGATAACATACACAAAAAGGGTACGGGGCTTTCTGCTTAGATGGTTGCTTTTTTTATTTACTGTTTATGTTACGGTTGTTTTTTTATGTTATGTATAACAAGCGCTGACAAACAGTTTGTTTTATAAAATAACATGAGTTTTTAGAGCCTTCTGAGGCTTTAAACTAATATTTAGATTAGTATAATTTGTTGAAACTCTAAGCAACCGATTGGCAAATAACGACGACCTTTGTGGCGTGGCAAGCAAGTGTTCGACTGAGACGCAAGAGGCGCGGGTTCGGTTCCCGCTGCGGAAGAAATGTTTGCATGTTCTGCAAATATTTCTTCCGGATCTGGGTGTTGTAATATTATGTACCTATTATAAGTATGTATTTACAAAAAATGTATATAAGTACCTATTCTATCAGCCATCTGGTTCCCATAGTACAAGCTTTGCTTAGTTTGCTGATGGATGGTGCTGTGTAAAAATGACCACAAATATTTAATTATTATTTTTTATTTGACTTGAACACAGAAAATGCTTAGTTACTGAAACAACTAAAAGACTACGATAAATATTTTTTTAAGAAAACAACATGCTACATAGTTGTAAAAACACTACACATATTTTGCTTTAATAGGCGTTTGAAATTCTTGAGATGTTATAGAAATACCTATAGAAATAGGAATCACGCACTTTTGGGAAAGTAGCTGATTGTATGGTAGGTAGTACTGACACAAAGGCGTTTTAACAATATTTATATACCAACATTATCATGTTTTTTTTTTTTAATATTTGGTTGTCATGCTTTTAGTTAGAAGGTGCTTAAAATGTCTTTATTTTCACTGTTATGTTGTTCCAAACACAACCCATAGAGATAATGAATTGAGGTATTTCATAGAGTGCACTAAATTGCCATATTCAAAAAACATTCAGGTTGTAATATTTTCAAATAAAAGACTTTTATTTAACCGTATATAACTGTATCATTTTTTTTACCTATCGTCACTGGAAAGGAGAAAATGCTAAAACTCCAAAACGGAAAAAACTAAACCAAGTTTCCTACTCATTTCTAGTGGCGGTAATGTAAAAGCAATTTCAAAAGCACGTCTTTAGAGCACTTAACATTTAGTATTGCTTGTAACACATTCGTTAGAAAATGCACGATTATGTTAAAATAAATAATGGCTTAGGATTAAGACAGATAGTCTATTTTTGATTCCATAGCACTGAATCACATTGCTTATACAATTTGTATTTTTGTACAATATTTTCCTACAGAGAAGAACAGTACGAGAAGGCATTCAGTGCCTTCATGTTTACAATTTTTTTGGCTGTGGATTACATTTTGTAATACCTACCTAGAATAGAGGTATTTTTTGAGAACAGATTTCTATATTGTAATGCACGTCAGAATAAGGAAAACATTTTATGCTTGTTAATTGTTATAAGTTATGTTGTTAAAATACATATGAGTTTTATCTATAATTATTATTTTATGTTTATGTTTAAGCAAAATGAGTTCCTCTTAGGAAGGGAATCGTTGGCAAACCACCACCGTCGCAAGACATAATACAATTTTTTTCTTAATGTAAGTTGGTAAACCTCACAATGCAATACATTTTTCAACCCTTATTACCGTGTGGTGTTCCTTGATTACTTAAGGTGATATCAGAGATATTCGGGATAATATCAATAATAATTCGTATATTTACTTGAAGTGAGAGTAGTATGTCAGGACAGTAAAGCAAATGGAGATTCATTGCATCTGCCTACCTATGGAAAACAGACGTGATATTGTTATTTTCTTGAGTATGTCGTCACGAATTACACCAAAAAGTTAAATTGTTTCTTTGCATTTGCCTAAAATAGGTAATTTGTCTTTGTGGTATAACCTAGGTTTAGTCTATATAAACTAAGGAATCTATCTTTATTTGTTTACTGATTCGACACTTTTAAGATATTACTTTTTCGTAAACGTAAAAAAATAAAGATCAGTCTGATATCATCCTTAAATTTCCATTAAATAACTTCTTTCTACAAAAAGCCATTAAGTGACTTATCTAATAAATAATTGTACTTACGTACTTAATTGAATGCATGATTAGAATTCCCAATCCTATCAACATAATCCCCAGGTTTTTTTATTTAGTGAATCTAAACCCTGCTCAAATGTTTCTAATTTCTTTATTATTAATTTCCAGTACTTCACCACCTCTGGCAACCAAATCTCCCAGGAGGATGCTGTGCATGCCAGCTTCACGCATGTCTGATCCGCGGAGAAGACCGTCGTCAATGTGCGGCGGTCCTCCATCATCAAGCACCCAAGTAATGAGTTGTACCAACTCTAATACCTACCTGAAAAGTGAAGTTGACCAACCAGGGACTTTGATGAAAACAAAAATGGACTCGAAAAATGTATTGTAGGTCGCGTCACAATCCATTTCATCATTTACCAATTTCAACATCAATCTTGCGCATAGTAATTAGGCAAAGTGATGAGATATCGTGAGATGATGAGTGAAATGTTACACGGCCTTCACGGCGAAAAACTCTTTCGTGTGCAGCCCGTAAATAAAAATAAGACCTTTGATGTTGTTAGTTTTTTGCAGTCAGTAAAAAGGTTATGTAAACGTACGTTCTGCTAATAGGGCGTTCTGCTTAAATGTCCTTTCGATACGAAACGAAATATACTACGATCGCTGGTATAAGGAGTTAGTTTGGCGACCCAAGAAGTCGTATCGTGTGTGAGAGTATATACTGCTTTCTTCAGAAATCGCCGCGATATCGCACATTTCAAATTACACACGAGTGTGATACCAGGTTTATGCAAACATCAGTCATCGCAAATTGTAAATTAAGTTGTCCTTCTGTCATGTGACTGGCAAAACTGCACTAGCAAAATCTATGATATGAATATAAAATTGATGGAATGACCATTCTATAAAGGAACGTATAATATTATTTTGCATTAACCGACTCTAGCAATAATAAGTTAGTAGGTAGATTTTACTCATAATAATTATGTTACATGTAGAAAATTGAATAGAACTTCTCTGCTGGACTAGGAGTAAAGAAAAAACATAGAATGCGTCCAGCTTCTCTCCCCGAGCATGTCGTAAAAGTCGACTAAGGGATAGTATCCTCAACAAACAAAGAGATACAAAGCAAGTATTCCCGAGGAAGATTGACGTTCATAAAACACCTTAGACAAAACTCTTACACGACCCCAAATAGAGTGGGATAAGGGCAGGAAGATGATGATGATGTTATAGAAAATTAAATATATAAATTAAAAAAATATTTTTTTTTATATTATTATTATTATTATGCTTTAGAAAGTCAAAGGTCAGAACTTAGACGAAAGCTTTTCTTGATCTAATTAAAATAATTTAAAAAACAATGTCCTCAAAATTGTATTCTCAATATTTATCTATATTTTATTCATAATATATTTATTCTATACAATTTATAAGTCTTAAATATTCATTTAATTTGCAGCATTCATATAAATAATCTTAGTATCAGATACAAAATATTTACTTATAGTTGAATTTAGTAAGACGATCTCTTTTTTAAGTTTCGTATCGTAATAGTCCTTATAACCCCGAATACTCAAACGCGACTCAGAGTTGAGCACGTCTCAACTCACGATTTTTTGATAGTTTCTGATGAAAATCTTTCAAAAAATCGTCATTTGAGACCTGCTCAACTTTGAGATGTGTTGAGTATTCGGGGGTAAGCTAGTGGATTCAATACAATATTATTACAAAAATTGATTATGCTAAGAAGTTTAGACTGTAAAAGATTAAGTCCATATCGAAAGTTATTTAAAATTTAAAGTTTTGTATTAGACACCTAGATAATGTTCCAATTATTGAAGAAATTGATTTGTTCACAATATATTGAAGTAGTTCGGAGCTAGGAGTTAGGAGTACGATATGCATTTTGTCTAGGGGTAGTTTCGTAATAAATACAAGCAATTTTATCGACAATATTGTAT
Source organism: Scotopteryx bipunctaria (assembly GCA_949320045.1). NCBI lineage: Eukaryota > Metazoa > Arthropoda > Insecta > Lepidoptera > Geometridae > Scotopteryx > Scotopteryx bipunctaria. The sequence continues at coordinate 11,033,258 of OX439440.1, forward strand.
GCATGTATTTACTACGCAACATTTTATCTTGAGTGTTAAAATATTTAATGTTGAAGCAATATTAATACTAATATTATATTCTAAATGTATTGCACTGTTTTTTAGGATTGTAGTAGTGTATTTAGGTACCTTGCTGGTACTATTAATTGCACCTTTGTCATTGTCTATCCGTATTAATATTAAATGTTTCAGTAGCATGTGAGTGTGAATGTGTACGTACAGCTGCTAACTTTATGTATGAGTACTAAGAATATTGAGAGTAGTGTCAAAACAATCATCAGAACACATTATTATTAAAATAATATAACCTGTTGTGCAAGTAGCTTAGATCCAGTTTATATTAATTTCCAATCGCCTACGAGAGAGCGCAACTATTGATGCTGTTCAAAAAATCTATAGAAAATCGCTAAAGTTTACATCAGCTAAGTACTTTTCACTTTTAAATAAAATCCTTCCTTCAATTTTAATAACTAGGAGTAGGCATTATGTCCCGATTTGTTAGTTGTAATCAAGATGTAGTCTACTCCATGAAGAAACTTCTGTAATCTGTAAACCAAAGTTACTAATAAAAAGTGACCAAAATTTTCAAACCAACCTATATTCGGACCATGGCGTAGTTGGCCATAATATTCTGCCGATTCTAGGCGAAATATGTGAATCCCGCTTATTCGATACATTTTGGTAACATTATAATACATACTTTTAAACATTGTAGCCGTTATGGGTAAAAGAAGTGCTTGGTTTAAAGGTTTAAAGTAGGTTACGAGTGCTGTTGAGTGTGAGTAAAATAATAATTATAGTCATTAGTATTTCACTTATTTAATCAAAGTTAGCTTTTATCAATTTAATAATAAATACATATGCGTCATTTAATGAGGTGTTTTATTTAAGAAAATGACTGGAATAAATAATGGATGCTGAAAAAGATAAAATAAGGATAGATTCGACTACATTTCGGTAATAGAATTAAACAAGCGGGGAAAATGAAAAAAATGAAAACAGAATGGAGAAACCCGAAACCAGAAGAGATTTAAGGAAAGTGTCTTCAATACCATTTGCTCTTTTTTTATGAAAACATGTTTAAAATTAGTGATTTTGTAATTTTTTTTATGAACCTAGAAATAGAAAATGTGCTAAGATTATTTCAAGAAAAAAGAACAACTGGTTCTTAAAATACTTTTTCTGTATCTCTTCTGGTTTCAGAGCGGCACAGAGTGGCGTTGCGGGTATAATTTTACAGCTGTCATAATATGAATTTAAACTTTTCCTACCATTTCCTTACATTTTAACTTTCCGACTTCGTACGCGTTAGATTTCAAACCGAATTTCAAGCCATTGGCACCGCCCGTTAAAAAGCTCCCATATTTTGACACCCATTTTAGCCCTTATTACAGGTTGTTTTGAAAAATCTTGAAACACTCGTCTATTTATTTAGTATTTATAGTAACCAAACTGAGTTTCAAGACAATCACACCGCCCATTAAAAAGTTCCAATACTAACTTTGACAGTCCATTACACCCCTTTTTAAAGGTTGTTTCGAAAAATCATGAAACATAATGTCCATTTATTTTGCATTACCTAATTGTAACCAAACAGAGTTTCAAGCCAATCGCACTGCCCGTTAAAAAGTTCCCATATTTTGACACCCACTTTAGCCCTTATTATGGGTTGTTTTGAAAAATCCTGAAACATACGTCCATATATTTTGCATTTACAGTATCAAACCGAGTTTCAAGCAAATGGAATCATGCGCTAAAAAGTTCCATACAAACGTTTTTACCCCTTTAGGGGTTGAATTACGAAAACCCCGCCTTAGTGGATGCTTTTGCTATAAAAAGAAGCTACCTTACAAGTTTCAGCTTTTTAGCTTCAGCGGTTTCGGCTCGGCGATGATGAATCATTCAGTCAGTCAATCAGTCAGGTTAAGCTCTTTTATAGATATAGATGAAAAACCTTTACAAACTGTCTTGGATATTTTGATGGATAGCAAGTTAAAGGTTATTGAACTTTCCATAAAATTGGTAGACGTGGGTAAACTTCAAATATTTGTCGAAAAAACATGTAAGTAGTTCTTTTTAGTATGTAATATAATAGTTAATTATGTAGGTAGGTACTGGTAGAAGTGTACCACTTAAAGTATTTTAATACCTGCTTGTATTTTTTCTGATTTATCTAGTGAAACTTCAGCAGCTGGTTCGGAAAAATGGGTGTAATGGGTGTCAAAGTTTGTTTTAGAACTTTTTAACGGGTGGTGCGATTGGTTTGAAACTTGGTTTGGTTACTATTATATACCTATACAAAAATAAATGGACACACGTTTCAGGATTATTCAAAAAACACCCTTATAAGAGGTAAAATGGGGTCAAAGTTTGTATGAAAACTTTAAACGGGCGACGCGAATTGCTTGAAACTTGGTTTGGATATTAGTATCCAAAAAAATAATTGCTGCATTTTAGAAATGCAAAATTAATGGACACGTGTTTGAGGATTTTTCAAAACAACCCTATAAAAGAGGTGAAATGAGGTACTTATCAATGTTTGTATTAGAACTTTTTAAAGGGCAGGCGGTACAGAATTTTTCGAAATTCAACCCCTTAAACGGTTAAAAGGGGTAAAGACGTTTGTATGGAACTTTTTAGCGCGTGAAGCAATTTATTAAAACTTGGTTCGAATACTGTATATGCAAAATATATTGACACGTATTTCAGGATTTTTTAAAACAACTCTTAAAAGGGGTGAACTGGGCTGTCAAAGTTTGTATTGAAACTATTTAAAGAACGGTGCGATTAGCTTGAAACTCGGTTTGGATAGTAATGAAAGTTTGGTGAATAACTAGATCGCGTTTACATTAATTACAATTCGTATTGTCAAAATAGCTTATCACTTATTTTTTTGCGGACATTTCACACAGCACTATCTAGCTCCAAACTAAGCAAAGCTTGTACTATGGGCACCAGATGGCTGATAGAATACTTTTTTTTTTTTGTAAATACATACTTATAATGAGTACATAATACAACACCCAGACCCGGAAGAAATGTTTGCAGAACATACAAACATTTCTCCCGTAGCGGGAATCGAACCCGTGTCTCTTGCGTCTCAGCCGAGCACTCGCCCGCCACGTCACCGAGATCGTCAAATCGAGTCGAGGTCGTTATTATGTCATTTCAATACGATTTGTAGTCAAAGCTAACGCAATCGAGTAGTAGGACTCGCACTAGGTACTCAGAATTGGGGTGGTATTACATTTGGTGGGTGAGCTAAGTGAGTGCGTCGCATCGAGTGCGGCCAGGGTAGCGCGGTCGATAGCTGGAACGGGAGCCGGTACCCGGGCCGGGTCACGCCTGCTGCGATCGATAGTGGCGCGGCGCGTCTACGGGAGTAAGAGTAGGTACTGTGGCAAGGCCTCACTGCCAGCCCCCAGGCCAGTCGGCCGCGCTACACCGCCGGCGAGCGACAGGCTTCGCACCCGCGCCCCGTATGCGACCACGCGCGCCATGAGCGGCGCCCGCCCCCGAAGCGCGCCCATACTGCTGGCGCTTGCTGCCGCATTTTTCCCACATGCCAACCATGTCGCGTAAGTATCTTTCATACAGAAATACGCATTCCAGCGATGACGCAAACCTTTTACAGTTTCTCGATGAGATCGTAAATCCTCGTGGAATAATAAATCTTAATGCAACCGTTCTAATGGTGAATTAACAAAGTTATTTAACAAAGGTACCATTTAGTAATCTAAATAATAATAAAGGCCTCTTAACATCTATATATGTAGATGACTAGCTATTGTCCGCAACTTTATACGTGTTAGATTTCAAACAGAGTTTGAAGTCATTCAATCAATCATGAAACACCAATCCATTTATTTTCTATTTATAGTAGATAATCAAACAAAGTTTAAGCGAATCCCACCGCCCGTTAAAAAGTTCCAATACAAACTTTGACGGCCTATTACACCCCTTTTATAAAAGTTGTTTTGAAAAATCCTGAAACACGTGTCCATTTATTTGTATTTAGGTAATCAAACAGAGTTTCAAGCCAATCCCACCATTCGTTAAAAAGTTACAATACAAATTTTAACACCCCATTACACCCCTTTTTAAGGGTTGTTTTAAAAAATCCATAAACACGTGTCCATTTATTTTGCATTTATAGTAAGTAATCAAACAGAGTTTCAAGCCAATCCCACCGCCCGTTAAAAAGTTCCAATACAAATTTTGACGCCCCATTACACCCATTTTTTAAGGGTTGTTTTGAAAAATCCTGAAACACGTGTCCATTTATTTGTATTTAGGTAATCAAACAGAGTTTCAAGCCAATCCCACCATTCGTTAAAAAGTTACAATACAAATTTTAACACCCCATTACACCCCTTTTTAAGGGTTGTTTTAAAAAATCCATAAACACGTGTCCATTTATTTTGCATTTATAGTAAGTAATCAAACAGAGTTTCAAGCCAATCCCACCGCCCGTTAAAATGTTCCAATACAAATTTTGACGCCCCATTACACCCATTTTTTAAGGGTTGTTTTAAAAATCCTGAAACACGTATCCATTCTTTTTGCATTTATAGTAAACAAACCGAGTTTCGAGCCAATCGCACCGCCCGTTAAAAAGTTCCAATACTAACTTTGACGGCCCGTTACACCACTTTTAAAGGTTGTTTTGAAAAATCCTGAAACACTTATCCATTTATTTTGCATTTACAGTATCCAAACCGAGTTTCAAGTCAATCGCACCGCCCGTTAAAAAGTTCCAATACTAACTTTGACACCCCATTACACCACTTTTTTAGGGTTATTTTGAAAAATCCTGAAACACATGTCCATTTGTTTTGCATTTCCAGTATTCGAACTAAGTTTCAAGCAAATTGCACCACGCGCTAAAAAGTTCCAAACAAAAGTTTTTACCCCTTTTCACCCTTTTAGGGGTTAAATTTCAAAAAATCCCGCCTTAATAGGTGCTTTTGCTATAAAAGGAAGCCACTTTCCAAGTTGCAGCTTTCTAGCTTTAGCGGTTTCGGCTCGGAGACGATGAATCTGTCAGTCAGTCAGTCTAAGTATAAATTTATACAGCGTCAGGAGACAACTTTTACCTTCACTAACGGGACGCTGTAGTGCTGTAGCTTGCCCAGGGTCGATTCCATCCTCTCAGCTTAGTCGGCCTTGTCAACAGGAAAGACATGGTCAATACGTGCAGAGCTGACTAAGTTTCCTCACGATATTCTCCTTCGCCGTTTGAGAGTACTGGTATAGCGCACATACATTTTTCACACAGAAAAATCCATTGGTACACGACCGGATTTGAACCCGCCACCTTAGGATCGGAAGGCGGTGTCACACTAGCAACTAAATCACCAGTGCTCTCGTATATACAAAAGGCCTACATGGTTTCTAATACATGGACCTGCAGAATACACTAAATAACGTAAAAGATATGAGTACCTAGAATTAACATAAAAGGTTTAGCTAATATTTTAGAAACCATGTCCCAAAACGAATTAACCGAAAAGCTTAATAAATAAAAGATACGGCAACCCACAAACTAAATAAAGATGTTCAATATAAAAACTTATTGAAGCATTTAAAATTATTAACCTTACTCGATACCTAAAAAAAAGTTTTGAAAAAGGTGAATTTCAGAAAATTACAAGAAATGGCGAATAAGATTTTTTACGAAGGTATATTGTTAGGGCAGCCATGACATCAAAGACCTTACCTATCTAGGTATGTTAAAAATTTATTAAAAAAAACCGGCTATTTGTCTCCTAGTTTTTTATTGTTGTTCAATTATTTCTGTACGTCTTTAAATATCAACATCCAGTTTCCTAAATCACATTTAGGCTTGTCGATGCGCCATTGATTAGTGTTACTCTTTTAGCCAAGTTTAGAAAAAAAGAAGAAATAGAATAAAAACGGTAATTGTATCTTCAGCTATGTTTATTTACAAGTAAAATACATACCGAGCCCCGGCTTCATTATCTCTGAAACATTTACTTTATTTCAATTATTGCCTACATTTTAAATCAAACGCAAGCAAAAATGTGCATAATCTCAGTCCATCAATGAAAAAAGTACCTATGAGATTCAGATTTGGCATTTTGGTATCCCACGTAAACAATCAACATCAAACCAAGCACAAATACAGAAACCTTTTTCAAATCAGTATTGCCTTCAATGAAAGCTACCAAAAAGACTTGTTATGAATGGATATTTTCCAATATGACATTGAATTGCTAAAAATTCATTCTAGTGGTATGACGTATGTGTTGTGTAGATAACTTTCCCTTTCAGCAAAAAGGGAAAGTTGTCAAACGGTCAACCAACGAGCGAGGTTAGTATTTGCCAGATCACACAGACTGAAAAAAAGTTAGCTCTAAAACTGGGTGAATTGTAAGAACAAATCAATTTTCAATGTAAACACGATACCAAGTCTCACTTTTTGTCGATTCTCAAACAACTTTAGATAACTAAATGATGCAAATGTAATCAGAGTAAACTACTACAACTACAAACATGAAATGGCTTTAAAATTGCCCTTTCTAGTAAGAATGGGAGGGTTGCATAAGGTTTTCGTTTAATCGACCTGCGTCTCTGTATCATACAGAGACAGGTTGATAAAAATAAAACTAAAATGAATTAAGTATGATATACTCGAACATAGAGTACCTGCACATAATGGAGACGTGACAAAGTATCAACTTTCAGAGATAACAGAAATAAAACCGGTCAAATGCGAGTCGAATTCGCACACGAAGGGTTCCGAAACATCGTACATTAAAAAATGTTTCTTGTATGGAGCCCCATTTATTTATTTGTTTTGGTTTGTTTTTATTATTTGTTCTTCGCTCGCTTCGTTTGCTCGATCATTAAATGTTGAGAAAAAATAAAATGGCAACAAACTGTGGCAAAATCTTTTATTAGTTTAGAGGAAGTCTTTGTTACATATTTTTCAGCTCATTACTCGTATCAGTCGCGGTCGCTCAGCACGCCATTGGCTTAAGTCGAAATTAACTCGACATTTGTGAGCAAGGTAAAGAGTGGAAGCTTGTTCCACTATCAATAAAAGAACCGACGGCAGTGTGACTTTGTTATACCTTAGAACTGCAAGGCCTACTTAGACTTTTGTTTGAAAAACTCCATTACTAAGCGAGGGTATGCACGCCATAGTTCAAGTAGATTAGTTTCACGAATCAGTGCCAACACGCAAACTTCTACTTAGATACCAAAGATAGAATATTTCACGACTATAATTACTAAAATTTTGCATATAAATTATTGTTTGCTGCCGTAAAACCGGCAACAAAGTAAAATAAGTATAGTTCGATTAAATATTCGTTTTAAAAACCGTCTTACAACAAACAAAACCTATAATATTTTGAAATAACTACAAGAAGCGGTGTTCCCGCTTCGTGGCACTACTACTTACTACTAGGTACCAATCAGAGACTTAACAAATATTGAGTTCCACCAAGAAACAACACCAAGTGGGAAATCTTGAATACCAGTAATTATACTACAAAATATGCTACACGTATTGAAATTAAACACGTGTAGAATACGTAATTACAATTTTTAATTGACGGAACGTAATGTAGGGTTGATGGTAGAGCTTATATGTTAATTCTACAGTGCGACAAGGACAGTGCGGCACGTGGCCTGGCCATAATTGGAACTGACGCCTGTGTAGGTAATGAAGGTAGACATTAGACGTAGGCGTCAGTGGCGCCACGTTAGTGTCGCCTCGATAGAGCTATTACCCTAATGTATATAGAACGTCATTCAAGCGCAAAGATTAGTTCAGATAATATATTCCCATTATCCAACCTGAGGTAGGTTGGAAGGTGGCATATAAAATTACCAAAATCCAAACTGTACTGTATGGCTAGGATGGAAGATGGGAAAAAGTAATTCAAAGAGTCGGTAGGAAATAACATTTTTCTTTTACAGGGGTGCCGGCGGGGGTGGCATGTTCGGCGATGTCAATATATCTGCGATCTTAGATTCATTTAGTATAAGTTACGACAAAAGAGTAAGGCCGAACTATGGAGGTGAGTAGGTATTTGAAGGTATTTATTAATATTTTAAGGATCTTAAACGGGACGCCCAACTTCATACTTTGAGTTATATCATTAAGAAAACAGTTATACCGTGTCTAACGCATAGTCTAGTCCTGTAAACAAAAAATAGTAAAACAAAATATACAAAGCATAAACTCAAAAACCATCTACAAGTTTCATGATTTTTGAGCTACTCTGATGCCATTTCCATAATTTTGAAGTAGAAACATCTTTTTGCCGACGACTGTACACCAACTTTGGTAAACATCTTTTGCAGAAATTTACATGAACGATTCACACAGGTCGCTCGAGAGCCTCTTAATATTATCCAAATACACGCTCGATGCACTGAGACTTTTTACTTTGATAAAAAAGATCAGTTAATATCTAAAATGATAATAATCAATGCAATAAAGAACTGAAACAAACTACTACTACACTGAAAAAGGAAATGGCTATTGAATCACCTTCATTCTTAAAGCATCATACTTTTTCAGTACATTTAACGATACAGAATAGTAGAGTTTTTGATTTTTAGGGACTACCGGATACAGGTGAAATGAATATGGAATTGACTGTTTTATAGTTTTATAAAACAGTCAACTGTTTTATAAATTCAAAAATGTTGTAACGTAATAATTTATAAGCGCTCCCCACCGGGAGCATTTACTTGTAACGAACAATCCAAGGTTCAATTTTGAGCCTTACGTACTATCAAAATCAAATTGAATCTTGGATTGATAAAGTGAATAGTTACTCCTAGTGACAGAACGCCCTCAAATATCTAGATGACATTTTAATATTTGAATTAGAAATATCATTCGAAAACTCGACTATAACCGCAGAAGGTAGGGTGGCAGCAGTGAGGTAGGAACGATGGCAAAAGCGGACAATACACACATCTACCAACAATTTGCTTTTGAACTGTCTTCGCCCACGCTTCCCACCCCGTGTCGCCACCTCATCTTCCGCTGCCACATATTGACCCACTTTGATTATACAGGTAATAATCAAAGATGGTTCTAAACATAGAAATTATAGGTAAACTGATGGAATAAAGTAAACTACAAACAAATGAAAAACAAATCAGACCAGCAAGAAAGAAAATAGAAGAAATATCCCTGTTCTAGTAACTAGTCAGGGTAATAGGGACGAGCTCAATGACGTCAGACCAGATTATATCAACGTTATTGCACAAAACACCGACCTATTCCCAGTAGTTTTAACGAGTAGTCTTACCAGTTGAACTACTGGGAATCCGATATTTCAAAGAATCAGACCTATGATTAGTTCGTGAGAAAATAGTTTCATAATGAATGACCCATCACAAACGTACAAATAAATAAAAACTTTACCTTTAAATAATGTGTAGGTGGATAAATATTTCATGCGGTATGTAAAATAGCTTGGTAACACGAAAAAACGATAAAAATAAAACTTTACTTTCATTGAAAATCACAAACAATGACATTTTACAAAACGAAAAATAATTGAATTTCGATTGTCAATTTTTTTTGTAATCTATTTATTGGATAACGTCTAAAGAGGTTTTATGCCAATTCTGTTTGAGGTTTTATAGAGCCAATGCTACGCGTATCAACACAAAAGTATGAATTGTGCTTTTAAATAGAGAGAGCCTAATATTGTAATTTTTTTCAATATACTTAATAAAAAAAAAAACTTTTGTTATCCTTCGCATAATTTTTTGTTGAATATTATGTCGTTTTCAGGACCACCCGTGGAAGTGGGGGTCACCATGTACGTGCTCTCCATCAGCTCTCTGTCTGAAGTGAAAATGGTACCTTTTAGTAGCAAATTCTAAAAACACAGCGCATAATTTAGCAGAATTTTGTCGTTTAGTTTATCACCAGCATTAAACCGTTCATCGTAGCACCCGTGGTCACGGTATGATCACATCAGTCGAGGGCAAACGCGACATGCGGCACACAGCTCATCGCCGAGCATAGCAAGTTGCGTGCATCACAATCGCAAAGCGGCTGCAAGGTGTGCCCACGCTCGGTCGCGTGCACGTAGCGCGATCCAGACAGCCTTGGCGTCTGTCTGCCGCCCACTCGCACCCGCGCCTCTCGCGTTCCGTCGCTCCGTGGTGATGGGGCACGTCGTCACCTTCCTCTGGTTTGGTTTTCACAGCGCGGGGCGCGCGCGCGACTCACGATTGGACTTGATTGCAGGTCCGCCAGTGGAGGTGGGCGTCACCATGTATGTGCTCTCTATCAGCTCCGTCTCCGAAGTGCTCATGGTACTCGCCACTTTGCTCCCGCTTGTCGGTCGCTCCGCCGCCGCCGCGACCGAGCAGCCCTAGACACGAGGCTGCGAGCATGTCCGCGTTTGGTGGATCAATACGCCCTTTGTCCGCCCGATTGCTTTCTTATTATGTGTCTTGATTATAGTACATGTAATTATTTATTCCAAATCGTGTAAAATGGATGTCATGATAAGAAACGCAAACCGTTTCCTCACACCTTGAAGTTATTCAGTTGTGTGTCCTGCAGTACTCGTAACTCCACAGTTGCTGCGTAAACTGTTTACAATGAAAATGATAATAAAAGTGATGAAGTCTGTTAAATTAAAAAAAAAAAAAAACCTTATAAATAATTTATCAAAATACTTACGTTTTGTGCTAGGATTTTTTTTGAGCTATGAATCGATTGATTATTTTTCTACAAATAAAATAGAAGAGAAGAGAAAATGTCTAAATTACGTAAAATAATGGAATAAAATCAAGGGTGTTTACAAATAAAACATATAAATAGTTACAGATAATCGTCACTTTTGTCACCTACAAACAGAAACGAAAAAAAAACAACGATAAATAAAGGTAACGGTGAAGTAATTGCCAAAGTAATTATTTCATTATCTGCATATTGCACAATACTAAAGCTCTCTGGAATTGCGACGACTGTTTAATTCGTGACTCATTCGTAGTTTGTTGTTTATGTCGTATTGTGTATTTACTGGAATATTGCCGAATGTCGATATGATTAATATCTTTCTATCCTCCAGTGACTTGGAGAATTGGAGATAGTTTTGCCTTAATTCGATATTGTCCTAACTGTACCCCGCATTTCACATTGATTTTCGCGCCACTATATCGCGGCCAAGAATAAAATAGAATTAGTAATTAAAAATACTTTTCCAGTTCCAAACAATACAAGTGAGTTTGCTAGGTATACTCTCGTTCGAGAACCTCACAGTGGAAACCAAATCAAGAGGGGAAAGGTCACAATGTGGCGTGACCCATGGCCCCGGGGGAGGGAGTGGTAAAGTTACCTGGTGACCTTTTAAGCTAGCAATTGCGTTATTTATAATTGCTAAGTTGGCAACATTAGGAGATTTTTCGACAGCCATGAGACTAAATGACTGGTAAATCTGATAGAATGATGGGTAAACCATATAATTGTAACTTGTTTTCGGGGTGTCAGATAGGGGAGGAGTAAGTAGGAGGCGGTATTTATGATTTTGACACTTCCCCCACAGCGCTTGTAAATGGGTCAATCAATTATTTTATCCACTTTACTAACACTATGCTATCCCTGACGTGTTATAATAAATACACTATAAAAGGTGTATTTTTAGAACCACGCAGGGCGTGCGTGCATTATTGTTTCTTCTGACCCACTTTATGAGCTCTCAGTGACCACGAACAAGGGGTTTAACTTTATCCAGTTGCTATTCTTGGCAGTTCGGAATTATACGAATATACACATACATAATATCACGCCCGTATCCCATATGGAGTGGGCAGAGCCACAAGAAAACTTGCAGCCACTCCTGATTCAAAGTCCCAAGATGGATGTGGAGTATGGCGATAAGTGATCATTAATCGCCCATATAGGTGGTTTATCATGAGGGATACTATCTTTTAGTCGACTTTTACGACATGCTTGGCAAAGAGAATAAGCAGCTGGATAAATTCTATTATTTTTTACTCCCAGTCCGAAGAGAAGTTATTCGAATATCAATTATTTATTTATTTATTTTGAAGACCAATAGTGGCTTACATTTAACGGATAAAATATATATATATAATAACACTTGCAAAATATTATTATAATTCGCATTCATTTTGACTAGTTACAATTTAGTCTAAATGGCTTTCGATAAAACTTAGTAAATTATAAAACTAGCCTCTACTTCGAACGACACCGCTGAATCGCTATTTTTGGTTAATTTAATAATCGTATAATGTTCGCTCGGATGTTTGGTTTTCTCATCGGTCATCGATTCCGCTTTATTGATAAGTTATGTTTGCTTGCAGAGGAAAGGAACTCGATCGCTATCACTAAATTGAGCATAAAATGAATCGCAAAATATTGAATAACAGTGATTTCATTCATTGCAAATTTTATTGATGTTGGTTTAAGCTTGTTGGCTTCAACTGCCCCAACCGAACCGTGGGTCGCCTGCGCAGCCGCCCTCTCCTCGCCCGTCCTACCACTCATAGCACCTACCACTCTTCATCTTAAGCCTAACTTCATAGCTTCATTTCACACATCACCACGCACATTTGTTTTCTCTTCGATCCATGCTTATAACGCTCAGTTTGTTTATCCGTTGTCGTAGAGCTGTGTCTATACTCTGAAATAGCCTTACCGTTTACATATATCTGAAGTTACTTAGCCTTGCTTCGGACCGAAAATGCTCATGGCATTTTCACTAGGTTTCACATATTGCGCAGTTTCTACAATACCAAGGAATGCATGCAAAATGGGTAAAGTATGTTTTCAAATAACTAGCCATTCGACTTAATATGCCTACCTACAATTACCTAGGTATAATCAAATTATTCAGTGTTATGAACTACTAAGTAGATAATTATTATAACAATAACCAACATAATGAGTGAAAAGTAACAGATTCAATGATTTTCTCAGGACTTTACGTTGGACTTTTACTTCAGACAATTTTGGACGGATCCAAGATTAGCATACAAAAAGCGAACAGGCGTGGAAACCTTATCCGTTGGATCAGAATTCATAAAAAACATATGGGTTCCAGACACCTTCTTTGTAAATGAAAAACAGTCTTACTTCCACATAGCAACTACTAGCAACGAATTCATTCGCATTCACTACTCAGGTTCTATTACTAGGAGTATCAGGTTTGTGAGTTTTATGTAACAACGTAGTAAAATACGACCTTATGTAGAGATGCCGATGACGTATACGTTTTGTTTTAGATTAACGATTACAGCGTCATGTCCTATGAACCTCCAATACTTTCCGATGGACCGACAACTGTGTCACATTGAAATTGAAAGTTGTAAGTATCTTGACTAATTTATTATGTATTCCAATTATTCTAACTAGTATTCAAACAATTTGGTAGGTTTTGCTTAAAATTTTACTTGTCACTATAATTTAATTAATTTTATGGAAAATGTAGGTTAGGTGTGGACGAAAAATTAGTATATAGTTGTTGCCTTTACAGATTAAATTACTAGTAAAACTATTCAGAATTCGGGAAACATCTATATTATCTGATACAATTTTTGTAATGTAATGTACTTACTTTTTTTAATTAAATTAATTAAACCAATAAGGAACACAATATACACGAATGATCAATCTCTTTTATCTCATAATAATTAAGTATAATACAAAATAAGTAAACATAATAATTTGTTGTGACTTTCAAATAATATATCAGAACTTCGCCTTAATCTTTCGTGTTTATAGTGTTGTGGTGGTAAAATTTTGAGATGTCATCCTCAAACTCTTACCGTTGTTGATATTTCCTAATAACTTCGTGATGTCATTTACAATTTGCAAACTATTAAATTATTATTAAATTAAGTAATCTTTATGCAAAGCTTTCAACACCATGAACAAATAAAAAGACAATTCAGCTCACTGAAAGCAAAAATGGATTTAATTGTCTGTGCCGTAATGCAATTTTTAGGCTTACTGATATTGTGTTGTGACCACTTTCTTGTATCACAGATGCTACTCAGGAAAATCCTGTGATCACAAAGCGTACAACCAAATCGTCGACACGTGCTGTGTTTTCTCGCGTGTTTTAATAAGTTGAACGTCTCCTTCTCGCATACAGCACCCGCAGAAGGCAGACTTGTATAGTATGCCTTTGTTCTCACGAGCATCAAGCAAAAGACATATATTTGACATGGATGGTGCGCGGGTAACGGAGGTGGGGACGGTGGCGCCCGCGGGCTCTGCTCATCTAGCGAGAGCCGTGCCGCAGAGGGAGGCGCCCGACCGCTGCACTCACTTACCTCCCTCGCATGCCTCCTCATCATCCTACTTTACTTACCACTTCCGCCGCTTCCTCTTTTTGCTTCACTCAATTATTCATAATATGCACTCGCATGTGAATTTCACAAACATTGCCTTTATAACACATACATTACTTTTTTGATAGGTATAATAATGAAATTATTACATATTATGGTTGGATACCTCTTTGATCTTTTGCCATTCATTGGTAGTAATTTAGATGTTTGTAGTTTCATTATATTTTGATCATTTGAACTGGCCGGATTTGTTTAAATATCCAATTTTTGCCTCATGTCATCCTTTAAGTTCCAAGTAAGTCCCAAACCTCGAGTTCTGGTTCACGCGTAAGGGAATCGCGATGCTTCGCAGCGTAAGTGATAGCATTTTGTGTGTTTGGCATGTCTCCGGAGTCGGGTACACGATGAGAGACATTCGGTACCTTTGGAAAGATGGACCGACAAGCGTCGGCATGAGCAATGAAGTACAGCTGCCACAGTTCCGGGTGCTCGGCCATCGGCAGCGCGCTACTGTTGTTACACTGACGACAGGTAACCTACCGTGGGAGCCGCCCTCTCAGCACTCGTTCATCACTCCGCCACCGACCCCGTCTCCCTCTGCCCGTCTGCAGACTCGTTACCGCGACACTGGCACACACGCTAACATGACAATGACAATCACTCGACGAGACGCGCGTTCCTGGGCTCGCGACTTCCCCGCTCTTACCCCGATCGAATAATGACTCGACTTTTAAAACCCATTGCGATGGGCCTGGGGTGTTTCATTTATTATATCCGCTGCGCACAGTCGGCTACACGATGCGGGACATCCGATACAAATGGAACGAGGGGCCCAACTCTGTGGGTGTTTCCAGCGAGGTGTCGCTGCCACAATTCAAGGTGCTGGGTCATCGTCAGCGGGCCATGGAGATCTCTCTTACGACAGGTACTACAGGGTTTGGGAGAAGTTAATGTCAAAATTCGAGTCTCAAACGGACATCACTGCGTGGTACCCTGGACATGACTTGACCAACCTTTTCACGTCCTGCTTTTGTATTATTGCACTAAATACACTGAGTGGTGTGATTGTAACAGCATAAATTATATATTAATGTTTGTTTTGTCCAGTGCATATTCTACAGCACTAACTTAAATTGACTATAAGTACTTAGAAAGAGACGATAACATTAAAAAAATAGTAAATTGGTAGACTTATTGTGCACATTGTTTCATACTCTGTAATTTTAAATAATATTTCGCATCTTTTCAGGAAACTACTCAAGATTGGCATGTGAAATTCAATTTGTCCGTTCCATGGGCTATTACTTGATTCAGATTTATATTCCATCTGGACTCATTGTCATAATATCTTGGGTATCATTTTGGTTGAATAGAAATGCCACACCTGCCCGAGTTGCTCTCGGTGTGACCACAGTGCTGACTATGACCACACTCATGTCATCAACTAACGCCGCTCTGCCTAAAATTTCTTATGTCAAATCTATCGACGTTTATTTGGGGACATGTTTCGTCATGGTGTTTGCCAGTTTACTAGGTAATATTTTCAATTTGAGAGTTGAATGTGTTCTGACATATGAACATTTATAAGTAGTTTATTAATTTACTTTTGTACACATGAACAATATTATTGTTTTATCTACGAGTAGGTACATCTCGAAACCCAACTCAGATTCGTAACAATTCGTCTTATTCTTGTAGAATATGCAACTGTTGGTTATATGGCTAAGAGGATACAAATGAGGAAGCAAAGATTTGTGGCTATCCAGAAAATTGCATCTGAAAAGAAAATGCCTGTGGATTGTCCGCCGGTAGATCCGCATACCCTGTCTAAAATGAGTACGTTAGGCAGATGTCCCCCAGGACGACCATCGGTAAGACCGTTTACGATTCGTTAATGGTAATATACTCTTACACTAAAAGCCTTCGTAATGTAACTTTTATCTTTTATATAAATTCCATATCTCACAATAAATTTTATTAAAAAGTTCAAAAATATGTGTTAAGTGCACGAAAGGAGTCTTTGAATCGTTTCACCACACTGGTTATAAAGAACTAGTGACACGACTAGATTAAATAGATATCTCATTATTCATAGGGAATATGCATGTGATTAAACAAATAAATTTGTTTTATTAACTTAATTACATGAGAATTAAACCTCCATCAATATTTTTGAATTTAATTAAAAAAACATTTTTATGACTTACAAAAAAGCTAGGATAGAAAAGTACAAATATTTAAAATGCGTCGCTATTCGTCGGAGCGTTTAATATGCAGACTATTACTTCGCGTAATACCACGAAGTAATAGTCGACAACAAAATTGTTGTCATCTGTCGTCGCGTAATAACACGACGACAGGCGATGACAATTTTGTTGTCATGTCTATGACAACAAAATTGACAATGCCACTGAGTGTTTAGTTGTTTGGTTTTGACGTCACATTACGCGCGCAAAAATGAATGACAGGCGTTTGAAGTGCCCGTGTCGGTTGGCTATAAATTTTTAACTTGTTTTTTTTTTACATTGTTACTTTTTTTGGCGTTTTTTATTTGTTTACTATTTTATAGCAATGTAAACTATCAATCATGGTATGTATGTATACTATCGAAAAAACATGCATGTTCCCTATTATAACTAGCGTCCGCCAGCGGCTTCGCTCGGTTCTGTACCTGGTTAAAAAGTACAAGTGTTATTCTCTAGTCTAGGAAATGATGAGAACAAATGCAAACTTTCGCAATTATAATATTAGTAGGATGTTGTAATATTTTAGGAAGTTCGATTCAAGGTTCATGATCCGAAAGCGCACTCAAAAGGAGGGACGTTAGAAAATACTATAAATGGTGGAAGGGCTGGTGCTGAGGAGGAGAATCCGGGAGCTGGACACTTATTACACCCCACTAAGGTAAGCTCATTTTACGACCAAATTAGGAACTATTGCGAATATTTTGCTGGCGTAAATTTGCACTACATAAATAGCTTTGGCATAATGCCTTGATTTTTATGTATAAGCGATAAATACCAAGGTCATCATAAAATTACCTTACGATTAAGATAGCCCGGTTCCAATATGATACTAATGGACGATGGTTAGTTCATTACCGTAGCAAATGTTGTATTTCTGTCTAAAATGTATGGCACTTTTACAGATAACAACGTTGCTTTGATAACGAACGATCCGTTAGTAGAATATGTAACCGGGCGAATATATGTTGCGAAACTGAAAAGTTTTGAGATTATTGCGTACTTTTATCACCTGCGAAGAAATTCCTAACAAGGTGTATTGGTTTTTTTTAGCTGTCCATTATCTTTAAAGTTGATACCTACACTCAACTTCAAAGACTGGTTTCACAAGTCAAAAAAAAATTGCTACGAAAAAATTACATCTTTCAAATTCTTTCTTCTCACAAAATTTACTTACAAATCTTTAATACATTATTAGTTATGAATATTTATAATTATAGAGTCTTTGACATACTCCGTTAGGTAAATTTTGTTGAATAAATATGTAATTTGTCTTTGAATGTTCTTACCTACTCATCATTAAAATGGTGTAGTCAGTCCCCGCTAGCGCGCTCAGCATATCGAATAACAACTACTATTCAAAGAGGAAAACTTTCTTTATTGCAGGACATTAGCAAATTATTGGGTATGACCCCTTCGGACATTGACAAGTATTCTCGAATTGTGTTCCCCGTGTGCTTCGTTTGCTTTAATCTTATGTACTGGATTATATACCTCCATGTTTCTGACGTCGTGGCTGACGATCTGGTACTTCTGGAAGAGGAGAAATAGAGGGACGTGTATATAATATTCCACTTATTTTTCCACCTCACCTAGTGAAATAATAATTTGAAACAAGCTTTATGCAATGTGCCAAGGATATAGCAAAGTATTATTAATAAGTACATAATTATGTAAATTGCATTATTTAATATAGTAGATATTGCTTAAAAGTGAATCACAAACATTTTACCGCTCAAACATTGTTTGATGTACTTACATAGTTTGTGGACCTCATTTATTATGTCGCGGATTTTTTTGTTTGAAGTGTAAAAATTTATAATGATACTTTGTGTATATCATATACAATTGGCAAGTGCTATAGTTTCAAATTGTTATAATGTGGTTTAATGAGTGGACACTACTTACTTATTAATCTGATATACGGATTATTCTGATGCTCAAATTATTCTGCTTGAATATACTAATTAATTAGAAGTACATAGTAGGATTTGTAATGAATTTTTGATTATCATATTATTCAATAACCAAACTTATGCTTTTTCTTGCCTATGAACAAGTATAGTTCTCATTAGGCATTTTTGATGTTGTGACCATACATTTTAACTACAAGTTTGATCATATTTATTTTTTGTTTTTTATTTACGGTTAAGTAGCTAACTAAACATGCTAACTTGTTGAACTCAAATAATCCCCTATCATCTAAACGCAAAGATATTTTTTGCAACGCCAAGATACGTTCAATGCGGTTTATAATAAATAATTTGACGTGTTTTTAGTAGGGAAACTACTTTGAAAGGCTAAATTACCTTTTCGAGTAGGCTGGTGGAAACACTTTGCTCAAAAAGGAATCTTCAGGTAATTTCGTATTAATTGTGCCTGCACTCGTAGAATTAGTTGAATTCAATAAAAATAATTTATAAAATAGAATTTCATTTGTCACAGAAGACTACTTAGTTGTTGAAATGTTGTTTAAAAGTAACAATATATTTTAACATCAACAATGTGACTTTTTCAGACTTTTCTTTTCATATTGGTCAGTTTTACAAGGTTCTAAGGTGAACGACACTAATTCGTATTTTATTTATTGTAATAAACAACCACCCACTAATTAACTTGCTGTTGTAATAAATATCTTTTTTACTAATCCAATGTACAAATAATATCGTTAAGCTTCCTAAAATCAAATATTTTTTCGTATTTATTTGTGTGCAAGAAACACAATTAAATAAAATTACAATAGGGAATTTCACTAGTGGCATGCATGCGAGAAATTACGTCGGACTAACATCAAATTAGTTAAAAAGTTGCATAAATCTGACGCCATATTATGAAAAGCTTTAAATGTCATTAGGTTTAAGTGAAAACTATAACACAGCTCATAGCACGTTCAGCATGACTTGTGTCTACCTAACCTACTAGTATAACTACTCGTATGTATTTTGATAGTTCGTTTAACACTTACAGTATGTAGGAACATTTTGTATTGGTTTATGTATGAATAAAAAATATGTAAATTAAGATGCGTAAAACATATATGTATTGTGTTAAACTTATTGACACAATATTCTATAGTGTCTTTTATAGTAAAAGATATCCCCATGGGTATGGAACTCTGATTATGAATCGTTACAATTATTGGAAACAATTTTTCTTTTCCTTCTGCCCTGATATTAAATGTTTGGTAATTTTGCTACACGAGAAAAGTATGGTTTTATGATAAACATTGGTCGTATTGGTGATGCTGTGCCCGACACAAGGTACGTGCCAAAACACAACATCCAAAAAGTTGACCAAAAGCAAGCTTAAATATCATAAAACAAGAACGTAAGTTCAAGACATGCCAAAATTTAGTTACTTACTGTTCAAATATAAGTAGTAGGTAATGTAGAAATCGCTAGTGAGTTTCATTATCACTGACACTGATAAGAATGTTTAATTATACTTTGAAAGCAGATAAAAAAAAATTTACTGTTAAGTTTCATTTTCAAGCATTTAATTTTCACTAAGTCGAGTTCCTTAGTCATTGTGAAATCAGCATGATTTTTTTACAATTAATGTTTGTTTGAGGTTTGTTGCATTTTTATAGAAATCCGCTAGTTATCTAAATACTTGTATATTTTTGCTTTACATTAATATTGTTCTATTTAGAGGTATGATGTTTGATTTTGTATCGAGGTAAGAAAATATTTAAGATTTTTTAACTGCCTGTTTTATTACTATTATATTTTAGTAGATCAATTTACCAAATAGTTGTTTATATTGTTATTTCATATTGAAACGTAATTGTAAAATAATTTTAGCAATTTCATCATTTATACGCACCGTAGACAGTCTTGCAATGCTTTCATATTTAGCCAAAATCTAGATAATTAAATTAGCTTTGTTTGCTCGGTAGATGTAATGGGGCTCTTGTTTCTTTTCTCTTTTTTGAGCATTAGAACAGTGTTGTCTCTCCGGGAAGTTATTTCGGAACACGAATGATTTTTGAGGAGTGTAATACTATTCGAAAATCTTTCGTTTTGGTAATGTTACCTAGCCGTTATTATATTCCTGTTTTGGCAACACTTTTCTAAACCCTCCGTTATCTGACAAGCAGGGTTCCTATCATCAGCTACGACATAATTTAACAAGTTTATTTTGGAATAATTGCGATAGATGCAGATTTGGATATTCCGTTTTTTAATACTATTTGCAGCAGTAAATTCCCACTGCTGCGTGTTTTGGTAACACTAATGCAATAGTGTATTCGCGTTTTATGGGAATAAGATAACTGATAGCGGTGTTGGAAAGTACCAGAAGCTCAATGTAGGATGTTTAGATTCTTTATCTAGAAACCCTTTTACTATTGGAAAAGGTATTAACTTAAAAAGTAAAATTATTATAAATTATGTCTTCAAATGAAAATAAAATCATGTCTATGTTCTTATTTTGAAAAGTTTTAACAGTTCCTCAAATATGTTTTACCATGGTTTTCACTTTAAATATTTGAATTCTGTTCTGCGAGTAATAAGTTTTTAAAATTATTTTTTGTTTAAGAAAAATACCTGATATATCTTTTTACATTTATTATTATTGATTAAATTAAAATAATATCATATTATTGTTGAACTGTATCTACACTATTTTTCTAATGAAGATTTTTAAATAGGTATACATTTAATTGAAACAATGTACTTTGAAATGACTTTGGTACAGTTTTATAATTTTATTATTATTAATATATTAATGTTTAAAATACGTTTGTATGTATATAATTAAACTAAAATATCTATGAAGTTTATAATATTAACTTAATTTATATATTTATCTTACAAAAGAGGATATGATACAGATTCAGTTTTCTTGATGGTTCTTTAGGGCAATTATCTGAACGGTTCAAGTTGTCTTATACTTGTACCTAATATAAAATTCGTCTTTATTTATGAAAGCAAATCTAGATTTCTTAAATGAAAACCTTAATTCCTTTAACAATTATTTTCATGATTGCAGCCAGATTTAAAGGACCCTCAAGAAAACTCACCCTGTATATTTAATTTTACTTCTTCCATTTATGTAAGTATCTACAGTTGATGCGAAAAATGTATTCAGTTCGTAAAATTCAAGTAATTATATAAAATCAAAATGTATGTATATAAAAAATAAATAATAAGAATTAGCAGTAGAATGTTAATGTAGATAGGAACTAAGAGTATATTGATTGCCTCGTCAATCTGAAACGAAATTCTAAAATAATCGTCTAGTAACTAGAATTAAGTTTTGTTAAACCTAGTCTAAGGATTCTTTAATTTTTATTCGTAGACATACTAATTATCAACTTTATTTACAGACTGTAATGTAAGAGCAAAATAATCAACTGAAAACTAATTAGCACTTTTCAACTAACGAAAATTAGAACGGTGGAATAGGAATAAGCTCATCGACCTTGTATTTTATCGAAAAGTCTCCAGAGTTAACAGTTGTGTTAGTATAAGTAACAAATGTTAATAATAGACGCATAATTAAATTATCCGATAGTTGGAAAATAGATACAATTTAAAGTACACTGAAAGTAACAAAAACACCATAATTACGTAAGACGTAGGTATGACCATAAAATAGATTATTATATCCTTGTCCCAAGTTTTGAAATACCATCAAAGGAAACTTATTTAAAGTTTCGAACACTTCGTTTCGTTAGAAACTTTAAATATGTTAACAAATCGCTAAAATTTAACAAATACTAATCATAGGAAACTGCTTGGACGAGTGATATAAACAGTAACTGAAATAGTGTTGTAAACAACAATATTTCAAGAATAACATCACAATAGTGTGATTGAAAATAGTTTATGAATCTTCCATCTAAACCTTGGGTTTAGTTGTTTCCAACGATACTTCAACAAATGTTATTTTGGTTACACCAATTGATTGATTTAAATAACAAAAAATATTTTGACTCTGCTACTAGTTAATATTCTTGTGAACTCATTTGAAAAAGGACACTAGGCTACGTCCGCATGGTAAATGATTTAATCGAAGTCACGCAAGCGATTCCGCTAACGAGCACAAATAGGACGGCACACCGTACAACTTTACTTCCTTTTCACAAAAAGTGTACCATGATAAAGTTATAACATTTTTAAAAATCAAGCCCTTTTCCTCGCTAGTGGTGATAGTCAATTGTCGCAATTTTTAAGAAAAATTGGAAACAGCTGTTTCGTTTGAAATCAGTAGCGGTTGCACTTTGGGATTTAATTATACAAAGTAATACATCTTATATCCATTAGACATAAAATAAAAAGTAATTAAGATATCTACTACTTCAATAATTGTAGTTTTCTAACAGAAGATTTGCACCCAAAATTTATAACTTTCATCACTTTAATAAACTAGCCATAGTAATAATTTATTTGTGTCACATAATATTTGCACTAATTAGATTCTTCTTCACACGTTTCTAAATACTACTAAGTGTAATAAATAAACTTTACAACCCTATAATCTTTTAGCAGTATTTTATTATTATCTTGCTTAGGTCCTTAATACTGAAATGTATCGAAATAGATAAGAACATTATACTGTAATTTTTTTATTAAATTCTTCGTCTGTAATATATACATTATTTAATTTTTTAATGGCACGGCGATCTGATTAAGAAGAAAATCAATGCCAAGCTCAACTGGCACCATTCCTTTGCTAGAGCGGTTTCTATTAAAACGAAAATGCTGTATGATCAACATAAAACAGAACGTAGCCAAATATCATAATTATAATGAAATAAAGACAGACAAATAAATTCTCTCGAGTTGAGACGTACATATATTTTGAAACTGATAGACCCCGTACAAAAACAAACATTTTGATAATACAAAATACGTGATTTTCAGCTCAGCTCTTGCTTAATTCAGTTAATCATTGTCAATTGTCGCTAATTGACAATGATTGCTAAATTGTCAATTTTAGCAATAAAGTCTATACCGGTTCACTGCTGTTAAGTCGGATAGGACAATAAGGCAGTCCCTAATTACTAAACAGTAACTCAAATGTTCTTGTTTTGTCATTTTAATCTTGTAATAATAATACTATATAAAGCTTGTCTCACAGTGAGACACCATTGTTATACTTACACTTATTTCTTATTCTTACCTTTATTGGTTTTTTGTTTATTGTACTAACAACTTGATTTATTTTTGTGTCCCTGAGAATAAGATGTTGTGTGCAAACGCAGAGCGGACACTAAGTACTCGCAATGAGACTTTTCATTATGAATTATAACTAAGTATTTGATTATTTACGGAATTAGGTTAAATTGAACTATTTTTCTTTTAGAAATATTTACTAGGTACGGAAATAAATGAACGACATAATGTCGGGAGTATTTCATTTGCTCGAAAATAATGTCTTCTAATCTAGCTTAGTACTTATATTACTCGTATATGTATAAATTAATTACTTAAACCCTGATATATTTACATTTGAACTCAAAAGAATAAGTAAATACATTAACACGCCCGTACTACTAACGGTGTGGGCAAGTAAATATTGTGTTATTTTTATATTTTTAAGCTAACTGTATTATGTAATTTTGATGTCCTTCCAAATAAGTTTATATAAGTTGTTGAGTCGTATTTAATGATCAGATCAGA
This sequence comes from Scotopteryx bipunctaria, assembly GCA_949320045.1. Taxonomy (NCBI): domain Eukaryota; kingdom Metazoa; phylum Arthropoda; class Insecta; order Lepidoptera; family Geometridae; genus Scotopteryx; species Scotopteryx bipunctaria. The sequence goes on from OX439440.1 coordinate 11,057,460, forward strand.
TTTTAATTTTATGCGTTAAATATGAAATAAACATAATTTTTAAATTCGTGCTGTTTTATTTATGTACCCAAAGATTTTTACTAGTCTTTAATAATAATGTCAGGGTAAAGTAATACTTTATTTAAATAAGCATTAACGCTTACGTAGGAGACTGTGTACAAAATGGGCATCAGAGCAGCTATGGAGCGCGCAATGCAAAGCTTTTAGAATGAGATCCAAAAGAGAAACCTAGGATAAATATGTCGAAATGCTGGTAATAGAGTTAAAATGGAGTTGCTCAACCTGGATTATAGGATACCTGACGTGATAGGTGGTGCAAAACGCTGACAATATGTAGGTCGTCCTAGAGAAGGGTTATTCCCATCTGATCATTATGATCAGTTTGTGGTTGCATGAGAAGCGTTCTCCAGTGGCACGATGCATGACAACATTAGATCAGACTAGAAGGCTTATGATAAGTAAGGCCTTTAACCATCTATAGTAGATGATTTATACAGCGTCAGGAGGCAACTTTTACCTTTACAAACGGGAAGCTTGAGTAGGCTTGCCCATCACCTATACCATCCTCTCAGCTTAGTTGGCCTTGTCCACAGGAAAGAAATGGTCAATACGTGCGGAGCTGACTAAGCCGCGGGTTTCCTCACGATGTTTTCCTTCACCGTTTGAGAGTACTGGTAAAAATCCATTAGTACACGACCGGATTTGAACCCACGTCCTAAGGATCGGAAGGGTCACTTCCAACGAGACCACCATCACTCTGTCAGGCTTATGGTCCGGATGTGGATAATGGTAATTACGAATATTTTCACGAAAAACTTCTGAAGCGAACCTAACTTATATTGATTTTCACACACAAACAAAATGAATAGGTACTTTGTATTTATTTCTCTAAATGCCAACACAAGAACTAAATAAGTTTATCCATTTATTTCGCAATCAAATGTAAGAAAACCAAACATAATGACGATATTGATATCTTACAATTCAGAGCTTATAGGTATCCTCTTAGTTATCGTCTTTTGTGGAAATTTGGCCATCGTCTAGCGGCGTACTATTGACTTCCGACCATTGGTTGTCTTGATTGCCACTTGAGAAGTGTTTTTGTCCGCCTTGTTGGTCTCCACTAAAAACAAGGATTAAAACTGCACAAAATAATATTAAGTTATCAAAATCTCCAATTTCTAAGAAATCAGTTCAGTCAATCAGTTTCTAAGAAAGTCCCCTTCTCCGTTGTTACTTTATTACTGAAAATCGTGTCCTTTTTGATCTGGTACCCACTGGACCTACAAGATTCGACCCAAAAGCAAAAAGTGCCCATAGGACCTCCTTTACATGGCCCATTCGACCTTCTTAAAAAAATTATATTCAATGCGCCTATTTGATGCTTGTTGACAGTTAGTTATATTGACAGTTGGGCCGATTTCTCTTTAAACAATACCTACGTAATTATTGTTTTTTTTTTTTTAATAATATACCTTAAGATTTATTGACTTTTATGTCTTTTGGTTGAAGATCACATTCATATAAATCCCACATTTGCTCATACAAATTTTCAAGTCCACGTGCGTAGTGCTCGCAATCGAACAATGTGGTATTCAGCCGCGCATTCCAAACTCTTGCACGAACATATTTTCGGCTATAAAAAAGAAAATTATACATAAATGTTGCCCAATTTCTACATTAGTACACAATTATTTTTGTTTGAAATGATTCTTACTAGTTTGTATCTAATCCAAGTCTGACTGCGATTTCTTCATATTCTTGTTTGCTTTTAGCTATAAGTTCAGGACACCCCAAAGCATTCAGTTGCGAAGCAGCCACTCTAAAATTAGGCAAATAGGTAGTTATGAGAAAGCACTTAATTATTAGTTGTCAAACAAAACATTGTATGTAAGAAGGTACTTCATTATCATACTTTGATGCTAAAGTTTCACCAGGAAGAGTAACTACGGGCGTACCAGCCCACAGTACATCCATTGCTGTTGTGTGGCCGTTACATGTTGGGGTGTCCAAGCAAACGTCTGCCAGTTGCCCTCGACGAACATGTTCTTCTTTACACGTGATCATTGAAAAAACTATACGATCTGTCTGAAAACCTGGGTTGATAATTCAAAATGTTTAAGATAAGTTTATTATTTTTCAGATTTTGTAGTCTGTAATCGTGTAAATACCTACCTAAGCTTCTTACAAATTTCTTCAAATTTGGTTTTCCAGCAGCAGGAAAGCACAACAACCAAAGGACACTGTTTGGCACTTTTTCTAATATACGAACCCACATTTCAACCACTTTCGGATCAGTTTTATATAATTGGTTAAAATTGCAGTAGACAATAGCATCATCAGAAAGCCCATACTGCTTTCTTGATGTAAATATAATTTTATCAAATACTTCTTCTCCGGACGCAATTTTCTTATTATAATTTGTTATGGATAAACCGTTGTAAATAGTAGTTCCCATAACTAATACCTGTGGACCAAAAAACAAACATCAATAACAATTTATTTTTTTCAATTTAATAGAAAATTTGATCTCAAAGAATAATATAATTACCTGTATTTGTTCAGGATTTATTGTCAAATCCGCCACATAGCTAGGAATGTTTATTTCTCTAATTTCTAAATCAATTGTTTTAAAGCCTTCATATTTTACAGTTTCAATACGTTGAACTACTTCTAGTATTTTTTCTATATCTATATCACTCGATGCATTTATTACTGCTGCAGTTTCACTGTGACTATGGGCGTCATCATGTCTATCAACTCGTGCTAAATATTTATGCTTCAAATGTGGAAACATTTGCTTGTGATCACCGATAAAATATGTGTATGGCATGTATGCAAATTTTTCACTAAAATCTAATGCAGTATTTCTAGGACATGATACCTCATCTGTTATGATATAATCCATGTATTTTGCTCCACTGGTGCCGGGATAACCCAACCACATTACTTGTATAGGTGCAGGTTGAAGAGCAAAAATTTCATTTCTTGCACCTTTTGTATAGCCATTCATGTTAACCAATATGTTAATACCATCTTTGTATATAATATTTGCTGCTTCTAAATTACAAGTAACGCTGGATAAATCTATGAAGTGTTCGGAATCTTTACTTATTTTACTTCGGAATGTAGTGCCGTCAGAGGTATTCAGAGCATAGCAAAATATTTCAACTCTTGAACGATTGTGCAAACCAGGAATTGACTGCATTAGATGAGACGTAGGATGGTTACCAAAATCACTGCTTACATAACCTATCCTTAGTCTGCCATTATGCTTTTTGGTATGGTTGAAAACGATTGCGTTTAATAAATTAACTTTTTCGGAATATAAATCAGCATGGCGCGTAGCTATTTCTCTTCTTACTTTGTTTGTTAGGGGGTAGAGTATGGAATGATGCGGATGCACTGAAGTAATTTTATCATTTTTTAATTGTTGTTCTACTATTCTTATTATGTTCTTCATTCGATTATCATAATCATCCCATTTACACACAATAAGAAAACAGTGAGTTAAATTACAATAAGCATCTGGGAAATCTGGTTTCAATAATAGTGCGGTTTCATATGATTTAATGGCCTCCGTTATTTCCCCCATGTCCTTGTAAATACTTGCTAGGTTACAATGTGCATCGGCAAAAGTTGGATTGATTTCAATAGCATTTTTAAAGCAAAGCATTGCTCCTGTTATATCTTGTAATTCTCTCAGAGTGTTTCCCATGTTGCTATGAGCATCAGCAAAATTTGGTTGAATGAGAATAGCGTGTTTGTAATGTATCAACGCAAGTTGCAGGTTGCCTGAAACACATAGTAATTATTAACGATCGAATATTCTATAAAAAAATTACAAACATAATAACTCGTTGACATAGTCCTAAGCCCACAATTACTAGGATAATCTTCGTTTTGGGTATCAGAAACGAGTACCACAACACCCAAACTCAGAAGAAATATTTGCTGTGTTAAACAGGCGTGTTTATTCTCCGCAAAAAGGAGACCTTTCCAACCATCTCCTTCTTTCCTGGTTGTGTCTGTAGTTCTGTACCGATAACTGACTACCTCAACTTGGTAGCACTTTAACATCTACTATAAATTTTATCTCGTATATTGAGTCAAAGGCTCAGTTAGCCTCGAGAAGATTTAGGAGCTTAGTGCCGACTTTCACACTAGCTTGGTATCTTCTCGAAGGTGAAGCGTTATTTCACTCCTATGCAGTTGCTCACTTTGTACAAAGCGCAAGTTAGAGCCTGCATGGGGTACTGTTCCCACATTGAGAGGCGCGCCAAGAAGCTAACAGGTGATGACTCCTTGGTTGAGTCTCGGCTACAAAGCCTTGAGCATCGCCGTAGAGCCGCTAGAAAGGCGCCATCTGTACATGGTTGACATTCCAAATGTTCATACTAAGCGCTTTGAGTCCACATTTTTATACGCACTGCAAAAATGTGGAACTCCCTGCTGGGGTCTGTTTTCCTGAAGAGTATAATATGGGTGTCTTTCAATCGAGAATCAATAGATTTCTTCTAGGTAAACGTGCTTCATTTTAGACCACATTGTTACTTAACATCAGGTAGAGTGTGGTCAAACGCAAACCTATTTCGGTTTAAAAAAAATATATTTGCGAAACTTACAAACATTGCTCCCCAGCGGTACCAAACTTAAACAGGTTCATGACTATACATCCCCCCTTAGTTAAATAATAACCACATAGTGCTGTTACCATACTTGAACTATGTTTTTTTAGGACAGAATTTTATTAAAGCAGGACTATTTCATTCTTAAGAAACGATGATCCACAAGACCGCATTAACCGCATCTATACAACTATGTTTGAAATAAATTACGCAAATCGCGGTGTCGCAGCTGAATTGGATCACCGTTTTTCTATATAGCTACGAGTAAGCATAAATTATAGTGAATTTTAATACAACCAGACAACTGGCAACATACACCGCGTACCTATACGGAGAAATAAGTAAGCCTAGCCAATCAAAGTATACTTTGACGATATACAGGTGTTACAAAACTACCCGTAAAGCCGAAAGGAGGTTAAATGGGGCCTTATGACGAGTCCATTCACAATATTTAAGAACCGTAGTAACGCTGTATAACATACCCACATAAATAAAAATAAAATATTATTATTTTCACTGATGTACAAACCCTATTTCAGTAAAATTAAAGAGTAAACTACGCAGAAGGTACGAAGGCAGCCGTCGCTGTTCAGTGGGGGGTCTACCATCGATAAATCGTTGCCGATACAGTTCGCGATTGCTATCTTCATAGCCTACGCATAACATCATATCGTAATATACAAGTTAGAAAGCATCGTTATTTTGCAAAAAATGTTGGAAAAAAACTCGAAACCGTTGTAGGATATCGATTAGAAGATTTGAAATTGACAACATATTTTTTTCCAACTTGACATTTTTTGAAGCCAGTACTTGAGTATAATGACATCCTTGTATTGAGGTAGCAAAGATTTATGAATGGAAAATAGAAAAACTATTAAAGTAGACAATTATTAGGTAAAATAGGTACGTAGGCCTTTCTGTTTAATAATCTGGTTCCCTGACATGACAGCTTACTAGGGTTGACAAAATTTTTGGCTTTGATAAAATTAATTATATTTTGACGGGGTATTTTGTAACACGTTGTATAATTACCGAATAGAAAGGTAATTTATAAAAGCTCATTTTCATTTCATATTATTGTTATGTTCACACACTTAAATATTTAGAAAATCTTATTCTTTTCAGAATACTTAATTGATATGGTACTAAATTGATCAGTACTTTATATATACCTTGTTGTTGTAACAGTGAAGCCAGATTACTATGAGTAGCTGCAAAATTAGGGCAATATTCTAGAGCTTTCAAGTACAATTTCTTGGCCTCATTTATTTTACCCTCTTCCCTTTTTACATTGCCGAGGTTGTTCAAAGTATCCACATGTGAAGGACAAAGCTGCAAAGCGGCATTGTAATATTCTTCAGCTTTGGAGACAAAGCCTTTTTCTTTGAGTGCATTAGCCAGATTGCAATAAGCGTCTGGAAAATTTGGCTGTAGCTCTATGGCTCGATGGTAGGTTTCAATAGCCAGGTCTATGAACCCTTGTCTGTAATATTCGCAGGCCAGGTTCCCATATAAGATGCCACAGTTAGGTGTTAACTTTGAAGATTGTAGATACAATGCTACCGCGCTGAAATAAATATAACTGTTTCAACGTCAACATCAACTCACACAAACAAGAATATAGATTCAGATTCTGTCCTTGGCAGATTTATAATAAGAGCCAGTTCTTGGGTAAGTAGGTACTTATCAGATGAATGTGACAGCCGCATAATTTTAGTTTTATAAGTAGTCCTGTCACTGTCCTATAATTTAGTTATAATCATCCGACCGAATGAAGGTTAATGTTACCAATACATTTAATTTTTAGCGATCGTTTCTGACAGTCTACCAGATTTTTCGACAGTGGGTCTATATGCTGCTTGCCCAATTTTTAAGTTTTGCCACTATTTCAGGAATCCAAATAAATTTTGGATATTTGCATCATTTTTATTAGAGCTTAAAAAAACTAAGGCCTTTTACCATCTATAGGAGATGATTTATAGAGCGTCAGGAGGCAACTTTTACCTTCACAAACGGGATGCTCTAGTGCCTGGGACGAATTAAGATGGAGTAGGCTTGCCCACTACCTATTCCATCTTCTCAGCTTACCTTTCTCATAGTACGTAACTAATTCGCCCACTTTCTTTGTTATCCCCCTCCACCTTTTTGAAATAACAATCAATATTTCACATATGGTACAAAATATTTGTATAGACGGGAATATAGTTATAAGGTAAACATATGGTGTTATTACAGTACTTATTACGGTACAGGTATGCTATTTTGAGTCGGCAATTTGGTCGTTTAGTGGTTGCGGTTGACCAATTCTTCCAATCGTTAGTCGCGAGTGGAGCTCGATGCACATCGATTGGTATTTTACCCAACTATATATTGTGTTTTTATTAGAATCAGCCTTGTATGTCTAGAATATAGACTCAGAGAGTTCTTCAAAAAATCTAAAGATGTTGTCAGATACACGTCCAACAAAATAATTTTTGCTTCGTGTCATACCAAAATACATTTTGCAAGTTCAGTCTATAGTTACGAAATAGTTAGCAAACCCATCACTGTTATTAGAATACTTTTCGAACTGGTTTTATCCAGATGTTTTCTTTTACCTTTTTGAGCATGTGAGCATTGATGTAACATTATAAACAAAAATCCCTTGTTACACGGCCGGGATTCAAGGCCAAATCATAGGATCAAAAGTTGATGTACCTTACAACTACTACGCCAGCACGGCTTATTCCAGTTTAAAATAATATCCTTAATATTTCATATCTATCAGTGCCATCTCCTTTAAACATTTTTTTTGGTAAATCGTTGAAAATATTATCTTTATGTATGAAAAAATTATGTTAGATTAGACAGAATTTCATATGGGATAAAACATTTTTTATGGTATTGAAAGGGCAAGCAGTGTATAGACCAAATAGGGAATCAAATATAATTAAAAAAGTACAGAAACATACTTTTCAATTTACTTACAGTATTTTTCTTAGAGACTATTTCATATTATTGTGAAGTAACTACATTAACACTCAAATGTACATCGTATTCGCAAGGGCATTAGTAAATTCTAATATTGAAGATGCTATTAGCATTCTTGAAAAGATCTTCACATAAACATGACTGAAACCGGCTTTAGAAACACTGGTAACATAAATCGCTGACAGAGATCAGTAGACGAATATTAATTTTGTAAAGCTCGGTATGTTCATTCTAAAGCAGTAAAAAGTTATTTTTCTGAGCTTACCTCTTAATTTTGTTTTTGAACCATGTAACACAACCATCGGAGAATTCAGTCGCCTGAGCCACGACCTGTGGCGGGGCGATGTTGATGACGGTGTACACGACGATACATTGGTAATCCATAACACGGACATGTCCTCAGCGCGAGCAAGGTTGTACTGAGCGAGACGCGAGAGACACGGCCAGGCCGCGTCACGCGTCTCCCGACCAAGCAGTGCGTCCGCGCACCTTGCCAACTTCCCGGCAACGACGGCGACGTGCAACTTTGCCCACGCGGATGCTACATCGACCTACGCAACTCGCGACCTTCCTACACTGTACATTTATATCGAACCACGGACATGACATTTAATCCGTTGACTATACCAACAGAACCAACACACCTCTCACCAGAACCCTGTTATTAGAAAATTCACTGTTTAAATTAGCTGGTACCGGCCATGAAAACTAATTTATTCACGCCTAATAACATAAAACAACTTTTAGAACTAAACATTTTACTAGCTGTCCGCCAGAATAACTATCAGCTGTTTGGTGAGTCTATTTTCGTGTTGATTGTTTACGTAGCGCCGCTGACTGAACTGTCACGGAGGAGACAAACAGAAAAGGATGCAATGAATGAAAAAGAGCTAGGTTATTGAATTCCAAATAATGTTATGAGCAAAAGTGTGGATTCGGTGAGTAACGCAAAAGGTAAATACATTAATATTGATTTGCGATTGTGAGGAGGTAAGCGGCACTGGCGGCGTGGAGACTTGTCGGCATCTCGACGCGACTGCGGTATTTGGGCTTTCCCAACAGACGCGTCACTTACTCCTACAGTTTCTACGAGTGGAGAGTAATAAAGTTCAGTTATGATTGGTGTTATAATCATTGATAGGTAGTTTCAGGATTAATTATACAGTTCAAGTATTGTACCATAGACTAATTTAATATCAATAAAATATGGTCTCCTGTATTTTATTGAAATAAAAATATAGGAATTCCGTTTCACGATTTGTTATACAGAAATACATACCTAAGTAATAAGGTGTAAATACCTATGAATATAAAACCTATTTTCGTCTAAAACCAAATTCCTGCCTACATAATACAATCGCAGTGATTTCGTAATTTTTAAAGAATTATATTTATTACTTATGTCTATGTACTTGTCCTAATTTTGTAATATCTTAACAGAATAACAGTACTTTTGGAAGTAGGTATATTATTTTCTCGACAGACAGAAACAAGCCAATTACAAATACCTACTTATCTACATAGTACACTATCTAGTCTCAATTCAAACTTCAAATGTTCGTCCTCTTGCCAACTTTCAAGAAATTTTGACAGATACGTGTGTGGGTTATAATTAAATCTAAGAATCATTGCCAAGGACCATTATTTTAAACTACCGAACTTTGCAATACTTACTTTAATAAAATTATTTAATTGTTAAAAAAAGGTCTATTATAAAACATCTGATTAATATTTAATCTTCCCTTCGGCCGCATACGAAACCGTAGATTCGTAACCAGTTACGGTAGCAGCAAAATTTCATATTTATACGATACTAGTTATTACTAAGGAATGTTTTTTTTCGTTACCTACATGATTTCGACTTTTTATTTCGTAACTAGTTTCAGTGAAAGAATAAATTTTACTTGTAGGTACTACTCATGAATTTTGTAAGCAAAATGTTAAACAAAAAAATTTCATTAATGAAAATATATTTATACATTATGTTAAATGTATATTTTTTTGTTTATTATTTTCTATTAATTTCACAATAATTATGTTGTGCACAGGTAAAGAAACCTGTCCACAACATAATTATTGTAAAGTTGTAAAGAATGCATGTAAAATATTTTTTTTATGTACATAATTATTATATATTTTGAAATGCTTTTAATAGTGATCAGAATTGTAGATTACCCACATCACACAGTGTAAAATAATGAGACTATTATTTTGGCACTGTACCAATATCATTGAAACCGTCAGAGCAGTCCGCTCAACTCGAAGGCGACAATTTTTTATCGTACCTCAGGGTGTCGTATACCTACTTCACGGGTTTTTAAATTTACATACTTATTCTGTCTTGGCAACATGCCAAGGATTCTCCTAAATGTTTAAAGTTCACGATACACGTTGATGGTCTACTAATGCACGTCTGCTACTTTAAATTTAAATAGATTCCACACGCGATATCTTTTTGTCGTTTAAAATTTAAGTTTACAATAAAGTTCGGAATTAACTATTTAGCAACCATAATTGAGCTTTGAAGGTTTTAGGTTAAAATAAAAACACAGTACCTATTGCTATTTTCATCATCACAATATAATATTGGACATACAATCAGGGTACATGAAATTTTTTATCCATTGATTATATATAATACAGTTTGCTACTTAATCAATACTACAACATACTATATTGTATCGTATACAATGCATTAGAATATGATATTGGAATGAAACATTTTCAAACTGCATACATGTTTATTTTATTTACGTGAACTACTTCTGTATACATTAATATAATATGAATTTAAGTAAAATTTCTTAATATATTGTGAACCCTATAGGTAATCTAAATGAATAGGTAGCCTACTAATTAGTACTTTAAATCTACTACCCAATACATAATTTATAAAATGACATTATATAAATGATTAAATATCATTACAAATAGGATATAATACTACGATTATTATTTTTTTCAAATAAACTCAATAATCGATACTCAATATAAATAGTTCAATATAGCATTTTTGACTGATGCTGACTTATTTGGCTGAAATGGTTTTAAACAAAGTATGTAAAAGTTCGAAATTTACATCATAGAGACAGGCGATATAGAGAAAATCGGGGGCCATGCATGGACAAGACTAGCAATAACCGTGATGAATGGTACAAAGGGAGGCTTAACGAAATAAGATACAACTCGGGACTGCAGACGTTCATCGAGAATTATACGGCATCACCATCGACCTCATCTACACTACCAACAGCCTCAATATCATCGAGGATACTGGATCACTGCTGCCAACATCGCAAAGTCCTTCTCTGCGCTAGACTGAGTTGGGCTGGCTAAGGGAGGGTTAGCAGGGGGATAATGCACAATACACCCCACCGCGGGACGTCAATGCAGATCTTTGTTCCCCTAACATTAATTAGAAAGGGAGGCTTCTGTCGAGCAGCGTTTAAAGTCGGGCATTACACCGTGTTTCCGAGGATATCTATTAACTTCGACACGCTGTTTAGACCATAGAAGTAAACATTTTTCATTATGGACACATTTATGTTTTTTTTCATACATGACTAATTAAAAATAACTTTACGTATAATATCATCCGATATGCATGTGTCTTTATCCAAATTAGTATTTTTGTTACCAAAAAGAATCGTCTTCAGGTTTTTCTTAGTATAACAATATGTGCAAATGAAATGAAGATAAATATCTTCATTTCATTTGCACATATTGTTTGAAAGATTTTCTTTTTAATTGCACCAAGCTGCAACAAGCCCGAATAAAGACTCACTCTTACTGCACAACACAATAAAATAAAATAAAATTACAAATAACTTTGAATCGAGTACTAAATACTACTTCCCTTTGTAAGATTTGATCACTAAAAGCCATAGAATTGTTTGCCAAAGTTAATGTATATCCTCGGGAACATGGTGTACATGGTGATGATGATGAAATTGTTATTTTATTTGGAGACGACGGGCAGTGGAGATGCGGCTCTTTCAGAATTAGGAGAGCTGCCACCGGACGTGCTCTGCGGGCTTCTTTCCACCTAATAAAATATTAAGAACGTTACAGCATGTACTAAAATAGCTACTACTGACGTGCTTTCGTAAACATTTCCTTTACAATTTGTTTGGAACGTGAGACTAAGAAAATATGTGGCCTATTTCTTGTACTGCATTTCTCTGCTGGGCTGGGAGTAAAGAAAAAACATGGAATGCGTCCAGTTGCTTCTCTACCCGAGCATGTCGTAAAAGTCGACTAAGGGATTAGTATCCTCCAACATGATGATATACAATAAGCAAGTATTCCCAAGGAAGGTTGACGTCAGGCAGGCGGCCGGTCATAAAACACCTTAGCCTCTTACTCTGTACCGACCCCACATAGAGAGTGGGATAAGGGCAGGAAGATGATGACTTCTTGTACTGCATATCTATATTTTATGCAAAAAAGAATAACACAGTCTTAAAGAAAAGATCTGCCTGGAAGGGCATTAAATAGTTACATACTATTTCCCTGCCGTTAAATAGGATTGGTGGAATTAAGAATAAACCCTAAAAATAATCAAACAAAAGCTTTGATGATATGATCAAACATTCGACTGGTTTGGCAACGTTCAACGATAACATTCTAAATTCTAAAGCGACGTCTCTCACACGTTACACATCGGATAAACTAAACACATTACAAAATTTTGCATATGTAAATATTTGGATTGCCTTGTTATGAAATTACAGGAGTATTAGGAGGATCGTCCGTAAAGGAGATGTTTTACAAATATATGGAACCTAGGCCTGGTAAGTATACAATTGTATAAACATAGCTAAGTTTAAGCAAAATCTTTATCTATTGTAATTTTTTTATTGTTTTGCTTTATTTAATGCATGTTCCTAAACGGCGAAGGAAAACGTCGTGAGGAAACCCACGACTTAGTCAGCTCCGCACGTATTGACCCTGACTTTCCTGTAGACAAGGCCATTGAGCTGAGAGGATGGAATAGGTGATGGGCAAGCCTACTCCATCTTAATTCATCCCGGGCGTCTCGTTTGTGAAGGTAAAAATTGCCTCCTGATGCTGTATAAATAATCTACTATAAATGGTAAGAAGGCCTTAGTTTAGTTCCTAAAAAACTTTTGAGAGCAACCCAAAACAAAACAATACGGTATTGAGTAAAATGTTTTGACAGCTGTTGACTTTGAAAAGTAGGTAAAATAGCTGCATTTCGTTCGCATTGAATCGAAGAATCTTGATCTTAGTAATGAATTTGTTAAAATCATAAAATTGGCAAATACTTAAGTGGCAGTGGCGGCTACGAACTATTTCAATGTCACAGCCGCCTAGGAAAATATGTTTTCATTGTAAAAAGTCTTTGCATTTAAAAAAAATTGCCAATAACTAAGCTTAAAATAAGAATTGGAGAAGGTATTTTTTAAAATACACTGATTTTTTCGCCATCTTTTTATCTGGTGTAAATAGATCAGGCCTGCTATGAAACACCTTCTTTGCAAAATTATAACAAACACAATGTAAAGCGATATGATGGCATTTTTGCAGGCAAAAAACGGCATAGCCAATGGAGAACCACTATGTTTGAGGTACATTGCAAAGTACAGTTATTTACAGTTCCTATTAGTGCCATACCTGCAATCCAGTATGTAGCATATTAGCAATCGACTCGACGTCCAGCGTGGAATCCTGAGCCGATATCTTTTTAATGGCAGATGATACAATACAGATGTCCCCTCTCAACTCACGGACTAGAGCGGTTATCTTTTGGGCGTTGCTGAGGACTTCCACGCTCTGTGTATACGGGTTATAACGAACTCCAAAAGGGCGCTGGATGCTCTCTGCAAATGCTCTGAAACCAATAATCATTTTTCTTGTAGGCAAGTGTAAAAAATGTGAACACATCTCCACTCCGCTGTTTGTATCTCCTTGCCTTAGTGTCAGTAGTACCATTGATTTGTGCCATTGATGGTACAAGTGACACAACTTTGTATTCTTAGCACTATCAATGGTAGGTACTAGTGACACTTATTTAGGATCAGTAGTACAATCATAAATATTGATGTATCGTATGTACCATGAATGGTACAACTAAACAAACTTGTAGCGTACCGTAAAACGGGGTGAATAGACACAATTTTGAACTTTGACTTCATTTTTATAACCTCATGGTCATACTAGGTTGTCATACCAGTATGACTATGAGGATATACATGTCCTCGCACTCTGTTGCATATCCAGACCGTCACCGTCACGGCACAAAATAAAAGTAGACAAGCTAACTTTTGGCAGTGCAGAAACCGTGACGGTCCTTTATAACGGGGTGGAAGGGGAGCCCTTATTGAGATTTCAAGTAATTTCATACCTTTAGTTAGACGTACTCATGCATGAACCTTAATAAATACCCAATGGGGAAGACACAGGGACATAACATAAAGTCATATTACATTTTTACTTAACAAAGAAATGCACTCGAAAACCAGTCTTATGGTATTCGTATAATCAGAATATCTCACCGCATCTATTCTAGACAGCAAAGCCCGATTGCCATTAAACTTTAATTTTATGAGCGTATCCATTTATATACCGAAAGCGCTTCATAGTAGCTCGCCCGGCTGAGTGTATGGTATTTCCAGCCCAGGTTGATGACCTAGTTATAAGTAAACTGTGGGTTTCCAAACGAAGATAATAATATGACTGTGGTATCATATATAAATAATAAATAAATAAGTATTTGTGGACATTTCACACAGCGCCATCTAGACCTAAACTAAGCAATGTACTATAGGCACCAGATGGCTGATAGAATACTTATTTACTTTTTTGTAAATACATAATACTAGAACTCCCAGAACCGAAAGAAATAGTTGCAAATACAAACATTTCTCCCGTAGGGAGAATCGAACCTGCCTCTTGCGTTTCAGCCGAGAACTCGCCCGCCACGCCACCGAGGTCGTCAAATACAAGGCTATGGCGTGCAAAGGAATATTTTAGTTACGCCACGGCACAGTTTTTACGAATACCTATGGATCTATGGATTTGTTTTACTAGTTATTTTGGTACTACGGCAGTTAGTGCTTCTGATACCGTTGTAAAATTATATTATAACATCAACAAAAAAACGTTTGGCATAGCATTCATAAAAAAATAATGTGTTTAACTTTTTTGTATTCAGGATGATTTATATAACTGACCTCATTTTCTCTTTAGCTTCTTCAAAAGAATCGGTGTAATAATAAGCGTTCTGGTAGGATGTGATGATGCACTCCTCGTTAACTGTAACATCAGGATCGAATCGTTTTATTTTGGATGGTGTGTCGAGGGCGTGTTGCAGTTCAGCCACGGATGAGAGCAGACCAGCTCCGTACACGCGGAAGCTGCCGTCCACTTGACGACACAACCCAAACTCCACGGTGAAGAAGTACAGCTGCAGAAATAAAATTGATTACCCTTTAATCATTCAGAGCAAAAATCTTTATAAAAAGTGCATCATATTAATGTACTGCGATGAATATTTGTTTATAATTTGTGAGGTTGCAAGACTTTTTTGATTATTTTTACAGTAGAGTTATCGTGTAAACATCGCGAGAAAACCCGCGGCTTAGTCAGCTCCGCACGTCTTTTCTGTGGACAAGGCCGACTAAGCTGAGAGGATTGAATAGGTGCTGAGCAAGCCTACTCCATCTTCATTCATCCCGGGCACTACAGCGTAAAAAGTTGCCTCTTGACGCTGTATAAATCATCTACTATAAATGGTAAAAGGCCTTAATTATCGTGTATGTCTTGAAAAGTGTATGTAAAACTTACGTTTCCAAACATTGTTTTGTGTAACAGTCATACTATTTTAGTTACAATACAAAGTTTTTATTACAAACACGGTCTACTAGATTGTTTTACTTACAGTTGCTAATTTATCAATGTCTTGATCGGAAGCTCCGAGCGAAGCCAAGCCAAGTTCTTGGGAAAATTGGGCGAAACTCGGGTTGGCTAGAAGCGGCATGTGCCCTAAGAGCTCGTGGCAACAATCACTGAAAGAATAAATTGAAAAAATATAAACAGACAAATTAAACTGCTAAGTACACAGTAGGTTTGGCCAGAGGCTGTTGCACAAAATGGCAAAACTTACGGTTCTGGAGTATAGAACGGATCTGAAGAGTGGCGTATGTATTGAGTGCAATGGAACACTCTAAAGGCGAGGCCGGACAAGAAGTCTCTTGGCGAAAGGTAGCCAGCTACGGGACGTAACTGGAATCCTGTCTTTCGTCTCAGAAAAGCGCTCACATCCTCCAGCTGCAAAATATTTTATAGCGTATTTTGAACTTATAAACATTGGTTGAGATTTTATATTTTTTATACCTATATTCCAATTTTCGTTGAAATACTTACAACTAATACAAATAAAATTTACATAATACAAAAGAAACAGTCGGGCTATCTAAAGGCCGTTGCAAACTGGCGTCTATAGTAGCTCAACTGATTTTATATTATTAAAAGAAATTTTAAGTTGGGGGAGCTTTTATAATATTGTATGCACAAACAACCACCACAGAATAGTTTCTTAAGATAAAATTTCAAAAATATAATTGTTTTGTATAACTTTATTGATTGATTTTACCCCTCTTTTTTAATTTTGTTTTATTTTTAAATTGTATAAATTTATTGATTTATTTATTTACTTCTCAACTTTGAAACTACAATTCTACTAGGTACTATATCCATAATAGCCTCTTATAATAGTCTCTATTCTCTAGTCACTAGTCTAGACTTCGCCATCCAAAACTAACCTGAGGCAAGTTATCCTCCCTGTAACCGCAGTACTTCACAAGTTGCGGCCAGTTCTCCAAATACTCCTCGCAGGCGTGCTTCTGGTACAGTTTGTGAAGTTCCAGAAACACAATACCCCTGTGATGAAAATCAAACAAGCTCACTAAACAACCGACAAATTTGGAACGTATTTCAAATAACCAATCCCTTGGTTGACCGAGAGGACTAGTGGTCTAGTTGGTAGTGACCCCGCTTTCCGATCCTAAGGTCATGAGTTCAAATCCGGTCGTGTGCCAATGAATTTTTCTGTGCGAAAAAATTATGTGCGCTATTATTTATTCTCAAACAGCGAAGGAGAACATCGTGAGGAAACCCGCAGCTAACTCATCTCCGCATATATTGACCATGTCTTTCCTGTGGACAAGGCCGACTAAGCTGAGAGGACGGAATAGGTGCTGGTCAAGCCTACTCCATCTTAATTCGTTCCGTTTGTGTAGGTAAAAGTTGCCTGGTGGTGCTGAATAAATCATCTATATAGATGGTAAAAGGCCTTAGTTTTGGTTGACCAGAGGGAGGAAATAACTTTATCGTATTTTTTATAATTCTAATGAGGTAAAAAGATGCCGTTTGAACTAACCGTCTTTTTATAGACAACTAGCTTTCGCCCGCAGCTTCACTTGCGTGGTTTCAGGGTAAAAAGTAGCCCATATGTTATTCTAGCACACATACTATGTATATTCCAAGTTTCATTCAAATCCGTTCAGTCTCTACGGCGTGATTGAGGCGCAAACATACATCCTCACATCCACACATCCTCACAAACTTTCGCGTATATCATATTAGTAGGATGGTTGAAGAGTTAAATGTTACAAATCGCTCTTGAAGATCCGATTTGCAGCCTCGGCTGAAACACCGTCGTAGTAGCGTATTCGGGAAACTGCGGTGCTCTATTGGCGATTCTACCCCCTCCCCCCTCTTATAGCTATCAGACTGGGAGTTCTTCACCCCCATTTGTTAGGTAACAGCTGCGATCGTAACTCGAAGGAACTTTGTAGTTTTATCAATGAATTAATTAGGTGGGAGTTGAGTGTAAACATAGAATGCGTCCAGCTGCTTCTCTCCCCGAGCATGTCATAAATATCAACTAAGGGATAGTATCCTCCAACATGATATGATACAATAAGCAAGTATTCCCAAGGAGGGTTGACGTCAGGCAGGCGGCCGGTCATAAAACACCTTAGCCAAAACTCTTACAGCATTATCCAAGGATCATGTTGTAAGACCCCACATAGGGCTTCGTAAACTTAATTCACCTGAGCTAATTCACCTAGGTGTATGAGTGGGATAAGGGCAGAAAAATGATGATGATTTAATTGTGACGGAATAAGTTTAAACTATCGTTAACATGATAATTTAAGTAATTATCAATATTGTTTTTAAAAATATCTTCTAAAACGAAACGCTCCAAAAAAAAACTCAAATATTTGATCTAATATTTGAGTTGTTGATAAGATAGTCAAAAAGTAACCTACAAGATCTCCAATAAAAACTTACCATGTTTTGATCTCTACTTCAGTGTACTGCACTTTTGGGATCGGTTGGCCACTGAAACAGACATTAAGCTCAAGTATCTCGTAGTTATTTTATTGAAATTTAGATATATCTCACACTACTGACTGACTGATTGATTGACTGACTGCGGACAGTTTAAAGTCCCAGACACATGAAACTTCGAAGGTATAGCCTGAAGAGATGAAGTTTGAGTGAGAAAAAAAAGATAAAGCAGCGTGGCGTTCCACTAGTTTAAATATAAGTAGAAGTATAATATACTTAAAGGATCAGTAAAAGCTGAGCCACACGCGTGAGAAATCGTGCGTCTCGCTCATGTGGTGTAAATTTTGACATATTTTGTATCTATATTTTTTATTATTTAAAGTATCCAATCCGAGTTTCAAGTGAGTTGCACCCTGTTAAAAAGTTGCTATACAAACTTTGACACAGCACTTTACCCCTTTTTGAGGGTTATTTAAAAAAAACTCTGAAACACGTGTCCATTTATTTTGTACTCTCTCTATCTAGTCGTGTCTCTAGCTCTTTGTGGCTAACCAGTGAAAGGATTTAAAGTGCTCCTCAAAGGATCCTTTCGTGCATTAATTTCCGTGCTCACTTTGTACATAAAGTATCCTGCTATATTATAAATGTGAAAGTTTGTGAGTATGTCTGTATGTTTGTGTCTCAATCACCCCTAAACAACGGATTTAAAAGAAACTTGGAATATACATAGTACGTGTGCTGGATTTACATAATAGGCTATTTTTCATCCGTGTACCACGCGAGCGAAGCCGCAGGCTGCAGCCGGTCGTCACCTACTAAGTTTCGAGCTAATCCTACCACCCGTTGTTCCCATACAAACTTTGACATCCAATTTCACCTCTTTTTAAGGGTTTTTTGTAAAATGTTTATTTTGCATTTATAGCATCCAGACTAAGGTTCAAGCAAATCGCACTACACTTAATTTAGTTCGAAGACGATGAAAACGACCTTCCTTCGTCACCCACGAAGGCGTGATTTTTCGAAATTCAACCCCGTTTTGCTATAAAAGGAGGCTTCCTTTCAAATTTCAGCTTTCTAGCTTCAGTAGTTTGGCCAGTGCGTTGATTGCAGAAAAATGCTTATTGTTTTATAAAAGACTAGCTCTGACCCCGCGAACTTCGTACCGCCTTAGAAATAATAATGAAAATTATCAGATAATTTATTAGTCAGTTATTCTGCTATTCGAGGCGAAGACAAATCCAACAAATCAAAAATCTTGAAATGGGTCCAGGTAGAGGCCCTTACCCACAGCCTTGCTAGAAAAAAAAGCTGCTGACGACTCGATTGATATGAATGACATTGTCAATAAAATTATCAAAATTTTATAAATGACAAATTAACTGTCTTGTCGTAAATTAATGTATAAAGAAGTATTTATGCGTCATCCTAGTTATCCTTTTACACCCTTTTTCCACTTTGGTATTGTTTTACAGAATGAAAAGTAGCCTATGTCCTCCCCGGGATGGAACCTATCTCCTTGCTAAATTTCATTAAAATCTGTTCAGCAGTTTAGGCGTGGAAAGGAAACAGACAGACAGACAAACAAAGTAACTTTCTCATTTACATTATTAGTATGGATACCTGTAATCATGACTTTACTTTTTGCTTGGGGAAATTTCAAACAATAAGAACGTCGCCGTAAAACATTCATCTGTTGTTTCCCTCGCTCAACAGGTTGCTAACCAAGTTAGAATACTTCATAATTCCGCTTCAGAATAATAAATGATGCACATGTTTTAGCTTAGCTGTCCAAACTGTCAATAAGAGAATTATATTCTCAATGAGCTTTTGTTGAAACAGTAATGATTATTTAGCGCTCTTTTCCACGAACGGCTTCGTTTGTACATTCAAATAAAAAACGAAGAAAAGTTTTAGCATAGTTGGCTATTTATTACGCGACTGCAGCGAAGCCAAAAAAGAAGGTTTATGTGTTTTAAATATAACTTTGAATGAAAAATGCCAAAAAACAATCCTGAATACAGACTTATGTCGAGTCGACGTCATGATGTAAAAATACGGGCACTTCTATACATAATCTAAAGGCAATTATCAAAAGAACTAGTAACACGACTAATTGTTGTAGTGGGAACACAATGTATCGTACAATAGTTTGCACTCCTTTTCTTTTATAAGAGTTGACTTACTATTTGTAGTTGTTAGCAATTGCAGCAAACTGTTCACGTCTTTTGCGGTAAACTGGGTCTTTGAAGCCAGGATGATCAGCATCAAGCGCTGAGCCGTACATGAGGACGTTTTGAGCGAGGTCCAAATCAGATATTTTTCGAGGAAACCAATGCATCTCACCGAAATCTAAAAAAAATAATGTATAAATCGAAGAATAAAATAAAAAGATTTCAAACAGTAATATACTTTTAAGAATTAACATTAAATTGCGAATATTAGATAACCAATGAAAATTGACCTCATCTTCCTACCCTTATCTAACTTTTTGTATCTAAACGTGGACAAATAACTTACCAAAACTTGAAGTGGCAGACAATGGTGTTGGTGGAGGAAACACCTCGCCATCTTGCGAAGAAAGAACCTCGAAATCTTGTACTTCGCGTTTCAGCATTCTTTTTAGCTGCTCAACTCTTTGTGGTAAGCATTCCACGTCCACCAGGATGTCCGACTAAATAACATTCAATGATTTTACTCTTGGAGATTGACGAAGATAAAAACAGCCATTCTTATATGCTACTCCTAAACACGTTTGGTTACTACGTTAGCTATTTTGTAAAATAAATTTTACAACATTTACTTCTAACTAAATTGAGCCACAATCAATACAAAATCAGTCTTTGTAACGTATTTGAACAAGTTGATTTATAAAACAAAGTTTTATTTCCAAATGATGTTGAATACAAGAACCAAAAAGAGCAGTGGAGAATAACTATTCTAGTATTAATGGCATTTTTTGATGATTTACAAAATATTCTACTGATTATGGTGGTATCGGAGCAGTATTAAAAACAATCAATAAAAGCAATCTTGAGGTTAGGGTATCGAATTAAAAGGAGCAATTCCAAATATTACACTTACGGATGTTACTTCAGAGATGGATTTTCTTGATTCGATATGAAGAACGTTGATCCCCAGATCCTGGAAAACCGAAAGCACTCGAACTAACCCACCAACTTGGTTCTTCAGGGTGAGCATCACCGATATTCTCTCGCTTTCATTATGCTGGGAAGTTAACTGGCGACTTGACATTTGTAGTTCCCCAAGCTTGGGGTGATGGGCAGCTTCGTTCTTCACCTGCCATTCTGAACCGTTTCTGTACAGCCACAGGCCCAGCAAACCCTTTCCTGAACCACTCATTACGAGTCCCAGTAGTTTCAACTTTTGTCTAACTTCGATCGCTGACAGCGATGCCTAAATGAATTAGAGTTTTAACTCAATTGGCTCGACTCTGAGCTGTGAATGTGTCGTGATTAAGTTACCCAGTTGAGTGATTTGATTTGAGTATGAAATAAACTAATTGCGTTTTGGAAATGCGTCGCTGCAACCGCTAGGACATACTGCGACCTCCTTCGACTCCAACCCGCCTTATAAAGTAGCGAGGCGTGGGAGACCCGTCGGAGGGTGGGTTGTATTTGATTGGCTGAATCAAGTGTTCGGAGTTACTTGGAAAACGTTCTCTTTTCATACTGACAGGCCGTAGACACATTGAGACTAACTTTTAAATAACAAACATACCAAAATACATTTTACCACTATCCATACTCATTATAATGAACTGATATGGTCATGCCATTTATTTTTTTGAGTTTTTAATGTAATTACTTTTAATATTTTTTTATTATCTTGAGTTTAAAGATTATGTCCAAACCGATATTTTAGATTATACATACTTAGTCGTACCTCAAACTGTAAAACATATTTCAGTAGAATCATCAACATTTTAAAGGCATATTTTACTAGTTTGTTGTAAAAAAAGTAAGTTCGTATGAGCTAGTGGCCAACTCTTGTGACGGAGTTGGCCGCATAACGGCCTCCGTCATGGCTTAACGACTTAAAAGTTTGTTGTTTATTATTTTCGTATTACTATTTGACAGAATCCTTTAATATTTGTGTATCATGAATGTGACCCTAGTTTGTGCTTGGTGTAAACTAGATTCGCAATCACTCACACAGTGCCAGTATCTAACGTAAGCGGGAGCTGAACGAGGAGGCGTCTTCCTAGCCGCTGAAGGGTGTTAAGCGAGCCAGTCCCTGTATTTATTACCATTGTTTAGCAAAAGAGCGTTCGCTATCATTCATTATCGCCGATCCCTTTTTATTCAGAAACTTTTCGGAATAAAAATACAAGTCGAGTTTATTTTTACAGGCAAACTTAATTTAGCGCCGTTTGCAGAGAGTGAAGGCAATTTATTAGCTGGCACGTATTTTAACTTGAACTGAATTTTGCTTCGAATACGTTATAAACGTACCTCTCCAGCATGATGGACCTTCTTCACATACGACGACCTCGGTGGCGTGGCGGGCGAGTGCTCGGCTGAGACGCGAGAGCCTAGGGTTCGATTCCCGCTACGGGAGAAATGTTTGTATGTCCTGCAAATATTTCTTCCGGGTCTGGGTGTTGTAGTATTTTGTATTAAATAATAAATATAAATAAATATAAATAAATAACACCCAACAGTCACATACATAGTCCTGACCCCACACTAGGATTCCCTGTGTCGTGGGTATCAGAAACTACGAGTACCATGGTACCACAACACCCAGACTCGGAAGAAATATTTGCAGAACATGCAAACATTTCTTCCGCAGCGGGAATCGAACCCGCGCCTCTTGCGTCTCTGCCAAGCACTCGCCCGCCACGCCATTATAAGTATTTATTAAAAAAATATTCTATCGGTTATCTAGTGCCCATAGTACAAGCTTTGCTTAGTTTGGGGCTAGATATCTCCTGTGTAAGCAGTCAACAAATCTAACGTAAATTATAAATGCGAAAGTTTGTGAGTTTGGATGTTTGTCTTTGTGCCCAAATCACGCCTAAACGGCTGAACGGAGATATACATTCATACATACATAAATATTATCACACCCATATCCCTAATGGGGTAGGCAGAGCCACAAGTAAACATAAGAAAACTTGTTATATATTTTATTAATCATTTAAGTTTGTACCTATATCCGCTTAAAAAGAACGTTATGTTTAAAATAACTGTACACTGTACTTATGGTATACTTCATGTACATATCAGATATCAACATTAAGCCCGCATGTCATGACAAAGCTCTTCGCGACCGAGTTATCAGTCTTCTCACGGCTCGTTAGACAACGTTATAACCTATCTATGTATTTTAATGTTGGTATTATATTATAAGAGTTGTAATTTAACAACAATATTTGAAACATACATAAGTATTTCCCAAGGAGGGTTGACGTCAGGCAGGCGGCCGGTCATAAAACACCTTAGCCAAAACTCTTACAGCATAATCCACATAGAGTGGGATCGCACGTATTGACCATGTCTTTCCTGTGGACAAGGCCGACTAAGCTGAGAGGATGGAAATGGTGCTGGGCAAGCCTACTCCACCTTAATTCGTCCCGGGTACTACAGCGTCCCGTTAGTGAAGGTAAAAGTTGCCTCCTGACACTGTATAACTCATCTACTATATTGGTGGATGGTAAAGGCCTTAGTTTTGTTTTATTATTTTAGCTACCGTATATATCTACCATAGATATATATCTATCTTGGGACTTTGAATTAGAAGTGGCTGTAACTCTGCCTACCCCAAATATATGGGCGGGATAATATGTGTGTATGTATGTAAGTAGCTCTCGAACGACCTGCCATAGACCTCTGACTCGTTTTAGGCAGTTAAAAACGAAACTACAATTAATAGCCGTATTAAAAGTAGATAGGTATTTATATATTAAATACTTTGAACTATCTATCTAATCGAGTCTCTATTTTTTTGAACCAGTGTGGAGAAAGGATTTAAATTGCGCCTCAGAGGCTACTTGAACTTGCTACACGTGATGACAAGTCAAGTAAGTTCTATGTCATGAACATAAAATAACTAATCACCAAGTTCAGTGAGAGCACTGGTGGTCTAGCGGCCCCGCCGTCCGATCTTAATGTCGTAGGTTCAAATACGATCGTACAGCAGTTGTTTTTTCTCTGTTCTCTCTTCTGTTCGAAAAATTAATGTTCGCTATATCAGAACTCTCAAACGGAGAAGGAAAGAACGTCATAAAACCTAAAAAAAAATCGAAATATGGGCCAAGTGCAGGAAATGAGTCATTGAAGCACACTTTAAATCCTCTCACCAGAACCACAACTGCTTCGAAAGAACTAGTGATTTGAATAGTAGTAGTAGTAGTAGAAGTCACTAAGGTAAGTCATGGTCACCTGTCATAGTCACCTTACTTTTCTCCTGACGAAATATAGCGCTCGCAACGCATCTACATAATCAGTCGTAGCGCGATAGAATACATCTTTTTGTAGTCAGCAATCAGTAACATCAGTGTACGGTCTTGTACGGTAATCACCAACATAATGAAAAATAATCAAAGGTGGTTAATTAGGTAATCAAATCAGTCTACAAAATGATGGTTTTTATAGTGGTTGGACACCGGACTGGGGCTCTCTGGTTTGTGTTAGGGTTAAATAAATTTCCACTGCGTGAAATCGAGAAGTCCTCAAAGAAGGTAAATATACACGTCTCACAGCTTACCTTGACTCAGGGGACTCCGAGTTCTTCCACTGGTACCAGGGATCACGAAACACAGTAGGGAAATATAATTATTTTCACTCTTTTACGTTTTTCACATAATTTTCCTTTGACTTTTTTTTGACAACTTCTAGTTCTTTTTCTTTAATGTCTCTTTCGAGTCCACCCGAAAGAGGTTTGCCGTGGAGGCCGTAACATTTCCCCCCACTTGAAATCGACCCGATTTCACGCTTAAAATAAGGCCGAAAAAGAATACCTATTAGGGGAATTTGTACTCGGAATAAATAAACTAACTAAATTAATTCTAATAATAAAAACTTACAGGAAAATCTATTCAGATGGTACAAAACATGACTTTACAGTTGTCTTTTAAGAAGACCGGAACTGGTTTTAACTAGTGCCACTCTTACGACGTTATCTTTCCCTGGATAAGTTTCGGTTATTCTTCCGAGTTTCCAATGTACATCGCACTCCGCAGGCGATGTTGACAGAACGCACAGCGGTCGAGAGTTGAGCATAGCCTCTACTTTCGTTAACACTGTACTCATTTCTTCCAATGTTAACGTTTGAGCGCCTACAACGCGTTTTAAATAATATTTAGTAGGACGAATCCCATTTTCAAAAATCCCACCAAAATGTGGAGCTCCTGGAGGATTAAAATCCCAAGAGATTGATCGAGTTGTAAGATAATCCGCAATTTGAGTTTGGTTACTACTTACTAAATGGAACATCTCGTTTAAATATCGTTTTGCTCCCACAAAGTTCGTTGCATTTTCAGAGAGAATACGTTTACATAGCCCACGTCTTGCTACAAATCTGTCTAGTGCCGCAATGAACGCTTCAGTTGACAGTTCCGTCACTACCTCTAAGTGGATTGCCTTCGTGGCCAAGCAAACAAACAAACAAATGTACGCCTTGTATGTTAGAGCGTTACGCCGTTTACTTTCTTTCAGAAGGAAAGGACCACCGAAATCGATGCCTACAGCTTCGAAGCACCTTGCCGGTTGTATTCTAACTGAGGGCAGATCTCCCATTACAGTTGAAGAGCAGATAGGACGAGCTTTAAAACAAGTGACACACTTGGATAGTCGCGATCGAATTGCGGAACGAATCCCTAAAATCCAATATTGACGTGCTAACAAAGACTGTAGAGCGCGAGGACCAATGTGAAGATACGACTTGTGGAGAGATTCTATAATCACATTCGAGAGATGACATTTAGGAAGTAGAAGCGGATGTTTTGCTTCCTGCGGTAGGTTTGAATTGCGAAGGCCACCCCCCACTCGCAATAAACCAGATGAATCTATAAAAGGTTGTAACTTTTGAATAGATTTTACACAATTCAAACCTTTCTGGATGTTCAAGAATATTTCAGGACAGTGAAACCTTTGAACCTCCTTGATGAGAAAGGAATGAGAATCTTTCAATTCTTTCAATGAAAGAGCCAAAAAGTTTCTTTCAGATGCAATCTTCTTGGCATTGCTACTGAACCGGCGAATCCAAGCTAAAGTACGCTGCATCTTCGAGAACGAAGAAAACCTTTGTATAAAACTTGAAATGAAATCCTGAGAAATTGTAATTAGCAAACTTGACCCCGTTTCAATTTCAGGCTTATCTTCAGGTAAGTCTTTCATCGGTATATTGTTATATCCAATGTCAACAACATCATTCAATGACTTGTTGTTCGTGGTTTTGCAGCTGGCATCAAATACGACTCTCAGGTTAGTCGTGACACTGCTTGGGCGCACGACGCAATGATGAGGTATTATGTATGCCTTGGAGTCTGAAGTAGCTATAGGCTGCATGTGTCCTAAGTCTTCATACTCTTTCATGAAGTCTGCATAACCTGTCTTCAAATCTGGATCGCGAGCAAGGCGCTTCTCCATGTTGTGAAAACGATTTAAACTGCGATGGTATGAATCGCCCAACTCCTCATTCTTTTTAGCCAAAATTGGCACTACATAGCGGTCATCCGCTTCGCGATATACATGCCTGGTGTATAGTGCTTCGCAAACGCCATCGTCGGGATGAGAAGTATGCACACTAGGTGGCTCCTCGACTTCCCGAGACCGCTGAATAATTTGATCTAAACTCGAGGTGACTAGCAAAGTCAAACGCTCGCGTTTTTCTGAATGGATGGATGCCTTACCTGTTATAACCCAACCGTAGATACTATGTAGAGCCGTAGGAAGACCTGGTCCAGGCTCATAACGTCGACCATCGTACACTTTGTCAAAGACATCGACTCCTAACAAAATGTCAATCGGTCCCGGTTTCTCGAAGTCAGGGTCGGCTAGGTAAATATCTTGGTAGCATTCACTCACGTTCGTTGGAACCTCCTCTGCAGGTATGTCCGTAGTGATGACAGGCATGACTACAAATTCGAGATCAAATTTAGGATCGTTGTTATCCCTAGGAAGAATTCTGCATGCCGTCACTCCTGAGATCTCACTTACCTCAGCAGCTCCTATACCGGACAAAGTTTCGCAAGTTGGCGTAGGACGAAGCCCAACACGTTTAGCGCAGGCGGTAGTCATAATACACTCATGAGAACAACTGTCGATCAGAGCGCGAACCTTAAATGTACTACCCTGCTTATTTTGTAGTCGCACTACAGCTGATCCGAGCAACTTCACATCTCGCTTTGAGCTGGCGCATAAAGAGACAGCGGGATTCACGCAAGCAAGACTTGATGTGGGATCATCAGATTTACTCGATGATGAACCGCTAGACGTTGCCCTATCCACTGTTGAACTCGGTGTTTCACTATAATGCAAGAACGTGTTATGTCTTTTTCCGCAAGTCAAACAGTTTGTTTTAGAATAACAAGAACCTGCTGAATGCCCTGAACGCAAACAATTAAAACAAAGTTTCAACTCTGCTACCAATTTTCTACGCGATTGTACATCCATCGAATTTAGTTTTGTGCATTTATAAATGCTATGTTGCAATTTGCAGCATGGGCAAAGATTGCAAGTTGCGGGTTTCGCATCACTCGACACTACGAAGGACCTTTTAGTAACTTGTTTAGGCGGGGTTGGGATATAGGACATTTTATTTATTTCAGAGATCCTGAGTTGATCCCTTAAGAAATATAGCAATTTATCAAAACTAGGTAGCTCGAGACTTCCTATTCCGCTTAGCTCTTCAAACTTTTGCATTGTTGCAGAGTCTATAGATCGCGACGCAAAATAGAATAGAAGAAAATCGCTCAAATTGTCAATCTTCATCGCTGTCAACGCATTGACACATTCCCTTAAAGTACCGGTAATACGTGACAGTTCATCGTATGACGCAGATGACATCGGTTTGAGTCGCATTATCCTATCTAAATAGCTCGTAGCTAGAACCCTCTGGTTATCGTAACGCTCGCGCAACGCGTCAAAGACCACCATGTAATTCGCTGATGACAGCGGTACGTTTTTCGCTATGCTCAACGCTGGACCTGATAAGCATGACACCAGATAGTGAAACCTTTCGATATCCGATAGCGATTTGTTTTTGTGAATCAACGGAAGAAACGTATCTATAAATATCGGCCAGTTTTCTAAATTACCATCGAATTTCGGTAAATCTATCTTTGGTAGACGCACGTTAACCCTTTGATCCCCACTAACAGCACTAGAAGCAGCGTCAGATATTTTTGATTCTGACTGTACCTTCTCTACTACTTCTAGAATGCCGTAGTACAGCTCATCAAAAGCTGTCAAAGCTTTGAAATCACTATTCTCCTCAGGATGCAATGACAATGCTAGCAGACTAATTTTCTCCGTTTGCTCATAAAATTCTGCTTTCAACGTATCTAAATGTTTCGCACGCACAAGAAAAGAGGTGACACTAGTTTTGCCTGATCGAACCCCTTGTGCCATATTGTAAATTAGATTCACTGAGGCAAATATATGCTCACGTTTGCCGAGGAGAACTTTGCATTCTGCCTCCTTCTTCGCCATCTTTGAATCTACTTCCGACACCCAACGCCTAACAGAATACTATTAACAATAAATGTATCAAAATAAAATAAAACTGCTTATTGAAATCACAAAATATGTTTCCGAGTACAAAGTTCCCTAGAACACGAAAAGAGAGAACCCAGTCGACGGTACAACCCAATTACCCTCGACAGTAGACCGATCACTAAGGCGCGGGAACCATCCGGCTCGCACGGACCAAACAATGGTTGGACACCGGACTGGGGCTCTCTGGTTTGTGTTAGGGTTAAATAAATTTCCACTGCGTGAAATCGAGAAGTCCTCAAAGAAGGTAAATATACACGTCTCACAGCTTACCTTGACTCAGGGGACTCCGAGTTCTTCCACTGGTACCAGGGATCACGAAACACAGTAGGGAAATATAATTATTTTCACTCTTTTACGTTTTTCACATAATTTTCCTTTGACTTTTTTTTGACAACCTCCAGTTCTTTTTCTTTAATGTCTCTTTCGAGTCCACCCGAAAGAGGTTTGCCGTGGAGGCCGTAACATATAGCTTTGTAGCAAATTGGATTTCCACCTTCAGATCTTCTTGGAATAAACACCACTTCCACAGTATAATAATGTTTATTCCGTTCACAGGTAGTTTTGTTACAGAGTAGAATAATTTTAAGTAAGTATGATACGAAAGTAGGCGCGGGTAGGATACGCTCCAGGCGACGTTCGTTACGTAGGGCACGAGACGATACGACCGCAAGAAAGGTGAGGGGTAAGGGACGAGGGGAGCGCCTGAACTAGCGCCGACAACTTTCCAATACTGGATACGCTGCCGCGCCAGTGCAGACTGAATTATCCTTTTTTTTCATACGGATATAAATGCTGTGGGTCTTAGATGACCGCTGCCGGTAGCGTTACCGGGCTTTGGTGAGCGCAGAGGGCGCGACACCGAGGAGAAAAGTTTTTGTGGCAACTAGCGCAAGGGCACTACTTAGGTACGAACTTCGGCTTGGGCTGTTGCCTGAATGTAGAATCTAACGGCTGCGCCCAGAAGGGGCGAGCGAGAAGAGAAACGTCGACTCCGCTGGTGGAGTCGGTGTGGTGTGATGTGGTCTAGTTAGCGTTTAGCGGGTTAACGGAAGTTATCTCGTCATCGGGGTCTCCAAGCACGTGTCTTGGCCTACGGAGAAATCTAGGAGCGTCACGTGGTTTGACGATAGGATAGTCGGGAATTGTAGAGACGAGAGGGTTTGGGTGATAGGGAGCCGCATCATAAAAGCGCCTGGAGGCGAGTTTTATGTGTGCGGCTAGGGACTCTAAACCGAGGTCGCGATGAAGGTCTATGTGGCGCGTAAATCTCGGCGCGCCAGTGGCGGCGCACGTAAATTTACGTCATGACGAGTCGTATGCAAGTTTTGAAAGTGTCATCTTATTTCTAAGGGATATTTTACTCTTTTCACATAGGAAAGGATGTAGACGGCCAAGGATGAACTTGGCACGGTTACGAACTGTGGTGATTTGTTTGCCAAAGGAAAGACGACTATCAAGGAATACACCTAGGTATTGGGCTGACTTTTCCCAGGGAATGGGCTTGTCGTATAGGGTGATCGACCTGAGGGGTCTGCGGAGAGATTGGTGCTCTTTCCAAAAGTACACTGCTGTGCTCTTGGTTGGGTTCACCCCGATGTGCCACTTGCTGAACCATGTACCTAGTGCAATGAGGGCTTTCTGCAGCCTTATACGCACCTGATTCGAATTCGAATCGGATGTGTATAGGGCTGTGTCGTTAGCGAACAGGGCTATCTCCACTTTGTAGGTACGGGGGATGTCGCTGGTGAGGGGCGAGAACAGAGCTCTGAGGGACTCCGGCTCGGATAGGGCGAGGGTTAGAGAGGGTACGCTCCACGCGATAGCGAAAGCTTCGATTTAGTAGGTTTTCTCGTATGATGAGCACGAGTCTATCCGGCACTCCGAAAGTGGACAGCTTGTAGATCAAGTCGTTGTGCCATACCTGATCGAAGGCTTTCGCTACATCGAAGAAAACAGCACCAGTACCTGCAGGGTAGGTATGGTAGAACTTGGAGAGTACGTGCTCCGTGATGCGAAGCACTTGCTGGGGACAGGAATGTCTAGCTCGGAAGCCAAACTGTTCGTCGGGGAGGAGCTTGAGCTCGTCAACAAAGGACCAGAGTCGTCTCAGAAGGAGTCGCTCGTATATCTTTCCCAGGAAGCTGAGAAGAGTGATGGGTCGATAGCTTAAAGCCTCCGTAGCCTTTTTTCCGTAGGTTTGAGGATGTCGATAACGGTGGCTTCCTTCCAGGTGTCCAGGGATGTGCAATTCTCCATGGCCGCATTGAAGATGCTGACCAGGAGTTATATAAGGGCTATAGGGAAGCTCTTCAGGATGATGTTGCTGATGCCATCAATGCCAGGGGCCTTCTGAGGGTGATGATCCTTGATAATCGCCTTTACCTCCGAGACTCTAACGAGGGAGAGAGGAGGGGCGATCGGAGGAAGAGAGACTAAGACTAGACGTTCGACTTCACTGTTCACTGTAGAAGAAGAAGAGAACTAGACGTTCGACTTCACTGTTCACCGTATCGAGGTAAGCAAGGTCGACAGGGGCGAGACTGGGGGAGCATTGAGACTCGAGGCTTTCAGTTAAGCATTCAGCCTTTTCATCGAATGCGATTGACTGGTCGGGTCGAGTCAGTGGGGGCATGACTGAGATAGTGTCGGCCTTCATGGATCAAACAAATTCCTAGTACACTAGGTGACTTGGCTTGATCCCGGAAAGCTTGTTATTCCAGTCATTATTCCTATGGTCACGAATGCGGCTCTTAACCAGCCGTTCAAGAACGCGCAATCTACGTCTGTTAAGGTCGGTGGGCCAAGAGCTGTATCTTCTAGTCACTGCGTGCTTTTCCGTGACCAACCGTCTCACATCATCGGGCAGAGCCCGGTGGTGGTCAGCCACTGCTGGAACCTGCTTCGATGATCCTCTGATAGCGGTGGTGACATTTCTGTTCAGGGAGTCGACCCCAACAGTGACTTCGTCTGGGGACCTAATGTCGTCAGGGATCCTCTCAAGATTGGGTGAGTGGATATTCCCGAAAGCTTTCCCAAGTTTATCCCACTTCACCACTGTCTTGGTGAGGGGGGGGGGGGGGAGCCCAGGTGCATGAGCACCGGGTGGTGGTCGGAGTCGAGTTTGTGCAGCGTTTCTGTAGAGTGCAACCGTAGCGTAACACTTTTTAGCAACGCCATGTCTAGTATGTCAGGTCTGTGTCCTGTTATGTAAGGTAATGGGTCGGAGTCATAGGGGGAATGACATTGAAGCTAAGGGAGTTGGCTAGGCTTTCAAGTATCCTGCCGTTTTGGGAGGCGTTGAGGCAATTCCGCAGGGTGTTCTTGCTGTTGAAGTGGCCCACCAAAATGACGGAGCTTCCTAAGTTAAAGAGTGCGTTAACGTCACTCCTTAATAGGGGCTTTCTTGGACTGAGGTAGCATGAGGCTATGGTGATCGAGGGTTGACCGGTCAAGGCTAGTCTACAGACGAAAGCTTCTAAGTTAGTCAGGAGTCGATGAGAATGCAGTGCAGGGACCTCTTGTGATAGATCAGTGTGAGGCACCGATTATATCGTTGCGGACCAGTTGGTAATTCGCAATCCTGGGATCGCGAGCAGCCGGCTTCAAGAAGGTTTCCTGCACTAGCATTACATCGACATTGTGTCGGGACAGAAAGTCAGCAACGAGAAAGCGCTGAGGAATCCATCAGCGTTGAAAAACGCCAATGAGACGGAGCGGGGTTTTAGTCTCTCCTTACGTGCAATCATGATGTACTGTTAGAGTGGGAGGAGATGTTGGTGGTCATGATGGAGAGAATTTTCTCCTGGTTAGCTGCGATGAACTCCATGAAGAGGGAGGACATGAACGATTGAAGATCAGCTGCCGGTGGTAGCGGGTTAGCCGCGACAAGTCTGAAAGAGACCTTCGGGGGAGCAATGCGGGGGGTAGGGGGGAGGCCTGAGCCTGGCGGTCTAGGCTGGTGCCGGGCAGGGGTCTTTCCCAGGCGTTGGGAAAGGGAGCCCTAGGGGGAGCCATGGATACTTTGGGAGTGTATCGCGGGGAGGGTGGAGGTACCCGCTCTGGGGCCCTCTGAGCCACCTTTCTGCTGACCCTGGGCGCCATGGGACAACCGCGATAGTTCACGGTGTGGCCCACGGCACGACAGAGCACACAGCTAAGCGGCTCCGGGAAGTTCAGAGTGCGGGTGCAGTCAAAGGTACCATGGTCACCCAGGCACTTGACGCAACGGCGGCAGGCGAAACAGTTCCGCGCTGAGTGGCCATAAAGTTGGCACCTATGACACTGAGCGGGGTTGCTATTACGGTAGAGGACTTCTACCGAGTGGCCCGAGAGGCCGTTCACCACCTTCTGTCTGAAGACGGCTTTGCATTCGGGCGAATGGTCTAAGATGACCTAGACGAGGTCGAAGGGCGTCTTGGTCCGTCCGTACATCCTGTGTACTTCCCGGACAGGGAGGTTTTAGCTGATGAGGTCAGCCTTAATAGCATCCGTACTCCGCGGGAAGGCCGCAAATCGCCACACGGAGGAGGCGATCGTCTTCGAGGGCATAGGTATGGTACCTTATGCTCTTGCTTCGAAGGAGGTGAGCTTTTGGTTGGCAGCGGACTATACTTGAACTTTGATGCCGTCTTTAGTGCTTTTAGCGTGGGTGAAAGTGATATTAAGGGATCTACACGCCACGGAGACCTTGTCCCATTTCTCCTTCTGACGAAGGTAGATGGAAGGGGGGGCCTTTTCCTTCTTCGCTGAGGGCGTAGAGGAAGCCTGAGTGGACGGAACCGGGGAGGCCGACCGGGGGCTAATGCTAGGAGCGGTTAACTTGGCGGGAGGGCGTGCCTTGGGAGAGCTCCTCCTCTTCCCTTGGCCGAAGGTGAATCCCGAGTCCACGGAGGAGTCGGATTCTGAGGAAGAGTCCGAGTCGGGGGAAGGTAGATCAGTGTCCATATCGAACACTGAAGCTACTTCGGAGGGGGGGTGGCCAGGAGAGCAGGGGGCACTTGGCTGCCTTTAAGGCTGAGGCTTGAGGAGCCTTGACCTTGGGGACCGCGTCGGCCTTGATTTAATGCTCGGGCCTGTTTATTAGCCTGAAGGGCCGGGACTGCCTTGCCCGAAGGGACAGGCTTGGAGGCCGGAAGGGCCCGGGGGTATTTATGGTCCTAGTGGCCTGAAGCTGGGCATCCGGCCCAGGAGCATCTGGCCCGTCGCCTGCGATCAGACGATCCAATTCAGCTAAGGGGTGGTGTTCCAAGACCATTCCTAACAGTCTCGATCAATAAAGCAATCCTAGGCTTGCTCCAGTTCTCGAATCTCCGCACGGAAACTTTCGGGGTGACATGGTGGGCCCTAGTCTCCCAGGGGGATGTCCTAGGAGATTTGTGACCCTCCCCGTCGGGTATAGATAGGGGGGAGGAGGTGTGCGCCTTTTTTTTTTTTTTTTTTTTTTTTTTTTTTTTTTTTTTTTTTTTTTTTTTTTTTTGGCAGGTGGAAAAATCTGCTCCCAGACGAACCAGCTGCGATAAGGGTCGCAGCTGGACAGTGTGGGGTTGTCGAAATCCGACGACCCACTAAAAAACCACCTGGTGGCCAGCCTCGATGCATGTCAAGGGGCTCCGGGATCTCCATACGGAACGCACCGGTGCCCCTCTCGCATCGTGCTCTAGAGCACTGTCCCGGTAATGGCACCCACAGCCACGCCCGGCACCCTCGCGTGCTACGACGAAACTTGCCACAAGAATCGCCGCCCTCCCGGGATCCGTAGCCGGTAGACGGAGCCCTCACTCCGCTACCGCGTACCCAAAAGGTCCCCTGTTTGGCAGGGGATACCACTCGCCCCCTCACGGGGCAGGCGGTGCGGGGCGGCCGTTAGCGCCCCGCCGCCGCCTCCTCCGAGCGGGATCGGCCCTCTCCCGATCTCGCTCAGCTGCCTCTTTCTGGACCATCACGGTCTCACAGAAAGAGGCTACGGCCTGCCACGCCGCCTCATCTGCCAGCATAGCCTCGACTACGCTCGGCAGAGAGAGATCCTGCCCGATCCTGTTGACCAGGATTCCGCGCTCCTGGCACCACGCTGAGCACTGCTCCAGCGTGTGCTGCGCGGAATCCAAGTCCCACCCACAATGGTGGCATTGTGGTGTCGGTTCGCGTCCGATCCTATTCAGATACTCACCGAAGCAACCGTGCCCGGTGAGTACCTGAGTAAGTCGATAGGTGACGTACCCGTGTTCCCTCCCCAGCCAGGCTTCGAAGAAAGGCGCAATGGCGCCGACGACGCGTTGGCGCGAGCACCGCGGCTCCTCGAGCCGCTCGCGCCACATCCCGAGCGCACGTCGGCGCTCTTGCGCCCGCACTTCAGCAGGCGCAGTTCCGCTCCCATCATCCTGTCGGAGACGGACGTACACACGCGCGTCCATCACCGCCAAGACGTCCAGGGGCGGAAACCGCGCCAGGATTGTTGCCGCCTCAAAGGATACTGTGCGGTATCCTCGTGCGATCCTGATGGCTATAGGACGCTGTAGGCTATTGAACGATAACCTACAGCGCCTAACACCCGCCAGTCTCCCAGACCAGACGGGTGCTCCGTAGAGAGCCATCGATCGCACGACCCCCGCATAGAGGCGGCGCACGCCCTCCCTGGGTCCCCCGAGATTTGGCAGCAGTCTGTGCAGAGCACCCACTGCCCTCTGAATCCGGGGGACGGAGCGGCTGAAGTGCTCCCCGAAGTCCCAGCGTCCGTCCAAGGTGAGGCCTAGGTACCTCATGTACCGCCCCACCTGGACGTCCACGTCACCTACGCGAACCGACAAGCTGGGTGGTTCCCTTCCCCTCGGGAGTTTGTGGAACCACAGCGCCTCGGTCTTGTGAGGCGCTATCCGCAGACCCAGCTCGTGGATCTTCTCCACGACACATGCCACCCCAAGCTCGGCGAGCTCCTTGGTCCCTTCGAAGGACTCCCCACCGGCTAGTACGAGAGTGTCGTCCGCATAGCAGACGACTCGTACGCTGGCGGGGAGATCGACGCGCAGGACCGCGTCGTACGCGAAGTTCCACAAGAGGGGGCCGAGCACGGACCCCTGTGGAACTCCGCAGTACACCTCCCTCTGGTGCAATGTACCGTCACTGCCCACGTACTGCACACACCTGTCCCGCAAGTAGGCACCGACTATGCGCTGCAGGTAGAGGGGCACTCCGTGAACCACGAGTGCCGCCCTGATCGCCCTCCAGGGCAGGGAGTTAAAGGCGTTGACGATGTCCAAGGACACCGCCAACACCCTCCCGCCCCGGGACACTACCCGGTCCGACAGCGTACGGACGCGAAGAATCGCGTCCACTGTCGAACGCGCTTGCCGGAAACCGAACTGGTAATCCGACAAGTCGGGGCCTTCCTGCGACAGATGTGTGCATAGACGGCCGGCAATTATTCTCTCGAATAACTTGCCGGCTTCGTCCAGCAGGCAAATGGGACGGTACGCAGAGGGAGAATCCGCGGCCCTGCCGTCCTTCTTCAAGAGGACCAACCTTGCCTCCTTCCATTCCTTGGGGAACACACCGGAGCGGAGGCAGCCGTCAAACAGCCACCTCAGCTTGTCCCCCAAGCCGGCGGATAGAGCCAGCACCCAGGCCCGACCTGGAATCCCGTCAGGCCCGGGTGCTGTGTTACGAGCCCTGAGACGCTTCACAGCTCGGTCCAACTCCTCGGCAGTTACCCCCATTTCGTCGGCCCAGATGGTCGGGTCCGACGAAGACACGGGGGTAAAGGGACTGTCCTGGACCCTAGGGAAGAGCGTATCCACCACTCCTCCCACGAACTCAGGGTCCAGGGTTTCCGTCAACGGAGGGACCCATGGCCGGAGCTTGCCCAGTACCATCTTGTACGGGCGCCCCCATGGGTCCCTGTTCAGTCCCTCGAGGAGTTCGCTCCAAGACCGAGACTTGGCCTCGGCGATCGCGCCTTGGAGCGCCTTGGTAGCGTCTCGGTATACCTCGTAAACTCTATCCACCTCTTCGGCAAGGGCTCGCCTTCTTCTCCGGGCTCTGGTGTACTGGCGTCGGGAGCGCAGGCAGACCTCACGCAACCGCGCTATCTCCTCCGACCACCAGTACACCGCCCTGCGCTTGGTAGGCCTGCTCCGGGGCATCGATACGTCGCAGATCGACGTCATCGTTGCCCGGAACCAGGCCGCCTCCCTTACAGGATCGGGCAGGATCCCTTCGGCGTGGTCTTCCGGCCAGGCCGCGACGATGGCGGCGGCTTCGAGCAGATCCCTGTCGAGCCGCTTGAGGGCCCATCGTCGCGGCGGGCTGCTATTGCGGCGGGACGCACTGCCGGGGGGGCGGAGGGCCACATCGAAAACGATGTGGCGGTGGTCGGATAACGTGACCACCTCCTCCGCAACTCTCCATCCCGACACGAGGTGGGTGGCCGAGGGGGTCGACCATGAAAGGTCCACGATCGACTCCCCCTGCCACCGCACACATGTGCTTACAGACCCCCGATTTAACAACCGGAGGTCCATACCCGCCGCCCATTCCACCATGGTCTCTCCCCTTCGGTTGTCCTGGCGACTCCCCCACTCACGAGAGTGAGCGTTGAAGTCGCCCAGGACAAGCACGGGACGCGGAAGGCACCTGCGTATGCAGTTTCCCACCGCGTCCAGGTACGCCTCGTACTCGACGAGGGTACAGTTGGGAGAGATATAGCAGCCCACAACGGCTAGGTGACCCCACGTCGTAGCTACGAATCCCTGTCCCTTCTCCAGAAGGGCACAGGGGGGGTCACCTTGGCCACCACCCCAGAAAATGGCGACGACGCCCAATTCGTCCCCGAACCAGCGAGGATGGTCCGGGACACGGTAGGGCTCCGCCACCACGGCAAGTGCAATCGACCACTGCGCGAGGGTTTGCAGGAAAAGATCCTGCGCGC
This sequence comes from Scotopteryx bipunctaria, assembly GCA_949320045.1. NCBI lineage: Eukaryota > Metazoa > Arthropoda > Insecta > Lepidoptera > Geometridae > Scotopteryx > Scotopteryx bipunctaria. The sequence continues at coordinate 11,095,040 of OX439440.1, forward strand.
CTCGGCAGTGGTTCAGATTGCACTGAAGGACTCGTAAGGTGTGATCCATTACGAGGCCTCCATGGCCGCCTGGGGTGGGGCCGGTTGGCCCGACTGAGCGGCCCCCTTTGTTGGGGCCGCCCTGCCTTCCGGTGCTGGGGCCGAGGGGGGAGGAGCTGGTCTCCCCTTTGCCTTAGGAGGGCAGCATTGCTTGCTACCCATCCTATGGTCGGCCTTACAGCCCTTGCCCGAGCACAGCGGACACCTGCGCGGACGCGTGCACTGGCTCGCCCGATGATCGGGCTCCCCGCACGCGTAGCACAGGCTGCTACGGTCCACCGCGCTCTGGCACGTGCTGCGTACGTGCCCGTACTCCAAGCACCGGAAGCACTGGAGTGGCCTCGAGGTCAAATAATCGACCCGGGCCGAGACCCAGCCGACGACGACGTGCCCTGCCGCTGCTAGCTTCCGCACGGAAGCTAGTGGACAACGGACCCACACCGTGCCCAGGGCAGAGGATGAGCGACGAATGTCACCCACCCGCACGTCGTTGACCGAGCAGCCTCCGGCCTCGGCGACCGCGGTCTGCACCTCTTGAGGTGAGACGCTGTCGTCGAGGTCCTTCAGCCGCAACTCCCCCGTTTTCATCGGGCGCGCAACACGCGCACCCAAATCGACGAGGGCCACGCTCATGCGTTCGGCCAGCCTGTCAGCTTTGGAGGTGCAGTCAGGCCCAGACACCTCCAAAATGAGTCCTCCAGTGATGGCCTTCTTCGAGCGGACCTGGTCCACTCCGAAGTCGGCCAACCTTATGCGGGCCTTCGCGGCCGCCATGACCGCGGCGAGGGTGACATCCGAACCCTCCGGAATCGTCACCGTTATCGCCGCAGATGTGGGCAGCCGCGCAGGCTTCGCCTTAGCGCCCGCCTTGGCCTTAGCCTTTGGGCTGGCCTTTGGGCCAGCCTTGGGGCCAGGCTTAGTGCCGGCGCCTTTGCCAGCCATGGGGGCGGGCTTGGGGGCGGGCTTTGCCGTCGCCGGGGCCTTCTTTTTGGGCTTCGCCTTCTTCCCCACCACTGTCGCCCAGCTGGACTCGGGCGCCGTCTGCGCCCGAGCCTCAGCAGACCGCGACTGCGCGGGTGGCTGGGGAGTAGCTGGCGGTGGGCGATTTGCCCGCGCCTTGCCCTGTCCTGAAGGCCCCGGAGAGGGCCCTGGTCCGGAGGGAGCTGCAGGTCCCTGGGAGGGTGGCCGCATTACTGCAGCCAACTTCCTGTCCATGAGAGCGCTAATGCGCTCCATGAACTTCCCCTCCCAGTCTGTCCCACCAGCGGCAGGCGATGTTGCCGCCGGCTTGGGACTGGCCGGCTGACGGACAGCCTCCGTCAGCTGCTCCACCTTTGCTGTGAGAGCGGCCATCTGAGCCCGCAGCTCTGCGTTCTCCCGCTCGAGACGCGTGACGTTGGCGTCCACGGCGGTTCGCTGAGCGAGCTCCACCGCGACCGCCATCGCCCTCCGGGCCGACGTCCGCAGACCCTTCACGAAGTCGCCGCGCAGGTTCTTCGACTTGTCGGCGATCTTCTCGACGGTCTCCAGCTCGACCGTCATGCGGGCGCCCAGCTCCTCCGTAGAGAGCGCCCGCATTTCCGCCCCCAATTCATCAGGCTTGGGAAGTTTCCCCTTTGACCGGGTGGTCGTTGGGGAAACTCCAGGGTTGAAGACGTCGTCTTCATCCCCTTTGCCCTTCAGAAACGATGCGCGCATCGACCCCTGAGGTTCAGGAGCGCCATCGTTCGCCTTCCTACTGCGCTTCTGGCCAGCTCGGGATAGCCCCGACGCTGTAGAAGCGTATGAGGAGTAGGACATGGTAGAACCATCCGACTCCTCGCCCGCGCTCGTCGCCGCATTCGGCGTCGCCGGTCTTGCGAAAGGCTCTGCCTTTCGCTTGCCCCTACTAGATGTGCTACGGCTGCGCAAGGCAACCGAAGCGACCACACATGCTCTCTCGGTGTTCACACACGCTAGAGCACCACCCTCATCATCTTTTATGATTTTGTTATTGTTATCCATATCTGATCCCACGATTAGGAGGGAAGTATACGGTCACCCCGGCCGGAGCCCTCTGCAGCCGGGGAAGGGTATATACTGCGGAGGTCCCCCGGTATCCGCAGGTTTTAACGTGTTGTCTCACGGGTGTTGTGACGAGTTTTTCCATACTCGGACCGGCCAATTAAGGCAAGCCCTCATCGGGTCCGCACAGCCACAACGTACCTCCTTATCGCCTAAACGGAGGTCTCTGAAGTTGGCAGTGCGGAACCGGCTGGAGAGTTGGCGCATACTCTCCGACGGAACTGGATGATACAGGCCGTATCCCCCAAACCGCCTGAACGGCAAAAATGCCCTCCCATCAAATCCCGACCGCATCCCACATGCGGCGAGGATTACAACTCCGGACGCTGGCAGAGGAGACCCTCCCCAATGCCGGCCCGACGGCACTATGAATGCGCGCCGAGCACGTCCCGCTTCATCCGCTGCACCCTCTGATAACCAGAGCGATGCGCGGAGAAGCCAACATCCCTACCGGAACTTCCCATTTTTCCCTTAAAACTCCCGACCACATCCCACATGCGGCGAGGAGCATAAGGGAAACCTCCCGTCTCATCTCACTGTGCCCTCTGCTATTCAGAGGGAAACGCGGAGAGACCCTCCGTGTCGGGTTATTAGCCACCGTGCGACTGCACGATGTTACCAGGGTACACCACGAGGAGGTTACCCGACCAAGTACCCCAGGAGGTGTGCGCCTAGTGTGACCTACCTATGGGGTGTGTCCCAAATACCTCTCTTGCGGGGCAATTGGGTTGTGTCCTTACCGATATCTGGCGTCGACTAGGAGTCCCCCCAAGGCCGGTGGTGCCAGACCCAGCCGGATTTTCACGTTCCTTGGAAGGATTTTTTCCTTCCAAGGAACGAGGCGCTCCGGTTCCACGCCCTACCAGGATCGTTAACACTGTTAAGTATCCCCTGGTAGACCACTAAGCGTGGACTTTATAATGAAACTTGATCGCTCTGATAAGAGCGACTTGGATTCGTCCTGAGAAGGACGGGTTGCTTGTCAGAGGAGGCATGCCCTGAAAAGGACAAGCGTGCACCGACAAGTGCGTGCGACTCGGCTCGCGAACCGGGCTGCACTGAACGCAGCGCGTCGCAGGGCCGGGCAGCGGGAACGGCGCGGCGCAGGGGCCGTGCGGCGGGGAGTCCTGGGCGGGGCCAAGAGCGGAGCGAAGCGGAGACGTCGTGCCAGCTCGGAGGCCAGCGGCAGACTCACTAAATGAAATGATATAAATCCTGTGGGTCTCAGATGACCGCTGGCAGTGTTACCGGGTTTTGGTGAGCGCAGAGGGCGCGACACCGAGAAAAAAGGTTTTTGTGGCAACTGGCGCAAGGGCACCACTTAGGTACGAGCCTTGGCTTGGACTGTTGCCAAAATGTAGAATCTAACAGCTACGCCCAGAGGGGGCGAGCGAAAAGAAAAACGTTGACTCCGGCGGTTTGGTGTGATGTGGTCTTAGTTAAACCTACGTCGGCGTGATGGCGGGCTACCCTCCGCGTTAGCGGAGGTGATCTCGTCATCGGGATCTCCAAGCACGTGTCTTGGCGGGAGATCACTGAATGATCCTTTTTTTCGGACAGCACACAGCCATGCGTGGGTTATGGTGCTTCAGATTTAGATAAAGAGCCACCTGTTAAGAGTGTTATAATGCCTGGTTCCAATATCCTACTAACGAACGACGGATCGTTTATTATCACAGCAACATTGGTTGTCTGTCAAGAAATGTATGATGCTTCAGCTTTAGATAAAGAGCCACCTGTTAAGCGTGTTACAATGCCCGGTTCCAATATTCTACTAACGAACGACGGACCGTTTATTATCACAGCAACATTGGTTGTCTATCAAGAAATGTATGGCGGTTTGCAGATGTTGCTATGGTAATGATACGTAAGTAATCCTTATTGTTTTTTTAACAAAGGCATTTTTAAATGAGTCTATATAATGCGAAATGATTTATTACTTTCTTTGTTGTACAAATAACTAGCTGCTGCCCGCGGCTTTGCACGCGTGGTACCCTGGTAAAAAGTAGCTATAATGTTAATCAAGCACATGTAGGTACTATGTATATTCTAAGTTTCATTCAAATCCGTACAGCCGTTTAGGCGTGATTAAGACACAAACATGCAAACTTTCACATTTATATTATAGTAGGATTAATTTGATCATATTAGATGACGATACATTGAGACGTAGTTTGAATTCTTTAAATACAAAACTATAATGAATTTAGAGGTTTAGCATACCAAAAATCGCAATTATGTGTCAATACTATTCAAACACGAGCTCCACCCAAAAGTATCTACTCCACACGATTGAAACCGCGGGCGTCTGCTGGTATTAAATACAATTATTTTTAAGCTATAAGCTCAGACCAAATAAAAAGAGAAGACAACGCGAAAGAAGAAAAGCGAACAACAAAAGTGAAGCCACACAAAACCGTGCTCCTGCAAGTAAACATACACGCTCACGCACACACCTACACTAAAACCATACTCATCGCTCTTAGTACGTCACAAGTCTTAAAAATAGAATTATGCCTTTCTGTGTAGCGAAAACTTGTAAAAACAGCAGCAAATCACATAAAAAGTCTCACGAAATCACTTTTCACTTGTAAGTACTTCAAATAGCATCGTTTCTTAATTATTATACTATGAATTTAGGTTACTTGGAACACACAACCTTAAAACCTTCGACACACACATAGATAAAAAGGTGGCTTCACTTTTGTTGTTCGCGGCGCGGGATCTTTTCTTTTTATTTGGTCTGAGGCTATAAGACGTTCGATTCCCGCTGCGGAAAAAATGTTTGCATGTTCTGCAAATATTTCTTCCGGGTCTGAGTGGTACCATGGTACTCGTAGTTTCTGATACCCACGACACAGGGAATCCTAGTGTGGGGTCTTTACTATGTATGTGACTGTTGGGTGTTATTTCATCATCATCATCATCATTTCAGCCCGTCTCCACCCACAGCTGGGCATAGGCCTCTTCATTATTACGCCATTCTCTCCGATTCTTCGCAAATCTCATCCAATGATTCCCGGCTATGTTGACGATGTCATTCGACCATCGGGCGGGTGGTATTTATTTATTTATAATTTGCAGAACTAAATTATGATGGACTTGAAAACAGGGATATTTTTTGCCAGCTGTGTAAACTCTACTAATATTATAATTCCGAAAACTTCTGAAGAAAATAGGAATCTGCTCAAAATACGGAAGGATTTCCCAAGCGTGTTTTAATGGAATAGGACGTTACTTTTATAATTTCATAGGTACTTAAAAATAAACACTCCATTGCACGTCATGTAAAAAATAAGCAATCTCGAATTGAAAGAGGGAAGCTGCTTACAAAAGCAAATGTTTATTCTTGACGGGAGCTTTTTAATTAAATTTCCCCAGGGACCGTTCGAATCTCCTTTGATACAACTGTTATTATGTGCCAACAAAGTAGTTACTTACAATGTTGGAAGGCTGATTTTGCATCTACTCATAAGTAAGAGAATGGCATAACTTTATCCAGTACTCTCAAGCGGTGAAGGAAAACATCCGTCGTAAGGAAATCGACACGTCGTAGTACCTTAAAAAATCAAAAACATGTGTCAAGTCTGTGAAAAGAGCCTTTTGAATCTTGGTGGCGTTGCTTGCTTAGGCGTTCTTGATTGATCTCTAAAGTTAAGCAACGATATGCGTGGTCACAAATTGGGATGGGTGACCGCAAGTGGCATTACGAGCTGAGCGCTTCCGTGCTTCGGAGGGCACGTTAAACAGTCGGCCCTGGCTTTTAAGTCGTTAAGCCATGACGGAGGCCTTTAGGCGGCCTAAAAACTACGTCACTAGAGTTGGCCACTAGCTCATACGAACATACATATTTACATAATCTTGTCACCACACGTTGGAAAGTAGTAGTAATAGTTCTGATAGAAGAATTGTCACAGCACAGCGTGTCTCGTAAGTGTCGACAAAAATTGTCTCCTGGGTCTCCGGATTTTATAGAACATCTAAATGTAAAAGTTTCTTTGAACTTGAAGGCAGGTACATTTTTTGGACATGTTATTCCTTTACCTACCCTATTAGTGGAGAGCCGTAGACATAAAAATATAAAAATCTCGGAACCCGGTTCCACTGAATGGATTTTCATGTAACCTTTTCGTTAATGTTAAAAGCTTAAATAACAAGTATTTATTTAAAAGGACAAAAACTCGACTGCGTAGAATTTAGGTAGTAAGTAGGTCTGACATTTGATTCTGTGACACACGATGATGAAGGTGAAGAATTTGTACCAATTTAGTCTTTGCTTTTAGTAATGTACCCCTTAAATTAATTAGAAATGGCTCCTAAGAGCCGCCATATTTGATTTTTGCACTTTAGTGCCATAAAAGTGTTATAGGACAAGTGTGCCTCAAAGGCTCTTTTCGTGCGCTTGGCACATATTTTAGAACTATTGAGGTTCATCATCATCATCTTCCTGTCCTTATCCCACTCTATGTGTGGTCGGCACAGCATGACCCTTGGATCATGCTGTTTCGAACTATTGAGGTTATTTATACATAAATATTACAACACCCAGTCCTGGAAGTAATATTTGCAGAATATGCAAACATTTCAATAACTGAGATTTTTATTGTAATGTCAATATATCCTGGCTATAGTGGCATTTTAGCAAGCAAGCGTTTGCTAGACTAAGACGTTTTGACCAGCGGATCGCTAAACCTCTGCTAAGGTTTTTTCATTAATGAGATCGTTATAATATATGTGGGATTTGGAGGCGTGTTCGTGGACTGCAGGTTGATGATGATGGTGATGTATATAGTAACCTATGACACTTTCGTTATCTAGACGAAACCAAAAACACCTGATTTGTGAAAATTCGTCTAGCCGTTTGGAGTACAGCTTCAGCCAAAGAATGCACGTACATACATACCCACATACAAACATACATCCTCCTTCTTTTCAGTTGGGTAAAAATGTTAACCCATCAAAATTATTCGATCTCGATTATAAAATATTCATAACAACATCAAGCGCGGCTTCGCTCGCGTGATGTAGATTTTTGACAATATTTTTCTTTTGAGTGTTATTTTGTAAAACAGTGAAATACGTGTCCATTTATTTTAGGTGTAGCTTGCTTAGACGTTATTTATTGAACGTTGAAGTTAAGTATTGTGGTGCGCGGTCACAATTGGGATGGGTGACGGCAAGTGGCATTTCGAGCTGAGCGCTTCCGTGCTCCGGAGGGCACGTTAAGCCACGACGGAGGCCTATAGGCAGTCTAAAATCTCCGTCACAAGAGTTGGCCACTAGCTCATACCAACTTACTATTATTTTTTATTCAAAGTATTCAAACCGAGTCTCAAGCCAATCGCATCGCTAGTTAAAAAGTACTCATACAAAGTTTGACATCCCATTTTACCCCTTTCCAAAGATTAATATTAAGGGTTAAGTTTTATTATGATTCAGACAGACATCACATGTCGAATTGAAATTTAATGTCTGTCTTTTGTTTGTTTCTGAATAATAGGAACGAATGCCGTTAGACCACCTGGCTTGTGGTTAGCCTGGTGATAGTTACTGGGTGGTGGCCATGCAAGGGTGGGCCCTTGCATGGCCACCACCCGGTAACTGCCTTTGTCCACCTACCGTCCTCCGCCCTTTCCGAGTGTCTACTGTTTAGGTCATCTCCACTTTAACGAATTGATCCTTTTACTCACGTCCACGGCCTTGGTTCTTTGTAAGATTTCAACGTTGTGTGTTCAGGAATCCATTGGACGTGGTTGGCGCAGGATTAGAAAATATATCCTAAAAAGGAAGTTTATAACCAGCAATGAGTATGCTGATAGGATGAATTAAAGAAAATAATGGGTTTGTCGGAGAAGTATATTATAAAAAAGGTATCAATTTGTATCTTAGTTATTATAGAGATTACCTCATACAGACTTTGCTAAATACTGAACTGCCCTTAAATATTATAAATTACGGCTAACAGCTGTTTGGGAGCAATTTGGAACAGTGCCAATGTTACAGTTCTCTGTTTTTCCTATTTCAGGTGTGGTATAAGTACCTACCTACTAGTCTCTATCTACACTAATGTTATAAAGAGATTTGATTGTTTGTTTGTTTGCATTGAATAGGCTCTGAAACTACTGGACCGATTCAAAAATTCTTTCACTGTTGGGAAACTACACTATCACCGGGTGACATGGGCTATATTTTCAAAAAAATAGGGATCTTTACTAAAATTCCAATAATGTAAACCGAGGTGTAAAAAATTCTCCTAAAAAATCCTTACAACGCGTCCGCTGCGAAAACTATCAATGATAGAACAAAATAATGTACTACGACTTTACAGAACACAACTATTATAGTTATGTCACAATAAGTGTTCTTTTATTTAAAAAAATTGATTGAAGCGCTAGAAAAGTCTCTTTATTTGTCCCTTTTATCCTTATCAAAATAAATTCCTTCACATTCAAGACTGCTTCAATAACTTAATATAACTTTTTGAATTATTCAATTCGGACATTCCATTCGAAAGATCACGAGTTTAAAAATGTAAGTATTAGAAAAAAGTGAGTGTGTGTGTGTGTGTTAAAATTTATAATATTTGAATTTTTTGTTAAATACCCGTGCGAAGCCGGGGCGGGCTGCTAGTATTTTATATTCCAAGCTACAATTCTACATTCCAAATTTGAAGATTTTTGCATGTTCAAATTATAAATGGCGCGTGGATCCCTAACGCAAGAAAAATAAATTATTGTTCATGTCATCACGATCATTAAGCTGTTAATTGCGTTTATCATTCAAGCAAGGGTTCAAATCCAGCCGTGCACCAATGGGTTTTCTGTTAAAAAAATTCATGCGCGCTATACCAGTACTCTCAAACGATGAAGGAAAACATGAGGAAATCGGCATGTCGTAGCACCGTAGAAAATTTGATAGACATGTATCAAGTGCACGAAAGGAGCCTTCGAGGCGCACTTTAAATCCTTTCACACACTGGTTCGAAAAAACTAGTGACACGACTAGATACGAGTAGATAGATTCAAGCAAGGTACGTTTTCCTCAGTTTTGTTGTAGGTATCTACGTTTGATTGTCGGTCCGACATAAAACTAGACAGAAACGTGGACAACGAACGCAGCACTTACTCTGAGTACCTTATGAAATTCAGATGTCCGCACTCAAGAAAAGCATTGCTTTAAAAGGCAATGAATACTGTCTTAATTTATTATTGACTCTTACTTCAAGACCATAATTATATTTATTTGTTAAGATGCTGGCAGGCAGGTCTATAAAACAATTTCATGATCTAGTAAAAGTATGAAATAATTTAATACATCTAATTCCATATGTCAGAACTGTGTTTAAGAGTACATCAGCAATAACTAAAGGAGTGAATGCAAAGAAAAATAACTGAGTCTGTTTTCAGTTTTAGTACCTACAGTTTTAAGAGTCGTTAAGTGTAATGTTTGGTCGATATTGCCAAATCCACAGCATTTCAGAAGTACGACACTTTAATTGCTGTATGCACAGCTACGAATGTATGTACTTGTGCTGCCACCAAATTGGCTAGCTACACGGCCATTGCCGCAACATTGTGACGATTCGAAAGCATTACTTTTAGATTTACACGTTGCGGCAGAAATTGCAAGCGTTTATTTCTGTCTCAATGTGTGAATTACTTTATTTTTATAGCTCTGCAGAATGCGTGTGCCGCGTTACTTACATGTTAAGTGATCTATCTTTTTTCTATTCGATTGCGTTTCTGATTCCCCTGAAGTATGATTGTTGAATCTCGGTTATTGAATCGGTCAATGAATAAAGTTGTAGTAGCGTACAAATACATCGCTTGACTGACAGGATTTTAAATTGATTTGATTTCATCTAATATTATAGTCATTTTAACTTAATTAACTTTTAGTTAAAATGACAACTATTGTTACTAGTACTGTTAAAACAAGGTAAATAATAAACATATCCTGCGGGCTATCCTCAGTCTTCAGCGAATGTTTGCGTTTTGCGTCTCTTTTGTGAAAAAAACACCATATTAAATATGTAAGGTCTGGTTTTTCTATTTATTTTAAGTCAGTAAGGCCTCATCCCAACGAGGCTGCCTGGAGCACGTTCCGAGAGAAAAGTCAACACGGTAAGCCGCTCTGCCGAACGGTCAATTGACATAGCCGACCTCATAGGCACTTGGAAGTTGAAAGTATTTAATGAATATTGTGCCTAGTGTTATTGTGTCATGGTGTTGTGGCAGACATACAGGGGTTCCTTAAGGTGGTCTGGTAGAATTATGAAGTCCAAAGATGTTCAAGACTGCGTATAATCAATTAAAAAATAATTGCAACTTTATTAACAGAAAGAAACTTACAACTATTACAAATATAATTTACAAAACACAAAAGAAGCAGTCGGGCTATCTAAAGGCCGTTAATAAAATAAATAAAAGTTTCTTGGGCGTTAGACGATGGGTACAAAAGTTATGTTGACAGTAGTTGTCAAAAATTTAAATCCTACTAATATTATAAATGCGAAAGTTTGTGAGGATGTGTGGATGTGACGATGTATGTTGGTGCCTCAATCACGCCTTAACGGCTGAACGGATTTGAATGAAACTTGGAATATACATAGCATGTGTGCTAGAATAACATATAGGCTACTTTTTGTCTGGATATTACGCGAGCGAAGCCGCGGGCGAAGGCTAGTTTAATTATACGTTAGCGTGAAAACGTTCGGGTACGCAATACGCCATTTAGATACGCGACATGCCCCCGGTCTTGGAAGCTCCAACTTCAAAAGGTGCAACATCTTCTTGCTTGGACATATCATGGAGAAACTGCGTCGTATGGTACCGGATGCTGTCCGGATATCTGCTAGATGAGATACGCCGTCTCTGCCGCTGATAGTGTCGATAATTCGTCCGTGTAGGATAATCTGATTATTATTCATAATATGTGGGCTGGGTTCTACTTTCGACTTAAATGCCGCCATGATGTTTTGTTTGAAAGTTCGTGAATTTCAGACACTCTGTTTTACACAACTAGACTTGTACCTATTTTACTTCAGTTTGCATTCCTAATAAAAATAAATAAAGTAAAAATTAATAAAAATATGCAGTGTGTTTAATTTATTATTTTATTGAATTAGTACCTTATTAAAAAATATAAGTGCATGCATAAAATATAGCCTATGTTCACCCTAAAAGTCCATCCCAACTAATATTATAAATGTGAAAATAACTTTATTTATTTGTATGTTTGTTACGCTTTCATGCAAAAACTGCTGAACGGATTTTGATGAATTTTTACATACAAGTTGTTAGTGGTACAAAAAGGTCATAGGGTACATCTAGAAAAAAGTATACTGTTTACGAGGAATAGACGTGTTATATACCACGCGGGTAAAAATGTGGGCAAAAGCTAATTCTAAATATAGGTGAAAGAATTTTTGAAATCGGATAAGTAGTTTCGGAGATTACCCCCTACATACAAAAAAGAAATAAACAAAATTTCATCATCTTCCTGCCCTTATCCCACTCTATGTGGGGTCGGCACAGCATGATCTTTGGATCATTTAGTAGAGTTTTACCTAAGGTGTTTTATGACCGGCCGCCCCTGCCTGACGTCAACCCTCCTTAGGAATACTCGCTTATTGTAGAGGATACTATCCCTTAGTCGACTTTTACGACATGCTCGGGGAGAGATGCAGCTGGACGCATTCTATGTTTTTTAGTAACTCCCAGTGTGCGTGTTTTTGGTAAGATCCTTACTGCTCCCGTTCTGAGGCACAGTAAGGGAAGGCTGCATCGCCAAAACCGGTTTGCTATTGTACATGAAGTAGGAGACATTCCATCACGGCTAACTGCGCTGTCATTGTGGAGTAATGAGTTGTGTTTTTGATCACACTTCCTACAAGGACCGTATTTGTATTCATTAAAATCGTGTCCCGCGCTACCTAGCATACGTTCGGCTCGAGCCAGTGTCGTAATATCTATATTTGAACGATACGCGTTAACTCAACTGTTCGTCTAGATCAACTTCTAGAACCGATTCTTCTAGTTGTATTTGAAGATACTAAACTCTATGAACAAGCTCGCAGCTCCCTGAAACCGGAGCTTTAAAATCTACACGCATTTGTACAGACAACATTTCGTCGGTTTTTTATGTATTTATTTAGATAGGTAGTTAGAAAAGCGAGTAAGACGGCCTTTGACAATAGCCCTTTTCTTTACTAGATCACGTATTAATTTGTTTGTATCGTCATCGTCTGTAACCGTCAACTTTTAAGGCGAGACCTAGCCCTAGGTTCTGTGCTCACATTGGAAGCTTCAGTAAAAGGTGGAGTAATCACGTTTGGCAAGTATCAGCTATGCTGGATCGGAACAAGCTGCTAGACGATGTACGCACGGATGGTAGCTCACTGAGTCTCAATTACTGAAACATTGTACTACCACGGGATTAACACAAGACAGGACAGGCGTTTTTGGATAGGTTAGATGACTGGCCGTACCGATTCTCCGTTTCTAGATCGGTATATGTGCTTATGGACAGCGATCCTGGCGAAGCATTATTGATTTCTTGAAAAATCGTCAGAAAATTTGACCGTTGACTCCGTGCGCCCTTGAGGTCGTGCGTAGGTCGAGCGGGCGTGGGTCCTTTGTAGACGTCCAGCTCTGAAGGCCCTAACTATGTTGTGGCAGACATAAAAGGGTTCCTCAAGGTGGTATGGTAGATTTATGAAGTCCAAAGATTGCGTATAATCAATTAAAATCAAATAAAAGTTACATAGTTTTTTGTGCGTTAGACGATGGATACAAAAGTTATGTTGACAGTAGTTGGTAAAAATTTAAATTTAGTTATACCTACATACATACGTACCGTATTATCACACCCGTATCGCAGAACCACAAGCAATCATGAGAAAACTTGTAGCCACTTCTAATCTAATGCTCCCAAGATGGATATGATGAACCATGGTGACAGGTGATCAGCCCATCGCCCATGTGACCTACATGTACCATCATGTAGGAGAGGATAGGTACTAGATACTCCTTAGTCGACTGCTCGGAGAGAGAAGCAGTTATACATATATTCGGATACGCAATACGCCATTCGGATACGCGACACATGGACTTAATTAATTGTAAGCGTCAACATATACATGCAAAAACTTTAACGTATATTTTACTAGCCAAAGTAGGTATTTTAGAAATCTTGCCAAAAGCACCGGCCTCATAGTTATCAAGTACAATACAGGTAGGTACTTCTGGCAAAGTTCCAAAACTAAACATATATAATTCTTATTAAGACGATACATGTATGACTGTTGTGTTTTAACGCATTGCAGTAAATAATATGTAAACTGTTGTGAGTTTTAAACAGACTTAAAAAAAGGACGAAGTTTTCTACTATGCTGTATTTATAAAATGTGCCTACGCTTCTCGATGTCTACGAAAATTTATAATACATTTTTATTTTTCTTAAACTGTGTTCGCTTTAAGATGTGGGTGGCCAGTGTTATCAAGTGGTCAATATAAAGTGACTTCATGCATGGAAGGAAACGCCAATCAATTGGCTGTTAATAGAATGTCTCAAACTGTGTGATAATGCGAGATGATGGACTAGAAATGTATTTTCTATGAAAAAAGTAATATTCTTTGAAGAAACAAATTCACTTTCGTATTGATAGAGAAACTCATTTGCAACTCATTCATTGCGTTTCATTCCATTATCCTAAAATAGTAATGAATGGATTGCCCAGTGACGCATATCGTGTCTCGTGGACCCTGATGGGTTGGGGTGACATAGGGTGACATACTGGCGCTTGCGCGTTAAGCTTGCGCAGCTGCGCGACACCCATTTGTCGTCATGCTAAAATGCGCGGTCGATAAAATAGTGGAGGGTAGGCGCGCATGCGGTTTATACCCTTTCCTACGATCAGGTGTAAACCGACATGGCCGATAGTGAATTTGAAGAATTTCGCCGTGTTTTCGACAGATTACCACAACATATAAAGGCTCCAACGCCTTTTTATTCGTAAGTACACAATTTTCTTTCATAATCCGTGTCAAAAACCTGACCCTTGGCGTCATATCAGATCACAAAGTACTCACAAGTACATGCCACTTCATGCTGTCGCGTAATAAATATGGGCGTAGTAACACTAGGTTCGATCGGATATGTCCAGTAAGGTTTCTAAAGCACTGTGTATTTATAGGTTAGTGCCAAATGTGGGGTTGGACGATGATTCTTCATCTTCCAAAAGCGAGGGCTCGCCGGAGGAGGACATAGGATGTGTGGGAGATGGTGAAACATCGTCGATCCAAGAGGGTGCGGTGTCGCCTTCCATGCAAGGGGATGTCCTAAACCCCCAGAGGAGCCCTCGACACCAGACATTCACAAACGGCGAAAGGCGACGTCGAAAACTTCCAGAAATCCCTAAGAATAAAAAATGTAAGTTAATTTAATCAGAAGATAAGAATACTAATGTATTCTTATCTTCTGACTTTTTATATCGATCGTTTTAAAAATAGTAAACACTACACTACCTACTATGTCTTCGCGATTTATCTTTTAAACATGCCACGTTCGTTTAAATGAATATGCCCAAAAGTTAAACAAAAGCGTTGCGAGCATTTAACTTATAATTTTCATGAAGCCGAGTATTTAACTTCTAATTTTCATGAATCTGTTGATTCAGTTTGATCCGTAGCGAGATTTACACTTATGTACTCGTATAGATAGACATTTTTGGATTGTTTAAGATAAAAAATAATAAAAAATATATCTTGTTTCTGAAAAAAGTTTAAAAAATGTAAGTTTCATTGTCAAGTTCATGCGGTCACGCATTAGATAACTACCTACACAATTCTTTAGCTGTAGATCTGCTAGTGAAATGAGTTTTCAACGTTTCCAGCCACATTATTGGCTAGTCAACCGCCTTCCTTGGCGGACGAGCTTGGCTCAATGTCCGGTTTGCTCGTCCGACCGGGGTGCCATGGACGACCACTTCTCGTGCTCAAATGCGGATACCTACTGGATGAGGACTCAAGCCCAGACTCTGAGAGAATGCAGAGCTTGGGAGATGTTGACAGCGGACATAGCACTGCACACTCGCCCATTGATACTGGCCCCAAAAGCATATCACCAACACCTTTACAACAAAACGGTATGTTTTAGTCTGAATGGTAACTATGCCGACATTATAATAATATCCCAGAAAAGATATGTACTCACTAAAACTGTAGTGAATAAACGATTTCGTAATACCTTAAGATCATGACGACCTCTGTGGCGAGGTGAGCGAGTGCTCGGCTGAGACGCAAGAGGCGCGGGTTCGAAATGTTTGCATGCTCTGCAAATATTTCTTCCGGGTCTGGGTGTTGTAGTATTATGTATTTACAAAAAAAATATATAAGTATCAGCCATCTGGTTCCCATAGTACAAGCTCTGCTTAGTTTGGGGCTAGATGGTGTGGTGTGATATGTCCTCAAATATTTATTATTATTATTATTATTATTATTATAATGAAGCCATAACGCATCATAAAATAAATTTAAGTTTTCTTTTTAGTATCTCCATCATCAAGTTGCAGCATCAACGGCCTCAACTTTGGTGGAAATATGACCACAGTACCCCACAGTCAGCTAGAAATGCTTGAAGCGACACATAGAGGCCTACACAAGTTCAACCCGAGGCATCATGACGAAATCGAAGTTGAAATTGGAGACCCCATATACGTGCAAAAGGAGGCCGATGATCTTTGGTGTGAAGGTACAATTATAGCCATAAATATCTCTAGTACCAGTTTAATAACATTTTTTGTTAATAACAGATAAATAAAAGTTCAAGTCTATGCACATAAAATGCAACGGGTATAAATATTTCAGGGGTAAATCTTCGGACTGGCCAGCAAGGAATATTCCCGTCAGCTTACGCAGTAGACATGGATTACAATGATTTTGATCCGGCAAATGCCAAAGTGAAGAGAGAACGGTATCTTTTGGGGTAAGTTAAAAAAACTAGTTTACAATCTTTCTGTCCTGCATATTTAAGACCAGGCAAACCATTGGGCCTCAAAAGTCAATAAAATTTAAACTTGCTGTTTTGATGAATGTTTATTCCTAAAAAGAAGCTAAAAATTAATTGTTCTCTGTATGATAAAGATGGATGAACTGTGTGAAACTGATTACTGAATTGAAATTTGGGGGTCAGCAGCTAAAACTGTTACAAATTTCACAAAACAAACTCATGAAAAGATTATTTAACTATGATTCTAACCCCAATCTTAAAGTTATATAAAGCAACAAAATAATGAATTTTCCAGCCCTTTATCTATAACGTGTTATTGATACAACATATTCAGACGTCATAATATTGCAGGTATATGGGCTCAGTAGAAACCCTGGCACACAAGGGCACCGGAGTCGTCTGCCAAGCGGTGAAGAAGATAGTTGGGGATTGCACCGAGGATCCATCACTGCAGCCTTGCATCTTAGAAGTATCAGATCAGGGCCTGCGAATGGTTGATCGATCAAAACCAAACGTATGTTTATCTCATATCACTGTTTTGGTATATTGTTCAAAAGAGTAATTTCACTATTCTTTTGGCTGAACTTCATTTATCCCTAGTTCCAATATTCTACTAACTTAGCATACCAATAATGCTTTTCGACAAAAAATGGTTACGGTTGCTATGAACGTTCTGTTGCCCGTTAGTATAATATTGAAACCGGGCATTAATGAATGAATCAGAAACCAAAAGTTACTTATCAACTTTTAATAATTTGGTTATTTAACACTACTTTTCATTCTCCTTAAAATTGGATTCAAGTTTTAATCGATCTTGCCAATTTAATATTCCTCACACTATCACATACCTTGAAATGTACTATAATGTAGACGGTTTCTGTTAAGACATACGAGACGCCTTGTTTATGAACTGTATATACACAGATAACTGAAATAGACAAACATTATGTATTACAGCACTAGAGATCTTGTGCATTTGGGCATAGAATAAAAAATCAAATCAGATTTAGTTCTCAGAACAGCAAAGCAACTTCGTTTATAAATTCAGTTAATCAATCAGATAGTAACTAAACAATCAATATATCCAGTTTAATGCCGGAAGTCAGGGTTGTAAAGCACAGACCCAAATTATTCAACGCATATTCTAGTATTACGTTGTTTAGTTGATTTTGAACCATGAGTCATGGTATTCATAGTTAACTTTACGGCAGCATAAAAACTTTATTTTTTTAATTCTGAACTGTCTGTGGATACGTAAGGTGATCGTTATCCTGAAACTAAGTACAAGCTAAATACAAAATCAAACCCTCTTTACATATAAATAAATAAATAACACACAACAGTTACATAAATAGTTTCAACCCCACACTAGGATTAATTGTCTGGGATAAAAGAAACGACGTGGTACCGCAATACCAGACCCGGAAAAATATTTGCAGAACATACAAATATTTCTCCTGCAGCAGAAATCGAACCCGAGCCTCTTGCGTCTCAGCCGAGGTCGGCACATCACATGCAATTTTACAAAAAAAAAAAACTTTTCCAGGGAAATCGGAATGGACCCTGCATCGACTACTTCTATTCTCTCAAGAACGTATCATTCTGTGCGTTCCACCCCCGCGACCATAGATATCTTGGTTTTATAACGAAACATCCAACGCTGCAGCGCTTCGCCTGCCATGTCTTCAGAGGGCAAGATTCCACTAGGCCTGTGGCAGAAGCGGTTGGGTAAGGATATTTTTACGATAATCTTATGATGTTACTTCTCTGCTGGACTGGAAGTGAAGAAAAAGAATATACGAGCAATGCGTTCAGCTACTTTTCTTCCCAAGCAGTCATAAAAGTCGACTAAAGAATAGTCTCCTTTTCAACATGATGGACGATGGGCTGATCACCTGTCACCATGGTTCACCAAATCCATCTTGGGAGTAAATCAGAAGTGGCTGCAAGTTTTTTGATGTTAACTTGTAGCTCTGCCCACATGCCTTCCGAAATTCAACTCCTGGAGGACGCAGCAGGAAGATAAAGATTGTATAAAAACTCAACACGTACAAAGTCACGGAGCGGACCAACGGAGGCCTATTTTACACCTAATAGTGGGATACTATGGGCTGTGGGTAATGATGAAGCGTAACGTAATGTTTAACCAAAGTCAAACAATATTGAGTGCCTGGAGATTTGAAATGTTTATAATGTGGGAGAGTAAGAGCTTATTTTTAGGATCCCGTACCCGAAAGGTGCCGAACAAGTGCGAGTCGAATTCGCACACGAAGGGTATCATCGTACATGTACATAGATGTTTCTTATATTATGGGTGGCAGCACGTTCTAGAGAAATCATTATTAGGATAAAATAAAGCAAGAAATGCAAAATGAAACACATGTCTTTTATGGGGGACCCTCTTATTTTTTATTTTATTCTTATTTAAAAAAAAATACATAAAAAACTACAAAAAATATGCCAAAAGTCACTCAACCCATCCAATTATTGACCGTGCCTAGTGTTGTTTAAATTCAATGATCGGTTACAAACGATTTTTTTTTTCTTCTTTGAGTCCCCCTTTTATTTTATTTTCATTATTTGATATCATAGCGGCAATAGAAATACATACTCTGTGAAAATTTTACTCTAACTATTACGGTTCATGAGATACACCCAGCTGACAACGGACGGACAGCGGAGGCTTAGTAATAGGGTCCTGTTGGCACCCTTCAGGTACGGAACCCTAAAAAGTATATGTACGATGGTACAGAACCCTTCATGTACAAATTTTACTCTCACTTGACCTGGTTTTTTATTTACCTTTTTACTGGGTTGTGAGGTTTGTTTATGTCTGGTGTCTAACCTTAAATACCTAATTAGTAAGTAAAATGTGTATTTTCTGTTACAGGAGGGCATTCCAGAGATTCTATCAAAAGTTCATAGAAACGGCGTACCCAATTGAAGATATTTACATAGAGTAAATCAAAGCAATAAAACTAAAAGCAATAAAATCGAGTAAACTAACGTACTGTAGAATCTTTTTACTATCATACGGAGATCTCGATAAAACATAAGCTTTAATGTTAATACTGGCAAATGCCACTTCCAACAATACTAAACTTCATTATATACTCAATTGCACCATTTTTATCCCATGTAGTAGTGGAAGCTTAAAATTAACTTTTTCTATTGATATTAATAATTTTTGATATATTATTCTATAAGTTACTTGCATGTATGATATTCAACATTGTAAGTAGGTTATTTACGAGTCGCCTATTTATAATAATTCAATTCGCATCAACTATTTTTCTCATCATTCGTTTTACTCTTATTTCTGCAGATTCATCGCGTAATTTAATACATCTATAAATTGATTCAATTAAATGTATTGTATACATTAACGTTTTAATGTTATATAAATTAATATTAATATTATTAGAACATTTCAATGGTAGGTATACATAATAAATTGGATTTCATAAAAAATATTGTGTATATAATATCACAGCTAGGTTTTAAAAAATATACATGAAATATTTTATTAATATATTCGGGTGCCGCGATTTCATATTGTATTTTGTGATTTGTCGCGTGATTTGATAGCGTTTTGGATATCATTTTAATCCTTAAGTAAAAATGCTACTTGTAGTACGCCCAATTTTTTTTCCTGGGTATTAAAATAACATTTGACTGAAAATGCTACTAAGCTTATCATAACCGATACACTTGCAGTCTTCCTAAAACTTTAATGGCCTATACCTATAGTGAGATTTCAGCTTAAACTCTAAAGTAGATGATTCTAATTTCTAATAAGCTTTAATTTTATGATTAGAAAAAAAATGTACAGAATTGTCATGAAATAATAAAAATATTTTGGTATTGTTCTGGTTAATGTGTAATCAAATAGATTTAGAAGTAGGAATGTCAGTATTTAAATATTAATGAATTGTTTAAGCTATATTTTGGGCAACGAAAGAATATAAAACCTCTAAATGAACATTGTAAAGTAAACATTGTTCCTCAGAGAACATTAAAAAGTAAAGCAATACATTAATGTAAAGGTTCATATTTATTTAATATCTGTTAGATAAAAATCAATAGGTACACACAGGTAAGCTCAAACAAATAAAACTTCTTCTCAGTAAAACATTTGAATATTGTTAATATTATTTCAGTATTAACATAACATAATATGTCGTTATGTATTATAAAGATTATAAGATATATTGGAATAAAAATGTCTTGTGTAAAACGTACTAGAATAAACAGGTGTCGTGCCTCAGTACTGCATGTGATAACTTATATGAAAATATCGAATGAATGTCTGTAATTAATCATTGTAATAAGGTAATAGGTAATTTCTGTTATGACAAAACAACATTACTATCATGATATAAACAACTTTGATCATTATAATTATAATAGTACATAACAAACATTATCATGGAATCTACTACCTATATAAAGAGCTAAGTATTATTGTAATATCATTAAAATAATGTAGCTATTAAAATAAATGGAAGCGCATCTTAAGACTTACAAATACCTTATTTCACCAACTGTAACTTTGTGTAAAACTAATTAAACCTCTAATCCAACTCATATTGCTGTAGATTCTGTTATTATTTTTTCTAAACTAATCCTACATTTGTAATTCAAAAATTGTAAACGCTCAGCAGAATTGACTATGCAGTTTTGGCGTAGTATTGTGGAAGATTTTCATAGAATGTCACTGTCCTTTAGCATGTGTACATAAGTTCCCTAATAGTTGGTGAAAATTGGCATTTACTTCCATGTAATTGTAACTATAGTTGAAATGTAGCCATAGCTTGATATCGCATTGTTGTAACTTTTTACTATTATTTCATAAATCTGCTTGGTTTTATCAATGTAAATATTACTATTTACCTACTTAGGACACTTCTAACGTTAAAACTTACAGATGATCTATTAAAACTTTCCAATCAGATCTGTGTAGCTAGTTGTATCTTCCATTATCATTACTTATAGTTGAATAGAAATCGGATAGAGTTGTATTAATATCGAAAGGTTTAACAATAGGTGTCTACAAAACACTCATGTGTCCTGAGATTGTATATATTTTACCAGCAAACAAATTATATTGAACAAAAATGTTCAACAAAGCTGATAATGCTGTGACTCTAAATGAGGAATAAATGTTATTTATTTTTCCATTAAATGTCATAGCGTACTTTGAGTAAAGCATTAAACTCTGTATTACTTGGACTGACTAATGTGTTTTATTTTGATTTCACTTACCAACACTTACCCCAGGAATGGTGACAGATAAGTACGAGTAAATAAAATAATCCTACTAATATTATAAATACGAAAGTTTGTGAGGATGTAAGGATTTGTAGATGTGTGAATTTGACGATGTATGTTTGTGCCTTAATCACGCCGTAACGGCTGAACAGATTTGAATGAAACTTGGAATTTATATAGTTTGTGTGCTGAAAGAAGTTTTGAAAAGCAAAATACCAGTAAAATTGAAAACAAAGGCCATCGAAACTTGCCTACTTCCCTACCTCACGTATGCTGGTCAGACGTGGTCTCTAACTTAACAAAATCAACATCGACTACGGGTTTGCCAAACTAAGTGATTAAATCAAGAACGTAAACACAAGGGAAAAAACCAAGGCAGTAGACATTGTTAAAAAAGTCAGATCACTTAAATGGAAATGGGCGAGACACATCCAGAGGATGCAAAATGAGAGGTGGACAAAAATAATAATGCATTGGAACCCTATATACAAAAAACGAAGAAGATGAAGACCTGCTAAACGATGGGACGATGAAATCATACAAGTAACAGGGAAAACATGGAGCAGAATCGCCAGAGACTGAGAAAAATGGAAAGAGCTGGAGGAGGCTTTTAACGCTGATAGCGGTCTATGCACGTCATTATTAGTTATGTAAAGTGTCTATAGAAAATAAAAGCTATCATTATTATTATATTATGTGTATA
Source organism: Scotopteryx bipunctaria (assembly GCA_949320045.1). Lineage (NCBI taxonomy): Eukaryota > Metazoa > Arthropoda > Insecta > Lepidoptera > Geometridae > Scotopteryx > Scotopteryx bipunctaria. Next base: position 11,117,127 of record OX439440.1, read on the forward strand.
TCAACATATAGGCTACTTTTCGTCCGGATACCACGCGAGCGAAGCCGCGGGCGTAAGCTAAAAAATAAATAAATAACTGTGGAAATTTCACACACCGCCATCTAGTCACAAACTAAGCAAACTAAACTTGTACATACTAAGGGAACCAGATGGCTGATTTAGTATACTTAGAGTCCGCGCTCGGACCACTGAAGGCATACAGCAAAAGCGGGAACCAAATTACTTAACAGGTAATAATACTAATAAATTTATTTGTGCGATAGCAGCGCCGCGTCTATTTGACTAGATTTGACTTCAGTGGTGGCGCGGACTCTAAGTGTACTAAATCAGGCATCTGGTTCCCATAGAGTGTACATGTTTGGTTTACTAAGTTTGGGTCTAGATGGCGCTGTGTGAAATTACAAAACTACCCGTAAAGCCGAAAGGAGGTTAAATAGGGCCTTATAATGAGTCCATTCACAATATTTAAGAATCGTAGTAACGTTACTTCTCTGCTGGACTGGGAGTAAAGAAAAAACATAGAATGCGTCCAGCTGCTTCTATCCCCGAGCATGTCGTAAAAGTCGACTAAGGGATAGTATCCTCTAACATGATGAGATACAATAAGCAAGTATTCCCAAGGAGGGTTGACGTCAGGCAGGCGGCCGGTCATAAAACACCTTAGCCAAAACTCTTACAGCATGATCCAAGGTTCATGCTGTGCCGACCCCACATAGAGTGGGATAAGGGCAGGAAGATGATGAGTAACGTTATTATAACATACCCCAAAAATATATAAAATATTTTTAATAGTTAATATTTAATAGTTTAAACCGAGTCTTGTTCCGGCTCGCCTCGTACTTGTGGCCGGCTCTTCTTCAAAATGCTCTAACACTAATTCAGCCTGCCTAGCGTCGACTGTGCTTGGACGTCCACTTCCAGTAGACCGATGAAAAGAGCCGGTGGAATGTTACATTCCACCGGCTCTGTTATCGGTCTACTCACAGTAGTCGTCTTGACATGTTCAGAAAACACTGTACGAAGGCAGCCGACGCTGTTCAGTGGGGGTCTACCATAAATCGTTGCCGATACAGTTCGCGAGCACGATTTAAATTGCTATCTTCATGGCCTACGCATAACATCATATCATAATATTCCGAGTTAGAAAGCATCGTTATTTTGCAAAAAATGTTGGAAAAAAACTCGAAACAGTTTTAGGATATCGATTAGGAGATTTGAAAATGACAACATATTTTTTTTTCCAACTTGACATTTTTGAAGCCAGAACTTGAGTATAATGATTCTTCCAAGGTATAATGACATCCTTGTATTGAGGTAGCAAACATTTTGAATGAAAAATAGAAAAACAGCTTACTAGGGTTGACAAATTTTTGGCTTTGATACTTAATTTTATTTTTTACGGGGTATTTTGTAACACGTTGTATACTTATGTAAATGCATACTTATAATTATACATAATACTACAATCACTACAACACCCAGACCCGGAAGAAATATTTGCAGAACATGAAAACATTTCTCCCGCAGCGGGAATCGAACCCGAATATCTTCAATATTGTGACTACTTAAGTACATTTTTAAAACAAGAAAACAACCTCACGGAATAATTAACACTTATTAAAGCCATCCTATAGCACATTCATCGTCATCATCATCATCTTCCTGCTCATATCCCACTCTATGTGGGGTCGGTAAGAGTTTTGGCTAAGATGTTTTATGACCGGCCGCCTGCTATACGTCAACCCTCCTTGGGAATAGGTACTTGCTTATTGTATCTCATCATGTTATCCGTCCTATTACAAAATTATTTGGTTATTGGTATCAATTCTGTTGGGCATTTTCTTAAACGCTGAAGCGCTCGTGGCGTAGCTTGTTTAAACGTTATTGAGTAATCGTTGAAGTTAAGCAACGTTGTGCGCGGTCACAATTGAAATGGGTGACCGCAAGTGGCATTACGAGCTGAGTGCTTCCGTGTTTCGGAGGGCACGTTAAATTTTCGGTACCAGCTTTTAAGTCGTTAAACCATGACGGAGGCTTTTAGGCGGCCTAAAAACTCCGTCACTAGAGTTGGTCACTAGCTTATACGAACTTACTTACTTTTCTTAAACTTAAATGTTATTTGACAGTCCTAAAAAGATTGTCGTCCTCTTCTTTTTCATTGAAATAATAGGGGTCGCTATAATTTTTGTGCTATCGTATTGAGTTAAGTTTGGGAAAATACAAAATAAAATCGACCTGATTGTCTCAACTGCTTCATTTTGCTCTCAGGGTATGAGGATCATTGGCCACTTTCTAATAAAAACAAAGGTAAAAGCCACAATTAGATGTTCCAGCAAGACTTTGACAATTTTAAAGTGAATATTAGTAGTCACAAATAGAAGTTGTAAATAAATAATAAACTATTTGCAGCTCAAAAAAACAATAACCTAGCGTAATTCACTGAAAATATTACTAAAGCGCCATCTGTTGGTATTCGTACGTAACTAACTTATTCCAAACTCCTGGTTCCAGTTTGTATGGTTTTCGTTGTAATCGGGATAGGGACAGGTGGCAGCACTAATGTTCTAGGCTTCAGGTTTAAAAAGTTTTCAGACTAAGTTAGTGCACCGCCATTACTTACCTGAGTTGCATACAAACTGCGCGTCCGTGCATCGAAAACTCGCGTGAATACGCGCGCGAATAGGAAAAGTAAAGCCTATTATAAAAATTAATAAGTTTTAAAAAATGTATTATTTAAAAATGTGAGTTGCTTTTTTACACTGGACGTTGTACACTTTCTGAATTTAATGGTATCGAAGAGTCGATGTTGGCAGCGACATTTCTGAAGTAAGTGTATTTTTTATTAAATAACTACCCCACTTTATAAAAAAAATAATGTTAAACTAAGCAGTAAAACATTGAAGATTATTTTTTTTTTAAATTAATAGATATAACTTTTAAAATGAATAAGAATAAGAATAAAAATAAAACTATAGAACAATAAAAATAACTAATATATATAATGATTTTGTACCCAGGGTAACCTCTTATATTCAATAATTAAGTAAGTACTTAAAAATATATTATTTTTATGCAAATAATTAATTCTTGGAATATAGACATACTCTGCATTTGTAATCAAATATGCAGTTCAAAGGAAACATCAGTTTTGTTTTGGCAGGATTGATCATTTTATTATTGATTTCACTGTGGAGATAAACCATGATATTTAAGTAGATTATAAAAGAAATTTTGGTGTGTAGACCAATATTTTACATAAATTAAATTGTCAACTCTTGTTTCATTTAAATTGATTGAACCACATAATAAAACCTAACCCACAAACTTTCATATTTTGTTACTGTTTCACTCATGATTATTATTTAGACAAACTATGATAACATTAAAAATTTTAAGATAATCGGTATAATAATAAGAAATGAAAATGAGCTCAATTTTCTAACTAAAGTTTGCCTACATATAGAAAACAGAGCTTAGATCACCGACCTCAGTTAAGGTCTCAAAAGGCTGGCGACATTACCTCGTTGGATAGCTATACTTATCCTTTATCTGAGGTAAGCGCCAGATCTTTGGTCATTGGCCATCAGCTTCTTGGATACCCTGGGGTACCCAAAGTTTCCACTTCAAAAGGTACAAAGATGTATTCATCGCCTAAGGATGCATATTTCCGCCTTTTGATTATTTCTGCCGCTGCTGCCGCCACGCCTGCCGTTTTTGAGGTCACACCAATGGCTGGCCACGACTCCAAGGGATCAAAGACATACCGTCATGCCTTTTGCCATCGTCACGTGCAATACCGTTCAGCTCCAGTTATAAGCTGAGAGGTCCAGAATAATCTCATTGATGCTGGCGTGGCGAGCCTTATGACCCGCGCTACGGCGGCAGGAAGGACCATGGTGGCCTAGCTGGTCAACGGATTTGCCGGTTATTAGTAGAATGAATTAGTAGATTCATTGCTAAGCAATGTATTATACAAATATTTCGATGACAAGTAGGAAAGTAATCTGGTTTAGGATCATAGAAAAGAACCAAAAACATTATCATATCGTCAAAATGGTTCTGACGCATAATCTTACTTATATTATTAATGTGAAAGTTTGTGAGTTTGGATGTTTGTGCCTCAATCACGCCTAAACGGCTGAACGGATTTGAATGAAACTTGGAATATACATAGTATGTGTTCTGGAATAGGCTACTTTTTGACCGGATAAAACACGAGCGAAGCCACGGGCGGCAGCTAGTGACCAATAATTGAAAAAAATCTTCGCTATAAGACGAATTCGCATATTGACACACGCATTTGGACCTAAACGCGAAATGACCTATCTGTATAATGACCAATATGCACAATGAAACATTCGCGAAATAACACACCTGTAGATTGATTGTTTGTTGATCTTTATTAGCAGAAAGAAACTTACTACTAATACAAATATAATTTACAAAATACAAAAGAATCAGTCGAGCTATCTAAAAGCCGTTGCAAACGGTCTATGGATAGCTCACCTGATCCAGCTCAACAGACGGTGGAAGCGTGCTCAAGACGCTGGCCGCATTGCCACGCTGAATGGCAATACTGATCCGTTGAGCCAAATAAGAACCAGCTCTTGGATCGCGCGTCGTTTCGACCAGGCGCCCTGAAAGAATTTTGAAAACACGGTGGGCGCCCGTGCCCTACGGATCTAGGGTCTCGACCCCAAAAGGCTCAAATATATAAGCCCCGTCGAGGTTTGCATATTTGCGCCTTTTGAGATCCTTGGCCGAATCTGCCGCCGCGCCGGCCCTAACTGAAAGACCGGCAAATGAGAACGCGCAAGGGTATTACGTATCTATCTATTTGTTGATTACCTAGGTAATTGGTACTCTTTCCACAAAATGCGTTTGAGTATGAGAGTAACTTTTTTTTTTTTTTTTTTTTTTTTGAGATCCAACTGCCATTGTTGTTAAATGCTTGCTCGCGATTTTATACGGGCTTAGTTTTTAGAATATTAAACATGTAGGTTATTGAGGTAAGCTAATTGTAAAAAGTAGTATGAGAGTAACTAGGTGATTTTATTGACATTGACTTGCATTATTGACAGTCTAAAATAAAAGTCTGATAACAATCCTGCTTTTTTCTTGCCAAAATACAACACTGACCATTGACCTGACCACCCATTGGAATATTTTAGTTCGTAGCTAACACGCTACGTAATGCTACGCACGTAGCTGTGTAGAGGTACTGCTACGTATGTCGCGCAAAAGGTTAATAGCATTGAAGAAAACAATTTTGAGGGTGCCGTGCCGAAGGGTGCCAACGGGACCATATTACAATGCCTCCACTGTCCATCCGTCTGTCCGTCTGTCCGTCCGCGGTTTGTAACTCATGAACCGTAATAGGTAGAGTTGAAAAATTTCATAGAATATGTATTTCTATTACAGCTGTAACAATAAATAGTAAAAAATAAATTAAATAAAAAATAAAAGGGTGCCGAGTAGTCGACTAAGGGATAGTATCCTCTCCAACATGATGAGATACAATAAGCAAGTATTCCCAAGCAGGGTTAACGTTAGGCAGGCGGCCGGTCATAAAACACTTTAGCCAAAACTCATACATGCCGACCCCACATAGAGTGGGATGAGGGCAGGAAGATGATAATGTAAGAGCACTGGTGTTCTAGTTAGTAGTGACCCCGCCTTCCGATCTTAAGTTCGTGGGTTCAAATCCGGCCGTGTACCAATGGATTTTTCTGTGAGAAAAAATTATGTGCGCTATACCAGTACTCTCAAACGTTGAAGAAAAACATCGTGAGGAAACCCGCGGCTTAGTCAGCTCCGCACGTATTGACCATGTTTTTCCTGTGGACAAGGCCAACTAAGCTGAGGATGGAATAAGTGCTGGGCACCTTCTCCATCTTAATTTGTCCCGGGCACTACAGCGTCTCGTTTCGTTTGTGAAGGTAACAGTTGTATCTTGACGCTGTATAAATCATCTACTATAGATGATAAAAGGCCTTAGTTTATAGTTATACATAAAATCACCGGTAAAGAGGTCACTCGACGGGGTCATGCATCTTAGTATCCTATCTATGATTTATCAATGAGTGCAAAATCAGTTAGAGTGCAAAAGAGCTATACATAAATGCCCTCGTTAGAAAAAGACAAAAACGACATTAGGTTTCAAATATGAGATCACTAACTGCCACCCGCGGCTACTCTCGCGTTGTACCCGGATCAAAAGTAGCCTATATCTTATTCCAGCACACGTATTATGTATATTCAAGTTTCATTCAAATCCGTTCAACCGTTTAGGCGTGATTGAGGCACAAACATCCTCACAAAGTTGCGCATTTATAATATAAGTAAGATTATGTTTTTAACAATTCTTCAAGATTACTGACCATTAACTTTGCCCGTGTTTTCATTTAATTTACTGGGTGAGATTATGCCGCGGGGGGGGGGGGAGGGGGTAAATAGTCTAATACTGAAGCGAAACTGCATTGAAAGATTATTTAAAATGATTATTTTGTCAACTCAGTCCAGGGGCTGATTGCGCTTGCCCCACCAGAGAATCGAACCGACTAAGATCCGAAAGAATAACTTACTGTACTTACTTTTATTGCATCAATCGATAGGATATTACTAAGAGTCTTGTTACTAGTTCTTTCGAACTAGTGTGCTCAAAGGATTTAAAGTGCGCCTTAAAGGCTCCTTTCCTACACTTGACGCGCATGTTTTCGAACTATGACCTCGGTGGCGTGGCGGCCGAGTGCTCGGCTGAGACGCAAGAGGCGCGTCTTCGATTCCCGCTATGGGAGAAATATTTGTATGTTCTGCAATTATTTATTCTGGGTTTAGGTGTTGCAATTATGTAGTATAAGTATCTATTTACAAAAAAAAGTATATAAGTAGGTACCTAAGTATATTCTATTAGCCATCTAGTTCCGATAGTACAAGCTATGCTTAGTTTGGGGCTAGATGGTGCTGTGTGAAATGTTCACAAATATTTATTTATTTATTTGTAGGTTCTGGGACATGCCGGTCCTCACGATGTTTTCCTTCACTATTTAAGAGTACTGGTATTAGCACACATCATTCCTTTGAACAGAAAAACTTTTGGTACACGACTGGATTTGATCCCATGACCTTAGGATCGCTACCAATAGACCACCAGTGCTCTATTCGAATTGATAGGGTCTATCATAAGGATCAAAACATTCTAGCAAACTCGGTAAATTAAATTAAAGGAAGACCATGATATCCAAGCTTATAAATTTAATGGGACAAGACAAAGCATTTTACTAGGGTAAGATCCTACTATATTATAAATGTGAAGGTTTGTGAGGATGTTTATATGTTTGTGCTTCAATCAGGTCGTAACGGCTGAACGGATTTGAATGAAATTTGGAAAACACAGTATGTGTGCTGGAAAACATATAGGCTTCTTTTTATCGGGGTACCACGCGAGCGAAGCCACCGGCGGCAGTTAGTAAATAATAAATGTGAAATAGTAGGTAGGTAACTGATATTTTTCTGTGATATGCGATATTCTTATCTAAGTTAGTTCTTCGTAATGTTGTTAAACAAAGTATTATTTATCAACATGATATCAGTTATCAGTTATCAATATTAGTTACCTACGAGGATACCTAAAAAGGGAATCGGTGTAATAATAAGAAATAAAATGAGCTCTGTTTTCTCTTAGTTCACCTACAGATAAAAAACAGAGCTCAGATCATCGACCGCAGGTAAAGTCCCCAAAAGGCTGGCGACGTTACCTCGTTGGATAGCTATGCTTATCCTTTATCCGAGGTAAGCGCCAGCCTTTTGGTCATTGGTAATGTGATTTTAGTTATTACTACGAAATTTCGATGAACCTTTGAATTAAAGTACCTACTTCATCCCTCTTCATCACCATTGAGTTTATAGGATAAGATTTTATGATCTTCCTTAAATTTACCATGTTTGCTAAGATTCCTTATGATTGACCCTAACAATTGGTAAAAAGTCGTCCTTTTTAGTAGGTTCGACTGCTGACTAAAAATAATAGAATGTTTACTTTGAGTAAAATTTGCTATCTTCAGTATTTAGAGTTAAACTAGAGTTGGCCACTAGCTCATACGAACATATTTACATACATAGTATTTAGAGTATTTTCCCTTAAGGTGGCATTATAAAATTCTACCCTGCATAATTTGTAAGCTTTATTTTGATGTTTTTTGAGTATGTTTCTAAATAAAACAAATTTTGCTTTTGACATTTTATTGGATCACAGAACAAAATTTCATATAACGTATCTACTTGTTAAAGTTAATATTCAGTTTGAGCAACATGATTAACCACACCAATACCACACGATTTTGAAAAAAAAACAGTATACATCAAATGGCAATTTAAAACTATAATAAACAAAAAGTACGAAACAACTTTTAAATTTTAAAATACAAGAAAAGTCTAAAATAATTATACATACTCACTTAGTAAATAACTACATTTTAAAATAAATAATCGATCATAAAAAATGCATAAAAATTACAAATATACACACTTTAATTATTGTTAAAACGCGACTAATCGATTGACATAAGTTTTTTTTTAACTCATAAAGTTAAAACGAAGCACAGTTCTGCAAACAGCACAATATGTTTTTCCTTTGAAATGCGGTTATCTATTTAAAGTCACAAAAAGCAACGCAATAGGGAATACGCATGTATTTTTTTATATTTTTATTCGATAGTTTACATCGCTATATAACAGTAAAACAATTCAACGCCAACAAAGTAATTTAAGTTATTTAAATACAAGTTAAATAGCCAATTGACACGAGGCATTCTTTAAACGCCTGCCATTTTGGCACGCATGGTGACGTATTCCATCACTGTCCATCACCAGCAAACAACGACACACTCGGAGACATTTTGTTGTCATAGATTATTACGTGACGTAATAGATTTTATATACGCTCTAACCAATGGCGTCGGGTTTCAAATATTTGAATATCCACAGTTTTTCTGCACGTTTTAAAAAATATTTTCTTGCTATAAAATAAATCATAATCAAAAATATTGATACAGGTATATATTTTTGATGTAATAAGATTTATTAATTTTTTTTTTATCTCCATCCCATTTGAAGTACATGCATATTCCTTATTACCTACTGCAGTTTGCCGTAATTATGCTAAAAATATATTTTATCCAATGTCATATCAGTGTGTTGTTCTAATGTTTAGAATAAAAAACTACTTTCTTTGGAAAATTTACAGCATAATCACGCGGGTGTCCCATTTTTGAAAATAATTTTGTACGCTGAACTAAAACTTTTTAAGAAAGTTCAAAATTATTTCAGCGATGCTTTCTAGGTGGCTCCATCTTGTCGGATGACGCGCGGCCTTATCGCCGAACTGGTGAATATTCGCCTTCTATATGTATGTAGTGTTTCCATTGTTTCTTGACAAGTCTAGGGGGAGGGGAGCGATGGCGATTACCAGAAAGGCATACTTACTTTGCAATTTAGTAATGTATAGTTATATAAAAATAATTATAGTTCTGACCTCACACTAGGATTCCCTTTGTATTAGAAAACAAAATTGAATATTTGCAGAACTTTCAAACATTTCTTCCGCGAGAATCAAACCAGCTACTTTTATTCAATCCGTCAATCAACAAGGTGGTTACCAAAATATAAAATCAAAAATGCCTTGACGGCCAGAACAACGTTTAGTTTAGTTGGCGAAAGTGACGTTTTGTTGTTCATCTAATTACAAAATAAGACGTCAGCTAACCAAAGCTATTATGCGAGGTTTAGTTGCGGTGTCGGTCGGTTGAAAAGTAAATGCATAAAGAACATCTCTGCACTATTAAGAGAAGAGTTGATCAATATATTAGACAAAGAAATCGCGCCAGTGACTGGCGCGATGCGTCTACACGCGTCCTCACACTGACGCGGGGGTTGCGGGACACGCGGGCGGAGGTCACTGGCTTGAAAAATAGGCCGGCGCTCTATCCACGCCAGTGCTGGCAGCCAGCGCTAGCTTGTCTTGAAAAAGTGTTTATACGAGGCCAATAGTAAGCCAGCGCTGGCCTCGTCTAAACCTAGCTTTATATCCAACCATTCCTTGACATAGTTGAACGTAGATCCGGAAGAACCTAAATTAATTAATTTTAGGAAAGTTCCTGACGAACTCAAAAATGTAGACTTATGTATTGTAATTGAGCTTTTTTATAATAAAACGGACGTTATGTCAAAGTGCACAGCCAATTATACACCTATCAATAATATTAATTATTAGATCTCTAGCTTCACTACGGAAAGTCAAATATGTAAATTGTATTGGTTTATTATTGTGAATATGTTTAGCTACTTATCTACGTACATAGATATTTTCACGCTCTTATCCCTAATGGGGCGGTCAGAGATAAAAGTAATCATAAAAAAACTTGCAGCCACTCTTGATTTAGAGTCCCAAGATGGATATGGTGAACCACGGTGACTGGTGATCAGCTCATCGCCAATATAGATGGTCTATCATGTAGTTGATTTTTCTAATTCTTATTTTTAATTTCTTATGTATCTTACCTTAGGTTTTTTTTGTTTGGTAGTAAGGGGTTCATAATATGTGCTATTTTTCTTTTACTGGTTAAAGAACAATCAAACTATTTTATTAATAAAGATTGTATTTATAATTAAAAACGTAGATATATAATTAATTATCTACATAATGAAATAAAAGTGTGCTTTTTGCAGGTCTTATGCTTCTTATTAGTTCAGTTAAAAATCTACAAAGTATAAGTTGTTTGAAAAACCATTTATCGTGCTTATCAGGAAGTACGAGTATTAACAACATTAAATAATAGGATGGGGTAAAAACTTTGGCCTTTATATTAAAAGCCCAAGATAAATACTAAGGTATTTGGGTATGTGATATTAATAAATAATTCTCGTCTTTATAATAAATATTATAAACGTAGCACTATCGTTACAAATAGTTTTAAATTACTTCTAAATTGGTTTATTTTAGTTATATATTTTTATAATCCTACGTTTTATTTAAATGTGATTTAGAATTTGGTTTTGCGCAAGAGGTTAACGGGCGATGCGCGTTTTTTTGGAAATTGGCAATTCAGTCCATTTTATTCACTTGAACTATGTACTAATTGTTAGCTTTTGAGCTGAGTAGCATATACTACAGGATATTATTTATTTATCGTAGCTGTGGTGACTAAGCGCGCGTCGCCCACTTCCCCTTCCGCTTTATCTACGCTACTTCTTACCATCTAGGTGCAATATAATGCAAATTTCACATTCATACCTAATTTAATATTTTAATATTGTAAAAAGTCTGTATTATTTTAACAATTTATGATCATAATAAAGGAAAAATTAAGAAACATAAACGTTTGCAACAATTAAAAAAGAACAATGGTCATGATACAGGAAATAAGAACTTACAGTTTCAAATTCACGACCTTCTTAACAATCATCATCAACATTTTACTACCTAAAATAAAGCAATAATAACTTTGCATTCATAACATTTTTTGCTTTTAAGTAGGTATTTTCATTTAGAACCAAAATAATGTAACTCAGTCTTTATAAAATTTTTCTTTATAAAAACTAATCAAAAATTAAGGTAAACATTATTTAGCTCAAACTATGATTAAAATTTGTGTTGACACTTTTTGTCACTATCTAACAAAAAGAGATGCCGCTACTTTAAACATGGTTTAAATTTTGACAGATTATGGTAAGGGTTTACGTATAAACCTCCAAAAAGTGAATTAACATTAATAGCTATAATTTTGCAAATAAAAAAAATGCTTTTACAACATATCTAAATATCTGAACTCCATCTATATTTTTTTTATCTTAGAGATATGATTTATTGTAACAATTCCTTACTGTTCTTTTATAAAAAGTTTCAAACGTTGAGCAAATTTACCAATGACCATTTAGATGTTGAATTATTGGTATCCAATTAATTGAAATAAATACTACATAATTATTAATATAAACAGCCATATTCTTCTGCATAGTCTCCTGTTTAAGTTAATGGCAGTATTTTTTTATTTATCGTTGAATATTTTAATATTCTTCTAAATACTTTAAATTTAATAATACTTGCATGCGACTGTTTTGAAGATCATTGTAACCGTAAAGTCAAAAAGTTAACATGACTAAAACGCAAAAAAAAACAATGTACACACTGTATTTATTACAAAATTCTTCCCCTCTTTTTCGAAAACAATAATAATGAATATTAACTACTTTTTCTGTAATTATATCTTTTCATTTTACAGGGTGCAGTTTATTGGCTATTGTGGTGGAAGAAAATGCTTGTTCTTGGAAGACGCAGACTCAGATATAAGTAATTTAATAATAAAATTGAGGAATTAAATGTCACTTTTTATACGATTTATGTAAACGGCATATTCGCCAAGCGAATAAGCTCGTAAATAGAAATTAAAAAAATACTCAAATCAATCAAAGAGATCAAAGAAATGTATTTTTATTATTAATGTATAAACGTAAAAATAATTTTTATTAAAGGTGTAATGTTATTAAAGGGGTTTGTAAAGTCCTACTATATAAGTATATGGATTGAGATTTTCCTAAGTGTCAACATTTCAAGAAAAATGAAAGCCTGGTTAGATGTTTTCGAGATATTCAAGATTTGAAATCAGCAAATGCTCATGAACTTCTGTTGTCTGTATTAAATTTACCGTAAATTCCTACCTAATTATAATAGGTAACTACAACTATTTAGATAAATTCCAAATTATTGAGACAGTACTTGTAGATACTGTTTATTTAAGTCTTACTTAAATTAAAATGAAGAAAAAGGATGAAATATATATTTTTTGTTAAATAACTATAGGGAAGGAGTATCGAGGCATCCATGGACCAAGTATCGCTTGGAAAAGAGGCACAAGAAATGTTACATAAAGTAATGTATTTTATAATTTTATGACTGGGTTTATCTAACTTTTTGTGTATAAAGACTAAAGAGGCAATACCGTAAAGGTCTAATTTTCAATTTATTTCATTTTTATTAGATTATAATCTGTTTATACTTATCCTATTTCTAAAAATTGCTTTATATTCTTTATTTTGGCATTTCAGTTTACATTTTAAAGCTTATTTAAATGTTTAACATTGTACATAGTATTTTACAGGTACGATTCTTAAAATATAAGGTAAACAATAAGGTAAACTATGATTATATGTGATATCGATTATTTATTTTCATATAGTATCTCTAACATTGTGTTTCAATTAGTAATTATTATGCGCGAATCTAAACCTAATTTAGAACATTTTGCTTTGTACTGACTAATTTACATTAAATTATACACTTTACATAATTGATTGCACAGAATGTCATTATGAGTTTTTACAAATGATATATACTTATATACATATAATTCTAAATGAATAATTTCATTAATTTGTAAAATGATTTGACGGCTGTATAGAGTTTATACTAATTAATTAAGCTTATGAAATTGTGTAAGTACTAAATTTATAGTATAATTGTAATTTGAATTTGTTTTTTTAATAAAAATAATGTGTTGTTGTTTTATTTGCACAAGACCCTCCTAAAAAATGAACTATTATTATGGAATGCTTAGGAGTAGCCTGTGTCTAGCATTATAATGTCTGGCAACTTATAATGGATTACACGAGTAGATCAAAGTAAAAAAAACTCATTACATAAAAAAACATGCAACTTAATTTCTGATTAATGAGTCGACTTGATTATTAATGATTTTCCTAAATATTATATGACAAGTATGGTTTTTTGTCTGTTTCTTCGCGTTACACACAGGTGTATAAAACGTTTCAAAATGATCCATATAAGATTTAATTAAATAAATTTATTGTATTTTATCAATTTATTTATAGAAGCTTGTAGTTTATAGCTTCTTACAAAGTAACATTGCCCGTAGTAGCTCTACACTATTTTTATCATTATAAGCTAGCGCTGGCTGTAGAAAATGAATAACAAAAGTAGGCTAGCCTGGTTGTAATTATTGAATGCCAGATAGAGACATGACGTTTTATTACTATGCACGATATAGATTATCTTCGGGAATATTAAATAACAACAGAATAGTAGAAAAACAATTTTATTACCTAATAAAAAATTCACAATAATAATTATAAATGCGGAAGTTTGTGTTTGTGTGTACTAATGGATCAATGATCTCCGTTGGGGTCGAACGGTTTTAACTAAAATACACACATAGCTTAAGACCTACATTTATATAACACATAGGAGTTTTATAATACGGGTCAAACAAGTCACAATGAAGACAAAATGATACAGCAACCATTTCACTAGAAGAGGTATCACTTCCAGACGTCCTTCAACAAGAACCGTTTCTGCGACTTTTCCGCCACGGCAATATCTCAAGACAAAATGCAGCCCAATTTCGTCTTCAAGAAAAGAAAAACGGCGTTTTACCTTCAAGGAATTCGAAAAGGACCCACTGCACTGATCATCTCTACTGCACTACAGACTATGGCCTCATTGAATACATTTGTCATAGAAAAACAAATTTACTGTGTGGGTATAATAATTCCTTATATTATACAAAGACATTCCTCAAGATATTGTGATTTTCAAAGAAACAGAGCAAGTGATTTCTGAAATCCGTAAGAGTAGGCAGGCACAGTGGGAAGTAACGATGACGTTGGGGAGCTAGGGGCTAATTGTACCGGGGGTAAGAAGTAAAGGCGAGATTTATCAGAAAATATAAACTCAATTACGTGATTAGAATTAACTCATAACCGGCCCTATGACATAAGCATAGCCAAGTGACACATAAGTCAGTCACCGGTGGTGAACAGACGCATGTTTTGACCATACTATAAGGATTTTTTAGATCAGTAAATTTAGATTATACGTTAATTTATAAGATTTTTTTAATTGTGTGTTGGTCTAGAGACGTTGTCCATAATTATTGTCCTTTCAAATGTTTCAACTATTTCTTTCATTTTAATTTTTATTATATTATTGAAAATCAGACCATGGGATAAAAAAAACATAAAAAAAAACATAAATATGTTTTGTCTTAGATCAGTGATTTTAAAAGGAAGTCATAGAAAATGGAGCATATAAAATCCAACGGATACAAATTTAAAGTATTTTTGTATATATATCAAAAACAAGAAAAAATTTAAACTGGTTTCTGTTAGACATGAGATTTTTATATGAAAGATTGATAAAACAAAATTTCAGCTTCGTTATTTGGAATATAGAAGAATTGGATCTAACAACAATGCATCACTGAAAAAACTAGTACTATTTATCGGTTCTGTTGATTTTTTGGTTTTAGAACTTACCCCATACCTGTTACAAATAAAACCAATTGCAGGGCAAGTTGTAACAACTGAATTGTTGAAATTTTGTAAAATTGCATGATTATATCCTCCCCTATATATAAACTAGTCGTGAGAATAATTTCTGGTAAATCAATAGTCCAGTAACTGGCATCGGCAGCTACCTCCCCTTTGTTAGATACAAAAAAACACTAAACTTTCAAAATAGCAACCACGCCGGCACGACAGCAATCCAGCAAGGAGGGTAAAATAAGGTAGGTCCTACCACTAAAATCGTAAGCCAATAATTTTATTCCAAATTTCATTTAGCCAAATATTTTTGCTATGCTTCAATTTTATGCTTAATTAATGAATGACTATAAACTTTATGAGGTTAATGCTAGAGAGTAGTTGTGAAAAAATAAATTCTAGCTCCTTATGAGCAAACCTTTAGGTATCTGCAGGACTCTTTCAATGAAGAATTTATTCAAGGCCTAGACAATGATTTGCGCCTATCACAGATAAAAGCCTATAAAGTATTTTTGTAAATTAAACAAAGGGGTTATTTAATTATGAAACTAAATTTGCCCCTTCATTGTTTTGCCAGAGTTAGTAAGAATGCAAAGTAAGTGTTTTTACTATATTTCAGCTGCACAAAACCTACAATTTAACAATAAAAGTAGTACTTACATGTCACAGTGCAGATACTCGTAATTATGTGTGTAGTGAAACCTTTCGGGGGAAATAAAGTAAATGTCACTATATTCATTTATTGATCGAAAATTCCTACAAGCTTAGGAAGTCTACATTCAACAGTTCTTGGGTTATATATGAATTAGTAAAACTAAATGGTGTCTTATTAGAATATAATTAATTATGATCTATTAGTTTTCGACTTTGATTTGGTATCAATTTCGGGACAAGATATTTTTACTTTTGTTTAGATTTTGTTCTTATAAGACACCCTGTTTAACACCTAACAATACATTAAGTTAACTAGTACGCTATGAGATCAATTGAAGTAAGTTATGATGTAACATAAAAGTTGCTTAACATATAAAACATACGAGTACATTGTAGTTTTTTAAAATTATACATTCAATTTTTTATTCAACTAATCCAGATAATTAACATCAATATATGAACCTTAAGCTATGATTATATGAATTCTATTAAAATGACAATGTCTATCTTAGTGTCTATTACGAGTATAATATTATAGGAGTACGCATTTCAAAAGTAATGCTGTAAAAAGCCATCTTCAGACAGGGTTAGGTCGCATCAAACATGAGGTTTCAATCTCACAGCTTTAAGCTCTCAACAGAACTGCTAAAGTTCTAAACATACCAATGGTTCTTGGTACTCGATAATTTTGCTTGTCTCGGCAATAGCCACAAAAACTGCGAGACAAAGGGCACAGAAATCACCAAGTAGTGGCTTAAGCTACCAGAAAAAAATCCCTGGAAATATAAACGCACGCACCCAGAGGACTGACAAAAAAAATGAGCTGGAAGAAGTAGTTAGAAAGTTGCGCTGGGATATAATAGGAAGTTGAAAATAATGTTGCGGTTCTAAATTCTGTCTCATGAAGAATTTTCGGGAATTTAACAATATATTATAGAAAAAGTTGGAAATGTTTGTACAACTAGGTCACCATGTTTATTAGATTGCACGATCTAATGGGACATTGGGATCTAATCGGTTTAGGGGACTCTTGACCTTTAAGTATCTGTCAAAAATGGCTTAATGGTGGATCACAAAAAATCACAACAGTGCTATTTGAAATGCGACCTCATCATTTAACTTTGACAACAACTGCTAATTTACGAGTATGAATATAAGAATAGTTTACAAACAGCTAGTATTTGTGGCAAAAATGACTGTCTTCACGGTGATTGCTATGTAATGTTTGTTTTGTGCCTCTCGGTGAACTAACTGGGTAACTTTTGAAGTAAGTCATTACGGATGGCTACATCATTACAAATTAAAACATCGTAGTAGGCCTTTTTAATACGCTCTGGGTAGGTACCAACAATTTTATCTGAAATACAGAGTAAATACTCGTTGCGTGGTATTTCTGCTTTATTGCTGAATAATTCACCACAAAACTAGCTGTATGCATAAAGCTAAATGGTAATTTATTATATATTGGTGCATATTTGATATTCTGTTTTATTGCGATTATTATAAATGGTTACAACATCATACTTAAACAATACATCTATTTTTGGTTATATTAAAATAGACCATAACGATCTTAACGTAAAAGATCACCAATACATAAAAACAGCCAGCTGTTATTAGATGCTGACAATATAATGTAACCAGTAAGTATTGGTGAACTTCGGGCTTATTCATTCTATATAACATTTGAAAGCGCTAAAAATACATTAGGTATTCTATTGTGATGAGCAGAAGAAAGTTGAAATTGCCATAGTCGTCGTAAAATGCAGAGATTGTTCTGTTCATTTAATTGTCTCCTCCCAGTAATACTAAGTCATCAGCGACAACATCGGAAACGTGTAAATAGATGACCCAGTAGGTGAGATTGAAACATACGAAACATACCGGAAACACGATGCGTGAGTACTTGTCGATGTCGGCGGGGGAGGTGCCAAGCAGTTTGTTGAGAGACTGTAAAACAATATTTCTATTATTCACTGAAAAGTAGGTTTTATCGACTATAGAACAACAATGCAATTCGCATGAGGAGCTTAATGATTTGTCAGTGGACTAAAGCGTGAGTGATATCTCTTAAACTTCGCTGCCTATCTTTAGTCTAGAGCTTTGTTCCTCAACTGAGATATATACTATTGAAAAAATTAAATAATATAAAAAAGGGGGCAATACAAGAAATATTTATCTTTATAAATGTTTCTTGTATTGCCCATTTTTACATCTATATGTACGACGGTACGGAACCCCTCGTGTGTGAGTGAATTCGACTCGCACTTGACTAGGTTTTTCCTGATATTTTTTCTGTTCTTTTTGGGGATGACGGTCCGGTTCTGAAACGGGACGGAAGCTCAGAAACCAACAATGTCGAAGATTTAGTTTTATCCCGAAAATTTATTGAAAAGTGATTGAAATGTTTCGACAAAACCTCGTGCAGTATCAAAATTGTGAAGGAAAACATTTGATCCAGAAAACAAATTTCGCGCATGCATGTATTCGTTATGCATCTATGCCGACTAGGTTGAGTGGATGGGGTATAGATGGTGGATGAGCCTCCTCCATCTAATAAGCATAGCCCCGCGCTAGTGGCTCTCACCATCTCATACTTTAGTGAGGGCAGAGAATGTTGCCTTACGATGTGTAGATTATGTATAAAATAGTCAACATGTCAATACAAATTTAAATGCTAAGTAAAATAACGTGTGATTGAAATGCAATTTACGTAATATATTATGATTAATTTGCGTAAATACTTTCGAAGCAAGCGTCAATGACGTCTATGATACTGCATTCGAATGTCATTTCATACAAATGTTATACGCTACTAAGCATATGCCTTACTTAGAAAATTTATCTTTAAAAGGCATGATCATGAAAATGTAGAAAGACTACTTATTGTGACAATTTCCATTCCAATTATTATTGGGGATCAACTTTAGCGCAAGCAATGCTAGGCGCGCCTGTAGATAAGTTTGCCAACGCAATGTTGATGATGCTGATGTTTCAGTTTCTTGGTACGTAAGTTTGTCGGACATAGTGAATAACCTAATAGCATAGGGTGACTGATGCTCGGTTCAACTCAAGGATTCAACTAAAGAAAGTCCATAAGTAGATTACAAATGTATATTTCTCATGAAAATGTACGGCTATTTTTGTCGATAACAATAATTTCTATAGTACCCAGTTGACGTCCATCATCATCTTCCTGCCCTTATCCCACTGTATGCGGAGTCGGCACAGCTGACATCCGTTAGTAGAATATAGGAACCAAGCATTAAATAACTAGTGACGCGACAAATACTCGACTCTAATGCCTTTTAACCATCTATAGTAGATGATTTATACGTCCGGAGGCAACGTTTTACCTTAACAAACGGGACGCTATCGTGCCCGGGACGAATTAAGATGGAGTAGGCATGACCAGCACCTATACCATCCTCTCAGCATAGTCGGCCTTGTCCACAGGAAAGTTGGTCCACATGGTCAATACGTGCGGAGCTGACTAAGCCGCGGGTTTCCTCACGATGTTTTCCTTCACCGTTTGAGAGTACTGGTATAGCGCAGGTACACGACCGGATTTAAACCCACAACCTTAGGATCGGAAGGCGGGGGCACTACCAACTAGACCACCAGTGCTCTTAAATACTCGATTACTCTTACACTAAAACTAATGTTACCTGTAGCACGAGTTATATAAAATGAAATTACACATTTTAGAAGTTGAATAGATTTTGTTGGAATGAGTTGAATAACATAAGTTAAAAACTCGTGCTACAGTTACAATGCATTAAGGTTTTCAAAAATTTACGAGGTACAAGCTTATTTTATTTATAGCATCATCACAATTTAGTTTCAGTTTATCAAGGTTTTCTTACATTTTGAATTTAAAAAGTAACTTTAAATTAAATAGTACCGGCAATTTGTATTTTAAATAATTTCCATTGTACCCAAGTCGTAAATTTTCGGAAGGTTTTGCCTTGCTGCAGTGTTGTTTGTGCTTAATAAATTGCAATTGTGTCGCGCTTAATCTGCATTTAAACGTTTTTTTACATGTCCTGGTTCCCGGCATTAACAGATTTTATGTATAGATATGCGAATTTCATCAATATTGTAATGCGTCTAACGGAATCATAAATTGAACGAATAGGCTGCGATCGTAAGCAAATCATGTTTTATTAAAAACCAATATTGAAAAGTGGGATTGGGCCGGCCACGTCTGCCGCATGTCTGACGATCTTTGGGCTAAGACGTTCACGCGGCAGACCACCGAGGAGATGGCGGGATGAGTTAGATGTGCATCTTCCAGACTGGCGGCCTGCCGCAGCAAGGGACAGAGAAAACTGGAAAAAGGGGAGGGAGGCCTTTGCCCTGCATTGGGACAATCTTGTCCCAATGCAGGGCAAAGGCCTATCTAGGTTGAAAATAAAAAAAAAATATTGAAAAGTGTCTTTGTATAAAATGATGGTTTCCAGTAAACAAAAATAAAAAGATCAAAAACATATACAACTAACTGTTGCCCGCGACTTCGTACGCGTGTAGTACATTATTTTGTTCTATAATCAATAGTTTTCGCAGCGCACGCCAAAAACTATTTTGGGTTTTCTACCTTGGGTTACAATATTGCAATTTTCTTACGGATCCCTAATTTTTTGAAAGTTTATCTATACTGATAATGTAGCTTTCTATTGGTGAAAGAATTTTTTAAATCGGTACAGTAGTTTCGGAGCCTATTCGTTACAAAGAAAAAAACAAAAATGCAAAAAAAATCTTTCCTCTTTATAATATTAGTATAGACTAGTATAGACTGGTATAGATAAGTTATTTACATCAGTGAATGTGTTGACTGAGTATTTTCAAAACAGAAGTAAACCTCCTTATCCTAGGGCTACTATAACTCTTAAAGCGTTTCCACATTATCCGATCCGGTATCGGTGTCGGACGCCGATACGATATCGGGGCAAGCAAAATGTATGAATTACTTCTATAACTATATACTTTAAACAATCGCAAAATCACATTTAGCGATAGAGTAGCCGGATGATTAAAAAATGAAGGAAAACATTGTGAGAAAACTGTCGGCGTCACCAAAGTACTGTGCAAGCAAGCTGTTGCCTTATTTAAATTGTTTTGTAATAAATCAATCACCTCTTTATAACTTTTTTAATTCATGAAAGCTAAGAGCATGATCATTCAGCCGTAGGGATGTTCCTACTGAATGTCACCATCGGTATTTAAAAATATTGTGTACGAACTACACAATACAAAAAAGTGAAAACCTCTGTGTTGGGGTTTCTTAATTCTAAACTATTAGAATTAATAAGAGTATGCACATTTTTGTAAAATTTTCAATTCGATTGTGTTGAAAAAGTTAATTGTTATTTGACGCGCATTTTAATTCTGCTTGCAAAGATTGAATGTGTCAAGCCGAAGATAGGGCATGATAGCGTTCATTAGAACATGCCTATGTCTTCAGGGTGACGACGATGATGATATAAATGAATTTGTATTTCAATTTTCAACAACTAAGCGGCTTGAATAGTAAATTACCTGCTCGCTGAAAAGTTCACCTGTCCAATGCAGTCTACTCGTAGCTAGTTTAAATTGGAAATTTGCTAAATCGGAAATAGGTACTATTAGCAATTACCGAATCACAAGTGGTTAAATCACAAGCGGTTTATTTCATTGACCAAGTACCCATACAAAATTAATTAATACCTATACAATAATGTAATTTCAATGCATTCGTTACAAAATCTACTGAATAAATTATGTTTGATTTTGTGGTTAGGTAGATACTTTAATTCAAGCCCGTTGAAAGAAAAATTAAAGCGATTTTGAGTAGGATTAAGTAGTACTTAGGAAGTAACTATAAAAAAATCTCCGCGAAAGAAGTCTTTATGGTGCGCATTTTAAAATTTTTAATTTTTGTGTCCTGTAGGTATTAACTTACCGGTCTAATACAACCCTTTGAAATCATGTATTTGGCGTAAATTTAATTTACCGGCGTACCAGGAAACGTTTGAAAATGACAGCGTCCACAACCGACCACTAAACTAGAACTGTATTTTCTGAGTTTGACATCTCATTATTTAGGATGCTTTGTTTGGATTATGTTATACCTATGTTTTCTATATATTGTTTATATCACATAGGTTATTTTAAAACCAAAGGTTCGGTTACGTAAAAATTTTTAAATAAGTAAAATAAATATACACTAATAATAATTCTTCCTTTTCCTGTCTAATAACATTATTCGTCTGTAATTTTGACAGTTCCTAAGTTTTAATACCTATTAAATTTCATTGCTTGAGAGACAACACTTTTTATCTTGAACAAGACTGAAACTACGTAGTAGGTACTAGATTTTCCAAATATTGTTAGTAGGCAGCTTATAAAATTATTATCAAGGTGTGGTTCTAACCTTGGGTATGATGATCTGGCCAGACTCCTCATCCTGATGCGGTGGTGGTGGTGGCGGCGGCAGCGGTGCAGCGACGGTGTTCCGGGAGCCACCGAGTCCGCTCTCCAGGGTTCCATGCCGTGAGCCTCTGCCGCGTTGCTGTTCCTGAACAAACAGAAACTCAATGCTAATCATTGTATGAACTCCCTCAATTATAAGTTTCTTGCAATCGATTATTTAGATCCCAAGAATTTGATGCCACGTCCTGTGTTTGACTAAATGTATAAATAGTATATACATACATACATATTGTCGGACCTGTATCTTTAATGAGGTGGGCAGAGCCACAAATAATCATAAGAAAACTTGCAGAAACTCCAGTTCCAAAATCCCAAAATGGATAAGGTAAACCATGGTGACAGGTGATAGCCCATCGCCCATATTTTAGATGGTCCGTTATGTTGCAGAGGATACTATCCCGTAGTTGACTTTCACGACATGGTCGGGGAGAGGTTATTTTTACTCCCAGTCCAGCAGAAAAGTAGAAAAAAATTATAAATCCTTAGAATTGTATTATTCTAATGAATAATACAATTCAAAGGAAACCAACAAAGCTTTTCTTTGTTCGATACGGACTATTCAGAAACAGATTTTCTGACGGAAAATTTCCGAACTTTATCGGACGAAATTTGTTTTGAAATTGAACCAGTTTTCAGATTTTTCACCAAGTATTTATCTACCATAGAACGACTTAGGGTGCTGGTCCGTGGAGGAGGTATCGGTTCAGATGGTCCAGCAACTTCCAGTGAAGCGGCGGCGGTTTGAGCTTGTTTATTTTTCTCAGCCTTCAGTGCAGCGGCATATCTCACTTTTCTCAGTTGAATACGCTTGGCCATGTAACCCACAGTAGCATACTCTGCATACAAACAAATTGTTAAAAAATGATGACAGTTTGAACATTTTATTGCATAATTGAGTAAACTTTTCCAATCAGAAACTTTATTCGTACAAGTATGTTGCTTAATGGATTTTGTTTAATGTTGCTATTTGATAAATTTTTGTTTTATTTTTTTAACATTAGTTTTTGCAAATAAACATTTAATAACTTCTTCAAACATTTAATTACTTATGATAATCAAATTACCCAATAGACTGGCAAAGACCATGACGAAGCAGGTTCCCAGGTAAACATCGATAGACTTGACATATGAGATCTTGGGCAAGGCAGCGTTAGTCGATGACATCAGAGTGGTCATAGTCAGCACGGTGGTCACACCGAGAGAAACGCGCGCCGGCGTCGCATTCCGATTCAACCAGAAGGAAACCCATGAAATAATGACGATCAGTCCAGAAGGAATGTAAATCTGGATCAAGTAGTAGCCCATTGACCGAACAAACTGGATTTCACAAGCCAATCGTGAGTAATTTCCTGAAATAATTTATACCATTTCATACATATTTTATTTACTTTGTTGTATAAGTATAATTTTGTATAAGTTTCTATTAAACTCTAATTATTACGAGTATAAAGGCATTATACATGCGTGTTCAAAATGATGTTATGATTCGAGCTGATCAGATATACTTTCGTTTTGTATTTGCAGCGGTGGTGGTCGGTACCTGTGGTAAGGGAGATTTCCATGGCCCGCTGACGATGGCCCAGCACTTTGAATTGAGGCAGTGATACTTCGCTGGAAACGCCCACAGAGTTGGGCCCCTCGTTCCACTTGTATCTGATGTCCCGCATCGTGTAGCCGACTGTGGGTGATGACATGCCGAGAGATATGGACCGATCAAATTAAGCTCCCATTTCACTGGGTTTTTAATAAAATACGTAAAGGCGATGATTAATTCACTGATGATTCAATCTAGTGCAGTTTAAACAAAATCAATTATCTAGTAGATATTTAAGACTTATAAATATGATCAACGGAAAAGTTAAAGCTTTTTAAGAATTAAGTCAGTGTTCTCGTAGGTGAAAGCTTTTTCGTTCCGCTGGCAATTAAAAACATATAATCATACAAATATGGCATTAATACACAAAGCGTTAAACGTTACGATTAGTAAAACTAAGTATAATTAAATAAAATAGAACGTGATTATTTGCAACATAGCAGTACTTACAGCTTTCTATTTCTATGTAACATAGTTGACGATCCATAGGAAAATACTGAAGATCCATTGGGCATGAAGCGGTAATAGTCAACCTGTAGGTAGGTCAGAATAAAAACATTACGAAAAATAAACAGCCAGTAATTTAAATTAAATAAATGATATAAAAATTATTCAACCTACCTTATACTGCGCGTAATAGACCCTGTATGATGAATACGAATAAACTCATTGCTTGTGGTAGCAATATGGAAGTAAGACTGTTTTTCATTTACGAAAAACGTATCAGGCACCCAAATATTTTTGATAAACTCAGATCCGACTGAGAGAGTTTCAACGCCTGGTCGTTTTTTGAAGGCAAGACGAGGATCGGTCCAGAACTGTCTGAAGTAGAAATCCAGCGTGAAGTCCTGAAACGTTAGCTATTGTAGTGCAGTACGGTAATGACACTTAAAATACCTTAATAGCGGGAGACAATGGATACTATTCGGCAAACGGTCTCGCCTGCACTGTTTGATTTAAAATGTAAAACATAATAAGTTATGTAAAGTGAAACAAGCCGCGTCCTGTGAACATTCATTGGTTCCCACCGTACGTTAATGATATCAAATTGTTTATTTTACATTAAAATTGATAACTGCTATGATTATGGTAATTTACACTTAAGGATCTCGGCCCACTTCCCTGTTCCATAACTAGACCATCATAGTCCTAAGGTCGTAGATTCAAATCCGGTTATGCACCAATGGATTTATCTGTTCGAAATTTTACATGCGCTTTACTACTAATTTTACATACTCTCAAACGGTTAAGAAACACATTGTGAGGAAACCGGCATGTCGTAGAACCTATGTTCGAAAATATGTGTCAAATGCACAAAAAGAGCCTTTGAGCATTTTAAATCCTTTCACCACACTTGTTCGAGATAGACAATCCCGGCACTGAAAAGCAAAGGAAATAGTTAAAAGCCTAAATGCAAAGTTCGTCAATGCACGGCTCACAACATGCTGTTACTGTTTTAATAGTCCGATTATAATAACGGGGTTAGTGGCTAGAGATTCTTTTTAGTTGAAGCATGTTGGCATACCATTTTGACTTCAGACAGAGAGCTTATGGAAAGCACATACATGGTGACTCCCACGTCTACTGGTGGCCCTGGAAACAAATGAGTTATCATTTTTCTGCTCACAGATTTTAATGAAATTTGGCAAGGAGATTTGAAAGGACTTAGGCCACTTTTTATCCTGTAAGCAATCCCAAAATGGAAAAAGGATGTAAAAGGATAACCAGATTATCGCATAAATACTTCTTAGACATTAATTTATGACAAGACAGTCAATTTGACATTTATAAAATTTTGATTATTGACAATGTCATTCATATCAGTCGGGTCGTCAGCTGCTCTCTTTTTCTTGCAGAGCTGTGGGTAAGGGCCTCTAACTGGACCGAATTCATTATTTTAATTTGTTAAATCTCTCTCTGTCCCGAATAGCAGAATAACTAACTAATAAAACATTTGAAAATTTGTATTATTAATTCTAAGGCGATACGAAGTTCGCGGGGTCGTGGCATTCAAAATCAAAAATGTTATAAGAAATCATGATTGCAAAACTTTAAACTGTACGCTTGATGTAAAACTTTAAGTAAATAAATGGAGAAAGACGGGATGAACACTGTCTTTCTCGATTTATTTAAATAAAACGACAAAATTTAAATATAAATGAAAAGCTTTTTAATTCAAATTACGTGTTACGGTTAACATGGTGTAGAAACCGAAACTATTTGATTAAATTAATACATTTGTACTATGTACAATATGGACCAGTACAATAACATTATACGTGGGTTCATTATAATGATCTCAAGCGTGCAGGTACGATTTCACTTCGCTAATGATGTTTGTTCCATGCTATAATATATTGGAATACGATATGTTTCGGTCTCGGTATTATGTAAACAACAATTAATTTTCAGTACACGTGAAAAGCTAACGCTTGCGATGGTTTGGTTTGTTCGAATTGCAAGATAAATAAATAAATAAATAACACTCAATAGTCACATACATAGTCCTGACCCCACACTAGGATTCCCTGTGTCGTGGGTATTAGAAACTACGAGTACCATGGTACCACAACATCCAGATACACAATTAGTTCAAAAATTTTACCACATTTGACAGTCCCTCTTACGATTGAAGAATGTTTATTTTTAACAAAATTAAAACACCACAGACCTTGTAACATGTAATTAATAAACGAGTACATTCGAATGGATAAACCCAGCAGACAACATGCGATGTTGATTACTATGTGCGATGACATTGTAACATTGTCCTGTGATCTTATTTATTATTATTAGTTAGCCGTTATTATCTCACTGCAGGCCAAAGGCCTCCATTTTTCCACAAATAAATTTGCATTCAATCGTGAACTTCTTATAGGTAATAATAATGAAATGATGTTGTGCCGACCCCACATAAGTGGGATAAGGGCAGGGAGATAATGAGATGATGATGATGATGATGAAATGATGATCTACAAAATGTGAAAAAGTTTTACCAACCTCCATAGTTCGGGCGCACTCTCTTATCATAACTAACGCTGAGCGAGTCCAAAATTGCGGAAATATTGACGTCTCCAAACATTCCACCACGCACTCCTCTGCAACAAAAATATTTTAAATAAAAATATGTACATTTCTGGGTATATTCTTAAGAACTCGCTCGTTCCTACTGCTTGTTACTTTCATACGAGCGCACACAAGTACTCGTGAGCTAAAAGGGTCGTGATGGTTTTCATAAAATCAAGTTCTCTGTAGCACGTGGATAAACTAAAAATTTAGAATGCAGTACTTATAAATTTTTCAATGCTTATTACACAAAAATATCATTCTTGATGATGATAATACATATGTTTGTATTACATGCATTCTCATAGGTACTTGCATAGCTCCAAATAATTAACAAAGCATAACTAATCGAATACCATATTAACATTGACCAAGTACCAACCACTTCATATCTGCTCAAAGCTATGTATGTTACATTGCTTTGAGCTTTGTCACAGTGATTTGGTCTATGTTTTCTATCTCTATTTAATTGATAGGCTTTAACTGCATCGCAATGCAGATCTAATAAGAGGCGCTCTCCGCAATCTATGCGGAACCGTTTGTATAGAAACCAAATATATAATTATATTCTTAGCTAGGTGTGAAGCATTCATAATAATACTCAAGAGAAGAGTAAGGTAAGAAGAAGTAGGCACGAAGTAAGTTCATAGAAAGTAAGCAGTCACATAAAGCGTATAAAGAAAAACACGTAACATTTATTTTTTCCAAATATACAAAAAGGGATTTCTGGGATGGAGAACAGCTAGATACGACTAAGCTTGCATCATCGGTTATCGCCCACCGCACATTCCCACGCTCGCGTGTGGTGCGCGCGAGTGGCGCCGCATAAAACCTAGGCTACTTCTACTAGCCGCGTCACTAGTTCTTTCGAACTATTTCAACAATTACGAGCTACTGTGGTGAAAGAATTTGAATTACGCCTGAAAGTGAACTCAATAGTTTTGCTATGAGCGAGAGCTCGGCGCGGTATGGTGAACTAGTTTAGGTATGGCTATGTGCGGCGAGCGTCAAAGTGGAACATTAGGGTATAACTTGTATTTATGTATCCGCACTACAAATTTTTAAGATTATTAATTAAAGTAATACCGAATACCTCTTTCTTTTAAGAAGTTGTTATTGATGAATTGATACATACATTATATCAAACCTGTTTCCCATAGGGGTGATCACTGATTCCATTTGCTACGATCCTGACATACTTCTTTAGCTTCATTCACTCTCATAACATTCTTCATACATGCTCGTCGGTTTAGGGTACTATTGACCTGGCCCTTTTTCAAAACGTTGCCAATTTAGTTCAGGTACGCACGCCTAGGTCTTTCCATTCCAACGCTACCATTCACACTCACCTCATACACCTACTTCGTTAATCTTCTTTAATCTTAACCATACCTTTCTAAATCTACATCACTAGGTAGTGAAGAAGAGGTCATCTTTCACTCCACATCGCTCTTATCTCGCTATTTCTCACTCTATCTCTACTTTGATGTTTCTTCTGCCATACCCAACTTTCACTACCATACATAAGTGTCGGCACTAGTACTCCTCCACGCACAGATAGTCGTGCTTTTTTGGAGACTTTCCGGCTGTTCATGTAGGTGTGTAGCACCCCATTCATTTTATTTCCCGCAATCAACATCCTTCTCATATTTTCCATTTTTCGTAAACAATGTTCCCAAATATGTATAGGAACCCATTCATTTGTTCCACTCTTTCTCCATCTATCAAAATATCACAAGCTGTCGCACATTCATCTCTTTCGAAAACCATAAATTTTGTCTTACTTACATTCACTTTCATTGATGAATTGACGCTGATATGATAATTTCCAATGAGTATCTAAAACCTAAAAAATCGGCGTCCTTTGTGAAAGTTTTACCTTATAAAAATAAAACCTAGTTATCCAATCATTTAATGTTTTATTTAGACGTTGTCACTATTGTTGCGAATGTTAATTCTAGTGAATCTGGTTGTTCACAGGTGTTAAAAGCGGTCTTTTTCTCACTCATCTATCGATTCAGGCGTATTCTAATCGCTCGCTGGCGGCAAGGGAAATCACTAATTAAATACTACTTGTGTTTGTTGGCAAATTATTTAGCAGCTGTAGCATCGAAAACACGGTCTGATTTGTGCTTTTAGAGAACTTATTATCAGCTGATGTCACGATCAGTGTTTCTGAATAATAGTTCAGGACAGGAAATATTAAAACACGTATTCACAAAAGAAGAGGAGACACAGAAATCTTACTGTTCGCAATTCTGATTCCGAATTGTGTTGTTTGTACGATAATCGTCTTTATGTGCACTGAAAAAAAATCATACAGTTACATATATGAGTGCAAATATAAAAGCTGAGACGGCGTGTGTACGAAAAACTATTAGATAATTAAAAGACTATTAGGTACCTATCAAAGACCCCATAGCTCAAACTAAAAGGTCAGAATGAAGAGAAGAAAGACCAACCAGTTGTAGGTGCTGTAGCGAAATCCATAAAATTATACTAACTTATTGAGTTTACTATACACAAAGTATGAGCATGCGTTTTAGATCTATTCTCTATTTGAACATTCGTTTGAACACTTATTTATTATATTATTATTATTATTTAAAACGTTATTTTAACTAATATACTGTTGCTGTCAATAGTTAGAACCTCTTTCAATACATTCAAATATACATACGTTACTTGTGTATAGCAAAGGCAATTAGTGCATGTGGGTTTATAAATAGATTTGGATGTGTTACCTAATACCTAAAACCAAAGACTATAGGTACCTATATCATACATAATACGTTGAAAGTCAAATATATAGGCGACCTCGGTGGCGTGGCGGGCGAGTGCTCGGCTGAGACACAAGACGTGCGGATTCGATTCCCGCTGCGGGAAAAATGTTTGCATGTTCTGCAAATATTTCTTTCAGGTCGGGGTATTGTAATATTATGTACTATAAGTATGCATTTACAAATAAAAAGTATAGATGGTGCTGTGTAAAACGTCCACAAATATTGATTTATTTGTGTGGTACCTAAACTAAGACTCGTAAGGGGTTAGGTAACAGAGCTTTAATACTAAGACTAGACCATTAATCCATTTTTGATTCATGTAAAAAACGTGACTGGTAGCAATTTCTGCATCCGCAATTGTTATGAATTTAATAATGTGGCCTAGATTTGGCAAGATAAACATCAGTTGTAATGAACGTAGACGTAGCTGAGATCATTAGCTGGCTCTATACAGAGGTCATTAGTTGGCAGACGGCGCAGGTACCGCATATGCAGAACTGTGGACTGAATTCATTCGCAATATTTTGAAACCGTATTTTATTTATCTCTACTTTTTGCCAGCCAGTCGGTAGTCGCTTTACCTTTTGCGCTTTGCGCTCTATAAACATTGATATTCGTTCTTTATTGTACATATATAAAACACATAAAGTAAGGACAAGTACAAAGGCGAGCTTAACCCTATAAAGAGTTTTCTTCCAGCAAACCTTTGGCTAGAGGGAGG
Source organism: Scotopteryx bipunctaria (assembly GCA_949320045.1). NCBI lineage: Eukaryota > Metazoa > Arthropoda > Insecta > Lepidoptera > Geometridae > Scotopteryx > Scotopteryx bipunctaria. The sequence goes on from OX439440.1 coordinate 11,147,749, forward strand.
TGGAATATAGATAGCGGGTACATGTACAAAACAAGGCAAACATTTAAGTATACAGATAAATAAATAGTGAATCAACTACAACTTCATTTAGTTTCTGGGTGTTATTATTTATTAAAAGTAAGTTTTAAAAAAAGGTCAAGCGCGAGTGGGTATCACACACGAAGGGTTCCGTACCTGTACTTTTTAAATAGGTTGCTTTGATGTTCAATAAAGCCACACTTTGATTAACTTTGAAATAAACACAGTTCTCCAATTTTATAAACGGTATTTTAAAACAGAAAACAGATAAAAATACTTATTTGTTGTTTCATTCAACTGGCTGACAAGCCTATTGAGAACGATCAAAATGAAGATGTGCTTAACCGCACGGTAACTTCAGTTCAGATCAAAAGGCATAAGTGGTGAATCAAGCCTCTTATAAGGTTCGTCAAGTTTAGAGGGTCATCCACATCGAGAGAAGAGCTTCTCCTCAACGATTAGCACTTTGGGTGAGTACCAGATTCAGTAATTAAAACATTCTAAAACACGCCTCTTTATTATGAAAGAAAAAAGCAAAACTCGAATATGTGTGTCAAGTGCACGCAAAGAGCCTCTTTGAGGTGCTCTACAATCCACTACACCGGTTTGAAAGAACTAGTGACACGAGTAATAATAGTTTTAGGAAAGACGGCTTTTTTATTTTGGTGAGACATACATTGGGCTGATGTATTTTTAAGACTATAATTATTGTATCATACGTGTTCGTGCAAATAAATCTCATTTATCATTTATAGGCTGACAGTATCATCATCAAGATTTGATTGCTGGCGTCATAACATACCTACAAGTGTACCGGAATTTAATTTAAATTGAGAGATTGAAAGGTGATTTGCGGTTCCATCGGAAATTACGAACACGACAATCATGCTTATCTTTCTGAGCTCAATTGACATAAACATTAAGCTTTCTTGAGTTAGGATATATTTTTTCGTTAGGGCTTCATTTATAAACCTATCTCAAAATATGTCGTTTGAGACAAATCAATTTCTAGTATTGTCATCCCGTCCATAAAGAAACAAAACGTAACGCATGCCCGTTTGTGGAATCACCGTGTTATTACAATTTTTATTGCAAAAAAGCAAACGAGCTGTCAAGTTTCGTTTGGTCATAGTGAATAAGGGACCTATTTGATAGTCAACGTTCTGAATCCGTGGTGACCAATATTGACAGCGCGAATTTAAAACACGTTTTATACAACTAAAGGGATCACAGGAGATACCACCAAAAGTTTATTTCTCATTGAATTGCATGGTTTATCGCTTGAATGTAAAACTTCAAAATGGAGCTGAATGTTTGCGACACAGGTTCTTTCACCAACAATTTTTAGATCAGTTGATTGCTTCATTGAAATATGGCTATGATAGAGTTGATTGGCAGGTAATCAAGAAAGTATCGTATCGTGATGTATGGAATATTACGCTTCACAAAAGGCTTCTTTTATAACGTTATAGTGTGATTTGTCTGCGATGAAAGACGAATTATGGCGGATACTGATTTTTATAAAGATAAAAATCAATATCTGTCATTAATTGCACTTTAACTTTATGTGGGATTGGCACAAAATGTTATAATTTTTGAGGCATTCCTCGTAGCGCGCCAATATGAAGCGCGCCCAGACGAAGCGCACCTAATTTGTTCCACATAGCGCACCCGTTTAGGCGCGCTTCATTCAGTAGGTATAAGTCATTTCAACAATAAAAGATGACACGAGTGAGAAAGGAGTGATTGTTGAGATGACTTCTGACATACGAAAATTATTAAATTTGTGCCCACCCCACATAAAGTTGGAATGTAAATGATGATGATGTATATATTCATAAAGCGTCTGTTTTATTGACACTAGTGTAACATAAATACTGGCGATAGCATCCGGAATCGCAGCCGCTGAACCGCTGAAGTGTCGTCAATAACAATGGATTATGTTTAATAAAGTGACCTATATCGCTACATTGTGTCTGATGCATTATTAATGTTGGTCCCGTATGATAACTTTATCTTAAAATCAAACTTTAATAAAATAAAAGTATGACTTAAAACTGAATAGTGACTGAGTATTTGAATACTTTTAAAGCTTTATTATTTGTAAAAACTGATTAGAATTTGAGCTCACTAACGAGATGCAGTGATTCACAAAAGCTTTTCAGAATTTCAATATGTTCAAAAGCAAGTTCAAAGATTCAATCCTGGTAGTCTCTGTCGATTCCACTGTTGTCAAAGGTTCGTCTGCAAATTGCAAATCCATCGGTAGGATTGAATCTCAAATAACTCTCGGTTATCAAAGATCAAACTAACAAAAGCTTAATTTAGTTCGGAACGAGAAATGCATTTCTCGTTGGAGGTTGAAAACTCTTTATGTTGTCATAAAAGACGTAAATTTCTGAGTCAAGTAGTAATTACCTGAAAGCTTAACAAAATCGAGACTTTTACTTACTTCATACCGCATGCAAAGAGAAGTACAAAATTCAATTATGTATTGTGTTTCATCATGATCATTATCATCATGCATAGCCTGTCTTTGCCCACTGCTGGGAGTAGTCCTCGCGTGCCGTAATTGAACTTATCCAATAAAAATAAAAATGACTGTCTTTATCTAAAGGTCATATCATAAGGCATAGGTACACAATAAGTAACCCGTACTAATATGGAGAGAGTTCGGGGTGTCTAAAAAGCTCATACTTTACCGGAGGGCAGTTTCAAACATAGTTTACAAGTTAAAATAAATATTTAGTACACCTGTGCAGCCTACGTAAGCCAGAGTGGGAATGTAGCTTGTTTTTTTATTTTTAAATGATAAATGACATTTATTTGCACGAACACCATGTGTAACAATAATAATGGTCTAAAAATACATCAGTCCAATCTATGGCCTACCAAAATCTTTGGCATGCAAATATTTAGATCCTATTTAATTGTACAGTTATAAACATAATTTAATGATGGGTTTATTAATTTAGAAATTCTGTGTAGCCTAGAGGCTAGAGGCCGCGTAGTTGGGTAGCTAGTTGTGGGCGCGTATCCCCTACCGCAACATCGCTGCGGTCTCGGCCATTGCGTTACGTAGGCGGATGCAGCAGAGTATAGCAATCTATCACCAGGTGGGGATTTGTTTGTGCCAGTTTGCTTGTTATACCTACTACTGGTTCTTTCTGATACCCCGCGTAGCTACCGGTTCAAGTACCCCTGAAAAGGGCTTACAAAACCGATGACGACGATTCACCTGACAGGCTCCTTTTGTGTTCGTACAATTACTAACTAGATAAGGACTAGGCGGGAAAGGTATTGTGCAAGTTGAAAGACAAAAACGACGGAACATTTTTTTTTTACTTCTGCTTTAAACATTCCAAATATATATACAATATACTCCGAACCCACATAGAGTGGGATAAGGGCAGGAAGATGATGATGATGAATATACATTCCAAATAAAAAAAACATTTTTGTTAAGTTTTCGTGTTAAATATTTTAGTATCTATTCAGAAAACTTTTATAATCTAGTCGTGTCACTAGTTCCTTCGAACCAGTGTGGTGAAAAGATTTAAAGTCCACCTCAGAGGCTCCTTTCGTTCACTTGACTCATGTCTTCGTACTTTCTACGGTTCTACGACATGCTGATTTCCTCACGATGTTTTCCTTCACCGTTTGAGAGTACTGGTACAGCGCACACACATCCTTTGAACAGAAAACCCCTTTGGTGCACGATTGGATTTGAACCTACGGCCTCAGAATCGGAAAGCTGGGACGCTACTACTAGACCACCTGCTCTATTTTACTATGAAAGTTTCGTTTTATTCAGTTTTCTATTTCAACATCTTCGAGGTATTATTGCCGCAATAGTTTTTATTGGCATTTTTTATTGTACGTAAATAAAATTAGTATTAGTATAATAGTTTAATTAGATAAGTTAGTAACCATTCATATGGATATGGAGGAGCGGAAACCTCTGGCACAAGTACTTTGTACTTAAAAGAGGGCCCCAACCTTGATTTATACATTGTATTTTTTGGCTACTGAATAAACAATTTATTTATTTGTCTTAAAAACTTTTTCTCCAAACATGTTGTGGTTTCCTTTTACTGTATTGTTACAAAGTTCCTTACCTCCCTTTGTAGGTATAAAAATAAATAAGCAAAAAAAACATACAACAGTCACAGTTCTAATCGCACCCTAGGATTATGTTAATTTGTAAAGTTGTGTTAAGTTACAAAGTTAAGTTGTAAAGAAACAATATGTTAACGTTAGGTGCTAAATGACGATCGCTTCTGCACTAAACAAATTACGAAGGTACATACTCCAGTGAGCTGCAAACTTGAGAAATTCATCTAGGCTGTTGGTGCACAACTGCACTGCACTTTATGTTGTAAGTACTTAATTTGAGAGAAATGGGAACAATCATTTTGAGAAACCAATGTAATACCTGAATTCATCGTCGAATATGTTACAAAACTAGAATTAATTAATGTTTGGAAAACGATATTATAATTTGAAATTATTTCAAAAACGATTGTGAAGACTCACATCTGCTGGCAAAAACTACGCCATACGTAAATTAACATGTTTTATAAAGCAGCGTCAATTTTCCTACCGATAATTAAATGTCGAGTACATTATTGGCTTCTGATTGGAATAATTATTCCCAATCAATTTGGTTTAAAGAGTGCTGTATTCTGATTAATATTCACGAAGTATTCCACTTTATGAACACTTGGCCTCCACGAGGGGAATCAAATTAATAGGGATTCTGGACGAGTTAATAGGTAAGCGAGATGAATAACTATAGTTAAGTTAATTATCTATAGGCTAATTTTTGAATTTCATTTTTAAAACCTGATATTCAACTTAATTAAAAACTCAGCGTAGCTTTGTGTAAAGATTTACCTACGTATACATAATATAACTTGACTTCACCCACTGCTGAGTATAGGCTTCCCTTTGTCGGTGCCTTCCTTCACGGTCCGTTGCTACAAATTATATATATTATGTAGACCTGGATACCTGGCATAGCTTAGCGTAGACCTAACTCAAATCTGACGTGGTACCAGTTTTCAACTCAGTTTTAGCGTAGCGAGGTCCACGTCTGTTACTATTAATAATGTATTTCATAGTTTAGATTTAGCGTAGTCTTATTACGTACATAGACAAAAATATAGGGTCCGTGGTCGGGTAAAAATAGTTCCGATCTAAACTAGCGTAGAACTGTTATAGAATCAAATGCGAAAGTTTGTGTTCCTTGTTCTCAATTATTTTCGTAACGACTGAACAGATTTGACTGAAATTTGGAATACGTATTATTTATGTCCAAAAATAACAAATAGGTTGCTTTTGTCACGTTATGTACCACGCGGGTTCAAAACCCGGTAACGCTGCCAGGCGGACTCAAAGCATTTATAACCGCCCGAAATAAAATAAAATGAAGCCTAACGAATGTGATGAGAGTGAATGAAGCAAGAGTCGTATGTCAGGACTTGTGGTCTCTGCCTACCCCAATAGGAAACAGGAGTGATATTATTATGTTTCTAAACTCTACCTCAAACATCGAGACCAAGACTCAAACAAAGCTCATCAGTCTCACTTCTTATATGATATTGTTATTATGATGGATGTGCCATATAGCTAAGATTAGTAAGCTCCCCCTTGACATTTGGAAGATTAAAGTGGAGAGCTCTGAACAACTAATCAAGAAAGTGCAGCGAAGCACATAAGCGCAGCACTCGCTCGAGTTTAAACTCTTAGCTTGAAAAGCGTAAACGATACATTAATAGGGGTAGCACAGTCTTATCTTGAGTGAATTTGATTGCGACTTGCTCATTGAAATACTACCACTACAAGTCATATCACTAGTTCTTTTGAACCCGTATAGCGAAAGAATTTAAAGTGCGCCTCAAAAGCTCCTTTCGGGCGCTCGACAGAATGTTTTCGAACTTTTTTGGTTTTACGGTACGATATTTTTTCACAATTCGAGTATACTAGTATAATAACGAACATACATTTTCGATTGCGGTTGAAGGCTAGGAAGGCTTGTAGGCTACCAGAGCTCTTAGAATTACGATCCAACAATATGCAACGTTACAAAGTTATACTTTCCAAATCACGCTCATTTTGGGATTCCGTACCCGAATGGTATCAATAGGACCTTATTACTAAGCCTCCGCTGTCCGTCAGTCTGTTCGTCTGTCAGCGGGCTGTATCTCATAAACCGTAATAGGTAGAGTGAAATTTTCACAATGTGTATCTCTATTGTCGCTGTAACAAGAAATAATAAAAATAAAAGGGGCCCCATACAAGAAACATGTGTATATGTACGATGGTACTTTGTGATTCTTATTCATTACCATCACTACATTTAGGTCCGCAAAGAAAAGTAAGATCCTTATACCACTGAGATTCGAATGCACAAAATTTAGCATTCTAAATTTAAGTTCAGATTGACGGCGTCGACGTGGACGTGGACTATAAGCATCCGATTCCCACTGGACCGACGGCTGAGAGAAATGTCTCAAAATATTGCCGAGTTTCTCAGTTAGAACATAAAACAAAGCTGTCTTGCAGTCTACGTGGAAACGGTAAATTCGTTTCCTTGGACCATAATATTTTTTTACTTTTAATTTAAAGCTTTGTCTTCCACAAATAGGTACAAAATTAAACGAATATCATCATTTACTGAGTAGTTTTCAGTGTGGTAATGCTCAAATAATGCCATAGATGTTGCTACCTATTGATCATAATGGCTCTAAATCGTGTTGATACGAATTCGAAAGAAGAAGAAGAAGTGTGGTACCAAAGTAGCCTTTGAGCTATTATTATAGATCTTGTCTATTCCAGTTTTCAGTTTCATACAATCGTCTGATCGTTACGCGATTGGACCACAAACATCCAAATTATCTTCGATGTAAATCTTTTATGATTTAAAACTGAGTTCATTTTATTTTTTTATACGGCAGGTACCTAAAAGTTTTTAATATTTTCAGTGATTTGTTATAATTTTGTTAAGTGTAAGTAAAAACCTTTCTTTGATCAGTTTGACTTTTTTGTGAAGGTCTTGATCTTTTTAGTTGTGCTTAAAAAACGGTTTCTTTAAAACAATAGTTAGAGATTGCATCGAAGTTCTTGATTAGTTGAACAAAGTTTGGCAAGTTACGGAAGCTACTTCCACGGTCCTATTTTTGAAACGTCCAAGAGTGTTACTTCGGGAACTTCGGTGTCGTCTATTAGTAACTAATAATTAGTTTAAGCCTGGTTCCAATATTCTACTAATAGACGACGGATCGTTCATTAGAAGTAAATAAATAAACAAATATTTGTGGACATTTCACACAGCGCCATCTAGCCCCAAACTAAGCAAAGCTTGTACTATGGGCACCAGATGGCTGATAGAATACATAGCATACTTTTTTTTAATACATAGCTACTTATACTTATATACTTATAATACTACAACACCCAGACCCTGAAGAAATATTTGCAGAACATACAAACATTTCTCTAGTAGCGGGAATTGAACCCGCGCCTCTTGCGTCTTAGCCGAGCATTCGCCCGCCACACTACCGAAGTCATTTTATGAACGTTTCCCTATAATTTTACTTGAAAATTATGCAAAGTAAGGTTGGAAAGTAGCCATTAAAGTTATTGATATGATTTTGTGACCATCATAAGTACCTAGGCACCGGACCCATACGAGCGTTTCTAAAGTATCAAACATTGAAAAAAAATGAGGTTAACAAATAAGTATTTTCATTTTTACTATTTACGTACTACATATAAAACATAACCCAAATTGACGTTCATTACCACACTGGCACAGAGTTTTAACAAAAGCGCAAATAAGTTTTGTATATTACGAACATGCACTTTGTGCACTTAAAATAATAAGATTATTAAATTGTCTTATATAAATATGCAAATGCTCAAAAAAAACATTATTACTCTGTGGTATAGTTCATTTCAAAGGCGCACTTAGCGAAGCCCCGCTGTTGTGGTTTCCTTTAACATCCCCAGGGGGTCTCTTTGTTGTTCACAATATAAATACAGGTAATAATTAAATCTCTGACATTACATGACAGACTACTACTATGTACTATTCTAGCCGTGTCACTAGTTCTATTATGACAGACTGACAATCAACGCACTGGTGGTCTAGTTGGTAGTGACCCCGCCTTCCGATCCTAAGGTCGTCGTGGGTTCAAACCCGGTCGTGTACCAATGGATTTTTCTGTGCGAAAAAATTATGTGCGCTATACCAGTATTCTCACAACGGTGAAGGTAAACATCGTGAGGAAACCCGCGGCTTAGTCAGCTCCGCACGTATTGACCATGTCTTTCCTGTGGACAAGGCCGACTAAGCTGAGAGGATGGAATAGGTGCTGGACAAGCCTACTCCATCTTAATTCGTTCCAGGCACTACAGCGTCCCGTTTGTGAAGGTAAAAGTTGCCTCCTGACGCTGTATAAATCATCTACTATAGATGGTAAAAGGCCTTAGTAGTAGTAGACAATCAACACACAGCCGAAACCATAAGTCGTACAATAACGAAACTGGGAGGGTATATCTATTTTTCTATCTATCTAGTAGTGTCACTAGTTCATTCGAACCAGTGTGGTAAAAGGACATAAAGTACACTTGACAAATGTTTTCGAACTTTCTTCGGTTCTGCGACATGCAGGTTTCCTCATGATGTTTTCCTTCGCCGTTTAAGAGTATAGTGGTATAGCGTAAATAAACTTCTCGAACAGAAAACCCATTGGTGCACGACTAGATTTGAACTCACGACCTTAGGATCGAAAGGTGGGGCCGCTACCACTAGACTACGAGTGAGCACTCAGAAAGGACTTCCCAAAATTGAACTCCTAGAAGAAGCAGCGGGAAGATGGAGTTTGTACGAAAAAATATTTGAACTCGAACAAAGTCGCAGGACGTTCCACTAGTAAAAATATATATATATATATATATATATATATATATAAAACCTGATTGAAAACCGCACCTAAAGCATAAGTCTTAGAAGCGTGAAACCTGAAAATTTCGTTCCTTTGTAATGTCGGCAACGTTATAAAGAACGTAATTTTCACTGAGAAAATAAATTTCGAAATTACTACCCCTAAAACTGATGAAAAGGTTATAATGTTAAATCGTATTACGCGAGTGCAACCGGGTATCGGCTAGTAGCATTCTTTATTTAACCTAATCTCATAAGTCAGAAATTCCAAAAGATGTTAAATATTTGATCGTATGGCCGCTTTAGCAAATCACAATAATATTTAGCCAAGAATATACATAACAAAGGCCCATTTATAACGAGACAAAGCATTTAGAACTTTAGACAGAACATTCGCGGCGTTCCTTCGAAATTAACAATCGGATAGCGAACCTCAACTCAGTGCAGAATAAGGTCAGATACTGCAATAATAGCTAATCTCGCCAAAATAGTAAAGATTTTGAGATAATCCAATACCATTTGTTAAGAACTCTATATAACATTCGTTTTTTTATAAAAAACTTTATTTATAGTTAAAGTTATCAATACATACATACATACATATCAATAAATTGTTTATTTTTACTAATCTATGATGTCCCATAGCTAGGCAAAGATCTCCCTCTTTTTAAATGTTTGCGCTATAAGGCTACACATTTAATATAACATAAAATATGACATATTATTTATAAAGTTGCTTCAGTTGGTTTCAATTATTTTGTAACAGCACCAATGAAACTCGTAGGTACAAACATGGAATTGAATAGCCTCAGATTGGAGTGATACCGTATTGCTAGTTTTTGGGGTTCCGTACCCGAAGGGACCCTATTACTAAGCCTCCGCTGTTCGTCCGTCCGTCTGTCAGTGTGCTATCTTATGGGGTATCTTATAAACCATAGAGAAAATGTAGAGATTTGAAATTTTCACAGTTTCTAATTTTTGTGCCACCATAACAACAAGTAATAAAAAAGGGGTCCCATACAAGAAATATTTATGTACATGTACCTTCGTCGAATTCGCACACGAAGAGTTCCGTACCGTCATCGTACGGAACCCTTTGTGTGTGAATTCGACTCTCACTTGATTGGTTTTCCATTCTAGTTTAGTCACCTTTTTTATCGACAATGTTTTGTGGACGTTCGTACGTTGCTTTTCAATAGTAGCTCGAGCGAAAAATAAACAAATCGCGCGGTCCGTGGAATTGAAAGCGACATGATAGGATAACGATCCAATTAAGCTCAACATGTAACCAATCTCCATTTCATCTTTTAGAGTCCGTACAGATATTCATCTATCTATCTAGTTAAAAAGGCCGTAGTTTTTTGAAGCATGACGCACAGGACCGGAACGAATTGCGGGAACGAAAGGAGAACCTCACCTAGCTGTGGGATACTATGGGCTGATGATGATGACCTGAATATTATATATAAAATTCTTACATTACTGACAGATTTACAATCAACGCACAGCCTAAACCATAGGACCCAGAAGCATACAACTTGGTGGGTATATTCCACTATTATTGTTATCCTCTTATGGTGTAGGGATGCACTAGGAAAGGAATTCCCGAAATGTAGCTCCTAGAGGACGCAACAAGAAGATGAAGTTTGTATGAAAGAAAGCTCAACGCGGACAAATTTGCGGGGAGTTTTACTAGCATCCAGTAAATATGCACTTCAAAAGTTGTAGTGCCAATTGCAAAAGTGCAAGTTTGTGCTAAAACATACCAGCAACTTGAATGAACATGACGCTCGCTTGACACGCGATGTCGTTTGCGTTTATGTCGTGTCTGTGCAATTGGCGATTTTGACGCATGGTTATGCTATCATTCGATTTGGAGTATGCAATGCAATAAGTTTTGCGTCTACCATCTATTCTTCTAGATGATTTTACAGCAACAGGAGGCAACGTCGTAAACTAACGGGACGCTGTGTCCGGGGTGATATTATATGTGTAGGGAGCGAGCTGGGGAATATCAACAGCAAACGACTATGGGCACATCGTGACGGATTGTTTTATTTAGGCAAACCATATAAGGAAAGGCATCTGGCGGGCGCGCGCGGGGCAGACTCCTGTCAGCAGGGTCATGTAGGGAGCGAGCCGGAGAACACCGAGACCGAACACCAACTAGATGCGAGAACAGTCCGTTTATTACTAAAAAGTCGCTAGTCTACCGTGGCCTAGTATCAGTAGTTCGGTTATTAGTCCGGTTGACCGAACAGTTGAGACTTTTGTGTATCAGTAGGCCGGTTGGACACGTCAACCGGACTTATGAGCCGGCTCTTGTATCAGTAGTTCGGTGTTGGCGAAAAACTTTTGTTCGTGATTGTTTGACTTCTACGTTACATAGATAGGGTATAGTAAACCTTATACAGTAAGTACACTACAATGGAGTAGGCTTAGCTTGCCCAGCACTTTACACCATCCTCTCAGCTATTAGCCTTGGCCACAGAAAAGACATGGTTTATACGTGCGGAGCTGACCAAACCCCGGGTTTCCTCAAGATGTTTCCCTTCTTCATTTGAGAGTACAGCTTCCTTTATCGTTTCAAGAATTCTTGTTAATGCTTGACAGGCTTAACAGGCATTGTGCGAGTAAACTCTAATAGTCTGACGTGAAGCTCAGAAATTGTTATCATGTTTAACATAACGTAGCTCGACAGACAGGTTTCTAAAGAGAAGATTCTGATTTGAATTGTTAATTAAACGTTCAATGGAATAGCTCAAGCCTTGAACAGGTAAATATATGGTAAACTTTGAATAAAGGTGACTAACATATTTCATAACTCGTAAGAGTATATTTTGACAATATTAAAATATGTTTGCAAATTTTTACATGTTGAAGAATTGATCAGTGGAACTCATTGTAGCAGTAAATAGTAATTAATATTATATAACGTAGTCGTATCATCGCCAAAGAACTGCCAAAGTATTTAGTACCACTATATTAAAGACTTCGTAATGGACTCTCACTCAGGAAGTGTTCCGCTCAACCCGCCAACGATTTCCTAGGACGATCAAAGAACCAATTTCAACATATTTTCATAATTTGAGAAAACTCATGGTACGAATACAAGACCTTACGTAAAACATTTTGAAATTGAAAAGAAAAATAGGCAACATCAGAAGATCAACCTCTTTTGATGTTGTTCGAGCTTAAGTTAGTTAAACCACAGCTTCTTAGTCGTGGTTTTTGGATAAAACCAAGTCGTTCATTATCGCTGTAAAAGGACTACACACAAGGCCGACTCCGGATGTTATATCATCGTTGTGGCCACAACACACAAATAAAAGTAGGTAGGTACCTACATTTGGCAGGACAAAACTCGTGTTCAACTGCATGTTGTCAATTGTGATGATAGTAGGTTCTCGAAATGTAAGTGTATTTTTAGTCAAGTAGGATGGAAGTGTTGTTTTAGTCAAGTGCGGTAAAAAGTTGGTACATCAAGCTAAAGCTGGACAAGGTATAAATAAACAAAAACAAATTAAAACCGTTAAAGAGGTTGGATCAGACGAGCAGAGTTTTAGCAGTTTGAGCTAAACCAAAACTTAACTTAACAAAACTTTAAACAAAGTAAAAAGAAAAAAATATAAATGAAAACTGTCAAGGAGATTGTATCATCAGCAGCAGATAAAACAAAGGCTCTTTGATAACGTAGAACGCCTACCAGTTATGTGTACAAGATATAATTGCAAAGCAATTTTTTTTGGTAGGTACTTCTGTGAAAATTAGATTGATGAATTTTTATCAGTCTGAATGTTACAGTACCTACAATTCAAGAACATAGCAAAAACAAAGGCTGCATGCATACGCATATGAGCGATATCGCATGCAAATGACGTGTGGTTATGATCGCATTCAAAATGAAAAGCGTAGAGAGAGTATAATGCATGCGAGTCGAGGTATGACCAATCACTGGGCTACATAGCTACATACATAATATCACGCCAGTTTCCCATACGGGTAGGCAAAGACCACGGATTATCATTTGCTACGGTCCAGACCTCAGAACAGCAAGTCAACTCCGTTTGTCCTGACATACTATTCTCATCACATTCTTAATAATGCATGCTCGTCGGTTGGGGTACCTATTCTAAACCTGGCCTAAAAATAGTCTGGATTACTGAGCTAAAAATGTTATAAATAGAAATCAGCACATAAATATACACGGACATAATGTACTTATTTTCTCATACGTGTAAACATAAGAAGCAGGAAACATTGTTTGCAATGTTTTGCATAAGAAATGAAGATAGACTAATTTGATTTACAACTGAGATTCAATTGTTTCCAAGGTACGGCGTCTAACATGGTGTAAATTCCGGAGTAAAGCTTTTACGAATCTCATGAATAGTAATTTTGTGATGTCAAATAAAATGGTGGTATGTAGTAAACAATTTACCGCTAATGTATTCCTGAAATCATCTAGTTCAATGGAGAGAATATGTCGCGCTAATGGGTATTTTATTCATCATCATCATTCACAGCCCGTCTTTGTCCAGTACTGGGCATAAGCTTCTCTCTTCATCCATCACGGTTTATTTTGTCCATCCCCGAACCACTATCGTCTGCCCATCTCGCTGCTGACGACCCACATTCCCATAACCACGCCTCAGCTATTCGGTTAATGAAGATTATGTAGGGAATTAACGATTTCTTAATGTTAGTTCTTTTCCAGATAATAAATTTTCCTAAGATGCCTGGCACTACTTTAACGATCATGGGGCAGTGTATTTTAATAAAATATAGGTGAACGTTGAACAGCTGCCAGGTCTGACAATTTAGTCAAGTTTTAATATTTCTGAACTTCAACTTTCAAAAATATTATTATAAAAATGAGCACTGGTGGTCCAGTTGGTAGTGACCCCGCCTTCCGATCCTAAGGTCATGGGTTCTAACCCGGTCGGGTATAGATGGATTTTTCTGTGCGAAAAATTTATATGCGCTATACCAGTACTCTCAAACGGTGAAGGAAAACATCGTGAGGAAACCCGCGGCTTAGTCAGCTTCGCACGTATTGACCATGTCTTTTCTGTGGACAAGGCCGACTAAGCTGAGAGGATGGAATAGGAGCTGGGCAAGCCTACTCAATTTCAGTTCGTCCCGGACACTACTGCGTCCCGTTTATGAAGGTAAAAGTTACCTCCTGACGCTGTATAAATCATCTACTATAGATGGTAAAAGGCCTTAAGTTTTTGTATAAATACAACTACCTTTATTGACAAACTAGCATCTGTCCGCGGCTTCAGACACGTGTTACTTATCTGGATAAAAATAACCCTATGTGTTATTAGGTCATAAACTACGTGTACCCCAAAATTTCAGCCAAAATCATTCAACAATCTGACACTAATTTAATTTGCTGCATTCATTTTGATTTTGAGGCTTAAAATTTTGTATCAAGTGCACGAAAGGAGCCCTTGAGGCGCATTTTAAGTCCTAGCAGCGCATTTTAACTTAGTCAAAATACTGATATTAGTACTACATGTTTTCGAACTTTTTAGGTTCTGCGACCATGCCAGTTTCCTCACGATGTTTTCCTTCACCGTTTTGAGAGTACTGGTTATAAGCACATAATGTTTTGAACACAAAAATCGACTTGGTGCACGACTGAATTTAAACCCACGACCTTAACATCGGAAGGCGGGCCCGCTCCCACTAGACCGTCGATTCGATCGTAAGTCGTATCAAAAATCAAAATAAGCGAACAAAATTTGACCCCCATAAACAAACATTATAAGCAAACCTAGTTAACAAGTACTTATCACATACCTTTTCTCCCACTATAGAAAAATAGTCACTGCATTATGGCTTTGTTTGGCTAGCGGTTGGAAGCACGCCCATCGTGATAGGTTATAATGAATCAATGCAGGTTTCAATCCTATCTCATTTGGCAGAATGAGCCAGAAAACAAACTTTGTGGAACACTCGAAAATTACCAAAATGGTATTAAGTGAAGACAAAAAACTAGGAGTATTGAAAAATATCGTAAAGAAACCCGCGTTTTAGACACCTCTGCCGTATGATCTTTCATGTGGATAAGACCGCCTAAGCTGAAAGGATGGTATAGGTGTTGCGTTGTTTGGCAGAATGAGGCAGAAAATAAATTTTGTGGAACACTCGAATATTACCAAAATGGTATTAAGTAAAGGCAAAAACTAAAGTCTTTTAACATTTTTGCTAAGATTAAATTAGAGGAACGGCCCATGACTTTCTTTGACATCACCGTTGATTTTCTTTTCATACAAACTCATTTTCTGCTGCGTTGAAGTTGAATTTTCTAAACTTATTTTTTAACTTTTTGCAATTATAATCCTATATCCTACTATATTATAAATGTGAAAGTATGTGCCTGAATCACGGCTTGATGGCTGAATGGATTTGAATAAAACTTGGAATATACTAAACTCAATTAAGAACGCCTAAGCAAGCTACACCACGAGCGCTTCATCTCGTACAATAAAGAATATTTATCGATTTTGATTATATACTGACTATTTACAAGTTTAACATTTGGCGTTCTTAGCAATATACGTGTTTGAAAATAAGCGTAGGTATTTGATATTTTGCGAAAACCTGCGAAAACTTACATCCTCTTGTCATTTTGAGTGTTTGACCTAATGCGTACCTACCTACTTTACCTTTATCGTATTATTCGAATTTTGGCGTTTATTTTCCTAGTGCACCCCTTCACCAAAATAGAAACATAACCCTTCAAGTTTCATGCTTCTAAGATTTATGGGTAAGGCTGTGCGTTGATCGTAAGTGTGTAGTACTAACAAATATCATGAGGAAAACCGCGTCTTAGTCAGCTCCGCGTGTATTGACCATGTCTTTCCTGTGAGTAAGATTGACTAAGCTGAGAAGATTGTATAGGTGAAGTGCTGAGTAAACAACCTACTCCATTTAAAAATCGTTCCGGCACTACAGCTTCCCGTTAATATAGGCAAAAGTTGCCTCCTGACGCTGATAAATCATCTAGTCTTGGTTTAGACTTCAGTAAAGTTTTTCTACTTTATAAAGCTGGTATTATAATAATGACCCAGACAGTGCGTGCATGATTTTCGTGCTAAGTTATAATAAAGATAAACATTACAATGCTTTAGATATTTTTATTGCTAAATTCACTGAATATTGTACCTAGAACTTTTTGTATTGTATTTTCAACGTAAATAACGAGAATAAACGAGAAACAGTACAAAAAATATTTTATTTTAAGTACATACTCGTTCCACTAATACTTTCGAATCTTTCTTTGACGATCTCTGTGGCATGGTGGGCAAGTGCTCGACTGAGACGGAAGAGGTGCGGATTCGATTCCCGCTGCGGAAGAAATGTTTGCATGCTCTGCAAATATTTCTTACGGGTCTGGATGTTGTAATATTTTGTATTATAATTATAAGTATGTATTTCCAAAAAAAAGTACCTATTCAATCAGCCATTTGGTTTCCATAGTACAAGCTTTGCTTAGTTTGGGGCTAGATGGTGCTGTGTAAAATGACCACAAATATTTTAGTATTTATTTATTGTGGTACCTGTACTCATGTCACTCGTTCTGTCGAACAGTGTGGTGAACGATTTTTTAAATGTGTCTTAAAGAGACTCACTGCATGCTTTTGACATCTTTTTTTTAATTTTAGGATCTACGATACCGGTTTCGTCACGATGTTTTCGTTGGCCGATTAAGAATAGGTACAGTAGTAGGGAAAGCCTGCAGCCACTCCTGATTCAAATTCCAAATATGAATATGGTGAACCATGGTGACAAGTGATCAGCCCACCGCCCATAAAGATAGTCCATCATGTTGGAGAGGATACTATGCCTTAGTTTGTTTTTTTAGTTTTATTTTTTTTTTTCACTATGTATGTTAGTTTTAAGGTATATATTTCTATGGACCGTAGATTAAGTTGATAACATCTCTAACTTTTCTAATATTACCTGGTATAAAGTTATTTTGTTTTATTTATTATTTTATTAGTCGACGATTACGTTTACGACATGCTCGGGGGGAGAGAAGGGGCTAGACGCATTCTATGTTTTTTCTTTACTCCCAGTCCAGCAGAGAAATGCAGAGAGATGTTACAATAATAGTAAAATTATGGTTTAAAACGTTTATTTCTCAAAAATCAAATACAATTCACATATAATTAGAAACACCAGGTCCATGACTTATAAAATTGACAGCAGCGTATTGCCGGAACGGATTTATCTACTTAGGAGTAGATTTTTTAGTTTCAAGCTTAGTTTTACGTTAGGATTTATCGTAAAATAATAGTGTATGTATTTCATAGATGACAATTTCTATTATTTGTTTATATTTTTAATGGAAATTTTCATAGGCTCGATTACAAATCGATACAAAAATGCTGTAAGTGTAGCATCATCTTCCTGCCCTTATCCAACTCTATGTGGGAATATATACTTCTTACTAATCTTAGAAACCAAGTCCTATTAATACAATTGAACATGTGTTCTTACTTCTTACATAAAAAGCCCTAGGTGTCATAATATTTTCACGAAATAAAAGGTCAGTTGTCTCTATCCTTCTCATGCGTACCGCCCTCTTATCTTTCGTCTCTTTATTCCTCGTATTGCGCTCAATTAGATCCTTTATGTATGTATTGCTAAACCAAATCTCAAATAATGTACACCTTCTAACCCAATAGGATATTTCACGAATACTAAGCCTTGCTATCTAATGTCAATATTTCTATTATTCAGGTTACGTACAACGCTAAGATGAATCTGGGTAACAGCGAAAAATCGTTCTCAAGGGAGCCGATGGCGCTCCCAATTTATTTTTATGATTTATCTTAACCGTGATGTAACCCACTATTGTTAGCTTTGGATTATGACTATTCATAAAATAGTAATTCTTAATAGACCTATCATTATAATAAAACAGTAAAAATAATATTACAACGTAATACGATTTTTTTATAGGTTTCGGTTTATGCTACATTATAAAAGCTCGATGTATTATTAAAATATTTAGATTTAGGTATTGTATTAAGTTATCCAAAAGTCTTCAAATTAACGTCCACTTATTATTAGTTGCTAAACGAGGATTAATACAAAGACAGTGTCACGAGAAAATCTGAGTTACGTCAAATGATGTGAACTCTCAGCTTTGTGAGATTTCCCGCTCGCTATGGCTTCTCGGTGCGTGTTGAACGTTGGTAAATGATGCGACCATCGTGTCGCAGCTGCGTTTTATGAATTAAAAGTGCAAGATAAATACTTACGTAACTTGGTTTACGGGTGGTAAACAAACGAAGGCGAGCGCAATGAGCATCGCGGAGGTGTCGACCCCGCGACCGGCAGCGCGTGCCGCGTGCATGTTTATACACGCGAGTGTCGCGATCTCCCCACGGGGAGCGCGGTTCCAGCGGCGTGCTGGCTTCTCTACTGATGCTAGTCCGCTCGAGCTCTCGGCTGGCCCCGGTGATGCCCGGGCATGCGCCTTGCTGCCTATCGACCGCCCCCCGCCCAGCTCCTTCCGCTCGCAGCGAGCGCCAGATTCAGATCCTCATCGGGACCCTTATTGAACGACAAACGCTCTAAACGAGCTTAAACCAAGAAACGATATGGCTACGACTTTAGTCAGGTTTTATAAAATATCATGTTTTATTTTTATAAATATAAATGAATTAAAATGATCCATAGATAATCAGTTCTCTACGTGAATGCAATTTTATTGTTTTTTTTAATGATATTTTCCATAACGGGACTTCATTTGGCTATAATTAAGATCAATGTATTATGCATTCAAAATATATTTAAATATTTTATCACTTTTATCAACCATCTGGTTCTTACAGTAAAACTTTAACTTAGCTTGGCACTAGATGGCGCTTTGTGAAAAGTTCACTGAAAAGTATTTATTTACATACATACATATATACATACATATATAAAATCACGCCTGTTTCCCATAGGGGTAGGCAGAGATCACGGATCGACATTTGCTTCGATCCTGACATACTTCTTTCGCTTCATTTACTCTCATTACATTCCTCACGCATGCTCGTCGGTTTAGGGTACTTTTGACCTGGCCCTTTTCCAAAACATCGCCGATTTGATCCAAGTACGTGCGCCGAGGTCTTCCCCTTCCAACGGTACAATTAACACTCGCCTCATACACTTGTTTCGTTCATCTTCTTTCATTCATCCTCTCTATATGACCCAACCATCTTAACTCTGCTCCTCCCTGCTAGTGCTGGGCGCGTCCAGGGCGGGCTCCACGATGGGTACCTTTACGTCTGCTGCTTTGGCCTTCCTCACGGAGATGTAGATGGTGGCTATCTTGTAGGTCAGCCTGAAATTTTCGGCTTTGAGGGCTTCCCGGTGGACGAGCCACCGGGATGCCGAAAACCATAATCATGGTTTTGGATTCTGCCATCCAGCTGTATGTGATGGGCGAAGATTGGCCACGACTTGTTCCTTAGATGCCAGTTGTAGAAGGCAAGGAATCTCCGGATCAGGTCTGCATCGCCCTCAAAGTCCGGGACGATCACCACTCCTTTGTGGTCTTTGGGCAGCTCGTGCTCGCCGACGACTCGATACCCCTCTGAGCCTTCCCAGAAGCCTGCGAGACCACTGATGACGGAGTTCAGCCACGTGAGCGAAAACTTCCTCACCTTCAGGCCCCCGTCCGCAAGGCGTGGGAGCATTACGAACGTGGGTGTCACGCATTCCTCTGTGTCTTCGTTGGCTAGGAAGTATCGGTACGTCTCGTCTTCCAGCTACTTTTTCAGCAAGGTGCCTGGACTTCGTCAATGTGCACGTCGTACCTGTCCATGATCACCACCCTTGGATAGGATCCAGCATTCCCGACGTACGACACGGACTCGCCCTTGCCGCCTATTTCACCTGTACGTCGATCTCCCGAAGCCGCAGGTGAATCGGCCAGGCGCACCCTCTTGTCCGCTACCGCAGATGAAGACGACACCAAGTCCGAGCTCCTCTGCCGCTTCGCGTTCCAACTCTGTTCAAATTTAAAGGTGCTTGCGGCCGGGTTCATACCCCGCCCCTGGCCTATTCGGCCTTTCCCAGAGCTCACTTCTTTGTCAGAAGCAAACCTGGTACGAGCCTCTTGGCCTTGGTTCGAGAACCTTTCCTCCGTCACACTAGCGGCTCGTGGTTGTTACTATCTCCTGCAACTCATCTGCCGACGACGCAAGTAAAGCCTGGTCATCGGCATAGAGAAGGCATTTGACGAGTAACTCATTCATTCTTAAACCACATTCTCTACCTTTCAAATCTCTCAAACAACTGTTTATGAACAAGTTAAACAGTGTGGTGACGCTACACATCCCTGTATTACACCCTTTTGTATGCCAAATCATTAAGTGTATGTATGACCCATGTATCAACTCACGCAAGCACTAGAGACTTCAGAGCTCGAATAAGGTTGCGGCTTACACCATCATCATCATTGGCCTTTACACATCTATTACAGATGATTTAGGTGGCATCAGCTTACAGAACAATGAGAGTTAGAGCACTTTTTTCATAACTAAAAAAGCCTATGCGGGAGTGGCAGCCTCGACCACATTTCCTACAAATAAAAGGCCCTGGGGATGCTACAAGGTTCGCAGCTCGTTTAGACCGCTTATGTGCTAAATGGTCAAGCCAAGCGTTATCATAAGCGACGACACCGTTAGCCACGATTTTTCTCCAGGCGTCACGATCTTCAGCCTGACTCTCCCAGTTAGAATGCTGGATTTTGATCGTTGCTATGTTGCGTGTTACGCTGTCTTTAAAACGCAACATAGGTCGGCCAACAGCTCTTTTAGCGTTGGCTATTTCTGCCAAGAGATCGTGTACCAATGGATTTTTCTGTGCAAAAAATGTATGTGTACTATACGAAAAATATATGTGCTTTAGTCTCACCCATCCATTAAAATCTCTCCCATTAATTACCAGCCATCAATTAAAATTCTTGCATTCTTTCAAAATATCTCATACTCTAATCTCTCAAAACTCCTCTCTTTCTTCTTGTGCTTTATGGGACGTACTAGTACTGGAGTCTACAGGAGCATAAACCCCAACGACGAAAATACGAGTTGGCCTCACTTTCATTCTCATCCACATCAGTCTTGCACTCACATATTCAAATTCGTTCACAAATCCAGCCATTCTTGCAGATAGGATGACACCAACTCCCTGGCAAGCTCTGGCGGCACTGAGTAGTGGGTACCCCAGACCAGTACGCCGTGTAGGGTCACTTCTTTCATCCATCATCTGACATACCTCCTTCAACTTTTCTTCCATTCCTTCTCCAACATTCAACGTAGCAAAACGGCTCTCCGTGAGCCGCTTTTCACCCCCACGGGAAACGAGACGTGACGGGTGGCGTACCGCGTGCGGATGATTTGATATTTTTGAGATCATTGCGTTCCCACGAGTGTTAAGGACTTAAACGGTCCACCCCCGCAGAGCCCTTTACGGGAGTAAGGCGGAATACCGAGTGTGTCCCGTGACCACCAACACAGATACCAGCTATCCCTCTGGCTACGAATCCTTGGCACGGTTCGGCTAACACCTCGGATCGGGGTTTATTTCTGGGTATGCTCCCTGAGAGTCGGTTTAATTTCGGAGCTACCTTCTCCTAGATGGTTGCAGACCAATGCTGACGAGGCCCAACTCCCCGGGTTTGATTTCAGAGTTCTCTCTCTCATAGATGGGTTGCAGACCAATGCTAACGAAGCCTATCTCCCCGAAGATTTATTTATTACTTATCCTGCAAATATAAATTGAAATAAAAAAAATGACAAACGTATTAATTATCTTGAGACCTTTTATTTTTAACAAGTGGCGATTAGGTTATCACAATATATAGCGTAAAAGGTGGCACGAAATAAACCAGCCTTGATAATAATTATTAGTATCGCGCGGGCTGGACTGTATCAACATTTTAATAACATACTTTATGGAATTGTTTTTTCTAAATAGTCATAAATTAACTTTGAAAACTCCACTTAAATGTTCAAATGAACTTAACTTAAACTCATTGAATTGACTGAATTTTAACTGTGCATCTGAACGTATAATCGGTTTCGTCGTACGATATTATTAAGGACCTTTCTCAGTAAGTCACCATTCACGGATAATATTTTAAGCTGTAGAAAGAAAGTAGAAAGCCTAATTATTATTATAACGTATTAGCATAGGTATTACACCTCATTTTAAAATATTATTATTGTGTACCTATGTTCAAAATACTTAAAATAGAGTACGTAATTTAAATTAACGTGATAACCTAATTGCTACTCAGTATAGATAATAATAACAATAATTTAAGAAAATAGGTAAATTATTTGCAATACGTATTTGTGACTTAATGGTAATTATAGCGATTGTCTGCTTTAATAGGAACTGTTTCCACCGATCCCGGTATCAGATTGAATTAGAAACGGATCTCGGCGAGTTGTATCCACTGATAGCGGGATCCGTTTTCCTCAACAAAATAATTAATGTTTGTTGCCAATGATCACGGTATGGGTGGCTACAAGAAATATAATTATTACATACAATACAAACATAAAATCACGCCCGTTAAAAATATAAAATTATTTTAAATGTTATAACTCTTACTACTATTTAATAATGTATATAACCTATTAAAAACCATTTTAGCAAGTATTTTGTAGGCGCGGAAGCATCCACTGAGATCAAATTTCTCAACTTCTGATAAAAAACGGTCCCCGAAAAGCCATCGGAGTTATCGAATGCATAAGATGTTATCCATTTAGAATATTTTATTGCTGGAACTATTTCCGATCTGACTGGAACTGAAAGAAGCTTTTCACGCAAGCATCCAAAAACGAGTAAAAGAAAAAACAGTCAGACAGATTTTTCTTATGTAGGTACATAAAGTAAAAAAAGAAGAAATTTTAAGTCAAAATATTTTGTGTATGCTATGCATGTTTACCACACTGCAAATTCTACTATCCCACTATAATTATAAAATGTGAAAGCTAGTGAAGATGTTTGTATGTTTGTGCCTCAATAAACGGCTGATCGGTTTTAAATGAAACTTGGAATATACATAGTACATGTACTGGATTAACATATAATAATATAATCCGTTCAGCCGTTTAGGCGTGATTGAGGCACAAACATCCAAACTCACAAACTTTCGCATTTATAATATAAGTAAGATTTTTTATCCGGGTACCACGCGAGCGAAGCCGCGGGCGGCAGCTAGTATTCAACATTTTTCAAGAGTCCATCATCATCATCTTCCTGCCCTTATCCCACTCTATGTGGGCTCGGCAAAGAGGCACTGTAAGAGTTTTGGCTAAGGTGTTTTATGGCCGGCCGCCTGCCTGACGTCAACCCTCCTTGGGAAAATTTGCTTATTGTATCTCATCATGTTGGAGGATACTATCCCTTAGTCGACTTTTACGACATGCTCGGGGAGAGAAGCAGCTAGACACATTCTATGTTTTATCTTTACTCCCAGTCCAGCAGAAAAGTTAATATTTTCAATGAGTCTAATAAAACATTATGCCTTATTTCTTTTATAAAATGTATCAAGGCAATATCCAATCGATGAACATTGAAATGACATTGAACAGTCGACTACAGTCGTTTTAATTTTTTATAACAATCATTCCTCATCATCATCTGCCACCTAATCGCATCCACAGCTGGATATAGGCCACCCTTTGCTCTTGCTACTTATCACGGACCTGCGATAACCTGTAATCTTTAGATAATTAATCAATTCTACATCCGTTCTATGATTTGTCTTACGTGATGAAAAACGAAAACGTGGTGCAAGGCATGAAGAATTTATTGAAGCAAGAAATAAAACATTAATGGGAACTTGCGCCAAAGTTATATTGAGACATTATATTTTTAATTAAATTATGATGGTCGTTAAAAGTGCATTACTGAAAGCCCCGTTTTCACACTTGACTTGCGACACTGTCGCCCGACACAAATTCTACGTATCGCCCGACATTGCAGTTGACATTTATTCGTGGGACCTGTTACTAGTCAATGCTCGTGGAGCGTCTACACGCTCGACTTTTGTTTTTCTCGACAGGCGCCCGACAAGTTCTGCTTGTTGAGGACGCGTCTTGCTTTGTGTTCCAGAAATGCAGTAGTGTGGTCTAACAACAAGTGACATAATCATCACCACTGAGTAGCGTGAACAAGGCAAATATCAAGCGACATTGTACCGCAAAGTCACTCGCGGAGACATATCACGTAAATGACTCGCGACAATGTCCCCTAATCGCAGCCTAAACTCGTGTTAGGCTAGCCTAAGTTCGTGAAAAGGGCTACCAAGTAGACGAAAAAGAAGTAGTTCTAATATGCAAATGTAATGATTAGCAGCTGTTCATGGAGGTTGTTAACATTACATGACATGGATTTTCTACGTTAAAACCACCAGATCTTCAATACTGTAGTTTATTTCCAGCTTTACAACAATTATCCATTCTTCCAACAACTCCATCAGCTTCGAATGACTGACCAAAAACGACAACGTCAAAACAGTATTCTGTCTGAAATATTGTTCCGAGGTCTGATATCAAATCAGTGTTACTGTGGGAACTATTTAGTGAAATATTATAATAAATAAATTAAATAGCTTAAGCAGTAAAGAGGTAACATTATATAAATATTATTGTGTTACAATACTGTATCAACTGTCACATAAATGACGAAAACTATTGGAAAACCCCATAAATGTACAATTTATCTTTACTTGCTGAAGAGTTATCCTTTGTCTTAAAAATTGATTTTTACATATATACCTACATACGTAATATCACGCTCGTTTCCCATAGTGGTAGGCAGAGATCACGGATCTCCATTTGCTACGATCCTGACATACTTCTTTCGCTTCATTCACTCTCATAACATTATTGATTTTTAAACTGAAAATATATTGTTTCTGTGATAAACAAATAATATCCACGCGCTATGAAAAGTTTTCGTCTTATGAAGAGACGTCATATCAAGCCAGTGAGCGTTTACGCGCGAACTTATAATGCCAATTTTTTGTTTTAAACTTTTTCGTTTTTAGTACTTTCATGTTTGTAATCTTTAGACAAAAACAATATGTACATTCCCTATTAAGTCAGAATACTTATGTTACTCTAGGGGATAAATATATAAATATACTACAAATTACTTAATTAATTAGTATTATTATAATACTGCAATTGGCGGATTTTTTTCCCTACTTCAAAACGGAGCACACGAAAGAAGCCTTTGAGACGAACTTTAAATCCTTTCATCACACTAATTCGAAATAACTAGTGACACGAGCAGTAGAGTAGGCCTAGCTTAGCAGGTAGCCTGGCACAATACGACTGAAATTCGCCCGAATTGGCATCGGCGTATCGCACTGAGCCAGTATCGGAAGCTAGGCGCTTTCAGATACGATCGAATTCATGTCAGTAGCTGGCTGCAGCCCTGACTATTGTGAGATATCCACTGTCTGTTAAATACCCGCCACATTTATTACACAATGCTTGTTTGCTCCGATTTCCGTTACCTTACGTACCAACAATTCTTATTTACCTACAAATTATTTCGAATCCGTTATCTATCTAGTCGTCTCACTTATTCTTTTAAACCAGTGTGGTGAAAGTATTTGAAGTTCACATCAGAGGCTCATTTCTTGCAATTGACATCTATTTTCGAACTTTTTTAGGTTCTACAATACGCCGATTTCCTCACGATGTTTTCCCTCCCGTCTTAGAGTATCTACTGGTAATAATACGGCGTTTAAGTCGTTAAGCCATGACGGAGGCCTTTAGGCGGCCTAAAAACTCCGTCACCAGAGCTGGCCACTAGCTCATACGAACATACATACATACATACTGGTAATAGAGCACATAAATCGGATCGGAAGGCGAGGTCACCACAACTAGACCTCTCCAGTAGTGTGGTGAAAGCATTAAAGTGATTCTCAAAGAAGCAAGTATTTTGACACTGGACAGATGTTTTCGAGCCTTTTTGGTACGACGACAATGTCGAGTTCCGCACAATGTTGTCACCGTTTGACTGGTATTATAATATTTCCAGTAAATTGGTTCATTGATTGATCTTTGCTGGACTGGGAGTAGAAAAAAAAACATAGAATGCGTCCAGCTGCTTCTCTCCCCGAGCATGTCGTAAAAGTCGACTAAGGGATAGTATCCTCCAACATGATGAGATACAATAAGCAAGTATTCCCAAGGAGGGTTGACGTCCGGCAGGCGGTCGGTCATAAAACAACCTTAGCCAAAACTCTTACAGCATGACCGACCCCACATAGAGTGGGATGAGGGCAGGAAGATGATGATGAAATTGGTTCATTGATTCAGAAAGAGACGACCACATTGACCAAGATGAGAAGAATGTTAGTAATATGGGATGGATGAAATGGCACATCGTGACCTCAAGACGTGCATAAGACTTGTCGTAATGGGCAACCAAAAGCGGTGAAGTACGGTTCGTAGAGGTCCTTTGATTTAGCCGCCCGTGCCGCACGGATAGTGAGCGGAGAATTATGCAATGCAACTTTATTGTCGTCTGAATAAAGCTCAAAAAAGAGACCTTTAAACATTGCAACATTCTATAAATTATGTGCTTTTGTCGGCTTTCCACGTAAAGCGTAGCCGCGAGAAGCCAAACCGCTCATATCGGACGGTGCAGATCAACTCTGACATGAGCTTATGACTCCTGAGTCTGCTCCTAAGATAGTGGGGGCATTAACAGCAATATTGAATTTATGTCAAAGGGGTTATACAAAGGGACAATACAAAAGCCTCTCCGATTTTCTTTTAATCCCGTGGATAATGAATGCATCATTAAAGTAAGTTCTTTCAGTACCTATCAGTAGGGGCTTTTTCAATGTTGAGGTTGAGATCTGTTTAATCTATCCCAACTAGCTATCTCAATCACCTACTATTCCCAACATAGATAAAGTACAGTTTTGCAGAAAAAGTAAGTATGTTCGTATGAGCTAGTGACCACTTGTCTTGTGACGGAGTTTTCTTAGGCCGCCTAAAAACCTCCGTCATGGCTTAGCTACTCAAAAGCCGGGACCGACAATTTAACGTGCACTTCGAAGCACGGAAGCGCTCACCTCGTAATGCCACTTGCGGTCACCCATTCAAATTGTGACTGCGCACAAGGTTGCTTAACTTTAACGATCAATCAAAACGTCTAAGCAAGCTACGCCACGAGCGCTACAGTTTTGCAGAACAAACATTTTTTTATTAATTAACTTTTTTAAATTTAATATTTATTTTAGATATTGATGGCCCTGTCTGCGCATACCTTTCCTCGTCCTCTTCTCAAATAAATGAGGTCCTTAAGTATGTCTGTCAATATTTATAATATTATTTTACTTTATTATTATACAAAATGAATTTAAAAAACTCACAGCAAAAACATCACAATATACTTTTGACATGACATTCGACATCAATGTAAAAGTTAAATGTATTTTAAACTAGCTGCCGCCCGCGGCATCGCTTGCATGGTGTCCGGATGAAAAATAGCCTATATGTTAATCCAGCACATGTTACTATGTATAGGTATTCCAAGTTTAATTCAAATCCGTTCAGCCGTTTAGGCGTGATTGAGGCACAAACATACAAACATCCTAACAAACTTTCACATTTATAATATAATAGGATTACCTATAATATTGCTTTACCAGCCAATTCCAAAACAGGAAGTATGTGCCTATGAGACCTATGTATGAAAATACCTAATTGAAATTAATGTATCCCAACTGATTGGGATAGCCAGTTGGGATAGATGGAACAGATTGAGGTTGACCATAAGAAGCAGTTTATCCTCCGTGGCACAACCGACTCAGTTTGAATTTTACCCCCGAATACTCAAACGCGACTCAGAGTTGAGCACGTCTAAAATCACAGTTTGTTGACAGTTTTTAATTAAAATCTGTCAAAATTTCGACACTTGAGACGTGCTCAACTCTGAGATGCGTTTGAGTATTCGGGGGTTAGTAAATTAGTTTCGTCCGTGACACTACTACAAGGCTAGTTGTGATAGGAAATATAATCTCATAATCTCAAGTGATTTCAATTTGAAATATGGATATTGTTAGTAAAATTTTCCAATCACCAAAGAGATCGATCACGAATATTGTATGAACAAGTAACTGGCTTTATCCTATCCTACCAATATTAAATGCGAAAGTTTGTGAGGATGTAAGGATGTGTAGATGTGACAATGTATGTTTGTGCCTTAATCACGCCCAAACGGCTGAACGGATTTGAATGAAACTTGGAATATACATAATATGTGTGCTGGAATAACATTTAGACTACTTTTTATCCGAGAACAACGCGAGCGAGCCGCGGGCGGCCGCTAGTTATAAAATAAACAGCACGGGAACGAAATTAAAAAGAAAACGTATTAGTATTTTTAACCAATTGCGTAGGAGGGTAAAAGAAGGTAAAATGAGGTGTCAAAGTTTGTATGAGATCTTTTTAACGGGCAGTGTGATTGGTTTGAAACTCGGTTTGAATAGGTATTTTTAATACAAAATAAATGGTCACATTTTCAGGGTTTTTCAAAATTACAAAAAGGGGTGAAGGTGTGTAATCTAGTATCGTTTAGGATGGCCGATCATCTTTCCTCTTCTGTTCTCAACCACTTGTAATAGAAATATTTTCTCGTCTACTCTACGCAAAACATACAAACAGGTCAAATACATACCCTTAGATATATTTTGGCTTCGCTGTAATCAGGTACATAAACAGATCACTATTTTGCCAAGTTGTGAGATCTTGGCCTTTAAAAAACAATTCCTGGGCAAGGCTGGCAGTGCCACTGATTCGGTAATTCCTACGTATTGTGGGCAATCCCTTGCATAACTCTATCAATAAGTTAATTAATTCAACTGGATTTCATCATTGAATTCACTGACATTAAACATATTTAAATATGCTGCGGAGTTTCGCTGGTGTGCTTTTAATTATTCTCTTTACCATGCCGTTTTGATCGGTTGGTTTGTAAAATTACTGTGTTTATTTGAATTCAGCTGATAATAATTATTCACAGACTGAATTGGCTATCAGTAAATAAATTATTCTCATTGAGTAGGTTTAGCAATGACTGCGCAAACTTGTAAATAACACTTTGCTGTAAAATGATGATTGTATTTTTATGTATACATACACATTTATCTTATGCTAGACTAAGAGTAAAGAAAAACATAGATTACGTTCAGCTGCTTCATAATTTATGTCACAATCTTAACACTCTCACTTACTTGCTCTTACGTTACTAGATATGACTAATGTTGATTGACTTCTTATAAATCTTATTTTGACTGTCTTTTGCAGACAAAACCAATTTTAACCAAGTTGGGTTGTCAACAGCCCAACATCGAATTAATGTCATTTATTTTCTATGATATAATAGAAAATAAATTATCATAAGACGTTTTGCAAAAGGGCCAGGTCAAGAGTACCCTAAACCGACGAGCATGTATGAAGAATGTTATGGAAGTGAATGAAGCGAAATAAGTATGTCAGGATCGTAGCAAATGGAGATCAGTGATCTCTGCCTACCCCTATGGGAAACAGACGTGATATTATGTGTGTATGTATGTATATGTCGGCGCGAAGGCGTTATTTGTATCTACGAGATTCGTCAGACCACGTGGAATCATGCATTTTAGAATTAATTTGAAGTCATTGCATTGTTAATTTAATGATTAACTAATTGAACAATGATTTTACCATTTTCATAGTTCCTAAACTCATTGTTGAATTTAATCTACTGTAAAATGTAAACTTCAGGAGCGCACAAGCAATTTTAAGCTTTTGTTATTGAAAATGCTTAGGTACGCCTGTATTTCGTATAAATACGGGCGGCGGGCACGACAGAGGACAAGATTCTGCATTCAGGCAACAGCCCAAGCCGAGGTTCGTACCTAAGTGGTGCCCTTGCGCTAGTTGCCACAAAAACCTTTTTTTTCGTTGTCGCGTCCTCTGCGCTCACCAAAGCCCGGTAACGCTGCCAGCGGTCATCTGAGACCCACAGCATTAAAATCCGTCCGAAAAAAAAAAGACAGAGGACATTCTTGTTCGAGCCGCCGGCGCCGCACCGTAAGAACCTACGTAAGCGTATGTACAGTAGTTAATAAACAAAGTTACTCCATTGATGCATTTCATTTGTCATATCATGAGTGATGATGATGATAGTAACGTCAGCCATGCTGACGTCACACTTCTTGAAAACCAGACTACGAATAAGCCTGTCAACGAGTCGACCCTCCGTTATATAATATTATATTATATTCTTTCTCTGCTGGACTGGGAGTAAAGAAAAAACATAGAATGCGTTCAGCAGCTTCTCTCTCCAAGCATGTCGTAAAAGCGGACTAATAAGTACCTAGTATCCTCTCCAAATTGATGGACCTATATGGGCGATGGGCTGATCACCTGTCATCGTGGTTCACCATATCCATCTTGAGAGTCTTGGATCAGAAGTGGATGCATGTTTTCTTACGATTACTTAGCCCACCCTATTAGGGATACGGGCGTGATAATATGTATGTATGTATTATTTAATACCTGGACTGATCGCGACAATTGAAATTGCTTGCCAAGTACATAAGTAAGTGAGTAACTTTTTTTATTGCTAGGTCTCCCCTCGAGTTTTCCAGGTTTTGAAGTCCAAAATGCCTGCCTGCGGCGAAGCAAAAAAGGAGGGTTACTTTTTTGTATATGTGCTTATGTATTTATGTAGACATTTACTTGGACGGATTTTAACATGTGTGTCCCTATCCCTGGGTTACCTCACGTCACCGTCCATTAGTAGAAGCATGCTTATGTGTAGACAAAATGGAGTAAGTTGCCTAGACTCGAGTTACCCACTTACGTTGAACTGCAGGTCATTTGTATAACGTAGACATTTATGTATAGCATTACAATAAATTATACCTTCTCGTAGTATCATTTTCTGAGCAATAGTAAAATATATGAGGCCAATTAAAAAAGTATTGGCGGGAATTGAAACCATGTAACTGAATCAACCGCTACGGAATAAATGAGTTTTATTATACTCTACGTTTATTTTCCATATTCTAAGAGTAGCTTGGAGCTAAATTATAAAATATTTTCATATTTCAATCCTCAAGCGAGTCGAATTCCAGCTAATTGGTACACGAAGCCCTGCAAGCGAAATACTAAGGAATCATTCATATTCTGTTAATAAAATTAAAACAACTTTCTTTGACAGCTACAACGTTTGAAATTGGTACCTAAATACCTGCTTGTTTGTTTACAGTAATTGAATTCTAGGAAATAAATACAGTAGCACCACAAGTATTCTGCGCCTCGGCAAACTTCGTGCTTTGTATAAAAACCGAATTTGTCCGAATATAACATAGTTATAAGTACCTACATATAGTTTAAAATAATAACTGAACCAACCCTTAAAAAAAGTAAATGTCTACATAATTATTGCAACATATATATAACGTTCTAAGTGCCTGTATTTTTATGAAAACTCTTAAAATAAAATGCATTTACAAAAAAAACTGTATATTATTATAAAGTTTTACCTAAACCAAGCTTAAAACGACACAACGTAGTCTTTGTCAGTGGTGTTGGTTTATATCCACAACTATGGAAGTTCTCATTCTAGTCGAGGGGCCCTCTTCAAAGATATCTTTCACTGGTACTTCATTTACTACCGAGGTACCTGATACATTTTTCTGCATTAACGGCAAGTGATTGCAATCGAACGTATCCTAGAAGAAATTAATTGGATATAATTAATACCTTCTGAGAAAAAATAAACCGATTACTAAACCCAACTTCACAGTTAGCTACGAACAATACAGACCTTGCTAGAGTACAAGATGATTTATAAAGCCTCAGGAGGTAATTTTGCCTACCCTAACGGGACGTTATAGTGCCCGGAACGATTTTAAATGAAGTAGGCTAGCCCTATCCTCTCAGCTTAGTCTGCCTTATCCACAAGAAAGACACGGACAATACGCGAGAAACTGACTAAGCCACGGGTTTCCTCACGATATTTTCCTTCATCGTTTGAGAGTAGGTAGGCTACGAACTAATATTAATATTTTTCAAGCGTAATTGCTAATTAATATGAGTTTGTATTTCTTATGAAACGGGCGACTGGTTATTTATAAAAGGCGTTGGTACAAACTGACCTCTAGTCTCAAATGAGATTTCACGTCGGCAAAGGTAGCTGTTAGTAAAATGTTCTGTATGAACAAACAAGGTGAAAAAATATTATAGCAGTGACTTTGCCGAGCCAAATAGTTTTTATGAAGCACATTATGAGACTTTACTTTTTGGTAAGTGAAAAATAAACAAACAAGTTATTATTGTATTTTTATACAGACTGAGAGTAAAGAAAAAACATAGAATACGTCCAGCTGCTTCTCTCTCCGAGCATGTCGTAAAAGTCGACTAATGAGTACCTAGTATCCTCTCCAACCCGATGGACCTATATGGGCGATGGGCTGATCACCTGTCACCTTGGTTCACCATATCCATCTTGGGAGTCTTGGATCAGAAGTGGCTGCAAGTTTTCTTATAATTACTTGTGGTTCCGCCCATCCCGTTAGGGATACGGGCGTGATAATAATGTATATATGTATGTATTTTAACGGAAAACGTAGTTTGTTACCTAAACATGAGGTTTGCTTTTAACCTTTTGCTCTTATAACTTTGTATCTTTTGCAGTTAAACAGCTAATAGGTACTGACAGCTGAGTAGCCTTTAAATGCCCTTTTAGGTCTGAACTTTACAGCGTTTATAAATACAAGAGTGTGCGTTAAGTAAAAATACATTGCAGCACAATTTCTGTACAACATGTTTTTCTTTTTATTTCCCTGCCCTTTTGCCACTTTATCGGATCGGCACAATATGTATTTGTACAACTTGTTTTATTCAATAACAATTTTGTTTCCAGGTATTTCCGATAGAATGTGTTAAATTAAAATTGTTTTGCTCGCAACAGGAGTTTTATGATTGGTTCTTACTTGTTGAAAACTGGTACTACTATTTGTTTCACGAGTTACTTTGAACCTGTATGATATGATTATGATTAGGTATGATGAAAACTCACATCTAATATATGGCAATTATGGTGGCACTGTCTTAAATGTATGGTCTCGTCAAAATGTCTTCGTCTTCTTCGATCTTCAGGATCAGGGGGTCCGTATTTTATACTTGAACTGAACGCTGCTGCTAAATTCTGGAAATAGAAGCGCTGGATAAGAATAGAGTACCTGACGAAAATCTGAAGTAATCTTCTTTTTATTTCATTTATTCGCTGCTGGGTAAAGATCACCCCTATAAATTTGCATCGTCGGAGTCGGCCAAGGAAGCGTTGGCGGGATAAACTCGATACCTTCAAAAGAAAGTGGTGGGAGTTATCTTAAGACAGGGAGGACCGAAAATCCATGGAAAAAGGACTAAAACTTACGGCCTACTAAAACTAAGCAGACTTCTAATCCATAGGGATGACCCTTTGCAAGTAATATGATTTTAAAATAATTCATAAATAAATAAATAACACCCAACAGTCACATACATCCTGACCCCACACTAGGATTCCCTGTGGCGTGGGTATCAGAAACTACGAGTACTATGGTACCACAACACCCAGACCTGGAAGAAATATTTACAGATCATGCAAACATTTCTTCCGCAGCGGGAATCGAACCCGCGCCTCTTGCGTCTCTGCCGAGCAATCGCCCGCCACGCCACCGAGGCCGTCAAAATTGCCGAAATAGTACATTGCCGCCCAGACAAGAAATAAAGAAATTTACGGCCAAGTAATATTGGAAGTACGAGTCGAAGCCGAGTCTTTCCTGAGAAATTTTAAAAAGACGATGCAATTGTCAATCCTTTTTAACCGGCCGAAACTTGTATAACACTTTTATCTAACTTGCGAGGAAACAGTAAAGAAATTAATGAAGAAACTGAAGTTTCATTCCCACCAATTTGACTACGCACAATCTTTGTTCTTTTTTAAACTTTTGAAAAGCATTGTGGAATGCGCATGTACTAAAATCACCTCCTCATAAACTATAAAAATTTAAAAAAAAACTGTATAGCAATTTCCATTATTGTCGTGTTGCAAATGCAGGCGTGTTATTTCATAGAGTGAAGAAAAGAGCAATTAACGTGCTGTTTTTTAAATAATGAAGCTATTTCCCCGCTTGTGAGAGAATATTTATTTGTGCTGTCACTACCGAATGTATATAAATCGGTAGACCCTAAATGATTCTCACTCAAATAACACAGTAAAAGAAACATATATAATAATTTAAATAAAGATAAATAACGTAGTACTATTATGCCTACTGGATAAGACAACTCCCAATACTAATTAAAAGTTGAATACCTACATGCTACATCTAATATAACAATAAAACAAATTTTGAGCAAGACTTCATTCTCACCGGAGAAAATAAAATCGCTTAAAATCACTTTATATACGGTTGAAAAGGCTGCGGAGGGTACGTTACCCGATAAATTTTTAAGCTTATTTTCGAAAAAAAGGGTCATATGCCTTGATGTGTTAGAAATCCCTGAATGGCCCTGTTTCAGTTTTGGACACTTCAAAGATCAGTTAAAAAAGCCTACGCTATGAAAGTTAACTAAAAAATACTACTTACATTTCGGACCAAATACTTTGCAATAGTTTTTATTTGGACAATGCCAACGATTAATACTGAAACTATAATCCATACTGTTGCTGATATTTTGAACGTCGTATCCTTATTTAAAGTTAACGTGTAAATTCTTGCAGTTAGAAAGTACTGAAATAGAACAATAAAGTTGACATAGTTAGAAAAAAAATCTACGTTTTAAAAATCGAAAAAAAAACCCGGTCAAGTGCGAGTCCAGTTCACACATGAAGGGTTCCGTACCATCGTACCTACATTAAAAAATGTTTCTAGTGTGGGGCTCCTTTTTTAAATTATTTGTTGTCTTAGCGACAATAGAAACACAATGCTATGAAAATTTAACGTCTTTACCTATTACTTTCATGAGATACACCAATTGACAGACGGACGGACAGACAAAGGAGGTTTAGTAATAGAGTCCCGTTGGAACCACTTCAATAAAGAACCCGCTGTGCGAAGTCACGTAATTTTTTTTTTATTTTACTGCAAAAACAATCTCTCGAGAATCTCTCTTTCTCTCTCTTCCTGACTATTTATCCCACACGGTGGTGGGGTCAGCCTTCCTCACACTCCTCCTCCACTTCGCCCTATCCATGACGTCGTCATTGGAAACATTGCATTCTGCCATGTCGCGGTTTACTACAGCTGTCCAGGTGGTCTTTGGTCTCCCTCTTGGTCTTTTGCCAGAAGACCAAGAGGTGTCAAAAATATTACAAAAAATATATTGACAAGGTACAATATTATACAGAGAAAATAAAACTGTATATTATACGATTTAAAATTATGATTCAATGCTAAGATAACAAACTAAATGTGTTTTAATTGAAAATAATACATATATGAAATTTATAATGGGGTACTTTTATAATACTACTTATCATCATCATCTCCCTGCCCTTATCCGGGTCGGCACAACATGTTTTCTCCTTGCATTCCCTTCTATCAGCCGTCATTTCAGTATTCACTCCTTTCTTACTCATATCATCATTCACGCAATCCATCCATCTCTTCTTTGGTCTACCTCTACCCTTGTACATCCAGATATCCACTTTCATATCTAACATTCTTCTCGTCACATGACATTCCTCCCTCCGCATGACATGCCCATACCATGCTAATCTATTGCTCATTAACTTTTCCGCCACAGGCGCTACTTTCAAACTTCCTCTATTATTCATTCCAAATCTTATCCATTCTCGTCACTCCATACATCCATCTTAACATGCTCTTCTACGTTGCATGCAGTCTTCTTCAATCCGTCCCTTTGATTGCCCAACATTCTGATCCATACATTACGACAGGTCCTACGATTTATTTGTAAATTTTTCCTTTAATTTAAAGGGGCATTCTTGAATCTCAAGTTGTCCCAGTGACCTGCCGCCATTTCATCCATCCATATTATTCTATTTTTCACGTCCCGGTCTTATATCGCTGTCGTTCTGGATCACTGATCCGAGGTACCAAAAGTCGGAGCAGAATGGAAGGGACACACCGTCTAAAGCCGCGTTGACACGATCAGAGCCTGCTCGGAACGAGTGGATTCGGATACGGCGGACGACGGCGTCAGATCCGTGTAGACTCGGATCGTGTTCTACTTTTCCGAGCTAGCTCGTATACGAGTAGGAAAACAAAATGGCGTCTAATAACAACAAAGCGAAAAAAAGTGGTCTGAGCGTGACACAATAAAAATAATTGGAAGAATGACGAAAATGATCCGCATGAACTATGTTAGTATCAACAGCTATCCAAGTACACTCGTATGAAGCTTACTCGTACGAGTCCACCCGGTCCGAGCAGACTCTGATCGTGTCAACGCGGCTTAAGGTTGGGTGAGAAACTGGATATTCGGTGGTCGAAGTCGCAGAACAGGTGCTCGGTTTTAGTTCTGTTGATCTTCAGTCCGACACTTTTATAATACTACTTATGGAAACATAAATAAATAAAATAATATTTGTTAAACGCCTGTTTTGCTCAACGCCCACACTAGATAAAATTTGTATTGTGGGAATCAGATACGAATCAACACAACATAATAATAACCTCGGGTCACAGCTAACAAAGTATTATAAATACACGTATTAGGTTGCATGAGAAGGTAATTCAAAGGATAATAAAATAAATAATGGCAATATTAAATACGTAGGTACCTAAGTATTTTTATAATCTGATATTTTTGTAATATGAGCTGCCACGTGTTAGAGTGTCAATGTCTTCGTAGTTCAGGTTAGATTAGACAAAACATTAGCTATTCGTAGATATCGCTATCGTTGTGACTTATGCGTTATTGCAGTAGTTGTGTTTGCTACGTCTCCTATAATAAATTGTTTAATCGACCTCAAAAAAGGAGGAAGTTTTACATTCGACTGTATGTATTTTTTATCAATGTTCACCGATATCTCCGTCATTTGTGGACATCGCGCGAGATCTCAGTTCGGAGAGAACTACTAGAAATGATTGATCGAGCGAGCGAAGATCTCAGTGGCAACTGAGGGATTTGGCGTTGTATGTTTGTGGATCTCAGACCAAATAAAAAGAAAAGACGCCGCGCCGCGAACAACAAAACTGAAGCCACCTTTTTATCTATGGAAGCTTTGAGATTTTGTGTTCCAAGTAACCTAAAATTCATGGCATAATAATTTTATGAAACGTTGTTATTTGAAGTGAAAAGTGATTCCGTGAGACTCTTTATGTGATTTGCTAATGTTTTTACAAGTTTTCACTGCACAGGAAAGCATAATTCTATTTTTGAATTTTAAGTTTACTAGACGACGATTCGAGACCGATGAGCATGGTTTTAGTGTAAGTGTATGCGTGAGCTTGTATGTTTACTTGCAGGAGCACGGTTTTGTGTGGCTTCACTTTTGTTGTTCGCGGCGCGGCGTCTTTTCTTTTTATTTGGTCTGAGTTGTGGATATGTTTATTAGAGAAAAACTTTTGAATCGTTAATCCGATCGGTATGAAACTTTGTAGGTCAATAATAGACTGCGCTATGAAGATTTGCTGGGAAGCATATGAGCTTAATCGGTGAAGAGGTTGTAAAGATATCGAGTACCCAAGAGGGTAAAAAAAAAGTTTTGCATATTATGTCGAGTGAGATGTCATATGATAGGGCTTTGTATGTAAATTCCTAAATGGTTTTTATGTTTATTCTAAGATGTATAGTTTGAATATAAACAAGTGAAAAATATTTAATTTAAAAACCGTTGTAACCAGAGCTCCCTCTTATTAGAGTTTCGATGACTTCGTAGTTCAGATTAGACATGGGGAAACCGAACCGAAAGAGAAGTGGCAGAAGAGTACAGGAAAGTTACTTAGGTACCATTTACTCTTTTTTTGTTAATTCAATTTTGTCATAGTTATTTTTTGACCAAGCGTAAGTTAGCCATGAAAATAGGCAATGTTAACAAAATATTTTGATGCTAATCGACTCAGTTACTTCTCAGATTCATTTCATTGTATCGGAAAACAAATCTGGACAACAGAAGTAGTGTACTTATAGGTACATATACAAAGTGTGTAAGTACAAGAAACCTCAGGGTGCGAATGCAAATCTTGCGGTGCTTATTATTACATAATTACTTATTAATTTAATTGAAGATAAGGATGATACTTCCCTGAAGTAGGGCATTGACAAAGGAGATGTTTGAATGTGCCTCGAGGCAACTACAAGGAGCCAAGCGCTACTATTGGTGTCACTAGTTCTATAGAAATTAGTGTGGTGAAATAATTATTATGTTAAGTATCTGAAGACCTAAAATATCTTACCAAACTTACCTATCTCTATTCAAAAAAAATGCAACCCATTTGGTAATAAAGATATAAACAGCTTAAAATTTTCTTAGTGCATGAAATTATAAACTTACCGAAAGCACGATGGGCAGCAAAACCCAGGACGTTTTCCAGAATTTCGTTGGCTTGAAACCGAGCCAAAAGTGTATATCTGTAGAGAATTTCTGGACTCCATACATCCACATGATGATAGCAACTTTGAAGCCTCCCAGGTACAGAAGGGTCACAGTCATGCCGTATACTATTCCCCTGAATTTGGTGTCAGTAGGCGTAGACTGAAAACAAAAGAACTTTCAAATCGCCTTTAAATTAGCAAAAACTGCTCTACAGTACTTTTTGAAAGTAATTAACTCGGCAGTACCATCAAAAACGTACGACCTAGTTTTCTGGAACTTAACAGAATTTGCTTATTGCTAAAGCTAGAATGCTGGCCTCCGCTGGACTTTAACGTATTATTAAATCACGTGCATGCAAAGTAGAGTACCTTTACTTTTAACGAAGTACCAGATCAATATTCCCCAATCTCAATAATGAATACCTAATTAGAATAACATCCGTAACAACAAAGTCTTTTATTCTAGATTTACCGAGATTTCCGAGACTCTTTGTGAGAGAACCGGAGGCGTCTCATCTCAAATTCAAGAACTTGCAGTCAAAGCGCCTTCAAATGCAAGTTATAGTGGTGATACCGGTAATTACAGATAGCTCTTCTGAATTCTGGCAAATCCTTTACCTTTGTGCTTCGCTAATGAAGCGAAGTGCACGAGGCGTCTCGCCGCATTCTCACCATTAGCGTATAACAGCATACTGACTGGCCGAGCGGCCACGCAAGGCAGCCGCGCGAATCAAATGCTCGCTCAATCAGGACGTGCCTCGCAGGACGTTCTCGGTCAGTTAGTACCCAGCTTAGGAGTAAATTTAAACTAGCTACCGTATAAATCTGCAGTGTTGCGGCAAGCTCGTGCACGTTTCAATATACCTACCAGGTAAAGCCAACCATAATTGGATATGTGAATAATAGTATTACTAGGTGTTAAAATCAGTGATGGTTTGCGTTGGTACGGTATTGTACATTCACATCATAAAAACAGTTTAAAATCCAGGCTGAGGCCATTTTATCTAACCAATACGTCTACCTACGTACAACTATGATAATTGTACTGTAAAATAATATTGGAATCAAAATTAAATTTACGAGACACCTCGAATATTTTCGTATAAATAATGAATTCCTACCAACGCTTTTTCCTCAATTTATACTGTAAACAAGTTGTTACTGAAAATACTGAAATAAGCTTTAAAGTGGTTGTGCTAAGTGCAGCGCCAGTAGAGTACCCTCGGAGGGCTGGCATTTTATAAACTAACTAGCTGTTGCCCGCGACTTCGTACGCGTTACATTTCAAACCGAGTTTCAAACCATTCGCACCGTCCGTTCCCATACAAATTTTGACCACCTATTTCAGCCCGTATTAAGGGTTGTTTTGAAAAATGGGCGATGGGCTGATCCCTTGTCACCATATTCCAAGTTTTTTTATGTTTACTTTTGGCTCTGCCCACCCCATTAGGGGCACAGGCGTGATAATATGTATGTATGTTTTGAAAAATCTTGAAACACGTGTCCATTTATTTTGCATTTACAGTATCTGAACCGAGTTTCAAGCAAATCGCACCACTCGCTAAAGAGTTCCATACAAACGTTTTTACCCCTTTCCAACCCTTTAGGGGTTTAATTTCGAAAAACCCCACCTTAGTGGGTGCTTTTAATACAAAAGGAAGCTACCTTACAAGTTTCAGCTTTCTAGCTTCAGCGGTTTCGGCTCGACAATGATGAATCAGTCAGTCAGTCAGTTAGTCAGATTAAGCTCTTTTATAGAGATAGATAGATGTACCACACTAATTACAAATGCGAAAGTTTGTGTGCGTCTGTCTGAGTTTATTTGTTTCCACTGATCTCCGTAACTATTCAACAGAGTTGGCTAAAACTTGGAATACATGCAGTTTATGACCTGGACCAGAGAGCACTGGTGGTCTAGTTGTTAGTGACCCCGCCTTCCGATCCTAAGGTCGTGGGTTCAAACCCGGTCATGTACCAATGGATTTTCCTGTGCGAAAAAATTACGTCTACTATACCAGAGTATACACTATACTCTCAAACAGTGAAGGAAAACATCGTGAGGAAACCCGCGGCTTAGTCAGCTCCGCACGTATTGACCATGTCTTTCCTGTGGACAAGGCCGACTAAGCTGAGAGGATGGAATAGGTGCTGGACAAGCATACTATCTTAATTCGTTCCGGGCACTACAGCGTCCCGTTTGTGAAGGTAAAAGTTGCCTCCTGACGCTGAATAAATCATCTACTAAAGATAGTAAAAGGCCTTTTAACATGACCTGGAATAATATTATAGGCGATAAATGTTTATCTGTACAGGTACCATGGAAGCGGAGCCGCGGGTGGATGCTAGTTATGTAGGTATAGCTCACTAGGGCGCACAACACAATTTAAATTTAATTAAGATGCACTAAATTTTTAACCACAATTTTGAATTGAGTTAGATACTACATAATTAATTTTATAGGTATATTGTTTAACTAATTTTGTATTTATTCATGCATCACAAAGAAGGTATTAACAAAAATTAAGGGGATTACTTTTTATAAACCCCTCAAAACTTGTAAAAAAAAATCTACAGTAACTTTTTCATATTGTAATTATTTTGCCGAAATCTAGCAAACCCTAGTAACACAGAATTACTAACATGTTCCAGT
This sequence comes from Scotopteryx bipunctaria, assembly GCA_949320045.1. Lineage (NCBI taxonomy): Eukaryota > Metazoa > Arthropoda > Insecta > Lepidoptera > Geometridae > Scotopteryx > Scotopteryx bipunctaria. The sequence continues at coordinate 11,188,979 of OX439440.1, forward strand.
GACATTACTAAAACAGACGGCGAGAAAATAAGCTACAGGCCACTGCAGGTAACTACTCGTAGACGTCTCTATATGTTAGGTTTTCGATCTGTGCTTCCGAAAGAAGGTGAATTTTTCGTCGAGGCACTGAATTTTTAACACCGGTCGAGCTGTTTAAAGAAAATGACGTTACGAAGTATGTCGTACTGAGACTTTTGTACCTTACTAGGACACATTTCACTGCTAAAATTCGGTGTAAATAATCTACCCTAAACTCAAAAATCCAGTAAGTATACCTTTACTCTTCGATAAATTTTCTTATTGGACTACTACGTACTACTAGAAGTGTCACTATTTTTTTCGAAACAGTGAGGTAAAAATATTAAAGTGCTAAGTAAGCTAAGTGCTCTTCAAAGGCTATTTTCGTGTTCTTGACACATGATTTTGAACTATTAAGTTACTACGACATGTCGGTTCCTTCATGATGTATCGTTGTACGACCGGATGCGAACCCACGACCTTGGGATCGGAAAGCGGAGTCACTAACCGCCAGTCTCTCTCACTTATGCTAGAGAGAAAGCCAAATGTTAAATCGCGAAATAATAATCGATACTACAATCGAAATTAATTTAATGTTCTCTGATGAGCAGATACTGAAATATATATGTTACCGGCAATCTGTATAATCCGGTATTCTATACAATAGACATTGTATAGAATAATTAAAATGTTTAGGTAAAGTGAGAAATATTACTTATTTATACTTTGCCTAGAAACATACATACATACGTAATATCACACCTATTTCCCATAGGGGTAGGCAGAGATCACAGATCTCCATTTGCTACGATCCTGACATACTTCTTTCACTTCGTTCACTTTATTTTATACAATATGGACAAATGGACCAATATTATTTTAATGCTTACGTCGACAGGTGCTGGTAGCTCAGCCGTAGATTGAGCTTCTCAATCAACTTTAATTCGTCGTTATCGGCTACACTCGCAGTTATCGAACGATATAACGGAAACTTCATAGGTAAAATACCAATAAAATTATAACGTATTTTATTCAACTGCCATTTTATATTTAGGTAGGTACTTTCATAAAATTAATTAATACAGACCAAAATCTATTAATTTTACACTGCCGATGGACCAGCAGGCAAGTACTCTATGCGATACAATAAAATTCATAATATTTCATACGTTGCCTGGACGCCCCAGGTATTCGGACATTGCATAGGTATTGTATAGAATACCTGAATTATACAGATTGCCGGTAACATATACAGGGTGAGTTTTTCAAGTGGACGCGCATGGCCAAATCCGAAACTATGAGGAATAGCGAAAAGTACTCAAAGGAGTCTCGGTCCCAATTTTGATGAAAACTGAAACTACATCAATGGATTTTTGAAAAATCAATGTTCCTAGCCTGGAATCATTACTGCTGATTTAAAAAAAACTGTATTATTCCACCATTCGATAGTGTCGCTAATAAGGAACGAATTCTAGGAAGCAATGATATACGGCAAACTTAAGAAAAGTTGGATTTCAAATCAACGGATTTGATTCCTGGCTTGGAATATTGTTTTTTTTTTTAATTTGGATATTTCCATGTAGCAGTTTTAGTCTTTATCAAAATCGAGCCTGAGACTTCTTTGAGTACCTACTTCTCGCTATTCCACATAGTTTCGGATTTGGCCATGCACGCCCACAAAAAACTCACCCTGTATACAAAAAACCATTCATTTTTCCATTCCGGACCCATGAATGTGGATATTGAAAACTCGACTAAATTTCCGACATATGATATGTACCGTCCATTGTGTAGTTTCGTAGCAAAACTCTATTGGGTTTGTTAGTGATTTTCAAACGCATTTAAAATAAGCGGGATGGCGCAGGTCTGAATTTTATTTTCTACTTAGGTATACCTAGGTACCTACGAAAAGGACGATAAAACCCATTTTGGGATATTTTTAAGTTTTTTTCAGGTATACCTACCACCGACATACCAATTCTTTCCCGTATCCCTAATGGCGTGTGCAGAGCCACAAGTAATCATAACAAAACTTGCAGTCACTCCTGATTCAAACTCTTAAGATGGATAGAGTGAACCATGGTGACAGGTGATTAGCCCATCGCTCTTAAAGGTGGTCGCATGCATCATGTCGTTTTAAGATATTTTAAGTTATTTAGTAAATTACTGTAGCAAAGGAGATCCGTGTTCTCTGCCTACGCCTATGGGAAAGACTTTGGGATGCACTTTTACTTACCATTGAAATAGGTATTGATAAGCCGAAGCCTAGGCAGCAAAGCAACCCCACTATATAAATGTTTTTCAGCGAGCGAAATTCCGTGTGTAATAATTTTGACATTGTCAACGTTAGCATGGACTGAAAAAAAATTAACAATTATTTTTGATACATTTCCTGGGAATCACATTCTTATATTATAATAGTTTCAGGAAGGAATTAATAGTTTTAAAAACTTTCATCGTTTCCTCCGTTACATGAATATAGAGAAAAGATAACAAATTAAAGACAGATTTTGCAGATGTAAAGTGGATAATAATATTGGACCTATAATATTGTGAAATAGGTATCTATTAGAGGTAAGACATAGTATATGCAGGTATACTTCAGGACGCAAATTCAGAATTATGGTTCAGAATGCTTACCTAAGGCTGACCACACTTAGTGTCTATTGCGAGTTTTCACCCTCTCGATCGCGGTTGTATAGACAAAAACAACGCCATCTATTGCATTTCAGCTAATCCTTTTCTTTCCATATTACAATCGAGAAAGTAAGAAAAAAACAAGTACAAGGCTCCGGGCTCAAATATATGCTAATATATAAATAGCTTACACTGTTTGATTTTGCTTTGAACATTTGCTCAATCGGTAGCCTAAGAGACAAGATGAAGCAATCTTTTAGAGGCTATTGCCAGTCGAGTTTATTTGCATGGCGAAAAACAAATTAAAGAAAAGCATTCAGTTGCCTATGGCACTTCATGTGCAATCAGCCTAAAGGTTTAGTCAAACTTTACCGTGCGTTTAAAAGCATCGTTGTTTTGACCTTTCTGACACCATACTTTAGATTCCCATTACGTTGCTTTTCTAAAATCTCTTAGAAGCTATAAATACTTTATTCTACTTGTAACTAAACGCAACAGGTAATCGATACCTGTTCCTGAAACGAAGAATGATATATTTTTAGATTTTAGGTATTTTATTCACCTTGTCGATGATCTTATTTAGAAATAACGGTGTGAGTAGGAAAGCGCCTGAATGATGTCGGTTTGATAAAAAATTATCTAATAATCAAATCAAAATAAAACTAACCAAGTATGTTACGGTGGCGAGACTCAAATGAAAGTAAATATAAAAAGTGTATAACTTGTGGGCGTACACAAACTGTGTGCTAAAAGGTAAAACGGCAAATAGAAAATAATGTGTTTCCATAGACAATTCTACCGCCACGCATTCTGTGAGCACCACATACAACACTCTCACTATCCACGATCTGAGAAATGCTAATGTTGTATATATGAGCATGAACATTATGATCGCATTGTCGACCATTGTATATGGCGACGAGGTGAATTCGTGGTAGTCCAAAAAGCCGATGCCAAAACTGAAGGGAAGGTGTTCTACTGATGCAGTCTGAAACAAACAATGCAGATTGAGTGATTGGACACTAAGCCACCATTCACGTGAGGTAGAATGGGAATTTGCGGCTTTGTTTAGTTTACAGCTTAATTAGTTTTGCGCTCAAATTCATTACTACATTGAGACAGTAGCAAGTTTCTCATAAGTATTAAAGGTATCTACATATTTTTTCAATCTTCTACTGCACTGATTCAAATTAAGAATAATGAAAATACCTTATACCTATTATAACTTTATAAGGATGAAAAATAAAATATCTGCCAGGAACTGTTTAATGAAAGTGTGTACGAGTGTAATTGGGCTTATTTGGATAAAACATTTATTTTATTATTTAAGTGCACCCGGGCCTAAAATACAGTAAGCCAGTCTGTTCCAAGATCGACGGATATGATATACAGATAAATAATGTGAAAATGAAACTAGCCTTCCTATTTAATGAACACATTACTTCTACACATTATCACCTGTCACCATGGTTCACAATATCCATCTTGGGACTTTGAATCAGGAGTGGCTGCAAGTTTTCTCATGACTCCTTGTGGCCCTGCCTACTCCATTAGGGATAAGAGCGTAATACATACATAAAATTACTTCTACAAAACGGAAAATCGCGAATTGTCAGTTTGGAAGAAATAACATTTGGTATGTATTTCTATTTTGTAATGTTTACGTTGTCAAAGCATATAGAATTGATACGTGTTTGTTACTGAGTTATGTAGAGACTGAAGTTGGTACTAGTCTAAGCAAACTCTCTCACCATCCTGTTAATAGTTTCCGACAAGGAAGGTAACATTTTGAATTCATTCAAAGATTTGCTCGCGAATGGCATAGCCCGATAGTGTAGAAATGAATAAAAGCAATCGGAATACATTGATTCTTTTGTTGACTATGCTGGTCCTTTGTTCCGTTGACTTGTCGGACATTTATAAAGACTTGTTCTGTGTTGACAGGCTTCCACGCCGTACACACACATTGAAGCACAAAGAAGCATTACAGATAGGCGATACGCAACATTTTACAGAGAACAAACCATTTCTGAAGTACAGCTTACATGTTTGGTGTTATAATTATATGAATTCATGAAATTAAACTAAAGGTCTTGCCCCATTTCATAGCCGAAACGTGTGCCTTGCTTTGATGGACAATTTTTGACCACTAATATCTACTTTATATTATTTCCCGGGGAGATGAGCCTCGTCAGCACTGATCTGCAACCTGTCTAAGAGAAGGATAACTCTAAAATAAAACCAACTCTCAGGGAGTATACCCGAAAATGAACCCCGATCCAAGGTATTAGCCGACCCGTGTCGAGGATTCGTAGCCAGCGGGATAGCTGATTATAGAAAACTTTAATCATCCACATGGCGGCAACGCGGTACGCCACCCGTCACGTCTCGTTTCCCTAGGGGGCCGAAAGTGGGTCACGGAGAGGCGTTTTGCTACGTTGAATGTTGGAGGAGGAATGGAAGAAAAGTTGAATGAGGTATTATGTCAGATGGTGGATGAAAGAAGGGTTGATGTTCTTTGTTTAAATGAGACGAAGCGGAAAGCATGTGACACAACCGAGCACGAACCCTACACAGCGTACTGGTCTGGGGTACCGATGCCAGAGCTTGCCAGGGTGTTGCTGTCACCTACAAAGTTATTTAGTACCTTTGCTAAGAGAGTAACCTAATGCATTTACCATCGTTTACTAGATGATTTATACAGAGCGTCAGAGTCAACTTCTGCCTACATCATCATCATCATCATCCGCAGCCCAACTTTACCCACTGCTGGTCCTGTGCTAGTCTCATCTATCCTCGGCCCACGGTTTTAAATCATAGTCTGCAGGACGACCAAAACTACCGAGAAACTGTATTGTAAGAAATAAATTATCTAAGTAGTGTGTAGTATTGCAATAGTGTATTTTTTTATATTGAAGTATCTGATGTGCCGGCAACACACAACGATATTTTTCATATTGCGCTCTAACATTTCTCGCGCGTATTTCTCTCGTACATTATTGGTAACTGTAACTGTGCGATTATACTCCTCTATGCTGACGGCTCACTTAAGCGGTTTAGTGAGGAAGCGCAGACATAGTGAAGCAGTAAGCCTACTTCAAGTCTTCAAGTAGGTAAGCGCTTAGTCGACAAAGAACTATTTAAGTGTAAATGATCGAAGCATCTCTATGGTGGACGCACATTGAATAGGCTTTTGTTATGCAATCTACGTTTCTGAGATATACCAACTAGCTTTTGAATATCTTTTTAAAATCTATTTTCTTATATTCTATTTAAAAAGTTAACAACAAGCTTGAGATTTTAGAATACGATGCTCTATACTACTTTCTCCGTTATTCAAATGTAATATAAAAGTATTCGTTTAGATTATATACATAATCATCACATCCATACATAATAGGTTAAGTTAAAGTATTGTAACAAAAGTCTCCTTGCCTTTTTTCGTCGAATCATTTGAACCACTCAAAGAAATAAGCGCCTTATTAAAATTCAACTGTAACAGCCACTTTTGATTCTACGCTGTGGCATGGCTGGCGGTCGAGTGGAAAGCAATCAGCGAACAGAAATTAATTCCTTTTTTCTTTTTTTTCTGAAACTATTGAGGTTCGGTGTGAAAACGGATCACACGCGCACAGAACTTTTTCACGAAATTGCTCGTGAAACTTGTTATAGAGTTTGGTTTTTTGGAGTTCTGTACCCGGTAAGCCTTCGCTATCAGTCTGTCTGTCCGTCCGTCCGTCCTTCCATCTGACAGCGGGCTGAATTTTCACAGAGTGTGTATTTCTATTGCCGCTATAACAACAAATAATAAAAAGGGAGCCCCATACAAGAAACATTTAGTTTGTACATTTACAATGGTACGCAACTCTTCGTGTGCGAATTCAACTTGCACTTGACTGGTTTTATTCTGTAAAAGCCATTATTCTATTATATTTTTAAACATATCGAGCTAAAACATACATACATAAAATCACGCCTGTTTCCCATAGGCAGAGAACACAGATAAATAAATCTTACTTATATTATAAATGCGAAAGTTTGTGAGTTTGGATGTTTGGATGTTTGTGCCTCAATCACGCCTAAACGGCTGAACGGATTTAAATGAAACTTGGAATATACATAGTACATGTACGGGATTAACATATAGGCTATTTTTTATCCGGGTACCACGCGAGCGAAGTCGCGGGCGGCAGCTAGTAATAAATAAATACTTGTGGTCATTTCACACAGCATCTATCTCCAAACTAAACAAAGCTTGTACCTACTATGGGCACCAGATGGCTGTTTTTTTTTTAAAACACATACTTATAATACATAATACTATTCGTATAACACCCAGACCCGGAAGACATATTTGCTGAACATACAAACATTTCTCCCGTAGCGGGAATCGAAACCGCGCCTCTTGCGTCTCAGCTGAGCACTCGCCAGACACACCATCAAGGTCGTCAACAGATCTCCATTTGCTACGATCCTGACATACTTCTTTCGCTTCATTCACTCTCATTACATTCCTCGTGCATGCTCAAGGTACTCTTGACCTAGCACTTTTCCAAAACGTCATTGATTTGTTCCAGGTACGTACGCCTAGGTCTTCCCCTTCCAATTGTACCATTCACACTTGCCTTCTTTTATTCATCCTCTCTATATGACAAAACCATCTCAACATACGTCCTTTCTCACTCCTCATCACTACATCTTCTTTCACTCCACATCGCTTTCTAATCACATAATATATGACTCGTGAAATACTGCGTTTTTTAAATTACATACAGTGAAGTAGACCTGATGAAAAAAAAGTACCTATGATCACAATGCATGAAGTATGAAGCTCAGAACACCAAAACAACTTCGTATGAAGTGACGTGGAAAACGAATGGAGTTTAGCTTACTAAGGACTTCTTCTCGACGTTTACAGTCAGCGGCAGACAGTTGTTGTTCTGTCCGAAAACTTTTTACTGCTTACATAGCTTCAATTTAATTATTATTTTAAATGAACTGTTGAATGAATGAATTTTATTATTTATCTCAATTCTACTTAATGTACCTCGACCTCGACTCTTAATGTATGATGACCTCGGTGGCGTGGCGGGCGAGTGCTTGGCTGAGACACAAGAGGCGCGGGTTCGATTCCCGCTACGGGAGAAATGTTTGTATGTTCTGCAAATATTTCTTCCGGGTCTGGGTGTTGTAGTGTTATGTATTTACATAAAAAAGTATATAAGTATTCTATCAGCCATCTGGTACCCATAGTATAAGCTTTGCTTAGTTTGGGCTAGATGGCGCTGTGTGAAATATCCATAAGTATAAAAGTATGAAATATTAATGTATGTCGATAATTTTATTTTTTTGTTGTATATTCGTTATTTTATGTGTTTTATTATGTGACTTTTGTGTTCATTAGTGTAGTGGTGAGCACTGGTGGTCTAGTTGGTAGTGACCCCGCCTTCCGATCCTAAGGTCGTTGGTCATGTACCAATGGATTTTTCTGCGTGAAAAATTTATGTGCGCTATACCCTCAAACGGTGAAGGAAAACATCGTGAGGAAACCCGCGTCTTAGTCAGCTCCACACGTATTGACCATGGTCTTTCCTGTGGACAAGGCCGACTAAGCTGAGAGGACGGAATAGGTGTTGGGCAAGCCTATTCCTTCTTAATTAGTCCCAGGCACTACAGCGTCCCGTCTGTGAGGGTAAAAGTTACATCCTGACGCTGTATAAATCATCTACTATAGATGGTAAAAGGCCGTTTTTTAGTGTAGTGGTATATACATACAATTAGAGAGAACTCTCTATTAAAAATAGTACCTATACGTTAAGAGATGGTTCACATAAAGCACCATTTTCTTTCATTATCCGATAGGTTATCGTTGAAACGGCGAAGTAATGTAGGGAATTGAACGTCAATCTAATTGATCGAGCAAGCGAAGCGAGGGAGATCTTAGTGGCAACTTGAGCGATTTGGCGTTGTTTGTATGTATATACTAGCTGCTGCCCGCGGCTTCCCTCGCGTGGTACCCGGATATAAAATAGCCTATATGTTAATCCAGCACATGTACTATGTATATTCCAAGTTTCAATTAAATCCATTAGTTTTTGCGTGAAAGAGTAACAAACATCCATAAATACAAGGTTTCGCGTTTATAAAAATATTAGAAGGATGTTTGTGCATATGTTTGTTAGAGCATAACTTTCGAACCGTTAATCCAATCTGTGTGAAACTTGGCAGGTGCTATGGTTGCTGGTAAGCATTATATTAACCGGTGAAGGGGTCGTGAAGATATTATTGAGTACCCAAAAATGTAAAAAAAAAGTTTTACAAGTGTTTCGAGAGAGGTGTTATAATGAAAGGGCTTTGTTTGCACATTCCAACATGGTTTTTATTTCTATGATGTATAGTTTTTGAAATACAGCGAAAAAAGTTCAATTTGGAAACCGTTGCAACCTGAGCTCCCTCTTGTTTAGAGTTTCGACGACTTTGTAGCTCAGGTTAGATTGGATATCAGTGTGGGGAAATCCGAACCAGAAGAAAAAGTGGCAGGAAAGTACAGGAAAGTTGCTTAGGAACCATTTGCTCTTTTTTCGTGAAATCAATTTTTCACAAAATCTCGGGCGCGAATGCAAATCTTGTGGATTGTGGACATCGCGCGCAAAATTTCAGTTCGGAGCAAACTACTAGTAGGTAGGTATTTAGATCATGACTCCAAGAGGCTGCAAAAATAGGAGGGTTGCAAACCTCAACAAAATACATACATACTAGCTGCCGCCCGCAGCTTAGCTTAGCTTCGCTAGCGTGGTACCCTGATAAAAAATAGCCTATATGTTAATCCAGTACATGTTCTATGTATATTCCAAGTTTCGTTCAAATCCGTTCAGCCATTTCGGCGTGAAAGAGTAACAAACATCCATTACATACAAACTTTTGCGTTTATAATATTAGTAGGATTATCACGCCTGAATTTCTAAAGGATAGGGCAGAGTGAAAAGTAATCAAAAGAAAACCCGCAGCCACTACTCGTTCAAAATACTTCGTTTGAAAAGCATTCCTGTAAAAAATGGTTTATCAAACTGAAACGGAAGAGGTACAGGCACGTATTTCAAAAGAATAATCCGATTCGTATCCGGTTTCTAACGAATTGAAAAATAAACAGTAGAGTAAAACGTGCCAGAGCTCACGTAAAAAATAATGAAAATGCAACGTATTTTGATTGAACTATCTCCCGTTTTTTAGGTGTACTTTTCATTTCTGAGCTCTGCATCTGAATGTAGGAACTTTGTTCCGTTTTTGTATTTGCAAAACAAAATCACTACATTGTATAAAACAAAGTCGCTTCCCGTCTGTCTGTCCCTATGTATGCTTAAATCTTTAAAACTACGCTACGATTTTGATGCGGTTTTTTTTAATAAATAAAGTGATTCAAGAGGAAGGTTTATATGTATAACAAATGCATAGTATAGTAGAGAAACACTGATAATTTTAGAGGTTTCTAATGTGATGTAAATAAACACATTTTTTGCGCTTACATTGCAAACGCTGGCTAAACACTATGAGGTAGATCAAAATAATGTACTACAGTATTGTACACCTTAAAAAGGTCTACAAAAAAGTCCGCAATGGTATAATATGTCTATCTTTTAGGGATAACCCACAATAACAATTTTTTATCCCTTGCCTTTTAATAAAACAAAGCCGAAAACATGTTTGTATTGTCTAATGACAAAAACAGTAGTGAACGTTGTATATAAATACATCCTGTAGTATATTTAGTATCAGCATTGCACCCGTGCAAAGCCGGGGCGGGTCGCTAGTATACTATATTCCGCTCTCCACACTCATGGAATGATAGAAATTTTATAGCAGTTATTCTGAACCGATTGAGCTGAGAAATTTTGCATACTCGTGTATTATGGATGAAAATGCATGGTTAGCTAAGTAACGTAATTCTTAATACAATATCCAATATCCGGACTACCAAAGATGGCGGACTACGTTTTTTTTGTACCTACATGATTATGGATATTAAATAAAAATGGTTTGCTTAGAAGAAAACGAATAATAACTAAAAAATAAATGAATAGTAATAAAAGCTTTTAATTAAGTGCTCTAAAAAGAAGAAAATAAACTTTAAATCAATTTATTACATTACACAACTTATATGATAAAATTGAAGAATTAGAAGTTTATTTTTACTATTAAATTATTTTGGTATTGATTATATTTATTTAAAAACGAGTACCTACATTGAAGCTTCTGTTGCAGATAATGCGAACGTAACGGACTTGTCTCCAACTACCTACTCACTCATAAATCATCTTTTTGAATCACAAAAGCCTGAGAGGATTCCTTCCCTATTAAATGTTATTTCAGCTTTAAATATATATAATAAAAAATCATATCGTGTTAGTGGCAGTACTCCAGCAGGGCATGTGTCACTAAGTCATCAGATATATAGGTACCTTTCTTTTATCTTCACAACACAGAGCGTTAAGAACTCATCATCATAATAATAAATAGGCAAACATGTTAGTAAAACACTGCTTATAAATCGTTAGGTAATACCATTGTAGCAAAGCTGTAAATATCCTCTGACGGGGTGCCCTAAATAGATATCTATTCCAGTACTTGGCGACGCTATCCCTATTCTTCATGCGAAAGCTAGTAGGTACTAGAATACCATGTTACATTCGATCCAACACATTATAATAGATAAAAAGGAAATTTAAAAGTTTAAATAGAAGATGAAAATTAGGGCATGATAAAAATCTTCGACTGTAAGACGGCTCGTCAAAGCTGGTCCAATCATGTCGTTGATGACTTTTTTTCATACACATATTAATACGCTCGTATCCCTAACGGGGTGAGCAGAGCCACAAGTCAGAAAGCAGAGCCATAAGAAAACTTGCAGCCACTCCCGATCTAAGAGTCCCATGATGACAGGTGATCAGCCCATCGCCCATATAGATGGTCCAGTAAATGATACATGATTAAAATATAAGAGTCATGACTTACAAAATTATGTTCAGAAGTTGCATCCAATATTTGAACAACCGCTTTTATCGCATAGGATTTCGTAGTTATCAATGCGAATAAGATTACAGTAAGAGTTGATACTAATCTGCATATGATCGCTAATCTAAAAATCTGCAAAATATAATAATAAAATTAAATATTATTTAAATACAACTCATATTTGCTTTTAACATCCCCAATCTAAATCAAGTTTTTAACTCTGATAGTAATGATTATTTTCCCGGCTGTATTTCTTGCTTTGAATACTATAAAATAACGTGTTGACAACTTGGCTACCCGTAACTACACAGGGGCTTTATTTGCCGAAACGAAAATCAAACGAAACGTGACAGCTCGGGAACTTGTTTGTAACGCGCCGCGTCAAGTTTTTGCAATACAAAATTGTTATGATTCCACATAAGTGCCCGCGTTTTCCCCCGCTTCGTTTTGTTTGGTAAAAAAAAGTCAGTAAGTAAATAAGGCCCCAGGTGACAACTCTGAAATGATATTATTATAAACATACCTTTATAAGAGAGTCATCGGTGACAGTAGAAAAAAAGAAATTGAACATCCACACTAGACCTATAACGAAGAACCTAGTGGTCATCACGTTTCGATCATATTGCATAAATGATTTACTGAAAAAGAAAAACTGCAATGTTACTTTGTTTATCACCTTTTATTGAAATGGGAATTGACGCAATTATGAGTTATGTCAATAAAACACTGGCACTATGAAATCCAAAATCTTTGCTTATAATATTCCAAGCAAATACTTAAACATACAAATCGTTAACCGCTCCAGTATGTGACAGTAAACAAACTTGCATTTAAACGCCTCAGGCCACAGTAGCCTTCTATACAAAAGGACGTTGAATTCGATTCAGGACCAAGCCTGTTCAGTCAATTAGGACCACGATTCATGCAAATTGCTCAAAGCTACAGCCAGCCAGTATTGTCTCAGTACAAGCAAATATTGTTGGAAGCGTGTGTGAATCTAACTGGTACAAGAGAATCAGACTGTCAGTGAATAAATCCTATTAAAGTTTTATCAGCCTGAAAAGGAAGCAAAATGCGTATTTATGAAGCCAATTTTCCATTACACGAGCCGGTGGTATTGGCTGGCCATTACGGCGGCGCGATGTGACACATGACTGGATATTTTGTTAACGTGTTGGAAAATACTGCACTGCATCAAAGTAAAAAAAAAGTACGATGTCGACCACTAGAATAGCCAGAGGTGTGATTCTGGATTGCCTAACGTACGAGAGCATGACTTGGTCCGGTAAATGGAAACGCCATCCAGCTGTAAACCAAGACATAAACCTAAGATAACATACTTGAATGGCCCTTAGCTTGGAGCCTTCGGTAACCATATCTAACCTGTTACAATATTATTCAATAGTAGGTATACAATCGTAACCTTATTCAACAAGAGTCAACAAGTTTCAGTTATTTTAGGTACCTTCGCATTATTTTAAAGTGATTTAGATGTATTCAAATTCGAGTCAAGGTACAAAGTACAAACCTCAAATGCTGCTTTTATGTTATTTAATTAAACTCTTATCTACTTTACACTACACAAGTTTTAGAGAGATTACTCACATGTAGTTAAAATGAGCTGATGTGGAAGTGAAGTTGGTCTGCTGGTGATCTTGACATCCTCGTATGACTTCTCTTGAAGGTACACAACTGCTATTTACACTTTTGTAGCATGTGGTCCAGGATGGCGACTCTTGAAAGCTTGAGATGAGAAAACGCACTACGTCAGCTAGATAGTGCGCATGCTGTATTGGACATTGTATATTTTACTTTCTTGATCCAGGATGGTGAAATTATCCACACCTGAATATGTTCAAGACATATCTTTTCATGAGGTAAAACTGTTACAGACTCATGAGAAGAATATTCTGTTTTCTTTTTAACCTGAATATTTTTCTCAAGTTACTTGCAAATTACTTCTCTGCTGGACTGGAAGTAAAGAAAAAGCATAGAATGCGTGCAGCTGCTTCTATCCCCGAGCATGTTGCAAAAGTCGACTAAGGGATAGTATCCTCTGCAACATGATGGATCATCTATATGGGCGATGGGCTGGTCACATTTCACCATGGTTCATCTTAGGACTAAATCAGAAGTGGCTGCAAGCTTTCTTATGTTTACTTGTGGCTCTGCCCACCCCATTATGGATACGGGCGTGATAATATGTATGTATGTATGTACTTGCAAATCCAGTTGTTGACTTGAGGTGTAGGACATGTATGGCCAACTATTTTATGTGAATAAATAATAAAGTTGCACTTACTATTAGAGCCATCAATGCGGTCTGTAAGAACAGACCGTACGTGATCCCTTTTAAAAGTGGATTCAAATATTTATGCGCGTCCTGTTTTCTCGTGTACTGCTTAATGAAACAATCCATGAACATGTAAGCCATGCCGATTGTGATTTCACAAAACACAAACTCGAATATTCTTACTGGAATCAAAATGACAATTATTATTTTGAAACAATATTGAATCACGCTGGTTGAAAACAGGACTACCAAGACACAAGCGCTCTTAGTATGTTCAGTCAGCATGAAAAGTCAGTGATTCAACAACGAACATTTTTTTAATTTTTTTTTTCATATCTTAACTTACCTACCTAATATTCTATTCAATACAACAAATCGTTTCAACATACTCATTCATCAGCTTCACTGCACCGTACGAAATATCGACTGAGGTATGCAGAAGGTTTTTTTTTAATAATAATAATAAATAGTATAGTACCTATCGATTATTATAATAATGTTGCTCATTATGCACAATAGACAAATACAAAGCTACACGTACACTTCCTAGCAAAGTGATTGTGCACATATTTGACTAGATAGTAGGTAGTGGGATGTTTACTCCGAGAGCCACATTTTGGAATACTAAAACTGCACTAGACGTGAGTTGCTGGTCCGTATTTAGTCCTAAATAAACTAAACTAAGAAGAACATCTATAGAAGATGATTTATACAGCGTCAGGAGGCAACTTTTACCATCACAACCGGGACGCTGTAGGGTCCAGGACGAATTAAGATGGAGTAGGCTTGCCCAGCACCTATTCCAGCCTCTCAGTTTAGTCGGCCTTTTCCACAGGAAAGACATGGTCAATACGTGCGGACCTAACTAAGCCGCGGGTTTCCTCACGATGTTTTCCTTCACCATTTGAGAGTACTGGTATAGCGCACATAAATTTATCGCACAGAAAAATTCATTGGTACACGACCGGATATGAACCCACGACCTTTAGATCGGAGGGCGGGGTCACTATCAACTAGACCACCAAATGCTCTCCAGACCACCAGTCCAAAATAAAGATGAACTAAAATCCATTTAATTAAGGAGTTCTACTTAAGATAAGCTCGCTTAAAATGATTTATCATTTATATCACCATTCATGTTTCAATCATAAAAACTTTTCACCAGAAAAATGATCATGTTTATGTCATCATCATCACCTTCAATCCTATTTTGTTTAAAGGTGGCTTAGTAATCAATGGATCAAATCTCTAATCATGAATTCATCATTCATGATTAGATATTTGATCCATTGATTACCACTAAGTTATAATAGAGATTGCAATTAGAATGACAAATTAGGTACGTTTAGCAATAGCCAAGTACCACAAAGCCAGAATGCCACACACCTGCATAATGGTATACCTAGCTAGGTATTCAAATTTTGCGGTAGATACGTGGAATTGCGCTTTAGCCACATCAACAATTTCGTGCCAGTTGTAGGTCGGTTCGACAGTCAAACTTGCAGACAAATTATAATGAGTTTGCTAACAATCAAAAAGTCACAGCTCGCTCTACTCCTTGCTCTTTAATTTGGACTTTTTCACTCTGAATTTGAAAGATGCGAGGTTGTAAGCTCCTTTGCTTTTACTGCTATATTTCCTAACATCAATAAACGATGAAAAATCTTTTTCCTTTCGCAAAAAACAACGCAGATGCTGATAAAGTTCACGCTGCTCTTAGGACTTTATCGTTTAGCTCCTCAACTCCTCAACACAAAAAAAAACTCGTTTCGCTCTCAAAATAAATCAATAAACATCCATTAGTCACATACATAGTTCTGACCCCACACGAAAATTCCCTGTATCGTAGATACCAAAAATTAACATTGTACAACACCCAGACCAGGAAGAAATATTTTACAGAACATACAAAGATTTCTTGCGCAGTGGGAATCGAACCCGCGCCTATTGCGTCTCAGCCAAGCACTTGCCCGAGGTTGCACCACCGAGGCTGTCGACTTAAGACATGGTCCAGATTTCCCGTGCTAGCATACACGAAATCTTATAACAATATTAGGGGCAAACAAGGAAATACATCCTCTAAAGGGCGCTTAAATCGATGATTCCACCTGGCCGCTAATAAGCTAGAGATCTATAAATTCTTACTACTCACTAGTCGTGTCACTAGTTACTACGTTAACCAGTGTGGTGAAAAAATTTACAGTGTGCCTCAAAAATCCCTTTTGAGAACTATTTTGCTCTTAAATCACTAATAACGCGTCGATTTATAAAAAAATGTATTAAGTATGTACCTTTAGTTACTATTCTCGAAAATAGATCAAAGTTATAAACGGCTGTGGAAAACGTACAGGCTGTGTATATAAACTTCTTCATACTCCCCCAACTGAAGTGAATGTCCGGGCTCAATTCCTAAAAGGAATATTGATTATAATGATAGGTGACAAACTATAGAACCATCTATAGAAGATGATTTATACAGCGTCAGGAGGCAACTTTTACCTACACAGACGGGACGCTGTAGTGCCTGGGACGAATTAAGATGGAGTAGGCTTGCCCAGCACCTATTCCATCCTCTCAGTTTAGTCGGCCTTGTCCACAGGTAAGACATTGTCAATACGTGCGGAGCTGACTAAGCCGGGGGTTTCCTCACGATGTTTTCCTTCACCGTTTGAGAGTACTGGTATAGCGCACATAAATTTTCGCACAAAAAAATCCATTGGAATACGACCGGTTTTGAACCCACGACCTTTGGATCGGAAGGCGGGGTCACAACCATCTAGACCACCAGTGCTCTCAAGTGTGTCAAGCATTGAATAAATGTCTGTTAATTTCTATCGCTAAATAGCTTACGCATAGTCGACATTTATTATGTAAAATTCGATAATAAACTCATTTTTAATACAGGTGTTTCAGAAATACCTGGTACTTAAGGTATTTCAGAACTTTAATATTGTGTAAATAACAAAATGCTAAATGATATTATGCAATTATCCAACTTTCCGATATCATGAAATGCATGTTGAAATTCGTTTCATAAATTTTATTCACGATGAGAGATGAAAATGAAATATGACTGTAGAAGTAGAATAGAAGTATAAGTAGGCCAAGAAAAGGTAAAAGGATTGTGTAAAAGAGGACATGGTTAAGAAAAGAGTGAGTACAGAGATGACGACTGACGGAAGGGAATGGAAGAAGAGAACATGCCGTGCCGACCCCACATAGAATGGGATAAAGGTAGGAAGAGACGATGATGAAACCAGTTTCATACAGTGAATCTGGTTATGAATATAAAAAGAGGTAGAGACCTCACCTTTTTATCCACAAATAAGGTTAAACTGGACGAAGTGGCATCCACCACATGAGGCATTTTAAAAAATATATTCTTAGTAACACGATTAAAGAATTGATTCCACAGTAAAATCTAATAAACCTGGAAAAAAAAATACATTACTATCCTGTAGATACTACAAACGTTTCATTACTTCAAGTCAGCGAGTCCCAGGTCAGGTACCATAATCATACCACCAATGGCAGTGTTGCTTATAAAAGATTCTAAGCCCGTTCTAAGTACAATTCCTAATATTCCTCAAATCTCTGCATCAAGATAGTGTTATTATGTTTAAGCTGTTAGTCAAAGGGTAGTTGAAAACTCAATAAATATTACCAGTAGGTCCTAAGCACGCATCTGCAAACCAGTGGTAGCAAATAATTTATTCTGATAAAAGCTTTTAGGATTACTTACTTTGTAAACAGCCTGTTAAATTCCTATTTCTAAATGATTCACGAAACTTATACTTGTAACTATAATAAATCTGCAGGGTACTGAATTACGGCGATAATTTTAGCCATTGGTTTTTATTTTATTTGTAAACCTGTTTATTGTTTATCACTTGGTTGATAAAGCCACGTATGTCAAGAACTCGTCAAGACTTTGACATGTCGTAAGTCTCAAAAATTATAAGTAAATCACGAGGTAAATCAGTAAACATAACGTGACTAACTTGTCTTTGCTTTAGACAAATCTATGTTTTACTCTATTTTACTCTGACGTGACTTACCAACTGACTGACAGACTGCGGTTGTTCCAAGCCTCCTAGCTGAATACACTCTCGTAGTTTTGGAGGGATGCACTAAGAAATTAGTTCTCTCACTCAAGGTTTTATTATACCGTTTCCCTAAACAACGTAGGTACCTAGTCGTACCAAAAGAACATTGCCAGGGTCCGATCCAAATGCTGCCCAGAAACCAAAGTACTTGCATTGGACTCCCTGCCTTACGGCATCATCACTAACTACATCACTACATAGTATAAAACAACGTCGCTTCCCGCTGTCTGTCTGTCCCTATGTATGCTTAGATCTTTAAAACTACGCAACGGATTATAATGCGGTTTTTTTAATAGATAGATTATTAGATAGATTCAATAGGAAGGTTTATTATAATACATGCATAATACGAGTATAGTAGAAAAGAAACACTGATAATTTTAGAAGTTTCTAATGTGATGTCGTAAATAAACACATTTTTGCGCTAACATTGCAAACGCTGGCTGAACCCTACGAGATAGATCAAAATAATGTACTACAGTATTGTACACCTTAAAAAGGTCTACAAAAAAGTCCACGATGGTATATGTCTATCTCTTAGGGATAACCCACAATAACCATTTTTTATCCTTTACTTTTTACGAGAAATAATGGCTTATGTATTTAAGAAGTTATTTTAAGCAATACAGCATTAATTCTTATCCAATTAAGTACATACCTTAAATACATTGTGCATTTAATATAGATCAATATGACCCTTTACAGCATATAATTTAAATGAATATTTTAGAAGATATTACAGATTTAAAATGCAGGGACATATCGGTACCGGCCGGGGGGCCGGTACCGCTGAGTAACCTCTAAAGAAAACATGTTTGTATTGTCTAATGACAAAAAAGCTGTAAACGTTGTATATGAAGAAGGACATTCTGTAGTATATTTAGTATCAGCATTACACGTGCGAAGCCGGGGCGGGTCGCTAATCCTGAAATAAAACCATTTTAAATCCCATAGAAATAAATATGGCAATGTCCTCTAAAAATAAACCTACCTTATTCCTCCACCACCACCTTTTTCTAACCCGTAATCCGTAACTAACCTCATCCTTAAATATATATCCATTCAGGGTAAGTATACCTACAATAAAACTGACACTAATAATGAAGAAATCATTTTATTTAAACCATTTTTTTTAAATTATTGTGATTTCTTTCCAGATAGACACTATTTTGATAGGTCGAATTTAATTATACAGATGACCTTGGAAATAATAAAAATCATTAAAAATTCATTAAGTTAAAACCAAAACAGAATTTCTGAGAGATGCAAAACAGAATGAATGGAAATTAATATGATTTTTACCACATATCTCCGTAACTAGGTACTAAAAAATTTCATGAAATTTAAAATGTAAATAGTTTAGGTTTTGGAATAACATATCGACTAATTTAATTTTCGAAACTCAACCCCTAAAGGATTAACCCAGGGTGGTAAAAATTCTATGGAAAAAAATATTTTTTGGTTCGATTCGCTCAAAACTCGGCTTATGTAACTTTTAAATAAATCAAATATAACACGTATTTTTATTTTTTTTCAAAATATCCCCCGTGCAAAGGAGTTCTAAAGTTTGTATCGAACCTTTCTAACAGGCGGTGCAATTAGCTTGAAAATTCGTCTAGAAATTCAGAGTACAAAATAATGGACACGTGTTTCAGGGTTTTAAAATAACTTTTAAAAAGGGTCAAAATGGGGTTTCAAAGTTTGTATGGAAACTTTTTAACGGTTGATGAGATTGCCTTGAAACTTGGTTAGGATACTTTAAATACAAAATCAATGGACACGTATTTAAGAGTATTACAAAATAACTTTCAAAAAGAGGTAAACTGGGGTGTCATAATTTACACCACGCGAGCGAAGCCGTCCGGGTAAACTAGTTCAAAATAGTTTGTTGTGGTGAGTAAAATAATTTCGGGCAGGACTTCGGAAAATGTAAAGGTAAACTCCACTTAAGGCCCGTCAGCAATATTAATTGCAAATACGATAGAAGGTAACCAACTTATGTCTAACATGATTCACGCCACCCGCAAGGCTGTTTAATGCCTCTTGCACACCTAGGTCAACCGGGAACTACCCAGTGGAGTGTGAAGGGATCATTAATATTAGAGCGAGACATTGCAACCTTGTAAGTCGTAGGTACCTCGTTTGAGATCGTAGGAGTTTAGAATTCTGTGCTCGTTTTAATTAGGTCTTTTTATTTCCAATTTCAAGGAAATTTAAAATTTTCTAGGCACGCCATTCTTATTATCATCATTCGTCGAGCGTTTAGCAGTATCAACATCTCAGCCATTCTTGAACCTAATGGTCTTCGTGATGACTTTAAAAGAACCGATGGACGGTATGACTCTAGTTCCATGGGAAAAGGGAAGGCCTTTAACGTGGGACACCACATGCGTAGATATCTTTGCGCGTTCTCATTTGCTGGGGACTTTAGTTGAGGCTGGCACGGCCGGCGGCAAATTCGACCGAGGATCTCAAAAGGCGCAAATATGCAAACCCCGATCGGGCTTTATATTTGAGCTTTTTGGGGTCGATACCGTCCGTGGGACACGAATGGCCACCGCGTTTTTAATTTTTTTTAGGGCGTCATATTTATTCATTTAAAAGAAATCGTTCTAATTGGCATGATAGATAGCGCTAGCTTCAGGACTTTTGAACCAAATGTAATTACGATATTATTTTGAGTCAAATAAAAACAAACCGGTCAAGTATGAATCGAATTCGCACACGAAGGGTTACGTACCATCGTAAATGCGTCTAAGTGTTTCTTGTATGGGGACCCCTTTTATTTTTATTGGCTGACAGACGGACGGACGGACAGTGGAGGCTTTGTAATAGGGTCTCGTTCGCACTCGTCGGATACGGAACCCTAAAAAGACCAAACCACTCAAAACATAATTTGACTGAGGTTGACATATCTTTAAATTTAATTTGACGCTTATCATGACAGTTCCCTGAATGACACTTATCAGAGCAGCGCCATCTGTTTGGAAAGCTGAAAAGCTGAAAGTAAGGCTAAAAGGTTCCTGATGGAAAGTTTTTTTTTTAACCTAAGTGAGCGAGGGGCGTGATAGGGTTGACGCTAAAACTTTAAACCATTATTAAAAGTTGGTATGAAAACTTTTAAATGTAGCTTGAACCTACATTATCATTTTATGATGGAGAGAATCATGTTCATGCTGAAGTTCACAAAATGTTATAAAAATTGGAAAAAAGATTAAAAGTCACTTTGGAACAAAAATATCGGTATGATGCTCACATTATCGTTTGGCTTTACTCGCGAAATAGTGAAGTCTACCAATCTTATCCTAAGCTTATTTCAAATCAGTTCTACCACCAAAGCCTTGAACCACATGGGTAACAACAAACTTCCCCATACGTCCTATATACCTACGACATACTCTGTGAAGAATAGAAAGTAGGATAGGGCTATTTTCTAGGTACAAAGTCTGCCTTGTACGGCTTAGGAGATGCGATGAGGCCTATGTCTGGTTCATTCGAGGGCACTACGCCCTTGGAGCATTCGATCGAGAAGTGTTGCAAGATGCCGACGAATGTGATGAAGATGAAAGACTTCGCTAATGAGTCTCCCGGACAGCGCCTACGACCTGCAGACAAATCAAGCTCATTAAATAATTTTCAACATTAAATATTTAGTCGCTGTCTTATAGCTAGTAAGTAGTTACTCCGGTAACTTAAACAAGTTGTTCAGACAAAACAAATATTTTTAAATATTATCAACGAAAATACATTATATTTTGATTTGCATTATAGTATTTTTTTTTATTATTATTATGTAAAAGTCGACTAAGGGATTAGTATCCTCTCCAACATGATGAGATAAAATAAGCAAGTATTCCCAAGGAGGGTTGACGTCAGGCAGGCGGCCGGTCATAAAACACCTTAGCCAAAACTCTTACAGCATGATCCAAGGTTCATGCTGTGCCGACCCCACATAGAGTGGGATGAGGGCAGGAAGATAATGATGATGATTATAAAAATAAGATTCGCAACGTTACGCCAGGATCTTTTCTATTGATCTCTTCCAAACTCATACTTACAGTATAAAGAAAATAGGTATACCTTCATTCATTATGATTAAATACTTCAGAAGAAAATGAATTTAAATATTGTGTTTTGGAAGTTGTTTGATTAAGGTCTTATAAAAATACAGCTCGCAATAGTCAAGTGTTTCAATCGCCACTATCTAAGTAGCTACATTATTTAAAAATAGCGTAATCTAAGACTATTTGTAAAAGGAAATTAAATTAACCACGCGCCCTCAAGGCCTTCCTCAGCAAAGACCTTAAATTAACAAGTATTTGTTTAAAATATCAAAAAACCCGACTGCGTAGAATTCAGGTGGCATAGTTAGGTCTGATGTTTTTGATTTTGTGATACAATGATGATGATAGTGATGAATTTTTACCATTTGAGTCTACGTTTTCAGTTATGTACCATCTTAAGTTAATTGGAAAAGGTGTGCTTAAAGCGGCATTATCAGATTTTTTACATTTTAGTGACAAAATAGTGTCATAAGCTGCACCTATGATACCCTCGTCATTTAGCTAGACGAAACCAACAACATCTAATTTGTCAAAATCCATCCAGCCGTTTCGGCTACAGATGCAGCGAAAATAATAAATTGAAAATGACTTATTACAGCCGCCATGTTAGATTTTTGACATTTCATATAGCTTCTAAGACACTCGTCGTCCAAAAGAATCCAACAACACTTTTGTAAAAA
Organism: Scotopteryx bipunctaria; assembly: GCA_949320045.1. NCBI lineage: Eukaryota > Metazoa > Arthropoda > Insecta > Lepidoptera > Geometridae > Scotopteryx > Scotopteryx bipunctaria. The sequence continues at coordinate 11,211,786 of OX439440.1, forward strand.
TCAGTTTAGCCGTTTGGACCATCATACATCATAACCACATCCATACACCCCAAACACATAACCCTCTTTCTTCGTAGTCGGGTAAAAACAAAAAGAAGACAAAAAGCTTGCTAGTGACACGTTTGTAAAATTATTTATTAGTGCACCTTCGAACAATAAGAATATCGCTTCGAAGAATATTGGACAGGTTGAGAAGGAAACACCTCAACAACAAATATTTTCAGCTTAAACCTGCGACTTTTTCTTAATAAAAAATAGCCTATCACATTATTCTAGTACTTACACGTACTATGTATATTCTAAGTTCCATTCAAATCGCTGCCGTCCGGTTTCTAAAATACCGTTAAGTGACAAACCCAAAATTTTGGCTACGAGCAAAAACGTGAGAAATGTTGTTTTCTATAGACTTTTTGAAGACTTAGGTACAGTTTTTATTGAAATACCATTTTTTTTGTATTTTATAAGCTTGAAGTGTATTATATGGCATTAGAATACAAGTTTATCTTGTGATTTTTTATTTAACTTTTTGTGTTTCAGTAATGTAAAATGAGTTAACCGTATTTTAGAATTGAAAAAGTCAAAAACGGATGTAAATAGAGGTGTACGTGCGGCTCCAAATCTCAGTACTTATAAATGATGGAAAAATATGACGCATACGCATGCTCGATAGAGAAAAAAAAGGGCTTTCACCCAGAACATAAAAGTCAAATTTGAACAAATGTCACTTAACGGCATTTTAGTAATAGGACGGCAGATCTGTTCAGCGGTTATGGCTTGGTTGATGCCCAAACATTCTCATGTCGTCACATCATCACATGACTGGCGATGATGACCTGATGTCATTGTCCAGCAATTGGGGACAACGGACTATAAATATTAACAGGCACAGTAGTAAGGTCGCTACTTAGTTGTGCACGAATGGAGCCTTTGAGGCGCACTTTAAATCCTTTCACCACACTGGTTGAAAAGAACTAGTGGCACGACTAGTAAAAGTAAGTATAAGTTCGTTTGAGCTAGTGGCTAACTCTTGTGACGGAGTTTTTAGGACGCCTAAAGGCCTCAGTCATGGCTTAACGCCTTAAAAGCCGGGACTGACAATTTAACGTGCCCTAAGAAGCATGAAAGCGCTCAGCTCGTAATGTCACCTGCGGTCACCCAACCCAATTGTGACCGCGCACAACGTTGCTTAACTTCAACGATAGTCCAAGCAAGCTACACCACGAGCGCTTCACACGACTATAGTAGTACCTAGTTGTATAATAATTTCGCATTGGATTATCTGACATTCGCTAATAAAGAAAAATTAATAAATACATGAGGCACCTCGCTTTGGTAGGTATCCTACTATTATAAATGTGAAAGTTTGTGAGGATGTTTGTATATTTGTGCCTCAATCACGCCTAAACGGCTGAACGGATTTGAATGAAACTTGAAATTTAAATAGTAAATGTGCTGGATTAACATTATAGGCTATTTTTTATCCGGGTACCACGCGGGCGAAGCCGCGGCCGGCAGCTAGTATGCAATAAAGTGAATAGTACCTACCCATTCCAAAAGGGTACATGTGCTCTGCATTTTTTAACATTCCACGTTCGTCTATAAATCTTTCGGGCTTAAGTACATGTGGATCGTTCCAAAACTCCGGGTCGAAGTGGATATCACCTACTGATATGAGCACCGTCGTATCTTTGGGTATTAAAAATCCATCTATAACAGTATCTTCCAAGACGCGCCTTGGGCCAGCCAGTGGCGCTATTGGATGGTACCTTTGCAACTCCAAAAGGAATGCTGAGGTGTAAGTCATTCTGAAACAAAAGGCGATTGATTTAAATAAGTCTTCTGCGACGTGGAATAACTTTCCCTGGAAATATGTGTACACTAGTTTCGCTACTAGTACTACTATACCAGTACTCTCAAACGGTGAAGGAAAACATCGTGAGGAAACCCGCGGCTTAGTCAGCTCCGCACGTATTGACCATGTCTTTCCTGTGGACAAGGCCGACTAAGCTGAGAGGATGGAATAGGTGCTGGGCCTACTCTATCTTAATTCGTCCCGGGCACTACAGCGTCCCGTCTGTGAAGATAAAAGTTGCCTCTTGACGCTGTATAAATCATTTACTATAGATGGTAAAAGGCCTTAGTAGTAGTTTTGCTACGATTGCCCACGAGTTTATCTTATTATAGGTACCTATTGGTGATGATGGTGATGTGATGAGTATGAAATATCATAATTTGCTACATTACGCAAACCATAGTAAGCTGTCTGCTATATCTGTCTGTTTGCAAGATCTTTAGCTGATTGTAGGTACGAGTAGGTACTTAATTTAAGTTACGAGCAATTTGATTAACCGGGCAGTATTAATATATGCCGATCATTATGAATAATTAATGACCAAGAGCATTAGTCAATTTTTTCTACAAGCAACGCAGAGACCAAAAAGGTAGCTTCTTTTTATAGCAAACCACCACCAAGAAGGAATTTTCCAAATTCAACCCCTAAAAGGATGAAAATGGGGGAAAACAATTTTGTATGGAACATTTTAACGATAGTGCGATTTGGTTGTAACTCGGTCTGGATACTAATAATGCAAAATAAATGGGTACGTGTTCCAGGATTTTTCAAAATTGTTGTTTTGATATATCCTAAAACAGGTTCCGCAAAAGTTTGTATGGGAACTTTTTAACGGGTGGTACGATGGTGGCTCGAAACTTAGTCAGGATACTTTAAATACAAAATTAATAGAGACGTGCTTCAGGTTTTCAAAATAAACCTCAAAAAGGGGTGAAATGGGGTGTCGAAATTACACCATACGAGCGAAGCTGCGCGAATGAGCTAGTATGAAAAAAGTATGAAAATCGCAAGCCTTTTCCTGGTTAGGGTCAGTGGAACGTGCTCGCGAATAAATCGCATCGTTTACCGCGGCCTCACGTGGTCTCGCAATTAGTTTTGCTATCCATCGATTCATTAATGGAGCGCACTTAAGTGCAAACAGTAGGTATTCCATTTTGGTGTTTATGCGCACCCATGCTGTCCTACTCATGGATATTCAGATCATGTAGAGCGCCCCATGCTTTCTTTTCACACTTCTCATGCATTTTCAAATTTCAGATCCTGTCTATGAATGAATGCAATAAAATGAATGCTGGTAATATTCATTATAAATAATTTTATCGTGATAAAACGAGAAATTTCATTTTATATATTACCTACTCTTGTATTAATTGAGGGTTTATTTCTGTTTTATCTATCTAGCCGTGTCACTAGTTCTTTCGAACCAGTGTGTTGAAAGGATTTAAAGTGCGTCTTAAAGGATTATTCTATGCATTTGACACCTTGTTAAGATAAAATCTTAAATTTAATGAAAAATGTTTCACTAATCCATATTATAAATGCGAAATAACTCTGTCTGTCTGACTGTTTGTGCGTTTGTTACCTTTTCACGCCTAAACTGCTGAACAGATTCCATAGGCTACTATTTGTCCTGTAAAACGATACCAAAATGGGAAAAGGATGTAAAAGGATAAAAAGGATAACGCATAAATACTTGTTAGACATTAATTTAATTTTATGACAAGATAGTATATATAGTATTGACGACCTCGATGGCGTGGCGGGCAAGTGCTCAGCTGAGACGCAAGAGGCGCGGGTTCGATTCCCGCTACGGGTGAAATGTTTGTATGTTCTGCAAATATTTCTTCCGGGTCTGGGTGTTAGTAATATGTATTGTAAGTATGTATTTACAAAAAAAATGTATATAAGTATTATATCAGCCATCTAGTTCCCATAGTACAAGCTTTGCTTAGTTTGGGGCTCGATGGCGCTGTGTGAAATGTCCACAAATATTTATTTTATTTATTTATTTATAGTTAATTTGACATTTATATTTTTTTTATAATTTCGACAATGTCATTCATATCAATCGGGTCGTCAGTAGTTCTCTTTTTCTTGCAGGGCTGTGATTTGTCTCCGCCCTGAATAGCAGAATAACCGCCTAAAAAAACATTTGAAAATTTGCATTATTAATTCTAAGGCGGCACGAAGTTCGTGGGGTCAGCTAGTAAAATAGATAATGTAACTAAAAGTGTCTTGTATTTGATGATACTACAAATAAATAAGCGCACAAAGAATCTTTTTCTTCAGTTTTTGCATTTGTTGCAAAATTATTGTATTTTACATGAATACCTAAATATTTTGCATATAATGCATAATTTTATAATGGTTAGGATAATTACCTAAGCCGTGGGAATAAACTTATTTATTGTTTAATTTGGTACCTACCACGTAGCTTTGTGCCGATTTATTACGATGATAGTTATTTCCCTTATATGAAGAGGAAGTCTGAGAAAGAATGAGTATGCAAGAGGAAGTCTGAAAGTAACGCCAGTGACGGATAAGTTGAGGAGCAAAAGGTTAGCGTAGTATGGACAATTAAACATGTCATGAGAAGGGAAGAATATCATGTGGGAAGAGGTAGGCCAAAGAATTATTGATATGATAAAAGTATAATAATATGATTTAGGCATTGTATATTATTTATCTAAAAATATTCTCGAAAATGTATGTGTATATATAAATAAAGTAGGATAAGTCTTTTCTACTTGTATTTGTTTCAAACTTAAAACAAATGTAATAAAAGTGAATGCAGCTATATATTGTAAATCTGTGGTCATTTTATACGCAAAATATGAACAAAAAATCCTACTATTATTACAGATACGAAAGTTAGTGAGGATGTGTGGATGCGACGATGTATGTTTGTGCCTCAATCACGCCGTAACGACTGAACGGATTTGGACCGAACGGAATGAAATTTGGAATACACATAGCATTTGTGTGCTGGAATAACATATAGGCTACTTTTTGTTAAAATACCACACGAGCGAAGCCGCGGGCGAAAGCTAGTGTACTATAAAGACTTACTTAGATAAATCCGTCCAAGATGGTATATTGTCGCCCAGGACATGTTCAATTTCGTTGTAAATCTTTTCCTGGATGTCCTTGTTCCGCTGTACCTCTATAAAGGCGAACTCGAGCAGGTTGCTGGTGGTTTGGGCTCCGGCTATCAGCATATCAAGGCACACCATTTTGAGTTGCTCTTCTGTAATATGGTATTAGCCTTAGATGCGACGCCGTTCAACCCCCATGAAATACCCAGCCCATACTAGGTCGTGATAGAGGAGTAAAAGTTAGATAATCTTTTAAAAACATTTCCTTCGTTCGTAGTCGAGTAGATGCTAAATGGCATGCTAAAAATGCAAAAAGGTGCTAAATGGCAGGCTCGACGTGACCGAGGAAAATTTTTTCTTTAATATTGAAGATAAATTTTCCATCGAGTACCAGCTACGAGACCACCACAGAATGTTAGGCAACCTCAGTTTTTTATCGTAGCTTTTACTACTCTTTCATCGTGAATTTAATTTTCAAACAATTTTTCTTGAAAGTCACTTGACAAAGCTGCATAATATGCCTAATTATAAACATAACTCATTATTATCTGCTGATCAATAAAGATTTTAGAAAGGTACTCAGGTCTCAAAATTTGAAGTTAAATGATTAATAGAGTTACTCAGAAGCGTCTTTACTTCTTGCGTCGCTAAAATTTTATAGAAATATTAAAGTATTTTAAGTCAAGCTTTAAAACTTAACGATTTACTCAGTTATAGCACGAAAATTGTAAAAATGTTTGTTTACAGCTGGGTACAGATGAAGCGAACAAATTAAAAATTAAGTTTTCGTTCGCTCGGAGCAAAAGTTGACAAAAATAATTGAAAAAGTTTATCGAATGACAGTCACTTGTTTATCGATATTTATTTCTGTTGAAGATAACGTTTGTTTCTGTAACCAAGTACGAATTTGATTTACATTAACCAATTAAAATATTACCCTGTTGCGAAAATTGACGTTATTTTCAAACAAATTTAGTTCCTTTTTACAAACGCATAGTTAGTTTATTTTTATTTTTTTAGTGATATATACATAACGGTTGTTAGTTAGGTATAAGTACACGCACTTCTACTTGGTTATAGCGTACCCAGCTTTAGTAGTCAGCTTCAGTAGCGATCTGTATAATTAACTAGCCTTTGCCTATTTCTTAGGTTATACCTATGTAATTATGTATTTTCTGTGGACAAGGCCGACTAAGCTGAGAGGACGAAATAGGTGCTGGGCAAGCCTTCTCCATCTTAATTCGTCCCGGGCGCTACAGCGTCCCGTTTGTAAAGGTAAAAGTTGCCTCCTGACGCTGTATAAATCATCTACTAAAGATGGTATAAGGCCTTAGTGAATAATTGGCTCAACTTGAGCTCCTAAAACGTAATCTACCTTCTTGTAATTTAGTATTTTGTTGCTATCGTAATTTAGTATCAGTTAGTTGATTATAAGAACACGGCATCAGTACTACAGTGCTATACCAAAGGCTTTTATGTATCTACCTTAGTAATTAACATGAATCTGAAACCAAACCAATACACAATACCTATGGTTGTGTTCAATACAGCCACGACAAAGCATTCAAAGCAGAAGGCCTAATGACCACATTGTTCCCATTAGTACCAAACTCTGATTTCAAAGCCTTTGACAGAATGTGCTTGGCGTGGACAGCTACATTGGCTACGTCCAATTAAGAGTACATCAATGACCAGTACCTACACGGAAACTAACAGTCAAACACCCTAATACTCAAACGCATCTCAAAGTTGAGCACTCTCTCAAATGACGATATTTTGACAGATTTTCATCAGAAACTGTCAAACCGTGAGTTGAAACGTGCTCAACTCTGAGTCGCGTTTGAGTATTCGGGGATTAGACACAAAGAGCTCAGTGCTGTACCTTAGGGCTTAAAGTGGACCTCTAAAGTTCATATCAATAATACTATAGGAAGATTATGTCTCTACCTGACTTTACCTGAGTATACAAAAAAATGCAAAAAACACTTTAAAAAAGTGAGTTATTCTTAGTGAAAATAAAGAGAGATCAGACCGTAGATATAAATCAATGCCAAATAAACCATCTGCAACAGATATAAAGGCCAATGATGATGATGTACAGATTATATCAATGCCAAATAAAACATCTGCAACAGATAAGGCCAATGATGATGATGTAAAGATATCAATATATTATGCGGTTAGGTAAATATTTGGTTTTTAACCATGCCTGGGGTAAAATGTAACCATACCTGGCCTAAAATGCCTTTCCCATTATAGTAAACTACCCGACTAATATTACAAATTATCTACCTACATTATAGATACGGTAGTTAAGGTAGCCGTCATCCGATAGGCAGGCCTAGGGCGATTGTACTCGTATTCTCGGTTTGCAATCAATATCATAATAATTAAGAGCATGAGTGCCCTAAGGCATTAATTATCGTGTCAAATTTCCTTTTAATAGGTGGCGATCATGTTGACGTCCGGCATAACTATCATCATCATCGACAGCCTACCTTATCAATACATATTCTATTCTTTGCCCACTGCTGAGCGTAGGCATAAAATGTATGTTCGTATGAGCTAGTGGCCAACTCTAGTGACGGAGTTTTAGGCCGCCTAAAGGCCTCCATCTGGTCTTAACGACTTAAAAGCCGGGACCGACTGTTTAAAGTGCCCTCCAAAGCACGGAAGCGCTCAGCTCGTAATGCCATTTGCGGTCACCCATCCCAATTTGTGACCGCGCATATCGTTGCTTAACTTTAACGATCAATCAAGAACGCCTAAGCAAGCTACGCCACGAGCACTACAGGCCTATAATAATAACCACCACCTATTAAGTTATGGACTTGGACGAATTATAATAAAATTATGGCAGAGAACTCAGCTTCAACATTATCTTCAACATTATCTAGTCATGAATCATTTACTGTCTTGCTGCTCTGATTCCAGTTGTATCTGAGTTTTATCCTATAGTATATTCATTTAAATATTATATAAACATATTTATATATATTCTATATAATGTATGTATTCTGTATTTATTGATTTTTTTCATTCTTATTTTATTTTTATATAAGTAATAAATGTAACCACACTGGTATGCCCCTTCTTTGTTTTTGTTCCATTCAATCCATCCTTGGTTGCCTGGAAGAGATCGCTTTTAGCGATAAGGCCGCCCTTTGTTATTACCATAATTATTATTTTTTTGTCTATTTTGTAAGTTCAATGTGTGGTAAGCAATAAAGTGTTATCTATCTATCTATCTATCTACTCCATCCTAAACTCATTGATAAGATAGAGAGATGTTTTTCTTCTTGCTCTCCTATGTTCAAATTTTTCATCATTCCCTTGCCCTTATCCCACTAGATGCGTTACAAAGGGATATTATTCAGTTACGATTTTATATTTGATTTTGCTATGCTTATTGCGTTTGATTTGTTTTCACAAAAACTGATCTCTGAAATGGTAGAGCTGGCTTGTCTTTTAAGTTGGCCTTCCTCGTAATAAATACAGTTTACCGCAGAAAAAGGTATAGTTATGGGTATAATATCATTTGGTACCCAATATATAATTAAAGTTGATACCTCACCTGTAAAACTTTCTTTATTATCAGCCATTTCATGCAGAAACGAATAAATAAAATCTTCGCCATCTATTTCATTTTTCTTATGTTTGTTTATTGTTTCCTGAAAATGATAAGTTACTTTTAACAGTTTACAATTGAATACTTACGTAATAACGCTAGTCACGCACATTTACAATGGTGTTATACTTTTCCGATGAAAAACCCAACTAAATATTAACTACTAGCTGCTTTCCGCAGTTTCGTTCGCAAGGAAGAAAAATAGCCAAACCCCCGAATACTCAAACGCAACTCAGAGTTGAGCACGTCTCAAATCACGGTTTTTTGACAGTTTTTGACGAAAATCTGTCAAAAACTCGTCACTTGAGACGTGCTCAACTCTGAGACGCGTTTGAGTATTCGGGGGTAAGTATATTATGTTATCCAGCACGTGTATAACTATGTACCTATATTCCAAGTTTCATTCAAATCCGTTCAGTCGTTTAGGCGTGATTGAGGCACAAATATACAAACATCCTCACAAACTTTCACATTTATAATATAGTAGGATGTATAACACAAATAACGACCGATTGGTGTAATGGCGGGCAAGTAAAAAATAAAGCTGAAATGTAAGATACGCGGATTTGATTCCCGAGACGGGAGAAATGTTTACATGTATGTTTTGTAGCTAAATACATACATAGGTACATATTATACACCCGTATCCCTAACAGGGTGGGCAGAGCCACAAGTAATCAAAAGAAAACTTGCAGCCATTCCTGATCCAAGAGTCCCAAGATGGATATGGTGAACCGTACGGTGACAGGTGATCAGCCCATAGCCCACCATGTTGGAAAGGATACTATCCCATAATCGACTTTTACGACATGCTCGGGAGGATAAACAGCTCTATGATTTTTCATTACTCCCAGTCCAACAGAGAAGCTAAATATTTCTTCCGAAACTGGATGTTCTGGTACCACTGTACCCGTAGTTTCTGACACCCACGTTTTAGATCCTTCCTGGTGTGGGATAACGACTTTGGTTGGTCGTATTGAAAATAAAAAGATATTGGTGTTTGAAACCTTGTCTATATTATCTAGGACAGCATACAACCTTGTATCTGGGACAGCACCAGCTTGCAAGTAATTTTTTTTGTCCTCACCTCAATTATATCCGAGATTTGTCTGTTCAGCTTCTTTATGAGAGTGTAGCCACTTAGATTAGGAATGAAGAATCTGCACCATGGAATTTGGTTAAGCAACCCACCAGCCATGGAGAAAGCCTTCGAACGCAATTTGAATAGTTCCTGCATGTGTTTCCATCTTTCTTCTTTGATCTTTTCACCTGAAATAGTAACAGTACTACCTAGAGTTATTAGAAACTACCTATCACAAATACATTGAGGCATATCTGTCGAAAAGCGCTCTACATTTTTTGACAAAAATAAAAAGCTGCTAAGCTAAAGCACGAAACATCGTCCTTTAGTGGAATATTAGAACTGGGCATAAAAGAGAAAGAAAGAACGTAAAAATAATAATTATTGATTTGTTTGCGCAAATAGCCATAGTCATCATCTCTGACGTTGTGTTAGGAAATTATTTAGTTATTTTTACACTTTTCTCACCAGCAACGAATTTCCACAGTACATTCATGACCGCTTGTGACACAAAGTTGTTTGGAATTATCGGCTTATGACAATTTTTTTTTAAAAACTGCACGATCCCCTGCAATTCGTTTTGAATTTCCTTTTCCATCGGTGTTTTTCCAAAACCGACATTTCTCAACTGGGTCAGTGTAAATTGTCTGTGTATCTTCCACAGAGGGCCATCGGTAAATGTGATGCCTGAAAATTGGTCGTGACCACTAAAATCTTATAAAGTGATTATGCATGAATGCTATTTGTGTACAAAGCTCAAAGCTCACCATTTTTCTTGCCGAGACATCTCAACTTTAGGAAAAAGTTGTTTGGTCGGCCTTCAAAAGTTTTCTCTGTGAAAATTTGCCGAACATTTTTTTCTCCATAAACCACCACGACTAGTTCACGCCCTAACTTGAGGCCTAGCACTTCTGTAGAGTATTCCTTTGATAACTCAACGAAGCCGTTGAACTGGGAACCATATTTTATGGTAGCATTATGTACTGCGTTACTGCTACCAACAAATGGATACCATTTCGGTCCTGCGAATAAAGCTTTTATTAGATTACCTAGTTTGGTAATATATTGATAATGTTATAGGTAAGCAAGTAGAGTAACGTAGTAGGTATCGTAGAAATCTACGGTCAAAGATTGGATTGATACAAAGAGAGTAGTAGGTGCCTGTTTGTTAATTTTATTATGAATTTAGACTAGAGCAAGAATAGGCCAAGAAAACTTTGAAGAAGTCTGTAAGTGTCGATGTTGGGCTGACTGTTGAAAAATGTTTCTTCAGTCTTTTTTGTGACGAAAATAGCGGTCGCACATCAGCTGTTAGGTGCCCGGAACGGAATGATTTGACGGCTGATTTTCGTAAGTAGGTATTGTAGTTTGGTAACTATATCAATATTTTTTAGAGTAGAAACAAAACAAGACAATCTTATTGATTTAGTAGCTTAACAATCCTCCCAACTCTCTTTAGTGCTTTTAACTTTATTCTAGAGACAGTTTCAGTTTCAAAGTTAGCTTGTAGATTTTAAGTACAACTTGTGCATCTCTGAACAACTTGGTTTTATACTGCTCTTTTTGTATTAAAAGATTCATTTTACAAAAAACAGGTGAACTTACCGGGTGGATATTTCCTTGGCTTGATAATAGTGTTAATAACATAACCGATTGCAATGAGGGTTAAAAAGGATATAAGAAATGCCAGCATGTTATCAATGAACCACTTAAGACTTTTTCCCTGACCGACCAGTTTAATCGGCTATATCCAAATGCACAGGAATTATTATTTGATACTTATATAAAAACTAATATACCGTTTGCAAGTACCTGAATATAAATAAATTTAAAATGTCTATATGACGTAAGTAGGTAGGTACTTAACTTTATCTCAAATCTAATTCCATTCCAACTTTATGAGGTATGTTAATTTAATTTTTACCATCACATAAGTAGGTACCTAAGTAATAAAATAATTAACATTTAACATGATTCGTTGCGTCACTATTACGCGAAATTTCGAAGAGGTTTGATCAGTAAATTGTGTAACTTGTACCGTTTTATCACTGTTGCTATAACCACAGAGTGCTTTGTATGTTAGAACCACGTGGTAATAGGAATCTTCGAATGTATAGTTTTGTAGCGCGTTCAGTATGACTCGACGCGAACAGCCCAACTGACTAGTAAGTATAAATGAATCTAACATGCAATGACCAACGATCATTAGTCGACGATTCTCAACTCTATGACTTATGACATACATCTTTCGGTCTATTTTGGGACAGCAAAAAACCTTGGCATCCTATTGTTGTTAATGAAGAGTCAATATGACATAACAACGTAGGTAGGTATAGGTATCTTCCTACCTACTCAAATACCTAGCTCATGTAAGCTGCTTACTGCATTATAATCTTTCATCGTCATTTATGTTTCTTTCCGTTGTAATAATCTAGGTGCAGTACCTACCTACAGCCAACTTTAAGAATATCTAGTTAAGTAAGTAGGTAAGTACCTACCTACCCTACATTTTCTTCTACTTATCCAATTTGGTAGGCACCTATGCACCTACATACCTACATTATGAGTTTTATACTTATGCAATGCATAATAATTTATAGGTAATTATGCATTGCATAAGTAGGTACCTACCTACCTACCTAGGTGCCTGATTTTAATAATTAACTATTAATTATTAAAACTCTTAGGTACCTACCTAGGTATATTTATAGTTACTATCTTACCTATGTAGGTATACCTAGGTACGTAGGTAAGTTATTTACTGCCTGACACAATTAAACTACTTACTACCTACCTCCTGATTACTAAAAAATTAAATGGTTAAACTTTTATAACTATTTGATTAGGTTTATACATATAATGTTCATTTTTGCTATCTGAGTTAGTAATTTCTCTAAAGAGTTTAAATGTCCTAAATGATTAATATGTTCATAAATTTTGCTATCTGAGTTAATAATTTCTCTAAAAAGTTGAAATTTCCTAAATGTTTTTTTTTTTCTCTTAACTAGGTATTACCTACCTACCTACGGTGGGCCAAAAAAGTGGTCTACCCATGTTTACCTACCAGTTTTGTCTTTACTGTGTGACGATAGCGCAAAAGATGAACTTTCGGTTGAAGTTAGTGAAAGAGATTCACAATTATTATGACGTGGGTACTAGCTGACCCCGGGAACTTCGTACCGCCTTAGAATTATTAATGCAAATTTTCAAATGTTTTACTAAGTAAGTACCTAGTTATTCTGCTATTCGGATATTCAAATCCAACAAATCAAAAATAATGAAATCGGTCCTGCTAGAGACCTTTACCCACAGTCCTGCAAGAAAACGAGAGCTGCTGAAGACCCCATTGTCAATTATCAAAAAGAATAATGTCAAATTAACTGACTTGTCAAAATTAATGTTTAAGAAGTATTACAGGATGTTACAAAACTACCCGCAAAGCTGAAAGGCGGTTAAATGGGCCCTTATAACGAGTCCATTCACACTACTTAAGAACCTTAGTAACGCTGTTTATCATAAGGTACCTACCCCATAAAAATAAAAAAATAATTATTATTTTCACTGATGTGCAAACCCTATTTCAGTAAAATTAAAGAGTAAACTACGCAGAAAGTACGAAGGCAGCCGTCGCTGTTCAGTGGGGGTCTACCATCGATAAATCGTTGCCGATACAGTTCGCGAGCACGATTTAAATTGCTATCTTCATGGCCTACCTACACATAACATCATATCGTAATGTTCCGAGTTAGAAAGCATCGTTATTTATCAAAAATTTTTGGAAAAAAGACTCGAAACAGTTGTAGGTAGGATATCGTTTAAAATATTTGAAATTGACAACATTTTTTTTTAACTTTACATTTTTTGAAGCCAGTACTTGAGTATAATGACGTCCGGTAGCAAACATTTATGAATGAAAAATAAAAACTATTAAAGTAAACAAATAATAGGTAAAATAGGTACCGTACGTAGGCCTTTCTGTTTAATAATCTGGTTCCCTGACATGACAGCTTACTAGGGTTGACAAAATTTTTGGCTTTGATAATTAATTATATTTTTTACGGGGTATTTTGTAACACGTTGTATAAGTAGATACCTACCTAAGTGTAGGTAAGTACTTCTTATGCCTTATCCTTGTTATCCTTTTACATCCTTTTTTCCATTTTATGATCGTTCTCTAAGATACTTAGTCGTTATATCGTTTTGTTTATTTATAACCTATGGTTTGTTTGTTATCATCTGGTAGGCCTGACATCTGAAGTCACAGGGTTAAAAATATTATTTTGATTTTGACCTTTAGTTCCATTGTCATAATGCTATAAAACATTATAATCTTTCGTTCAAGTTCAATGTAAATAATTTTCAATATTTTACGAGCAAATCTCTTTTTCACTGAAAAACGAACACTGATACATTTTTCGAGCTTTACCTAATGTCAAGGTATTTTCTGTCACCTTTATTTTGAGTGGAATTATGATTATTTTCTTTATTATACTGTTAGAATTTTGATATTCCTACAATGCCTCACTATTTATCAATAAAGACTCTTAGTACCTGCCTTCAACATGCATCAACATCTGCCTGCATTTTTCAGTAAAATAAAATTATATTACCTATGTACTCGCCTTTCAAAACAAAATTGTAAGTACAAACTCAATCATGTCCAGGGGGGTGAAACTTCCATACATTGGCATAAAAACAAAATTTTCACAGATAGTGCTGCTATCTATGAGTTTGGGTACACTAAGTTTGGCCATAGTTTTACATTTTTGCTGATAGACAGAGCTAGTTGATAACGGTATATAAATCACAATACAAACTAAATACTTCATTTTCTATTTTTCTTCTATTTTTACAAAATAAATAACAATCATTCTTCACTAAAAGGAAAATAATTCTTCAAAATCTTAGGCTAGAAAATATGACATCATCAATATTAATACCAGCTAGAAACAAAACCTAACAGCGCCATCTAGTGAGTGTAAGCGTAAGCGGAATTGAGACATACAGCGCCATCTAATAGTTTGGGTACACCGTGTTTTCAAAACTGAAACGTCAGTGCCCACCTATAAGTGTACAATTGTACATTAAAGTGTATAGCAGCCCGCCACGGCTTCGCACGGGTATAACAAATTAGGATTTTTTTAGATCATTTTTTTACACCTCGGGTTACACCTCGTGGAGTTTTACTAAGGATGTCGAATTTTTTGAAAATAAATTATAACAAGATAATCCATAAAAACGTAGCTATATACTGGTGAAAGGATTTTTTAAATTAATTCAGTACATAGTTTCGGAGCTCATTCGTTACGAAAAAAATCTTTCCTCTATAATTATAATAATGTAGATTATTTACGCTTCAACTACCTACCTTGTCTGATCACCAAACTTAAGAGTACAGACCTGTCAGACAGACTTGGTGAAAGCGCCATCTATATTTTGTAACCGTAACTAAATTGAAGCATAGTAGGTACGTAGTGACAGCAATTTCTGGTGCCACTGGCTGCCACTAAAACTAGAACTTTTAAAACCAAAACTTACACCTTACTATAAAATGACCTAGATAATATTTATTATATGAAATTGACATAATTGTGTCCATAATTTTGTGTTTCAGATTTCTATTTAGTTTTTTAGGTAGGTATTTAGGATTTATCTAAATATTTGTTAAAATAATTATGTAGGTATTTTAAGTTTCAACTGTGCCATAGTCATAATAACTATGGTAAGGTAAATAGTACTAAAATCGTTCTAATTTTTGTTTTTGTAATTTATTTCCTTTATTGTTATTATGAATAAAGCATTGGAATTTTATTTACTTCTGTAATTGTATTTTGAATTTTAATTATTCCAAGTATGATTATATTTTAAAATTGTAGTAGGTAATAACAGCGATTATAGTAAAATTCAGCGAATTATGCTTGTAAACGTTTATGTAGGTACGTCAACTTCAACAGATCTCAACGTCAAACGTCAAACAATTAAAAAAAAAAACAAAATTACCTGACCTAGAATCAAAGTCAATGTCACACATACCAAATGTAAAAAAAAACAATTTCATTTCAAAGTTAAAAACAACTTCTTCGAATTTTATTTATTTCCTTCCTTCCTTCCTTGGTTTTTATTTAGAATAATTTCGAATCTATGTAATTAAAATACAGACAGTGCAGTTAGCTTGTTGAAGTAATAAGTTTTACCACAAGAGATGTCTGAATCCGGTAAATTTGGTCCTCTTGTCGGGGCTATCGACGAGGGCACTTCAAGTGCAAGGTTCATTATTTTCAAAGCCAACTCTTCTGAAGTAGTAGCTGTTCACCAAAAGGAGTTGGAACAACAGTTTCCTCAAGAGGGATGGGTGGAGCAAGATCCTTACGCTATATTAGAGGTGGTTACAACATGCATTGAGAAGGCTGTTGAAAAATTGGTGGAAAAAGGCGGATCGCCCAAGGTATCTATTTTTTATTTATGCATGTTAAGTTGCCATACTGATTCTATTGCTTAAAATGTTGGTTAAACTACCTAATTTGACCATATAAAACATTTTCTATACTTACCTATTTGTAGTTTGAGATAGCAAGAATGGCTATATTTACTTAGAGTGGTTATAGTAACTTTAGTTTAGAAAAATGCACAACAGAGTCGATTGAAGTAATTGTATGTGTTTTTTCTAGGATATCATAGCTGTAGGTGTTACAAACCAAAGAGAAACAACAATAGTATGGGACCATAGCACAGGGAAGCCGTTGCATAATGCTATAGTTTGGTTGGATATGAGAACCTCTTCTACCATAGATAAACTGTTGGATACAGTGCCCAACAAGACTAAAAATATGAATTATTTGAAGGTATGTACAGTATAAGAACAGAATAAATTAGTAATAGTACTAGCGGATAGAAGATTCACTTTCAAACAAATTCATAATAAGTAAGATCTTATGAGCTAGTGGCCAAGTCTTGTGATGGAGTTTAAATTCATAATAAATTCTAATTAATGGTAGGGGAACAAAGATTTACACAAGTGTTCCGCTGTGGGGTGTATTGTGCATTATCTCCCTGCTAACCTTCCCCTAGCCAGCCCAACTGCTTGAAGCATTGGAGAAGGTCTTTGGGATGTTTGCAGCAGTGTTCCAGTATCTTCAATGTTGTTGAGGCTGTTGCCAGGCGGTGTAGATGAGGTTGATGATGATGTCAGGTAATTTTCATTGATTGTGGTTCCGAGTTGTGTCTTATTTGGTTTGTTGTGGACCTGTAAAATGTCACATGATCCACATCAGTCTCTTGCTCTTAAAAGGATTCGCCTGCAGAGGCTTCTGTCCATTACTCCTATTTAGCTCACATTGCTCTATGATGGTGCTAACCATTGTCCGAAGATCTTCACATCTCATTTTCAATATGATATTGATATCCTTTGCTGTTGGTAGTTTATTTGACTGCGGATTGAAACCCCCCTGGTTTTAGGTGCTGGTCGGGTAAAGCACTGGTGCTGGTTCAATCCTAAGATCATGGGTTATTTGGTGATACTTACATCAATGGATTTTTTGTGCTGAAAATTTATGTGTCAGTACAGTATCAGTACTCTCAAACGGGATCATTGTAAGGAAACCAGCATGTCGTAGAACATGTGTCAATTGCGGTACACTTATAATCCTTTTACCACAATGGTTTAACAGAATTACTAACAAAAGTAGTGGTAGTAAGGTATGTCCAAATGCAACAACACTAATCTGATTATAGACCCATTTTGTAATTGATAAGGATATAAATTATCTATTCTGCCGAAGCAAATTATCTACCAAATAAGGTAGCCAATCTGTCAAAGGGGTTTTATATAAAATACTTAACAATTACAGGTGTAGCGCTTAACTGAGGAGATTCCTTAGTTAAAAGGGTAGTGCGGGGAGATACGTCTTGTCATGTGATGTAATAGAATTTTTGTGAGGAATGCCGGCATGTTGTAGAATCGGATATCAGACGAGCGAAGCCTCGGGCGAAAGCTAGTAGAAAATAGATGGAACAGACTTCATTGGCAATAGACGCAAAGTTCCTTAAAAAATATAATAAATAATCATTTTATAATTTTTACAGCCGCTCTGTGGTCTTCCCCTCTCTCCATACTTCAGTGCTGTGAAGCTGAGATGGCTTTGTGACAATGTTGACTCTGTCAAAAATGCTATGAAAGAAAACAGTTGTTATTTTGGCACTGTTGACACATGGATCATCTGGAACCTAACAGGTAACTTACAAAGCCTATAAAGACCGGTTAAGTGCGAGTCGAATTAGCACACGACGGGTTCCGTTTCCGTACCATCGTACATGTCTTTTGTATGGGAATCTCCCTTTTATTTTATGTTATTTTATTATTTGTTGTTATAGTGACAACTCTGTGAAAATGTAAACTCAGCTATTGCGGTTCATTAGATATGTCCGCTGACAGACAGACGGACATCAAAAGTTTAGTAATAGGGTCTCGTTGGCACCCTTTGTGAACAGAACCCATGGTAGTGTTATATTTATCCAGTTCATAATGCCCCAGCTCGTTTCATATTTTTTTTAACATAATAAACTTTTAAAATCATCCATTAAATTTTTTTTCTATCCTTAAACCTTCCACGCTTGGTTGCGTTACGGACAGGCGTGATTTAAAATCCAGTGTAAGATCCCAAACAATCCAAAATAAACTATTATTTACTTTGAGTTCCTGAATATAAATTTTGTATTCAGAGTATTGTTCATTTATCCAGTAGAAATAGATTTGTTTATTTGCTAAAGGAATGCTGTGACGAAAAGGTTTAAGAGCTCCTAACTGAAACCCTACTAATTAAAACTATAATTATTTACATAGTGTCATATCGCTGCTCATTAAAGTCTGGCCACAAACATTTAAACACTTTTACATTACATTCAAAGATATAAGAAGAGTTTGATGTCACATACCTTCAGTATCATATCAGTAGTAATAGACGCAATTTCGTAAGGTATCTACTTTACAAGTAGGTGTCATATCTCTACAGTCTTAGCTAATCCTAGCAAATATCATAATCTACCGACAATTCTAGATAACCTATTAAAATATTAAACATTGTTTTGTCTTAAATGAGGGCTTGTCTTATTTACTATGATCCAATAACATTCCGAAGAGATTAAGTCCTCCAAGTAAAGTTCTAGTCTGCGAGTAAAGTAACCTTGTGTTACTTATAAGATGAATTTACTCCAATTTACTGAGCCTTAGCACTTGAAATATCCCGTGTTCATAATTATGTTCAATATTTTAATGTAATTATATAGAGATTTTTAAAATTATAGGTGGTGCAAATGGAGGACAGCATGTAACAGATGTTACTAACGCGTCGAGGACAATGCTTATGAATATTGAAACACTAAGATGGGATCCTGTTTTGCTAAAATTCTTCGAGGTACAGAAGTCCATCTTGCCAGAAATAAAGTCCAGCTCTGAGGTACTTATATAAATAATATAAATAAATAATAAATACAAATTAATTTCGTAAATGGATATACAACTACAGTTGTATATAACAATATACAAATTTCACTAACATGGGAAGTGCAGAGGTATACACAAAACAACACTGAAAACCAAACTAAGCGAGGAGCTTGTGCCTTCTAGAGTGCTTACAAGAGTGAATACCTGTTGACCAATCAACTAACACATAAATGATTTCATAGTATTACTTGGACTAGACTAACTTAAAATCGTGATGTATGACTAAACATAGATCTATGCCCAACCATTCTACTAAAGTGTAAAGGGCTGTGAAGATGATGACCCTAGTGATTTCAATGATTGAAAATTTATTTGCAGGTGTATGGCGAAATAGCAGATGGTCCACTAAAAGGCGTTCCTTTGTCGGGCTGCCTTGGAGACCAGCAAGCTGCGTTGGTGGGACATATGTGTTTACAAAAGGGACAGGCTAAAGCCACGTACGGCACTGGTTGCTTCGTGCTTTACAATACAGGGGATGTCCGGGTCAACTCCACTCGTGGACTGCTGACAACTGTGGCCTATCAGCTGGGAAGCGAGGCAGCGCCTGTTTATGCACTGGAAGGCTCAGTAAGTAGCAAGATTATGTGTTGTCATTAGATTATATTAGATAATAGATTTTACAAAGCGCTCGTGGCGTAGCTTGCTCAGGCGTTCTTGATTGATCGTTAAAGTTAAGCAACGATATGCGCGGTCACAAATTGGGATGGGTGACCGCAAGTGGCATTACGATCTGAGCGCTTCCGTGCTTCGGAGGGCACGTTAAACAGTCGGTCCCGGCTTTTAAGTCGTTAAGCCATGGTGGAGGCCTATAGGCGGCGGCCTAAAAACTCCGTCACTAGAGTTGGCCACTACCTCATACAAACATACATACAATACATAGATAGACGGCCTCGATGGCACGGTAGGCGAGTGGCTGAGGCACGAGAGCAGCGAGAGCTGGTTCGATTAATTCGAGAAATGGTTTCATGTTCTACAAATATTTCTTCTGAGTCTGGGGTCAGTTTCTGATACTGACGAAACAAGTTATTCTAGTGTATGCTACTGAACTGTGTATGTACCTGTTGGGTGTTATTTATTATTGAGAAGGAGCGAATTTCGCTA
The DNA here is from genome assembly GCA_949320045.1 of Scotopteryx bipunctaria. Lineage (NCBI taxonomy): Eukaryota > Metazoa > Arthropoda > Insecta > Lepidoptera > Geometridae > Scotopteryx > Scotopteryx bipunctaria. The sequence continues at coordinate 11,232,042 of OX439440.1, forward strand.
GCGGGTTATTGATGAAAAAGAAAAATGCCGAATTAATAGTTTGTTTTTCACGAACCAAAAATGTATTTTTTTATATTTTGGTATAGTAGATTTACTTCTTATAAACTTCCTCATTTTGTTTGTTTTTCGAGGCCTTAAAATTAGCTTTCTTTTTCAAATGAATACATAAGATTTAATGCTGCAAGTAAGTAAAAGAAAAATTAAATTGTTGATCAAGTTGCATAATTAGTGGAGGTACGGTACCGTACGGTTTTAACCTCGGATCCACTGAACGGATTTTTAAAAAACCTTATGGAATGTGTTTTCAACACTAAATACTAAAATAATTACCCATTATCTTTCCCCTCTTATTTTTCTAATAATAAAATTATAAAAAATTTAAACAATTTTACCCCTTATTGAAAGTTATTTTGAAAAACTCTGAAACACGTGTCCATTTATTTTTTATTTCCAGTATCAAAACCGAGTTCAAGCCAAAAAATATATTGTGTCAAAAATTTACATTACTTTAGCGAAGCCGCGCTTGATGTTGTTATAAAATTTTGTTGTAATCGTGATCGGAAAATTTTCATGGGTAAACATCTTATTTCAACGAAAAAAAAAAAATTAATTCAGAAGAACCGGGTTAAGAGGTTTTTAATTTTTTATTTCTGACTACTAAATATTTTATTTATTTTGTCTAGGTGGCAGTAGCAGGAGCAGCGTTGGGCTGGCTAAGGGATAACATTGGGCTGTTGGATAGTGCTAAGGATTCTCAGGCGCTGGCAGAAAAAGCGACTGAAAATGGGAGTGTGGTATTCGTGCCAGCTTTCAGTGGATTGTACGCGCCATACTGGCGGCAGGACGCAAGGGGGTAAGCCATCATACTCGCACATTTAAAAACGAAAATACATTTTAAAATGAAAAAAAAAGATGCATTTACAGCCTTAGTTTCAATTGTCTAGGCTTTGAGGTAGACATTCAATTCACAATACAGGACTATTAGGTTTCCTTTGGTTATGTTGTATACAACTTCTCTGCTGGACTGGGAGTAAAGAAAAAACATAGAATGCGTCCAGCTGCTTTTCTCCCCGAGCATATCATAAAAGTCGACTAAGGGATACACTGTATCCTCCAACATGATGAGATACAATAAGCAAGTATTCCCAAGGAGAGTTGACATCAGGCAGGCGGCCGGTCATAAAACACCTTAGCCAAAACTCTTACAGCTTGATCTAAGGGTCATGCTGTGCCAACTCCACATAGAGTGGGATAAGGGCAGGAAGATGATGATGTTGTATTGTTCAAAGACCTAGAAGCTATTTAATTGTACGGCGCCTTCTATCGTTTGCGCGACGAGTTGAAGACTATGGTTTCAAGGTTCTCCGAAATACATTCTTTACCGAATTGCACAAATTTGCTTTACGATTTATTTCTCACCACATACAATAGATGTCGCTGTATTAATTTATAATTTTTGATATTAGAAGCCATTTATTGGTACAACGCCATCTATCGCTTACTCGACAAATGAACACGCATGAAGACTGGTTTCAAGGTTCTCCGAAATACATTCTTTACCGAATTGCACAAATTTGGCTTTACGATTTATTTCTCACTGCACACAATAGATGTCGCTGTATTATGTTACATCAGCTTCCTATCGTTAAACAGATGGCGTAAAAGACACTTAAGGTTCAACAAGCTTCTCTTCGCTTCGTTTAACCAACGCAGCAAATTCAACGAATATATTTTTCATTAAATTGTTAATGTAAAAATATGGCCTTGTGATGTACAAAATGAATAACTAGTTTACGCCTACCTTTTCTTACACAGAATCAAAGTCTTGCAAAATAATTTAAATTCTGTTTAGATTGAACAAGGTCCTGTGAAATGTTTATTCCGAAAAACAAACAATACATACATTTTGTATTTTATTTATTTTGCAGAGTCATATGTGGAATCACTGATGATACCAACTCCAATCACATTATAAAAGCCTCTCTGGAGGCTGTATGCTACCAAGTCAGGGATATTCTGGACGCTATGAACGAAGACTGTGGCATTCCACTGCAACTTCTAAAGGTACAGTTTCATTTTGTCTTCTACCACCATAGAAAACGGGTATTTATGCCAATGTGTATCTGACTAACTACAGCACTTTAGCATCGAAATGTAAACAAAAGTTATACAATGTTACAGACCAAGTTTAGGAGTTCATATTTTTTTTAAATGGAGTATTCTTGCTCAACTCTTGTACAATCTCTCTCAGCTTGGCATTGTTCACAGTAAATTACATTGAAATTAAACTTAGTAACGTAATCTACCAAATAGAAGATAGCGGGACGAACTAGACAAAATGTTTAGCTAACTGGAAGAGCACTGGAACGTGACTGAACCAGCCTTTGCAGTGAAAATGGCAAAAAATCCTATTATTCTTATAAATGCTAAAAATATGTGAGTTTAAATAAAAGTTTGTAAGTGTTTGTCGATATAAAGTCGTTTTCACGAAAGAAGTCAGAGACGCGCGCGCTTGTTCGCAGTGAGCGCACGTATTGCGGGAATCCTGTTATTTTCGCGACAGCATTTTTGTAAAACTACCCTATTTTTTGTGGAGGAATCGATGAGTCACCGTTTGAGAGTACTGGTTAGCGTAAATAAATTTTTCGCATAGAAAAATCCATTGGTGCACGACAGGATTAGAACCCACAGCCTTAGAATCGGAAAGCGGGGTCACTACCAATAATTAGACCACCAGTGCTCTCACTGACTGATACTTGTACTAAAACTAACTAGACTAACTCTGCCCTCCTAGTGAAGAACGCAGTAACTAGTATTAGTGCCAAAAATTAGTTAGATACACATTTGGAATCATTTAACAAAACAAAACATTCTGTTCTCACTCACATATCAAAACATGTTTGACATAGTTACTGCGTTTTTGACTAGGAGGGCAGAACTAGACTTGTAATAAAATAAAGCTGAAATTACAGGTAGACGGAGGCATGACATCCAACGCCTTATTAATGCAGATGCAGGCAGACCTAATAGGCATCAACGTGATTCGAGCCGGCTTTACCGAAAGCACGGCTTTGGGGGCAGCCCTCGCCGCCTACTGGGGCGTAGCCAACAAACAAGTGAACGCCATTCCCATATCCGATGGAATGGTGTATACGCCGAATATCACGGAGGACGAACGAGACCTGAGATATAAGCAGTGGAAGATGGCGGTCGAGCGCTCGCTCGGCTGGAACCAAAACTGATCAATTTTTCAACCATTTCACCTCACTAGAACTTGTATGGTCTCTAGCAAGAAATGCCGCGATTTCTTTATATTTTTTATTCGCAAATGACAAATGAATGTTTGACACACAATCAAACGTGCTGCAGCAAAACTGGATATACAATTTATGTGAACAAACCGTCGCGCTTTTTTCTTTATTACGATTAAATCACTATAGTTTTAGGTAAATAAACCTTGCAGCACTTGCAGCATAATTTTCCACAACTTAATTTAACTATTAGTAACTACTTAAAAGTCCGTAAACATGTAATGAAAAAGTAAGTTTTGGGTTAAATATGGGCGGGTTGTTTACATAAATCTCCAGTTTGGCTGAAGTATAGATAGGCCTATTAGCAAATCACTTGGCGTAGAATCGAGTATTTCAGTTACAAACGCGTATAAGAAAGAAACAAATAGCTAATTGTAATAATTTGATCCAACTATTTGCCATAAAAAATAATAAAATGTACTTATGTGTAGGTAGTGGCGGCATTTCTAGCTAGTCCCTCTCCAAAACCACCTTCATTGAAGAAAAGAGTTTCTCAAATCAATTGACCCTATTTACGAGTAGTTTTGGATAATTCCCATAATGTCTATGGAACATGTCGTCATCGGACAGAATAAGATATATTTGTCCTATTTTGTACTATGGAACATGTAATACTTTTATTTCTCAAATTGTTCTATAGGACAAATGGGAACTACCCGTAGTTTTCCATATTAAAACATAATGCCCGTTTCCAATATTCTACTAGCGGACGACGGATCGTTCATTACAACGTTGTTATCTGTCGAAAACCACCATACATTTTTGACATGACCTGTCCTCCTTTAGTAGAATATTAGAAACGGGCATAAATGAAGTTTGAGGCTGTCAACGAAAACAGCGTGATGAAAGAAAGCAAGTAAGAATTGACTTTATTCGCAGTTTGCGGTAGAAAAAGTTACTATGATGTTAATAATGCGTAAAGTTAAATTTGGCTTGTGACTTTGATTCGCTTCGAAATAATATTAAATTTGCTTTTAAGGACAAACAAAAAGACGTATACTTAACTAGTTATCATTAGCGGGTAAATTATTGAAGATATTTATTTAAAAAAAAAATGAATTCGGTACCTACCTACCTCTATTTATTGCTAGGTTCTATGTAGTTATAAGAACTAAATGTACCTTAAGACGTGTGACGTTAAATGTTCACTAATAATTCCTAAATCAAAAATTACCTACTTCAAATGATTAATGTGTGTTCATTAAAAAAATCTAAAAAGACGTAGGTTTGTTGATGCTTTCTTTAAATTAAAACACGCAGGGATTTTTATATTAGGAAATCGCGGTTCTAGGTTAGTTTAATTACGTCAAAACCATAATATAAATAGTGTGTGGGGTAACTTTGAGAGTCAGAGCTAGAAATTGCGTGATAAGAGAGCGATGTGAAGTGAAGGAAGGTGTAGTGATGAGGATTGAGAAAGGTATGTTAAGATGGTTCGGTCATGTAGAGAGGATGAATGAAAGAAGATTAACGAGACAGGTGTATGAGGCGAGTGTGAATGGTATCCTGGACGGTAGGTACCTGGGCCAAATCAACGACGTTTTGAAAAAGGGCCAGGTCAAGAGTACCCTAAATCGACGAGCATGAATGAGGAATGTAATGAGAGTGAAGGAAGCGAAAGAAGTATGTCAGGATCGTTGCAAATGAAGATCCGTGATCTCTGCCAACCCCTATGGGAAACAGGCGTGATTTTATGTACTTATGTTTATCTATATCCATTGACAAAATGTACATTATTGATTCTAAATACAAAAAAAATACGTAAAAAATGTGGCACAGTTTACGAAAGATATAGATATACTTATATAGATATATGTACTTCCTACCAGTTTATAATATGTTGGCAAAATCATTGCGTTACCCCAGCATACCTACAAATTATGGCCTCGTATCGTAATCGTACGCGAAATAGGAAATGGGAGTGCCTACGGCCGTTTTTGATATAGAACTATTGCTAGGGTAATTTTATATCAGAAACGAAAAAATATAACAAGATAGCAGAAATAATAGGCATATTAGCATGCGATAGATTCCAATTTCACAAACTAAGACAAGAAATGTGTAGGTATGAGTTTTAACGACCTTTTATCATTTACGAGGTACTTAATGTATAATTCTCATAATTTTGATAATATAAAAGTGCCAAATCCTTACAATCAGACGGTTCACTGCGTTCCTAGCTTTTGTTTTTTGAATACAAAAGCAAACAAAAGTGACGAGGAATTCATTAGTGAATCGATATTATAGCAATATTGGATTTTTTTCGGCAACTTTCATGTACTCGGCCATAAAAAAAATCTGAACATGAATGTAATATTTTCTTAATTATACAACGGATAAAACATCTAATTCTAAGATCCGCACTGACTTCCTGGGGTGTACGGTTTGCGTTCCGTTTTACTCTATTACGTACACTCTGCCCTACGTTCCGTTATAGGTACTCTAATACAGAATGAACGTTAAATTTCAGCCGTAATTTCATACATAGGTATGTATGAAATTACGAAACACACACACACAGGCTAAAAAAAAAAAATAGACTGATGATCTGCCTTTGTTTTATCTTGAGTCACAAATAAACTGACGAATTAAATAAAAATCAATAAACATTGCTGGACATGGTCACACAGCAACTTTTAAGTACAAATATAATATGTAATGTAACTATATGGAAACTAATGTGTCTGATCCGGATAGGTACCTAGTTATACTATATTATAGTAATTAGCAGTCTATTAAAATCTTGTAATAGGTTTAGAATACATGGATGGTTGAGGCGTATGATGTAGAGCCAACAAAAATGTGTATGATTGTTTTAAGAGTTTATTTTTGTTCAAGTAAAATTTACTTAGGTATTTATGGTAGGTACATGTTATGTTTTATTATTGTTTGATTATTTTCAAAGTAAGTATAATAAAGTGTTATTCAAAAGTACCCACACAGGTATGTTTTTTAATTACTTATGTTATTAATCAAATATAAAGTTCAAAGTTTTTTTGACGTTTTCAACCATCGAATGAATTATTTTACCCACGGTACAGGGAATCCTAGTGTGGGGTCAGGACTATGTATGTGACTGTTGGGTGTTATTTTTATACAATACCATAGATAGGTACCATAGAACTGCCTATTTTGTTATTATATTTAAAATGTTTAATCAATTTTGTACTTACAATATTTGAAAGGTTATTGTTATACATATTTCTTATTGTTTTACTTAATAAACATTTTACAATAAAACTAAATAGTATTTTTAATATTAATTTGGATAATACTACTAGGCACCTATCAAATAGAAATAAATATTTGTAGGTGCTAAGTAGAATCATTTTACATAATATTACTTATAGAGTTTTTGAATTTACTAGATAGTCTGTTTCCTCTTTTTTTCCTTGTCTGCTGGACTAGGAGCTAAAGAAAAAACAGAATGTGTCCAGCTGCTTCTCTCCCGAGCAGGTCGCAAAATTCGACTAAGGGATAATAACATCCTCTCAAAAATGATGGAACTCTCAAAAATGAAAATTATATGGGTAATGTATGGGCTGATTCCCTGTCACCATGAATCAAATCAGTTTATTCCTTTTTTAAACATTTTGTACCCTAGAAAAAGTCATGAAAATAGTAGTTAGGCCATGAAGAAAAAGCCGAATAAAGCTCCGCGCGTATTGACCATGTCTTTCCCGTGGACGAGGCCGGCTAAGCTGAGAGGATGGAATAGATGCTGGGCAAGCTTACTCCATCTAACTCAGTCAGTTCGTAGACGGCGAACAATACACACGCATCTACACCGTTTTTTTACGCTAGTCGCTTACACCAGGGTTCATCAACCTTTCCCCCTTTTTTTTTTTTTGCATCTCAAGTTTTACGTCCTCCAACATGTATAAGTGCAAGAGCTGTGAAACTGAGTTCAGGGATGGGGCACAGTGTTCCGTTTGTTTGGGACATTTTGACTTTGGCTGTGCTGGTGTAACCGAAACTGGATATCGCAGGCTGGGTGAGAACAGAAAATCAACCTGGAAGTGCTCCTCTTGCAAGAACTCCAGAGCAGCAAGTCCTCTGCAGTTACCTTCAAAAGCTACCTCTATGAATTCTCCATCCCCAGCAGACATGGACACTGTACTTGGTGAATTGAAGCGGCTTTCACTCCAAGTTGCCTTACTTCCAGGGCTTGATGAGAGCATCAAAAGCATAAAAGCTGAGCTGTCTGCACTCAAAAGTATCAAACCTGAACTTCAGGACATCAAATCCTCCATAGAATTTGTAGATGGAAAGATCAGTGCCCTGTCCGACAAAATACTGGATATGGAAAAAGACATTCAATCTTTACAAAAAACCAAAAACGACGTAGAGTACCTCCAGTTACGTGTACAGAAGTTGGAGAGCCACATACGCGAGAATGATCAAAGATCACGTCTCAATAACATTGAGGTCAAAGGAGTCCCAGTCTCGAACTCTGAGAATCTCTTCGAGATAATTGACAAGATCGGATCCCATATCAAATATGCCATACCAAAGGAGCAAATAAACTACATAGCTAGAGTGCCCATGCGCAGCGACAAGAACAATAAGACTATTGTAGTTGCTGTACATAGCAGGTATGTCAAAGACGACTTCGTCGCTATGGCTAAAAAGTGCACTATAACTGCGTCGGATTTAGGCCTGCGGAGTAACAACAGAGTATTCGTCAATGACCACCTGACGCTGGAAAACAAGATCCTACTCAACAAAGCCAAGGCCTTGGCAAAGGAGCGGGGGTTTGCCTTCACATGGGTGAAGGCATGCAAGATCTTCGTGCGGAAAAACCCAACTTCCCCTGTGATCGCAATAAAAGAGGAGTCGGACTTAAAAAAGTTGTAACTACTTTTATATCTGTAAGCATGCTAATCATTTTTGAAGAACTCACCCACGCTTTTTTAAACGCTCACGAGCAAAGGTTGGCAAGCGCTGACTTACTAACCACTCGCTGTCTTTCTGTTCGCCTTCGCTTATTGCTACCCGCACCGCTAATTTCGCTGGCCACTCGCTATTGTCTCTTTTGTTCCGCTTATCGCATTATTGCATCACTGCGCGCTAATCCTTTCATTTTAATTATTTGTTTACAATGTCCTACATCACTTTTTGCATACAAAAAAAGCTTTTTGCCTCTTTTATTGAATATTTTTATGCCTATTCTGTACCTAATTTATTTTCCTGTTAATAATGATGCCAATTAGCATTTATTATCAGAATGTGCGCGGTCTACGCACTAAGACATCTACTTTCTATAGAAATGTTTGTTTGAGATCGTATGATATTATTTGTATTACTGAATCATGGATAAATGATAGCATTAATAGTAATGAGTTATTCGATGATAGGTATGTTGTTTGGAGGCGTGACCGTGATTATGAGGAGCTGGAACAGTCAAGGGGTGGGGGGGTCTTAATAGGTATCCGCCGTGAGTTCGCGGCTGAGCGTCGGAGTGACTGGTCTTCTTCAGCTGAGGATCTGTGGGTTACTCTTACAATTCAAAACCGCAATCCTAAATCTACCTACAAAATGCACATCTGTGTAGTCTACATATGCGATCAGTTTCGTGGTAACTCAATGGCAATGCAGTTGTCTAACTTTAGCGATAAATTATCTGAAATTATATTAAATAATCCTCTCGATAAGGTTGTCGTATTGGGTGACTTTAACATGCCTTTTGTCACCTGGACTACAAGTAGCGACGGCATATCACTTGCTCCTAGTAATTTCCAAGGCGCGCACCAAGTGGATTTAATAGATAATTTTAACACTTGTAATCTTTTACAATATAACTCCTTTGTAAACTACAGTCATGGCCGTTTACTAGATTTAATTCTGTCTAATAATGAGGTGACAGTCAATTCATGCGACTGCGCCTTAGTACCGGAAGATCCCCACCACAGATCGGTCGTAGTGCACGCAGATTTTGTCCAACTGCACACAATCAAGCCGCTGCCGTACATTAAGTACAGTTATCACAATGGAGATTATGAGTCTATCTGCTCTGAGCTTGATTCAATAGATTGGAACTCTGAGTTTGGCGGTAGGTCGTTAGAGGAGTCGGTATCATTTATGTACAGTATTTTAAACAACCTACGCAGTACCTACATTACTTCGAAAACTGTAATCCCTTCTCGTAAATACCCATTATGGTACAAACTACCTCTAATAAAAATGCTCAAAGAAAAACATAAATTCCATAATAAATATAAAAAGTACCATAACTCGTACGATCGAGACTCATTTATTATTTTGAGAGAAAGAGCGCGTTTATTAGAAAACGATATGTACAATACCTATATAAATAAAATTGAAAACTTTATAAAGAAAAACCCGCGTGCCTTTTGGACATTCGTTAAAAGTAAAAACTTTTCAAATACCTATCCATCTGTGATGCGGTATGGCGATCGTTCGTCCGACAGGGGTGACGAGATAAGTAACATGTTTGGGGAGTACTTCCACTCAACCTTTCTTACATCTGACTCACCTACCGACGTACAACTTATAAATGAAGGCCCTATTTCCCCCCAATCGTCTGCTGATATTGGTATGATAGAAGTACTTCCAACGGAAGTGCTTAAATTATTTAAATCCCTCGATCTTAATAAATCTGCGGGGCCTGACAGTATCCCTCCCATTCTAATAGTGAAATGTGCTGGTAGTTTGGCTCTACCTCTTTCTATTCTATACCGTCGCTCACTCACTGAAGGCATAATGCCTAACGTTTGGAAGACCGCTTTTATTACTCCCATACACAAAAAAGGGCATAAAAATAATATAGAAAATTACAGGCCTATTTCGAAGTTATGCTTGTTTGCAAAAGTTCTAGAAAAAATTGTCTATGGTCAACTATATTCTGCAATAAAGCATGACCTCACGCCTGAACAACACGGTTTTCTAAGGGGTAGATCCACTACTTCTAATCTTATTCTATGCTCGGAACTGCTCTCGGATCATATGGCAGAGCCGTCTCAAGTGGACGTAATATACACTGACTACAGTAAATGCTTCGATCGAATTGACCATCTAATTCTCTTACGTAAACTACAACGGATAGGTATCAGAGGTAATTTATTTAGATGGTTCTGTTCATATGTGCGGAATAGGTGTCAGATAGTGGTACTCAGTGGGTACTCTTCCTTGCCTATGAATATTCCCTCCGGTGTACCACAGGGGTCTTTATTAGGTCCTCTGCTTTTCTCAATTTTTATTAACGATATCTCCTCATGCTTTGTTTATTCTAAAATCCTTCTTTACGCGGATGATATGAAAATTATCCATCCTATAAAAAGTAACGAGGACGCATTGCACTTACAATATGACTTAACAAATTTTTTCAACTACTGTATTTTAAATAAGTTAGATTTAAATGTATCTAAATGTTATGTCTGCTCTTTTACACGTAAACCAGTACCTCTTAAATACGATTACATATTACTGAACTCGCTGCTATCACGGGTAGATTCTATCAAAGATTTAGGTGTTACATTCGATAGCAAACTTCTATTTGACGAACACATTAACAACGTCATTAGCAAGGCATCTCGTGCATTAGGCTTTGTTCTACGAATGTCATCTGAATTTTCTTGTATAAAAACCTTCAAAATATTGTATTGCGCATACGTACGTAGTCATTTAGAATATGCCTCGCAGGTATGGAACCCCTGCTACGACATATACTCAAGTAGGCTCGAACGCATTCAGAGAAAATTCCTGAGTTATTTACAGTTTCGAGCAAAGATATTTTTACCCGACTACTTATCGAGATGTCGCAAATTTCATTTTCTCCCATTATTTGAACGAAGGGCAATGAGTGATTTGGCGTACCTCTTGAGCGTTGCGAATGGCACAGTGGACTGTCCGGAGCTGTTAGCGTTAATAGGGCTACGCTGTAACACAGCTTCTTTAAGAAAGCCTAACATACTTTATGTTCCCCCGGTTCGAACAAATTACAGGCAAAATGCCTTTTTCATCAGATCTAGTAACTCTCTTAATACCTTGGTAAAGTCAGGTATGGATATTGATATTTTCAATACCTCAATATCAACGTTGAAGCGATTATTATGTGATAAGTTCTTCAATAATGATTAGTACATACTTCTAGGCAAATTCTCCTTCTTAAATTTTCTTTTTTAGCGAACTTTAACCATTTTTATAAATCTTTAAACCATTTTTTTTTTGTCGTCTATTGTATTGTTTTTTATACCTATTATTTTTTTTTGTTGCTATAAGTGGAAACTTTTAAATGGCCTTAAGCAACCATGTAGAGTTACCTCAATTGGTTATAATTTAATTTTTTTTTATACTATTTGTACCTAGCTGTAAGTTCCCCAAAAACTCTTAAAATAAAATAAAAATAAAAATAAAAAACTTGCCTACATATTTAAATTAAAGCGCAATAACTAGACTAGAGTGAGACACAAATGTCTCGTTAGTTCGGTCAACCGGATTAATAACCAAACTGATACTAAGTGAAACAATCACGAACGAAAGTTTTTCGCCAACACCGAACACCTGATACAAGAGGCGGCCCATAAGTTCGGTTGACGTGTCCAACCGGACTACTGATACACAAAAGTCGCAACAGTTCGGCCAACCGGACTAATAACCGAACTACTTACTGATAATAGGCCCGTCAGCGTCCCGTTTGTGAAGATAAACGTCAGGAGGCAGCGTTTACCATTAAAATGCCTTTATTATTATTTTATTTCCGAAACTCTGGAAAACAGTCAACCTGAGTTTCTAACCGGAGTGCGCAACAAAATCGCAGCAACAGCTTTTTTGCCTATTCGTGTACTAAATCTTCAACTTTTTGAATCCGAATAAGCGAGTGATTTGTTGAACGGAGCCCAATGTTTTCTAAAACAATCAAAACCCCCCTCATCTGTCAGAGCGGGATCGTTGCTGACCGTCATAACTATTAACAAGTAGCAAGTTGGTCCCCATCGCTAGACACATGTACTGGCGTGAAGTTAAGTGCAATGCTGTGTAGTAGCGGCCGAGCGACAGCCTGACGGATTGCGAGGGGAGGTCACGTCCCCGGGGCTCTGCTGGGAAGTGGCAAAAGTGGACTTGGGTTTTCTTTGTAGTTGTACCTGAAATTGATCGTTCAATTAGTTTTCATCATCCATGACTCTTTACCGGATATATTACTTTATCGGATGCGTTATGGGCTAAAGCCACAACGGAGAGGACGCCTCTGAACGGAAAACGGCCTCGCGGCAGACCACGGCGAAGATGGAGGAATAAGATTGATGTCTAGGTACTCGAAGGCTGGCCCATAGTGGCCCAAAACAGGGATGACTGGAGAGAAGGAAGGGAAGCCTTTGCCCTGCAGTGAGACACCACAGGCTCCTAATATTTTTTTTTATTGTTTTTTAATATTAATAATGACACTTTACCCGCTGCCGGATGATTCTGCCATCTAAGTAATGCGGTCATGTGCTAGTCCTGTCTACATATAAGACAGCAGTAACAACAATTTCGCTTGCGGCTCTTGCTGCTCTAGGCTCTATCTAAAGGTCGCCTGGAAGAGACCATCTTTAGCAATAAGATTGCCGATTGTACTTAACATTTTATAAGACTTATAATACCTACAAGTTATCTATCGATCTGCTTGGTTTTCAATAGCCAATGCCCTTGTGCTAGTTGGCCCCAATACTCGTTGTCTCGCGTTTCCTGCGTTCGCCAAAGTCTGATAAAACTGTCAGCAGTCACCTGCGTCCCACATCTAAAGTCTATAAGAAAAATATCGCCTTTCTCCGATTCTTATTACCTAACTCAATCTCTTTTATAAAAATCAATAACTTATAATAAGAGTCTTCGTAGCATTTGCTACGGAACTCGTAGCATTGAATTTCAGAATCATCAAAGCAAACTTGTTCATTGAAATTCTGAACTTTTGTCCTCGAACATCCCTGCTATGATCCATCTCTAACACCCCCCGCCCCCCTTCTCTCCCCGATCGATCAACCCTGAATCCTTAAGTAATAAATGCACCACTGAAATGCACATTTCTTTCCTCTGCTTATTGTAAGGGTTTTTGGAACAGGGGCAGACAACTTTAGCTTCTAATTTTAAATAGTACACGGGTAATTACGATTAGCGCTATCTTTGTAGGTAGCATGCGAGAAAGGGAAATAGTTTATAAAGGGTGCCGGAAAATAGGTGCATAACCCGGTATACCTATCAGAAAACCCTTGCGAGGTACTCTGTCCCTAGCTTGTAATGAATATTCTCGATATATTTATGTTATAAAATGTACTGAATCTATGATTATGTCTATTTGCAAATGTTTGAATGTGAAATGTGAACGAAGTTGGAATGCTAGAGACTGATAATAGATCCGTATGTTGATCGCGCAATCACTCAAGTCAGTCTCCCCGACGTATTGACAGGTCTATCTTTGGGCAGGCGATACATACGCGGTCCACAAACATCTATCTCCCCTGACGAACAAACGCGTGCCAAAATTTGATAAAGTCCCGGGTTCATGTTTAATCATTGAGACATTAAAGGCGAATGTACACAGCTTGTGATCGGATGCGCGCTATCACTGCATTACCATTTTCCATTAGCTCATCGAGGGCGGGTGCCGATTTGCTGTTCAAATGTTTGTTTGTCCCCCAATAGCAAGTTCATTAGTTTAGTGCGCAGTGACCGTACTTCGCATTCGCCGTGTTCGACCATTTCAACCGATGCAAACAAGGGGATCGCGGTCACTTTGAACATTTCCTAATAAGTAGATAGGTTATTTACGTTATTACATTTGTAGGTAACTTAGACTGCTTAGACGTTCTTGATTGATGGTTAAAGTTAAGGAACATTGTGTGCGGTCCCAAATGTGTGACCGCAAGTGGCATTACGAGCTGAGCGTTTCCCGGCTTGTAAGCCGTTAAGCCATGACGGAGGCCTTTAGGCGGCCTAAAAACTCCGTCACAAGAGTTAGCCACTAAGCTCATACGAACTTACTTACCTACTTTTTAGTAAGTATGTAGATATACTTACCTACTTATAAAGAAATGTAAAAAGACATGTGCATATGACAGATCAAAAAGTTAATAACAAAAGAACATCTACCGCAACTCGCAATAAAAGTTCAAAAAGTTAGTAACAAAAGAACATCTACCGCAATTCGCAATAAGAGTTCAAAAAGTTAATAACAAAAGAACATCTACCGCAACTCGAATTAAGAGTTCACAAATTAGCAAGCTGCTACCTTGCATTTTCACACATGTCATAGCAATTCATTAAAAACTTAATTGGTGTAACGTGCTTTTTAATACAAGCAAGAATTGCGCTGGCGGCAATTAGAAACAGACTACAAAATATTAAAAGTTCCCCTTGCATTGCGGCTGACACTCGCCCATTCGTCACAAGCCGAGCGGTGATCATACGCGCACTACTCGCTTTGTTCACCGGATTTTAATTTGAGTTGTTGTGTTATTTAATTTATAGAATTGTTTAATTTTTGTTTGGCTAATAGGTATGTTAGTACATTATTTTCTTGCACATTCGGTGCGTCCTCGTGGCGAATCCGATTGTGCGCCATTCGCATCACAAAGACGTCAACTAACGATGCAATAGGCGCGTTCTAGCATAAGTACTTATATGTTTTTATTTTGTCCTATCATTTCGTCTTTCTCTTACGTTCTCCGTTAACACTTTCAACTCAAGTATCTTATAAAGGCTTACTTAAAGTATCGAAAGTACCGGGAACAGAAGTTCTACTGATGACAGTCAGGACGCGGTCAGTCGAACACTAAACGAAAAGTTTTCTACACTTTTGTACAGCGTCAGCATACAGATCGACGTCAAAACCGACTACCGGGATTAGATCCAGGCTCTCAAGATAAGTCGTAGGTAAGCCTGTTAGGTTAGGATAAAGAATTTTAATTATAACCTAATGAGCAGATGCTAGTGACATCTGGTAACATCTGCTCGTCTCGCATCATTCGCACAAGATCTTAATGCAGGAATAACAGCTCATTATACCTGGATTGTGAATAGAATTCTCAAACCAAGTTAAACACAATTCCTTTGAAAGTCTGACATTTACCCGAAAAAATAAAATTGTAAGCTGAAGACCTAAAAGATACAGCCCTATGTTCTGGAGATATGTTCTGTTCAGGTGAAGTAAGCATTACACTAAACTAAAGTACGCATTACACTACACTCTACAATGTCATGAGGTGCAATTTATGTAAACAAACCGTAGCGTATTTTTCGTTATTTCGATGAAATCACTTTAGTTTAAAAAAAGTTTTAGTTCTGTTCTGGAGGCGGGCGTTGACTCTGCTACTCAGTTTTTACTTTTGAAGTTGTCAACGTGCCATTTGTTTTATGTACCTATAATGTTTTTGTTCCGAAATAAAAAAAAAAATGATTTTTTTTTTTAATTTTTGAAAGTTTTAGTTTAAAAAAACCTCGCAACATATGTTTTTACACCTATTAGTACTATTTAAAAGTTCCATAAACATGTAATGAAAAAGTAAGTTTTAGGTTAAGTATGGGCGGTTTGTTTACATTTTGTATCACTAGCAATTCACAATAATTGTACACGATTGTTAGCATTGCTTTAACTGAACAGTCTATTTTCACGCAAGCGGAAAAATACCTGCTAAGTCAGAAAATCTAACAAACCATTCTTGCACACAGCCAATAGTAATGAAAGGGGTGTAATAAGTTCATTAGTGGCTTATCCAATGTAACTCTCGACGTATTAATGCTAAAAGGCGGACGGGATTCCAAAGTCGAATTAATTTGGAGTCAGTGAGCTTGCATGTACTGTGCATCCTACTTATTAAAATAAATGAAATGCGAAAGTTTGTGAGATGTTTGGAGGTTTGGGTGTTTGTGCCTCGATCACGACTGAACGGATTTGAATGAAACTTGGAATATACATAGTACATGTACTGGAATAACATAAATGCTACTTTATATACGGGTATTATGCGAGCGAAGCCGCGAGCGCCAGCTAGTTGGTAATAAATCGTTAGCCAAAGATTTGAAATACCAATTTTTCTTTTAGTTGTATAAGTAGAGCTCAACTTATTTATTTTTACACTTTCACCGTAAGTGAAAATTAAATAAAACTACTTTTATACGTACCACCTACCTAAGTAATTTTAACTGTATTTATTTTCTAATGTTCTTAAAGTAGGTACTTAATTTACATTAATTTCAAATCTTATAACAAAAAATTCTCACCTGTAAAAAATATTTACTATATTATTTTGTCTATTCTTTCATTGCAAGAAAGTTTATAAAAATTTTTTTTCAACTAACTACCTTTTTTTTTGATTTGATATTTTAGAATGAGAAGTCTTATGCATTATTTTAAGTGACCGTAATAATACTACTGTGCCTTTCTTCCATTTGGTTATTATCATCATCGTCATCATCCACAGCCTGACTTTAACCACTGCTGGGCATAGGCTCCCTCTGTTTGTGTCATCCATCACGGTCCTTTGCTAGTTTCATTCATCCATCCACTGCCTACGGTTTTAACTATATCGTTTTTCTCGCTTCGGTCTCTATTTGGTAATTTAAGTTTTTCTTCTGTTCTTTATTTTCTTTTTAATTTTAATTTGTCTAGTGAAGCTAGAGACATAGAGGTATTTGATTCTTGATCTATGGTAATTCATAGTTGTGGCGACCCCATAATCAGTAATGTGAGAACAGGACAAGGAAAATATGGTAACTACTATTAGATTTGTGCACCGTAAAATACTGAGTGTTTTTATCAAATTACCAGCTGCCGCCCGCGGCTTCGCTCGCATAGTACCCGAAGAAAAAATAGCCTATATGTTAATCCAGCACATGTACTATGTATATTCCAAGTTTCATTAAAATCCGTTTAGCCGTTTAGGCGTGATTGAGGCACAAACATACATCGTCACATCCACACATCCTTACATCCTCACAAACTTTCACATTTATAATATTAGTAGGATACAAGTACTTAATTCTTTGTGTAAAATGTTTATTACCTAGATTATCTACTCCTATCAAACAAATAACTTTGGATCTAATCAAACGAACAGAAAAAAATATCCGAAAAACCCTTGTAGGGTTCAAAGATCAAAACTCTAGAATATCACCTTTATAAAAATTATCGCTAGACGTGTTCGTCTCATGTATAATGTGCATCTCAGAGCGGAGGGGGGTTTTAGTCGCGAGACTCACTCCACAGAACATTGTTATGATAAGATGTGGACCACAAGCACCCGTTTTTGGATAAAAAACTGTAAACGAAAAGGCGATGGTCTAGAGTGCAGGTGAGCGTATCAGCAATACTAGTGTTTCAGATAGGTGCCGGCGTCGACGCCAGTTCGCTTTACCAGCAGGTTGTCCGTACGTATGTCAATTGTATTCATAGACACCATTGCAAAATACAAAGACGATCATTATATCAACTCAAAAGTTATACCCAAATACAAAATATTGTTCAGCTTACTTTTAAATTAACCTTTAAGCTTTTATATCAGAACAAAAATCGCTCGCCGCGAAAATGCACGGCCGTATACATTTAACTACGTCAATAATGCAGTACATAATTTTTTTTTGCAATTTGAATACGCACACAGTACACGTTTTGTATTGCATAAATATTTTTGCACTCACGCTCTTAACAGATCAGGATTTTTATAAAAAAATCATGCCAGGATAAATAAAAACAGTTGCGGATTCGGAGAGCTTCAATATGTTATTCAGATATCGGTTTTTGAGTTATTTGTCCATGTTCCGTCAAAACAGTCGGGAGTTATGTAAGTTTCGGCTGCTTGTAGTCATTGTAGATTGCCTGAGAGGGAGGCAACATGTTACGCTGGGCGTCGCGACGCGCTGTGTTCCGATGTTCCTTGCCCTACGCTCGACATGTGTTCCTCGCTCAGAGCTTGCTTCTACGCTCTCTACCAATTCGGCGTCGTTTCCAGTTTGTTCCGCTCTATATTTACATAAAACGAGAGAGAATTTTGCACCCGATATTATGTGTAAAACGAACCCCCTTTTCCGGATAAATTTATCTATGTTCGTGTGATTATATCCAAAGTGATTTGTTCGATAGGAGTAGATAAACTAGGTAATAAACATTTTAAACAAATTATTAAATAAATAACACTCAACAGTCACATAGAAAAGTCCTGACCCCACACTAGAATTCTCTGTGTCGTGGATATTAGAACCTACGAGTACCATAATACCACAATACCCAGACCCGGAAGAAATATTTGTAGAACATGCAAACATTTCTTCCACAGCGGAAATCGAACCCGCGCCTCTTGCGTCTTAGCCGAGCAATCGCCGCGAAACCGTTGTTTTAATTTGATAAAACACTCAGTATTTTACGGTGCGCAAATCTAGTAGTAGTGGCCATTTTTTCTTTGTCCTTTCCCACATAGATGAGTCGGCACAACTATTAATTACCACAGATCAAGAATCAAATACCTACGGATCGTAGTATATTGTGCATTTTATGGAAATTGGGGCCAGCTAGAAATACCTATACTAGGTAGGAATGGTGATGATCATTTAAAACAGAATGACGTCTCACACTATTAGTGCATAACGAGGCAGCGAAGCTCGTTCGCTCCCAAGCCGCGGGTAACGAACAAAATGAAAGGACCGGTTCTGCAATATTACAACAGCTCACGGTAAGCACCTACATTGAATTATGAGATGTTTTCAACGAAGCCTACACGAGTGTTTATATTAACATACAAAGTTTAGATGAGCCCGCTCGCAGGAACCACCCTTTGGGGTGGTGTTATTAGTATGAGCAAAAGACATAAAGTCCCCCTCTTAAGGCGGACGTGGAGTGCATACAATGGTGTTGGCATTGATTTTGAGTTAAATATAACCCTTCGCTTTGCCGTGTATTGTCACGCTACGGACTTGTACAAACATAGCGACATGAATTATTGTACCAGTTCTTTTATCTCGCCAGTTATTAATCTGCTTCTGCTGGCTGTTCAAATTATCTTTTAACGCTTTATTTGCAAGGGCTATGCCCTGCCTGCTACATCAACCAGTAATATGTAGTTGGATTCCTGTTTATATGACAGCATTTCTCGGTTAAACAGAGGACTTACGCCTATTATAAAGTGCAAAAATGACAATGACGTCGAAAGGGGCACAAAAAAACACGTACTAATTTTAGTGGGAAACCATTTTGTGAGACGGATAATATAAAATGAAAATATTCCATAGGTATGTAAAACGTAGTTACTTAACCGTCAAAAATATGTTAATCGAAAGCACAAAACCTTTGAACCTTTGAACCGGAAGGTATTATGCCGTAGTTGGCCGTATCTACCTACTATTTGTTAGTTGTTTCATTAGAAATAGTGACCTACATCAGAACTTTCATTATACTTACGCATCAAATATTATCCACAGTGGAATTAGTGACGCACCTTCATACATCCGCTCGCATTAGCTTTTGCAATAATATCCCATAAAGATTACCTGCTTTGAACTCTGTTTGTCAATAGATAATCTGTAAACACAAACTGTTAAAATCCTCTCTTTGACGGAGAATGGCCAAGTTTACTCAGGTGTACCCTTTTACAATAACCAGATTGGTTATAAGCCTTTTCAGTGTCATTTCTTATAATCGCAGCCTTTATGTTATATCGGTGACAGCTTTTAAAATTATGGCAAAAAATACATTTCTTATTTTTAATAATACAGCTGCTATTACAGGCTGATCAACCTGTTTAGTTTAATTATTTCTAGATCAGAGAACATATTTTATTCGCGTTATTATTCACTCAAAAGATTATTCGGTCTTGACATTGATCTTTATATAAAACGTTATCTGGCCATACATTTCAGCAAAGATAAATAAGCCTCCTTTTAAATTCCCACATCTCAAAAGTTTCGATACTTAACGAAGCATGCAGCGGCATACGAGTAAGTAATGCTAAAATTCCACGGGCTTACTAAGTAAACTCCGTCGGAAAAAATACAATATGTTCAGAGCGCTTTGTCCTTTATTCATATTTAATCTCCAGAGTGTCTACAAAAAACAATGATTTCACGGTACAGCATTAACGCATGTAGGCATAACAGAGAGTTGAACCAACCCAAAGCAAATACAAGACCATATATTAAAATGTTGTCAATCCTATTTACAGACATTTTACTCTGTGTTTATCTTATAAATCTATTGTGTGCACGGCGGTCGAAATTATGGGATTTTGTGTCAATATTGACTCGAGGCGGGTTTGTCAGTCGTTGCATTTAACACGTCCCACCGGTTCAAGATAAAATGCACCAAACCACAACGCGTCGCTCGCGAAACAGATGGCGCTACGAGATGGCTACGCGCTCTCTTATTACAAGTTACAGTCAAATATAAAAAATATTTCTAAATCATCATTTTTTAAATTATAATACATAATACATTTATTTAGAACACAGTTACAAAGACAAACTATAATAACATTAAAAACTTTAAGGTAATCGGTATAATAATAAGAAATAAAAATGAGCTCAGTTTTCTATCTAAGTTCGCCTACAGATAGAAAACAGAGCTCAGATCACCGACCGCAGGTAAGGTCCCCAAAAGGCTGGCGACGATATAATACTTAGATATATTATAATTATAATTATATTTAAACATTTTCACAGCCATTAAGTACTTTTAGGTAGCGCTTTAATATCCAGCCATCCTCATTTCCTCTTTTAACAAAACGCATTTGGATTCCGTTTCAAAGAGCTATCGACAAAAGCTGAAACGTTTTTCACGAACAATGAGTTATTTGGTAAAATGCGGTGTGTTGCATAGTAGGTAGGTACATTAGGCGGGCCGGGATGTCATTAGCGAAAGCTCTGCCTTTCTAATGCCTAACTCTGCGCCGCCTCCTATTGTTGCGGTTATAATGAGCAACTAACGATTTGAGCCCCTGCTCACCTTCCGAAGCAAATTTTAGGAGCTTTTTCATTTTCACTATTCCCTTTGTTTCGCTCTATTTTACTTAATTATTCATTGACGCTGCTATAAATGGATCCAGCAAAATAGCGATTGGTACTAATTGTCATTGAGTTAAATACTCACAGCTCAATGTGCAAATCGGTGGTGAATTGGTGATTGTCAGGTAGGCATCTAGTTAATCAGATTGCAACGTTACTGTAATCCCATCCAATTCAATGAGCACTAGTGGCCTAGTTGGGTTCCAATCCGGTCGTGTTCCAATGGATTTTTCTGTGCGAAAAATTTATTTGCGCTATACCAGTACTCTCAAACGGTGAAGGAAAACATCGTGAGGAAACCTGCGGCTGATTTAGGTCCGCACGTATTGACCATGTCTTTCCTGTGGACATGGCCGACTAAGCTGAAAGGATGGAATAGGTGCCGGGCAAGCCTACTCCATCTTAATTCGTTCCGGGTACTACAACGTCCCGTTAGTGAAGGTAAAAGTTGCCTCCTGACGCTGTATAAATCATCTACTATAAATCGTAAAAGGCCTTGTTGTGTTATCCAATTCATTCATTCATTCAAATATAGTTATTTCAAAAGAAGGATACCTGACTAAATGTATTATGTATTTATTACTAAAATAGTAAGATTTCTGTCCACGAAAACAATGTGGATAAATGTATCATTTTGCCGTTATATTGTACAGTTTGAACTGAACTTAGAGGACGGAAACTCTTGGGAATACAGGGGGATACCTCATTCTTTGTTTGCCTTCGTGTGATTTATCTTCACCCGCGGATCAGGCCCGCCGCAAACTCTCACAGTCACCCAATGATTCAACATGTTGTGTCAATATTTTACGACATTTTATGTTTTTAAAAGTGTATTCTTACGTGGTGCTGTATGGCACGTACTTGTGTCTTGACTCTGTTGGCAAATTGGTAGGTACTTGTTCGGTAGGATTCTTATATGATAGATTTTATTTAAAAAGTCTTAGTCACAAAAATATTTGTAATGTAGCCACTTACGGTTGGTTGTCTGGAAGTGATCGCTTGTAGGCTTTCTTCGTTTATGTTCTATTTCTATATGTTACTAGCTGCCGCCCGCGGCTTCGCTCGCGTGGTACCCGGATAAAAATTAGCCTATATGTTAATCCATTATTTGTATTATATATATTCCAAGTTTCATTTAAATCCGTTCAGCCGTTTTTGCGTGAAAGAGTAACAAACATCAGTACATACAAACTTTCGCGTTTATAATATTAGTAGGATTTTAAGGCGTACAATACATTACTTTAATTCATTCACTTACTGCTTACAGAAAAACATTGGAAGAATGAACTAGATACAGGTATAATGCTAGCTTTCGTTCGCAGTGGTACCTACCTAAGAAGTACCCTATTCATTATTTCTGGTCATAAACTATTGTGTATTCTAATTTTCAGGCAATTTCGTAGAGTCGTTACGGTAAATGGAAGTCAAATAAAAATAACCCAATCAGATTGTTGTGCTCTTATTTTATTATTTTCATTATTTGCGTTCTGACTTCACTCCCTGCCTGTTCAGGCCTTCCTAAGTGTGTGCCATCCATCATTGCTATTTACTTGCTGAACTTAATACTACCACCCAACAGTCAGATACATAGTCCTGACCCCACACTAGGTTTCCCTGTGTCGTGGGTATCAGAAACTACGAGTACGACACCCAGACCCGGATGAAATATTTGCAGACCATGCAAACATTTCTTCCGCAGCGGGAATCGAACCCGCACCTCTTGCGTCTTTGCCGAGCAATCGCTCGCCACGCCACCGAGGCCGTCAGGTGACCTTATAGGTGACTTGAATCTAGTGCTCTCTAAATTTCATTATGGTGACCATTGTAGGTCCGTAAAAATTGAAACTTTTGCAATGCATGTTTTAAATAGTTTAATTTCCTCTAAATAATTGATTGATAAAAGCCACAGGGCCGATAATAAAGGTCGGTAAAGGGTTAAATCCTGACCGCCCAAAAATAAACGGAATGTGGGTTGGATTATGTATTTACCTATCGCTGGGGGCGATAGGTAAATCTAATTAAATAAATCTTATTCAATGGAGCTACTCTTCTGCCCATATAAGTATTTATAAGGTGAAAGTAATTGGAAATAGATACTCATTTATTTCTAAACTACTTCCGTCCATAGAAGATGTATATTCGAAATTTCATTCAAATCCGTTCAGCCGTTACGGCTTGATTGGGTCACAAACATTCAGAGATTTAAACATACTGTCCATTTGTAATATTTTAGTACTACTACTACTACTACTAGTCTTACTGGCTAACCAGTGTGGTGAAAGGATTTAATGTGCGCCTCGTGCATAATATCGCATTTATAATACTAGCTGCCGCCCGTGGCTACGCTCGCGTTGTACCCAGATAAAAAACAGCCTAAATGTTAATCCAATACATGTACCTACTATGTATATTCTAAATTTCATTCAAACCCGTTCAGCCGTTTAGGCGTGGTTGAGGCACAAACATCCAACTATCCTCACAAAATTTCGCATTTATAATATACTTACTAGCTGTTGCCCGCGACTTCGTACGCGTGTAGTAGGTACATTATTTTGTTCTATAGGTAATCAATAGTTTTCGCAGCGTACGCCAAAAACTACTTTGGGTTTTCTACCTTGGGTTACAATATTGTAACCCAAGTTACAATCCCTAATTCCCTAGATCCCTAATTTTTTGTATATATATTGTAGCCTATACTACTCCCTGATAATGTAGCTTTCTATTGGTGAAAGAATTTTTGAAATCGGTCCAGTACTTTCGGAACCTATTCATTACAAACAAACAATAACACAAAAAATCTTTCCTCTTTATAATATTAGTATGAAGTAAGATTTTTCGCATTACTGAGAAAGAAAACCTAAAGTTTCTTGCCACGTTACATGAATCTGTGACATGGAGTCACATTTACTGCGCGCTTTATTTCTGTTTGTGCATCACTCCACTTTTGTAACTAGACGAGCACAAACAAGCACTCGGTTCAGCTCTCGACCCTTTTATTGAATGAGGCAAGAGACATACTTCTAATTTTGAACTACGTTGCTTATTATATAGATATTGCTTATTTGCAGCATCTCGTTAAACTATACAGCTGTAATGGTACAATTTTAGATTATTACCCAATAACATTAGTTACCTAAACATACTCACTTTTTTCGAGCAATTAAAAAGAAAATACGCCGAGAAGATAAAAACTATCAATAAGTACCTTTTTCCTTGTTTAGTATTGAAGAGCACAATTAAGTAATCCAGAATTTTCACCCTACGTACAGAAGGCCCTGTGGCGCAACGGATAACGCGTCTGACTACGGATCAGAAGATTCCAGGTTCAAATCCTGGCAGGGTCGAGTGCTTTTTTCCTACAGAATATTATTTTAATTTTACTTTTAGTATTTTAACCCTTTAACGAAAAAAAAAGTAAATAAATAATGGCATACCTACTTTCATGAATATTCTGTTTCTGTAATTCTGATTAAAATTGTTATTTATATTTCACATACATACTTTAACAAATTTAGGAGCTTTTATTTAGCTTACTATTATTATTATCGATCGACAAAAATATGATTTACAAAATACAAAAGAAACAGTCGGGCTATCTAAAAGCTGTTTCAAACGGTCAATATTTCTAACAAAATATTCGTAGCATTTCGATAAACTATACAGCTGTGTAATTTTAGATTCTACTCCAATTAGAATCTAAAGCAATTGAATCCTAGCATAATGGAAAACTGAAAAGATACCCCCAGAACATCTATTGCTTTTTGTAGCTACTTACACTAGGTACCTAACCTACCCACATAAATGAAAGCTCTTTTGCTTCAAATAGTTTAGTTCTCCGCCCGTCCATATTCGTTCCACAGCAATACAAACTTCGACCAGTACGTAACAGTATACAGCCCTCGTATCTAATGTTTGCCTTCGTGTGATTTATAGGCTTCGTCGGATTTAGAGGCACGCAGGACTGCGGTGTTGCGTTACTACCCCCGCCCTTGTATCATAGCTCAATCAACACAACATACATCGCTCGTCAACGTCAAATGACTTGCAACAAGCTAACATAACATGGCTTTTTTCTAATGAATGTAAGCAATATCATGTAGAACTGATCAATGAACTACCACGGCATCAAAGCTGGAAATAATTGGTTTGACTTTGAAAATATTTTACTTGTACTCATTTTTATAACAGGAACTTAACGAACAACATTATGAAAAAATATTTACGTTGCGTTTGTACACATACATTATTATTACGCCCGTATTCCTAATAGGATGGGAGAGCCACAGGAAAACTTGCAGCCACTTCTGATTCAAAGTCCCAAGATGGATATGGTGAACCATGCTGACAGGTGATCAGCACATCGCCCCTACGGACGGTCAATTATGTTGGAGAGGATACTATCCCTTAGTCGACGTTTACAACATGCTCGGGGAGAGAAACAGCTGGATGCATACTAAGTTTTTTCTTTACTCCCGGTCCAAAAATGTTGCGTATGAGAATATTTAATAAAATAAAATGGAAGTTATTCGCCATTACTTTTGGTTGAATCCCTGAAAAGGTTTTCCAGAAAAGCTTCCGTGGACTTGTGTGAACAAGGCGCAGAATGCGATCACGTTCTCATTGAAGGTGACTTCAATAAGCGCGTCCGACACCCGACAATGAAGAGGAGGGTCCCAGTCATCTGCTCTCAACATAATTAAACCACTTTAAATAATGCCACTAAGCGCCCAACCCAGAGGTTTTATTTTAAAAAGTGCTATTAGCATTAAATTTAGTTTTGCGGATGATTATGTCGCGCTCAGGCTCCGGAGAACATTAACTGCTCACAATTTTTGTGAATTATTGTTCCGGCTGTACACCCTCGCCTTTTTAACACCCTCACCAAATGACTGCTCAGCTCAAGTTGTTAAGTCGTACAGAGGAATTTTATTCGCTTTATTTCTTTATCACGCTCATATACCCTGCAGAGTAGGTAAGCGAGACCTCAAACTGTTTTCTAGAGTTCAAAGATCTTGTCGATGCATTATGATCTTTCTAGTTTATATAAAAGACGAGCAGTGTCTGGTTCCGTCTTGGTTTCCCTGCTTAGAATCAGTGACTGCTAATATAAATAAACTAAGACCTTTTACCATCTATAATAGATGATTTATACAGCGTCATGAGGCAACCTTACCTTCGCAGACGGGACGCTGTAGTGCCCGGGACGAATTAAGATGGAGTAGGCTTACCCAGCACCTATTCCATCCTCTCAGCTTAGTCGGCCTTGTCCACAGGAAAGACATGGTCAATACGTGCGGAGCTGACTAAGCCGCGGGTTTTCGCACGATATCTTCCTTCACCGTTTGAGAGTACTGGTAAAGCGCACATATATTTTTCACACAGAAAAATCCATTGGTACACGACCGGATTTGAACCCACGACCTTAGGATCGGAAGCCGGGGTCACTACCAACTAGACCACCATTGCTCCATAGTACCATAGTATAAATAAATGTTTTGATATTTGTACCTATTTGTTAAACTGCAATATTTTTTAACCTACAGTTAGTAGTTTTAGTACCTCCAACTGTGTACAATATTCAGACACACCTCCTCCTTTAAACCAATCTATTCTCCTAAGTTAATAAGAAAAAGCCTAAAAAAACAGAACGAACCAACACAAAGTTACCCTTGGGCTAAGTCAGAGTTTTCGACGTTTATTTTCCCAGTTCGTCCAACTGTTGGCGTGTCCGAGAAGCTATCGCAAGAGATCGCTACCGATAATTGAAAAAAACGTTACGCTGGGTGAATCCCAACATCGATTTAAAAGTACGATGGATAAATTAAAGGAATCCTATCCTCGATTGTTTTGCTCTCTGATTCGCGATGGGGCGCGATAAGCATGTACTGAGCGAACTTTATGTTCCGAATGTAGGTACCTCTTGTACTTAGTGTAGGTGGCTATGCCGTGACAACTTTTAAGTGTATTTTTAATTAAAAAGAGTTGTAAGAAGGTTTCTTACAACACAGACAAGCATATTCGTAAATGTATTACGTTGAATTCATTTAACGAAGGCAGAGGTTTTTCTTACATGTAAATCCTTTTTATAAATGGGTGTGTTCTTTTAAGCTTAATTGTAATCTGGATCAATGAATGATTTAGAACGAGAGCACTGGTGGTCTGGTGGTAGCAGTCCGATTCGAGGCCGTGGGTTCAATTCCGGTCGTGCATCGATGGATTTTTATGTTCGATTTTACGTGCTCTACCAGTACTCTCTAACGGTGAAGGAAAAGATCGTAAGGAAACCGCCGTAATGTGTCATGTGTCAAATGCGAAAGGAGTCTTTGAGGCGAACTTATAATCCTTTCACCACACTGGTTCAGAAGAATTAGTGTCACGAGTAGTATAGTAGATTATAAACAATATGTATGCAAAATCGCACTATAACTATGAATAATATCAGTTATGCAGTTTGAATAACGACGGTAAGGCGGAAGCCATTGGATTCTTCGTGGATGATGGAACAATGATGTTTTAAATGCAACTGCAGTAGCCTACGTTAGGCAGAGGTTCTGACCTGACTACTACTTCTTATCAAAGTTATTACCTTAGATTGGAATCGATTTTTGAATAACAGTAAAAAAAATGTGTTGTATTTTTCTTAGTAATAATCAAATGAAACTTATTATTGATTCAAAGGAAGCCTAAGTTTTGCTTTCTGTTGGACCGTGACCACCTGATGTTTTTTTAAATTAATATTTTTTATGATATTTAACCAGAGTTTGTCGTAGAATGTTTTAGTGGTGAGGGTTATCAGGGACATCATGAAGTCGTTCGTCCGAAGTATATTATGTATAGTAGTGAACACAGTCTGATGATGATGATGACGGTTACTAAAGTTATTTTCCACCAGGCAACAATAACCTCTATCGAATCCTATAAGTTATGATTTTATGCTCCATCCTTTTATATCGTGGTGGTTATAATAAAGTTCCACAAAATGGGAAAACTTAAAATGCAATGAATTTAAAATTCACTATAAATTACGATAAAAAATAAGGCCTTTGACATCATAGTTTCTAGAGGATTTTTTTTTATTTACAATTTTAGGAACAAATACTGCTAAAAATGTATTTATAGATAAATAGATACTTAGGCCTAAATACAAGTTTCCACACTAACGGCACGCTATAGTGTCCTGGATGATTTTTGATAGAGTAGGTTTGCCCAGCTATGACAACAATTTATTATTATTCTTCATTTATTTCAGATGTCAATCCATAAAAACATCACACTATACATAACATACACACTTAAAACTAAAACTACATACAAACAGCATAATTTTATACCTTATAGCCACAATAAAATAATAAATAAATATTTGAGGATATCACACAGCACCATCTAGCCCCAAACTAAGCAAAGCTTGTATTATGAATACATAATATACTTTTTTTTGTAAATACATACTTATAATACTACAACACCCAGACCCGGAAGAAATATTTGCAGAGCATGCAAACATTTCTCCCGCAGCGGGAATCGTACCCGCGCCTCTTGCGTCTCAGCCGAGCATTCGCCCGCCTCGCCACAGAGGTCGTCAAATATGTTCATAGTAGTGGTATTAAAACAAGGTTAAAGAATCAGAATCATCGTCCATTATTAAGTAAAAGATTATCCCGATGATCCCACCGCGAGGGTGCGTACACTTGGGCACTCTCATTTTCAAATAAGTAAATTAACGTGAAATAGAATCAAGTAGAGCCAGAGATTATAGCGATTTACCAAGATTATCAGAATGTGTTAAACGGGTAGGGTCAGGCCGTTGTTTAATTATACATAGTGCTGGCATAAAACCACCCTTGTTTATAAGCAACTATCAAAAATAATTCGTATTAAACAATTATAGTTATAATCTGCATAATTTTATCTATAATAGCTGCCTAGTGAATGAAAATAGAAAATATTTTACTATTAGGTACTACTAATTCTTCCGAATAATCTTACTTCTTTATCAGACCTTTTACAAGGCCTTTTACAATCCTCCATCAGGTTATTGAACACGGTGATGTATGAAAGACGAGTGAACTGAAAAGCATGTTTTTTTGCTTTAAAATATTTCTAGAAGAGCGTATTACCTTCTTTAGATAAGTAATTTAAGCAATTAATACCCACTTTCTATTCAAATTAAAGTATTCTTGGCAAACATTCTGAAACAGTTTATATTACTAAATACGTACTGAATTATCTTTTGTCTTCTCTCCCATGCAAAGTATCCTCTATGTAGTCTTAAAGGTTAAACCTCTGTCCGTGATGTGATGATCAACATTTTAAGATTTTTATACCCAAATTATTTCATAATCATACATTTGGCACTTTAAAATGATGGCATTATTTCCTCTGCAAACAGTTTGTGAAATCCAGTTTAGTCCTAGCCTCTTATTCCATTCATAGTTTAAAACCAGAGACATCGATAACCCTCTTAAGCCAATTAAAACAGTTTCAAACTAAAGGCACGAACAACGTCAAGCCAGTCTGGATGAGCCGTCTTTTTGGGGCACAGAATTAAACATTTCTAGACAGCGCGACTGCACACTATTTCATTTACCTACTCACTTTCAGAAAGTTTTCATCAAACATTATTTAAAATGTATATAACATATTCTAGATAAAACTTTGAAGTCTCATTATTCCCCACATTATAGGAGATAAAGGAGATAAAGGAGATTCACAGATTCTGGGATCGAGTTCTATTAATAATAAAAAAGCTAGTATACACATTCTTAACAATGAATTGATCATGAAAGGTAAATGAAACAGGTTGTACGTACGATAAATTTTAAATTAGTGATGAGGGTTTCAAGAAGAAAACGTATAAAATACTTATTTTAAAACATTTAAAACTTATTTTACTAGGAGTTTGTGAATTTATTTGTCTGTATCTCAAAAATGAGTTAACCGATTTAAATGTGGTTTTGTTTTGTATGGGTTATGTTAAATTTTCATGGTATCTTTTATTATCACGGCCATAGTCTAAGTCGCAAAGTAGCTATGAATTTAAATGATACTGGTTACTCTTTCGAAAATCCAAAGGTAAGTATTTTTCATTGATGAAAATAAATTCGGTTTAGGTACATGTAAAAAACTCACTCATCTTATTTAATTATCAAATCTTCGTGATATAACAGGCTAAGTTATCTTATATCTATATACATAATAAATAAAAATTTTATGTATTTTTTCTGCAATTAACACATAAGCTAAACTACTGAAGCTAAAAAAACTGTAATTTGGAAGGTAGCTTCTTTTTATAGCAAAACCATCCACTAAGACAGGATTTATCAAAATTCCCTTAAAGGGGTGAAAAGAGGTGAAAACGTTTCTATGGAACTTTTTAACGTGTGTTTTTTTGCTTGAAACTCGGTTAGGATACTATTAATGCAAAATAAATGGGTACCTAACGTGTTCCAGGATTTTTCAAAACTACCCTCAAAAAGGGGTAAAATAGGGTGTCGAAATGTACACCACGTGAGCGAAGCAGCGCGTGTACATTAGTACATTGTATACTATTATACTTCAGACCAAGTTATCCAGCAACACAAAGTATAGACCAGGGAAGACCCAACATGGTCGAATGACCATTTCGAATGAAAACGGGGTTACTGAAATAGCCCACGAATAGAACATGAATAGAAATAACTTTTACAACGTTTTAATCACGTTTTTACCAAGTGTTTGTAGCTCTATAAATTTTAACTTTGTTCATACCAAGTGTTCGTAGTTCTTAACGCGTTTTCTTTGTTATTCGCACCAAATGTTGGTAGCAGGCGCTCTACATTATCATCGCTCTGTGTTTCGGAAGCTTCCCATTCAGACACGTAGCTTATCGCCGATAAATCCCCAACGAAGGTTACATTCCAAAGAATGAATACCACCGCTGAATTGCCGTCGTAGAAAATATTTTATAATAAAATATGTGAGGGAATTACTCAGTCTCATTTCATTTCGGAGTATTTTCATGATATCTTCTGTTTTTGTGCATCGAATAATGTTGACCAGCGCTGAGTATTATTGATCTTATTAATTATTACTTTTTTGTTACCCATTTCATTCCACTGGGCAAAGGTCTCCCCCAAACTCTTCCAGTCATCCTTATCCTAGACACCGAGTTCATCTCGCCAACACTTCATCAGCCGACCCCGACGCCTTAATTAAATAAAATTTGTTTTCTTCATTATCTTCATTCCTGTATTTAAGTAGGCACTAAGGCTTGACACCATAACATTAAAATTCGTATTTAAAATATAAACAAAAGATTACTGCATTGTAGCTAACACCCTTGTACAATGTACCGGACCGTAACTGGCAACTCATGAAAGATGTTTCTAATGATCACCAACTGTAAAATAAAAAAAATATAGGTACCTATGTATTTTAATTAAATAACAGTTTAGGTGATCCCAGCATGGGCACAAATACCGCTTTTTGTACTGATGTTGATAAATATTGGCACTTTGGCAGTCCCAGTTGTTCGATATGAGAGTGGGCTGGGCAGGGCAAGTAGATGCGTAGGTAAACGCGTGGGAGGCAATATCTATTAGGCTGACTGTATCGTAGACACTTATTATAAATGTTACATTCAAAATTTTAGTAAACCCTAATGGACTTTAATGCTTAACATAAAATGGATTTTAAATAAACAAGTGAGTTATTATCGCCTCATTATTCAGTAGCCAGTTTAAATAACGTTACTAATAAACGATGGAAGATAATCATTTTATAAGTTTGAGCTCGTAAAGATGATGAATAATACGATTGTTTAAATCGGTACGATGGATATGTAAGGAGATGAGGCTAATGGAGTATTTTTAGGTTACGTCAGATCGTTGGCCGGTAGATAGGTACCTACGAGTAGGTACGTGCCGTGCCCCGCCGACCAAACTCCACTAAACTTGACATTAACAAATTACATCGCCTGTCAACTTTCTGAAACAATATACCAGTTGGCGTTTAACTTATCTTGGAAGTTTTCGTCTCGTATAGATAAAATGTTGTAATACTAAAATGTCATTATGCTCGGTCTTGAGTAGGGATGAGCGATATTGGTAAAATATCGATATTGAGTTCGATACCGAAGGCTTAGTCGATATCGCAATCATCCACAAGATATCGATGTTCCCGAATATCGATATTTTAAACAATTTCATAAATCAGAACCTACTTTATTTGTTAATACCTATGTCATCTAGATGGCATTAGGATGTAATCTGGTGTATCCCATAGGTATAGACTATAAACTGGAAACGATAATTACCGATACCTTAAACAAATATTGCTGCTAGAATTAGATAAACTTTTTGTTTGTCATAGGTTTTTTGTAAACAAAAGAGTATTCTGACATTATTTTACTTTTCATATTATTTGGATATTTTGCTAGAAACACCTATCGATATCGATTATCATCATCATCATCATCTGCTGCCCTTATCGCACTCTGAGTGGGTTCAGCACAGCATGTTCTCTTAATATTTTGTATTATTTAAGTTGACGGCCTCGGTGGCGTCTCAGGCGATTTCTCGGCTAAGACGCAAGAGGTGTGGGTTCGATTCCTGCTGCGGAGGGAATGTTTGCATGTTCTGCAAATATTTCTTCCGGGTCTGTTCGTTGTGGTACCATGGTACTCGTAGTTTCTGATACCCACGACACAGTGAATCCTAGTGTGGGCTCAGGACTATGTATGTGACTTTTGGATGTTATTTATTATTATATTTTTAATCGATATCGATAAAAATTGGCCATCCCTATTCTTGAGGCTGGTACTCGTTAGTCAAGCAGAGATAATAATATTTAGTGGGCGCGGCGCGAGCGCGTTGCGACGCGGCGGGTCGCTGCAGCCACGGCCGACGCTATCTTTCGCTGCGAGCGGTATCACAGTTACACTACCGATTTGTTATGTTATCTCTGTTCTGTTACTTTGTACGAGGTCGATAGGTCAACTTTATTGTATCACTGAAGGAAATCTCGCCAGGTGTATCGGGTATTGTTGGGAAAGTTTGCCATAACAGTTACCTGCATCTATGTAGTTACCTATTTGTTTTCACAAGTATAAACTGTCGGTATGGATACTAGAATGAATTATTAAGTTCTGTAAATCGTATATATCTACGATCATAGTCGTAGATATAGATTGATTGATTATCCGTAGATTGAGTTGACTCAATCGATACAGTTTTTCAAACAAAATGCATATTCATCCATTATCTTCTCGTGAGTGGTTAAAGTTGCAAACTGCAACACATTAGTCGAGAGCTTAGAGCAAGCGGAATTTAATACATTAAATCCATTTTCATTACTTAGCTAATTCTACATTGCAAAGCAGTGTTTCTAATGTATTTGATTTTACTACAAAACAATTAAGTCGAGAATAATAGCTCGAGTAAGCGATATTTATATAGCCAGCGTTCCAAAATAGTTGTGGAACGTTTTTTTTTTATCTTTAGTAAAAGAAAAAATATTGAAGCAGGTTTTTTATTGCTCTCTTAGAGTGCGGCTAGCAGTGATTTGTCCAGGGCAATCTATCATTCAAGCACTATGGGAATAATTAGTGTCAGCAGACGCATCCGGGCGGAGCGCGCCAACAATGAACCGTGCGACGCACCATTCAAACAAACCATTAATAATTTTGAACGCTAGTTTTTCTAAGACTAATTCACTTTTGTAAATAAATGGTACACTGGATCTTTAACTACCTACTTACGGAGACATTTTTTATCTCGACAAGCCGTTAGGCGGGTAATGTGGCCACGAGTTGGATAAGAACCAACTAAGACCCGTTCCAAATTAGCCATACAATTTGTAGAGTCACTAGACTCAGAGAGATTGGCGAATAGTGGCCTAGCGTTGTGTGACTCCACACTCACCGACTCCATACTCTATGGCCGTGAGATGATAATTCATTAAATTAAATCATTTAAATAAAAAATACTAATATATTTTTCTCTCTTATAAACCAAATATGAAAGTACCTACTTACTTGAATGTGTATTTATTTAAAACTAACTCACCAAAACATTTTAATACTATTAATAAGGTATTTTTAACCATCATTGTAGAAAATGAAAATAAAGTTGAAAAATGCAGGGTACATTCGGTCACGGTCGCACACTGCGTCCTCAAACCTCATAGCGAGTGTGAATGACCTTTGTTTCATTCCAAGATATAATGTTTGAAAACGCATTTTAATAAAGCTCGTATTGTTTAAGTTATGACCGAATACATTAAGCTTGTCGGCAGGTACCGCAGGTACGTCTCTTCAATTTTAAACAAAACACTCGCTCTTAAATTAAACATAGCCGTTCTGATTGTACGCGAACTGCTAAATAAATGGAAAATGCCTTAAGTAAGGCATGGGCGGTGGTAAATGGGAAATAGGTCAGGCTTAGCTAGATCGGTTCCTTTATGCGCCCTGTCATCTTGTGTTTGGCTTACATTCTTGCATTAAAGCATTGTGTTGCACTAATAACTTGCGCTATTCTGCGTTATACTGCTCCTGTCGTGGGTAATGTGATCGCTGGTAGCCCAGCGTGAAAGCTTTAAACATTGCAAGTTTAAAAGTACGTTACATGAATTAGAATTGTCTAAGGTTATTCTCTTGACTGAGCGTAAACTTAATCTTAATTTTTTAGTAGATGAAATAATGAACAGCTTCGTAAAAAATTCCTCGCCAAAGTCTCTTTAGGTAACGCTATTTTGGCGTCTTTTCAGTCATACCCAACTTTCAATATCATACATTAGTGTTGGCCCTAACACTCTTCTAAGTACGTGCAGTCGCCCTTTTTTGAATACTCTCTCCTGTTAAAGGCGTAAAGTGCCCAAATCACTTGAATTTCCCTTACTCACTTTGTTTTCAGTATCCTTTGTGTGTTTTCCATCTCTCGTAAACAATGTTCCTAATTATAATATGAACTCATTGACTTGTTCCATTCTATCTCTGTCTATCATCAACATTATAACATTTTACACATTCATCACTTTCAAAACCTATTGTTTTTGTCTCTCTTACATATCCGTAAGAATGAAAGGAAGACTTCCTCTTAAAAACTCCATGCATAATTGTTACCAAAACACATGATCGTCGACATCGACTTTTGACGAGTGCTTATTATTATTTTTTTTATCAAAAATCAATATTTCACTGTCCATGCATGATTATGGCTATTTTTTTATCCGGGTACCATAATAGGTGTCAGGTGTTCCACGTCATAGTTTCAGCTAAATCCTTGCGGAGATGAATGGGAACAAAAAACACACATAGTTTCGCATTTATCACACATACACACACATTATTACGCCCGCATCCCTTACGGGGTGGGCAGAGCCACAAGTAATCGTAAGAAAACAGCCACTCCTGATCCAAGAGTCAGATGTGGAGTGGATATGGTCAACGCCCGTATAGATGGTCCACCATGTTGGAGAGGATACTCGCCTTAATCATCTGATATATTTTTTTACCTTAAGTAGGTAACCTACTTATAATAAATAAATAAAATAAGTATCTTATATATTTTTTACCTTAATAATACAATCTGAAGAACAATACAAAAATTGTGTCTGCTTCTATGTATTTTCTCTGTGTTAACAGTACTTAACAAGAGGACAGTGACATTTGGCTGACACCAAAAGTGACTTCCGCTGTGAAAAAAATATTCGCTCCACACAAACACATATTTGTATAGCACATAAAATTTAACAAGACTTAGTACACACGTCATTTAACCTACACTAAAAAATAACAGGTATAAATACGATTATCCAGCATAACAATTTATGCTAATTAAATTAGCCGACTGGCTAAGAATGAGTAATTGAAACACGGAGTGTTTCTTAATATTTTAACGAACCAAAATATTTTTACGTGTATTTGGTTTTTACGTGTATTTTTAGATTCGAGTTTACAATAGTTGAGGCGCGAAATTGCATTCAATACAATTTATGCACCAATTAACATTTTATTAAAAGATATTTTCCTTTCTAACATGATGTTGGTACTTTTACTACCTAATTTGAACTTACTAAAGTCCTTTTTTGAAAGGGTATTTGAAACTAATATATTATTTCTGATTATTTTTCTACATTTACTATGTAATTTTTATAATATCGTATTATTTATTCGTAATTGTATTCGTATTATTATTAACACAAAGTAACTTCAACTAATACAATATAATTATACAGATTACAAAAGAAACAGTCTATCCAAAGACCGTTGCAAACGGTATGATTTACTAAATATTTTTCTAAATTCTATTTTTTATCAAATATAAATAATGATAAAAACAGAATGAACCACATTTCCTTTTTATTATAAAACCTTTTAAAACAAGTTTTTGTATCTCTATTTGTTTCAACAACTAACTTAAACTATCTAGTTGAAGTTTAACCGTGAAATAACGTAAATTAACTGTAAATACGGAACCCCAAAAGTGAAATAAGCAACAATGGCGATTAACCTCTACTTAGATATTTGTGAACGGGTCTTCACTCAGCGTAATAAAGAACTCGTTCATAATTAGCGCTGTATAAATAAATATAATGTCTAAAAACGAGATAATAAGGAAGTAATGTAAGCAAGATTGTTATAATAGAGATTTCATTATGCGTACAAATATGTGAGTGAACGTCGTCTTAACAGTGTTAGTTTTGAAGCACAGATGTGAAGTTGCTTGAAGTAGGTACGAGTAGGTACCTACAGCTGCAACTTGCATGCGAAACTCGCTGTAGTAAATACCGTTTGATGAGACTCCGCTGATATTCATTTTGATCTCTTCTGGCACTTCTTTTTTATGCTATATCTATGTATGTAAAGGTAGGTAAATTTACTCTTTGATATCAGTAAGTACTTATTAGAAAAGTGACAGAGACGTGCCTAAGCAGCAATAATATAAATGTGTTATTTCTCCTTTGAGGACGTATATCAAAGCAATGAAATCCGGGCAGATTTTCGGTATCATCGGCGTGATTACACAGAAGACGGCACGCTGCTGACAGATTAAGGAGCCGGCTAAACAACGCCCTCACAGATATCTTTCACCTGAATATTTAGCTCTTTGAGTAAAAATAAATCTTTCCGTTTCTTGGAATAACAACAGTGTCAACTCGGCTCGTCTTAGAGCAAAGATTATATTTGTCATCGTCGATCGCAATAAGCTCGTTTACGGGGTGTCGCGGACGCGGTAAACGATTTAGTCGGAATAGCGGCAGCCGCGTACCGAACAGATGTTTTGTCATCACGCTGCCTTTACGCTACAAATACGCTCTCTTTCCATCCAACTTAAAAATAAACACAAGTATGTGTGTACCCACAAAAGACTGTTATACCAACATTATTTATAGAGCTGTCATCTCCGCTTAAATACCTAATGAGCCGTTTCTAATATCGTATGGTATTCATCATTCGGCTTCCCTATCCACGTAATTACCAACACCAACAAGACGTGTCTGTGGATCTGTTGCGCGAGGGCAGACGCCGTAACATGTCGATTTATTTAAATTATCAACTCGCTAAGTAATAGAAACAAAAGTGCCTTTAATGTGATGATGATTGAAACTTGTGTGGCTTAGTTAATCGATTATTCAATAAAATTACTTGAATATCTAATGAATATCCTAATGAATATCCATTGTCATTCGGTAGAAGTGTTATCGGGGCTAAAGCAAATATTTGATCGACAGGAATGAGGATGTGCAATTTGAGAGTATAAATTGAAGGTAAGGGGTTAAAGTTTGGAGTGTGGAGAGCAGAGGGCCGGCGAGGTGGGCTTGGCTGAGGGAAAAACACGAGCGGTGGATTTGAGGAATATTCCGGCATCGGTGGCCAGCGACCGCCAGCTGTCCGTTCACACTCGACCTCCACAATTTTTCCGTTTTGCCGATGCAAAGTTTCTCGTTAATATGCAAATTAAGAGTTATCTGCGAGGAGGACGCGGGATTTAGGGCCACTTTCGAATAACGAGTGCGCTGCTAAATGAAAATTGGAACTTCACGCCCTGATTCTACACGTACCTGTTTAAAGATTTAGCATAAATAATGACTTGATTATATATTTGTTAGGTGTGCTTATCTCAGTATGTGTACATATATTTCCATAATGCGAGAAACTCGAGGCGCAAAAATGTATCTAACTAACTACAAAATTTTAATAACGTGTTACAGTGCTTAGTTAAGTCAAGTAGACTATTAAAAAAAGTCATAAAACTGCTTATTGCTTACATTACTTATTAAAAATACAACTATTCTTTTCGTAGTTATATGGGCACGGGCACATACAGTACTGGCTTAAATTAATTAACATTTGAAGTATGAACGCCTATCAAAATGTCATCATGGTTTCATCCGTCTGGTTCTATATAGAGTGGCCACCTCTTTGTTGAATGCATAAAAACAAGTAAATTTTCAAGGATGTATCCATAAACTAGTGATATTATATGGTGTAACACTAAAGTGTCAAAAGAGAGTTGTAAGCCTGCCGGAACTTCTGTGAATAATTCTAAAACAAAAGGCTGTTTAATTAAGTAGTTAGGTACCTAGATAGTTTTATTAATTTAAATTTTATGATAATTTTAGATGGATAACGACGGTGTGATTGTCTATCTAGAGATAAAACAGAGTTTCACAATGGGCAGTTCCAAGTTATGCGATGAGCTAGTTAGAGATGCGCTTACTCGTAATTTTTGCAATAAAAATATTATAAATACTAAAAAGGGCTTAATTAATAATAAAATTAAACCGCGAGTAAAAACTTAACAATTTACTCATACAGAGTTATGAAAAAACTTTCTAATTAACAAACTACAACTTAATTCACTGTAATTTTAAATAATATATCTACAAAGATACTCTGTACTTAATATAACTAAAATGTTACTTTACAGAAGTCTACGTAATTCCTACGAGGGCGAATAAAGCTTTGATTTCAAAGCATTCTTATATTCTCCTCCTTTTTCAGTAAAAGAGCTGTCAACAAAGCAAAGTAGATAGTACGTTAGTTATATAATATACTTAAAATAGTATCTCTTATTAAGTGGGTTCTTTCTTCACAAAGTAGGAGCCCTGCAGTTTCCCGGCAATTGTGCGGGAGCGGGCTGCGACAAATAGCTCTCGGCCACATAAAGACTGCGATGGAGTGCCACAGGGACTACTTACCTTCGGACTTGCCTCTCAGGCATGCGCTGAGACAAAATGTGAATGGTGAAACAAAAAATGTACCACGGCTATACTCCATATTCACTCACTCCATATTCTCTTTCTTCTTTTCTAGTGTCAGTGTTTTCTCAAAAAACTTTGTTTTTTTCGATCAGTTTGTTAATAGCAACATCCAATGTGATGATGCTCAACATCATCACATTGGATGTTGCTATTAACAGGAGGCGACACATCCAATGTGATGATGTTAAGCATCATCACATTGGGTGTGTCGCATCCTGTGCAAGTAAAGGGTAAACTGAGGCAATCCAGTAAGTAGGTGCAGGAAGGTTTGGGAGGTCTATTTAGTCACACTGCGAACTCCATGTTGATCTTCTTTTATAACTCCAGGTGGGTTACTATTTTTTATAGCTTTTAATGTACCGCTGCTGCACAAAGGTCTCATTTGCAAAGGTTTTGTTGAAATGCTCAGTGGAAAATAATTATTTGTATCTACAACAAGAGAGAAAAATTAAATTAGCTACGACTGCTGACTTTATATCTCGAACTAGCGAAGTATCTAGTCTAGAATTTATTATAATATAGTGAGTGCTTTCAAGGCATGAGACATGAAAAAAATTTGCTCTCGCGTGTAACATAGGTACAACTTTTCACCACTACCAGCGAGAAAAGTTTTATAGGTTACAACGTAAGAAAAACAACTGAGACTGTAACTAAAAATAAGTTTTTAAGCGCTGTGTAATTCGAAAAGGTGGTGTTCGTAATTCGAATCACTTTTATTCACGCTCGCAGCAAAAAGCGATTTCGTTGCAAGTTTTGACGTACTAAAAGCATCCTTTTTCGTGCTGGAGAGGTAAAAATATAATTTGTTTTAAGGTGGATGTAAGTACCGAATCAATTTAGATTAACGACCCATGACAGCGCTATGACTGATCGCATCAGCTGGAAAATAGTTCACATATTCGGACTGATCAGATTTTGCAGTCGGACCACGTAGCCACAGCCAGTGAAGCGTCCAGTCTTTAAGTTCCTATAGTTGCAGTAGTTAGGTACCTACAGTATGTCACCAACCAATTAATTCCCATGCGTGCTCGAAGAGATTTATCGCAAGACTCTTATAGGGATTCGCCAACACCGACATAATGATCGATTGTTCATTATGTTTTATTGTGTTCCTTGCAAACCTTTGTTGACCATTTTCACCTACTTACCTGACTAACGGCTTTTACATAACACTACAGCGTCCCTTTAGTGTAGGCAAAAGCTGCCCCACCGACAGTATAAATCATATAGATGGTATAAGTATGCCTTAGTATTTATGTGTGATATTACTAGTCCTCTCAAACAGTGAAGGAAAAAATCGTGAGGATACCTAAAAAGTTAGAAAACATGTATCAAGCACACGAAAGGAGCCTTTAAGGCGCAATTTAATTCCTTTCGCCACACTGGTTAGAAAGAACTAGTGACGTAGGAAAGATTTAGGCAATAAATTATCACTCACTGTTCGGATCAAACAAAATTGTGTTAGATATTCTGCACGCGATGAGTGCACCCTTCTTCGTACAGTGATCAGGATACACAAATAAATTCAAAATCTATAAAGCCTATTGGTAAGTCTACTGTCTACACTACAAAGTAAGCATTCACCCGCAAGGGTGGAGGGAGGGAACTCCACCTCCCCGAGCCATCGCAAGAGAGCGGTGACGCTGTTGAGGCGACCAGCCGGAACGTGCTCGGTGCCGTCATGTCGTTTCAGACTGGTTCTGCCGGTGGCCTGGATGCTGCGACTCCAAGGCATCTAAAAGATCTGCTCTCGGGTGATTCTGGTCATGCAGGCGAAGTTCTTCTAGGAGACATGACGGCTCTGATCAATCTGATGGTGTCAGGTCACGTCAACGGCGAGATCACAGATATCTTGTATGGTACGAACCTTTCTGCTCTCAAAAAGAAAGACGGCGGCATAAGACCCATAGCTGTGGGCACCACCTTCCGTCACCACGCGGCCAAAGTCTGCTGTTGGAAATCAGCCGGCTATCTTGGCAACTATTTCCGACCCATCCAGCAGGAAGGATAATAACCATCCGATAATTCAACGTCTCCAATCCAATGTTTGGTATTTGGATAACAAAACTTTTGGTGGCG
Organism: Scotopteryx bipunctaria; assembly: GCA_949320045.1. Lineage (NCBI taxonomy): Eukaryota > Metazoa > Arthropoda > Insecta > Lepidoptera > Geometridae > Scotopteryx > Scotopteryx bipunctaria. Next base: position 11,273,663 of record OX439440.1, read on the forward strand.
ATGTGGACACGGTTTTTGGCGATCTAAAGAGATTATTGAGGTATTTCAGAAAATAGGTTTAGAACTAAATTTTTCGAACTATTTGTTTCTGATACTTGTTCGGTAATTTATTTGTTGTGGGAAATTTAGTGTAAATTAAACATTTTAATTGTATAAGCATTATGGACGCGCCGCTAATCTCTTCCGGTATAAATGTCAGGTTCACAACCACAATCCAACGCAGTCCAATCGACAAAAACGTATTCGATGATACTCGTAGTTATTGTCGGTCCAACAAATTTTAATACAATGAGTCGCAGCTGTATTAAGTGCTCTTTAATTATATTTTAATTATTGTGTACAAATTAAGTTGTGTTGGAAAACAAAAAAAACCATAATATTGCGGTTTAATTCATGAGCTCTCTTTAAACATGCGAACTGATTTTGTCTTCGCTGATTGAGTCCCTGCATTCATTTATATTAAATGAAATCATATGAAAAAAAGTCAACAATTGTTTATTTTGAATTCCAACAAAATAACATTTAGTTGGTATGACAAAACCAATGCTGGTCAGGATTGTTGGCGGAATACTAATATGGCTTAAAGAAGAAATAAACGATCGCATAAAGTTGTGTCGTATTTGTAATATGGACATCGATAAATCATAGGGAACGGACCACAATCGTTCCGATGACATGGTATGTTTGCAAAAAATAATACAAACCATCATTCAGATGCTCAGTAGAATTGGGTGGGAGTAAATTCACATTATAGGGTTGAAGACTGGTACTTTTTAAAATAAGTAGAAACATAACTTCTTAAATTTGTACGAAATAAAACTTTATTTTCAATCATTGTTATTTTTCTCCTTCTAAACTTTGTCACCTGACTTACCCCTGTATAAATTATACATACAAAGAGGATGTTGTTATCATTTTTTAATGAATAGGTCCATCTATGATCAGTTGTATGTATGTATGTATGTATGTATGTTCGTATAGGCTAGTGGCCAACTCTAGTGAGGGAGTTTTTAGGCCGCCTAAAGGCCTTCGTCATGGCTTAACGATTTAAAAGCCGGGACCGACTGTTTAACGTGCCCTCCAAAGCACGGAATTACCATGATCAATGACAGTTATATCAATTATTTGTAAATAAAAAAGCTCTTGTATTGATTTAATGTTTAAAATTCTTGTTTTCGACTAAGATATTGATGCTATTATTAATACAATTTAAACTGCAAAACTTTTTTTTTATTATATACCTAATTTAAGACGTTCGATAGAGTCTGATCTGTTTTTGCCAACCTTAGCGAAGTCACGAGCATATTTTAATAATTTTATTTCATGTTAACATTTGTGCCTAATTTATTTATCTATTGTTCTTGTTTTATGAAATCGTTTATTCATTCTCAATAATAATGTCACAATTCAAGTCGTTTGTGAATGCTTACTCTCGTGGAGGTCCTGGGTAGCTGATTATGCAGATTTTACTTATCCTCTCAGCCGTTTCCGCCATTTGCAAAATATTCGCGCTTATGTTATCGACTTCCGATTTTAATTTTTTTTTGCATGGAAAATTGACACGTCATGTTAAAACATCGAATATTCCCGAAATTTTGTTGCAACAGTAATAATATATAGGTACTAGCAGGTAGTATACCAATTAGTATAAATCTAACTGATAAATGAATCTAACTGATAAATCTAATCTAACTAATGTTTAATATTGTTAAAAAATAATATTTCCAAAACCGTAAAGGTACTGCATCGTCACAGTATCAGAAAAAAGGGAAGCACGTTACTCGCAGAAGCTTTGATAATCTCTAGCGCCTGGAAAAGTCAAGGCCACGAGGGCGAAGCCCCAAAAATGGTCTGACCCAAAAAATTATATCGGAACAACTAGAGATAGTAAGCGCGGTCAGTACCAGTATCAGGCATCAGACAGAAACCGATAAAGACAAACTGTCAACAATCTGCACCAAAGGGGTCACGATCTTCTGTAGTAAAGAAACACCGGAGAAGGAAGAGAAGATAATAAGGATGAGGTAGCTAAACCAGAGTACCTACATACACTATGGTATCAGAATAAAACAACAGGTGACATTTTACACATTATTGAAGTAGCAGATAGTATAAAAATCGGCCAAGTGCGAGTCGGACTGGTGCACCGAGAGTTCCGTACGTTCCATATTGATTTTTTTTAAATACAGAGATATAAGGGGAAAATGGTATTTTTTAACATTTTATGCCAAAAATCGAAAATATATATTATTAAGTAAGTATATTAAATATACATCCTCACTTGCAAATTTGGTCCCCCCCCCCATTCCTTGTACAAGGACCCTATTTTAGTCATGTAATAAAAAAAATACTGTTTTCAGATTTTTCCCTTTACTTCCTTTTGATTCCTTTGCAAATGTCAAAATATGGACCAAAATGGTGGCATTACCAGCGTATCTTTTGATTGCGTTAACTTAGAGGTTTAGTTTTTTCACAGCACCAAGGGACTGCAGACTTTAATTTCAGTTTAATTTGAACTTGATTTTAATTTCAATTCCGGAACTCCACGAGTTCCTGAAAATAACGGTCTTGACAGACGGACAGACAGACAGACAGACAACAAGTGATCTTATAAGGGTTCCTTTTTACGTTTTGAGGTACGAAACCCTAAAAATTACATATTCTGTGTTTATCTTCAAAGATTAAATGGTAACTGGCTTTGTACCCACGTGGGATGTATTTTAAGGTATGCATGCATTCCCTTGACGATCCCGACTCATTGTTTGTGAGCACAGAAAGAGCAAAACACCAACCAAGATGGAGATGTCCAATATTTTAGATGGCATAGCATTCGCCGCTACGAAACCGAAATTCCTGACTCAAAGATTCTCTCTATCCGCCATGTGAAAAATCATCTGTAAATTAATAACGTTAAAGTCTCTATTACAATACACGTTGCTCGGACAATGAGACCGTATTGGAACGTTCGAACATCGTTTAGTAACCAGGTATGCAATAGATAACCGTTTTTTATGCAAATCCCATAAACAAAAACATAACTTACAAATTTTCGAGAGGCTTCGTGTACGTTGAATTCGAAGTATCAGGAAGTGGCTCTATAGCCAGCACCTCGCGCGAGTGTGCACTTGGAATTATGAGCAATCAACGCGTAGATTGTTATGTTGACTCTCGCCCGTCATCGACTATTAAGATTTCTTTGTTACAGTAGGTAACATGTTGGACTATTTACACAAAACGTTCCTCTGAGAGCCTTTTGTAAAAATAACTTGAACTTTTTCTATGCGTTGTTGTCGGTCAGCCAGCACATATCGCTCTCACGATTTTGAATGAAATCCTCAAGTCACTTAGTGCTAAGAAACGCTAGAATTTGCTTTTGTATTATAAATCGTTTCGATGGCTTTATTATGAGCGAGTGACGGCGATATAGACTGTTGGATACACACACAAAGCGGGCCCGGGACGGTGACAATAACTCGTGATTGCTACGAGAGAGTTTGTAATTCAATTATTACTTTACATACCTACTTGTGAGCTTGACTCACCGTCAAAAAATGTTGATTGGCCTTGAGAAAGTTCCAGAATAACAATTAGTTTATGCTACATAGTTACTATATTTTATTTTATTTTGACCTCTATTAATAACATTGTTAGGTTGCATGTGTTTTTAATTCTACTTAGAGTAGGTAACATATTTTAAAGCAAGTATAATAAATCATACACAAACGGCTGCTTGCATAATGGGTTTACATAGTCGATGAGTTTCACTAATTGGTGCCGGTAACAATAGCTGTTTTTATTTCGAATGAAATTACGAAAAACAAAAAAAAAAGCTTATTCAAAGTTTGCGATATGAGCACCATGAAGTTGTAAATCAATTGTCAATCACCACATCCAACGATTTTGGTCTAATAATTTTATATAATTTTTTAACTAAATTTGGTATAATAATGTATTTAGTTATGATACAACAATTTTATTAGTTCTTTGTCGTTCGTTCGTCGATCTTTCACATCATCTCGTGTAATTGATCTACATATAATATCGAAATAGATTTCGGTTTGAATTTTGTTCACCCGCGCGCTACATGCCGTGTGAATTATTTCATTTCAGCTGTCACCATGTCTGTCTCTACACAGGAAAGTAGCTCGATGAGTTCTCATGAATTCCAACTCCAACATAACTTCATCAAAAGTCCTTTTAACGTCGTCACCATAGTCACACGATTTTGTTTATTTATATTGTGGTCGCCTTTCATCTAGTATACGTGAGCAAATAATGAATGTACGACATATCACGGCAACCGTGTGACGTCACCCCGGACACGGTCACATCAAAGCGACAACATCGATGATTTATGAGTATTTTGTTAGACTTCGCCCCAATTACCTTCTTGAAAATTTGTGCACTTTCATTATAAAGTGTTTACAGTAGAGAAGCTTTGATGTCTAATTAGGCCCACGCGATGAGCTGAATACAGAGCTGACCTTTGATTAATATACCAAAATGTTTTCGCTCGTACTGAAGTTGTCGCTAAGGGTTGTTGTAATTAGATTGAAGTATTTTTACCCCTAACATGCTCATAAAGAGTATAATTATGGCAAATGTAACGAGTTATCTTAACGTTTTATGATGTTGTAGAGATCTTTATAATTTTGCTTAACTTAAACTCTGTTTAAGAGTGTTTCTCTCTGTCACTGTTTGTCACTCTTTAGCTGAAAGGGAAGGCACTACTTGAACTTTAGACACATTTTGAGAGACGTTTAAAAATGGACTCTTAAGTTTTAAAACTTATTCTACCTACATCTAACTATGTTTTTTATAAATGTTACGAAAGGTTCCTTGTTGTAATTGATTCAAATGGTTATTTTATTTTGTTTTCTGTTCTTAATATTTTTACGAGCAGACATTCTTTTTTTATTGTCTATTATGTAATGCGTAGATTCTTTGTAAAATAAATCGGATAACAGCCTAACCCCCGAGTTGAGCACGTCTCAAATCAAGGTTTTTTGACAGTTTCTGATGAAAATCTGTCAAAAAAAAAAAAATCGTCATTTGAGACGTGCTCAACTTTGAGATGCGTTTGAGTATTCGGGGGTAAGTCACTTTCCTTACCATAAACTATACTGGATGTAACAAGACCTCTCTAGAACACTAAAATGTACCTTAAAACAATAAAAAACGTTACAGATAAAACAGCCGCGGCGGGCGAGTGCTCAACTGAGACGCAAGAGGCGCGGGTTCGATTCCCGCTGCGGGAGAAATGTTTGCATGTTCTGCAAATATTTCTTCCGGGTCTGGGTGTAAAGGTGTTCGAGGTGTGAGAGGTGTTCGAAGGTAAGAAAGTCATGATACAAGAAGAGTGTTGAATATAAATGTGGATGGTTATACAAATTGAGATACTTCCCTTCTGGTCTGGGAGTAAAGAAAAAACATATAATGCGTCCAGCTGCTTCTCTCCCCGAGCATGTCGTAAAAGTCGACTAAGGGATAGTATCCTCCAACATGATGAGATACAATAAGCAAGTATTCCCAAGGAGGGTTGACGTCAGGCAGGCGGCCGGTCATAAAATACCTTAGCCAAAACTCTTACAGGATGATCCAGGGATCATGCTGTGCTGACCCCACATAGAGTGGGATAAGGACAGGAAGATGATGGATACACAAATTGAGAAAGGCCTAAGAAAAGATGGATGGATTCCATGAAAGAGGGCATTCGTGTGAATGGAGTGAGTACTGAGAGGACGAGTGGTAGGAGATGATGGAAGAGGGAAACATGTTGTGTCCCATCTAGTGGGATAAGTATTGGAAAATGATTTTTTCTTTATATATTTGTATTTTTTACATGTCTTCTTTGCATTCATGTGTTCAGTTCATCAGTTATGAACCCAAAAGGTGCATCCGTGAGTTTACGGGAAAAGTCTTATTATACCCAGTACCTATCTATGCAAAAAATCCATACTAATAAGATACTAATATTATAAATGTGAAAATAACTCTCTCTGTCAGTCCTTTCACGCCTAAACTGCTGAACAGATTTTAATGAAATTTGGCAAGGAGATAGATTCTCTCCCGGGAATAAGCTACTTCTCATAAGCTACTTTTTATCCTGTAAAACGATCCCAAAGGAAATAAAAAAAGATAACCAGAATAATGCGTAAATACTTCTTAGGCATTAATTTATGACGAGACAGTTAATTTGACATTTATAAATGTTTGATAATTTGACAATGTCATTCATTTCAATCGGGTCGTCAGCAGCTCTCTTTTTCTTGCAGGGCTGGTAAGGTAAGGACCTCTAGCTGGACCGATTTAATTATTTTTGATTATAGCAGAATGACTACCTAATAAAATATTAAAAAAAATTCATTATTAATTCTAAGGCGGTACGAAGTTTGCGGGGTCAGTTAGTACTTAATAATACTTTAAAGGAAGAAGACACACCAACACAGGCATTTATAATATTAGTAGGGAATACGTTCCGATATATTTAGGTTCACGTTCACACCTATAACTTTAATAGTCTTTTGAGTGATCTTAATCAGATAAGGTGCTCACATAAAATGAACACTCATAAATGGGGCACCAGTTAAATTAATAAATTATACCTACACATATGAGTAAAATTTTATGGTATAGGTGCGTAAAATTAGACACATTTCAGTTATTTTCATCTTTAAAGTCTAAGTAGTAAGGTCGGGAATAAGAAAACAAATCGAGAATACTTCTGTATTAAGTTTATTGCATCTATTCACACACCTTTTCGAAAACGGTTAAAAGACGTACGAAGATAAAATGAAACAAGAAAAAGTGTTTGCCTTTACGGTCTCATTTCTACCAGTACAGTATACAAGTTATACATAAAAAATATACATACAGTTATATTATATAACTTTGAAAGTTCACGAACAAACGTACTTTACCTACCCGATTTTTATTGTAAACAATGTAATTAAGCGATTCATAAATCCAGTACCCACTACGAAAAGTTTGTAATTAATATAATATATTTTTTTTGCAATTTGAATAACCATTATAATTACAGTGAATTGAAAAGTTTTTCGTTGTAATAACAAACTACACTGAAGGGTTGACGACTTTTATCCGTATATTATGTACATCAAAGGATTTCTAATACAGAATATTTATTGCATTTAATCTTAAATATTTGTAATTATTACAATATAATACACTTAAAACAGTGACCTATGTACAAAACTATAGACTCAATTTTGGACTTTCAGTCTCTACAATATTTTAGTGTTTAAACGAACCGACGACGATATAAGTATTAATTTACATGTAATTTAGAGATTACACATTTTACACAAGGCCATATCAGACATAGGATACCTAATGAAGTTACTATGTGCTATGGGTACAATAACTGCAACTAAACCGATTGTGAATAAAACAGTAATAAAATGAATGTAGGGCTGGCTAAACAGGACCCGAGCCAAACTGTAAAATAGCTGATTTGAATTTTATTTCGAAGGAGATCTAAGTTTGGTGTGTCGTGTATTGGTCCCAGAAGCACTACCGTTGGAACACAGATAATTATAGACATGATGTTTATCAGCCGCTGCATATTTATGAAATATCTTATACAAAAAATCTACAAAGGTATCAATAGTTTTAGCAGTTTCCGATCACCCCGTATAAGAGCACGTTTATAACAAAAAACGAGCTTTTGCCTCTTCATTTATTTTGACCAGAAAACGTTAAAACTGTATCATTGAATTCCAGAATTTTGATTATTACTAAAACAAATACTTTAAGTAAACTTCCCCGGTAAATACAAATAGTAGTAACACATTTTTTTTCCTTAAACTAAGTTGATTTAAGTGAGATTATAATATTGAGATCTTGTGTCTGATACAATCTATGTTATGTTACATACAATAGGTACCCTGAATAACAAATACCTATCTATAGGGATAAATAAATACACACTCAGGTAATGATACAACTAGGACGCGTCTGCGCCAGCCCTACGTATTAAGATAAGTTTAGCTAAACAGCATAAGTATTGTGTCTATTTACTAAAATCCAATGAAAGTTAAGTAGTTTGCAAGTATATGAAAATTCACAGACACTCATAGTCTTCTGACTAGAAATCAACTAGATAATATATAATTACAAATTATTTTCAAGTATCTTCAAATCTGATATAGACACTATGAAAATACAAACCTACAGTAAAACGTGTTACAACTACTGACCTCGTATAAATAAATATTAACATTTGAATATCAGATTTACATATTTAAGCATCTATCAAACGATAGAAAACACTGGACGTAAACAGGCACTAAAATAGAAGGTAATAATTTTGAAAATAATTTACACTACATACAAAACAATGTCGTTTATCCATATGAAACGTAACACTTTATTATATTAAAATAAAACCTAATTTTGAATCAAATCACTCGTATAACCGGATCCGGTACAAGTTCCTACGAACATTCCGCAAAGTCCAACAGTTAGCACCTAGTATTGTCGGTCGGTCGGCGGCGGCTCTTGTCTCGCGTCTCCACTCCACTATCACAATATCTAAGCTTCTCTACCGGTGCATACTCATCAATATCACGTATTTATACGCAGGTATGTATAGTCTATCGGTATTTACAGGGTTTCGCGGCGCGATCGCAATTATTGTCGATGGACCAGCGGCTGGAGCGGCGGCAGAAGCGGTCAGGCGCGCGGCGGCATTGGCGGCTCCGCCAGCGAGGACGTGGACGAGGAGGAGGGCGAGGGCGCGGGCGGCGCCGACGCCGTCCCGGCGCCCGCCAGCGCCAGCGAGCGCGAGTACTCCAACAGCGCCACGTCTGCCGGGTGCGCCGGCGGGTACAGCCCGCGGTACAAGTCGGGTCGCGCGTACGGGTGCGCCAGCCGCGCCGCCGCCGCTGCCGCCGCCGACTGGTAAAACGCAGAAGCGGACGGCGGCGCCGGCGCGTCCCCCTCCTTGCTGGCCATGTCTGCCAACGACCATATCCTCGGCTTGACGGAGGCGGGCGTGCTGCCGGGCGGCGCGCGCGCCGGCAGATGCTGGTACGCGGGATGCAGCGGCCGTTCGTACGGCTCCGGCGACTCAGGCCCGCTGTCAGCGCGTGACTCAGACCACTCTGACTCCGTCCTCTGGCCCAGCAGATCTAGTCTCTGCTGTGGTCTATCGCCATCCTCGCTCGACCCCGTCCCGGAATCTTTTCCATCTAAAATATCAACCGCATGTTAGTTCTCGAAGTCGCAGGGTATGTTGGCGAGCATTGCGCACCTACATTTTATACGAATAGCATAGGCCAAGTGCACAGCTCGAATGTACCTACATAATGGTTTCTATACGTACCTAGCTCTTTTCCGTCGGTGCTCTTGTGATCGTCGTCATCGTTATTATTGTCATCGTCGTCGACCCGGTTCCTGGGCTCCCACGTCATCTTGTTCTCCTTCTTGAGGCGGCGGCGCGCGTTCGCGAACCAGGTGGACACCTGAGTCAGCGTCATCTTGGTGATGATGGCCAGCATTATCTTCTCCCCTTTAGTCGGGTAGGGGTTCTTCTTGTGCTCGTTGAGCCACGCTTTCAGTGTGCTCGTAGTTTCACGAGTAGCGTTTTTTCTTCTGGCTCCATTTAGATCCATTCCATACCTAGAGCAAATAAGAAATCTTTAACCTTAAATGAAATCTTTTTGTGGTCTATAGTAACTGGCTGAGAATCAATTACAGATGGCTTTTATTATATGAAAAAAGTGCAAAATGTTAACGGTTGCAATGAAGCGTGAACTGAGCGGTACCGATTCGGGCAAGATTTAAGATAACTGGATCGAGGCCCCAATCCCTACGCTCGCCCTCCCGCGATCGCCACCGAGCCAATGAAAGCGCCAGCATAATAATTGAAATCGAGATAAGCCATCGGTGCTGCGCCAGCGTTAAGCCGCGGCTTATCTTGGACACAAGACCGTACGCATTTGTTTGTTATTTGAGTTCTCTTATCTGTATTACCATGCACTTCTTATAATTCAATTAAGCTAAATAAATAGGTAATAATTGCCTTAAGTTTTTACCAAAAAAGTTTTAAGTTATTGTAGCAACAATTTTCCAAAGTTTGATATTAAGTCTATTATAAATGCTCTAAGTTTAACATTAATAATTTATTATTATCAATGCATAGATCTACTCTAGCACTTAGAGGTTACGGGTTTTTATTGGTTGTATTTTATCATTTGAACCAGCGGAACCACTTTTTGCTTCGTATGGCGCAAATATTGTCGGCACCATATGCTAGCAATGCAACCATCAGGAACAAAGGAGGGTGGGATACAGGGACGAGCGGTATGGGAAATTAATAAAACTGTCACTTGAATCGCACAAGTGATGGGCAGCGCCCCTTGTCTTTAACCCGAGCACGATTCTCAGTCTTAATATAAAAGATTACAGCATGATTTCCCATGAACACCCTCGCAATATTATCGCGTCTGTTTCTTTGTTAAGTTAGTTGTTGACTTAATTTCTTCGTTCCTAATCCGATCGGAAAACTTATAAATAAATATAAGAGATTAAGAGTTTATGAAACACACGCGTTGCCTCAGTAAGTCTTTTTTGTTGGAAATATTGATAATAAAGCTTTGGATTGAGTTTAGTGAAGATTGATTTGTTCATTCGCTATGTAGTTTGTAAGTGTGTGTACCATGCCAGAGGTATTTTGACACATTACTGAGCCTTTTAAGGTTGAGGTACCTACCAAACAAACTCAACTCACTCACCTCATTGAGTATGAGTAGTTACCAAACTATAAGTTTCTAGAGGTCTGAAACATTCATAAACACTTTGTGACACAACTCAAAACATATTGTAGCATAAATGTAATTTGCGGAGAACAACGCGAAGCTGTGAAGATTTAATGACGTTCTTGGCGCTTGCCCCATGAATTAACTAACATCCATACAATACAAAAGTGGAGCGATGCCAAGCTTAGCCGTATTTCACAAACAAAAAAGCTTCATTTATCCACGGCGTGCCACTTTCACAGCATCCGTGCTCGCGGGGATAGGTCTGGGCGGCTTCATTTTTTTATTATTTCGCTACCCCGCAGCGAGTCCGGGGACTATGGAGGGTTGTGGCTACCCACCCCGCCTTTACCGCCTTGCGTTCAATTAAATCTCTATCTTTTGTACCGCATCGTGCTCGCCTTTTCAAATTACAGAATGAGATAAAAATAGCTTGTGTCTTGGGTTTAACTCAATGCATAATCATAATAATATCACTTCCGATTACACGATTGTAGTTGCTGAGATTACGACTTCTGCTTATAATTTACTAGCTGGCGCCCGGGCTTTGCTTGCGTGGTACCCGGATAGAAATTAGCCTATTGTTAATCCAGCACATGTACTATGTATATTTAGTTTCATTCAAATCCTTTCAGCCGTTTAGGCGCGAAAGAGTAACAAACATCCATACATCCTACAAATTTTCGCGTTAATAATATTAGTAAGATATCATCCCGATGTGCTTGGCATGTTGCCAAATGATCCACCTCACAAATTACCTGAAATGACTTTTCTACTGCTCGATGTATCACGTTGTAGTATTTCAAAAGGTAGTAAAATAAAATAAAAACGGGCGGGTCGGGGCGTGCGCGAATTGAGCCTCATAATAATGAAATAAAGGTAAAAGGTACCGCCACGATAGCAATCCCGGAATTAAAACGATGCGGCTTTATCCCGGTTAAATTTAATTTCTACTCGACACTACGATCTCGTTATCATACCTTTAAGTAATTTACATTAGCCTTTTTTTTGGTGTTGGGTGATCGTATTTTAAGTTCATTTTATAAAATCTTCGTATTGTTTCAACCTTTATACATACTAACCATGTTTCTAATGCATAAAACAATAAGTACCTGTATAGGTAAGTTGAAGAGTTTTATGAGGTTAAAATTTAAGAATCTTTAGTATCATAATGAATAGTTTTTTTTAAGCAGTGAGAACCGACGACAAATGAAACGGATATGTACTTGTCCGTGGCGTAACTATATCCTCATTTTGTGTGAGTGATCATGCCGACGACCCGACCATCTTGACGTAGGTAAAAGACAACATGCCCGAAGATATGAAGTTTCTTTTGTAGTTTACCAATGACATCGTCGGCACCCATATAAAATTACATGGTGCGATATTTAGTGAGGTAATAGATGTACACTTTTTCTTACTTACAGTCCAGCGGTTCAGTCAACATTGTTATCCAACTATGAAATTAAAAGGTGCATTTGATACTGGTGACAGTTTTTGTGTAAAAAGCACTTTTAACTTTGTTCCGAGCAGTGGGTGTAGGATTTCATGTGTCAATAAAATTGTGTTTTGTTTCATAGCTAGTTGTCAATTCTTCATGCGGAGCGTCAGTTTTCTCATGTGGGATGTGCCCTTCTAAACGGGTATACACTGGTTAGTTGTGGGTATTAAATGTTACTGCAACATAATGGTTTTCATGTCAATAGCTGGAACTTAGAACGTAGCCATGTTCGTCAACACGATATCAGATAAAGCTAATTATTCGGGTTGGCGATGTAAAAATGGGTGCACGCAACGAGCAATATCTGGCTAGGAACAAAGTTTTTAAAAGGTACAATTTCTAAATAATATTGGTAGGTAGATAGGGCGCAGGGCGAGCGGGGGCGCGGCACGCCAAAAACACATTAGCAGCCGGCAACGCGCTATTACGGCCAACCGCACGCGCCGTACTGGCCGATAGCTGCCACCCGAACATGCTATCCGACGACTAATTGGTCAGCTCCATGCACAAAAACCCATAATAGAAGCGATTGCAGGGGAAGCCGCTACACCAGTTTAAAGCGTTAATAATCTGGAGGTGAAAAAGCGGGCGCACTGCGTCGCCACGCCGCGCCACCATCAACGTTTTCACGTTGAAATTTTGTGTAACGAGGGTTAAGTTGGTATGAAGGCGTGTTATCTGGAGGCTTGGGCGGCGCACGTCACGTGACAAACGAAGCGGAAAGTCACCACCGGTGCTTCGCTAGCTGCGCCATCTTTGTTTTTGTTTCGAGGGCAACAATTTATTCATTGGTTTATGATTTCAAATTACCTCGCCACTGATGAAATTACGGAGGGTGGGATTATACCTAAGACTGCATTACTTTGAAAACATAAAAGGTTATCGTTTTGTAGTAGATGGTCTCAGCTTTTTATTTTATAACACAGAAAGGTACCTAGTCCAAAAATGGGGTTGGCTTATTCTTCTTTTCTTGGTCATTCTTTTCTTTATACTCCTAGAGCGCCTGAAGCCTAAAAGAAGAGTGACCTGGCCTTTGTTTCTAAGGTTTTAAATTGGGTCTAGCATCAATGCATTTATTTTTAGAAGAATGTAAACTCAGGCGTTAGTTAGTACACCTGTACTCTACAACAGTAAATGAAAATATCGTAAGGAAACCGTAACGTTCTAGAACTTTGTAAAATAACACTCTATCTTTCGCCACACCGCTTTGAAAGAATTAGTGATACAAGTAGTATTTGTAGTGATGAGGCTCTCCATAGTTATTGACCAAGTTTTGTTGCCCTGAAGAAGAGAAGAGGATTCTCACAGAAGCAATTCAAATTCGTTCAGTTGTTTGAGCATCATCACAATCTTACGCATATATGTTAGTAGGATAGTAGGATTCATATATAAATTAATATAAATAGTTAAGGAAACTTGTAGCTAATAGTCAACTTATCAACAAAGTAGCAATTGACATTTATCAATGTAGTAGTTGCAATGAAACAAAAACAATACATTATTGTGCCTCCTTATCAACGGCAAATTATTTTTCTGTTTAACTCGTGTCTTGACCCCGCCAGTTGATAATAAATGTTATTGAAATTGAAAATGCTTTATTTAAATCAAACCACATCGCTTATTTAATTAAATTAAATGTAGAACTAGTGGAATGTCCCGCGTCTTTTTCCGAACTGAGTTTTTTCCTGCATACAAACTTTATTTACCTGCTGCGTCCTATAGGAGCTGAATTTCAGGAATTCTTTACTTAGTGCACCCCTACACCATAAAATAAATACACGTTCAATTGACATCCTCAGTGGCTTGGCGGGCGAGTGCGACGGTCAACTGAGACGCAAGAGGCGCGGGTTCTATTCCCGCTACGGGAGAAATGTTTGCATGTTCTGAAAATATTTCTTTCGAGTCTGGGTGTTTCAATAAAATGTATTATAAGTATGTATTTACAAAAAAAAGTATATAAGTATTGTATCAGCCATCTGGTTCCCATAGTACAAGATTTGCTTAGTTTCGGACTAGATGGCGCTGTGTGAAATGTCCACAAATATTTATTTATCACTCCCGTTTCATGCTTCTAAAGTAAGTATGTAAGTCGTATGAGCCAGTGGCCAACTCTAGTAGCCTAAGAGTGCTCTAAAGGCCTCCGTCATGGCTTAACATGCATCTAGGACTCGATTTCTTTTCTAGAAAGAAATTCCCAAAATTCAATTCCTGGAGGAAGCAACAGGAAGATGAAATTCGTTTAAACAAAAACTCAACTCGGAAAAAGTCATTAGTAACAAATATAACTGTAGAAGGAAAAGGTATAAAAACCGGTGATTCTTGTCCCCCTATCTACTAGTAGCAGTAAGGTACATGGTGAGGTTATGCAACGAGATACAGAATAAATGGACTCCCGATTTTCTCGAAACCTATGTAGGTACTACTAAACAATCTGTCGGAATAAACAATTTTTAATTTTAATTTTTTTTTACTAGTCGTGTCACTAATTCTTTCGAACCAGTGTGGTGAAAGGAATTTAAGTGCGCCTTAGAGAGGCTCTTTTCGTGCACTTGATACCTGTTTTCGAACCTGTCTTTTTTGTTTTACGAAATGCCGGTGATGATGATAATCATCCTTGACGTGTCCGTCAACTGCGAACCTTTTAGCTCTGGATTTGTGAGCGAATATGACTTGCAAAGCATAATCTAGACTTAAACCTTGTTAACTCTGGACTTGTGAGCGAATATGACTTGCAAAGCAGAATCTAGATTTAGAAGTGATGCGCACAGTGCAAAATACAATTGAAAATTGGATGAACTTACCCAAGTGAAATCCAATTGTAATTTTATGAATGTTGATCTGAAATATAAATTGATTTACAGTGTAGTTTTTCCTTTTCGCTACTCAATGGCATCGCGAATTTATTTAGAGTATAGATAAAAAAAAAAAACATAGTAGCATAAACCTTGTTATGGCTGTGGCAACACTAGCTGTCACTGATTCAGAGCTGAACCCGGATACCTAGGTGCCCATTATGCCTTGGGCAATGATACAGGGCTGGGTGGGTATTTATATTTCAGATCAACATTCATAAAATTACAATTGGATTTCACTTGGGTAAGTTCATCCAATTTTCAATTTTATTTCATGTTGATCTGAAATATAAATTGATTTACAGTGTAGTTGTTTAGAGTAAAGAGCATAATGGGCAATATTTAGTAAGATTTGTTTATGTTTTAATCTGAATTATTTTAACAATAATAAATCTTTTAAACTTCAATTTTGTTTATTTTGTAGTATATAAGGATACCTTATACAAAACATTATGTTATAAGTTCAATTCAAACTTCAAATCCATTAAGCTAATTGTTGGCTTATACAAAACATTATGTAATAAGTTCAACTCAAACTTCAAATCAATTAAACTAATTGTTAGCTTCAATTCAACTACATCGTAGTTGAATGATACACAATAAATGACTACACAGCACATTCCTGTTGTGTGGTTTTACTGATGAGTATGGTAGTAGGCTTTTCTACTACCTACATAAGATCAGCATAATTATGTAATATTTAATCTACTTAATCATAAGTCAAATAATTGTTATATTAGACAATCTTGTCTAGTCTTGAATTTTAAGTCACATTGAAAATAGATTGAACATAATCATTGTTATTATTTTGGTTTTCAATGGGTAAATTATACCTAACATCTAACAAATATTGATGAACTATTTGACCAGCCAGCTATTTTCCTGATAACATCCATAGACACAGGGCTCTATTAGCAGATGAGGTAGCCGAGTGACGGGTGCTATGAGTGGTGAATTTACTTGTATCAATTCCAACTCTCAGTGAGGGTACTTTTAATCACCTGCTTATGGTTTGCTTTGATGCATGGTGATAAGGTTTCTTATCAGTGAGAAAGATATATGGTTCCTCATTTCTAATTGAAGCTGTGCACTGAATGTAATCTCGAAGTGTGCTGGCAGGGCATATTTTAGGCTCTTGAGAATAAAATGGGAGGTTTAAATTAGAAGCCTTTCTTGTGCTTACAGATGTTTTGACTAAGTCGCTAATAGTTTAAGAGAATGTTAGTATTAGACATAAAAATATTATCTGTCTTAACCAAAGATATTGTTTGCACCCATTGAGCAGTTGCTAAAGCTAATAGTGGCCAACTTTTTTGTGAACATTTCTTTGCTCGGAGCAGAGTTTTAAGGTAATTTGGCAAGATGATGTAATACAATACTTGGGTTCCAAATCTCTGCGTATTGTGGCATGGCAGGTTTTAGTCTGAACACTCCTTTTAGGAACTTTTTAATTCTGTCATCTGTGCTCATTTTTCCCCCATGAGGATGGATAGTGCAGATTTATGTCAGTTAAGGTTATTGTAACCTGCTCCATTTAAAAAAAAAATCTGTTAAGAATAATGTATGACAAATGGCACAGATGTCAGAAATAACTCTTGGTTGTGTGTGACAAAACCTCCACCAGCTTTTGTAAGTAGTATTGTATTGCTTCATAGTACCTACAGATATGGAAGCTAACATGATGTTCAATGAGCTTTCCGGCAAACCTCGGCATCTGAATGCCTGCCACAGAAGATGTTCACTGCCAGGGTAAGGTGGCTGCTCAGCGGGTGTATTGACCTAAAAGAAGATATCAGCAAGAAGTTGGTACTACATTTGAATATTATAGGTTCTCTTATTATTAGTTTCATGGCAAGTAGATACCAGGGTTGTGACTCCCAAACTGGGTAGACTATAATGTCTTTGGCTTTATAATTTTTTATTTTTTGTAAACTTTTAGTTACAAGGGCGAATGGTGGAAAAAACATAAAAAATATGGTTCCCAGTTAAGTGTCAGAGCATCTATGTTAAATGCACAAGGTTCTCTCTTCCATGAGACATGAACATCACATTTTTTATTGATTCTAGAAGCAAATAGATCAAAGTGGGGGACTTCAAACTGATATTTTATTAAAGAATAGGCTTCATTGCTTAATTCCCACTCAGTATTAAAGTTATTTTATTAATACACTCAATGGCGGTAGTGTTGTTAATTTGAATGAATATATTACGGTGACGTTGTGACTTCGCAAAGCATTTTAATCCAAATAAGGCTGTCAGGAGTTCTAACTGATTTATGTGAAATTCTGAGTGTGACCACAAACCACCAACACTCTCGCCACTGCAATCCCCATCCAATCAAAGATGCATCCTAAAATATTTCAATTTTGAATTGTCTACAACATATTCTTTTATTTGTGAGATTGATGTTAGAAGACTACCACTTTAAGTCAGGTAAGAGAATAGGTTTTAGTGTCATTGTAGCATCATAGTTATCATGATTTAATGATAAATCTAAGTACATTTTTCTTTCTAATATTTTAGTATGTAATATGCCAAAAAGGTACATCTGGCCAAGCTGCTACTAAAGTGCTTGAAAAATCTCTTATTTAGCAGTCTTAAGCACTTTTTGAATTTTGATACTAAAACTTTAATTCGTTTTTATTGTGGTAGCTCAAGAGTCATTATCATGTAAGTTAATGATGAAATCCAAGAATTTACAAGATGTGCTTGGTGTTAAGACACTCTTTTCATAGTTTATGTCTTGGATCAGAAGTGGCTCACATCACAAGCCTCTTTATGATCACTTGTGGTTCTGCCCACCCCGTTAGGGATACATGATAATATGTATGTATGCATGTATTATAATAAGCCCCAAACAATGAGATAAGTTGAGTGTTGCATCCCTGTTAGCTGTTCATTCATTGTATGTATGACCAATACATAAGTAATCATCAGGTAAATGGTTAATAAGAATCCTTGTTTTTGAAGGACACTGATAACAGGTTTCAGTAATTTTGTAAAGACACTTGGAGCTGTATAAGGCCACAAGGGAGAACTGTGAATTGATACAGGGAATTTTTAACCTGAAAACATAAGTATTTCCTGTTCTCCGGGGCCACAGACACTAAAAAATAAGATTCTTTCAAATCTATGGGGCACATGCAAAAATTATGGTCTACTATTTTTATAGCTGTTATAATGTCCTCCATCTTAAAATGTTCAACTTTGATGAACTTTCCAAGGGGTTTTCAATTAAGAATGAATCTGAACTTCCCATTAGGGGTCTTAGAAATACTTTGGAGATAAATTGATCACTACTATGATTACATGGCTGTATAGCTCCTAGTTCTAGCAGATTAGTGATAGCCTGTTGCATATTGTTCTGTGCTAGATATATTATTTGTAGGTAATATGCTTTGTGTAGGCACTTCAAAAAGAGGAGTTTGATATCCTTTAGATAGAAGTACAGGATTATTAGTAATATGATTCCAACAGGAAAAATATTGTTTTATAATGCCTGCATATACCTGATTGTACAGTGCTTGCTGTGAGGTCCTCGGGGTGCAGCCCTCAAGGGGCATGAACGGCTGTAGCTGTGGCTTCCTTACTAAGGCAGCGGCTGTGTGGCACAGTTTCAACACACGGTGCCAACGCTCTGGATTGCTACAGTCCTTGGTGTTGGTATAGTCTTCTTGATTTGTGATGAAGACTTCTTCAATTCTTGGCTAGTTTTTATTTTTGACCCCAAGTCAATGCCATAGAGGTGTTTATCTCGCTTGACCTGTTCTATAAAGTTGAAGTTACTGTCTAGAAGTAGTGCAATCAATTGCTCATTTGTTTTAGTTTTTTGAAAGTTAATTCTATTGATCTCCTTTTTTCCCATTAAGTCTGTCGTCATTTGGCCCACAATTGTTGTAGCCATTCTCAACTGATGTTGTACCCTTTCAACAGATTGATCCCTCAGTTTAGAGCTCTCTGTCGTGACAGACTTAACTTCCTCGTTAAGAATTGGTGCTTCCAATAGTTGACAATTCTCTGGCAATTTGTACTTTTTTAGTATATTGTTTTGGAACACGTCAATCATGTTGTCCTGAGAGATAATTGATCCTCCTTGAAGCGACATGGTCCTGGTAACTGTTGCTGCTCATTGGGCTTGATTGTTTTAACAACTTCTATCACGTTGCTGCATTATTTGTTCACATATTCTGAAAACCATCAACCATATTTTGCCTTTTTTGTCTACTAAAAAGTTCACGTGTTCCGATTTGTAGACTAAATAAGTAGGTGCACCGTATCATGTACGTGTGCTTTTGGTATCTCGTACCGAATCAAAGCTGTGGTATCTCGTACCAAGTTTGATCTTCGTGCTCAATTGTATCTCGTACAGGCACGGTAGGCAGGTAGCTTTTTGTCTACTAGAACATCGCGTGTTCTGATTTGTAGACTAAATAAGTAGTACACCGTATCACGTACGTGTGCTTTTGGTATCTCGTACCGAATCAAAGCTGTGGTATCTCGTACCAAGTTTGATCTTCGTGCTCAATTGTATCTCGTACAGGCACGGTAAGTATGCTACAGGGAGATGGTTAGAAGGTACCTACAAGATGAAATCTGAAAATACAAGGAGACTTGTTACCTTCCGATGATGGACTGGAGATAGGTGAAGGGTCCCGACGAAGATGTGATCTGGAACGACTTCTGCTACGGCTTCTACTGAGTTCCCGGTGTTTTCGGTGAAGCCGCCTTTCGTATTTTACGATCTTTTTTCGTAATTTCTTAGCACTGGGCATGTCTACCAACGAACTATTATCACTGATAACAAAAACACTTAATATTGTGGAAGATTAACTGGATTTGCAAGGATTTTGCAAAAAATATTCAGAAATCGAACGATGCCGGCAGAGCGCGCGAAGAAAAAGTGACAGCTAGTGTTGCCACAGCCATAACAAGGTTTATGCTACTATGTTTTTTTTTTTTATCTATACTCTAAATAAATTCGCGATGCCATTGAGTAGCGAAAAGGAAAAACTACACTGTAAATCAATTTATATTTCAGATCAACATGAAATAAAATACCGTTACGGCCGTCCTATTCCAGTCCAAATCATACTATCTATAGATAGGTACCTACTTACTTATTTACTAACTAGCTGCCGCCCGCGGTTTCGCTCGCGTGGTACCCGGAAAAAATAGCTTATACGTCAATCCAGCAGATGTACTATGTATATTCCAAGTTTCATTCAAATCCGTTCAGCCGTTTAGCAGTGAAAGAGTAACAAACATCCATACATCCATACTTACAAACTTTCGCGTTTATAATATTAGTAGGATATTATAAATAAGGCGTGGTTGCAAGTTTTTTTATGATTACTTCTTGTGGCTCTGCCCACCCCATTAGGGATACGGGCGTATGGTATAATATAATATGGTATGTCATAAATACGAAAGTAACTGTCTGTCGCTTACTTTTTCACACCTAAACTGCTAAACAGATTTTGACTTTGGAAGGAAGGTACATAGCGTCCTGGGAAAGGAATAAGATCGGCACGGCATGCCAAGGGATCTTTAAGCTTCCTTAGGCATGCCGAGGCGTGCCACGCCGGGCTACACTGCCGAAGCAACCCAGACTGCCGAGGCGTCCTTAAGCATGCCGAGGTGTGCTTAGGCATTCCGAAGGTGTCCTTAGGCATACCGTCCCGTGCCTATAGTCAACGCCGGGCCATATGCTCTTGTTTTAAAAAAATAAATTCTGATGAAGTCGCGGACACCAGCTTTATGTAAATAAAAACTCTGCAGCATTTTCTCTAATTAAAATGAATCAGTCATGATAGGGAAAGAGCCTATAAATGGGCCTACAGACGTCTTAGATCGGAGTGAATTGAAAAGGACAAAGAGGCTGTGCCCAGTTGTTGGATCCAGCAGGCTCGTTAGATAGAAAATGAATCAATGGATATAACTACATCTACTATTTGGGGCACTAGCTCTTTCAGACCAGTGTGATGAAAAAGCTTCAAAGAGGCTCCTTTGGTACACCAATCAATGCACATCATTAAATTATAACAAGCTTACTGACTACTGTTACGGCGCTATCTTTTCATTGGGTCTCTGCTTTACGTTGTTAACAAAGCGCAAAAAACTATTAATATCAAGCTCGTGAACGTTAGAGGGAAGCAAAATATTTTCCCACTGCATTATTATCTAAATCTGAGATAACAATGATCGATCAAGTTCATTATTTAATATTGCATTGCGGGAAAATCTGTCTACGCCGCAAAGATAAACGCGATTACGTTTTTTATTGTTTTAATTTGCAAACTTTTCATACGGCAAGTTAGAGGAAATATCAAAGTTTCATTATTTAAATAATGTATAGCAACTTGAATATATATATAACAAGCATTCACCCGCGGCTTCATTTGCGTGGTATCCGGGCAAAATGTAAGTAGCTTGTAATGTTACTCCAGCACACATACTATGTACCTATATTCCAAGTTTCATTTAAATCCGTTCACTCGTTATGGCGTGATTGCACAAACATACATCTTCACATTCTCACAAACTTTTGCATTTATAATATTAGTAGGATATGTAGGTTGTCATTTCACACAGCGTCATTAAACCCCAAACTAAGTATAGCTATTTTTTATAAATTTATAGATATTTTGTAAATACACCATGACTAAGGCCTATTACCATCTATAGTAGATGATTTATATAGCGTCAGGAGGCAACTTTTACCACTAGTGCTCTCATTACTTACAGAATAACACTAACAGAAACAGAACAAACATTATTTGTTTTTCACATAAGTTTTTGTCCTGGGTAGGAATCATACCCACAAACCTACAGCGCGGAGTCAGAGTTACTAACTAAGCTATAAGGCTAGTAAGATAAACTGTTGACGTACCGAGTAGATAGTGGCTGCGTATTCGACCTCCCAAAGACTTATCAAAGCTTACTCTCACTAGAAAGATGTCAAGCGATGCCATTTATTTATCAGATGTCAATCAACGTTGAGTAGTTGAAGTTCGAAGCGCAATATGTTCCTAGTTTGTCGATACTGCGTGCCCTGGCGCCACTGAGGTCCTGATAGCCGCATCAGACCTCACAAGACGCCTTATGTAGAGCGTATAAACTAGTGAAAATGAAGTGTCGCGATCATGGTTCAATTGCTATCTGAGGTCACGTCTCATTTTATTACTGACATATTATTTGTATCGAAGAACATTGAATTTCATGTGGTAGGCGAGTATTGTTTCACAATAATGTCAAGTAATCAATTGTGCAACTGTTTCGTCACACATGACGTTTATTATTTAAAACACTGATAATGTCGTTTAATTAGTATCTCAGACAGTACTCGCCATTTTGATAAAGAATGATTTGTGTGGCTTATTTTTATCACTTTTTTGCTTTTGAATACTCATTTGCAGTTGGTAAAAAGCTTTTGTTTAGTATTTAAATTTTGAATAAAAAAAAATATTGGAACATTTCCCTGGATATCCTAAACAAAGGCTATAAAAACTTGGGAACTATTGTTAGAAAATTGAAAGGTTTGTAGCCGAATATTTGAAACCTTTTAGCTTCGAGCGGATAGACTGCAGTAGAATTCTTTTATAGTTTTAACAAGACAGGAAAATGACAATCGGGTTCGATAACGTTTTTACAAACATACATACCTATTATCACGCCCGTATCCCTAACGGAGTGAGCAAAGCCAAGAAAACTTGCAGCCACTCCTGATTAGAAGCACATACTTCTTCTTCTTCATAACCCTTTTATTGGGCACAAATGGCAAGCAATTTACACTTCTCATTAGATGTCCTACTTCATATTATTCCCAAGGAGGGTTGACGTCAGGCAGGCGGCCGGTCATAAAACACCTTAGCCAAAACTCTTACACTATGATCCAAAGAACATGCTGTGCCGACCCCACCATAGAGTGGGATAAGGGCAGGAAGATGATGATTAGATGTCCTACTTCTTACTATACTAAAAACGTATAAGTTTGTCAGCATGTTTGTATTTTTCCAATAATATTACGGTCTATCGGCTGAACAGATGTAATGAAAGTTGGAATATCTACCTAGTCGTGTCTTTAGTTCTTTGGAACCAGTGTGGTGAAAACATTTTTCTCTTTTTTGACCTTAAAATTTTTCAATTTAGATGATAAAATATTTTTTCAAATCAATGTACAATACTTATCACAAAAGAGTCAAAATGTTCAACTATAATTTTAAAAGTCCAAACTAAATCCAGAAAAGTTCGTTTGTAACAGTTTTGTTTTAAAAAAATTGATGATCTAAAACAAACTAAGGATCCCTTGATAGAATTTGCTACAGGCTCCGCTCATTTGAAAAACATGGTGAAGAAACAGGCATGTCGTAGAACCAAAAAAAACGATAACATGTATCACAAGGAATCTCTTAGAACCTTCCACACTTGTTCAAAAGAACTGGTGATACAAGTAGAAAAAGAAGCTAGGTATTTTGCTCTTGTGCTTTATTTAAATAAATATATACTTAGTCACTTGCGAAACCACTAGCACTAATAACAAGCCTTGTACTGGTCCAACATCGGCTATACACGCTGTACTAGAATCGATCAAGGAACCACAAACTGCATCTTGTAATACACCACCAGTATTGTTAGTACTAGATAGGGATTGCTAGTATCTTGTGAACATGCAAAATCGATAGTGTTCAATATGAAGATGATATAACTTTACCTATAGGTAAAATTTTAATCACTGTATTTCTAGAATAAAATATAGTTCAGACCATAGTCTGCTTTCGTTATAAAGCATTAATTATTGATTAAACGAACTTGCAGATAAGTTCGTTGGACCGATTTCATGATTTTAGATTTGTTGGATTTGTCTCCGCCCCGAACAGCACCTAATAAAACATTTGAAAATTTGCATTTCTAATTCTAAGACGGCACGCGCGGGGTTAGCTAGTTATTGTATAAAATAACAAACAAGCCAATTCCAATGAGTCATTCAGTTCCAACAATTGTAATAATGAATGGCTTTAGATAATGTACACGGTCAACAAGCTCGACTTGGTGCCGCTGCTGACCGATAGGAAAAAGGAAAGAGGAAGCGACCAATGCGCCTAGAATGAAATTAGCCTGCCGGTCAATTACTCCGAACTCAGTGTGGCTTACTAATGGCACGCGCGCCGTCCCCTGAATACCGGCACCGCTCATTTATATGCCTTCGCGCGTACTCTTTATTGTTCCATAGATCGGTAATACACGGCCAGGACTGCCACTTTATGCTGTAAATCGTTGTCTGTACACGTATCCACGATTAACTGTGTGCCGTGTCCGCACTGGCGCGAGCACCGTGTCGATACAAGCCGCTGCTGCGCGACTGCGGATCGATGACATCATGTCCGGAATGGACTGGCCACACAGAAAACGTGAGGGTACGTGTTTGATTGACTCTTATTCATCGCTGCGCATTCTAAACGTACCGGCGCGGCCGATGACGCATAGCCCTTCGGCTCTGCTTATCGACTTGACTTGACCCAACTCGGTGTGCGATCACTATTTAAAACAAAAACTGGTCCATTAATTACTAAGCACTAATAAGTTACGTCTAAATATCAATTATCTTTTATTCATAATGCGCCTGTTCATTCATTTGGATAGCTCAAGCGCTACATTCATCGTATGTAAATGAACACTTCGTTTTAACGAATGCAGAGAGAAAAATAATGCTATTACTCGGAGGATTTGAACAATTTATGCGTCTTGTTAGTCTCCTCTGGGGAGCACGGACTCTATATATCGCCGGGTACCCCAGTGGCCGAACCAATCCCGGAACATTGAACCGTGTCGTGTCATTCAATTAAGAATATCTATAATTGAGACGCAAGAAGACTAGTTTTTCCTAAACGTAAAAAAATTAAAGTTTGAAAATGGTGTCACAATACTATGTTTGCATGAAATAATATTTGTTACTAACTAGTTCTAAGCGCTGGGATTGAGATGTTTAAACCAATTTTTATTAGTCTAGCTTTCTGTCACAAAATTGCAAATTAGTTTTGTAGTTTCTCCGAACAAACATACAAACTTTACCGCTTTCCAATAGTTAAGAAACGTAGATAGATAAAAAAAATATGTAACAGAGACTACAATATACTTTTATTAAAATATATTTTATGTACCTACCTTATGTTTACCTAATGTGACCAAATGAGCGGGTGAATTAAATTATGACATCCGATCTTTTATCAAACGTGTGCCGCCGTCGGTGGCGTATTGGGAAGTTATAACCATTAAGAGAATACAATCGCAATTTCTTCCTGTCGTAAATAAACTTCGGCGGGTATGAGTAATCATTACTTTGTGTGCACAATATCGGGTCGGGTGAGACCAAGTAGGTTGGTACTCGTACGTGATGTGTGTAGCATCGGGGGCGAAGACTCCCCTCTCCCCGTCGACAATCATATCACTGGTTTCGACGAAATTCGTCTACTGTGTTTTGTATGGTTGAATTTTCCGTTTGTAATTATGTCGGTGAGGAGCGGAAGTGTCGGTGTTGGTTGTAACACCGGTCACGATGTCGTCGGTTGACGACCGTCCGCGCTGCGCCGGCTAACGGGCCCATACCGGCTATGGTCCGTGGCGCGACCATCTCGCTCACATAAGGGACCACATTAATTTTACTTAGGCCGCAGCTCGGGTTGACAAAGTATCTGCATGTTAAATAGGGTATTATTCATTGGAAGCAGCTCGGATATCTTATCTGCAAGCATCAATCAATTTGCTGTAGCAGTAAACGACGCTATTATTAAATATCAAAGAAAGTTAAAAATATAATGTAATCGTATCAGGCAGATTTGTCTGTTTTTGTATTGACAAAAGTTGTATTGTAAATTGTAGTTGTATTGGCGATGATGTCACGTAGAAACTTATAGATGCATAATTATCTATAATGAAAAATATTTTTTTTTTGAATATTTGACTATTTTTTTTGCAATAAACTGAATTTTTAATACTATTCGGCAACATTAATTAACTTCTTAGACATACACGTGTCCGATTTTATTTTTCCGGAAAAAAAATCCATGAAGCGTAAAATCATTTGGATTTTGTAGCATAATTAGATAAGTATAGTCAATTTTGATGTAAATTTTTTTAATAGCAAGTTCCACAGCGTACGGCATAAGTGATTAAAGTGAGATACCCATCGGAAAACAGCCGTTGTCGTTCACACCTGCCTACGTCTTGGCTGTCTTGAAAACTTCATAATACGCAGTTAGGTTATTACAACGCAGACGCCCCTTTAACATTTTACAACAGTTTAATTGTGTAATTTATTTAACGCTTGTTATTTCAACTGACATGTTGATTCACGAGATATGAATATGCCAGATTTTTGTGTTTTATAGTTTGACCACACAGAGAGGTTATGTTGGTAAAATTGTCAACATGTTCTAAAATACTCAAACTATTAAAATACCTGACTTGATTCTGCTAAAATTGGTATTCATTTTTCATTTTGTATTTCCGGATTCTAAAAACCTAGTGTCATGAAAGAATAGCAAATAATGCTTTCTTCGTAAAGACCTAGTAACTAATGCAAAATTCAAATTATTAACCGATCATTTGTTACTTGTCTAAAGTTAGATTCAATTGTATAATCTATATTCATTCAGAGTAATTTAGCGTCTGTGCACAGAGCTGCAATTTAAAACCTATTAATCACGGAATTCTCCGCGAAGTGAAGGTTTCCTAAGACCAATGAGATGTCCGTTATTTGATGGACGTAGAAAGATGATAGGAATTATAGAAAAATCTTTTTAAAACTTTCATAATACGATTTTTGATCAAACAAACTATTTAAACTTTTAAACGTTTAATTAAACTTTTAAACTTCTCTGCTGGACTGGGAGTAAAAAAAAACATGGAATGCGTCCAGTGCTTCTCTCCCCGAGCATGTCGTAAAAGTCGACTAAGGGATAGTATCCTCTCCCAACATGATGGACCATCTATATGGGCGATGGGCTGATCACCTGTCACCATGGTTCATTATATCCATCGTAGGACTTTAAATCAGTGGCTGCAAGTTTTCTAATGGTTGCTTGTGGCTCTGCCCACCTCATTTGGGATACGGGCGTGATAATATGTATGTTATTTGAATAGTTGATATTCATTACCATGTATGTAGGTACTCTTCATTATTTGTTTTATTATAATGAATAAGATCGGAATCTTTAATCTGTTCAATTGTATCATACTTATGGTACTCATTATAAACTTTACCTTCAAAACAACATCGTTCTTCAAGATAAGAAGTTCAATCACAATTAGCACAATAAATAATTACTACCGGTTAAATTACTCAGATTACTCTCTATTCATTTGCGGACAATATGTAGCTGATCGTGTAAGAAACAGGCGGCAGTGAACATTTTGGCCAAATTGGCAGTAGAAAACCACCGAGCTTATCTTTTATTCCTCGCAATAACCTTATTCACTTAACCAGTGTTCAGTTTCAATCTTAGGGTTTTTTTGCAAAATCTTTTGAACTACTTCAAAGGATTTTATCATTAAGATATTTTTTCTTCAGGGACTTGAGAACCAGAAATTTGGTTATCTGCCAGGATCTTTATGTATCAAGACAGTAGGTCCATTTCAAGAGTTTACCTGTGTACCCATTTGTACTGTGTTTCGCTTCAGCCAGCCAAAATGATTTTAGCAAAAGCTGATCATTAAAACGTGATATTATTATGTATCATATTGGAAGTTGATACTTATCGATGGGATCAAAATACGTGTCCCAGCTCCCTGTAAACATTGGAGCCGAAACAAAATTTAAAACAAAACTACAGCAAAAAAGTTTAGACTACATGTATTATACACCGCTCGCCAAAATCTGTCATAGATACTGCACGGTGCGTGGTCAGAGCAGCACGATACGCTTCGTTTGGCTGAACACTCAACATTAAACAAGTTCTATATAAATTGCGTATTATCTTGACAACAGTTTAAATGGTATTTAAATTCTCGTAAATAGAAAACGATATTTCCTATTTGCATTGACATGGAAGCGATGCTAATTTTAATTACAAGACTCGAGCATGTCTAACACGTGGCAAAAACGCCTGAGAATTGCTTGCTTCAGTTAAAACTGCTTTCCTATTCTTGTATCATCAATAGTTTGCCGACATTTTACCCACACAGCAAAATTATACCGGAGTAGGTGCGAACCCAATGAGCTGTTTCTAATGCAAAAACATTATGAATATTTATACTAACACGTCTCGACGAGTAGTTTTTATTGGAGTTATACATAAGATAGGTACTATGTTACTTTGTTTCCGATGATTATTTGAAGCTTCAATATAGAAGATCTATACGTTCAAATAATTATATTCAAATTTATATGCGCAGCACCAGTACTCTCAAACTGTGAAGGAAAAAACCGTGAGGAAACTGGCATCTCGTAGAACCTAAAAAGTTCGTAAATATGTGGAGCCTTGGAGGCGCAGTTTAGATCCTTTCACCACACCGGTTCGAAAGAACTAGTGACACGACTAGATCACTTGGTAGGTTTGAACCTAGGTAAAATATTATGTTAAAGTGTAATATGCATCTACAGAAAATTTATGCAATAATCGTAGTAGATCTAACGCTTTAGTTTGAATCTGTAATCTTGGATATATATATTATTATGTAAAATAAATTGAAATAGAAAGAATATTCTTGTCACAATCGTTCTGAGCACGGCGTCCTGTTAGCGTAGGTAAAGTTACCCCCTGACGCTGTATAAATCATCTAATATAATGTAGATGCTAAAGGCTTCTATATGGGCCGAGGGCTGACCTGTCACACTGTCCATCTTGGGACTGTGAATCAGAAGTGGCTGCAAGTTTTTATATGATTACTAGTGGCTCTACCCACCCATTAGGGATACGGGCATTATAATATTTATGTATGTATGTAAATGCTTCAACTAATAATACATAGATAAGCATGATATTGGCATGTCATGTTGTCACGAGAAGAATATTAGATATGAAAGTGGACATCTGGATGTACAAGGGTAGAGGTAGACCAAAGAAGAGATGGATGGATTGCGTGAATGATGATATGAGTAAGAAAGGAGTGAATACTGAGATGACGGCTCATAAAGGGGAATGGAAGAAGAG
This sequence comes from Scotopteryx bipunctaria, assembly GCA_949320045.1. Lineage (NCBI taxonomy): Eukaryota > Metazoa > Arthropoda > Insecta > Lepidoptera > Geometridae > Scotopteryx > Scotopteryx bipunctaria. The sequence continues at coordinate 11,302,944 of OX439440.1, forward strand.
AACATGTTGTATCGGCCCCACTTAAGTGGGATAAGGTCAGGGAGATGGAGATTGATGATGACTTTAACATTCAAAGCAGTCATAGTCATTTCAAATATACGTTATGCCGGGAAGGAGCTGAATATAGGTCGGTAAATGGTTGCGTCGCAAAGCGGCACTTAGTGTTGTCGCCGGCTTCAAAAACACGGATACAGTATCTGCAATACGATATAACATTCATATTTATCTAATAAACCCATGTTTTGTTACCTTTACTGTTCACCGCTATCAGTTTACACGGATGTGTTAGTTCTGTATCGATTCCTATCGACATAATGCGTATTCGCCGCTTATGATAACGTGCATCCATCAAAAATGATATATAGCTAATTCACTAATTAGCTATATATCATATTTGATTAATCACTATTAACAAAAATAGTTTATTGTTTATAAGTTATATTTAGTTACCTACCTAATACTACTTCTCTTCCCAAGCATGTCGTAAAAGTCGACTAAGGGATAGTATCCTCTCCAACATCTGTATGGCGACGGGCTGATCACTTGTCAGCATGGTACACCATAATATCCATCTTGGGATTTTGAATCAGGAGTGGTTGCAAACTTTCTTATGATTACTTGTGGCTCTGCCTACCTTATTAGGGATACGGGCGTGATAATTATGGTTTGGACGAACAATGTGAAAGGATTTTATGTGAACCTCAAAGAGGCTCTTTTTGTGAGTATTTATAATTTTTAGGGTTCTGTACCCGAAGGGTGTCAACGGGACCCTTATTACTAAGTCTCCGCTGTCCGTGCGTTCGTCCGTTCATCTGTCAGCGGGCTGTGTCTCATCATCATCATTTCCCTACCCTTGTCATGCCGATGCCTTATCGTCATGTTGCGCCGACCTCACATAAAGTTCCCAATTTATATGTTTTTGGTTCATGTATTTTTCTTCCATTTTCCTCTGTCAGAAGTCATCTCAACACTTAGGCCTTTCTTACGTAGTCAGAGGGCTGTATCTCATGAACCGTTATACAGAGGTTAACTTTCACAGTGTGTATTTTTATTGCCGCTATAACAACAAATAATAAAATTTAAAAATAAAAGGGGGTATCATACAGGAAAAAAAAATATTTATGATGATACGGAACCTTTCGTCTGCGAATTCAACTCGCACTTGACGTTTTAGGTTCTGTGACATGTCCTCACTATTTGTTCTTTACAGTTTGAGAGTACCAAACTTATTGAAGCTCACATAACTGTTTCGGAGAGAAAAATAATTGGTATACGACTGGATTCGACCCACGACCTTAAGATTGGAAGGCGGGATCATTATCACTAGACCAGCAGTGCGCTATAATACCTGACAATAAACGTATTATACAATCTATAGGATAACTCAAGCCTAATGTAATCAATCCCAACCATACACGTGCAGCATTTTCAAATCTAATGAAAAATGTTGTAGGTAAATTGCTATCGCTGAATATAAATAAAGTTGAACTGCGAAACGTGTGATAAGTACACAACACACAGTTAGGCGCGCAGGCCACCTATATTGCTTAGTTGCGTGTTACATGTCCTGGGCGGCACGACAATATCAGTCGGTGATATCACCTTTATCTACCCTGATTTTTAAAGCTTCTCTTTGATGTTTGACGTCACTTTTTTAATTATGCAAGATCTGGCTCTTTTTGGGTTCAAAAGATCAGTATTGCCATCCAACGTAGCAATGTGGCCAACGTCTTGGGCCTGACAATCTAGATCAGTTCATCTAGGTATTTAGAAAGCCCAACTGTATGTATCTTTTGTATCTTGTAAATTATATTTGATGATGTACAAACACAGTTCACCAATACTGAAAACTGTATCAAAACTGCCTGTAGGAAAATGAAGCATATACCTAATAACTAGAGAAACTTACGGTGGAAACAAGAACATTAATATTATAGAGAAAGACATGTTCTATCCAAAAACGTTACAGATCCAAGGTACAGATTAAAAGATAAGAAAGTGAAGATAAGCATAAAGAAAGATATCAGAAGATATAAAGAAAAGACTGTGCAAATAGCCTGAGAAAGCAACCGCTCGTTCTAAGTAGCTAAACAAGGCATATCTCGAGGAAAGTCTTGGATCATCCGTCTTACAGATAACCTTGGCCAAAAACAAGGAAGAAACAAAAAGAAGGAAGGGATTAGTAATTGTTTATTATATGCCTACCCCATCGGGTGGCACCATTACAATAACATTGTAAAATGGGAAAGTTTGTCTATTAGTGTGGGGTGTGTTTGTTACTATTCGCACGAAAACATCATGAGGAAACCGGCATACCTTAGAACTTAAAAAGGAGTCACTTTGAGGCATCTTTAAGCCTTTCTCCACATTGGTTTGAAAAAAATAGTGACACGAGTAGTAGTTTCTGTACAAAATCCAGACATAAGTACGTAAAACGCCAGGATGGGCAGAGACAGAGAAATCATAAGAAAAATGAAGCCACTCCTGATTCAAAGTTACATTGGTGAACTATGGTGACAAATGATCAGCCCATGTAGGTAGATGGTCCATCTTGTTTGGGAGGATACTATCCCTTCTTTTATTTCATATCCGGGAAGAGAAGCAGCTGAACACATTCTGTTTTTCTTTTCATTATTCCCATTCCAGTAGAGGAGTAAACAAAATTTCTGTATTTTTAGCCTCTAAAATTTCAGCAGTCGAATTGTCCAGCCGTTATCCTCACTCACAGAATAGCCTACTTATAAATTAACAAGCCGTCAGCTCCTAAATGTACTCACAGCACAATGGGAATGGGGAATAGTTACCGTTTGCGAGATCATACATTTTAAATGAGCAGCGGGACAACTGTGTATTCCAGCCCAGACCTTATAAATATTGTATTGTTCGATAAACGCAATCTGTAAAAATGCTTGAATACTGTTTGAGAAACTGTTTAGGCTTTGACACCCTAACTCATAGTGAACACTTTCGTACTTTGAACTAGTTTGATCAAAATACCTTACTTTTTAGTTTGCACGACCGTGCTCCTCTAGTAAATATCAGTATTATGAAATTTAAAATTTATTGACTTACCCGTTGAAAGGGTATCCAGCAAATGCTGCCTCATAGGGATGGTAGACAGTTGGGTATGGCCAGCTCGCTGCACTCGCTGCTAAATTTTCTTTCAGTTCTATTCCACCAGCCTGTTGAAATAAAAAAAAATGTATAAATTGCTTAAATAGAGACATGAAATAATTTAAATCTATTAGGTATTCAAATGATTATTATATTTTACAGTATCCGGTAGCTTTAACATAATCCATTACGAGAATGATCCACGACGGATTGATTTCTTGATCGATCGCTTTAACGTTTCGTTCTTAACTATTATTATTTAATGGGCAAGATACCAGCGCGAGAGCATCGATCATCTTTCGGTCGACAAATGTATCTTTGTTTTTATAATCTTACAGGGATTGTTGATCTTTGCTTTCTTTCATGCTTTAAAGATAAATGATGAATTAAATATTATGAGAGTTTATTTTTATCAAATTATGAAGTCTGTAAATCAATATAAATACTCTGCCTGTGCAAACATATTGATCACTGGGTACTAAATCCCTGCATGCCAGAAAAAAATTGCGCAAGAACTCAGACAGGGCCAAAAATTTATTACAATACATTAAAAATAAGTTAGGGGCGAGTCTTAATGCGGTCAGCCAGGATAAATCTATCAAAAGATTTTGTTGTCCAACAACTTCATTGGTGGCCGAATCGAAAATCCGATAATAAATTTTACTCAAGTACGACAGCGTAATCCAGTCGCGCTGTCGCTCTTTGTTGCTACGACCTTTCTGATATAATTCCACTTTTCTGTTACTTCAAATAATCGGCCTAAGCCGAAACGCGAATCTGCAATTCCCTTGCTTTTATTATTTTTATTAACATAAATAATAAGTTGCCGTTACTTTACCTCTTTGAGAGGGGATTCTAAGCATAATTCTTCTACAGTATTATTGTTATTATTAGCTTTAAAAATATTTCTGATTCTAGATTTAGAAGTTAAAAAAGCCTAAAGTCTAGGAGCTCTATATTAATAAGAAATATTATAGAAGCCTAAATTGGCATGAGTACCTACATTGTTATCAATCTCGAAAGCAGATTTAAAAACGACTGACAGGTACAACAACGAAAATGTACAGACAACAAAATAGCTCCATGATTACCGACTGCTTTATTGACATGAAGATTATGACTTTAATGGAATCTATCTATAATGCCATTAACATTAATTTTGGAGCGGAATATTGTTATGTATTTTATGGAACGGAGTTTAATCCCCTGAGAGAGTTCGTGAACACGCAAACGCAGGTAGCTTGAAATGGTATCGCCGTGAGCAGCCAGTTCAAGGCTCAAACGATTATAAATACGTAAAAAATAATATTACATCGCTTTTATTGTATACTGTAAGCCTTTACTGACATCCTAATCGCATACTGCCTAAATCTGATCGGATTTATTATAAGAATGGTTCTATCTCGAGCGGGAATGAGAGCTTCTTCAGCCTTTTATAAGAACAATATTAAAATTATTTTTGATACAAAATTACATCACGTTCAGCTGGGCTGTTATACAAAGTTTTTTGTCAAGTTTGAGGATAGTATCGAGTGACTAAGTACAATTTTTTTTAAGTAGTTAGTCTAATCTTAATTTCCTCTGTTTTAAAATCTGTAAGCGTTCTTTATTCAACAATTTTATTGTTACGCTAATCACTGACTGTTTGTCATCGAATCGGAAATGTTCTTAGAAACAGCTTTATTCTTGAAACGTACTTTAAATATATTATTGGCATGCCGGCCTGGTTGTCTAACAAAGAAAAAGTTTGAGATAAAAACGAGAAAGTTGAAGATTGTGAAACAACGAACCGCGGACAAAGTCACGGGCGCACAACTCGTAATAAATAAGACTTTACAAAATATAAATCTGTCTTAAATATAAATCTTTAGTAATATATATATATATATATATACTATATATCCACTACTTTTATTTAATGTTTATAACTTATTGTTTACCGAAGATAGATATTGCCTATTTTGTCACAATATTAATTCAAAATCTGTTTTGTATTTCTAATTAATTTTGGGACTATTTATTCATCACTGAAGTAATTGAAATCATAAATAACGACAGGCATTAAATCACAAATCAGTATAGAGTCGACGATATATCCCGGCTCGTCGATAGAGTTATAAATTACTCGTTTTATTTTTAACAAGTAGTGCTCGTTTCCTGCGCTTATGACGCCACATGGAAGAAACAATTTGATTAACTGCTTTTTCGGTATTAAATCTTTATTTATGTTTGTTTATAGTAGACGTATTACTCAACAGAAAGACACAAAAACTGATTTTAACTCTAAGAAAAGATTCGGTGTGGTACGTTTAGTGATAGAAATAAATTATGGAAAAAGATCGTAAATAAAAAACTGAGGATCCTATTGACGGTGGGCTTCGAGTTAACACTTTCGCCGGGGATGATGTATGGGTCATGCTTTTATGAATGATTGAATCATCTGCCGGGACACGTTCTTGGTCCCGCCTTTTAACACCTTCCTCAAAAAGTTTTACTACAGGTCATATATTACGCACTGTGGCTATTTTTATGTTGTTATGATCATTATCATTCAAAGTCACTACCCACACGCGGCTTAGAGGCTCATTCTCCTATAGGAATGGTGTTTATTATATGGAGCTATTATACTGTTTGAACAGACGATGATACTTTTATCTACATTTAAACTTTTTTCTTCTTGTGGAAACAATTTAACCCTACATTTCAATAAAAAAATAAGCACTAAACTAGTTGCTAGCTCAGACTGGGGTGTGAACACAAAATAATCCATATTTTTAAACATACATTTCTGTAAATTGAGTTCTACGTTTTCCTAAAGACACAAGATTACGTTTCCAATTATCACCACAAATCAAATAGTTGGTAGCTTAACAAGCCAGATATTTAAGGCTTCTTTTCTAAAGTAGTGTTTTGACATGGGATCCTAATTATTTTAACGTTATTCCTTTTGTATGGGCCGGAGTGACGATAAATAAATTCTGAGCTGCCCTTGTGTCGACACATAATCCTTCTGATTTCATCGACGATGATGAAGACTGAGACGTGGTAATAGCTCTACTTTAATATTTTGAGAACATAATAATTAATTTAATGAAAAATATTACTGAATCATCTATTTTTCTATATTAGAAAAAAATCAATATGCCCACTGATTGCTTAACACTCATTGGGAAAAATCGCAGGAATTTAGTGTAATACTTATGTTTGTCAATACGTGTTCTATTATTTATTTAAGATTTTTTGTAGGTACCACGATTTAAGCGAATCGAACCAAGAAATATTTTTTCCATAGAAACTTTACCACCCGATTTAACCTCCTTAGTTACGAAAATAAAATTAGCCATTATGTTATTCCAGAACCTCTATTATTAACATTCTAAATTTCATGAAAATTGGTTTAGTAGTAACTTTCGTATTCATAATATTATTAGTAGGATATAAGTAGGATTGTTTATCTGCTCACAAAGTTTACATATATAAATACCGGTAGCACCTGATAAGCCAAATGTAACATTTTAAGTAGTGATACAGTATTACTAGTTAATTCTTGGCATTAGCAGAATAGCAATAAGTGAGCCAACAAACCTAGCTAACGATTTCTATCCGATTAAGGAAATGGTGATATATAGTAAGGTACCTGACATAGGTTAATGTTTAGATTTATGTGTAAGTGACATGATTAGTATATTATTTACACAAGAGGAAGAAAAAAATATTTTAAATTAAAGAAAAATCTATGAAATTTTATGGTCTATGAAACAATAGTCATGGAATCATAACAAAAATCACAAGCGAAGATAAGCTCAGCAGCAAGAAAAGTTCTCGCATGCCCAGCCACGCCAAGAAAGGAATTCTTGGTATGAAAACGACTTTTCTTACTTACCGCATTAGTATAAAAAGGTGGTTGATCTGCGGCAAGCGCTGGAAAGTAGGCGGCCATGCCTGCCGCCGTGGCAGCGGCTGCGTCAGAATATGGTGCACTGTACATAGAGAGTGGCACCCCAGACGCTAGCCTCTGGTAGTTGAGGAACTCGTATTGGCATGAGCAGACAGTCTGCCCTGTGATAGGGTCTTGGAATATGGGTCGGCCAGTATCACAGCATCGTGGTGCGGCGGCCGCGGGCGTGCTGGGCCGCGCCGCACCACTCGCGCCTCCTGAGCTGGCGCTCATACCCGCCTGCGCTGGCGGAGGACTGTTAGAGGCTGTCGATATGGTGCTCTGTAAGTTGTAAATTTTTAAAATGCCTTTATGGCGCGTTTTCATTCGCAAGTGCGCGTTCAGATACAACTAAAACAATACAAAAATAAATTTGGAGGCCCCCGCACGTTCGCTATGCAAAAGCAGTAAAATTTTTTTTGAACACATCCTGGTATGTTTACATGTTTGGATGACGGTTTACATTTGGGAAATTTAAAAAAAGGTATTCAGTCGATCGAAATAAACGTTGATGAATCGGTACGACAGCATTCGTGCCAAAATTGATAGGCTATTTATTATAAAACGACTTTTAATATTGTTAATTAGCATAATCTATGCAAAGATGGATAACAAATGAGTATTTAATTATAGTGTGAAAAGGGGTGATTTCACCGTAAGGCTGATATAGGGCGTGCCCGTTACGTCGTCAGTCATTGCCGTGACGATCTGTGCTACTGACTGTAAAATGCTTATAAGTAAGAATGACTGAGTGTATTAAATACTCGATAGGTATGCTATCGTATGACACGATGCGGATTGATAGTAATAAGTCAGCAAAACGGATGCATCTCATTGTTATTATAATAGATTTATTTGCCGGACTACCTGAATCGATATCGTGGTTGTAGAATAAACATCCGCTGCCTAGCCAAGCATAAAGCGAAAAACGAGTGGAGATAGACCTTTTTTAATTGAGCTTTGTGCGGAATTGTACGTGGATAAATAAATAACTTTCTAAATATTTGTCATCGAAATGAAAAATATTCCCCAACCGTCTAAACTCATTGTGTTTTCAATGGGATTAGAAACCGAGAGATGCCACCCGAACGTTTCTGATACAACTGTCAGTTTTGAATAGAAATCATAATTAATTCTTCTTTTGAATTCATTGGATATTTTTATTAGATATTTCCGGAATAAATTGTATTAACAGTTCAGTGCGTGGTACCCCTACTTTAACACAAATTGAAGCTCTACCTACTATTTATTTTACCTGAAAAAGGATATATATATAAAATAACTATACTGACAATCGTGTGACCTAACCTTTAATAATGTAAATAAGCAGTCAAGGCGTGAGTCTAGTAAAATGACGTCGCGTTTGAGAGAGTACTAAGCTTGTTCTGTGACCCGTCGCCGTCGCCAGAGGTATGGCTTCAGCCGGGCTGACCACGTCGCGAAGGACCGCTACTACTTCACCGCACCAGCCGGCACTGGCACTCACCGCCGCTCCCACTGATCTGTCCGCCTATAGCGAAGCTTTGAACACCCACGCAACTCGGTACGACAGGCTAAAAACATTTGTTGTGTTAAGGGAATTATTGAGGTAATCCCGAAGCCGTTAAACGTCGAATCCCAGCATTGCCTACATTACATATCCAGCATATAGTTATTTAATCCTTGCTCGCAAACATTGTGTAATACTTGTATGTCGCGGGTTGCGGGTCGGTATATTCAGCTTTCGTATCGTCGCTCATTCGACCTAATGAAAATGGCAATAGAGATTATATCGATCCATATGAGGGGAACGGCTGAAATCGACGCCGGTGCTTAAAAGGGATTCAATCCGTTCAAACGATGCGAGTGTCTGTTGGACGAAACGATATACCTAATTGCCCACTGTAGTACGGCATACGGTGTTTATTCGTCCACTCAGTCATTGTGGATCGCCGTATACACGAAATTTCATTATGTTGCCAGGTTTGCACTAACGGACTTATGCTCGCCGCTTTGCATCGTTCGTTAAACCAAACAATGACGTTTTAATTTGTTAAAATTTAATTTAATTTTGCACTTCGTTGGAAACTGTTTGTGAGTGCTGTTTTTATACAGCTGACATTCAAGTAACAATGTGTACATTGTGAAAGCTAATGAAAACAGTGATGAAACATTTTAATACTCGACATTAATACCAATATAAAAGTATGTAAAAAGTAATTTAGCGTATGTAGGTATTTACATAGTACACAGTCTCAGCTAGCCTCAATATTATAAGTATTATGACAAATATGACAATCTTGTAACCAACTTTTTATAGGACCCAAAATTAATCGATCCCATTATAGTACTCCTAAATGAGTAAGCACCTTTATGTTAGTAGCACTTACGCCAGTTTTCTCCATATTCCTATACGGCTCGGAAACCTGGACCATGAAAACAGCTGATCAAAAAAGAATAGATGCCCTTGAAATGTGGGTTTGGAGACGGCTCCTGAGAATCCCCTGGACAGCGAGAAGAACCAACGTCTCAGTTTTGAAAGAGCTCAAGCTAGAATGAACCAAACTCTCCTCTATTTGCCTACATCGATGGTCGGACCAGGTGTCAGAACATTTAGACTTGTCCGTTAATACCGCTCTTCACCAAGCCGTAGCAAATGGAGAAAACCGAGTGCGAGTCATACTTGCACGGAGTCACGATCCTCAACTATGGAGGAATTACTAAGGAGGAGGATGTTGGGTAATAATAATTCGTACTTATGTGTATTAATTATATAGATTCTATAGTGTAAACTAACTAAGGCCTTTTACCATCTATAGTAGATGATACAGCGTCAGGAGACAACTTTTTACCTTCACAAACGGGACGCTGTAGTGCCCGGGACGAATTAAGATGGAGTAGGCTTGCCCAGTACCTATCCATCCTCTCAGCTTAGCCGGCCTTGTCCACAGGAAAGACATGGTCAATACGTGCTTTTATAGTGTAAAAAGACTACAAAAAGAGGCTTACCACTTTTTCTTTTGTATTCATCTCGTGAACTTGTAACGTTGTTGGTTCAGATTATTACATCCGAATGAGTAACACATTTTGTCGTATTTGGTTAAATCGAGAACTGAAAATGAGCACGCACTTTAGGTATCGGTAATGTGTGCTTATTAGATAAAACGTACAAAAAAGTTGTCATCATATCCTTTTCAAATATCGGACGGTTAGGGATTAAAGTGCCGCTCCACCTTATCTTCAGCAGACATCTTTTAAAAAACAAACACGAGAAGTATTCTCTTTTTGTCGTGTTTTTTATCGTAACCCGCAGGATGTGTTAGAGTCGTTAAGCCCTTTTAAGTGTTAAACCATGTAACTGAATATTCGAGCGTATAAGGGGTCCGATCTATTTGTTGTAAAAAAATTAATCTTAGAGAAATCGGACCCAAATGACATGAATTTCGTTAAAGACATCAGTCGGGCAAAAAATATCGATGACATGTTGTTCGCTTAAGTAACAGTGGGTGATGGCGGCCGAGGCTTTCATCCAGGTACCACGCGGGCATTTTTTTATCCTTTCCTTGATGGCATTAAAGTATTAAGTTTAAGATACACTTGTCCGTATTATAGAGGTACCTGTATGTTGGCTGAATCCTTAAAAAACCTTAATTTTGCGCCCGTGATATTTACCTCTAAATGATAAGAGTGACCCTTTAATTACCAACGTCGCAACGTATCAGAATATATGCCCAGGTTCAAAACGAATTTTCGGAAGCTCTGTGCGTAGCAAATACAAATTTAATTACGGCACACTAACTAAACTTCTTCATCAAAGTTCATCCACGGTTATATCAGTTTCCATTCATGAATGTGATGTTTGGCCATGCATCCGAGCCTGGATCCCCCCCGTAGTCTTTAAAAAATCTAGTGATCTCACAAAATAAGTTTCGGGTTAGTCATGAATGGAGGCCGGATATTATGCAAATTCGTATTCGTATTTTATGTCGTATATTTTGTTGATTTTGTTGCATATTTATAGATATTTTTTTGCATAGGTACATATTTATTTTTCTTATAAAGTGGTCTCTAGGTCAGGCTTACTTCTCAAATAATATTAATCATCATCATTTTCCTGCCCTTATCCCACTAGGTGGGGTCGGCACACCATGTCTCCCTCTTCCATTTTCTCCTATCACTCGTCATCTCTGCACTTACTCCTTTCACACGCATATCCTCAAATAATATTAATATTAATTGTTTATAAAATCGGAAAGGATGATTAAAAAGTTTATTTTCAGTAGCTTATACATATTTCATAATAAAAGTCTATCATAAATTCATAATCCTTCTCCTTGATACTAATGAATCAGATTATTACTAAGTAAGCCACCAACTCTCCAAGTGTGACTGCGCTCAGCACCAATCTCAAGTGATACGCGTAAGCCCCCTACACACGGTCTAATTTGTCGTCCGATCATATCAGCCGTGAAATCAGGTTTAACTTATGACTGACGTTTTAACAAAAGTCAACCTTCTTTTGCCATGACATATACACACATTTTATTCAACAGGCTGGTACTGAGTAAATACATGATTTGATGAAAGTTTCCACCGTAAAGAAATATTCAGAGCAGTCTTTTTCATCAACGTTCTTGAAATATAATAATTACAATATAACCAAACTAAACTAAAAAAACATACATACATACATAAAACCACGCCTATTTATCATAGGGTTAGGCAGAGATCACGGATCTCCATTTGCTACGATCCTGACATAATTCTTTGGCTTCATTCGCTCTCATTACATTCTTCATGCACGCTCGTCGGTTTAGGGTACTCTTGACCTGGCCCTTTTCCAAAACGTCGCCGATTTGGTCCAGGTACATACGCCGAGGTCTTCCCCTTCCAACGATACCATTCACACTCACCTCATACACCTGTCTCGTTAATCTTTTTTCATTCATCCTCTCTACATGACCGAAACATCTTACCTTTACCAATCCTCATACTTTTCTCAATCCTCATCACTATACATCTTTTTTCACTCCACATCGCTCTCTTATCACGCTATTTCTCACTCTATCTCTCAAAGTCACTCCACACATACTTCGCAACACACACATTTTTCGTGTCCTCCTCCTCTAGTCATGCCTTTTTGGATACTTTGAGCAGCCGGCTCATAAATCAAACTAAAAAATATGATATCGTCATCATCTTCCTGCCCTTATCCCACTCTTGCTTATTGTATCTCATCATGTTGGAGGATACTATCCCTTAGTCGACTTTTACGATATGCTTAGGGAGAGAAGCAGCTGGACGCATTCTATGTTTTTTCTTTTCTTTACTAAAAATATGATATTATAGGATATTTACTATTTTTCTTTTCAAAAACTGCAGTTTCTACATAATTTAAGACTTGAACAAGTTTGGAGTATACATACATACCTCTTGTATATTCTAGGTTTAGGTGGGTGATTCTGTATTATCGTAAACAGGTGTATGCAAATTAAATTTGGTTTACGTGAGTTTAATTTTGCACTTTACACTTTTCTTTCTCAATGGTCGGATTGCAAATGCAGCCGTGTGTAGCAGCAGAGATCTTTAAGTGTGTGTGTACGCTGCTCACAGATGATACGACCCTGTTAACCAGCTTGTTATTAAATGATCATGCTTGTTATCAAAATTAAATATCAGGAATACAATACTTCTGACTGGATAATCGTTTTTAACCGCCTTCTCAAAAGACACCCTGGATATTTTTTCTTCTATATTTTTTTTATTTAATTTCGAGTTGGTTACATAATTAAGTGCAGTTTATTAAAAGATAGGTAGGTATTTATATAATAGGTAGTGTATTTTTCGTATAACTTGAACATTGAGGGTCAGTTACTAATAAAATGCTAATTAACTCTCTTGACTTAGATATAAAAGTTTTTAATATTAAACCAGTCTTAGACGAGATTTTTTATAAATACCTTATGCCTACCTACAAGTCAAATTTAGATTAATCACATACAACTCACTACTGGTTTTTAACTTATTAATCGTAGTGAATAAATGGAAAAAATCACTCACATGAAATACATTTTACAACTAGGAACTATCCGCGGCTTTCTTCCCGTGGTATCCGGTTAAAAATAGCCTGTCACTCTGCCGTAGAGTAAATTTGCGGCCTGTCTGATCTAGTTTGCAAAATTTGAGTACAATTAAAAACTTACGCGCACAGAAATGCACGGCATATAGACGCTTTTTAGCGTTGAACTGTCGCTTAGCAGTTTTTTACGGATGTTACTGCTAACATGCATTCGCACTTTTCATGATTTAAAAATAGTAACTGTTTTTTTAGAGTTTTAATTATTTCAGTTTCACGTTAGCTGACCAATAAATAGACGACTAAGTACCTATGTCTAGCTGCTTTTAAGTTGCTTTTAAGTATAAAAACTGTCATTTAGACGTTGTAGATACGTAGTCGAAACTGCAGGTTATAAAAGACTAAAACACGTGTTAAGGCAGGTAACGGTCAAATAGAATCGTAAGCTCATGTAGCCGTTTTCTAAGCTTTTCAAACAGATTAATACAAGTTTAAAATATAACGTTACACTATGTACGTTTTGCCTTGTTTTAGTAATGTAAAATGAGTTAACCGTATTTTAGAATTGAAAAAGTCCAAAACGGATGTAGATAGCGGCGTACGTGGTCTCCCAATCTCAATACTTAATTCTGTAGTAAAATTCGGAGTAAGGACCATGTATGTCACTGTAGGGTAGGTACCTATTACTCTTATTAGTTGTACTAGCTTACCTGTAATACTCTGGCATATTATCGAGCATGCACTCTGGGCGAGCACTTAGGATCGCGCACTCGATGCCATGGCGTTAATTAATGTTAGGGGAACAAAGATCTGCATTGACGTCCCGCGGTGGGGTGTATTGTGCAATCTCAATACTTATAAATGGTAGAAAAATAAGACCCATACTGGTTGATAGAGAAAAAAAGCGCTTTCGTCTAGTAAATAAAACTCAAATTTGAACAAATGTCACTTAACGGCCTTTTAGTAATCAAACGGCAGTAGGCGGCCCATAAATACGGCAAAAAATAATTGTCGATCGATTGTTCTTTACTGTGTAAAAGGATAAACCAACAAGTACACCTTTCGCATTTATAATATTGATAGTTATGGGGGAGATTAGTGAGATAGAGAAGACGACGTCACGCCGTCGACTCGGGAGAAGTTCATGCGAATGTTTCTTGATCGTACACGTTATTTCCTTTAATTAACGCGTTCATTGTCTCTGATAATGATCAATAATGATATAATTTGTTATACAACTAACATTAAAAATAGTGTATGCTTTGTATGATCATTTACATAACTCGTAGTCGAATGCCCTCTGCGATGGCGCGATAACGTCGCCTTGGCTCTTCGAGAAATCGCTAACTACACACTGATTTTATAACGTGTCATTAATAATCATTAGAGCTGAACTGCTTTTCCAGCTTAGTTTGTAATAGCCATTTACTCATGCTTCGTATGTAGACAGCATAGGGGATTACCTACGCTAGACTAGATTTTTTGTAAGAATCATGTCAGAAAAATTACTGCAATCAGTAACGTATCGTGCGATTTAGTCTCGACTTTATAATTACTGAGAATTAACATGTGTGCAAAGAACATTTAAAACAGCTAATTAACTGGCTCTATGTCTCTTTTTCTATCACTATCTGAGGCATTGCAGGAAATAGTACCTACAAAGTTGCGAATCATAATTGTGTGCTCACTTTATTTCTAAGAAAAAGCTTTGCTAGTAACTTTGTTGTGAAACAATCGGCTTTACTTACGTTTGATTGAGAATCAACTTTGCATAATAAAACTAATGAGTACCTACAAATTCGATTACCCATTTCCGTAGCTTAAAAGTTTCTGTTATTTTGTTAGGTTATTTACATAAAATTGTGACTTTAATTGGACAATTACATGGTGGATCAAAAATCGAGGCGGGTGTCTATTCCGACCGCATCCTGTGTCAAGATATCTGAATTGATAAGGGCCACCCTCGAAAATGCATAATGTCTCTAAAGAAATTCACACCTTTTCTAATTAGGATAGTATTAAGGATGAATAAATATAGAAAGAAGCCGCGGCTCGTATTCGTGTGCTACGTCATACGTAACTATCTAATAATAGGGTTTAATTATAATGAATTGTAAATCAGCAAACGTGTAAATAAAGCATTAGGTAGTTTTCTTTAGGAAGATTTTGTTTTATTTATATTACCTAATTTACAGGTTAATGTAGCGATAACAAGGTTAACAGTTGGAAGTATGTTTGCTTCACATGTAATTATTTTTAGTATTCTTGCGAGCTCAAAATTAACATAAATATGTCTTTATTGTTAGTGTTATCATTGTCAGCAATCTACTGGTATTTTTTTAAATGAAGTTGTTAAAGCAAAATTAACTTCCAAAAAAAGCTACATTGTACTTATTACAGATTGCGCTCATGGGACGATATAAATCGATCTGCAAATTTAATTGAAGTATTTTATGAGGAGATGAAATATATACATCGTCACTCGTGAGTTAATATTATGCACTTTTAATACTCGCCTCTATAACGCGCTCGGTTCCAAGAGAAACATTTTTATTGTGTTTCATTCAAACAACTCATTCATAAAATTGTAACTCTTTCGAAATCAACCAGAGAGGCCGACACACTCCATCGAACATGCATTTGTGGCCGACAACTCTCAGCTCTACCTGGTAACGTTCCAGAAAATTAATTTATCTGGATAGATGGTTATTTGTTTTAAATCACTGAAGGCGGCGCGGTGCGGTGCTTTTGCATGAAACGTTGATTTCGCTAATGAAGTTGTTTCGGATTGTTCGTAGATTTATAGGGCGATATTATGGAATAAACATGTGCTAGCTGCGGGCGCTTGTCTAATAATAACTGGACCATTATTCCGCTTAATATTCACGTGACGTGGGCGCAAACATTTCTACACCTATTAAAGACTAAATTAGAAATAAAAGTACTGATCATGTTCGTAAGGAAACAAAGTTAAAGCTATTTTAAATACCTTATCATTTATGATACGAGTCATTTAGTTTTACGAGCTTCATAACTTCATGAATTTTTTCTGATTCGTGTCAGATAAAACGTAGATGCCAGTTCTTCAGTTAGGGAATATTCTTAAATAGTTTTAATTTGGTTGGCTAAATAGCTTTATTAATATCAATTAGTCACTTACTATGTAAATAAGCATTGCAGAGTAATGCAAGAGTAACTAAAATTATACCAGAAGTGGTGTGTTTCTATTAGGGCATCAATTGTAGTGTCAGGTTGTTTAGATGTACGTACGGAGGGCGTAGTGGCAAACTTTGAATTATCGGTTAATACAATAACCAATAAAGTGGTGGCGATTCAAAACATCCCGTGTGTTTCCCGTGCGGCTCTTTACGACCCTCCCTGTAGCCCACTAATCGACAACTGTGTTACCAAAATAACCCCGCACAAAATTACTCTAATATTAACGTGATGTTATCAAAAGTTTCATTGATTTCAAACGGAAATCAATAACTTCGGTAGTATTTGAAAAATCTACTTAGGTCTGATTTCACCATTGATAGCTCTTGAACTCAGGTCAGAGCTAAACGCCGTTTAACTTAAATGGTGAAATCGGTTAGCCAACTTATCTATTTGGCTTCATTAGCATTCACCTAGCCAGATTAACACATTTGATACATCTATTTTTCGTTTCAGTATCGCGTTCTAGGCATGGAAACTCGGAATGAAATAGTTCAAAAATGAGTCAACATATTTGTAAGCTAAAACAAAGGGAACACTAGTAAAACTTTTTTAGATTATGAATTTTTATTAGAATCTACGTAATGTAAGTTAAAAGCGCGTTGATGTCTTTTCAAGGAAACGTTAACTTAAAAAATCTATTAGATATAGCCATTATAATTATGTAGGCTATTTTATTTTAGAATATTTTGTTGAAACAGGCTGGGTTTGCATTTGGTTTTCGAGTAATTATTCCAGTGATTCGTATAAAATCTATGTATATAAAACAGTTAGAATTTTTCAGCAATCAACGCACAGGCCGAACTACTCAAGCTATATATAAGGACCTCAAATTCGGAAGATACTTGTAGCTTCCTTTTATAGAAAAACTACCCACTAAGGCGATATTTTACGAAATTAAGCCTTTAAAGGAGTGAAAGCGTTTGTATACAACTTAAAGCATAGTGCGATTTGTTTGAAACTCGGTTCGGATACTATAAATGCAAAGTGAATGGACACGGGTTAAAAACTCCTGAAATTTTTCAAAAAATTCCATTAAAAGGGTAAAATGAAGTGTCAAAGTTTGTATGGGAACTTATTAATGGGCGGTGCAATTGACTTGAAACTCGGTTTGGATACTCTAAATACAAGATAAATGGACACGTGTTTTTAACAGGGTTTTTTAAAATAACCCTCAAAAAAAGGTAAAATAGGGTGTCAAAACGTAAGTTTTGTCACTACGCGAGTGAAGCCACGCGTGTAGGCTAGTCCTTTTTAAAATGCTTATTTATCAGAGCGCACTTTTTGTACTTTTATGAAGTGTTTCGTTTCGTACGTTTCAAGAGAACTTAAAGTGTATCGTTGTAAACTATAATGTGAAACGGTTCACTCAGCGTTTCTCAACATTTCTCGACCAAATGAAAACAAGAGACGACTCGAGGCAACAACACGAGGTGTGAACTAATGATATATGAACTTTTCATCAGTCTGAAGTGGCTGCTATACCAACTGTAATTGTCATACATGTGTATTTTAAGTTCACAATGTTGGTAATAAAGTTTCACGACTCTATGACGCGTCTGATTAGGACCACTAATGAAAGATATGCTAGGGCTTGACGCGTCCAAATTGTTGTTTATTCGAAAACCAGTAGATTGTTAGGTTTATTTTAAGTATTTGCTCGGTTTTCTTGATTTAAAAATGTCAAATATTTCAAATTTTAAATCCTCATAACCGTATAATGGACGATAGGTGACCCCACACTTCAACCTGAATAAAAAAAAGACTGGACAACTTAGATTCAGTTTAAAATTGCGACTTTCTTTATTGTGACCTTTTTGATATCCTACTAACCTAATTCTAATTAATATTAGGGGAACAAAGATCTGCACTGACGTCCCGCGGTGGGGTGTAGGTACTCTGCATTATCCCCCCTGCTAACCTAATAAATGCGAAAGTTTGATGTGAGGATGTATGTTTGTGCCTCAATCACGGCGTAACGGCAGAACAGATTTGAATAAAACTTGGAATATACAATACATAGTATGTGTGCTGGAATAACATAATAGGCTACTTTTTGTCCGGATACCAAGTGTTTGTTTCACCTGCAATATTATAGAAGTGACCAAATAAGATTTAAAACTCTTCTAAAATTCAAGCTTGCGGTTGCATTATATCGGTTTCGTTTTACTATTTTAGTTCGCATTCAAAGCATTGCATTAAATAAATCTAAATTCCACGGAACAACTATACCTATTTAATTGACCATTTGTTTTTGTGAATAACTTTTAATTTGTACGAACTGCATTACCTTGTTGGTAAGTAGCAATGACATTTGTATAAAATTAATTGTCAAGGTGAACTCAAATCAATCAGTTAGAAAAAAACTTGTTCGATCAGCAAACAGGATTAACTGTTAACTTTTTATATAATTATAGTTGCTTGATTTGTTAAGTTTTTTTATATAATTATACCTAGTTGATTGTAAAACTGTAAATGTAACAATTACAATTTTATAAAGTTTTTAACAGCAATAATATTTGGTATGTCATCATCATCATTATCCATAGCCCGACTTTACCCCAAATTGGAATGAATTAATTTATTATTTATTTGTATTCATTTATTCTTCGAACATAAACTATCACAATACCTTTTATTGCTGAATCAAATAATAAAACATTAATTATATTATTTTTTCATCCGGCTCACTAATTAATTATTATTCTTTTTATTATTTAAGTACTTTTACCTAAGTGAAAACAATTTGATAGTGGACTGTTGGTAATTATATTCATAAGACACTTCGATGAAAATGTTTTGAGCTGAGATTTGACTTTGAATTGACAAGCACAGAGACGCACACATGTTTAAAATCAGCTTAGGGTAACCACTCACTACCTTGTGCCATAACTGTTTAGAAAAAAAAAGTATATCAAATTTCTGTCAAAAATTACCTTGTCAAATTTGGTCCCTATAAAAGGACCAAAGTTTTACGAAATTGAGGAATATAAACTCACGACGAACTGATTATTATTCAGTTTTGACGAAAATAATGATTATATTTAACGCGTCACCGATTCTAAAGAAAACTAGACTACAAAGACACTTGAAATTAAAAAAAAATCTTTTAAGTTTTAACATAAATTATGTACCTACCTATTAAACAGATAGATAGCCCGACTGTTTCTTTTAAATTTTGTAAATTATATTTGTATTAATTGGAAGTTTATTTTCATATATTGAACCTATTAAATCCAGTAAATATGGCTCGTTGATGTAACTGATGGGTGTCTTAACGTTCTCATAAAACAAAATATCAGTTACATAAATTAAAAACTGTGTTCCAAATAACATTAAACAGTAACTCATTACTGAGAACAATAGAGTACCTGAGCAAAATTTACTAAAACATTTGCTTTTTTATTAGGTACGCTTAATTAAAGTCAAAAGGGGCAACATAATTACGAATCGAAATAAAAAGGGGTCAGTAGGCGATGGATGAACGCAAACTGCAAAAATAATGAAGACTTCACGGCTCATTATGAAGTTAAATGAATGGGCTTTAGCTTTGTTTCTGTTTGTCCCTGAGGTTGTGCTCCGCACCCATTTATTGTGGGTGAGCATACTACATGGATGTGATACTTTTGCCGTAATAACTCACGTAAGAATAAAATTGTACACGAAAATACTTTTTTTATTGTTTAAAAATGAGAAAGTTCTTGACCTCGCCCTTGAGCTTGCCTAGGCAAGGGTGAGATCTACTATCATAGATACATAGTTTTTTCAAGTCAAGTCAGTCAAAGGTAAATTAATTCACTGAAATCACCAAAATCATTAAAATTCGAGAGAATGGTCATCCCTATGATCAATATAACATGACTTCGTTCTTGCTTAGAAACGCGTAAAAAGGCGCAAAAAACGTTTTTTTTTATCATTCATTTATCGAAGTTGGTTGTTTTTTTTTTAAACTTTTGTAGCGTTAACTATGTAAGAATGGCTAATAATATCGGACAGGAACGCTTTTTGATCCAAATATACTTAATACCTCCGCAAATTATTGTATTACAACCACATGAGTTACTCAATTACAAAGTAATGAATGCAATATTTAGCTTAGCCGACATGAAATAGAACACTTGTAGCAGTCTCAAAAATGTCGACTTGTGCAATCCAACATTAAACGGAACCCAACTCACACGATTTAAATAAAATAACTTGAAATTCGTCTTTTGTTCCACCTTGTTTGTGATATCAGAATGTACCTATAATGTTTGTACGATATCGAGTACAATGTCATGACATGTTAAATTATGTATTTAAGTAAATAATGCATATTCAAACGTAACCTATTTTGGTGTTACAAAAGTGGTTTTGCTCTTGTTTGGAGCTCTTGCTTCAAGCATCATTGATGTTTTTTTATTGTATCGTCATCGTCAGTCGAATTGTATTTTAGTAAAAAGTAGAATGAAACTTATTTTACATCTTAATTAATTATCGATTCAAAATATTTGTTTACAAAAAAAAAACACAACAAATCATCAAAATTTGTTTTGTACATCGAAACTGTTGAACAATCAGTTGAGACGACCGTTCTCAAAAGTACCCAAGGAAACTTAAAACGATTATCATTACCATTAAAATAAGAGCTTAATTCTTAAAAGATTTAACCCTACATCTAACTGTTATTGGGTGTGTTTGGTGACGTCATGAAAATTAAGTGGAAGCAATTTTCAGTGAGACCAATATCACGTACGTACTTTTTCATGACTGATATTTTGCATTCCAGATATATTTAATGTTATTTATTAATGTTTTCAAACATGGCCGCGCTTGGGTTGGTACTAAAAGTTATCTAAATTATACCATTTTACTCTAACTGCGTCTGAACATGTCTTGGAATAGAATGGTTTTATTATTTCCATTTTAAGTATTGGTTATTTTATAAGTTACAAACGACAAATGGAATGGTATCGTTTCGGCATCGATATCCTAAGATCAGTTGAAGATTGATAAAAAACATATTGTTCTACCTAAGTTATTTTTTAAGCTACAAAGCTGAACATAAAAATATAATCTTCTAGGCTCACCTACTCTTTAAAAGGAATATTAAATAGCATTAAAAGTACCTAGTTTAATCAATACGCAAAATATGTAAAACAGCGTTAATTATACGATATAGGTCAGTGTATACCGAAACAATTCAAACTAGTTGTTTATTTGTGTACGTAAAATGATGCCACTCGAGGTTTACTGAGGCTCGGCTCTTAAAACGTACGATACAACGCAGTATAAACGTTTACAGCCCATTCTTGTTCTTAATTGCTATTTAAATAAAAACGTACCATGAAAGCAATGGGGCCTTTCTGCTATGAAAAAAGAACATCACAACGAGAATAAGTGAGCGAGCATATTTAAACTCGAGGTACTAGTAAACTGTGGTTATGGGCTTAAATAGGCGGTCATAATTGCTAGAATGCGATCGGACTTTAATAACCTGTTACCGGCGGCCACACTGTCGAGCTTAAACGAAGGTTCGCACTGTTGCGACAAGTGTTACTATAGTTTTCTAATCATGAGGAATGACTGTATCGCGGCTGTGGGTATTTAGCGCGCATTGGTACTTCCGTCAAAATTACACTTGACTACTTCATCAGTTGCAGCTTATAGAGCGTCTTTGAGGCGCACTGCAATCACCACAATGGTTCGAAATATCTAGTGACATGAGTAGAAGTAGTAGCTCATAAGTACATCGAGTAGATCGCTCGACCGACCAGCATCAGTAGCATCGCAGATGACCAAATCTGAAGTTTCGGTCGTAACAGCCCAACGTGAACATACGTACGATAATGTAGCCCCAGCATCAAAGACATATCGTGAAGTCTGTCAGCGAGGTTGGGGCTCCGAAACTGAAAAATAATGAGGATAATCCCCTCTCGCGGAGGAAGTGGGGCCTGCGGGACTCTTATCAAGGAGATAGCAAAAGTAGATCGAGCACGCACTCACCCGCTGATCGAATTATTTTATAACACTATCTTTATTAACATTGGTCTGCCTACTCACATTCACTTTGATTATAGCTTATTGAACGGAATGGTTTGATAAATTCAACGACTGCAATATTAATACGACTGGTATGAAATTTAATAAACTTTTATCTGATAAGAAATAAGGGTAACAGTGAATCTAATAATGTGTTAATGAATCACACCCACTTGCGATAAAGTCAATTTTGAAATAATACCTACTACTGTCCGGATTGTCCTCTGCCAATAAAAGAGTATAGAGATTAAGTGAATTTAAGCTACTTTTATATTGCCTTTATTATAAATGTGCCACTTTTATTAACATCGTATTAAAGTTTGAGACCTACTTATATTCTACAAAAAACTTTTTGTTTTTATCAAAGGAGATGTTTCATAACAGGCCTGTTATGTACACCAGACAAAAAAATACTCTAACTCTAATTTGAAGCTTAGTTATTTGCTATTTGAAATGATTAAAAAGACTTTTTACAATGGTAACATTCATAGCTGCCATTGTTAAGTATTAGTATTGATTAAGTATTCTGTAATTTTTGTGATTTTGATAGCTTCATTACGAACATTCTAATTCTACGGCAACGAAATACAACCATTTCACCTACTTGTCAAAGTCAGCAAACAGCTGTAAAACATTTTAATCAATATCGCCTCGCCATATTGTTTTATGTTTTGTGTTGCCCTCTGTGAGAAAGGTATTTTAAGAACATGCATAAAATAAAGCAAAATATAAAAAATCCGACCATGTGGAAACGTTTTACATAATATTTAGCTATGTTTACATAGTAGTACATAAAATATGCAAAAGGTAAATTTTGACATTTTGTCATGAAGTCTTTATTTGTTATGCAAATTATACCAAAACAGAAAGGTTTTCTATTGTTTTGTAACTTATCAATGTGTTAACATCACGATTTTTGATGGACTACATTTTTGTTTTATCTAAAGCTTGCTTAGAAGATCTAGAAAATATGTAAAACGTGATTAGTTCATTTGGAAGTTTGCCTGGAAAGTTTTCCGAGATTTCCAAATTGCACAAATGTCACAAAAATGGCACAAAAATAAATAATTCAATCAACTATGATCACATTTTTTACAAAATTACTAATGGTAGTTTGGGAAATAAATATCTTTTAAATTTTTACGCGTAGCTTTTTATTAACCTAATAGCCAAGGTTTCCAGGTATTTCCTTTTTGAGCACAAAATAGCTGAACTGATGATATTAATTATGCAGCAATCATTGATTAAATTAATAAAATAATACATATTATGTAAAAGGATAGAAAATCTTTCTGTAACTTATTGTGTCCCATTAATGGATACTTTTCTGCACTGATAATTGTTTTGTTGTTTCAGGATAGGTAATTCAAATGTGAATAAAAAAGAAGTCCCATATTAAAAAATAGTATATTTAAAGATAGATATAAAGGTATTTATTCAGAACAAAATGTACGATAGGGTTACGATATAACGATGAGACTGCAAAAGTTATATACTTTTTTATATTCATCTTAGGACTTTAAATCAGGAGTGGCAAGTCTTATGATTACTTGTGGCTCTGACCACCCCATCACGGATACTGGCGTGATAACATGTGTGTATATACAGAATGAAAAAATATTATAAGTCGTACTTAGCCGAAATTCCCGACGTTAAACTGGTTTTATTTGGTATTAAGGTAAAGCGAAGCGTAGGCACGAGTCAAAAGAAAATAAGAACTTTACGTTTCATGAGTTTCATACGTTAACTGCTAAAATGAAGTTATTTAAGCTTTTCCTTACAGTTATGTACTACAAGTAACACAACGCAATATAAGTCATAACTAAAATAATAATTAATAAAATATATAAATAATCCCAAACTCTACCTTTAGAATGAATTTGGTAAGCCCCTTATTTTTTTGAGGAGTTTGTATTTGTATTGTTATTTTACTTAAAGTTTTCTAGATACCTACTAAACCTTTTAAAAAAATTGTCATGCTTAGACAGCAAATTTCGAATTTGCGCATAAAGGGTTCCGTACCACCGTACATGACTGTACATAAATGTTTTTATTTTTAGTATTTGTTGTTATAGCGGCTATAGAAATACACACTCTGTGAAAATTTCAATTCTAGCTATTACGGCTCTTGAGATACAGCCCGCTGACAAACGGACGGACGGACGGACAGCGGAGGCTTAGTAATAGGGTTCCGTTGGCACCCTTCGGGTACGGAACCTAAAATTTGTGTGAATGAGTGTGTTTTTGTGTTCCCATTCACCTCCATAACGGCTAACGGATTTGGTTGAAGCTTAGGACACCTTTGACCTAGAAATAATATAATACTTTTCATCCGGGTACCATGTTACGGGCTGCGGGTATGCTAGTTAGTGCTATATAATTTGTAGCGAGAAGTTGCCCGTCGTGGAGCTGAAATTTTACTCTATTACTGAAAATGCGAACTGTGATGGTCAGTTCAGAAGCTGTTTTCTCTGTATATTATCTCAGCGCTCTGTCAGGAGCTTAAGTATTTTACCTATTACATATATTATACATTTGTTAACAGTAATTTCAGTCAGTGTATATTTTGTGGCCTAAAATACTAAGTGATTATTTCTGTAACATATTGCTGTAAAATAAATCATAGAGTAATGTTTTTTATTACCAAATTCTTAAGAATGATGAATAAAGTACCAAGCTTTTACTTACCTTAGGCATCCATGTGTAGTCAAAAAGCTTTGAATACTAAAAAAACCTGCTTCTCATCTTAATATTTATATATCAAAATACTACCTACATAATCTATAATTTAGCTTGTTCGTTGTGTTCCTGTCATTGCAGTATTCTTTTAGAAAAATTGCCTCTAGTAAAAAGGTTTGTAGATTTAAAATAAAAAGATTTTTTGTTCATGGATTTTTTTCTGAAAGTCTTATTTGATTCGTATATTAGAAAAACTAAAAACAATAAATGACCCACGAATTATAATGAGAAATAATATTTTAGTTATGTTATTAGCAATTAGATGAGCGTCTCCTTCGAAAATGGCTTTTCGTTTAATTAGGTCTTAGAACTGACTTATAGTTACGTGGAACTCATATTTCTATTTATTTTATAAAGGCCAATCGAATCAGTTTCAGATTGTTTATGCCTTATTCTTACAATCATAAGAACGTACTAACATGTACCTACATGGTAAATATTTGTATTTTAAATGTTATTGAGAAAATTAATGAGTTTTGATATGGAAAATGTAATGATAACATTGTGTTTTAATACTCATAGAAATCTAATATATTGCCTACAACATACATATGATAATTGTTGTCCTACATAGGTAATTTCCTCTCTAAATAATCTCTCTTGTCAACGTCACACGTAAACATACCAAGAGTATCATTTGAATTGATAAAATTTGTTACTATTATTTGAAATTGTCAAGTAAAAAACATCAAGTATCTCGCTATAGGCACTTAAAAAAGTTCCCAAATTGATTTTCGATTTTAAGGAAGTTTTAAAAAAGTTTGAAACTTACCTGATTTGGAGGAGATCCTCTGAAGGCGAATTGAGACGTCATTTTGCACTTGAATACGAAACTTGTTATAAATCACAGTTGAAGAAGTCCAAGTCACTAGGGGCACAGGGCACACACTTCACAGTAGCATGTTGCCGCGCCGGCTCTAGTTCCTCGAGGCGAGGCGAAGCGGAAGTCGAGGAGTTCGAAGACGGATGCACTCGCGGTGATGCGAATATCGATTGCGGTGCAGAGTCGGAGTGCCAGCGGACTGCGGAGCGTCACAGGAGCGGAGCGAGCCGCGTGGTGCAGCGGGCGCGTGGTCGCGCGCGCGGCGGCAGTGGGTAATGCGGTAGCTGCCCGCCAGGTGATAGTAATTGGCGCCGCCGTCCCGCTCTGGCGTCGGCCGTCCTGCTCGGCGCGCACACGCACACTCCCTCTAGTGTGCGTGTTCTCGCACACCGCACCGCTCCTTCTTTTCACGCTCGCGTCGCCGTTTGACCCCGCGCCGCGCCGTCGTCGTCGCTCTCGATTTTTGCGGTGCGGTGGGTGGCGCCCGCCACAGGGGCGGCCCGCCGCGGTGGGGGCTATCAGAGGTGGGGGTAGATGCACTCCTTTCTTTTTTAAAGCTCTTTCTCTTTCTTTTCTCGTATTTTTTATGTCAGTATTGGTACGAAGCGGTCCCTTTTATTTAATTTTATACTTATACATTGTGATAATTAACAGTGACGATGCGCACAACGACCGAGTTTGTCGAAGCTTTGACTTAATGATAGCTTTGCATTTGATTAAAGGTACCACGACATTTGTATTTTTTTCTTTTACTTACACCTTTTACATAAATAATATAATGTCGTCTGGTATGTTAGGTACCTGCTATCTAGCTATAGCAAAGTTGTGGCAGGTTGTACTCGTATAGGTACCTAACCTACTACTGGTGTCGCTTTAGTGGTGGAAACGTGTTACCACTGACAGTATTAAACGATCCTTTGAATGTCAACTACGTAGGTATACACTAAGGAATCTACGATATATAAAAAAGTAGCGTTACTTAAACGTAAACATTTTTGCTTTGTGATTCCTTAGAAGCTTAAGCTCAGGTTTTCAATGAAAAAACCTTTTGTTTATTAGAGTAACTTCCAACTTAATTCTTTGACTTCAATGGGTACAAGTTATTTATGGTTTAGCATGAAACAAGATAGACAACGGTCGGTGGCTACAATTAAGAAATAGCAATAACACAGCGCGGTATCGAAATAAAAAGCGCAACGTCCCCGATCGATCTGTTCCCCTCTTCTTTCTTATCGCGCGAATATTTCACACTGAACGCATACCGACCGAAAAAACTCACACAGATATAAAATATTCAAACGGTATAACATAAAATAAATTATCTTAGGTGAGCGCGAGATTGTGTGCGTGGCCCCCTCCCCTGGGCGGGCCGGCGTTGAGCGACCAATTGGGGCGACCGGCGCGCGACGCGTCGAGCCAAAGTAGAAGTCACTCATGGTAGCGCTGTCACTGCCACTGCGCGTCTTGCTAGCTAGCACTTCCTAGACGCTCTCTGGCGCTCGACACCAACGCATCACGCTATATTGCAACGCTCTTATACTTGAGCATGAGTATTTGTTACTCAACCACAAAATTCCTGGCGTTGGGACATTTCAAACAATACAACATTTTAATTGTTAATCATGCGATCTATTACAACGTAAAGCTGTAGATACATAATAAAAATATACTTTACAATGAGACATTAATCTTCTATATAAATGATTAAAAACGTCTCACTCATCCATGTAGGTACTTACCTAGATTCAATTCTGAACACACTTCCTCAAAAATGCTATCCATTTTTTTCGATTTAATCTTGACCTGTCGCACTAGCTTTATGAATTTTGAAGTCATCATGATAATAACACTATTTACAAATTCACATAAGTAATTAAAGTTTGCAGGGGGCGGTTAGGGAGTAGGTACCTAAGCCTCATAAAAATCAATCACTCTGAATTCTAAAATAATTTAGAAGTGGTCGATTTACGGCTGAAGAAAAGAGAGCTTTTTTGAGGCCTTAGTTTGAAGTCAATAGAAAAGGTAAGGGAAACCTTTTCCCAGCAGTGGGATTCAGCAGGGTTGTTAGATTAGATTAGATTAGGGAAATTTTAAACAAAACCTTTTACCACATTAATACATTTATTTTGTACCCATCTTCATTTAGCTCATCGGGGTGTAATAATTTCATGTTTAAATAAAAGTATGACTTAAAATAATGTAAAAAAACAAAGAACAAAACTTTTAAATAAAAAAATTTAAAAGGTACCTACTTACATCTTGAAATATAAACATGATCCTTGGATCATGCTGTAAGAGTTTTGGCTAAGGTGCTTTATGACCGGCCGCCTGCCTAACGTCAATCCTCCTTGGGAATACTTGCTTATTGTATCTCATCATGTTGGAGAGGATACTATCCCTTAGTCGACTTTTACTTTATTTTAAATACAGGTATAAATATTTTAGAAGAAAGCTGCCCCGTGCCCCACCCCACGCGTGATGTAAATTATATTATAAATCACAATTATATGTCAACTAATAGGCTTGAGATTAAATTAAGGCGTTTTGGTGCATGTTTCTATACCAAAGTCCACATGTTTAATTGCTGTAATAAAAAGTCCTATATATATCTATTAGTCACCATTAGAATTACCTACCTACTTAGGTATAGGTATTTCCATTGATCCTGACTACATAAATAATTGAGTTTGACAATATTCATTAATTTTTAATGTAATAAAATAACGACATAGTCAAGATTGTGGGCCGCAAATGAAAAAGTCTAGCACAGGACAAACAACAGGAGGCCTATGCCCAGAACTGGGCAAAGACGGGTTGTGGATGATTATAATGTTAAAAAAATAAGCATTAAAAGCCGCCAGTTTTTATAATTGAAAAGGCACATTAAATAGAACGATATCGGATACGGCGAAGGCGTATTGAAAGCGTGATTCCAGTTTTAAATAAATCTGAAGTCACGAGCATAAGAAAATAAGAGTGAGCTGATATTTGTCTAAGGCAAATGAGTTTCAGACGTCTTCTCATATGTAGAGTTCACCGAAGGCTTTATTAGCACCTCATCTACCATCCACAAAGACACATCACATTTAAATATCACACTAAAAGCTTCAATCTACATACGTCCTATTGAGCAAATCCTAAAAGTGATTTATACTGAGACCCTATTCGATTGAAGTAGATTACAAATAATGAATAAAATTGCATACGAAATGAGTAGACCGAGAGCCCGTGGGTGTTGGTAGGATTGTTTGAGCGGGTGCGGGGAGTGCAGCTTATTGCCGGTATACTTACCTAACTGTATTCTACGAGCAGACCTTACCAACCGCACATGTAGTTCCAACAATATTATACCTAACAGAATTACACGTCTCCATCACACTATAATACCCTACACCTAAAATATCTTCATCATTTAAACAATATAAAAAACTTTGAACAACAATTTGTCTTTTTTAATTGTGTTTGTAATCAGTTGAAGCAAGAGTAAATGAATGTTTATAAATTACACCCTTTTGAAGAACAAAGTTACTTACGTTCATTGGTAAGTTCCAAATACAGTTTGAGACAAAAGAAAGACGAAAAACTGAAATGAAACCGGGCGGGCGGCGAGCTTCCGCCCGCCCAGCGGGCGAGGCGCAGAAACAACACGGTGCTACCTAACGCCATAGACCAATGCAGATTGTGAACCACTCAGGCGCTTGCTAGTGGAGTAATTTTTATCTTTCACAATATCACTTGTGCAAAGAAATTCGCTACAAATGTAGCAATGAACATAGAAGCAGTCATGTTTTTATGGACTCGAAGAATATTATGTGAATTTATTTTTGGCGCTAGACTAACGGAGGTACTTATACTTGACCGCGTTCAGGTAATCTTAGTACGCAGTAAGCAGTAGACGACCTCGGTGGCGTAGCGGGCGAGTGCTCGGCTGAGACGCATGAAGAGCGGGTTCGATTCCCGCTACGGGAGAAATGTTTGTATGTTCCGCAAATATTTCTTCCGGGTCTGGGTGTTGTAGTATTATTATACTTAAGTATGTATTTACAAAAAAAAGTATATAAGTATTCTATCAGCCATCTGGTGTCCATAGTACAAGCTTTGATTAGTTTGGGCCTAGATGGCGCTGTGTGAAATGTCCACAAACATTTATTTATATTTAGTGTCGCTCTTTAGGCAAGGTGGAACGAAAATCTTTGAATTATAACTGTGAATATGTTTTATGTGATGTTAATATGATAAACTAAAAGCTATGTAAAAGATAAATAAGCTCCTCTCATAATAATTACATAAAACATCTAATTTTGGTATTTTCTTATATCTAAAACTGCGTGAAAATATTTTCCACTGAAATTCACTTCCAAAATCAGAAAGAAACAAAGGAGTTTGAGAAGAGTCCACAATTCAAAGCTGTCATAAAATTCTGAAGAGCGTAGATAGACGTATTAGTTTTAAAGAGAACGATTGCCGGAGCCTTTTTGCCCTAAACCCTGTGAACAATTGGACATACCCGTTTGAGGAATTAAATCAATATTGTCTATTCTGCTAGCGATAACTTTTTTGATTAACATTAAATCGACCCTAAGCATACATATTCTTTTAAACGTCTAGTAAAGTAACCACGACCTACGAGTACCTAGTTTCTAAAAATAACAACTCTATAAGCTCCTAGTAATACGTTTGCCAGTTCTAATAGAAATAGTACCACTACTATTTGCCGCACTTACCGAGTATACTGTTTGTGGATACGGTGGCACAGGTTAACAGAGCAGAGGGGTCATTTAGTGGAAGGTAGCCACCCCCCTCCCGGCCGTGTTTGCAGCACAGACTGTGAGACTGATTAAACGATCCTCCAGTATCTATGTTTGCTCTGAAACCCCCGTCGATACTGCTTCGCTTAAAAACGTGAGCGAGAAATACTTGGTTTGTTTTTATTTTAGAATTGAAGGGGAGTGTTTTGGGAGCTGCGGTGGATCTAACAATGAAGAATGAGATTTTCATTTGTTTTACTTGTCTGTCCTGATTGCTAGTAGGTATTAAAGTTTAATGTTCCCGTTGCGGAAGAAATGTTTGCATGTTGAAATATTTCTTCCGGGTCTAGATGTTGTAATATTATGTTGTATAAGAATGTATTTACAAAAAATATCCATCAGGTTCCCATAGTAAAAGCTTTGCTTAGTTTGGAGCTAGATTTTGGGGCGCTGTGCGAAATGTCCACAAATATTTATTATTACTATTAAGATTACCATAACGTCATCATATCAGCATCACCTAAATAAAATATGGGTATACCTAAATTAAATTGTCAACGGCGTTAGAACAATAAATACAATCAATTATCAATTTATATTACACTGTTTTAGAGATGTCTACAAAAAAGCTTCCTTGCTATTATAAATAGTAGTTTTAAAAGTAAGGTACAAACACCTTTTCTGAGAATAGCTTTTAGTAAACCAATTCAGTTGTAAGTACTCTAAATAAAATTCATCAGGTATGTAGGTACCTATAGTCCCTCAATATATTTAGAAATACATAAATTGGGGTATCCCAACAAAAACACAATTAATTTCAATTTTGTCGGTTATCAAACATTTAGGTACTTGTGTCAATAAAATCTCACGTTTATTAACCAAATAGACAAAAATAAATTAGACAAAGGGTGATTATCTAACTAGTTATAATTCTTTATCAGCTTATTACTATGCACAAGGTGTTTAAGATTGTATTGTTTTTCATATTAAAATCTTCTGCATATAATTAACAATATATTTGTTGGTCAAGAGATCTAACGTACCTAATCTTACATGCATTATTTTATTCATTGTATAATAATTATTTATTTTATATTAATGAAATACAATTCGGTATTTATATTATGCGAAAGAAATAAGTTATATTTTATATTTAAAAGGGATAAATTGATTTGGATCAGGAATAACTAATACAAATATAATTTACAAAATACAAAAAAAACAGTCAGGCTATCTAAAGGCCGTTGCAAACGGTCTATAGATGGCTCACCTGATCCAGCTCATCAGACTGTGGAAGCGTGCCTAAGACGTTGGCCGCATTGCCACGCTGAATGGTAATATTGATTCGTTGAGCTAAATAAGAACCAGCTCTTGGATCATGCATCGCTTCGACCAGACACCCTGAAAGAATTTTGAAAACTTGAAAACATGGTGGGCAATAAGCATATTACATGTTAGTGAAAGGTCGTAACACCCACCCTCTGTACGAATAAACAATTTTAAACATCCAACTGTAGATACTAATTGAAAAGTAATTTATGCTTCAAATGATTTAGAATTTTCTTAAATATAGGAAGGCCTTTTGTCATCTATTTACAGAGTTTACGGCCTTATTCACAATATGACAGACATGGTCAATATGGTGGACTTGACTAAGCTGGGTTTCCTTACGATGTTTTCATTCGTCGTTTGAGAATGTAGGTATATTATGTAATGCACACATCGATTTTTCGAAATGAAAAATCTATTGGTACACGACCGGGTTTGATTCCGCAACCTTAGGATCAGAAGGCGAGGGTCCTACCACTAAACCACCAGTGCTCTTTTACAAGTACCTAATGAATTTAGAATTATTATTCGCACTAATGTAAGAAGGTCTATCAGGTAAATATAAATTTAATTCCCGTCTTAAAGCTAGAGGTGTTAGGAATTGCCAGGGCCCTGTTACCCTCTACCAACTAATACTTCTTAATTTTTTTCTTGTAAAATATTATTTCAGTGTTTGAGACTCGGTTCTAATAAAGTTCGAAATAATGATGAGGCCTATACTACACAATGGGTGCAATTTGGTGATGATGATGAAAATGTAAAAAAAAGCTTAAGTTGTTTACAATACTTCTATATTTTTAACCGAAACTTTGTTTCAATAAAATAGTAGTGTAAAAATATTACATTACTTATCTGTATAAAATATTAAAAACTGCAGTGAAAGTGGCCTAAAATGTAGTTAGCAGGTTCTAAAGAAAGTGGCCGTAAAAAGATTTGAGATTGACACAATACCATAATCATAGGTTAAAAGGTCCACAACTCAACGCGTACGCGCATTTTATCGCGTTTGTACAAAATAATAATAATCATCATCATTATCAGCCTACATCCGCCCATTGGTGTATATAGGCCTCCTCTTCAGAACGGCATTTCCGATTCTGCGCTTACTACTACCATATATAGTAGATTACCATCTATAGTAGATGATTTATACAGCGTCAGAAGGCAACGTTTACCTTCACAAACAGGACGCTGTAGTGCCCGGGACAAATTAAGATGGAGTAGGCTTGCCCAGCACTTATTTCACCCTCTCAGCTTAGTCGGCCTTCTCCACAGGAAAGACATGGTCAATACGTGCGGAGCTGACTAAGCCGCGGGTTTCCTCACGATGTTTACCTTCACCGTTTGAGAGAACTGGTATAGCGCACATAAATTTTTCGCACAGAAAAATCCATTGGTACACGACCGGATTTGAACCCACGTCCTAAGGATCGGAAGGCGGGGTCTCTACCAACTAGACCACCAGTGCTCTCACATTCTGCGCTTACCAACTATAAAATAATATGATTTATGATTGTCACCTGCGTGATACGGAGCCCGACTTCAGTAGACAGGAATGGGATTATTAATAAAATAGTCTGCATACCTTTGTTGGATACGCCAATATTGAAGTCGCGATGCTGGGCCTAAGATCTACACGACGAAATACATTTTATTTACGAGCCTATAGAGAGCTTTCGACATTTTAAGAAATAAATTTGACCTTGAGAATTTGTCAGAGTTTATTGTATTGAGGATCATTCTACGACCAATTGACTGATCAGAAAATTATACGAAACCATATTTTGGAAATCAGTGTGTCTAAGTTATGGTTGGACAATTTTCGACAGAATGTTGACAGCAACTCCATGCTTGAGTATTGATTCAAGCCAGTTTCTACTACTACTATTTATTGCGGTCTCTGATTTTCTAGAGTATGTTGTATCCTTGAACGGACGCGAAGAAAATGGAATCAGATGAACCTCAGAACCAAATTATTTAGTTTCAATAAATTATTGAAGACCGATGTCAATATTAGTTCCGCCTGCAATGTATTTAGGGCAGTGGTGCGACCTCGGCCAGCCATTCCATTTTGTAATCAACATTAACCAAATGTGTTCCGCAAATCGCCGAAGCAACAATGCCCCCATTGTTTTGAAAGTAGGAACTCACTTGAACCTTTCGACCTCATTTACAGCGTTAAAATTAAATTCAACAAATATTGACATAATATTTAAAGTGCTCCTTTTTGGAGGTTTTTTAAAAATCGGTTTCGGAGATACATGCTGACAAACATTCAAACACACTAACTTTCGCATTTATAGGTAATATTAGTAATGTTAACTAAACAATAATGAGTACCCTAAACCGACGAGCAAGCATGTAATGAGTGTGAATGCGATGACGCGATCCGTGATATCTGCCTACCCCCATGTATGTAATTTTAACTGCAAGATACCCTTCAAATCTTGCCGACCATCATTAAGGGGCACCCGTTCTGAGGAGGTGTCGGTAATTTAATGAGAATGAAGCCAAATAATTCTACGCAAGCCATAAGTTCTCTGTTGTATAATAAACTATCAAACATCAGCCTTTTTCTGTAATCGCGTTGCTCGTCATCGATCCACCGCAATATACCATCTATTTTGGTTCACAACTTATGTCAACTAGATCTATAAACTAAAAATAAAACACATCGACAAAGATCTACTGGACTGGATGTAAAGAAAAATCATAGGATGTGTCCAGCTGCTTCTCTCCCCGAGCATGTCGTAAAAGTCGACTAAGAGATAGTATCCTCTCCAACATGATGGAGCACCTATATGGGTGATGGGCTGATCACTGTCACCATGGTTTACCATATCCTTCTTAGGATTAAATCAGAAGTGGCTGCAAGTTTCCTTTTGTTTATTTGTGGTTCTGCCCACCCCGTTAGGGATACGGACCTGATAATTATGTTTGTATGTATGCATTAAAAAGATCGATAACAAAAGGTAAAAAAAATAGCTAATATTTATAAGAGACCTTATTAGTAGATTTCAAACACTTTTCTTATTTTAGAAAATTTTGTAACAAAAAATACTATAACTCTTCAATAACGTTATCCCTGCAATAGTTACATTTTTAAACTCTTTTTTTATTATTTAGTCCCAACTATTAGCCTTCTAAATTCAGCTTATCTTTATGTTTCTGCATGGGAATCATAAATTAAGATCTAAATAAAAGATGTCTTGTAAACAACAAACCTTTTGCTAAAAGCGGCAATAAATTGTGGGACCAGCATTTTTTGTTCGTACTTTATCACTTTTGCTCTGGCATCACTATTGACATTGATTTTTATTACTTTAACTGATTTTTATCATTACGATGTGGAATATCTTTGCAAAGGTTGTTAGCATTATCTGTTTCAAGGTTTGGCCAAAACACCTTGGACCTAGCCTATCTAGCCTGTCCTTCGCTTCCTTAGGGTCGTGACTGAGAGCAAAGGCTCAATCTATGGCTCCATTTGGTTTGGTTTTTGGCCTGATGGAGAGGGCTCAAACTATGACTTATCTCCGTTTAATTCAGTTTTTGGCTTGATGGAGAAAGCTTAAACTGTCTTGTCTCCGTTTGGTTCAGTTTCTTCTAAAAGTTTTCAGTTACTTCTTCGTGCCACCTAGAGTCGAAGTACTTAATGTATATAATCTATATATGTATATGTGTGTGCTTAATGTGTATTTTCTGTTTTATTTTGTCTTTTTATATTTTTCTTATTTGTTTGTTATTTGTTTGTAATTATTATTATAATATTATAGCACCCACGCCTTCTGATCCTAAGGTTGCGGTTTCAAACCCGGTCGTGCACCAATGTATATACCAGTACTCTCAAACGGTGAAGGAAAATATCGTGAGGACACCCACGGCTTAATCAGCTCCGCACATATTGACCACGTCTTTCCTATGGATAAGACCGACTAAGCTGAGAGGATGGTATAGGTGCTCGGCAAGCCTACTCTATCTAAACTCGTTCCGGGCACCACAGCGTCCCGTTAATGTAGGCAAAAGTTGCCTCCTGACGCTGTATAAATCATCTACTACAGATGACACAAGCCTTAGTTCCTCTGGCACAATCTGAAAGTATAGATCTTATTGCAGATGAATGATGTGCCATTAGTGAGCATGCCAGTTACCTACATAATGATTTTGACACATCAATTGTGTCCGAACAATTAAATGGTTAGCAAGCGCAATCAAAAATATACTTGACAAACGTTAATATTGCATGTCACGCTAATGAATTAATTTGTATAGTAATTATAATCAACAGTCCACAAAAGGCACGCCTGACAGAGTTTAACTACCCGTAAGTAGTAGGTACTTCATTATTATTACTGGTGTCATTAGTTCTTTTGAGCTAGTAAGGATCGGAGTGCGTCTCAGAGAATGCTTCTTGCGTACCTACGCTAGATGCATGTTTTCAAACACTTTAAGTTCTTCGACATGCTCTTCCTTAAGATGTTTTCCTTGACCGTTTGAGAGTCATGGTAGATCGCACATATTTTTTGTCGGAAACAAAAATCCATTGCTACATTGCCGAATTTGAACCCACCAGCTAGTCTAGTCTAGTGAGAGTAAAAAATGTATAAACCTAGTAGAGCTCCCTACGACTTTGAGTCCGCATTGAGTTTTTATCACGAAATTCGTTTTCTAGCTCCATACTCTAGGAGTTGAGCTTCGGGAATTCCCTCACTATTCCATAAGAGATCTTCCAAGTTTCATGTGAGGTGATTGTCAGTCAGTCAGTCAGTAAAGTAAGAGTTTTATGTAAGTATTTAAATATACTACTACTACTAATCGTAGTAGCCAAAACTCTTACAGCGTGATCCAAGGAACATGCTGTGTCGACCCCACATAGAGGAAGATAAGGAAGATGATGACTTCAACAAATCGTGTCCCTAGTTATTTCGAACCAGTGTGGTGAAAGGGTTTTAAGGTGCGCCTCAAAGACTTCTTTTGTGCAACTGACACGTGCTTTTAAACTTATTTTAAAACGCAGATTAAAAAAATCCTGGTTCAAAGGTCACAACAAACCAGTGACATATAGGCCATTGACAGGTTTAAACTTACTTTGGCTAGGGTTGGGGTTAGTACAACGAAATAAACCATAGTTTCATTTATTTGAAGCTTGGAAGAATTTGAAGGCTCCTCGATTATTTTATGGCAGTTGCAAGAACGCAATAATAACAGTTGACGTTTCGTCAACGACATCAATAGGATTAATTTAAGAGTTTAACAAAGGCAAAAGTCACTACGATGTTAGTTTTGACCAAAGATAAAGAATAAACTAGGGGTCTCATAGATTTATCTTTAGTACCATAATAGATATTACAATAACTAAAGAAATTTTGTTTTGTAATAACGTTTTCGTTAGTCCCTGGGTTATTGTCACATTTTCACCAGGACTTACTCTACTAGCTAGGTTTAAACCTAGACCAGAAAGTATTTGTTTAAACTTGAAGTATCAATTTTTTTTATCATAAGGCCGATTAGGTTATATATGACACGCTGGTTTCCTCACGATGTTTTCCCTCACCGTTTGAAAGTACTGGTATAGTACACACATTTTACGAACAGAAAAATCCATTGGTGCATGATGTAGAGCCCCAGTGACCCAGGTCGTTGCATTTTTATGAACACCTTTGAATCAAAATAGGAAGTAATACAATGTTTATTGACTTTAAAATGCAATAGCTCTACATAATTTATTGTAATTCCTAGAGTTCAACGGAATTTGTTAGTTAGTACTATCTTGTTCAAGGACAAGCCTCGTTATTTTGTTTTTTTTTTGCCTTCGTCGGATCAGGTTTATCTTTTTTTTGCCTTGTTCTAATCAAGTAATTTTCATTGGTACCTATTGGTACCCACTGGACACGATATAGTATTAGATTAAGTATATGTGCATACAGCCTAATACTTTTGAATGTGTCAGTTAAGGGTATTCCCTTAACTGACTCAATGATAATGAAATTAGTAAAATGGTAACTGTTCCAATGGTAGTGGGCCCGCCTTCCGATCTTGAGCTTGGGAGTTTGCATCAAAGCGTTCACCAATGCGTTTTTTTTCTGTTCGAAATATGTATGTGCGCTATACCAGTAATCTAAAACTTATGAAAACGTGCATAAAAGGAGCCTCTTTGAGGCGCACTTTAATCCTATCATCACACTGGTTCGAAAGAACTTGTGACAAAAGACAACGCAGAGCCTAAACCGCTAGTTTCTGGACCAGGCTCTGTCTATCATAGATCAGTCAGTCACGACAAAGGATTTTATAATGGTATTGTGATTGTGATGATCAAGTGTTGTTACACTTACGATGACAAATTATGCTTTAATAAAAAACCGGTTAAGTGCGAGTCAAATTCGCACACGAAGGGTTCCGTACCATCGTACATGTACTTTTCAATATGACTCTTACTCTATGTAATTATTTTTGAAAATAAAATGTGTCTTGTTTGGGACACCCTTTTATATTTTATTGTTTGTTGTTATAAATAAACTAGCAGCCGCCCGCGGCTTCGCTCACGCGGTACCCAGATAAAAAGTACCCTATGTCCCATTCCAGCGCACGTAGGTACCTACTATCCTCATTATTCATTATAATATAATGTACGCTAAACGATGGCTAAAGTATTGCCATCTCTTACCATTTCATAATGACAAACAGTGACGGCTAACTTTAAGCAATGGCTAACTTTTGCGAACGAATATGAATAATAGGGTATGTAAGTATATTCCGTAGTTTTTGTGTGAAAGAGTAACAAACATACCTAAATCTAAAAATTAAGAAATTTCGGTAAATTTAGTAAAAATTTTGAGAGTTAAGGTAAACTTTTCAAAACGCAACGATAGCGCGTCAAAATTTGATCAGAATTAGCAGCGACATCTAGTTTTCAGACGTAGAATTACGTCAGAACTCCATGAATAATCAAGATTGGAAACTTATTAGACCAGAAATAATTTATGCTTCCTTTCACAGGTAATTTGACATTGACAGTTCCTTTTCCATATGTTTTGTATCATATATTACTAATCTTTGGTATCATCGCTGTCATATGTCAAAATAAAAGTATTCTATTTTTCATGAAAAACATGCCAAAAATAAAGAATTTACAGGTAATTATGACATCAAATAAATGAGAAAAATCGGCTCTTTAATTTGATATAGGTTATGTGCAGTTTTAGACCAAAAATTGATTCCAGGTTTTCATCCCTTTTCACCCCTTTAGAGGTTGAATTTTGAAAAATCCCTTCTTAGTACACCCCTACGTACCAAGGTTTACCTACACTGAAAATTTCAAGTCTCTACGTCCAGCGGTTTAGGCTGTGCGTTGTCTGTCAGTCAGTCAGTCAGTCAGTCAGTCAGGACAAAGATTCTTATAATATAAGATAAATAACTACGAGTACCATGATACCACAATATAGCGGTAATACAAATACACATTCAACTCTCTACCTCTTACGGTTCATGAGACAGACGTACATACGTTCGTCCCTCTGACAGACGGACGGACGTACGGACGGACAGCGGCAGCTAATGGATATAACCAATGGTCAAAGGGCTTACCTTAGCTTACTCTTACCTCCAACAGAGGATTAATATAGCTAGCTGTCCAACGAGGCAACGTCGTCAGCTTTTTGGGGATCTGACCTGCGGTCGGTGATCTGCCCGTAGCGGCAATCGAATATTCTATTCTATCTAGATCACATTGAGCTTCAAATCCAATTAGTTTTGGAAACCTTCGCAGTGCTATTTAGATAAAACTCAAGAAGTTCATTAAAATCACCTTTATATACCAACCTTTTATTATAAGGAAAAAAGGTACAGCTTCCAAACACAATCTTATCTTGAAGAATAGTCAGTTGTTTCCGACCTCCGGTTTATTGGTCGTCGTTCATTATCTAGATAAATTATCTTTGAAGAGCCAATTAAATTTGAAACAAAGGTATCAAAATAATGCGGTCTGATCTT
Organism: Scotopteryx bipunctaria; assembly: GCA_949320045.1. Taxonomy (NCBI): domain Eukaryota; kingdom Metazoa; phylum Arthropoda; class Insecta; order Lepidoptera; family Geometridae; genus Scotopteryx; species Scotopteryx bipunctaria. The sequence goes on from OX439440.1 coordinate 11,342,912, forward strand.
ATGAAGAAAGGTGCGAGAACTCCACAGCCAACAGTCGCTGTGGTTCAGCATATTCAGTACCTACACTGAATGTACTCGTATATCAACAACAAAGGCCTTTTACTATCTATAGAAGATGATTTATACAGCGTCAGGAGGCAACTTTTACCTTCACAAACGGGACGCTGTAGTGCGAGGGACGAATTATTCCATCCTCTCAGCTTAGTCGGCATTGTCCAAAGGAAAGACATAGTCAATACGCGCGGAGCTCACTAAGCCGCGGGTTATCTCTCGATGTTTTACTTCAATATTTGAGAGTACTGGTATAGAGCATACCTAATTACCTATATATTTTTCGTACAGAAAAATCCATTTATGCACGACCGGATTTGAACCTTAGGATCAGACTTAATTTCAATAACACCCAACAGTCACATGTATAGTTCTGACCTTACAATAGTAATATTCCCTGTGTCGTGGGTATCAGAAACTACGAGTACCATGGTACCACAACACCCAGACTCGGAAGAAATATGAAAAAAACTCCACCAGCGTGAATCGAACCAGCACCTCTTCCGCGACACTACTGAGGCTATAGTTATTTGCTTTGGTGAAAATTTTGTAAACAGTTTTAGGATGTTAGTGGTCCAATTCAATCCGTCACTTTGTTAAAGAAATTAGACCTGGAATTGCGGGTGAAAATCATTCGTGGTCTGAAACACACAGGCTTTTAGATGCCTATCGCAAGTGAAACCATGAGCCATGAGCCAGGAGCGATAATGTAAATATATAAAATTCTTACGTTACTGATTGACTGACTGAAGTTGGTGACTGAAACACATATGGTCACTTATGCATCTCTACGATGCACTAAGGAAAATCCCAAAATTGAACTCCTACTTTTGCATTTATAACATAAGTAAGATATCAAAATATTCAACCAGGGCAAAGTTGTGATGTTTCTACTGGTATAGAATAAATAGTCTAATGGGAGTATCAGTTAGTTCGCAGAGACGCTACGGACCATGGGTTTTATTTGTTTAACGTAGATAACATCAGTAGGAAAATATAAAAACGTATGATTTATGACGATGTCTAGTTACGAGCTGTTTGATAAAACTGTATTTTTTTAATTTACTTTTAATTTTTGTTGGTATAAAAGTAAAAACCAAAATGAAATCAAAAGCATGCTGATACTCGAACGATACTAGCTTAAGTCGGCGGAATTTCTCGCGTAGTTCCCAGATAAAAATTATTTAGGTACTTAGATATTATAAATATCCGCTTTCTGATCTTTAAGTTGCGGGTCGTGCCCCAATGGATTTTTCAGTTAGAAAAATGTATGTGCGCTGTACAAATACTCTCAAACAGTGAAGGAAAACATGCGCCTTAGCCAAGTACTCGGCCGCCACGCTACCGAAATCGTCGTAATAATATTTAAATAGGTATATTCAAATGTTCACGTAAATAGAGTAGGGTAAATATCTACTAAGTATATCTAATATTCAACTAAGAATTTGAACTAAGTTCCTAGAACAATGTAAATTGGTATTTCTTAATTCGAAATAAAAATGACAAATTGACCCCTTGAAGTTTATTCGTTCACATCCGTTCTGTGGCTCAGCGTCAACATTTTATTGCCTCTACTCTTTCAAGGGTCAACACAAAGAACTGTTTATAGCTAATGATACTTAGGTGTGTATTTTAACACAGGCCCGAGCTTCAAAGGTGCATGTAAAAAATATTCTACACGTTATAATAAGGTTTCGACTGCTGTGCTTTTTGAGATTCTGTTCGGCGGTGGCGCCTATTTTTTGTGAACATTTTTTGGACGCATATTAAATTGGGAGTTGGCGGAGCCATAAAATGGCAACAGTAAGAATTTAACAGCCACTTTCGGTAGACGTTCGCCTTTATAACCTACTGTCAGGGTTAACAAATAAAACGGCCAAAGTTCTTGTTTCATAATTATTTAAATGCACTTTTCATTAGTATCTAGTTATTTTTTTTTAGATCGTCAAATTCAGGATAGGTTGACAAAGTTTTATTAATGAATGCAAATTTGAGCTATAAATCTATCTATCTAACGTCATAATGTTTAGGCTCATGAAACAAGAAATTAACGAGAAATTGGTTAAGTGCCTATTGATAAAAATAATTAGATTCAGATACTGAAGTTTGAAAATGTAATAGCATGACTATTTAAAAATGTTAAACTAGCATATACCGGCGGCTCTCATAGTACTGACCCGGTTAGGTTAAAAAGTAGTATAGTAGAATACTTATTACTTAAAAAAAAAAATCACTTGTACTTTTATACGTTACAGCTATACTTTTATACGTACAAGTGTCAGGACTTTGGGATTATTTTTGTCTTTCTATTCTATTCTATTCGTGTTACCTAAAAGTTCCTTTCGTGCACTTGTCACCATGTATTACATCTCTTTAGGTTCTACGACATGCCGGTTTCCTCAAGATGTTATCCTTCACCGTTTGAGAGTACACATAATTTTTTCGAACAGAAAAATCCATTGGTCCACAACGTTGTTTTTTTTGGTTACATAAGAGTAATTATGGCACAAAGTCAACTAAAAGTATCAAGTTAATCATTCGTTAAGAGTAAGGAATGAACTTTGATGCGTTGCCAAACTTACGGTAGGTAATTTACCTACGAGTTGTATACTTTAACTAAGCTAACTTGATACTTTGAATATTTTTTTATCGGTATATTTATTTTTTCAGATTTAGATATTAATTGAAATTACTTAATTTACTTGAATACATTAACGTTGTCTGCATCCTTTACAATGATTATAAATAAATTGTGGTTTTTTATTTCAATTTTGATTATGCCTATTATAAAACAAACCTTTTACGGATACTGAAACATCCATATATATTTGTCGACTGTTTCCAATTCCACCTGTATATAAATTGTGCCGATATAGTTTTCATTTCATATTCATTGATATATATATTTTAAATGTTGCACGCAGGACGGGCAAAAGACATTATGGAGCACGGTTTATACACAATTAGCGGAAATGTATCAATACATCTTCATCAGTATATAATTATAATGTTTGTAGGTATACTAGTTATAGTGGTGGAGAGAACACTTATACAAACCGCTACTAAGTCGCTGCAAACCTCTAAATTATCCAAATAAGTTAGTGGATCGCAGTGGACGGCACGAACAGATAAGCTTATTCCCAGTAGTGATATTTATTTATGTATTAGATCTATCAGGATGTGACGTTGCTTTCAGACTCTACTGAGGAATTAATAAATTGATTAAGACGTACGTAATTAAGTACGTATCTTTGGCGAATAGGGAAACCTGATTACATCGTCTTTGTAGGTTAAAGAAGTTATGGGTCCTACTGAAATAGGTTTGCTTTTGACCACACTTTACCTGATATATTCGTAGAATAACATATGCGTACTTTTTATCTTTGCAAGCTAATCTGCGGGAGTAAACTAGTCTTGTTTACTTTTGTATAAACTTGAGGTCTACTCACTTATAGATTACGTTTATTTTGTAAGTTTGACAGGGTTGTTGTGTTTAAAATTATTATTTTTCTGAGGTTAGTACCTAATTATTTTACGGCCTGGTATCAGTAGTTCGGTTATTAGTCCGGTTGACCGAACTAACGAGACATTTGAGTCTCACTAGTCCAGATGTTGCGCTTTAATTTAAATATGTAGGTAAGTACTTATCCTAAAGTAATTCCCATGCTTTCTATAAACAATACTTTATTGCGGCATTATTATTGAGGAATTCAATAAATATTATTTAATTAGGTAGGTTTATTTGAGAGGGGAAGAAAAGGCCGAAATAAATCAAAACACAATTCACATAAAACCACAAACAAAAAAATACAATGAAATGAAATTAGGGCAACAAGTCAAACTTACGTTTGACTTACTTTGCTGTATCACGCAATGCAAAATGACAACAGAACATAATGTCTCAGCAAAATGAAGGCAGCTTAAATTGAAATAGAGTTATTGTCGCAAACGTAACCACGAAACCTTCCTATAGGTCTGTGGATGTACGACATTACTCAACCGTGATATCTGAAACATAATAAAGTACCTCTAGGTACTCGTATATTAAAACGAAGTAGTAAAAAGACAGGATAGAGTTCTACATCAATTATTTAGACTTTAATAATAAACAATAATTAAATTAGATAAAAAAATATGTATCATCTTATCTGCCCGCATTGACACACTGCTATTTATGGATTTGTATCAATTATTTAAGAAAATAGGTATTGAATAATTATCATCATCATCATCATCTTCCTGCCCTTATCCCAATCTATGTAGGGTCATATAATAAAAAAAATATCCGATTATATGTATAGAAAACAAAAATGCTTGGGACTGAATAACGCTCCAACTCCTTTTTTATAAACATGATTGTATAGGATCATTTTCCAAAAATATAGCCAAGCGTGGTTTTTTACCTGTATCTTCCACGCTTGGTCGCATTACGAACAGGTGTAAATGCAACGTAGATTTAAGACGTGTACAAGTGATCTCCGTGATTTTATGGAATAAAAAAACTTGACTTTGACTTAGGCTTTGACTTCGACCGTGGAACACGAGTGCCCACCGCATTTTCAAATTTTTTTCAGGGCGTCTAGCGTCTGTTCGAAGCGATGTGCGATACAAGGGCTGGCTCTAATTTGGCTCAACGGACCAGTATTATTGCCATTCAACGTGGCCATGCGGCCAGCGTCTTGGGCACGCTTTCACTGTCTGATAAGCTGGATCATGTGAGCTATCTATAGACCATTTGCAACGGTCTTTAGATAGCTCAACTGTTTCTTTTGTATTTTTTTGTATTAGTTGTAAGAATCTTTCTGTTAATAAATACTGTTCAATTTATTAAACTAAATTCACAACAAAGTTGTCATTCCGCTTGGAAGTTTCCAAAAGTATTTATAATAATACTCATTGATTTTTCAGTATCGTGAAAAGAAAGTCCTTCATGATCTAATCAATGAACACGAATGAACGATGAATAACCCATCATGAATAGACCAGAGCACGTAATAGCTTTCTGTATTTCCTATCTTTTATCTTCAACAAAAGTTGATGCATCTAACAACAAACGACAAAGCACCGGTTTAAGATTAACCCCATCAGTTTAAGATAACTCGCTCCTACCGTTCTCTTGTGTGGCCTTTCGGAGCGAATGAAAACTACCTATTGCTTTTTACAATAGCTTCGACACGCGACTTTGTCCGGGATTTTAACCTAACGTTTGCTTTTATAATGTTAACACTTTCATAGATTGTAATGACATGGATTTTCACACTTTTTCCGCTTTCCAGTCCAGATAAATGTTGCCGGATATACTTCATAAGATCAGTAAAAAGTCAGAAACGAACTTAACGAACGATCTTGATTAGAATACACAATACCTTACCGTCGGCTCTCCATTAGCAAAAGAGTAGGTGTCACGATTCTCTCGCACGGCTTTTATTATTTATTCCCACTTTCAAAACGGCATGCTTAAGCTCATCGGTCTGAACACGAGCAAAGCAACTTTTAACTGGGCTCTAGTCAAATGCTGCCAGTAAATTACAGGCCTGTATAAATATGTACAAATGCCATTATTTATTTGTAGTAAAAATTCCCTAGTACCTATCATTAAAGATGAAATTCTAACTCTAAAAAGATATTCTGAAAAATGTTCTGAAAATATCAAACTCTTAGCTTAATCTATTTCCCAATAAAAAATATATTACAAAACAGTGTAGATTGAAAAACTAAATAATGAAAATTCCCTTTTTATTCCATTGCCGTTTAAGGAAACAATGCCGCCGAAAATGTTTAATTTACATCAGAAACAGCGAAACAAAAAGGTTTAAGTGGTGACATGCGCCGACACACCAAAAGCCTAGAGTCGTCTGGAGCGTCCGGCCACGCTGCACGCCGAAGCAAAAAGAACGAATCATTAGGAGGCGCCACACGAGATCCCATTTAAAAGTATGAGAATATTTTTACAAAAAGCCACACATTCAACTCGCAGCACATTCATTTTATGAGAACAATGAGTGATTTTTGTATTTTTATTTAATTCTATGTCGATTATTTTTATCCGCGGCAACATGGAGGCAAGCCGCTGTGGTTGTCGCCTCGTTCCGTCTTCGACTTTTTGCAATGGGAGAAGCGCGGGCGTCGGCGGAATACGGTGGTTTTGTTCCCGCAGAGGCGCTATCCCCCTCCCGGCAGGTCGTCGCATCCTCTAACGTCCTCCCGCCGGCGCCACATTTCACACTCATGACGTGCGCCGCGCCGCGCTCGCATGCCCTTGATGCTCCCTCAATGCAGCTCGACAATCGGTTAACGAGCACTCTAAATGCGAAAGCATCGCATGTTTAAGCCGAGATCTGTCCGATTGGGCTCTTAAACGCTGCTGTAACAATTTTTAATTCCTGTAATGATGCTTTTCCGTGCCGTGTGTGTTCACCGGCATACCTACCAGTGCGCCAGAAACCGTAGAAGGCAAACCCACCTATTGAATTCTTACTAGTGGCATCTTAACGATTGTTGTATTGGCTCAAATCACGTTTTGGAGTCGTTAGTATTTATTTTATGAGAGATTCTAATGAGTAGCTTTTACGTAGGCACTGACAGATTCTTAATTTATTTCTAACAGTTCTATGACGGGTGCCCTTAACATTTCGATGTGAAGGCATAATGGTGTGGAGACAATGGACTTCAAGACTTGTTTATTGAGTAGATGGAGTTGTTTTGAAGTAGAGTGTGCGCAAGAGTGGAGGCGGCGTCTGCTCGCAGAGAACCAATGATAGCCGGCTCACTTGGTGGGAGGAACGAGTAGGTAATCATGCATTAAGCACCACGAGCGATGTCGAGGAGATTCACACATCGAATACAGCTTTACGATTCATTATAAATATATTGAGTCACTCTTTTTGTATAGCTCAAGTAGGTACCTACCCGCTTAGTTGTATCAATGGAAGCGACGTAAACTGTATTAAAGTGGAACTGGCATTTTAGATAAGTGTTTTATGAATTCTTATTTTATCTGATTTTGATTATAAATAGCTATTCGTTTAATCTAGATACAAATTGAACGTTCGTGACTTCGTTTATACACGTTAATTTCCCAAAAAAGATCAATAGTTTTAAACTCATCTTTAGAATGAATTGAATTTTGGGCTACGTTCACCAAAATCGATGTAGAACTCAGTTGTAAGTTAATGAAATGTGTTTATTTAAAAAGAAAATGATTTTTTTTTTCTTAGGTTCTTCAAAGTGAAAGCACGACAGAAGAAAACAAAAATGCTACTTTCAGATGAATGTTACTTTAATAAATAAATAAATATTTGAAGACATATCACAGAGCACACCATCTAGTCTCAAACTAAGCAAAGCTTGTATCTATTGTGGGAACCTAATAGAATACATCATATACTTTTTTTTTGTAAATACATACTTAAAATACATAATACTACAATAAGTAGGCAATAACTATTTATTTATTTGTTAAATCAGTTTTTGATTAATTCTGTAGTAGTCTTGTAATTAACATTATTAATTTATTTGGCGAGTTATTTGATTTAAATTTTACGTCTCTGTCTTTCTTTTAGACACCCGAAATCCTATCTCTTTCGAATTCGGTCTAGATGCGATCGTATGGTAGGTATCTACGCTCTTAATTAACAACACAAGGTTCATCATTGACGTTTCTATTGTGCATCCTTTGAACATAGGCCTGCTTCATACATTTTTAAAGCGACCGACCCTGTGCTCTATGTTCCAACTTCAAAATTCATTGGTTCCTACCTGAAGCTACTTACCACCTATTTTTTACCATCGAAAGCTCCTTTCCCAAACTGAAGTTACCTAGTTATTGAACTAGGGCCAACAACGAACTAGTGACTCGAAGAGGAATATCAAAAACTCAAATTCCAATAAATGCTAGATGGCCCAAGCTCAAACATTCACGTTACGCCATCTATTGAGCCAGTATGAAAAACTAGGTAATGTTTTCATTAACTTCTTGAGCTTTTTAGCTAGTAATGGACTATTTGAAACGGCTTCTGTCAGAGGTTCGGATTGCGGTTTGCCTAATACGGATTTGGGAGCACTCTGACTTGATTTTACAAAGGTGGTATTACAGTGGAACTCTAATAGTCTTTGAATAAGATCACATAGTACCAACCTAATGTTGCTCAGCAAAAATGCTTTAAATAATTGACGATTTTGTACAGGCATTGATTATGCCTTTATTTCAACTTTTTTGTATTATTCTAAGTGGCCAATTATTTTGCTGCTGAAAATGTCCAAAGCCTTTTCTTTCAACGGGGTCCTTTTAAACGTGGCTTTTTGTTGTAATGTCGGAAAACTATCAGAAATCTGATCTAAAAACATTAGCTATAGCATACAAATGCACACCAGTAGGCCAATAATCAGTAGGTAAATAAAAGCCATCTTAATAATTTAATAAACGTTCTTGAAACAAACAAGTGTATGAATTATAACTGGCTTATTCAGTAATAAAAACTGTCTTTCGATATCGGTAAGACATAAATATGCGTTGTCGGGTAGCGCTCCGGTACATCCCCGATCGCTGATTAGCTGGTGTCGCGTGACAAAACCCTATTTGTTCGATTATTGTCTTTCCCTGCATCCTCGCACCATCAAAATGAGCTGGAACACACACAAACCGCGAACCGGCAGACAACATTCCCAATATTTTGCGTAATTAAAAATACTTATTCTTAGCTCGGACATGTTGCTGATTTTATTGTTGAATCTGCTCATACAAGTTAATTAATTAATTAATAGCTTTAATTTATGCTTATCTCTCACTGCATCTCGGAGCAAGCGTCGAAACTTGATTTTGATTTTTAAGTGCTAATAATAATATTTTTTACACAAAAAGAGTTACTATAATTTATTCCATATGTACGAGTAGGAAAACATATTTAGTTTTTATATCGAGTATAGGATAAAATAATTCAGTTTTTAATTTAGCTGTTGTTTTAAACTTTTATTTTTTGTCCAGTATTATTTTATATATCTACCTAACACCTTTTTAGCCCATTCGAAGGAATTATAGTTATGCACACAAACAATAGATTAGATAAGAAGCTTTGAGAGTTTGGTCGCGGTTAATACATATTTAATGCAGTTAACAGAAGTTAATATTAAAATGCAGATTTATCTTTTGTTTGCTCGTATTATATAAAATTAAACTTATCTTGAAGAGGCACTGATAACATGAAATATGAATAAAATGTAAACACATTCTTGCGAGGTATCTCGTTACCAAGTTCCGCTATTATGCACAAACTTAATGAGCCAGGACAGAGAGCAACCTCAACACAGTAACAATTTCTAATTTATTTATATTGGGTTTTTATTTAATTTATTCAGTGTGAGAGAAGTGGGCAGGTTTCTGATGCTTGTTACGATACGATAATCTGGCTTACAGGATGTTTGTGGCGATTTAATTGGCACTCGAAATTCTTGGACGTTTTTGCGCCTGGCTTTTATTGCTGGCTAACGAGAAATGAACATAGATAGTACGTGCACTGTACACTGTCTTTTGCATGACTCGATTCCTGATGAACTATCAGTTCTCCTTTACTTACAAGTACACACATACATTATTATCACGCCCGTTTCCCAAACGGGGTCGGCAGAACCGCAAGGTATCATAAGAAAACTTGCAGCCACTTCTGATCCAAGACTCCAAAGATGGATGTGGTGAACCATGGTGACAGATGATCAGCCCGTCGCCCATATAGGTCCATCAAGTTGGAGAGAACACTAGGTACTCCTTTGTCGACTTTTACGACATGCTCGGAGAGAGAAGCAGCTGGACGCATTCTATGTTTTTTCTTTACTCCCAGTCCATTACTTTCAAGTTATGTTCATAAATCCCTCTTACATTACAAAGGGTTCCATACCATCGTACATAATTTTACATACATGTTTCTTGTATGAAGCGCCTTTTTTATTATTTGTTGATAAAGCGGCAATAGAAATATACACTGAAAATTTCAAGTCTCTTGAACTTCAAATCACAACCCATTACGGATAATTAATCTTTACAGATTTTATTGCAAAAAGCAAGTTCACATACTTAGCTATTTGCTAATAGTTTCATGACCATGATTCCTTTACTTACATACCTACTTACTTTTTACTTTCATATTTCTTGTACATGATTTAAAACAAACGTACGATACGAATACGTTACAATACGAACTTGTATTCCGTGTTTAAAAAACATAGTCAAGTGGAGGTGCGTAATGAATAATATGTGTTGATGGAATGACAACAGTGATGACAGCGGCTTCAGAAGGCTAGCGTGAGAATATTCCACGTTCACATTAGGCACTTTATTGGAATGTTTGAAGGAATGTAGAGTAGGTATAATAAAAGGGTTTAAAACCGTAAGGTGCTATGGAAAAATATTGAGTTTTTTATATTATTTTATCATAGTGTGAATTTAGAAAATGATGATACAGGCGAGCTTTGAAACTGTGACGGAAAACATCGTGAGGAAACTGCATGCCATAAAATCAAAAAGTCTAAGTGTCAAGTGCACGAAAGGAGCCTCTATGAAGACGCACTTCAACTGATTTGAAATATTTAGGTACCTATTATAGTGACACATTCGTATTAGTTTAGTGCTTTAAATAATGTTGGATTCTAGTTAAAAGCTTTCAGCATAAAACGAGGTGAATGAAACTAAACTAATGTTAACGAACAGTAATTTCTATCAGCTCATTCAAATTACCGAGATAACATCAATAGCAAAAGAGAAATGAAAATTTAAGTCTATTTTAAAATGTGTATAAAGCAAGATATGTGAGAAATACACAAACAATTACTTATTGAATGAGGATTACAAAGTCAGGATTATAAGTCAAATAAATATTTTAAGATCAATGTCTAATAAATAAGAGACTAATAGATACTGTTTCCGGTAGTAGGTCCGAGTAAACAATCAATAGCAGCGCTATCAATCTCTTTTAAACTCAGATAATGCCTGTACAATAGAAATACAATGACAAAACAAATCAATGTCATCTTGGGCAACGACGAGAGATTAAACGACAAAGCGTTGACCCCTCGTATTAAGGCGAAATCAAAAATTATAGGCTTGCGACCCTTGCATATTTCAAGAATGATCCTCCTCGTCCAATCGCTGATCCTTGGACAATGGAACGGACAACACACAGTTATCGCCACAAATGCCGTGAGCGCCCATAAATCATCGGCATAGCGGAAGTGCGTAGTGGATGCGATGCGATGCCGGCACTGCGCCGGCACTGAGCCGGCCGCCGGCCGCCGGGCTAGGGCTGCCGGCACTTACCTCCCTGGCTTTAACGGTTACGCGCTCGACCCCGGCATTTTCAGTGTCACAGATAAATTAAATGCCAACACATCCCCGGCGAGCAAGCGCAGCCGAGGCGCGCCCGGAATGTCCGAATATTTTTTGATAAACGCACCGGAAGCTGAACCTATTACGTGACAATGCTCCCGTTCCGTCTTTCCACTTCTCGGTTATTGTTTTTCTCTGCTGGCATTTGTGGAATTTAAGCTTTTATTTCACCCGGCATATGGTAAACGCGGCCCTTTGAATCGATTAGATCTCAATCGATAAACTGTAATAGGTCAGTTTTGTGTCGGAATTAATCAAGCGTCAAAGGACTGGCTATAATTGAGCGCCAAAGGCTGCGGGTGTGTCGTATATCTCACTAATTAATGGATTCGCTAGAAAATGTTTTTGTCACAAAGATACCGCGCAGTAAAAAAAACGAACAGGGTTTTTTTTTTAAGTTCGGAGGCTCTGCAACCCGTTCGAAGGTAGGCATTCGCCGCTACATGCGCAACCTGGTATAGAACAATAGAAAGACATTGAAAGCTGCGTAATATGTATTTATCGGTTAGGTAGGATCGGTGCGTGCGAGCCTGATATAAAGAAATATTAATATTACCGCGATCATAAACAAGCAGTTGACGATGATAATTCGAACGCATAAAACAGGCGTTATCTATGATCGAAAGGCAGCCCCCGGAGAGTTTAGTGTGAAATGTGTTCTCAAAGACACCGTTTAGTAGCGTAATGCGCGTGACTGTCGTACGAATTATGCATTTTCGAGACAAGTCGATTTTATTGCCGCGGAAGTGACGTCAATAAAGCACAGTGTACAACAGTTTAATGTTCTCGTATAATTTGGATCCGATCACGATATGCGTTATGACACGGAAGGCAGAACAATGACTCCAATAGCAAACCGATTAATGATGCCATGAGTAAAGTTTTTTTGGTAAAATAAATATACGAGCTATTTAAACTTCCCCAATTATCATTCACCGTGAAGGATAATTTACTCCAGGCAAAATATTGCCAGTACTCCCTTGAACCTAAAACCGCAAATTCAGATTGTAATATTTAATAACATTACATGTCTTTAAAACGACGAAAATCATAAAGCCCTGAATATAAATGGTGTGTGACGCCCAACCGTTCCGAGCTCCCTACGAGATTTAGCAGAAACTCCAAAAAATGATATACTCCGTACCTTATATTGAACAGGAAATAAATCGTATACTTCCTTTAAGTGCCAATAAAAGTTGGAGTAAATCATAAAAGTATCACTCGACGAGAAACGTCTATAACAAGTGTGTTATTGCAGAATAATTCAGTAGCGGAGGGTGTGTTGAAGGATGGCTCCCTCTAGATCCTGCCGGGCGAGCTTCGACCTGATATTCCCGATGCTCTATCAAAGCCTTCAATTATTTATCGGACCCATGTCTACTTTTCATTTTACTCCTTTCCCCGGTAAGGCTTTCAGTTGGCGAATAAACATGTCGCACCATTGGGATTACGCTTTACACGAATAGTGGTATTGTGGCTGTAAACTGTATCGCTTTCAGCGCCTTCGACACTGATGTACGGGAACTGGGGCGGATCATCAATATTACGTTATATTATTTATAAATATATAATTTAAAATGGTTGAACTTTTCCGCGAAGATTATATGATTTCACATTAGTAAAATTATTTGAATTTGACGATATGTTAGGATACAATAATTTGATTTCATGTCATTTAACTTGCGACGTCACCACACTAGAAGAAATTCATCCCCAAAAATCGCTACTACAAAATAGCGATTATACAGCGATACGGTGGAAGTCACATTTCATTTAATGTCAATACGACCAAGAGATAAATCAGAAGCATTATTTATTATTACTGCGTGTTATAAAATAGTGTCATAAAATTTAGTCTATAATTTGTTATAATATAGACTAAAGTTGAGGAAACATAAAAATTATATGATCTTTTCACGTGTAAGCGTGATGCGTCGTAAAGGACACTAAATTCTAAAAACACATACTGAAATGAGTCCGAAATCTTAATACCATAAAAAAATCATTTATAAATAGTATTATTTTTTATTTGACTGTAGGCCCGATTGGGTTTGGCTATTTCAAATCGCCTCATTATCATCATTTACCTGCCCTTTTCCCACATTATTTGGGGTCTGTACAATATGTATTCTTCTTCTATTTCCCTCTGTCAGAAGTCATCTCAATATTCAATCCTAGGTTGCCTAGTTAATGTCCATTAATTTATTAGTGGAAGTCAGATTTGTTATAGGTTCAGTATAATATGCGGTCTACACGTGCTTGCCCATTTTATTTATTAGCATTATAAAAGTCTGAATCACTTCAGACTCACAATTTGCAAGATTTGCGTAAATGAGACGATTAGCATAATTTTTTTGACAACTTTGCCCATTTTCATGGTTAACTAACGCTTGGCCAAAAAATTGACTATGCCAAAATTGATTTCACAAAACGGTTACACGGTTCCTAAGGCACTTTACCAGTCACTTCTCTTCTGGTTCGGATTTCCCCATACAAATATCCAGTCCAACCTGAACTACGAAGACATCGAAACTCTAACTAGAGGCAGCTCAGTTTACAACGGTTTTTAAATTTGACTTTACTTTTCTGTAGTTTAAAGACTACATATCCTAGAACAGAAATAAAAACAATTTTGGAATGTACAAACAAAGCCTAAACTATGACACCCCACTCAACACAATTGTGAAACTTTTTTTATCCTATTGGGAACCCAATATCTTCACAGCCACTTCACCGATTAAGTTCTTATGCTTGCCAGCAAATCTTCATAGAACAATCTACTGACTAACCAAGCTTTATACAGACTGGACAAACAGTTGATAAATTATGCTCTAACAAACATATCCACATACATACAAACATACAACGCCAAATCGCCCAAGTGGCCACTAAAATCTTCAGTCGCTTCGCTCGCTCGATCAAATATACATACCTACCTCAATAAGCCTAGATTTACAGAATTCAATAATAACCTGTAAGTTTAGAGGTTATGAAAATAGAGATTCGTCTCTACCTACCCCTATATAGGGAACAGGCGTGATATTATGTGTGTACGTAAGTTTAGGAGACACGCATCTAAAAACATAGACCACGTTTCTATAATCAAGTAGCAGTTTTATCAGTTGATCCATAAAACTGGGTATAGATAAGTCCGCACGTAACTTTGACAATACCAGCATCTCGAGGTTGCGGCCAGTTATGCGAGGCAAAAAGCAATGATAATGACAAAGACCATCGCGCAAAGGGCGCTGGTAGGCTCCGCTGGCAGACGCGTGGCGAATAACGATGTCCCTCCATTCCAGATCTCACAAATATCTAGAACTGTCACTGCCCCATTAAAAAATATACAAAATGGGGTATTTACCATAAGCTTCATGATATTTCGGTGCATTTGCTCACGTTAAGAAGTATAAAATAAATATTTTATTAAAATTGTTTTTGAGGGACGTGTTTAAACCCCTTTTTTATATAAGTATTTTTCAAGTAGACTATATTAATTATTACGTGACATTGGCCACTTCATTTTACGTTAAAATCCAGTCACCGATAATGAGGGATATGTTTTAAACTTGACATGTGAGTTATAAAAAAAAATGAAAGAAGCTGATTACGCACTGAAAACGAGTGCACCCGCAGAGTCTAGATCCTTTTCAGAGCCAACATTCTCAGTAGAACTATCAAAAGAAACCAATGAATGCTTTAATAAAACTGCCTTGTCTGAACATTGTATGGGCAGGTACGTTTTCCTAATATAAAATCGTAGTGTTACTTCTCAGTGGCATGGTGAAAAGGGGAGGCCTAAGGCAATAGTGGAAACACGTCGCGAACATCGTTTGAGGGTCACGTAACGTAACGATACCGAATTACCCGTTTGTGCAAAGTGATCCTTATTGTACCCTGGGAATATGTTCGCTGAAATACAAGTATTCGACTGCCGGATAATCAAATTTTATATGGCGATGGTATTGATAGATTAATTTGTTCAACCCTCTGTTCCAAACATCGTGACTTAATTATTATTAAGCCGCGTTTTAAAACAGTGTTTGTAAAATGTTTTTATGAACATATTTTGTATAGTCTATTCCAAAAGGTTACAAATGAACCAATCTTTAATGGGATTATTGAGATGTTACTATGAAGAAATAGGATGCGACTGTTGAAAGAGTTTTATTACTTAGTATATTTTTTATTTGTATCCGAAAACATTTACTTCTAATACAAAATCGGCAGTCAAGAGCTCTGTGTAAATAAAATAATATATAGGTACTTACACCTTTTCAGATAAGTTGTTACAATACGCAGTCGATGGCAAGGGGTGGCGGCAGAATTTCCGTGAACTTTCTAAACAATATTCCCGCACGTTTTCCTCTCAAATCTCCTATAAGTCGCGCTCAGCTTTTTAAAATCTTATTCAAACTTTATAAAATAAGTGGTTCTCCCCTCGGAAGGGGTCACAAGGCTGATATTATTGTGTAGCCATCTGTGACGAGGCCCGCGACGCCATAGAAAACACATATTTTTAGATTTAACTCGTAAATTACTTCGATCCAATTGGTTTACGCTCGTGTGAGAATTAGGAGTGAAGTTTTATTTGCCAGTGCGGTTGTTTATTGCCTCGGAATGTGGACAGGGGAGCCATTCAATCATTACGGTTTAACGTAAATAAACGAGAATTAACTTTAAGTGTACTTTAAGTACTGCTACTTGCAAACAGCGCAGATGGTACTGCTGGTAGAACCTGGCCGATGGTTGAAACATTGTAATCTATCCACTGTCAGTAGGATCTATAATAATAATTAATTCTGTATCTTAGCCTATTTATAACAATAATAAAATCGTTGTTACATATTTATAATTACTTATCCTATGATATTCAATCCATTTAATTATTGACCTAAACTGAACTATCCTACTTAATCAATATTTTCATCAGAATCATAAGTGTCTTTAAAAATCCAGGCACAAAATTAATAAAGCATTCATTGAATAATAATGTGGTAAATTTTAAAAATTTAATGGTAGGCAGCATAATACGGAGGATTTTAAATTCAAATCTGAAAAAATTAACAAAATCCTAAACTAAGGCCTTTTAACATCTAGAGTAGATGATGATATACAGCGTCAGGAGGCAACTTTTACCTTCACAAACGGGACGCTGTAGTGCCCGGAACGAATTAAGATGGAAGTAGGCTTACCTAGCACCTATTCCATCCTCTCAACTCAGTCGGCCTTGTCCACAAGAAAAACATGACCAATACGTGTGGAGCTGACTAAGCCGCGGAATTCCTCACGATCTTTTCCTTCACCGTTTGAGAGTTCTGGTATAGCGCACATAAATTTTTCACACAGAAAAATCCATTGCTACACGACCGGGTTCGAACCCACGACTTTAGGATCAGAAGACGGGGTCACCACCAACTAGACCACCAGCCTTCACAAAATACTATCGTTGTCGCTCTCACAAAATACTATCGTCGTCACATACGAGCATAATAAGATTTTCCCCTACAATATTCCATTTTGACCACAGATTATCACAAAATGTTTGACAACAACACCCTCGGTGTGTGAGGCTAGCACTTAGCCGGTTTTTTAAGTACTGTATGGTGTAACTGTCGAGTAGAGATGGGAGGGTCGCTATAGAGGCATATGGAGCTAAGCGATAACCAAACGGTGGTCAGAAATGAAACTGTCCATTACCTACACAAAGAAATTTTAGGGTGCTAAAAATATATGCCTCATCGAGAAGATACCGTTTGCAAAATTAATATTATCGTTCTTTTTTATTTTATAATCTGTTGCAATAACCTAGACAATGTCTAGCAATAAATAAAATTGGCTACTACCAATTTTATTTATTTCCAGGCTTAGCTTTGAAAGACTTAATTAATACATTATGAACGGAACCTCTATATAAAAAAGTAATTTAACAAGCATACAAGAATCAGACAACAAATCCAAACAAGGTAGGTACAAAATAAATCTTAGAAATTAAATGTTAGATTATAACAAATAAAATCAATGAGTGAGGACGTCTCTGCAACTTGACAGCCAACCAGACCATCCAATTTAAAATTATTCCTTCTTTTATTAACACGACAATAAATTAATTTGCTTTTTCAGAATGTAATATTCGAAGCCGCTATAAAAAGTATCTGTCGCCATAATTTTGAACACAGATTGTTGCACTAACGTATTTACGTTTAAGGAAGGGGTTGACGACCCCTTTGCTCGATTTTCATTCGTCACACACACGATGTCAAATGGAAGTTTAATTTTTAAAATTGGAATTTTATTGGCCTTTGAAATTAAATGAAAAGTGGCAACAATGATGCACAATAATAACCTAACGGGGTGTAAAATTACTACTGTACTCCAGAAATAACAGGACCTCCATTGTCAAAAGAAAGCTTTGTATTCGATAATTTTTTGTTAATTGAATTTACTCCAGCGACAAAATATGTTCAAACCGCAGTTGTCATTCATTACGAGTAGGTATATGTATGGGAAGTGGATGAATTACATTACACAAAGAAACTTATACAATTGGTTTGTACTAAGCATAAATAGAGGCACTTTTGTATTATTGTTCTGTTGATGGACCATCGTCGATACTTCTCGTTACCTACTACTTTGTTATCACATTCGTCGATAGCTGCAAAGTCTCAAGTGCTCATAAAGCTTATTTAGGGTTTTGCTGAATGATTTGTTTTTCAACTACATTACACATCTATGTAATAGCCTACACAGTTGTTTTTTTAACGTTCTCATGGCTAACTTATCCGTGAGGCATAAATTGAGTTTTCTCCTTTACCCGGTTCCAATATTATACTAACAGACGACGGATCGTTAATTACCACAGCAACGTTATTCTGTCGAAAAGCACCATTCATTTTTTGACAGAAAAACAACATTGCTATGTCCGTTAGTAGAACATTAAGACCGGGCATTAAAATTATTGTTTTTTGTTTGATATTGATATTAGTGCACAAAAGAAGCATCTTTGACGCGGTTGTCGATCTTTTTAACACCAGTAGTGGTCAATAAATGCTCTTCAGCCATTCTTAAAGAGCTTGCTCCTTATTCATTGGCGCGGATTGCAATTGCTATGAGCAGCTATGAATTTTATTTTAATTTAATATTTATCTCTACCAATTTCACACAATACAATATGTCAGTGTCAGTTGCTGGCATGTCAGTTTCCTTCCTAGCTAAGTACTTTACACACCGTAATGAAACCTAATAATAATATTACTTATTTAATGTACCTATGTATTATATTTTATCTTAGGTATATATTTCTGTTATCAGTGTATAATTTTCTGGCTGTAAATAAATGTATGTAATTGTATCACTTGGTAGTCGTTTTTATTTTTATAATTTTTTTAATTTTTTGCGTGTTGTCTTTGCATTGTGATTTCACCCTAAAGGTTAGGTCTGAAAACCAGCGCTACTTTCAGTTAAATCTGAAAGTAGCACATGCTGAGTCTAACCTTTTTGGTCACACAACATCGCCGATTGGTTCGCGGGAAGGGTTAATGGTTAGTTGTTTTTTGTATGTTTGTCGCTATTTGTTTGCCTTTTTCCTCTCTCTTGTACTTACCTGATTTTTTGTTCCTTCCCCGTTTTTTTATTTAAGTTGTTTGTTTTGTGTGTGTACTAAATAAATGTTTTTTTTTTATTTTGTTTCTTGTTCAACCTGATAAAAGTAACTAATTAAGGTATAGCAAAAAAAGCTGTAAAAACCGGTCTCGTGAAAAGTTTTTAGTAATGTCACAGGCTATCTATGCAAACAGAGTGGAAAAAGTTCTTCATGTCAGAAAGGAGAATACAAATAGAATTTCTAGGTATGGTAGACCTCTGTGGCTTCACAAAAGCGAAGACTGTCCTTCGCCGTCGGGTAAATAGTGCACAAAATGTAACTAGAGGTAACTGAACCTTAAACAGCAGTTAATAGCAGGGTGCAATCCAACCTTTAATAACCATCCATAGCGAAATAATTGTTGGCCTCTGGCCCGAGCCGACTTAAAATTTGCCTGCAAAATTACATAATTGGTAGTAGAATGAAGAACTGAAGTGTTTGTGGTATAATTACATTTCATTCTAAATTTTTCGTCAATAAAATATAACGATCGATTAGTAACACGCAGCACATGATTTGTATGAAACAAATAATTCGTAGTACCGAGTTCATTTTATCTATCTGATTGGAGAGTCTGTCGAAATAGTGAGTGCGACGGCCTCGGTGGCGGGGCGGGCGATTGCTCATCAGAGACGCTAGAGGCGCGGGTTCGATTCCCGCTGCGGAAGAATTGTTTGCATGATCTGTAAATATTTCTTCCGGATCTGGGTGTTGTGGTACCATGGTACTCGTACTCGTAGTTTCTGATACCCACGACACAGGGAATCCTAGTGTGGGGTCAGGACTATGTATGTGACTGTTGGGTGTTATTTATTTATTTGTTTATAGTGAGTGATAAAATGGGACTAAATGCAGTGACTGGCGATACTCACTGTCGAATAACCAGATAGGTTATTATTGTGCCTATGCCTTTTTGTGCCATTTGAGGGCTCCTACGAGTATGTGATGGTAAAGATAGTGACCATCCTGTATTGACGTTGTTTATTGCCTGTTGTGACTGTTTAACATGTTAGATGTTTAAGGTACTTGTGGATTTTTGTAACATCTGAAGAAGCTCTCACTCAGATCACTTAGAAGATTATAAATGTGTGATAGTAAGTTAAAATAGTAACCATCCTGTATTGATGTACATTGCCTTACAAAAGAAATCGTTCGAAAATCTCTCACGTCTGTAGATAAAGTCAACTACACTCTTATAATGCTCCCTAGCAGCATAGTTCTTAAATAGAGGTCTCATTATGACACTTACTATCAAAATAAGAATGTTTATCATCATTATCATCTTCCTGCCTTTATCCCACTTTATGTGGGGATGGCATGCCGTTTTATATGTTATACTGCACTTCTTTTAAAAATAATATTCAAATACTAAAAATAATATTCTAAGCTAATGGATAAATCTACTCGCCTTGAATTAACAAGGCTTTTTAGTTCTCATATTATTCAAAATGCCATCAGAGTTTCAACGCGGTTCTCTCTACTTATTTATTCGGCATTCATTAACCGATACCAGAATAACTTTTATGGTAACTTCATAATAAGCAGAATAGATTTAAAAGTTGTACCGCTAAAAGGATTTCAAATATATCTCACATAATGAAGTTTTGTTTAAAATATATTATGTAGTTACTGCTCACAGTAACTCAATGTTATTTTATTCTTGATGATATTATTAGAATTAATTATAAAATAAGCTTACCTTTTTTGTCAAAAGATCTATGAAACCTGCATCGATATTGATTGGCACGCTACAAACTCTTGATATAATTTATCTTTACATAACTTTACAGTTTCTTCTAGGCCTCAAAGGAAAACTCTGATTGTTGAGTGATAGGGACATAATATTTTCAATAAATCCAGCCAAACAAGGATATCAAAGTTTTTTTCTGGAACAAAAATAGACTTAATATTGGAATAGATGAGAAACATTATTAAAGCGCTGAAGCCAAGGAAAGAGTAAACTTTTTAAAATCCATGAGGTAGAGGTGCCAATAATTGCTTTTTATACATAAGTTCAGTCAGCGTAGGCCCACGCGACTGTCACTTGGTCCCGCTCCCAACATCTTCCGATATTACCTCCGCCTACTTTTACTTCTTTCATTTTCTCAGCAGTTTAAACAAGGAAGTGGGGTGGAGCGTAATAAGTACGGGGTTCATATTGCAGTGTTGCCGAACAATCGGAAAGTTTCACAGACAGACGCGGCGGGTATAAACCCCAAGTTAATAGAGACAAAGCCAGCGTACACAGTGTAGTAGGACTTCTAAGATATGCCATCGAAATCCTTCTTACTAATATTATAAACGCGGTAGTTTGTTACTCTTTCACGCCTAAACGGCTGAACGGATTTGAATGTAACTTGGAATATTATATCTACATAGTACATGTACTGGATTAACATATATTGGCTATTTTTTATATTACCGGGTACCACGCTAGCAAAGCCGCAGGCGGCAGCTAGTATAAAATAATTTTATGTTTAATTTTTTTTTTTTTTTGTGAAAACAAAGATTGAAGGAACCAATTTTATAGTGAACACTGGAAAGTACTTAGGTATATATGTAAAAAATATGTCACACATTCTAGTACCCAATCTTGAAAAACGAGGAGACTGAAGTGCACTTAGGCATACGTGTCTAAACGAAATAGAATAAAGAAGTTACCTAATATTTTATTTCGTTTGTCCCGTTAGCTGTCGCTGTACTCGACCGAGTACATTAGAATTTTTTATGAGAAAACGTTATGTTTTTGCGATTCAGCTTTGTATTTGATTCAGTTATACGTATATATTTACAAAAAAAAGTATATAGGTATTCTATCAGCCAGCTAGTTCCCATAGTACAAGCTTTGCTTAGTTTGGGGCTAGATGGCGTTGTGTGAACTGTCCACAAATATTTATTTATATATTCTATTTGTAGTAAACAGAAGTTACGGTACAAGAGTTGTATGGAAATGTGTGAATTATACTCACGTAGGTATATATTTTTTTCATATAGCTATAATGTGTCCAAAACTGTTTAGTGTTGCAAAAAATCACAAAGATATTATTATGTACAAGTAACCTAACAATAACCTAGTAATGTACCTAGACTTATAGTATCAACTAGCGATATGCCTAATAGGATAGAAGCTTACATACATAATAATTATTTTGTTTGTAGCTGACAATATTTCGGTGACACTATTTTTACAATCTGCATTTTTATCCGGTTATTATACTCGTAGAGCGATTTATTTATTTATTATGAACTTAAACACAACATTGCAGATACTTCTAAGAAGTCATATTTATGGACACACATCAATCACCATGTTAAAATTAAAATAGAAAAAAAAATACAAAAATATCTTTAAAAAAACAATAAGCGATGTGTGATACGAAGATAAGCTTTGTGCCAATCGAGTTACAATGGACTACTTTGAAATAATAATATAAAAACTTGGAAATGGAGCTTTTATTGCGTTAAATGGTTTACTATTGCAAATCATTAAGTTACATTTGTACATTATTGACCTCGGTTGAGAGCACATTTTACTGTTTGAAAATTTTATGTCCGCTATACGCTCTCAAATGGTGAAGGAAACTATCGTGAAAAAACCGACATGTCGAAGTAAAAAACGTTCGAAAATATGTATCAAGGGCACGAAAGGAGTCTTTGAGGCGCACTTTCATCCTTTCACCACACTGGTTCGAAAAACTAGTGACACGACTAGATAGATAGATCGACCTCGGTGGAATGACGGTCTTGTGCTTGTCTGAGGTGTTGTGGTACCATGATACTTGTAGTTTCTGATACTCAAGACACAAGGAACCCTAGTATGGGTTAGAACTAGGTATTTACTGTATGTGACTGTTGTAATGATATATTGACTGTAAACAATACAAACATAATTATCACGCCCGTATCCCTAATGGGATGGACAGAACTATAAGAAACCTTGCAGCCACTCCTGATTCAAAGTCCCAAGATGGATATGGTGAACCATGGTGACAGGTGATCAGCCCATCGCCCATATAGGTCCATCATGTTGGAAAGGATACTATCCCTCAGTCGACTTTTACGTCATGCTCGGGGAGAGAAGCAGCTAGTAAATAAATAATAATTATCTATTAGTTGGCAAAAGGCCTTAGAAGGAGTTGATGTTCTCACTATGTTGCACTGTTGGATGTAAGATGAAACTACCACCGTTCCTTCAAACTTTCACGCAACGTGATTGCGAATTTGAAAAGTTCGCGTATCTTGTACACCCCACAGGCGCCAAACGATTTTAAACTGAAAGAACACAAAGCTCTTAGAAGTTAGGGTCTAGTATGGTTTGATTGAAGATCGAGTTCCATGAACCATTCATTTGGTATTCCAGTCTCAATCAAGACACGCTCGATTTTTTTTACAACACCCAACAGTCACATACATAGTCCTGACCCCACACTAGGATACCCTGTACCGTGGGTATCAGAAACTAAGAGTACCATGGTACCACAACAGCCAAACCCGAAAGAAATATTTGCAGAACATGCAAACATTTCTTTCGCAGCGGGAATCGAACTCGCGCCTCTTGCATTTCTGGCGAGCAATCGCCCGCCACGCCACCAAGGCCAATATTAATTTACTTCCACTGGTGTATTTTGTACAAAAAATTAAGGCCGTGATTGCACTGCTTACGGGACGACAAGAAGGGTATTTATAAAAGTAAATCACATAACTACTGGCAAGGAATAATAAATATCTGTTTGCTGATCACAACCAGCTGGAAAAAAAGTCACGTAGTCCGATTGATAGGACACTACCGTCGATCCACGACGCTATCATCATTATTTGACAGCAAAAAAATCACAAAGAGAACAAATCATTATATCTATCTAGCTAGATTCTTAAACCAAAGCGGCTAAACTCTCCAGTTGCATTATCAGCGTTATCGTAGTTATTTTAATATCATGCACAATAATTTGCATTTGCTCGAACACCGAGAGCTTTTAATAAAACTAGGGAACAAACAGCCAGCTCTGGTATGGTATGAACTCTTGCAAATTGCTCTAAGCTGCAGGGCGGCGCGGCGGCACCGTTTACAAGAACCTGCGAGAATGAAGTTCCGAGAGGTTAAGGCTCCGCTGTTCCCCCCACTATTTATCAACTTACTAGACATCCATGACCAATACCAAGCTACTGGTACTAGTTATGTCACTTGCTGTTTAGAATCGAGAGCATTGGTGGTCTAGTTGGTAGTGACCCGCCTTCCGATCCTAAGGTCGTGGGTTCAAATCCGGTCGTGTACCAATGGATTTTTCTGTGCGAAAAATTTATGTGCGCTATAACAGTACTCTCAAACGGTGAAGGAAAACATCGTGAGGAAACCCGCGACTTAGTCAGTGGAGAAGACTGTGGAGAAGGCCGACTAAGCTGAGAGGATGGAATAGGTGCTGGGAAGGCCTACCCCATCATAATTGGTCCATAATTTGGCACTACAGCGTTATTGAAGGTAAAAGTTGCCTCATGACGTTATATAAATCATCTACTATAGATGGTAAAAGGCCTCTATTGGGCCTCTAAAGGTCAGTTATTTAGAATTAGTGTCGTGAAAAGATACAAGTGTACCTCAATGAAACCTCTTTCAGGCACATGACACAGTGTTCCCGATTTTTTTTTTCTCTCGATCGACCGGTACCAAGCAAGCTACTCCATCTAAAATCATCTCGAGCAGTACCTACAGCTTCTCGTAAGAAAAAGTTGTTTCCTTGTTGTTGACGCTGTATAAATATGTGATTTACGAGTCTTGTTGTTACCATTAGGATAGAATTAGAAATTAATTATTTCCAATACTATGATATCTCGTAGTAAGTACACACACAAATTGCTGATCATAATGACTTTTTACCTAAATGTAATGAAAAAGTCAATTATGTCTTGATAAAGGTTTTTCTATACGGACTATTATCGCCCTACCTTTTGCTTATATTAGGGTATTTTTTCTTACCTATTATATTTGCTATATCCATGCTCCTTTTACTTATTATACATATATATTATCACGCTCGTCCATACGGGCGTGATAATATGGTGGGCCACAATTAATTATAAGAAAACTTGCAGTCGCTTCGCTCCTGATTTAAAGTCCCTAGACGAATATGGTGAATCATAGCGACAGGTGATCAGCCCATCGGCCATATAGATGGTTCATCATACTGGAGAGGATACTATCCCTTATTTGACTTTTTTGAGACACGCGTGGAGAGAAGTTGCTGGAGCATTTTATGTTTTTTCTTTGCTCCCAGTCCAGCACAGAAGTATGATTTATATTAGTGGTAGCACGTGCCTTAAGCTTTGCGCTTGGGGGCCGAACCGGGCGAGAGCTTGCGAACAAAACTATGCGGTGGTTCGGAATAGCGAAGCAAGCAATGCACTCCCTCCCTCCCAGTGCCCCCAGGTACTACAGACTGAGGTGATATGAACAACAATCTCATCCGTACAACACAATAGTTTCTGAATCGTGTATACTGTATTTCGGATCTAGTTGTTGTGTCTTCATGATGAATGCTTTTATTTTGACTACATATTCGAATCATTATTTATTTCGAGCCAGTGTGGTGGATTTAGAGAACACTGGTGATCTAGTGGTACCTAGCGACCCCGCCTTCCGATCCTCAAATCTAGGTTAAAATCTAGCCGTACATCGATGGGATTTTCAGTTCGAAGGATTTATGCTCTTTACCGCTAGTACTCTTAAACGGTGAAAGAAAACATCGTGAGGAAACCGGCATGTCGTAGAACGGTAAAAAGTGTTAAGTGCATAAAAGGAGCCTTTGAGGTGCACGGTTTTCTCACGATGTTTTTCCTTCATCGTTTGAGAGTACTAGTAAAGCGCATTTTTCTTAATCACATCAATTTTTCTTACAGGTGTAAAAAATATTGATGTGATTATGAAAAATGTATCCAAATCAAATGATGCCTTTTCGAATTTGAACGTTAGGGTTGACTTCACTAGGCCACCAGTGCTCTCAATAGAATTGCATAGTTTTTAGTCTAAAAGTAACATGCCTCTCTGTAACTGCCTCCATAAGCTCCCATCAATTTCATCTCTTCCTTTATTGTAATCAGCGCTACTTAAATCTATCGATGTGTTCCTGGTTCGTTAGTGGATGCAGCCACGGTTTTGTTGTAAAGATTATGTTTGGAAGAAACTCCATCCGGTCGGTGGGTGTGGCAGATACACACGGTCTCAAACCTGCAGATATATCTCGGGTTATGTTGTTGGGACATTTTTCAATGGCATACAAAAAACGTATGCCACGGATATTTATATTGATGATGTTTAATGCAAATTATTTTGTTTGAACACCTGACTACAACCTTAATAATGAACCGCCTATAGATTTGAAGAGAATCACTATCTTTTTATATAAGACAAAGCGTCAGTCTTTTAACCTACTATTCATAATTAACGTTGACATATGTTTGTAGCATAAGTACTTAAGCAGGTTACTTCTAATTTAATTTTAAGCAATCATTTGCATAGTCTGACTCCGATATTAGTCATGTTTGCAAAAAAATAATATCAATCATAAAACATTATTGTTAGTAAAAAAAATGTTTTTATAAAATATCTCAGGTTCAATTTCCGGATGGTAACACGATGTATGCAAGTATAGTGGTCAACATAGGTCCTCGAATGTCGGACATGTCGCTCCTATCTGTTTCGATGCATTTGTCGTTTAAACACCGACCTGCAATAAATCAGGCACCACACTTTAACTCGCTAAAAGTCATATGTAAATAAATACCTCGCTTACCGATACAACCTTATTTACAAAGAAATAAGAACCATTTTTCTTCAAAATAAAGGTTCGGCTTACGTCCTCACCCGTCACGTTAATTTAAGCCTATCTCGAGTCCTCTACAGACACTCTTCATTCAATACTTTAAATGAGATTCTTATCGCACGCCCTTAAATAGATTAGTAGATTAATGATGTCTGTAATAATTAATAATGGATCGTGAATTTTACAACAACAATAAAAGCGGTTCGGTCGCCGTCGTAAACCTTGCCTTGCAGTTTGTTGTTTGAATCCTTTAACTTTACTGATCCTTTACGATCCGTCAATGCGTTCCATATATTTACCTCGTCTTAATTACAGCAGTGTTATCGGCTCAGATTTATTGCACTTCATTTTTAAGTATGATCAAATTCCAGTTTACCGGTTGCATGATGATAAAATTTGCGTTACAAGACATCGGTTTCGAACAACGCGAAATGTCTTGATTTCGTCTCCATCTTTTATTGGGGGAAGCAATATACTTACTTACGGTTCATATAAAATTATTGGTTTAGTCGCTACACTTTAACCATATAAGTACCTACATAATTACGAATAAGCTCTTTTTATATTTGTTTTTAATATAATAGTGAACTTATTATACATTATTATAGATATCAAGACAAAGGTAGATTCCAAATATTAGTTTTGCTTAATGTTTGCCTCCACTTATCTTTAATCTGCTTAATTGAAATCCATACAAGAATCAATGACATTGATCTAATCAAATAAGGCAATAAAAAATAACGAACTGACTCGCTCAACGTACAAGCTTTGAAAAGTTAAGCCCTTTTTGGAAAAGGAAAAAAACAGAAGAGCCCCTAATTGATGCGTCGTCTTTGTTTAGTTTAATTCTAACATGCTTTTCCCATTAAAGTGGTCAGGAATCGGCCCGTGAGGAAGATAAGGCGGGCTCTTTTACTCCTTACACCTTATAATATCACGGACCGAGTGACCCACGACGGGTTAACTCTAGTTTAACTCTCGTGCTGTCACACGCGAGGACAAATAATTGAATGATGCAGTGCAGGCGCGGTTCGCGTTTTTACATTGTTACAGCGTCTAGGGGTGACGCCGACGAGTATCGACAGGCGATATGTTTTCCCTAAGTGCTTAAGTACTTTGAGGGGATAGAGTTTCACTAATCAACGGCCGTTTAAAATTCTGCATGTATAATTTTGCATAGTTTTGTTTTATAAAATCTGCAACGGTCTGTTGGAGAACGCGGTAAAAACCTGTTTTTTCCTAGAGCACTAAAAGTTGGTCTCTATCACCAATAACCCACACAGAATAAAATAAAATTGAAACACTGATTAAATGTATGGCGCAACCGGCCGACCCGGATCGTGAAGACAACTCGGCACCTTTTGTGAGTTTTATGGATTATCTTGGTTTACGTGTATTAACATGCGGAGCTGTGTCCGGCCGCGCGTTCGAACCCACGCCCACTCGAGTTTTATCAGAGACTACGGTCAATGCTCGATAATTTTATTACAGAAGTTTTGTCGAATTACTTGGACCTTCAAATTAAATTAAACGATACTTGTCTCCATTGATACGCAGCATTAATTTATTTAAGGAGTTTGTGATTTGAATGCGGTGGATGTGAGCGAAGTTCAACGTTTGAAGTGGTGATTTTTCCTCCATAAGCGAAGCCGAGTGACGGCGCGAGGGGGCCCGAGCGAGGCGCTCCGCAGTGAGACAAACACGAGCAGGGCTCCACTCCCCCTGCCCGCTTCAGGAATGACACTTTAAACAAAAGTATCATATAAGTTTATTAATTACACAGCCCCTCCGGCACGAGCCTCCATGAATATTAATTACTGGATACCGAAAAGCTTTAGAACGCTCAAGGAGGGAAAGTTTTACAAAGAGCCTTTATTATTTAAGAAGTGGCGTCGATGCGGTGAAACGAATTATGCTCAAGAGTTTGTTTTGTTGGAAATTGAACGCTTGCTCGCTTGTTACAGAGTCTTCTTCGTGTTGGATCTGAATCAATTTATCATAACTCGATAAGAAAGTGATGGAAGAAAGTCAATAGAGTAGGTGCTGGAGGGTAGGTTTAACATAGCGGGCGAGCTCCGCCCGCCCCCAACAAATATCACTAGCACTAGCTTGTGTACAACGCTGTCCATTCAATTGATGCAAACAATGATTCAATTATTATTTTAAACCAATAACTGCAATAAATGGTCGTGTGAGAGTAATTTCGAAATCAATTTTGTGAAATATATTCATAGCACTCGTAACAACAATGTTTCAATCATGGAAGGTTTTTTAACAACTGTTCCTATACCCACAGTAAATTGGTTGATACATTATGAACAGGACATCGATAAAAAGAGGTCGAGTATGTTTTCAAGTTTTGGGTAAATTCGGAAAGTATCCAAATCTAAGCGTTGTTTGGAGATTTCTCCAATTTCCTTACTAAAAAGGTTCGAAGGTTCTCGAAGGAAAGAGTAGCTTAGCCATTTATAAAAAGGTTTGCCCTTGAGCTAAAATAATAATAATGAATATCTAATTTTATTTTAACTAACAAAATGTATGAAGGTAGCATTAAGGAATAGATTTTGCCAATAAAATTAACAAAAAACTGATAAACTGCCTTATTATTAAAAATATTTAAAAAATTGTATATTATTTAAATTTGGATTACTATAAAAAAATATCTTAAGGAGGTAATATTTGGAACTTTGTATGTATGTTTATTTGAAGGCAAGTAATCTCTGACAGAAATCCATACCGAACCTTATTTGAAAATTCTTTCATTAGTAAAAAACAAAAAGCTCTAAGTGATTCCTCCTACTGTGTAATTTTTATCTTTAATAAAAAAATTATCTAAGTAATTGGAACTCGTAGTTAGTTTAGTCAGTTTCGGTAGGTCTCATTTGTTATATATTGAGTCTTCCTAACTGAATACTACAAAGTACTGGTGGTCTAGTTGATAGTGACCCCGCCTTTCCTATCCGCCGATCCTAAGGTCGTGGGTTCAAACCCGCTCGTGTACCAATGGATTTTTCTGTGCGAAAAATTTATGTGCGCTATACCAGTTCTCTCAAACGGTGAAGGAAAACATCATCATCATCATCTTCCTGCCCTTATCCCACTCTATGTGGGGTCGGCACAGCATGACCCTTGGATCATGCTGTAAGAGTTTTGGCTAACGTGGTTTTTTTATTTTTAAACGGTGAAGGAAAACATCGTGAGGAAACCCGCGGCTTAGTCAGCTCCGTACGTATTGACCATGTCTTTCCTGTGGACAAGGCCGACTAAGCTGAGAAGATGGAAAAGGTGCCGGGCAAGCCGACTCCATCTTAATTCATCCCGGGCACTACAGAGTTCCGTTAGTGAAGGTAAAAGTTGCCTCCTGACGCTGTATACATCATCTATTGTATAGATAAAGGCCTTAGTTTTTTTTCCTAACTGAATAATAAATTACTTGATATAGGACGCTTATTTTGTGCTCAATATCTGAGCACAAAATTCACGCGAACGCGAGCAATACCATGAGTTTTAGCTAGTCTTACAATAATACGCTTGGTTCTCACAACCAAAAAGTATATATTATTTCTAGACTATTTTATGTAAATGTCTAATTAATTAGCGTGGATATAACCTGTTTAAGGCGTTAGAACAGCAAACAAAATAAAAAGGAACATGAATTTATCCAACTAATTAAATTTACGAAGTCGAAACACAGGTAGGTGGCAATATGATACCTACGTTTAACACGCTAGTTAAGAGCGTGTAAGCCTCTCAAAGTACAAACAGGTCAAGGCTGAGAAGTTATTATTTAAAGTAATTATTTAATCAACACGGTGTCACGGAGTCTTACCCTCTTAAGCGAGTTTAGGGCTACAAGGA
This sequence comes from Scotopteryx bipunctaria, assembly GCA_949320045.1. NCBI lineage: Eukaryota > Metazoa > Arthropoda > Insecta > Lepidoptera > Geometridae > Scotopteryx > Scotopteryx bipunctaria. Next base: position 11,373,651 of record OX439440.1, read on the forward strand.
ATTAGGTAAGTAAAGGGCTAATGTTAACACGCGCATACGCGGCGGTTATTGTTACTGTAGTGCGGGAGACAACGTTCAAAGGCTTTACCACGAGTTTCTCAGACTCTCACTAGCGTCTGTATTCAATTTATTAAAACCCGGAAAGTGCCAAAATAGTTAATTGTTTCAAATTCAGAATGGAGCCCTTTCTACATCCGTCTTACATCACCCCACCAAAATTTCATAGGACAAGAAGTTTTAATGCATATTTTTTATGTATGTATATTATCACGCCCATATCCCTAATGGAGTGAGCAGAGCCACAAGTATTCATAAGAAAACTTGCAGCCACTCCTGATTCAGTCCCAAGATGGATATGATGAACCATGGTGACAGGTGTTCAGCCTAGATGGTGAATCGTGTTGGGGAGAATACTATCCCTTAGTCGACTTTACGACATGCTCGGGGAGAAAAATAGCTGGACGCATTCTATGATTTTTTTACTCCCAGTCCAGCAGAGATGCATACTTTTTATATATGGGTGATGTGGTCGCAAAGCGACAAAGCCCACAAATAAAAAAAAAATACTTTTTATACAGTCATTAATTCGGTCAAAGTCAAAGAAAACTATACACGACTGTCTTATGCAACTCCCGATAGTTTAGACTTGAAACAACAGCTCAAAGATGAAATTTTACAACGAGGATGGGCTTATAAAATCTCTTTTGTCTTTAATACAGATAGGTTATTGCCATGGATTTCAAGCATCTACAAGCAAAACAAATGACTGTAGACCTACAAGTGATTCCTTCAGGGTGGTGATATTGCGTCTGAGTTGTTGATTATCCACTCGCAGAAGTGGGCACTCATATCGAGAGGCTATCTGGATAACCACTGGCCGAGAGCACTTTTGATTTCATCTTGCACGGTGTATTTTTGAGGGCACCTCTAATTACCTATAAATATCCTTGCAACACAATGCAGTTTGAAATTATAATACTTAGTGTTAGTGCGACCATAGACCAAGTGCCAAAGCAAATATGAGCGGTGGCGTTTTTCGTTGCCTTACACCCTTTAATAGTCACCATACATAGTTCTAAACCCACCCTAGTATTTCCTGTGTCTGGTATGTTAAAATATTCTGGGTATTGTGGTACCACGGTACTTAATAAAAAAATTCTATATCCTATTGTACAGATGGTAGGTTGGGGCTGATGCCACGGTCTACTCGACTAGGCAGCGCGCGGGATGACGCGGCCTCCCACTGCGCGGTATTTATGACGTTAGACCCAACTTTTGGCGCACACACCCGAACTATGACTGTTAACAATGTTACTCTACCCCTCGCTTTTAACGTCATTAGTTGTACGAGATTTCGTATACGCGTAATGTGTATTTGTTTTCGTAACTCACTGCTCTATAGTGTTTCAGCTCGCCCTTTATTCCCGTCGCCGTTTAATCGGTGTGGGAAACAATGTTTTGACTGCAGATTTTTTTAAATTTATTATCGTAATATAGTTTCATGGCTCTAGCACATTTGTGCAGATTCAACAAATCAAAGTATTAATCTGACACTGACACTTTATTCGATCGATTATTCGTTATAGTCATGTTTACTCATTATAAAAATTATAACAAAATATCTTGGATTTGTTCATTCATGAACAGTTATCACATCTCTAAATATGGACAATTAAAATAAATTCATCAGGTTTTATATCAGTGTTTTATTCAGACGGCGTGCGTCAAAGAGTACTAAAGCTGTGCGCCTTTAAATTCATAACTTTTAATTAACTGGAATGCTAACACAATTACAGGGTTTATAGTCGTATCAAATTTTCCGAAACGGACCGTTCGACGTCGTAAAATGTGAGAATGATTACAAATTTTAAAACAAAGCATTGTAACGTGGAATTTAGTGGTGCTCGCAGCTGGCGTCTCGCTTAAGGGAAGCTTTAGGGCTCGTTCAGAGCTGGGAATGGGTCGTTGCATTGGCTCAGTTTGCTCGACTCGGTGTTAATTTGTCGCGACAAAAGGAACAGATGTCACGTGCGCCGCGCCGCACCCGTCATCCGCCGCCGTCGCCTCCAGCTACAACTAAATGTTACGCCAGAACTCCTTATAAGGCATTCTGCAAGTTTTATTAGTCGTCGACGCGATATTTTAAAGCGGGCGCCGCTTCGATTCATTTACTTAAAGCCACGGCTAAACCGAAGACAAAACGATCGAAACTGAAACAAGAGTTACTGTAACGATAAGATTCGCTTCATATTAACCGCGTTAATAATTGACATAATCAGATGTGAGTATGTTATTTATTTGCGTCGCCTTGGTTTAAAAATAACATGAAGCTTAACCAATAAAAATCGTACCTACTGAAGCTCAACACATACGTCGACCTTTAAGATTCATAAAACGAATAAAGGTAACAAGATATGGAAACATAATCCGATGAAAGTAACTGTTTGTAACTCCAGTAAATCTCATAATGTATATGCTACGTTTGAACAAGGTGAAGCGTGGCTGTTAAGTTTCAGTGGCAGTACCCGAGCTTTAGTAGAAAAACCTGGTGGAGCGATAATGCAATCCTATTTCCCTTCCGCCTGTGTTCATCTTCCAACAACAAAAAGCGAAACACAAAACAGGCGCCCGTTTCAATTTCCGACAATAATCCGCACATCGTAAGGTTTGTTAAATCAAAATAAGTCCTCGCTTTATAATTTAAGCATTCCCATTTACATTCGAACTAGATTTATCTCACCGTCTTCGGCCAAAAATTTTAATAACAAAATAACTTGCCAACTTCGTCTCGTCAAATATAATAGCGAAGTTGGAAGTAATAAGACAAAATTTTATGCATAACAAGGGGAGCCCTTCGACACAATGTAGCCAGAAAACAGTACAACAAATGCCACAAAATTTAAGAAAATTTGTATTTCCCTCAAGAAAATATTTATTTTTTTTATTTTTGTACATAATTGCTTTTTAACTTTCTTTGAAGACTCATAGAAAAATTTTTGTAAACTATATTCAAAGAATTAAAACCATAAAACATTATTGTGACTATTATATGAGAAAAAAGATCAAACTTTCGTAAACAACTAAATTCATGTGCTTATACACTACTCGGACACATTTTGTATAAAGATAGATTACTGTGTAGCAAGGACAGAGTTGTTGAAGAGGTGGCGAGGTGCGGGGCGATGGAGGGTTAGCACTTGTCGACTACCTAGCTAGACAGAAATGAAACGTCAGGCCTTATGAAGACGAACAACTTCTCCTTAACAAATATAAATCTCCTTTACATTTTGCGTAGGTTTTTTAACAGAATTATAATGTTTATTTATCGTTTCAAAGCCTATTCTGCTGTAGTTTTATTTTGTTTTAGAATAAAAAAAAAGTACGAGTAAGGAAGTACCTCATCATCATCATGACCCACAGCCTATTTCTGTCGACTGCTGGGCATAGGTTTTGCGCCTTCCAACATGGTCTTGTACTATAAAATAGTAAGTCCAATCAGAAAATAACAGACGGTTTGTTGAAGTATAAATTATTGTGATTTTGAATGTCTAGTACCCTCTGCACTATTATCATATAAATGTATGTACGTTTGTTTGTATGTTTGTAGGGTTTATTCTCAATTCAAATCATTTCCCTCGTAAAAATATATACTATCCCTGAATGCTATTAATTGAATCATACGTGAGTGAAACCGCGCAGGTACAGCTTGTAGTGTAATATAATAAAATATTAGTCATAAAACATGTTCAGTTATCATAATTGGTTCAGCCGCAGCGTAAACACGTTTTCATTATAGTAATGCCTTTAAGTTACTTGGTTTTAAAAGCACATCAAAATTAAATACTTAAAAATGTACTATAAGATAAATACTGCAGGAGTATGTTATGGTATTTAGATAAAGTGTGCTCTTAAAAACGAAATTGCTTTAGTGCAACCACTAGCTTATTGTTTAGTTTTTAAGTGATTGATGTAATAAATGAATGGCGCACAACGAAATCACTTGAATAAAAATAGTAACCACGTTTTGTCATTCAAATTTCATCCATAACACCGCGACTAAAACACTGCAAAAGGGGTTTAAAAGACCCACCCGTAATTTCGCTTCATATTTCCAATTTCCAAAGATTACGCCAACTTCCAAGACATAACAAACGATGCCAAGAACCATCTGTATCTTCTGACATCCACTCGATAGAGCATCTGCATCAATTTACATACAACAACAAAATATATTAAAATTCTGTCATCGCGATTCAAGACACAGTTGCGAGCTGTCATTGGCACCAGGCGACCGGTGATTAGCTGCAAAGTGAAGGCAGGACCCCTTCAAGGGTGGGGGGTTACCCTGGCGACAAGGAAAAAGGGCTACCCAGCAATAATTACTTTATATACCCCCTGTGAATAATTACCCGCGCCAGAGATCAATTAGAACGAGACCTCGAATTAAGGCCAGCGTTAATGAACCGGCAAATTTTATTTATTGACATCTGATTTAGTGGACAAATTTATAACATTTTTAATCGCAAGTATAATGTCTGCTTCTCAGTATATTGAAAGCACGTTACAGTGAAATTGTTATTGCCACTCTAAATAAAATGTACCTACCTACTTATCTTTTCAATTTACTTTAAGATCCATTCGGTCGATTCATTGTTTACTTTTAGACTTCAGCGTCAAGTTTAAGGTCAACAGACGATTTATTAGCATATTAGGTATATTTTTTTCCATGTGCGTATTGTCAATAAAAATCCATCGAAACATAGTCGTAGAGTTGACGAGAAGTTCTACTAATACAGAAACCCAAGTTTATATTACTAACCTTTCAAGTAACTAGCTTATGCTTATTGTACCCTACCTATCTGGATAAAAATAGACTCAGCAGTTGTTAATGAGCTACATCACAAGCTTTCATATTCATGATAATAATATATTAAGTACCTACTAATTATTTGAATTTTCCAACAAGTAAAGTAAAAAACAGAAAAATGTTCAAGTCAATTGCACCAAGCCATTTATTAGAAGTTTTTGCGCGTATTTAAGTTTAATTATGCCATGTATTGAAGCAGGCAGGATGATACACGGAAAGTGAACAGTTTGTCATACATTCTTTCACAAGTCGTAAAGCATTTTTTTCATTTCCTACTCAAAACGTTGTAACGACTTAACATATGGTGAACTAAATTATGTTACCTACGTCTAAACGACAGCAAAATAAAAATGTCCAAACATTTGTATCCATTAAATAAATTTATCATCCCGTTTCATTTATAGGAGCGTTGCAGTGAAAGGAAGCTGCCGTGCGCACATGGGGAGCCGTCAAATCCCAAACGTATTATTTTTTCAATATCATCTCACACGCTCGCTAATACAAGATAACGAAATTCACGACAATCGGATGAATGTTCGCGCCGCGTGAAATCAGCTCTTTTGACAAGAAAAAATGCTGACATCGAACGTTAGCTCGAAGAGTTCGCGTGGGACGAACTAACACATGTATGTGGGCAGACGAGGGTGCGGGCATGTGACGATACCTGTCAAAATATGACGACTCTCATTCAGCTACAGATGTCGCTATTGTCATCGAACTAATCTAATTTTTGGAGTCGTCTACCGTGAAAGTGTGCGATTAACACATTTTCGTTGCGAATTATTGGGAGGCTGTCAGGTTTGCGTAAGCTGTGACAGGAGAGTGGCAGGAGTCATGGGGTGCGAGCTTAGAGCAGACGGCCTCACGGACCGGTGCGTCGATCACCCCGTGTCCAGCTAGCGCAATGCTTTGCACTGTCGACTGCCTGCCGAAGCCAAGCTTCACTTTTTTGCACTTTGCTTCATTTGACACTTTTCTGCACTTTTACAATTCTCCTAATGGTAAATGAAGACAGCGTCTTCGATCACTACTCCATTTTTGAAGAACCTTAACCTGACACAAATAAGCAAAGACAATGAATGCTATCAAAAGTTTGCTAAAAAATTTTGGTTTGTTTTTTTTGTAACGGTTCGATTACGGAACGGTATAATCGGTGGATACCGTTGTCGGTATCTGTAGATACTCGCGTACTTAAGCAAAACGTATGTCATTCTATGATATACAAAAGTAACATCTATTAGTTTCTTGATGAGTTATATTTGAAGAACAAACTGACACTGAAGCACAAAACTGTACCTATACTAGTTATTAATCCTACCAATATTATAAATGTGAAAGTTTATGAGGATGTGACGAAGTTTGTGCCTCAATCACGCCGTAACGGCTGAACGGATTTACCTGAAACTTGAAATATACATAGTACGTGTGCTGGAATAACATATTAGCTACTTTTTTATACAAGTGCGAAGCTATAATTTATAGGAATAAGAATCATGTCAAATCTATATACCTACCTTACCTACATTAATTGAAAAGCATGGTAAACAAAACAATAGCCTATTTTTCTAGCCCTTTCTACACACACCGATTGAGTTTAGACAAATCTGTTCCTAAAACACATTTGGATCGAATGTTTCTCCCCAATACATTTGTTAAGATACGGCTACTTAGTTAAATTAGAGGGTAGGGGAGAAGTGTCACACAAAAGTTATTTAGATGTTTACGTGTGTATCGTTGCATTAAATAAGCAACGGATCCATGCGGGGGGCGGCCGGAGTCGAACCTGGGACAATGATATCGCAACACCCGGCCACCCCGGTCGGCGCACTAACGTGATTAACTTTTATATTGCTAATCATAACCGTTGGCATCTCCACTTTTTGCTCTAATTTTATCAACCATTGTTGATTTTATTTTGAATAATAATTTCATCAGTTTGCTACTTTAGGTACAAAAGTATTCCCTGGGTATTTAATAACCATCAAGCTGAATATGATGAGAATTAAACAAAATAATTATAACAATCTGAAGAACGTTTTCTGTACAATATTTAGTTGGTGTCATAAAATCAGTTCATTGTCCATGAACAGGTTACGCGACATTACCTCTGCTAATACCTTTGGAATAGGGTATTCACGTGAACATTAGCCATGATTAGGGAAGGCGAAGGATGTGGCGCTTATACAGATGTCTTCAGACGGAGGGGCTCGACGACTATCTAATGCCGAGATAATGCTCGACAGAGGAGTTAATTGCAAGCAATGCACCACACTCCAGCGTCAGGGGCCCCGACTCTCCCCTGAGACATGCGAGTGCGGGGGACCCACACTATCTAATCATTCACTCCTAATGGAAATCCATCTGCAACCTCTAAAAGACGCATGAAATTTAAATGACCCACTCGTCCAGAGACCGCGAAAAAAATGCACCAAATATTTGGCGAATTGTGTTCACAGTGCACAATAGAAAAGCCACCAACGCTGACGCCCGCGCCCCGCAGCGCAACTTATGAATAGAATAATACGATGCTACACAAAACCAGAGAAGAACATCATCAATCAATGTGTTTAGAAATGTTTCATTAGTAAACATTAAGATGTTTGCTTACATGTCCGAATGTTGTCAGCCATAATATGGCCGGATTCCGTGAAATGAGGGTGGTATAAAATATTGTCAGTGAAGATGTATGGTACAATGGTGTGGGGCAAAATATCGCACGGTGAACATCGTTCAGTCGAGGTACCCCACCACGCGGTAGGTGTCTGGCTGGACCACTGCTGTGCAAATGTATCAAGATATCAAAATCAGTTCAGTCCTTTTCATGCTTTTTGCTACCTAACACTATGGTCATCAATTGTTGACCATTCCAAAAAACTAAAAGCAACAAAAATGAGATATCTTTCAAATATTTAACGCATAACCATTAGGAAAAAATTTCAATCTTTTTGTATTTAGAACAAATTATATCCTTTCCTGTGTACCTAAGTTTAATTAATAATTCATGTGAATGACAAATAGAAGAAAATAATCTAATAATGCCAAATTAGGTAAGTACTACCTAATATAGGTGAGCTACCTTAAGAAATTCAGCATCAAAAGTAAATAATGAACAAACAAAGCTCCAAAAACACTCTGAGAATGAAAGCTTATCAATGATAAGTTCAATATATAAATTTCATACACCAGAGGCACGGATTCTAACTAAATATTGCACTCAATTTCTACGATTTGGCTGTACGTACATAAGATACAGTGACTTAAGATTCTGGAAAGGCGCTTACTTCTTGATGCATATACAAGTTAGGTTTGTACCTGTCTATAGGTAGAATTTATACCGACAATAGCTCGGTTGCCTCCAAACGATTAGGTCAGCCTTAAAATGTACTGCCTCAAAAGAAAACAGTACTTACATAATACATCCAAGCGAGTTTTGTATGACTTCGGACTTAAAAGTTGCCACTTTGCCAGTAAAATCCTCAAGATTTAGATAAGTCTCTGCAAGGCGAAGAGAATGGCCATATTTGATAATTACATGCAACTCATGTCATTATCAATATTTCGATCACAATAGACAGGTGCTATAGCTAAAAATACAGGGTGTACTTATATGGAAGAAATAAAAGCATCCAAAACGTTTAACAGAGTAAAACCGTATAAGCGCCTTAAACAAAAATAAAAAGTTTTGGTACAGAGACTGTCTTGCTGCGCGCACATTCGTAGGCGCTTTCTTCAGAGTGTAGCATGGATTTTATAAGTTGTACCCAAAATACTACTATGTACATACCGTGAAATTTATTTTTGTGTTTCATTGAGCGACTATTTATTATCAATCTTTTTTCGTATCGACCATGATATGCCGGGAGGCTTTATCTAATAAAATTGTATTATGCGAGCACATAACCGCGGTGGATGGCAGAAGCTAAAAGAAGCCTATGCCCAGTACCTAGTGGGTAAAGATAGACTATGGATGATGTCGATGATCCACCATGTCTTTCCTGTGGATAAAGCCGGCTAGGCTATGACGAGTGATAGGAGAAAATGGAAGAAGGAAACATGGTGTGCTGACCCCACCTAGTGGGATAAGGGCAGGAAAATGATGATGACAGCCGGCTAGGCTGGTGCTGGGCAAATCTACTCTATCTATGGTCGTCCGATGCACTACCGCGTCTCGTTAGTGTAGCCAAAAAGATGCCTCCTGACGATGTATAAATGATTCATTTATTTATTTTAGAACACAGTATATAGACATCATTACAGGTTTTATGATCTAGCATTAGAATGTTAATGACCGTAGAGTCTAGAGTTGGCCACTAGCTCATACGAACATACATACATACCGTTTAATACTACTTTCATGCTACTTTAATATCCTACTAATAATATAAATGCAAAAGTTAGAGTATGTGAGGATGTATGTTTGTGCCTCAATCACGCCGTAACGGCTGAACGGATTTAAACGAAACTTGGAACATATATAACATATGTGCTTGAATAACATACATGCTACTTTTTATGCCGGTACCACGCGAGCGAAGCCACGGGCGGAAGCTAGTACCTGAATAATTGACAGCTCTATGAACGTTAAAAGATATAAAGATAGTCTTCGTTTTTATGAGTAGGCAGATAGCTTCCAAGGCAGATAGGTACCTACCTAATGATTATAATAATATAAATTATTATTTGCAGAAAGATTTGTTTTCAAGTAGCCATAACTTTTTTGTTATTCTATTGCTTACAAAAGTACTAAGCTGACTCATATAAAATTGTATAAACTTAGGTTACCAATGAGAAAAGGTTCTATTCTCCAATTCCATTTTCAAATTTTCAAAACAATAATAATTTATCTTCTGAGTTTGAAATTATATTCCAAATTTATATGCAATGTTGTGTTGTCTCTAATGAGCAATCTTCCGTATTCAATTATGCGTCTCTATGGTACGAGAACATGTCACTATACATCACTGATCGTCGCGCGATAGTATCATTATGTTATAGAACAGAACTAGCGGCCATGATAATCTCATTACAAACTATTAGCATTCTTTCACCACACTGGTTCGAAAGAACTAGTGACATTATGTCTAGTAGTAAAAAAAACAATTTTTTTTTGTTATTGTTATTTGGCTTATAAAATAAGGTGGAGATCTCCTCTTTTATGTTTACAGTTAGTTTTTCAAACCAGTGTGGTGAAAGGGTATAAAGTGCGCCTCAAAGGCTCCTTTCATGCACTTGACACAAATGTTTTCGAACTTTTTAGGTTCTACGACATGTCGGTTTCCTCTTATTCTTTTCCTTCACCGTTTGAGAGTACTGGCATGGCGCACATACATTTTTCGAACAAAGAAATTCATTGATGCACGACCAGATTTGAACCCACGACCTTAGGAATGGAAGGCAGGGCCGCTACCACTACACCGCCAGAGCTCTCAGTAGTAATAGTAGTAGCACGACCTTTCACCAGCTTTTTTTGGCCCTTTGTACTAATGCGGTCAATATGAATGAACCCTAGTGTCGTGAAAATGAATACGCTGGGAAGAAGCTTTATTCGCAGCCCTCAAAAAAACATTTGATAGTTGATAACCAAAATGTAGAGTTACCTAATAGGGCTAGAGGTTTAGATGCTTACAATGCGTGACAGGGTTAAGTAGTGTATATTGTACTAGCTTAAGCGTGCGGCTTTGCTTCCGTGGTTTTGACACCCCGTTTTACCCATTTTTGAGGGATATTTTGAAAAACGCTGAAACACGTGTCTATTAATTATATATTTTAAGTTTTTTAACCAAGTTTCGAGTCAATTGCACCACCCGTTTAAAAGTTCTCATATTAACTTTGTTAACCCTTTATAAGAGTGGTTTTAAAAAATCCTGATATATAATGTCTATTGATTTTGTATTTAAAGTATCCAGACCGAGTTTCAAGCAATTTGCACTACGTGTTAAAGGTTCCATGCAAACGTTTTCACCCCCTTTTCATCCCTTTAGAGGTAGATTTTCGAAAAATACCGCTTTAGTAGGTAGATGGTTTTACTGTATAAACGGAAGCTACCTTACAAATTCAGCATTCTAGCCTTAGTTCGGCCTGTGTGGTCATTGTAGAAAAATGCTTATTTTTTATACACCGTTTTTAATACTTTTTAATACTATTAGTTGCATATTTGGACAAATTCGGTTTTCATACAAAGCAAGAAGTTTGCCGAGGTGCACAATATTTGTAGTAGATACTACTGTAAATAAATACCTTGATAAAAATAATCCGATGTGCATGTTTCTTTATCCGAATTGGAATTTCCGTTTTCAAAAAGAATCGTACTTCTTCGTTAAATCTCGAGTTCCTCTCGGTATAGAAGTATGTTACGTCAAACGAAATGCAGATAACAGTAGTATAGATTCTCTTTTTAATAAAATTGCACTAAGCGGCAACATAGCCCGGATAAAGACCCTTTTTTACTGCACAAGTTAATTAACAACTCGTGCGCCCGACGCCAGCTCAGTGGTTCAAGGTTAAATCTTTGATGGGACGAATTATTCCGGTAAAAAAAACACAAAAAAAAACTAGCGCCATGTGTGACAATTTGTGGATTTCTGGCTAATTTACTCGTTTCCATACCGGAGTATTTGGTATAACTAGCAAGGCGTTGAAAATTGCATGTCAATGTCGTTAAGATTGCGCTTTTTGGTTGACATTTTACTAACTTAAAAGTCTCTCATAATCTCAGTGTGTGATGTCGTGCAAAATGTTGTCATGCCGGAGCGTATTTTTAGTATAAGTGTTTGGTATCTAAATAGATTTATTCGTTGTTTTTCTTTTGTGAGTAAGTAAAATTAAGAATTCTTACAGACAGGTTATGCTTTACAAACAAATACTAAATGACGATTATGAACTGCCAGAAAGATGGTAAAAACTTATTTATTTTATATTTATAACTAATTAATTGGCATGTTATTACAAAGCACACTTTTTACGTACAATTTGGTTTCAGTTTTTATTTTCATTTCAGTTCTCAAAGAAAGATAAACACTTATTTACCAATACCGGCCGGTAAGTCGTAAATATGTGACGTCATTTTCGTTCCGCTGAAGGGCTATTCACGGAGTTTTAGTTTGAAATGTTTGAAATTTGTTTTTAGTTCAAATCATGTTAACGAATTTTGTTGCAACTTTCTTTGTTTTTATTATCTTCATTTCGATCTGTTTGATGTAGGTAGATAATATTTTATTTAGTAATTTTATTTGAGCGATGAGGCGATTTATACCTACCTATCTAGTGGGTACCTACTAGTTTACAAACTCTCAAATAGTTAGGTACCCATTAGTACCCCTCAGGCGTAGAAAAATACCTATCTTGAAAAGATCAAAATATTCTAACAAAAAAATTCCGTGAATGGGTGCTTTAATTGAAGACGGGCGAGTACACTTGACTTTTTTTACTGCGTCATGCGTTTATGTCTGTGGTTCAAAACTGAAAGGTTCAATTATATTTTGGTATTACCTGATAGATATTAAATCAAGCTTTATTTATATAAAAAAATAAGGGGTAACCTCTATAGATTTTAAAATAAAACTGTTTTTGTTTTTTATTTTATTATTACAAAATATCTATGCTAACCATAGTACAATTTATAGCGATCTGTGCGCTGGTTTGTCTACTCGACAGATCAGGCATTAGTTTATTATAGCTTCATAGCATTAATTAGTTTTAGAGCAATTTTTATACCCCGCCGCGCAATTTAATCTATGTTCCTGGCGCTCGAGCGCCCTATGCGCGGCGTCCGTCGGGCGCATAAGTGGCTAAATTAATGAAATAAAATTACAAATAACTTTAAAACGAAGCCTTTATAAGTACTACTTCCTTTGATTTGATCACTAAAAGCTATTGAAGTGTTTGCTAAAGTTAATGGATAAGAAAATATATATGATGCCTTTCTATAACCTAGATCACTTCTATATAAGACGATTCTCTATTTTTATCTTATTGATAATAAGTATGACGACACTGATTTTGTAGTCAGTATCGGTTATATTAATACTACGATATCAATATAAACGAAATTGCCTACACAAATAAATAATCCCAGAGTAGCCTCAATAATAACTTCATTCAACTGAGTTCATTTGCACAAAAAGGTTTAACAGTCCGAATCAATTTAAAATTATTAAAAGACTGCATTTGACCGCAACTCTTAATCACTGATACCTTAAGTCCAGGCTTTTAAAACTAACATCAGTTTTGTGTTTATTTTTCTTATTGCTGTGGTCCAAATGACTTTTAATAATACCCTTTTAAAAGAACAACCCTGCCCCTTCACTGTTATTATTTATACTGCGCTATCATTGTCCCTGACGAATGACGTAACTAAACTTGAGTGTAGGTACCTAATACCTACCAACCAAATAGCAACATTATGTCTGATCTATGTTCTTAGCATGCATATTATATTTTTTAAGCAGAATTTAGGGATCTTATGAAACAAATAATAAGAAAGAATAAAAATATGATTTATTTGTAGACGACTTCGATGGCGTAGCGGGCGAGTACCAGAGGTGCCGGTTTTATTAGCGGAAGAAATGTTCCATGTTCTGCAAATTTATCTTCTCGGCCTGTGTATCATGGAGCTAACAGTGCTCATAGGATATTCCCACGACGTATTGAATTTTACTGTCGCAGGACTATGTTTGTGACTGTAGGTCTGTATTTATTTGTCTATTTAATTTAAACATCTAAATATGGATTAATACCTAACACCTGAAAACAGATTTAACCACAACGAGAAGCTAAAAACTATCCAAACATCGTTAGTTATCAGGGTATGCATATAAAACACGTCTTTAGACTTTGCTATAAGACACCGACCGAGAAATAATTAATAGTAAACATTGTTATATTTTAGGAATGTAGTGCCAGTTACAGCATCGTAAACTAATGATAATTATATAATGTTCTCACAAATTCCTTTATTTGTAAATATTTTTATTAGTCAAATCTAAGATTATGAGACTACATCACATAACGTCTCCAGCCGAGAGCGATCGTACAAGCATTCCAGATATTCAAGGAATATATTTCAAAAATGCCACTAACACACTTATATTCATTAATCTCGGAATAAATTATAATTTATAATGCCTCATGAGCGCAGGCTTAATAAATATGAACGGGAGTATTGAAAAGTCCCAAGTTAAGATAAATAAATAACAACATGATATCGAGGCGAACAAACAAACAAAGATCACCTCCCGGCGCGGCGGCGGCGCGTGTGCCATGGATTACCGTAATTTCGTATCAAAGGGCTCGCAATTTTATGAATTACAAGCTTTCGCCCGTGGCGTCGCTCGCGTGCTACCCGGATAAAAAATAGCCTATTAGTGAGAGCACTAGCGGTCTCGTGGGTCTCCTGGCAGCGGCCTCGCCTTCCGATCCTAAGGCCGTGGGTTCAAAACAAGTCGTACACAAATGGGTTTTTCTGTTAGAAAAATTTAAGTGCACTTACGCTATAAAACGGAGGGAAAACTTCGTAAGGAAACCGGCATGTCGTAGAACTGTAGAAACTTCGAAAACATGCACAACTAGCACACGTACCTACTATGTATATTCCAAGTATAATTCAAATCTCTTCTGCCGTTACGGCGTTATTGAGGCACAAACATACAAACAACCTTACAAACTGTTATTTTTAATATTAGTAGAAGACAATTATGCTGGACCAAATGGAAGCCCATTTTGTCCAGCATGATAGTCTTCTTTTATTCGGGGGACGTATTGTATGGGAAAATTAAATTTTAATTTGTTGCACTTTTCGTTTAATCGGATTAGAAAATTCATGTCTTTATTTAGTTGTGTGAGCTGGAGCTTATCTCTTTCTGCACGTATGCGTTTATGTCATCGCTGATCTCTTATTTGAATACAGAATTAACATTTTTGATGGATTAAAATAATTGATTGTCCGACGGAGCAAGTGTTATCCTACTTCCTACTATCCTACTAATATTATAAATGCGAAAGTTTGTGAGGATGTGACAATGTATGTTTGTGTCTCAATCACGCCCAAACGGTTGAACGGATTTGATTGAAACTTGGAATGTACATAACACGTGTTCTGGAATAACATAATAGGCTAATTTTTATCCGGGTACAACGCGAGCAAAGCCGCGGGCGGCAGCTAGTATTTTATATGTGAAAGTTTGTGCGGATATTTGTATATTTGTGCCTCAACCTCAATCACGCCGTAACGGTTGAACGGATTTGAATGAAACTTGGAATATACATAGTATGTGTGCTGGAATAACATATAGGCCACTATTTCGTATTCTTTTTATGGGTAGATAAGTACTTAGGCAATAGAATAATTACTAAAAATAAATGGCTGGTAGTGAAGACTTTCCAAGTTGGCACGGTTTAGCTCAGAACATTTTATTTTATTGAACCAATTATAAACTCGGTTATTATTCGTAAACTAGTAAAGCTTACTAGTTTACGAATAATATTATCACATTTATTAAGTACATAAGTTCGTATGAGCTAGGACAGCTCTTGTGACGAAGTTTTAGGCCAGCTAAAGGCCTCCGTCATTACATTTAGTTATTATTGCGTTTTCAATATTAAGTATAATTATGCAGATTATCTTATAAACTTTTTCTGGTATTCATAAGAATGGTGGCTTGACACTGAACGCCTACATAAAATGATTACTTCAAAGCTATATATTTATGAATCTTAATTAATTTTTGAAAGCTCTATCCAACGATATTTCACACAAAAGGGTAGGTAGGGAAAAAATATACCCCCTTCTTCAAAGTCACTCCGGAAAAACATTTTTACAATGTTATTATATTTACTTCTATAATATTATGTAAATTTGCTATAAAATATGCAAAATCCAGAACGATGATATAGTAAATCTTAGACTAAATATTTAACGCAAGTAAGGTTAAACTGAGTAAATATTCGATTTGGTATGATTTCGAGCTATGCCATATTGTGACGTCATTATTCCGGGTTCGCAAGTGGATCCGAGTCACATCCGCGGACCACCTGCACTGGCCATTGTAAGATTTGTCCCCATTTCCATGAATTTTGTTTATTCAACATTGGCCCGTTTCTGGATTTGTTTTGTGTATTTTTTAGATATAGGTACACATGATTTATGTCCGGCCATTATAGGTCACGGTGAGTAATGCATGCGAGCGGTCCGGCGCGCCCCGGGGCGTCCGATCCATCCGCTTAGATAGCAACTACACATGTTGTCAACTTGTATGTTTTCATCCGAATACCGTATATTTGATAAATTTAACATTCTACATTAGTATGATATCTCGATAATGAGGCCGTTTTATTCTGAGGTGTCAGCTAATAAAGTTCTCAGGCGCGCCCGCGCCGCTTTCCGTGCCGCTTACACGTGAACTACACGTTTGTGCTGTGTTCCATAACACTGTCAACATTTCACGACATCCTACTAAATTTGCTCGCTAATGTGAAATATTGTATTTTATTTTTACACTGTTTACATAGTATGGAATATGTTTTACGTTTGATTTGTTTGTCGACAAGGCAATTTGCCAAGCCAGACAGAAAAATTTAATAGTTAAATGTTTTAGTAGGTAGTTCAATCGTCGTGGCTTGTTTATATTGAAGAATGTGATGTGCAAGTCATACAAGCTATGACAGATAACAAAACATAACACATTAGTTTATCGAATATAACAAATGTAACGAGTGTATCTTAACATCAGTCTGACGTTATTGAATTTCAAGCGAATTTGTAGGTATGATGACGGACAGTTATATTAGGACTGAATTTTAATTTGACAGCAACACTATTCAGTTAAGATAAAAAAAAACATATTATAATTTAAAAAGTTTCGGTAAATATCACTAGCACAATCGCTTAGAAGATAGTTCTTTTAAACTTTAATTTAAACTAAACTATGTAAAACTACATTCATCTAAATTGAAACAATGATAAAAGTCGATGGCTGAGTTGATAAAAGTTGATAAGACTTTATCGGGCCTATACTAACTTTTTGAAAAATAAACAGCAAAAATATATGTAAAGCTTACCTACTAATCGATAGTTTGCTTACGTAGACAAAGATAAAATAGTTTACGTATAGAGGACCACAAATTAGCATAAGTAGTCAATATTGTTATTCTCAGTAGGCTCTAATATCCACTACCTACGTCTGGGATTCATCGTGTTGACTCAGCTCATAAGCTGAAAAAGTGCCCAGTCATCGGCTGGTGTTATAGACATTCATAAACAAGTTGAACAAATCAACAAATATTATAAACAAAGGGCACTTGTCACCCGACGTAAGCGTTTTTGTTCGTCGTGCATTTTTATAACAAGCGTTTTTGTAGTGAGACGATGTAGGAAGGAAGCCGCAACGGGGGGTCCGGCCGCGGCCCTCCCGGGGCATGAGTACACAAAACATTTCGTGATCCATAAAGACAAAAGGAAAATTAAAATCTGTAAAACTCTCGGGACTCAGCTCTGAAGTACTTACTTACTCTGACTGCACTCTCGTTCTTGGCGGTTCTGAAGTGAAATGGCGTTGTTTTTAATAAAAAGTCATATTGATAAAATGTTTCTATTTCACAATGTTAGCAACTTTTAATTATTAATCAGGACAATGTAGAATGATTACCTTTTTATATTTCAAGTCTTCTAAATAAAAGTTTTGTAGTCCGCATTTCAATCACTTTTCTTTTTTTAAAAAGCTGCCTTTATTTATTAATTCAGGTTCTAGGAGCTTTTGTAAAATAAAGTCGCAATTAATAAAATTTAATTACATTTTAAAGCACCATTATAGAACGTATCATTTTACAATAATTGAAGCGGAACAAAGCCGCTGAAAAGCCTGGCACACTCGCTATTCATATCAATTAAATTGGACAACGAAAACAGAATTCTCAAACCAAAAGTAGTCACGAGTGCTCTCCGTGTATATAATAATGTATTTACATGATATTATTCATGGAAACAAATGTCCTCTGAATGGATTTTGGATTTGTTGACTTAATACAAAGTGCTTTACGAGAGGTCGGTCTGTTGGCGACATAGCATTATGAATGGGCTGATGCTCCGTTTCTCTTATTATATCACAAAATTCGTTTCTCTTTGCATTTGGTTCCCTTGAACGGAGCTTTGCAGGATTATATTAATGTGGCGGTGGGGTTATACTACTTTTTTAAAGTCAAATTGTACTTTCCTTATAAAACTAATTGTTTTAAAGTATTTAAGGTAAATCAAATTAAATTAAAGTGATTGTTTATATACTTATTAAAACTTAAGTAAGTAAATAATAAAATACCTTGCGTACGTCTGTTTACTCTTTAAATTGATGTATTATCAAAACGTAAATTACTTCGATAGGTGTACAGAAAGAAATTGGCATTTGCTTGATCAAAAGCATACCATCCATACATAGAAATGAAATGGCATTATTTGCTTGATCAAAAGCATACCACCCATATAATTAACAAAGATTGGAGAGTGAAAGGGCAAGTGTGAGAGGGGCCTCTGTCCGGAAATTGTTGGTGCCATAATAAAGAGCTGAGCGAGAGAGCGCCCGCACGCTGCGTGATAGATGCCCACAAACCGAGCGACAAAAAAATAACAAAATCGACTTAGCAAACATGTTTAATAAAATAAATGACTCGCTCGTATATCTTCACCTGCTTAGTATGACATAAATTATAATAACATTATGTTGTACACCTTCAAGGAGTCCCAACAAATTCTTATTCACTAGAAAATAAGACGTTCTACAAAAAATACCGTTCGAATTATTGAGATGAGCTCGAAATAGATATGTTTGAATATTTCTAACGTCACCCTGCTGTTAAACTGGGTATTATTGTCCTTTTGTTGGATGTTCGCATGTTTCTTGTGACAAAATCGTTATTTTAAAAGAAATTAAAATTAAATCAGCAATATTACGATTTCCATAAAAAAATAATA
The DNA here is from genome assembly GCA_949320045.1 of Scotopteryx bipunctaria. Lineage (NCBI taxonomy): Eukaryota > Metazoa > Arthropoda > Insecta > Lepidoptera > Geometridae > Scotopteryx > Scotopteryx bipunctaria. The sequence continues at coordinate 11,392,475 of OX439440.1, forward strand.
GCAATATTCACCATCCTTGTTTTGTTACAAATAAATTTAAACCTAGAATTCGTCCACCTGCTTCTCTCCCTTGGCATGTCTTAAAAGTCGAGTCGACTAAGGGATAATATCATCCCCAACATGATGGACCATCTAAATGGGCGATGGGCTGATCACCTATCACCATGGTTCAACCATAATCCATCTTGGAACTTTGAATCAGGAGTTGCCGCCAGTTTTCGTATGACTTCTTATGGCTCTGCCCACCCCATTAGGGATACGACCGTGATAAGTATAATTTATGCCTGCAGCAGTAGCAATCGGATGGAGTCACAATCGAGTTATAATTGAATTTGTCAATTTACCATGATTTAATCTTGTCATTTTGATTAAATTTTATAGCTATCTAATTGGCAAGTGCAGCACACCGTGATAAAAGAGATACCGAATAGCAGAGAGGGTTCAAACAAAGAGGTGTCGGGCCCTCCCTCTAATGATAACCAAAGCAGGCTCCACATAATTAGCGCTTAACAATATTTAGCGCCGATTAACTCCATAAAGTCGCATTAAATTAGAAGGGCCGTAAAAATCAATTAGAGAGTGGATCGTGATGTAACCTCACGCTTCCGAATTCGTACTTTTATTAACAATTAGATGGGTTTATGTGTGGAGTAGGTGCGGATTAGGCGAGTTTCGGACGACGTGCGTGTCTCCGCCGGCCGAGTAGGGCTTAGCCTCGAGGGATGCGGCGGCGGCGACCCTTCAACTAACACGATGACAGCTGCCTTTGTCATGTCCGGAGAGGAATTTTATGCCGCGAAATTGACAGCTACGCGGCGTCATAAGTCATCGACGGAACGACGACGACGTGTTCCCGGAGATGTTAAGATGAGCGCAATAAAGTACTCGACACTCAGCGCGGGCGCATGGCTGGAGTAAGCCAACTTTGCAGTTCACGCGGCGGGATCCGATTTATGTTGTTTTATATTGTCTTGTCCGCTTTTGTTAATGTGAAAACTAAATCAGCGTTTATTTTTATGAATACATTCATAACAATACACGCTGATATTATTACACGAATACATTTAGTTTATACCTTAAGATGAACTTCGTCGTGAAAGAAGTTAGTTTATTAAATTGACTAGGTGATTTTATTGCATACTCGAATCCAATAAGAAAATAAAACACTGCATTTACCTGTTGTCTTCACACATAATCTAAGGCGCGACTTGGCTATCACTATTTTTATTGTTATTCATTATTAACTATAGAGGTGAAATAAAAATGCTAATGGGGTGATGAAATCAATAGAGACGATTTGTAATTTGAAAACACCTACCTACAAGACACAATCACGTCATACGGTGAACTCATCTCTAAGAACTCCAAAGTTCCTCAATTGTGAGCCCTCGTCTGGCGTGTAGGAATGTCTCATTGATTTTCTCCAGATTATGTGTCGTGAAAGTATTTTCAACTTGGGCATTTGAATTTGATGCGAATATTTGAATCAAATCTTAAGGTTTACCGGATGACTTGATTACTTACTGACTTTATGCGTTTCAAATGAAAATTGTATAAGAGGTAATAAATCAATACAAATATTTACAAATATAAATTGCAACGCCTTTGTTATCACCGCGAGTTGTTATTTTCGGCAATAAACTTCTTATACTTAATCGTAGAGGAAATCAAACCTTAAATACTTAAGACCTTGCTTAAATACTCAAGAGCAAACTTCAGACACGATTCACTAGTTATCTAGAATCTGGTCTTTACCTCTTAAACTTAATAAATAGCATTTAAATTAGTTTGACATTTTTTATATCTTGTAAAGACCGTCTAAAATGCAGACAGACAGATTCATTTAAAACGAGATAAAAGAGATGATGCAAGGAGCATAGTCCAGACGAATTACCGTAGATAAATTATTAAACGTAATGTTTTAAGTTATCTGGGATGTCGGGGCCGAGGAATGTCGACGATCACATCTCGACGCGATCGATGCGCCGATACGAGCCCGGCGCACATCTGGTAGCCACTAGTTTGTTATCGGCGTGAACCACCGGCCAAACCTATTTATCGAAGTCATACAGATTTATTGATGCCTTTTACTTAATAACAAATTATATAAGATGGTGAGCAGTCCTAATATTATGAATACATCATTACTTAATCTAACGTGGCTCGTATTCAATTGAAATAGCAAATCGATGAGTAAAATACGTGTTATGGATTATTGGATATACATATTTAAACATGGTCTAGTGTTTTTTTTTTGGCAGATTTTTTAGGTATACTTGCTGTTGCCCGCGACTTCGTACGCATTAGATTACTTTTATAAGAATCGCACCACGCCCTTTAAAAAGTTCCAATACAAACTTTTTTTACCCGTTTTTAATCGGTATCTTAGTAGGAACTTTAGCAGGTCATTCAACTGACATGCTAGCTTAAAATGTTTTACTTTTTTCAAGATTTCATTCTAAACAAGCTAAACGGCATCCGGTCACATAAATCGTTCATAAAAATCTGTTTAGTGGCGTAATAAATAAAGTGAAGGAACGATGGTCTGGCCATGCATATAATAGAGGCAATATTACGCAATAGTTTGATTTATTGGTTTCGGCAAGGTGCACGAAATTCTAACGGAAGGCGCCCTCCTCTGGAAGCGGCGTGATAGAATTCGGGCAATTTTCTCATACATGTGAAAAACTATTCAGCGAGGCCCGCGGTGATAAATGTGGAGTTATGAATAAATTTGCCTCTCGCACCCAAATCTGAAGTGATTAGGACACTGAGCCGGTGGGCAGGTGAATTTGCACCTGTATTATGATATTTAGCACAGTTAAGTAACAAATGAAATCTTCGAAATTGAGCGGAACGAATTTGTTATCCGATTCCATTTGCCTCGTACACATAATAAATTTTACAAGCTTAAAAAAGCTAACACTGGAGTCCCATTCGCAATAAAAGCCGTTCTCGGCGAACAATGGCGAAATAACGTCCACAAAGCAGTAAACGACGACAGAAATCTAAATATTTATTTGAATTAGAAGTACGGAGAGCAAAGGCACAGATTATTTTATAGTAGTTAGGGCACAATGCTTTGAAGCCGGCTCTGTCTTATTCCCTTTTTTAACTTTTGAATCTTATGCCTGTTTCTATACTATCGTATTAACGAACATTCGTTGGTAGAATAGATGAAATCAGGTGATGATCCCCTTGAGCACTAAACTGGACACAGACATCGGTTGCGTTCATCTTTACAGTTTTTTTTAGCCGATCTGCTTTAGAATTTATAAAAAAAATTGCGCGTGTTGCTTTATTGTCGCTTTTTTAGCCGGCCTCCCTTAGAACAGTAACATTGTGAATTTACAAAACAATATTGCTATAAGTCTATCTTAAATCGTCCTGAGCGTATAGTGTCCCGTTGCGTTGGTGCAAGCAAACGCTTTATGAATCATCTAGTACAGATTATAAAGGCGTGGTTTTATGGAAATCTACCTTACTTGTTTCTTTACTTCTTTATACGACGTAAAAGAAACCGCATTCGAGAGGTTAATATGGAGGAAACTTCATCATTACGCCAACAAGAGCTAGCTCTTAAATAATATACATGCCTTACCTGTATTTATATATGCATCAGATATTGGAGGCCTACGAATTTCATCACTTAAGCTACATTCGTTTTTTTATCCAAAACAAGATAAGTGGTTCTTCCTACTTCAAAACAGGTCTATAAAGTTAGATCCTAGAAGTTTGGAACTTTATCAGTAACCGGTTTTTAAATTAATCATTAAATGGTTTTGAATAAAAGTACACGATTTTTTTATCGACCAAATTATGTATAAAGATATGTAGGTATGTATAAATAAAGACTATTTTATTTTTAATTTAAACGAGATCAATTTACCATACTTTTAATACACTGTTCTTTGAATTCCAAAATCTAAGTCAGTACTAGGAGTGCCATCTGGTGGCGCGCTCTACGAACTCTTTTGTAGACTATTTCCTTGGATAGCTACGTGGAACGTTATTACTATTACCTACTAAAACTAAACTATATCAGTTTGCTCCAACTTCAGACAGGTATCATGACTATCGTTCAACATTATTTAGGAAATCCAGCAATAGTTTTCATCACTTTTGTACTACATAGATAAAGATTAGATATAAACTCCTTTATTGAGGTATTAATAACAACACACTAATCTACTTAAAGGTACGTAAGTTGAATAAATTTATTTAATAACTGGTGAAATGCCACGCATCTTTGTCTTCGTCAAGAATTTTATACAAACTTCATCTTCCCGCTATGTCCTCTAGAAGTCGAATTTAGGGACTTCCTTTCTAAGATCTACTCTACACCGTCAGAGAAATTTATTATACTACAAGTTTCAGGCATCTAGGACTTACGGCTTAGGCCATGCTTGATTGTCAGTCAGTCAGTCATGTAAGCTTCATATATTTAGATGATACGTATAAACGATGTCAGCGTAGCTTTACGTCACACATACGTACTACCTACGCAACAGTCGCGTACATACAACCCTACATTCTTTTGTGCATGTTTAGCTTAAATTAGTTTTCTAACTTAGTTTTTTAATAATTTTATCTAGATTTGGTTGTATCGTGTCTCGAGGAGGGCGTTACTGGCTGCGACACAGTTCAATACTTTTGCAGTCAGTATCGTTATTACATGTTTTAGTTTTAATTTTATTTTTGTACCAAATAAATATATTTGTATTTGTATGTCTTGCCTCACACTAGAATTTTCCGTATTGTGGATATCAGAAATTACAAGTAGGTACGACAAAACCCAGAAGATACATAAGCAAGTACCTACATGCAAATATTACCTACTCACGCCACGGGGATCGAACCCGCACCTCTCAACTTCTTTGATCAAGCACTCGCCATCGTCAAAGTAAAAACAAACGTCATTGCTTTAAAAAAAAATAAGGATTAAATTTTTATGAATTTGTGAAAGGCTTAAAAAAATTGTCCATTTATCGTGGAGTCGTTGAGGTATTGTGTTTTAATTTGAGCCAATTAATTAAAATCAGTGCCTTCAGCATACATTTTTATGGCAGCAATCATCTGCAATGCTCTCTGATCTTCGTATAGAGGTACGTATAAAATATTATTGGTGTCGCACAGGCTTGCTCTGATTGGCCCCATAGATTATTAGCTGCTATTTGTGTTGTCAATGTTTATGACCATTTTATGAGCACTGGCGGTTTTATTGCGGATTCAATTGGTATAGCAAACGGATTTGATTAAGTAAAGAAATCGTTCGGTTTTGTTTGTCGTGAAATGAGAGGTGCTTTTATGATCCATAACACGAGAAATATAGATATTGGCTAGGTAAGTTGATTTGATCAGGTTGACTGATGAATTTTGGATCCCCGACCTTTAAGTTTTTAAATATTCACATTACATCTTGACAACCTCTGTTACTTGAAATCAACTTCCGGCGTAGGCAGATATACTCCCTAAAACCCTATTACCCCATTTTAATCATATCCAAATCGAATGGATTCCTTCTTGATAGACTAGAGTATATTAAAATGAACATAGTTTAGAAATAATGCATGAGATCACTTACAGGAACAGGAACACGAACAGGTACAGCGCAAATAAACAGCGAATAGAAAAATCAAGAATAAAACCGACGCTTGAAAGGCAATAATTACCAAGCGACATTTTGGGCGATATTGAGTTATATATATCATTGAAATCAGAAAAAAAATCTGCGTCGATTGGTCCCACTCTCATGCCGCTAGGACGAAGTTTGTTGTCGTTTGGTAACTGAAAAAAAAGCACATTTTCTCAGTTTTCGGCGTCCAAGCGACTATAATTTTAGCGATTTATGAATAATTTTCACTTAGTATGTATTCGATTTTTACTCTTTACACTTAGTAATTTTTGCCTAGACTCGAAATAATGTGTTTAAACATTTAGTATTTTTTGCCTTGCGGTACCTAGGGTATGAACATCGCTTAAGAAATTTTACCTGGTACAATTTTAATTTTTCTTGTAACTTAAGACTTTTTAACACACCTTAATTATGTATTCATTTTCATTTAGTACTTTTTACCTAAATGCAATGGATTTAAAAAAGTAAAGTAGTAATATTTACCTACCTAAAAAGTATATTATTTTGTCGTTTGGTCATTTTTTACCTGCCGTTCTTTTACTGTTTTTGTTACTTATATAAACTATTTCTGGTTATGAAATTTGTATAAAAGTTAGCTTATCCCTGATGCACGTATTTTGTTTTGTCGCTTATCCGCACTGTAAAGTAGATTTTGGGTGGCGGTTGGGAACAAAATAATGATTACGTCTTCACTGAACCGTCGCATAGGTAACCCGTGTGCTCACGCGCATCGCACTTAGTGCTTTATCGCGTAGCTTAAATTGTACTGGGTAAATGCAATATAAAGATTTTATGAGTATAGGATTATTTAAAACGCATTTTTATTGATTTAAATTTATGATTTTAGGTACATAATGAATCGAAATAAGTGAGTAGATAGATACCATCATTAAGCAAGCTATGTCAAACACCAATGTGAATAGCAGGGATTTGACCTTAGTAATGTGCTACCTGCTTTGTTAAATAATCAAAGTAATAATTTATTCTCTCAATCGTAACTAATAGTTAGCGAGCGCAGCGAGCTTCAAGCCAATGCGAGCGAAGAGAGCTGAATTTTTTAACTCAATGTAGCTTTAAACAAATCTTTAACAAAGGGTTAGTCACAGGCCTAAAACCTCCACCAACCTGCACTAGGGCAGCGTGGCGGAATATGCTCTAATTCGTCCCTCGTAAGATGGGGGCCCATGCTCAGTAGTTAGTGATTGTAGATTACTACAAGGGCTGTTTTGATGTTGATGATGACGATATCCATCGAAAACCTTTGTTCGAAACTCTTTAATTTTGCGTACTAAAACCTAAATTTTTTGTTACTTGGTCAAAAATGCCTTACACTTACCTTACTTAATTTGTTCTATGGTTGAAATTGCTTGGCAGAATAATTTTTATGATTTTTATTTCGATCATTTTACCTATATGTCAAACATCTGTTACTTCTGGATGCATCATTTTGCTTAAAACACAATTATAAAATACTGGGGTTTAGTTAATTTTACTTATTTTATAATAAAAAATCGTTGTCAGTAAGTAATTTTTACCTGTTTGTGATTTTGATTAAAATTTTACTAACCGACACTATTTCTTAAAGTATTGGGAAAATTCATATTTATTAAATGCCAGTATATAGAGCTTTTAAATAGCATTTAAAATTTGTTGGAATCAAGTAGCTATGACTAATAGGTGATCTTTGACGATTTTTTTTCCGAAAAAAAAAAACTTTAAAATGCTCTACTGTAAAGTTGCTAACATGTCGCTTAGTAATTATTGCCTTTCAAGCGTCGAAACAATATGTCCAAAAACTTAAACAAACACATGGGTCATGTACACAAATGGAGCATCTTTGACACACTCTGTAATTCTTTCACCCCTGACACGACACGAGTAACGAGTAAGTAGTAGATTACTTAGCTCGGTGTGCTTGATAAAACTTTATCTTGAATAGTAAGCGTTAATTAAAAATAAATTTTATTTAAAACTCCACCATTAAACCCTCTAGCTTACCCGGATTGAATGCTTCTTAAAAAGTTGAAAAAAGTGGTTCTTTTATTAGCCCTTAAGCATTGTTTAAGAGTTGAGAGTGAAGGGAGGTACCCCAGTCGGGTAACCGTCGACTTTTACCGGCTCATTATCGACCTTTCCCCATTTTGTTTGTACATTTCTCGAGACTGAATCATTTAGTTAACTCGATTTATTTCTTTTTTTCCATTACGTTGAATTCATGGCTTTATTTACCTGTGCTTAGCGTGGATTTGTTTTTCTTTTAGGAGTAACGTTTTTAGGGTGCACTTCGTTTTTAATGTTCATTGTTTTGGGACAAAAAATCTTTGAATACGAAATGACGACATAAAATTTAGATTTAACCCAAAATTAAATATGAAGAAATTGAATTAACATACATACATATTATCACGCCCGTATTCCTAACGGTTTGGGCAGAGCCACAAGTTATCATATTAAAACTTGCAGCAGTCACTCCTGATGCAAGAGCCCCAAAATGGATATGGTGAACCATGGTGACAGGTGATCTGCCCATCGCCCATATAGTTGGTCCATCATCTTGGAGAGGATACTATCCCTTAGTCTACTTTTACGACATGCTCGGGAAGAGAATTTAATTAAAACTACATATTACATGCATACCAATAGTAAGCAAAATATCCTATATTCTATTAATTTGAATTATACTAAATCTAGCAGGTACATACCTGCTAGCTTCAGTAGAATTCAAATTAACCCATCATCAATTCAGTAGTAACGCAAATATTTCTGAAAATGTAGTCGTAGTATTCCAAAAGAAGTGTGTTGAGATGACTTTTGACAGAGGGAAATGGAAGAAGAATACATGTTGTGCTGACCCCACATAAAGTGGGAAAGGGGAAAGCAATGCTGACGTAGTTGTAGTATTCCAAGTTGAGGTATTGTCTGGATAGCATAAACTATATTGAAAAAGGTTCACAAATAAAAGTTTACTCATTTGAAATAAAGATTTAATTGCAATCGTTACATAATTTTACTCATAATAATAATTAATTTATATAATATTCTATAAATATCTATATAGAACATTTAATATTAAGCGAATGTACTCGATTTGGTCACGTTGAATAATAAGTGTAGTTTTGTAATTTCTCCGGTGTATTGTGTAGGGACCGACGAAAAAAAATGTCATTGTTTAAAGTAGTCTGATTCAACTTGCTTAGTAAAATAATTATTTTGCATAAATTTAGTAAATCTAACAACTTAATCTAATGCTTCCCACCAGCTTAACAAAAGTTTGTTTTTACAAATTTTCATCAAAGTAACTATAATTATTGTGAAGTGTAACCTACTTCAATTCATAAAAAGTGATAATTATGTTCCCTTTTTGCCTCTGAAAATAAACTTAATAGATGTTGATGTTTCAAACACAATCTTTTTCAACCATCTATTCGATTAAAAGCCTAAAAAATTCTGTGCTATCTATTTATTGAAATCATCAATGAACGTTGGTAGTGGTAATAATATTTGAAATGTAGTTCAAATTTTTCAAATAGAAGCCATTTCTCGGGTATAATTAGAAAACTAGTGGAAAGTGTTAGATAAAACAGTGACATGTACGTATACTCGTAATTTACAGTTAAACTCAAGATAGTAAAATGGAGAGGTATGTAGTAAACATTTTTTCGATCGATTGTTTCGATGTTGAGAGGATATTTGCACCGTGGGTAACTTATTGCTAGAGCTAAAACTATAAAAAAAAACTCTCATATTTTATTGCGTTCTCAGAATACAGTGTTGAATTGAATGGCTTACTTTTCTATCGTCTGCATAAAGACATTTAAATTCTCAGAAATGATTTCACTAAATGCGTTTTCATAACTGTGACCTCTTCAATAAAACAATATTCAGAATAATATTTATGTACAAGTATACTAATAATACTTTAAACAATATTTATAGTTTTTGTCGAAGTCTCGGTCGACAACATCGATAGTGGCGATACCGTAAGTACTAAATACTTTGTACACATCATGTGAAACTAAAAATAGAAAATATACAAAACATTTTATATACAAAGACAACAACTAAATCAACGTTCCATCGACTATTTATAAAATATACGTTTTAACGAAATCAATTTTGTCTAGTCCAATGTTCGTTTCAGTTAAGTAACATCTTTTACTTAAGCCTAAGGAAGTAAATGTGGCACTGAACTAACAAATAACTTATTGCTCAAGGAGTTCCAACTAAAGTAAGAATGGAAGAACATAATAATCAACAAATAAAATTGAAGATTCCTTAATTACACATACGTAAATGTATGTCAAGATTGCAAGTTGCTGTAGTAGGTAATTACAACAACATTAACTAGGTACTAGAACCAATAAAGGTTTCCTCAATTTATAATACCTAATTGCGCTCTCCATGTATCATTTATAAATAATTTGGATTTAGTTCCATTAATCTTATATCTATAAAAATACTGAGCAACGTCGATTTCATACATTATTATTATTTCGTTCGATTGGTAATCTAAAAGGTAATCGTAGAATTAACAACATCAAACGAAATTTAAGTACATAACTCCTTCTTTATACAATGTGCATTAACATTAGAATTTTAAAAATTACACTATGCGATTTACAAATAAATTGATGTACCAAATTAAATAGTTTACAAAGTTTGACCTATATTTTATATATATTCAGCCAAGTCCTATTCTTCTACTTCTTTGCCTTCTTATAGTAATGTATGTAAATAGTGCGCCGCTGGATTGACACTGGACAGCCGGCGGCGGGCGCAGCACTCTCTCGCCTTTACCTGGAGCAAACACAACAGCGCATTAGTACAACCACATCAGTAGGGTCCACCAACAACCCTACAAGTACTTATAACACATCTTATGTTATTAATAGATAGTCCAAACAAATTATGACTCGATAAATAATAGCGGTATTCTATAAATGAACAAAAATAAGTGTCATCACGATAGCTGTGTCCGATTGTATCGCAGCGGACGCGGAGCCGGCAAGCCCGCCGCAGCGTTCACACATCCGAACCAAAAAGGAAAAAAATATAAACCAATCGAGATGAGGTGACGAAACGTTCAGTCTCATTATCTGAGAATTTATTAACGAATCGCTCGGACCGGAAAACCGAAATGTGAAAGAAATAAAAATTCGACCTCGGCCGCGGTCATCTTAAGTTTGTAGAGGCGTCAATGAAAAAAGAAGTCAAACAGGTTGGCGAGGCGACCTGGCACTGAATGAAACGGAGGACCCGAGTCAGGATCGGGAGATAAGAGGTAAGATTAGGGTCGTCGAAAAAAAGGAAAGCAGCTTTTAATGCGAAGGTAGTGTTGTGAATGAAGAGGATCCATTGAGATTCCGCGCCCACGCAGCCCGCGGCGGTGGCGCGGCCGGACTACCGACTCTACACCGCACTCCGTGGAAGGAAAGGACGTATGCGACCATCACGAGTATTACTACGTGGTTCTGTGCTCACATTTTACAAACTATCCTTATAAATAACCGTTCACCAAGTACAATAACCACTAAAGTACACGCCAATATCATTTAAGTACCAAAATAATTTAATACGACGCCAGCTTATTATTTAAGTCGAATACAAAAACTGTCTATTAAAATCTGTTCTTTTTGGGCTACTTTAAAAGGAATGCCGAGATAAGGAGTTATTTTCGCGTCGAAGAATTCGAGGGACAAAAAGGCGTGAAAACCAAAATAATACAAAAGGTTTATAGAAGTGAATTTGTGAACGTTTGGCTAAAACAAAATTCTTAGCGATTCCGTCCTGTGCGGCGACGTCGGGGTCGCGATTTATTGTAATGAGAAGCGGATGCCACTGCTTCTTCTAAGAAAACCTTTGAAGAATCTTAGAAATATATGCTACGGCACCCGTTCCAAACCAAATAGAATTCGTCTTCACACGCTATTTGATTGTGACCCATATTAGTTATGGCTCATAAGACAATTATGCCACATATTCCGTTTTACGAGTAGAACAAGTTAATATTTCGATATGTCATAATTTGGTTTTAATCTATTTTGATCTATCTATTCTCTATTATTTTGATTTGATAATAAACGACAAACATTCAGTATGTTGGTTAGAGACACAAGTTGGTTAAATTATTTAAATTTGCTTTGGTTTCACGTTTTTTTTGGATAAGAACATTGTTTGCATACCTACATTCAACACAAAAAACAGTTTAGAAAAAGGTTAATTTGATGAATTCTCTTTACATCTCTTTTTGTGCGCCAACCAGTTACTTTTTCACGTCAGATATGAAACAGTCTTGAAGATAATGTAATGGTAAGAGCTAATTTGGTGAGGTCAGTGTAGTGTAGGCGTACGGTACGCGTCGCTTGACAATGACAAATGACGCAAGATTGCAATCTCGCCGCCCTCGAGCGCCGTCGCCCTTCCCGACACAACTCCATTGTTTTCAATTACCGACATGACACCCCGGCGCGAGCCTCCGCTACTAAACCGCAACTCGGTTTATGGCTCTCTCCGTATCTCTACTACGATCCTCCATTTACGAGCGCCTCTCATTTACATGCGCGTGTTACCTGCGTGTAGCGATACTCGGCACCGTCTATTTGAATCAATCAGTGAACAGCCTATAGACGCTCCCTCTCGTCGAGGATAACTTTCTATGGAGCTTTTACAAAGTCTAATATAAACTCCACTGCCACTTAATAAGGAATTCAGGTAAATATTAGAAATAAAAAATATAGTCACCTCTTATAGAAGGGCTTGAAGGCAGCAGAGCCTTCATTATGATGCGGCTGATTCGGTTGGTGGTTGTTGGCGGCGTGGTGCGGGTTGTGGTAGGGGTCGCGGTGCGGGGACTGCTGGTGGCGCGGGAAGCAGTAGGGGGGCGCGCCACCGCCGCTGCCCAGCGGATTGGCGACGCTCGGCAGCTTCATGTTCGGCGGCGTCTGTGGCGGCGTGTCGGTCTGCACGTCGGGGAAGGCGGCGGGGTGCAGGCAGGGGTGGTGCGCGCCGTACTGCGCGCCGGGGAAACCGCCGTAGCGCGCGTACGCGCCGCTGGCGGGGCTGGCGGCGGCCGTGGCGGGCAGCGCGAACCCATTGGCGGCGGGGTCGGGCGCGGCGCGCTCCACGCCGCCCGCGCCGTACGCGTGCTGCGGCCACGGCTGCGACGCCGGCGGGGGCGTCTTGCACGCTGCCGTGTCCGCCAGTGACCATATCTTCGGCTTAGACGCCGGGATTGGCACGCCGCAGTCGGTCGCCCCTCGCTTCGCCTCCTCCTTTATCCCGTACCCCAGCATCTGGTGGTGCATCCCCTGCAGCATCTCATCGCCCTTCCGCTCGTCATCTGTAAAGATAATGATATTCATCGATCATATTTTACGTCCGATCGGGCGATAAATGCCCGTGTGTGAGCGTTTGCAGTCGCATTAGCCGCAATAACTGAACGATAAAGGGGCTTAAAATCGAAATCGATACCTTGCCGACCGGGCGGTGTCGCCGTGACCGTTACGAGCGCGACGTAAGTTTAGGCTCGTAAGATCCCAAATCTCCGAGCCCCTCCAGAAAAGTCGTGTGAAAATACGTTTGGCGTGCAGTGACCCATTCGTTAAGTGGTTATCCGATTAGCGAAGTGAAAATACCACTTTGGGGCGCGACTCCCCTGCCGCGGGCGCAATGCTCGTCGATCCTTTTCGCATTTAAGCTGAGCATTTATTTCGTTTCCCGGAGCGCTCCGCGGCATCACGCCACCGCACTCTGCACAATATACGCGACACTATTAATGGTCATCCCTTTTACTGCGAACTATTATTACCCGTTATTGTCTCAAAAACATCTTATTTCTGAATAAAACACATACGAGGTGATGTAACGCCTAGTGATTACGATATAGTTTGTTTTTTATCTAGCTGCTTATTTTCTTGCACAAAAAGGTATTGTTGTACAATTACAAATATTGTTCAGAGAATTTTATAACGTTCTAAGTGTAATAATAATGCCATTTTCCGTTTTAAAGTAGCTTTTGGAGGGCGCGGGCGGGTGTAGGCCAGTAATGAAATTCAGAGGCCCGCGAGAGCGGCGAGGGTGGGTGGGGGAGCGACCGCTCGACTTCATTCTCTTTATTCCATTTAATGCTGACTGCTCCTAGCTTTTAAGAGGGGTTATCCACGTTGCCCTTCACACGAATAAATGGGGACGCCACTGATACTCGCGCAAGGATATTTATCCGGCAAATTGTTTTTAATTTTCATTGTATTAATCTAATAAAGACCCACAACGGCTGCGGGAGATAAGTGAAAATGCGACGATTTCGTTGTTTTTATATCAACAACGTGTCTGATGTCTGTTTATTAAATTAATTTCTTTAGAAATTGGGGTGCTGAGGTTATTTCATCTTCTTGCAAAACATTTATTAAGACTGCCTTTTTATAGTACCTAACTTCATAAAATGCAAAACGGTAGATTAAAAACATAACTGGCAAGTGTGAAATCGTTCTCGATAATTTTTTTGGTCGTAAGTCTCCAATCAAATACCCTTGGCTGGTTAAGGAAATTCGCCCATAAATATTTATCGGATGCGGCACTTGTTGGCTATATCCTCCGGATATGCAAACTATAGATCTATCGGAGTGCAAGCGACCAGCGAGGGGTAGCTTGGAAATGGTAACATGGCGCACTCTCTTGATACGCGTTGAGTGGTTTCCCTCCACTGTTACAAGTGACGTGAGCCAAAGTGAAACATAATAAAACACATCTCGGGCGCCGGGGGCTCTTTTCGAGATGACTAAGTGTCATTCAAAAACATCTGCAATTCTAGGTAAATTGATTTAGAAAGCGCGGGTTCAATAAATTTTAATAAATGAACTAACGATATCTACGAGTATGACATGTATAATCTAGATTATTCAATGAGATTAGATTAGGTTCTTATGAAGTCATGATTAAAAAGGCTGGATTAAAAAAAAGTTATATGTTTTTTCTTTATATATCAGGCCATTCAACTTCCCAAAGCATTTACAGCTTTCAGTCTGATGATGATGATAAAGTTTTAACTGATCTTGGTTACAGATGTACTATTAATTTATTTTAACTTTCTTAAACAATAACGGATGAAATGTTTTTTATGATGCACATTAATCAGATGCGATGATGAACGGTACGAGTGCATCCGATGGCGTACATTCGGCGGGCTCGCGCCCCACAGGCGCGAGGCGCCTGCGCACGCACCGCACTGAGCCTGCACTTTACTGCCGAGGTCACTGCAATTTATTGCTGTGGACGCCCGCCCCGCCAATGGTTACTTGTTTGTATTACTTCTACTCGTTTTCCATTAACGCGCGTCGGATTAATATTTTGTTTGCGATGCGTGCGTTCGCGACAAAAATTAACATTTATTGGTGGGGTCCGAAATGAAGCTTTTATTCATGAGTGGCTTAGCGCGGGATAGTTCTGGATGTTTGTTTGTCGACTTTGGTCTAGGGATCGCGTGTGAAAGCTTTTATATTGGCTTTGTTTGCCGTGACTTAAAATGATATATTACACGTCGCTAACATAGGCCTTTTCCTAAAAGAATTGTTGTGTAGAGTGTACTCGTTTGTGAGAATGTTAAACTTTAGCTTGAATGTTTTGTTTTCAGTTTAAAAATGTTATCCGATGGGACGAAGTAGATTTAATAAACGTACAGTGCTTTATACGTAGACCTCCATTAGGGTTAATGTATAAAAACGTAGGTCTCATAGAAATGCTGTAGACCAAATGTAGATGTGATTATCGTACCTCACTAAGAACCGACATAACTTTGACATATAGGTAGAGTAAATCTCACAATACGGCAGTAGACTTAATGATAATTCTACGTTTTGATAATACGGCGGTAGTCTTACAGTAGATGGACGTTATATACCAACATAGACGTAATGTAGAGTCAACATTGAACTAACGTAGATGATACCTACGTAGACCCGATGTAAGCATACTAGATCTGACGTAGACCCAGCAAAACTAAATCTTTGCCTAAGTATATTATGGTAAATTAGTAAGACTGGATTACGAATAAGGGTAACGATAATTTTATTGTAAAAGTTATTTGGTAATTCTGTATTTAGTATTGTAGCCTAGTTGGGGCAAAGATTCACAAAGGGATGATTAAAAAAGCTAGATTTCCTTTGTATAATATACACTCTTGGCACTACTTAGAGGACTTTCTTGGTTCGTGGATGTTTATCAATAACGGGTTCAAATGCAGACCTCCTCCAACTAGCTCTTACAGATCTCAAGTCCGTTTATTACCGGCTTTTCATGCCCCCAGCGACGTCATAGAAACCACGAATGAAGCACACTCCTGTCCAACAATAGGGAGGTTCATTAGTGGAGCGTATGCCGCGCGTCAGCCGTGACGCCCTCCACCCAGCTCCCAGCGACTTCCATTAGCACCGTGAAGTTCCCAATGAAAACACTCGTGTTCTGAACCATCTTTACAATAACAATTCCCACTTATAATTCATGTTGTTGACAAGCGAAACTAACAGTCGCACTCTGCACTCCCTCTGGCGTCTCTCCCGTACCTAATACGCATCTGGATTTTATTATTGCACTTAGAGATCTCGACCGCTTCGATTAACATATAAAATGCATAGAAATCCAACACCGATCTATAAGTGGAACTTATTCATATTAATGAAAAAATCTTCTCCGTGCCTATTTGAAAAAGTTAAACACGAACAAAGAAAGACAGTGAGGACGCAGCGGAAAAAGAATCTACATTCAATTGGAACACATTATAAATCCCCGAAACCGTAGTTACTTACGTTTCGACGGAATATCCTCATAAAAGAAACGATCCACGAACTCGACAAATCCTTTGGCAAGAACATGAAGTAGGGCAGATCGTCAGACACGCTGAACGCGACCTCCGAGCGTCGCGCCGGCGTCGCCCCGTCGTGCCGAACGGAAGACGCGTTATATGAAATTTGGTCTGGGCGCCGCCCACTTTACTACGAATAGGAAATCCGGGAGCGAGGAGCGGTTACGCACAGTTACACGCCTGAGACCTCCTCCCCTCCCTCACCCCCTCGCACCCCTCGCCTCCTCTCGATTTCTTACACCCTCAGGCCTCCAGCCACGTTATACCAATTCACTAGACGATTTATACACCGACAAAATTAAAGCAATTTTAAATGGTTTACAACAATACGTACATGAAGGACACGCACTACCCGGGGTTCATAGAATTCATAAAGCCACATTAAAATAATACAATTCGCAGTCAGTTTAATTAAAAACACAGATAACATTAGGAAGGCTCTTAGTATTCGCATGGCAGAAGAAGGGAGTACATAACACATGGAAGCGAACAGCGTGTAGGATGAGTTTAAAAATTTACATCTGATGGTCCAGCTCCTGTACTTACTTAATACTTCAGCGGTGGAGATTTATGAGATGGACTACCAGATGTCGTAAAGATACGAATCTCTCAACGAACCTTTATGACTTTTCATTTTTTCGTCCTGCTCATCTTTGTCTTTCTCGTCATCGGAGAGCATGGCGTCATCGTCATCATCTGTTTTGTTCTTGGGCTCCCACGTCATCTTGTTCTCCTTCTTGAGGCGGCGGCGCGCGTTCGCGAACCAGGTGGACACCTGCGTCAACGTCATCTTGGTGATGATAGCCAGCATTATCTTCTCCCCTTTAGTCGGGTAGGGGTTCTTCTTGTGCTCATTTAGCCATGCTTTCAGTGTCGCTGTGGATTCCCTTGTCGCGTTCTTTCTCCGCGCAGCTAAATCGTACCCCGCTCCATATCTGCCAACAAACACGTTTATACTTACATATATCCAGTAGGTAAAATACGCTTCCGACCTTACATAAACGCCAGCATCGCAATACAAGACAAGTGTTAGTTGAATCCAACCACATTTATTTTGTCTACCATTATCAATGGTTTTCTTTTTTTTTATAACAAAACTGTAAAAATATTGAGAAGTATAAAATACACGGATGATATTTTGACAGATCAACTTCAAAGATTTTTATGAGTATAAATTCAGATTAATATGACAAGTATTAACCGATACATGTATTTCTGTTACCGACGTTGCCCATGTGCCGAATCGTTTATTGCAATAAATTGGCTTTTAAATTCGTAACAGATAGGCGTTTTATTAGAGGCAATAGATTTCTCGTAACGGCAGCAAAAATAAAGCTATCGCGGCACCGAGCGACATTCAGTATACATTTTAGGGCCTACGGTCCCATTTGCATCCGCATTCTGAACGTAATTGTGGCGAAACGTTTCGTTTCCCTCCGGCATCGTACCTGGCTTCGATTTTCTCTTCGACATGACAAAGGCGCGGTCTGAGGGGTCCAATAAATAGGCATCGCGCGTGAAAATAGTTAAAAAATGAGACCGTATCTTTATCACATGTTCAAGCGAATTGCGATGTTCTTTCGTTCGCTTAAAGTTGTATCTTCAAAACCGCTGGTTTTTTGCTGAAGTGAATATTTTACGCAAACGTGATTTGCAATATTGACAGTTACTGTTATGTCGTTCTTTTTCTTTTAAACTATTTTAAATAAATTGTGGACCTGCGTAGTAGACCTGCGTGTAGAATGCGTCGATAAAAAAATAATTTTATTTGTGGAGATTCGACTAATGATGGTTTTCTCTTTGTGTCGTAAAATGACAGTAAATATTTATAGTTTTATTTAAAGTTGTCGAAGGCGGTCCGTCGAGTGCATTCGGTTGCAAGTGCAGGGCGTTGCAACGCAGCGCAGGCGTGGGCAGCGTGGGCGTTCTCGACGCACATCGATCGCGACGCCATCTTGCCCACCGGACACCACAGAATTGCTAGTTTCCGTGCGACCGAGCCGCCCTACGCTAAGACACCGGTCTAGATGTTTCCGAATCACCAAACCTCATAAATTAACTTAACTTTCCACGTTTAGGGATTGGATATAATACAGTACGTTAAACGTGCATCCGTGTCATGTCTCTGAATTGGAGCTGCATTAGTTAGAACACGAATATGCTTTCAAAAATCTAACGTCGGCATCGGGAAACGCTAAAAACGCATAGCGTTACATTGCTTTAATATTTTATAGATTCGTCGGCGCCCGGTCTGTTTTCAGCTTTACAGCCACGCATAGGCTGAGGCACGGCACGGCGCGCCATGGCCTTTGTTAATTAATTTAGACAGTCCACTTACTCGTTCGCCCGTGAGCACATGCGTTCGGTTAGGCTGTTAATACTCTCACAACGGAAATACTTTGTATCCTTGTTAATTTGAAGACAGAAAAATAAAACTGTTGTCTCGGTTCTATAATTATTTAGAATATTAAGAGCCGTATTAAGCTTTAAAGACGTGTTTCCTTTCTTGCTAGAGAAACGGTATTGTTTTGTCAGCAAAGTAAAAAAATCTATCCATCAAGATCATCAACGGCTGTGTTCACTAAACACTTATTCACACGCTACATTGTAAATGGGGTTTAAAATAGACGTACTTTGTTATTATTTTCAAATCACTGAAACAGCGGTTCGGTATGTTTGACCTCGTGTTCGGGAAAAGTAGAGTTGGGCGGGCTGTTACTGTTACAACCGTTCCTACATTATTTGAGCTTGCAGAGTATTCAATTCGCGGTATCGGAGGTTTACGATCTACCCGCTTGGGGGAATTGCGGCCTTTACGTGCCCTCCCCCGTAAACCAAACCACTATGTACGAATACACGTACATAAGTACCCCCTTCCCCCGAAGGGGGACACACCTCGTATTAGAATTAGGATTCGCAACTCGAGTGCGAGGAGTGCCCTCCAAGATACTCTGTTGTTGCGATTATTCTGTTGTAGTATGCTTTCACATTAGGTGACAGAGTGCAATCTGTTTGTTAAGCAATATTAATAAATATATTTAAAGAAAGAAACAGAAATCAAACATTTATGTATAAATAATGATTTTCTAAATACGTAAAAAAACAGTTGGACTCGCTAAAGACTTTTGTAAACGAACTACAGTTAGCTCAACTGATCCAGATCGTTATTAAATGGAAGCGTTGGACAAACTTTTTTTATGGGCTCTAAGATATTTGAAGACCGTGACAAATAAACGTATCGCAATGAGGTTAGATGAAAGTCAAGTTGGGAAACTGAATATTTTTCACATCTTATTCAGTACATAAAAAATATGTCATCATCTTGAGCTCGTTTTTGCCTACTGCTAAGACAACGGCCCTGTGCTAACCTCATCCATCTACGGCCCACGATCTTGCCTATATCGTCTACCCATATTAAAATATGTATCCAATTGAATTTCAAGCTTGCTTATTAATTACTTTCGAATACTTACTATTTTAAATATTTTTTTTTTTTGTGCTGTTTATAATAATTAATTATAATAACGCTGTTTGTTAGCAGCTTGGATGATAAAGATAAGCCTAGGTGTCAGTCCGTTCATATTGACGTATGACGGATGTTGTCAGTCATTCAATCAGATAGTAATTCCAACGTTGGTAATTAGTAACACTAATTACTGTAAGCTCCTCCTCACTCAAGGCCCGAGCAGGAACTCTGTCCAAACAATTAATTAAGACAAGATGAAAAATTTATTACTTACTACACTTGATAGAGATACGGTACGTAATGATATAATAATCATGATTATAGTGGGTTGAGGTTGAGACTATAAGCGTTACTATAGCTACAGTTTTTTCACGATGTTTACATAGTGTACGATTATTTCTAATACGTTATATCTAATAACTTCGAAATCGAAGTTAGAATTTTAGTGTAGCTCTCTTGTATTTGTTTGCAGAAATAAGTTGGCTTACTATAGTTATTTTTCCGAACCCTCAAGCACAAGGGTTGTTACTCGTTAGTAAATGACTCTTGAAATCTAAGCATCGTTTGCATGGCACGTCTCGTTAACAAGCGATGCTTACTTGGTTTATTTGAAAAGTAACAACTCAAATGGTTGAAACACAAATGATTCCCTTCGGAACGTCGCACGCTCGGGGCTCGGTAATTTCCTGCGTATTTTGATCTCAATGGTGCGGTACAAGTGCTCCCTCCTCTTTTCTCTAATTTTTGTACGTTTTCTGTGCTCGAGACTTGTGTTAAAAATAACCGAGTAATTTTTCATTTCGGCGCGCGGCGGGCGTGGCAGATTACAGGCTGTTCCAAATAATACGCCAACGGTACTTAACTCAACTGCGCCTACTCTCCCGGCCAACTTTTGTTGTCCATATACACTTTTCTCCGTAAGTACATGCTTTTTTGCAAGCTTATTTATTCGGTATGCTCAACTTATTGCGAAACCTGGGACGTTTTATGGGCATGTTGTGAAGTTTTTCTTTCAAATGAATATAATGTATACAACAATTTTGTTGGCAAGTTGCATGGTCGGTAATTACACCTGCAAATAAATGAATGCCGTTTAGTTCATCGCGACAACATGCCAACTTGTTATAAGTATAATTTATTATCAGCTTTTTCATGTTTATGTAAATAGTGTTCGAAATATGTCGTGAATTAGTTTGAAGTCGGCAAAATATAATGGATCACCCTATGATTCGTTCGGAATAGCGAACAATTGTGTGTGCGCATCGGAGTAGAGACGCTATATATCACGGAGTATTTCCGTGCCCGGCCCGAATTTATACCGCTACGTCTTTTTTACGCATAAAAACTAATGTCGCCTCTAATTATTTTTAGATTATAACGCACCGCCTGCTATATATTAAGTCGAGCGCAGCCGAATTGTCAGCATAACTTTGCTTTGATGTACCATGATTTGTTTTTATTTTCTGGCAGTTCCAACGTGATTCATGGCTGGATAAATTTCAAGTGCGCCGTGAAACGTATATTTAATTGATGCCTCTGCGTAATACATTATTATGACATTCATATGACGATTGGAGCCGTTTTATAGATCAGATTAGTATTTCACGATGCTCGGAAATAAACAAAACGGTGTGAGGCTGCCTGAGGCTGCTTTTCCCCGGCGACAAGTTTGACGGGTTGATAAGTTTGCCGAAAACGTCAACGTCAACGCGTCGTACGATCGCGTTTCACAGAAAAACTGAATTAATCAGGAGCTAGCGCGAATGGATATGGCATCATTCGTCTCTGTCAGTCTCCCTGGTGGATACGTGTCGAAATGAGACGGCTAACAATCGGGAGTGGTTACTCGGTCATTTGTCCCTTGCGGCCGACACGCACTGCCTAGCACACGGTTGTGTGTGCATGCCCTTATAATTACTGATGCAGTCCACTTTTTATTTGAAAATATTTTCACAAACGCTTTAACATTTTTATTGCCAGTGTCTCAAAATCCAGGACGAAGATTATTTTTTCTAATAGATTGGTTTTTCACTATTATAGGAGAGGAAAGTTATCATACACACCTATATAAAGGGGGGTAACAAATTATATATTTGAAGTCTGTTGAAATCATAAAACTAGTTGACCAAATCAAGAAAAGTTACCCAAAATTTTCTTTTTAAAATAAAAAAGATACGCTTTCATCGTTTAGTTTTAATATACACTTGGGTATATGTCATACATATTGTGATATGTTTTTAAATTAAGTATAACTATCTTTATATTTTTTGTTAAGATCATTTAAATACTCAATACCCATATAGAAAAAGATAGCGTTCAATAGAAGTCCGCTGTACTACCACACTGCACTTACAAGGTTTATAAGATTTAATTATTAAATTATATTTCTTCACAGACTGTAATTTATATACTGATGGGAAAAGTTATTTCTAAACTCTCAAACGAGACTATCTTAACATGGTTGGATTCAATAAGTTACCTAAATGGAATCAAATAAGAAAGGGGTAACATATGCACAACAAAACAAAATTTATTGAAGTCAAAGCGAGTCGCCAAATACAAACATGAGCCTTTCGCATTGCAATCTATTAGAGAGATAAGTCTCGATAGGGAGGTATTATGTTAATCCTGCGCGCGGCGCGGGCTTTATCTAAAGTGGCTCGGGCTTCGTGGACCTCTGGGGTCTCCCGGACCCTGGGGACTTACCCGTAGGCAGCGAGCGTCGGATCATAGGGGTAGTAGCCACCGGAGGGTTGCAGCCCGGCCGAGGTCCACGCAGACATCTCTCCGCCGCCCTCCTTCAGTGCGTATGGGTTGCTCTGAAACACCGCATTACAGAATAAGAAAACTTGTTACTGCCTATTGGGGTTACACATAAAGAACCAGATTTTTGGCTACAATAGTTATACCGATCATATACTCTAGTGAAATGTATGTGAACAAAATGTACCTAAACAAAAACTTCTAGGTCAGATTTATATAAAGTTAACGTAACTATTTAAATTACAATTATTTGAACTAATTCACTGACAGAAGTTATAATAAAGACTAGAGTATAGATATTGATACTATGTTGATATTTGGATAAATTAATGTAAACTAATAAAATATAGATTGAAGAAGCAAAGGTTTAACAAGTATTTGACATTATAAATTATTAATTTTTGTCTTAACGGTAAGAACAATACTTCGGGAATAGACTACATACTCGTATACTCTATGTATGATTCACAACCGTTGAACATAAAGCAGTCAAAGTGGTCTACATCACTAAGCTCGCGTGTAATCTGATAAATCTCGTCGCGTAATACCTCACACTCAATCGGCCTTACAAATACGCTAGCTAAAATTTAATTAAAGTTAACTTAATAAAAGGGAATAAACTCACGAACAACAATAAAAGTCCCAAGTGTACAGACTGACATATCACTAGCGTATTTGCATAATGTATGGATGCCGAGGGGAACACTATTAAGGCCTAACGTGAGTGCTCACCCTTTGCGTGATAGTTGTTTAACAGCCAGCGAATAAGCCGATGTACCCTCTTTGCTCAGATATTCGCATACATTACGACGACTAAATTAAAAGTGTGAACGATTCAGTGCGCCTCGGGAGTACTGCATCCCTCTCGCCGCCACCCCACGGTTCTAAGTCGACGCCTCTCATAATAAAATGAAAAGTAATGTGATGCGTGCGGCAGAGCTTGCGACCCGCGATAACTGAATGAAAAGAGCAAGCTTATTTGTCCCCCTTGGTGAGAAAGAAAAGTATCTGTTTGCATTGCATATTTTCAGTAATACTCATTAATTTTATGTTTATTTTTATAAGCACAAACCGACCCGAAGTGTCGTAATGGCCTTAGTTTATAATTTTGATTTGTAAGGTGTTACTTTTAAATGTCTTTATAATTTCATATGGGTTGCAGGGAAAGTAACGACGTTGCAGTAACGACGTATAGTAAGATTTTGTTAGTGTGGTAACGAATTATGCATTGTTTAAATATTTTAATTAAATGCTTTAGGGTTTGCTTTATGATTACGATGGGTATGGCATGGCGTTCTAAATGGCCTTAGTGGCTGTCGGGGTTTTTCTTTGTAATTTTGATAATTAAGGTGTTTTTGAATGTTTTTATAATTTCATATTGGTTGCAGGAAACGTTTAGTGTTTTGTTCCTTATTCCAGATGTTTTAAGTTTTTGTATTGTCACGGATCCTGGCGGAATCAAAACACTCTCTTCATATGCACACTCTTAAACTTTTTTAATCCATGCCTATACTCATAGGATTAGAAACAGAATTATGATTGATACCTAATTTTCAGAAAACGGTCTGAAAGTATTATTTTGTTTTCATTGTAAAACAAGATTCGTGACTCAGGGATCAAGCCCAAAAACTCGGTCGGTCATTAATATCTATCATTGTTGTAAGTGAACATTACAGTTCGTCCCCCGCAAATAAGCCAGTGACAAATTCGCGGTCGCAACTCTTTTGTGGAACTGAGATAAAAATTGTTCCTTTTCCTGGCTCTGACAGGGTGGCGGTTCCCTCAAAGGTCGGAGGTTCGCTAACTATGAGTGATGATTGCCTCGCCCCCCACATTAGAGGAGCATGCACGTGCGACTGCCAACATTAATGACATCATCGCATTCTATGGGAACAAGAAAATACCCGGCTTAAGACACTCGCCTTTCATAATGAAGTGCAAGAAAGGACTTAGCATCTATATATATTTAGAAACTTTCTTGAAAGTGTTTGTGGTTAGAGTACCTAACCTACCTACCTTCTTATAAAGTTTTACATATAATCAATATTTGCAATTAATATATTTGCGCTTCATCGAAATATTCATTCAAAAACAAGACGAAAACGTGACGTGAAAGGAATTTTCAGCTGGTATTAGTAGAATATAACATAATGCTGTAGTTGGCATGCCTAAATCATTATCCATACCCAAATAATTAAGATAAATATTCGTAAATAATTAGTTTATTAAACTAAATCTTATCCAAAGCAATTTATCCCTCTTTCCGTAAGACTGAATCTAACAACATTTTAATCAATTCTCCACAGAGTTTGCGAGTCAGCGCGTTAGATAGACTCATTACAGCAACCCCAAATAAATATAAACAGTAGCGAAAAGGGGCTGGCCCCACTATTAACGTTATTCACACGCGCCGATAGATTCATAAATAAAAGGAAACTATGCCGCGACCCTAGAAACAAAAAAAGACAAAGTTCACGTTCGAGTGATCTGTGCGGTTCATAAATAAGGCTCGTTTATTTCATTGCATTAAACCGGTGATAAGTTATTTGACGGTTCATAAATTCGTACCCCATCGGCGGTGGCGGTGGCGGAGTGGCGGAGTGGCGGAGTGACGGGCCACTTATTGACCCAGCGCTGGCGTCCCGGCAGCCCGGGGCGCCGAGGCGGCCCGCCGCTCTGCCAAATCGACGACACTCCATCATTCTACGACTCAACTTTCTGGCTACCGTACGCCAGTTAAAGGCATCATTTTACTTTGCCGTTGCGTAGGCCAATACTATTTTCTGCTTCATAAACTGTATTACCCTCGTAGTGGCATCTACGAATAAAGCAGTGTTGCACTAACTGCTCCATTTGCAGCGTCTACTACGCCAAGCGCATGTCTATTAGTCGCGGTGCGAGCCAACTTTTGCAAAATAGTTATGATATAAATTATTATTATAGGTATATTTATAATGTAGATATTGTGTGTGGGCTGAGTATTGAACTTTGTTCAACAAATGTTTCATGTTATCCATTGTCTTATACGAATTTGAGTTTCAACGTAGGCCACGTACAATAGGTAGGTATGTACCTACAGGTACCTACTAGTATTTTATATTTACTGACTGTCTCGAAACAGAAAACTAATACAGATCTCACTCTCGTACAAGACTTCTATTAAATTAGCTGTATCCTACTTTCTACTAATATTATAAACGCGAAAGTTTGTAAGTATGGATGTATGGATGTTTGTTACTCTTTCACGCCTAAACGGCTGAACGGATTTAAATGAAACTTGGAATAACTAAACATGTGCTAGATTAACATATTATAGACTATTTTTTATCCAGGTACCACGCGAGTGAAGCCTCGGGCGGAAGCTAGTATTATATAAGTACTCATTCGTGTAAGTTCGTTTGCTACATGCAAGCAGAGCCGCGTGCAAATTCTAGTCACGTTTAAAAGATATACTGTGTCCATTTCACTTCCAGCAGCTAAAGTGAATTGTGGCAAGTGGAAAAAGAATGGCTCTAAGTGGATAAAGAGCGAATACAAACGAAAAAGTCATTTCATGCCGCACGGTGGTGACGCAATCCATGGCGAGCACGCGATTTCCAATCTTACTTAATTCACATTAAGAGTTGTATTTGCAGAACACGAAGACAACGTGGCTAAGTTCAATAAAGCTTTCCCCCAAATAAGCCATAAAACGAGCGACTACGGGCGCGGGCTTTTTAGGTAGGTACGTTCCCGTCCCAATTATTTGTTTGTGGAGGCACAATAATTTTATTTTACGTTTTATTTAACATTTATTTCGTTACGGCAATTTCACGGGTATCAAAGAATTGCTAGATTGTGATTTAAACGGAATTGGTTATTTTCCACTTCGAGGACCATATTCCTTACGAACGTCGGTATCGAGTTAATATGTTTTATTATGCATGATATTTGTGTTTGTTTCCTAATCAGAATTTTTACAACGGCTTATTGAATTCGTGATTGATCGGTCGTCAAATCAAATTGAGTTATTCACTTTTATTGCAAATAGGTTCATATCACTATGCATTTTATGAGTTCACTAAATTATGAGGTTTGTTCGTTGACTACGTAAACGAATAATTGATCGCCGTGAAAAGATGGCGCATATAAATAAATAAACAATAAACCGGGTTTAAACAAGTCAATTGGAGCTCAGACGCAGACAATGTGCGGTCACGTTAACTGCCGAACCCGACGGTAACCGATCGCGGCCGACGTAATTCAATGATCGTAAACGCTCACAATGATATCAATTAGACGGGCCTCGAGACCGATAAAGCTCCGCTTTAATTAGGAGAACAAACAACAGACGGTTCTTAATGAGCCGTGAGCGTGTGGAGGGCGAGAGAGGTAATTAGGTCGGGGGAGACTGCGGCGCGGTGCCACCGAGGGCGATCAATTATTGAGCCTTCGTGATTGATTCGGTCGCGCCAGCCGCCAGCCGCCAGCGCGTGCGAGCTTCACCGCGCCCCGCCACGCCGCCGCGCCGCCGCGCCGCCCCGCGACTCGCTTCAGCCTACCGCACTCTGACCTCACTCTTAATCCCGACACACTAACTTTGAACGTTTACTTAATCTGCTTTTCAATAAGTTTTCGGTGGCGCTACCGCACATTAGCCGTGATTCACTTCGAGTTAGGTAAATACATCTCTCTCTTCGGCAAGCTGTATACTCGTATTTCGAAAAGCTTTCTTTTCTTATGGGAAGCAGAAACGTATTTATGTACAAATGTTTTTAGAGCGCTGTCAAAGTTTTTTAGCTTCATCTGTACAATAACAGGTATAGCTTTATACATAAAAGCGTTTACCGAATTGATCTATTTTAGTGAGCTTTTAAAAAGATTAGGGAAATTCTTCATATTGTCATAATTAAAAGAGCACTAAGCGTTAGATGCATAAACAAGTCGGCAACATCGCCTTATTAACAGTATCCGGGCCCGCATTTATTGTATTATCTGATGTCTTGCTAATAGCCATCATCGGAGGGTGAAACGCAGCTGTAAAAGGCCGGCTTATAAATTACTTAGAAAATAAGGACATTAAAAACCATTTAGAGTAATAACTATAATATGCCAAATATAAATTTTATAGTATTATTTTGATACAAAAATAAATGTGTCGAGGTGTCAGCATTAATGGTGGTCGCGGGGAGGTCGGGCGGTGAGGATAAAGCGCCCCCGGGGCGCTTTTGTGTCGCGGGCTCCCTGCCTGTGACATCTGTCCGAATCGCTACAATAACTCGCAAAAAAGTCACTCCAAATTCACCAACTGTAAAGCGCTCCTTGCGATTATTTTCCACTGAATATAACAATACCTACGCATAGTGGAACTTCGCAGGGATGTCTTCATTGGACTATTGTTGCACGTGACATATCATTTATTACACTTTGAATTAGCGTCTGTCTACCACTGGTGGTCTCCATTCATACAACAGAACTCAGCGAAACATAATAGTGTCATAATATTTTAAACGACTTTCAACTTTGCAATAAAAATAATAGTGTAAGTACTTATAAGTGCCTGCTTAGATTTTATTTCTAATTTGTTGATTATTTAAAATATAATCTTTAGTAACGCAATTCTAAAATCCAGATACTGATCTTATTTAAATTTATTCAGTTGCTAGTGTATACATATATACCGCTATCTTAATTATATGTTTTTTTTACGGTTTACTATCCATCTAATTATAAATAACTAGTTTGTCATGTATAATTAGAGTACGAGCTTTATGCAAATACGTAAAATATAAAACAACAGTATAAAAACAAACTAAAATTTAATAATAAGGTGGTTACAAAGCTATCTCGAGTTGAATCGACACCTTGTTTTATATTCGACTAATGCTTAGCGCGGCGAGTGTCGGAGTCGGGTGAGGCGGCGGGGCGCGGACAAAAATTACGCGTGGATCACGTTTTTTCACTTCCGGTCGAGATAACGGTCAAAATAAGCACCTTTATGCTGTTAAGTGGTCACAGATCGCTTTGTAAATGCCCGTATTTTCAAATTGTTTATATTAAAAGACGAAACCCACCCTTTATTTCTTTGTAAAACTTTCAATTATCACGCATTATGACCGCTTCCTGGGGTCAATCTTTTCTCCCGAGATTAATATCGAAATTCTTGAGACGGAACCTTCCAATATCCTCCCGTTCCGGAGCAAACAAAGAGACATTGCGTCACCGACCCGAGCATTCCGGGATTGCTGACTAAGGTCTACTAGATCTGTGACGTACGCTGTAAATGATCGCCGAATGAAATGTGCATTAACGTAGGAATATTGGTCGTGATACGGTGTAAGAAGTTTTCAAACAATAGCAAACGCATTTAGCTCGACCATTGTTTGATTTATAGTAAAAGCGTGTTGGTAATTTATAAGAGTGGTGGTGGAGCAGCGAAGGGTGCCGCGCCGGCCTCCGCGGGACGCCCGCGCCGGGAAATCGGGGAAATGCCAAGATTTATGAGCGGTGGACCGCGGCTCGCGGCTGCCCACCGACCGCTCGCTCTGTTTGCCCGCTCATTAAAGTCACCAAGCAAACGCTTAGTGCGAAGACGAGTATATTTGCAAGCAATTAACGCTTCCGTGGTGAGACGAGGGTTTCAGGGTGGTTAGCGGTCATTGTTTACAAATTATAATAAACTCGACAGACTGTCGCGTTCTCAAATTATGTATTTAACCCGGAGCCCGACCGCTTTCGTATGGATCATATAGTTAAAATACTTATGTGTCCGATAGATAAGGCGGTCGATACAGAAGGTGTACCTACGTCGTGATATCGTAGTGTAAACAAGCGCGGTGTCAATCACTGCGAGGCGGCGCTTTAAAACATATTTTATCAGTTGTCACATAGGTAATCTAAGTATAACGCGTTTATGTCAAATCGTCGATGTACCAATTGATAAGCCCACCCACGTTTTACTGACTTATTGCATGCATCATTAACGCCATGGCGGCCCATGTTATGTATAACACTACATACACATTTAGACATGCTGTTATTACAAATAGAGAAAACTGATCTAGCCATGTTAGCCCGCCAGACACCATTGTGGCCCCTAGGAACTATTTATACCAAGCATTCATAAAAAAATCGTATTTGCACTAAGGACGACTTGCTATGCGCATTGTGGCTCGCAATGGCCACCGCTAATGTTAATTTAATACAGGTATCTAATTTATTATCCACTGCATTATTGAAGAAGTACCTAAATGTTTCGGTATTGTTGCCTATTAGCAATATAACACTGAAATGACAATGTAGACAGCCACATTATAGGCGCCATCAAAGAAAAATAAATATTGTAGCAACCATGCTGTAGAAATATTTGACCGAAAAGAAACTATTGGACAGTGTTTAAAAAAATCGGACGTTAAATAACTTTAAATTGCGATGTACTTTAGGTTTACGTACCTACCTTTCTTATTTTATGATTATCTATATTATGATAAATGGTATATTATCCTCTCCAACATGATGGACCACCTATATGGGCGATGGGCTGTCACCATGGTTCACCGTATCCGTCTTAGAAATAAATCAGAAGTGGCTGCAAGTTTTCTTATCTTGTGGCTCTGCCCACCCCTTTAGGGATACGGGCGTGATGATTATGTATGTATGATAAATGGTAAAACTCTCATTTTTTACAGTAAAATTTGCTTTCATTTATATTTATGACGGCAAATTATACTAAAGGCATTGCAAGAATCTACCAATGTACTGTTATCAAAAGGCAGATAGTAATCTTGAGTCCACATTGTAGTTGCAATACGGATTCGATAATTAGGTCGAGGTTTAATCTGCACTGATTAATGAACAAAGTAAGCACTAAAGACAGACCACCCACTGGGAGAAGACGGCTTAATAAGACCCTCATTAACACCTTAATGGCTATTCTCAATTCGCTTGATTTCTCTTGACTTTTATTTATTTTTTCTCTCTCGGTCGGACGCGAGTCTCCTGCGCAGGGCGTTCTCGCTCCAGCGCCCTTCTCTAATTGAATTTCTGGTCTCCATTTCTAAACTTATTCTCTTTGACTTAAGATTAGTGATGTATTTAAATTGGCGTTTTGTTACGTTTTTATAGTCAGCGGAGAGCGTCTTTCGTTTCCTTTTTCGTTTTCTTATCGAACTTTTAATTTGGCCGTGATAATGAGGGAGGAAAAGAAGTTTCGTTTTAAATGTTTAGTCCTTTTTAATAAGATTAGGGAAACGGCATCTGAGGTAGGTTACTTTTGCTTCTCTCGAATTTTTTATGAGGTTCATTTGGTAGCGCGGTGGCGGCGTGGCGTCGTCATGTCTATCAATAATGTAGTTTGGTAGGATTCAGAGGTTTCCGTTAGTAATAAACGAATGAGATATGAAAGTGCCGGAACACGTGTACACAGCATGCACTTCAATGACGAAACATTTTATTGCTTTACCCTCAGATTAGCCTGAAGTTTCTTTAAAATAAAATGTAACATTATTTTATAACATTCTTTGAAGTTGTCACTTAATGTTTACTTTTTTATGATAAACCAAAATAAAAAGTTAATAAAGATATCTTTAGTATAAACTATCTATTATCAATGTTACTTAAGTATATTTTTGTTTTATAATATTTCCACTGGCATAAGTTTTGAAATTTGATCTAACTAAAGCTTAAGTTTTTATTACATGTCTAAATCTCTTTTAGAGCAATATTTTTAATAGGACATAGAATAGTATAATAAACTCTCTTTTACTTCAGGCTAACCTAAGATGAAAAAATGCAATTACCTAATTATTTCTAGTTTCTAGTTCTCCCTTAACAGGCCTTTAGTGCTTCGACCTACATTTTATGAGTCTAAGATACCTTCCTAAACTAAAACAAGATAATAATGTAATACAAGATTGAATGTCATTACCTATATTAAAAACTATCCTTTTTTTCGTAAATAATAAATGATTATACGTGATGACATTTTTGGCTATAATCGCACCAAACAAAGTCTTTTTTGATTATCAAAAGCGTACAATAGATAAAAGATGGCGCTGGGTGTATTGTTAGTAAGTCGCAACTCGAACAGACGGCGCCACCGGAGTTGCCGTTGTTCAAAAATGGCAGTTGAATATTTTCCCCTGCAATGACTGTCGACCGAGCCGTAGGAAAATAAGCCCTGTGACAACAGGATAGGAAACATATTGTAATGTTAGGGCAGGAAGACTTACATGGCCAGAAACAGACACGAGTGTATTTGTGGCGGAGCGTCGGCGTCGTCATTGTTCGCTAAATTGTCGCTTGCATGAAACCGGCCAGGCTTGTCGTGAGTTAGGTATGTGCACAGGGCGCACAATGACAGTAAAGTATACATACATTTAAACACCTGTTATTAAACATGCACCAGGTCACAGAATAGGTACAGAAAACTTCGTTTAATACAATGACAGATAGAGATCTCACTGGTGGCGATTTAGGATGCATCCACAATTACCAACACGAACTGCCATTACCAGCGTGATATTGTAATTATGAGTTGAACGTACTTGCTATTTATTAAAAATATGATACTACTCAATGTTTAGTAGGTACAAACTGCTTTACCTTTCCACATTGGTTCATTCTGTAGTGTTTTTTCTTCATCACTGCTGGGTGAAGGTCTCCCCCATTACCAAACATCCCTAACCTAAGCATCGAAGATTATATATTATAACGATTTTCAATCTTATCATAATTATTATAAGTCGAATTGAAAGGTATTAATGTATTTTAAATAATAAAATAGAGCATCAATTTATTGGCGCTCTCTCGTTCAGAGAAAACAGTAGGTAAATGTAGAGCGGATATTCGATTCTTTGCCGAGTATGTGCCCTTATAGGGATTACTGGTGCGCTTACACCGACCGCTCATTTGTCCCTGTTGCCCAGACAAGGTGTTAAACCGAACAGTAGTTCAAGCCATTCTTCGAGACCGCAAATTGGATTTGTATCGTAATTTATGAATGTCAGACTGTCCCATATAATTTATTTTTTCTTGAAAAAAAAATGCATAGTACTTAGCGAGGCATTTAGTATCATTTGAAATGAGGCAAAGTGTTATTCAATGCTGGAGTCTGTTAAAGCGTAATTACTGTAATAGTGGCGGGCGCTTTTTGAATTTATTTTTTCGAGTATAAATATTAATGTTTCGTGACAGGGCGGCGCGCGGCGGTGTAGTGGAGTCTGCGAGGTGTCGGTGGTTTTCTGGCTCAGCGCTCTCGGACCGGTTCGGCGAAGGCTCGCAGGCCGCGCGCCGCTCGCCAGCCCGCCAGCCAGCCAGGGAATCCAAACACGTTGTATCGCAGCGAGAGCGATAAACCCTGCTTTTTATGCGGGTAAACGGCCTATTGCCACCGATTTGCAACCTTAAACTCATTCACTGCTAGAAAACTACCTCACCTACTACTTCTAATTCACATTGTAAACATGCTGTCATCAAATTATGCCGTCAATGTATAAAAATATAAGTTAAATATTATACCTACCGTGAACAATAAATAGGTAAAAACTTCATAATTATACACTTTTAACATGATACCCAATACCCGATTGATCATGAGGTGATAAACTTTTAAAGGATGCATCGAATCATAATTCCTAAAAAAGTTTTGACACGGTACCGCCAAGTTGAACAATAACTTGATTAGGTATCAGGTGGCCGCGTGAACCGAGACAATTTGACAGCTTAATCTGACTCAAATAATATATTATGTATGTACGTACCAATGGCGAGTAGAACGCGGAGCTATCGACGCCGATGCTCGGGTAGGGGTTCTGATCCGTGGAGGAGTAGGGTGTGCCGTAGACGCCGACCGCGGCGCTCGACAGCCGCGGGTAGGAGGAGAGGGCGAGCCGGGCGTTGTCGTACTGGCAGGAGCAGACGGTCTGGCCGGAGACGGGGTCGGTGATGATGAGGCGTGGCGTGTCGCAGCAGGAGGCGGCCGGGGTGCTGGCGTGGCTGCCGGCGCCGGGCGACAGCGCCCCGCCGGCCACGGCCGACCCGCCCGGGGACAACGGCGGCGCCGAGCTCGACCCGCCGTCCGGCGAAGTGGCTGCACCGCCGGTGCCCGCCCCGCTGCTGCCCACGAGCAACTGCAATCAAATTACACTATTTTATCCCATCCCTCTTTATAAATCGTTGAGGAACTGAAACCACCTTTAGTATACTGATTATTTATTCTATGTGACCTGAACGAGGCTAGAAATGGATCGTGGACAATGGCGTCGACGAAATTGGTTAAGTCGGTTACGAATGATCTTAAAAAACATCATTGTCTATTGTAATTTTTTGTCCTGATACACTGACTAGCTAACTGACAAGACAACACAAAGACTAAACCGTTGGCTGTAGACTTAAAATTTTAAGGTAGCTCGGTACGTAGGAGTGTAAAAGAAAGGCTTTTTCTAAATTCAACCCCTAGGGGGAGAGAGTTTATACAAACTAAGCCTTGACGAGATGCACTGTAATATAAGCATTTTATAGTTTAATTTAGATTTTGAACTCGTAGTGCAATGAACGTAAAACCTGAGTTGTGTATTTTATAGAAAATAAAAAAGTCAATGTTTCGGGCTTTTTCGGATCTAACCATTAAAGGGGGTGTAATGTTTTGCCAAAGTTTGAGCGAAATATTTTAAATTCGAGTTTAGGACACACGGATTAAGGTAGATTTATGATATTCCTAATAATTAAATATCTTACGCAAGTGCAACCGCGCGAGTCGCCTAGTATACGTATAATTTCTATTTATTATTAAATAAACATAAACGTACAAGAGCATTATTCGGTTGATCGCACAAAACACACTTAAAAGTGGAACGCTTTTTGGTTAGCTTATTTTTGAGTATGCAAATTAATTCCATTTCTAGGGCACCAGTAAGATAATATCAGGGGCATCCGGTTAATCTAAGCATCTTTGTGACGAGCTCAGCGTTACGTCGACCTCGCACGAGTGGCTAACTCTCAAATTACTTCTTAGAATTAATTAGTAAAATAGTAGTAAACTAGCACGAGGCTCTCTAGCTCTCTTGTTGTACAATAATCCAGTCCAGTATCTGACATTACAACAATATATTGACGACCTCAGTGGCGTGGCGGGCGAGTTCTCCGCTGAGACGCAAGAGGCGAGGGTTCGATCCCCGCTACGGGAGAAATGTTTGTATGTTCTGCAAATATTTCTTCAGGGTCTGGGTGTTGTAATGTTATGTATTATAGAAGTAGGTATTTACGAAAAAAAGGATAAAAGTATTCTATCAGCCATCTGGTTCCCATAGTACAAGCTTTGCTTAGTTGGGGGCTAGATGGCGCTGTGTGAAATGTCCAAAAATAATTATTAGTCATTATTATTATAATGTACCGGCAATCTGTATAATCTGGTATTCTATACAATACCTAGGCAATGTATTGGATACCTAAAAAGCTAAGGTAATGTATGAAATTTTATTTAGTTTATACTTTGCCTAGGTATTATATACAATACCTACCGAATACGCAGCCGGTAATGTGTGTAAAAGACTAGAGCAGGGAAAGAGCTAACGTGCGGGTAGTCAGTTAACGATGTGACTTGTTTACTTGCTTGCATTTCATTACCGTAGTACCTACCTTATTTGTTAATTTTATTACGTTGTACGTACGACTTGTCGAGCTTTTTTACCTTGCAAATTGGATGCTAATGAATTAATATTATTTTGATGCTTACGTCGAAGGATAGTGGTAGCTCAGCAAAGATTAAACAAGTCGATTGATTTGGTTATTGGACGACAAAACGGCAGCTGCATAGGTAAAGAAGACCTGCTAAGACATGTTTTATTTTTCCTTACATGAATACTTACCTACATAATATTGAAAAATACAGACCAAAACCTATTTTCTTTACACATTGCCGGTCGACCAGCAGGTGCTCTATACAATCCCTAGGAAATGTATATGTAGGTATTTACCTAGGTAAAGTAAGTAATGGACGATATTCTTCGTATTTTATACATTGCCTAGGTATTGTATAGAATACCTGACTTATACAGATTGCCGGTAACTTAAAAGTTTCGGTTTCTATATCATAAGACCAGATTTCCATCGAAATAATTTCTAGTGAAATGAAAAGACACTTCGATGAATACAATTTTGATATACCTAATATAAACAATTGATCCAACAAATTATTAGATGAACTTATTATCAATAGAATTAATTCACATTCTAAGGTAATCGGCTAATGTTTAGTACATTAGCTGTGCCCTCGTGGGCCCTTCAGTAAAGAGTTAGCTCAGTTAGCTCTAGTTGGGATGTTGTCTTTGTGGCCCGCCAGGCTGTGGCCCATATTTTTGATAAGACAATGTGAACCTATTTTAAATATAATATACAGTCGGGCGTGTATAGACGCATTAGCCGAATAAAGTGGTATTAAAAAACCCAATGACTTTGAATCAGGAGTGGCTGCAAGTTTTCTTATGATTACTAGTAGCTCTGCCCACCCCATTAGGGATACGGGCGTGATAATATCTATGTATGTAAAAACCCCAAATTTTACACGACACATCTAAATTATTTTTACGCAAATATTCTACACTAATTTACACATCATAAAATGTGCAATCTAAATTACATATTTGTTTTCCATGATTCGACCATGTTTTTATCATTTGATTTTTAATACTCGTTTAATAAAAACTCTTCATTTCTATATGATTCAAATTGTAGGTTTAAGACAAGCAATTTTCTGAAGGTGGGCCAACCAATCAACTCTTTCTTACTTAAGCTGGCTGTTGGTAAATATTTTTTATGCATAAATGCTAATAAATCGTTTATTAATAAGTAGAGTGGGCCACAAAAAAAAATTACTGGTTTCATTCCGGTCCATGTATGGGGTCAACACGTAAATGAAACTAATACAAAATGGCCAGCAATGTCAAGGGGCTAGAAAATTAGGGCCACAAAGACAACATCCCGCTCTCGTGAGACCTACTTAATATAACAAATATTAATTCTTTATTTAATAAATATAAAAGCAGTTTCGTCGGTAAAGATTAAAGGGACGTCAACAGATTTGATCAAACATTGGAGCTAGGTTGACTTAGAAATAAAGCATGAGATACTGTGCACACAGCGGACCCCACTTCACCGCTGATGCTCCGTTTGAGTGCGTCAACTTGTTTTTTTTTAAACAGAGCGAGCTTCGAGGGTTCCTCCATTGTACATTTGTTAGACTTTGTCTTCAGTTTTACATGTCACTTATGCACAAACGTCAAATGGAATTAATGCCAACAAATATTGCACAAGTTGGTATAGCGCAGAGATAAAATATATTTTGCTCTTTGTGTAATATTTTAAGTACTTATATTTTAATATTTCGAATGTTTTATCCACCTACGCCTCCGCTCGTGTGCACTCTACTCTGCTCGTGTCAACTATTCAAAACATGCATTAGGTCAACTGAACTCTAGGGGCCAGTTCGAGCGGGGCCAGTCGACTAAAGAGCCGTGGTTTCTACCCAGATCAATTGTTCCCTATAACACGTAGGAAACTTTTTAAGTTTCTATTCTATTTCAGGTCATAAACGTGTATTTTAGTTTCAGCTATAGGCGTTCAGCCGTAACGGAGATGAATCTAACCAAACTAATTAATACACAAACTGTTGCATTTATAATATTAGTGTGGTATTGTAATAAATCGTGCACAGGTTTGTCGTTTTTAACCAAAAAATACAAAATCTTGCGTTATTATTTCAATAGCTGCTAATAAACTGCAAAAAAATAATAAACCAACGAAAATTGTTTGTTTACTGCACATGTTGTGTTTACCTGTAATTGGTTTCGCATGTAGCCTAAGACAATTGCGTGCGATATATATATATTTTATGCGTAAACTGTTGGTGAACCTAATAAATAAATAAAATAATAGTTTAGGTAATTATTTAGTACCTACGAGTAAACTGTCCACTGCAGACAGTACCTGTGATACTTCGAATGTTTGTTAGTGAACCCAATTTCAAAAGACGGTAAAATAGTGTAACCATGCCGCGATAAATGAATAACGTTATGAAAATGTCTACAACACAATATCTACAAGCCGAACGGCTATCTATATAAATGGAGCCAGTTGAAATCGAAGTAAACACTCACCGAACAGAACCACTCACCACGATAGATTCGAGGTACAAGTACCAATTACAAAGAGCCGGGCAATTGGTCCGCCATGCTTTACAAACAGTACTATCAGAATCACTTGCGTGAGGCCCTATAATTAGTAGTGCCGTCCGATAACACGTAATTAGAAACTCTTCGGCTTCGTCATCATCATCATAGACCGCGACACCGACGTTTACCTACTCGGTATAAAATTGTGATATTGATATCTATCACTAACTGCGAGATAACAAAGCCACATAATAAGCATCGTGCTTGTCTACGAATCATATCATGTAGATACCTACTCGCTATCATGCATACGACATTAAATGTACTGATAGGTAGGTACCTTCGCTGAGTTTCAAAGCCGCTTTGTCGGCGCTATAAATTATACAGCTATTAGTCATGCACCTGTTAATTTGTAATGTTTGTGTAAATTTCCTAGATTCGTTGTAAGCTAGGTATATTTACTTTATTAATTACTGGTAAAATATGTTAGGAACTAGCGAAACCAAAACTTGCCTTAAGTTTTGCGTTATCCTGAAAGAAAACATGTCGGTCAAATTACATAAGATTTTATATCTTAACAAGCTGCTTTCAAATTCACTAATATGTTAACACCATATTTTGACTTGTAATAATGTCAACCATGATACCTTATTTTTACTTTCATGGGCTTAAATAAACTTAAATTTGAAGCATCGAGGTTGCGCATTAAATCACAGGTAGGTACCCCAACCTTTTACTTGTGCAGCTTGTGTGAAATGAGTTCAAAAACTCTACTGGAAAAGTGTCATCAGCTACCATGACGGTATCAATGAAGCTGCTAAAAAGTTCATGTCTCACCACCCGTTAAAGAGTTCCTAAACGAACTTTTTGAGGGCTAAAAACCCTGAAACAAAAGGCCATTTTTTTATTGTCACTCGCACTCAATCGTACTGCCCTTTAAAAAGTTCCCATATAAAAGTTGACACCCCCTTTTGCCCCTTTTTGAGGGTTATATTGAAAAACCCTGAAACACGCGTCCAATTATTTTCTATTTCATATTTTTAAACGAAGTTTCAAGTCAATCGCACTGATCGTTTAAAAGTTCCAATAGTTTGTATTGAGATTAAAATTATGAATGAATTAGATTAAGAACTCCCTTGAAGCCGCCTTAGGGGTCATTTTAAAAAAATAAAATATACATGTTTAATCATTTATTTTAAAGTTTATTCGTACCGAGTTTTAAGTGAATCGAACCGAGCAGTAAAATTTGCCATAGAAATTTTACTACCCTATTTATTTTTGGAAATTTGATTAGCCTATATTTTATTCTGAAACTTAAACTATTTACATTTAAAATTAAATCAAAACTTGTTTAGTGGTTCGGGGGATACGCGGTAACAAACATTCACACATACAAACTTTCGCATTTATAATATTAGTATGTAGGATGCTGGGGCCACATTATCAGGATTCGGCGATCTTGTCGCATAGAGTGACAAGTTCAGCCATGATTTGTCACAAGATAGACAAGGACACAAAACGTGAGGCTTTGCCGTATCGTTATAATGTAGACAACATTTATTAACAAAATGATTATTGTTTATAAGTTAATCATGTGACGAGGGAGCAAAAACGCAACAATAACAATCTCGTTTGCCCCGCTGGGGTTGATCAAATCAAATATGAGCGATATTATGTCTCTGTGTACAAAGGGGGTGATGCTTTAGAACGCTTGACTGCCTCAGTCAACAAAACTTCCAATAAAAACTACTTGGACGGAAACCGATCTTGAGCGGACGACAGGCAAACAAAACTCAAAGCAAAAATACGCCTACGTTTCGCATTACCCTTAAATTAAATAAAAAAAACCTTTAGTAATTTAGTCCAATCTGTCAAATGAAGAGTGTTAAGCAAAGAAAGGGGCCCGGATTAATGTTTTATGTGGGTGATATCAGATGTTTTCAAGTAGAGGGGTGCCAAGTAGGTAAGTACAGCGAGTTATTATTCAGTTCGCTCGCCAGAAAATATACGTTTATAGAAATAGGTAATTTGCTTTGGAATTGCATACTATTAATGTGGAAAAGGGGAGGTGCAAGTCGGAGCTCGAATAAATAACAGTTTGCATCAGTTGATTTTATGGTGATGATAAATAATTTGTATTCTTATCAATTTTATAAATTTGTTGGCAATTATAAACAAAATAATTGGTATCAAATTATGTAGGTAGCTGTGTAATGTTGGCCATCCTCGGGTTACAAATATTATGCTGAAAAGAACATTTGTTTCATCGAATACCATGCAGAGCAAAGTGCTTTTCTATTTCAAACGCCTGAAATGTACTGAAAAGGTAAGTTCGTATGAGGTAGTGGCCAACTCTTGTAGGTACTACAAATTGTAGACACTGGAAACAATCAATACCGGATTCAATGTATAAGTATGATAGAAAATGGGCGTGGCCTCATTTAGAATGTGCCGGATAAATACACGTTAGATGTGTGTAGGTGTTTCGTAGTGGGGAAGCTTTTAGGCAATCGTCAATATTTGATGAGATTCGGACAACGGCTCCGTTTCGAACATGTCCGCTGTCCGCTCGCTTTTGTCACAAACCAAATACCCAATTCCTGAAATACGAATATAATCGACGAATTGAACCAGCTTTAGAGCCATGCTCAGTTCTAGACAGCATAGTTTTAGCTTGCCCCTAGAATGCTTAAAAAATAAATTTGAGGCTCAATACAAAATGGGGCGACTCTGGGACGAAATTAAATCAAAATATAAAATGAATATCTTTCTGGGCACGTAGATCACTTGGTAAAACTATTGTCTCTAAAGTTAGTAGAAAACTCTTTTAAATTTGATCTTGCTTTTATACATAATTATTAATTATGTACCTTATAATGTGTCCAAATGTAAAAGTGATCTGTGATCGAAGTCTACAATAAAAAAAAACTGAATTTTCAGAGTAAATAGTGTATTAACAAGTATTTATTTAAAAGAACAAAAAGTAGTAGACCCTACTGCGTAGAGTTTAGGTAGCATAGTATAGGTCTAACATACATACATATTTGATTTTCTGACACATGATAATTATAATGATGATGTTGAATTTGTACCATTTTATTCTGCCTATGTTTTAGGTATGTACCATCTTAAGTTAATTGGAAATGGCTATGGAAAAGCTGCCATATTGTATGTTTTATACCTTAGTGTCAAAAAAGTATCATAGGCTGTCCTGATGACTCTCTCGTTATCTAGGCGAATCCAACGCCAACTCATTTGTCAAAATCCATCCAGCCGTTCGGACTACAGCTTCAGCCAAAGAAATGCATTACGCACATACCACATAACCCTCCTTCTTGGCAGTCGGGTAAAAATGAATACATAATGCCTCAGCGCATAGTGGTAATCCTTTCACCGCATTGGATCGAAAGTCACACTGTACTAAAGTGAAAATAAAAAGTTTTTTACATTGTGTCTTCATGCAGAAGTTATTAAAATAAGAAAGTGCTTAAGAGAATAGTTTTCATCGTATTTAAGTCGGTGACTATTACGTTCAAGAGCCGGTTTAAAAGATACAGCATCGTCATATATATATTTCCAACGCCATTTTTGCTTAATATGTGCCTGCATGGCTCTAAAATGTTTTACCGCATAATATTATATACAACAAATGGATATGCAGACGCTAGAACGCTCGTGATGACCAGGTTAGGTGTTATAAAATGTACCTATATTATAGCTTGAAATAATTTAGAGAAACCTCGCTGATACCCAACTTTGTGACAACATATTTAGATTCTATCTTTATGGATCAGGAGAGGTGTGTCTTTTATCCATTTATGAGTGTACCTT
Source organism: Scotopteryx bipunctaria (assembly GCA_949320045.1). Taxonomy (NCBI): domain Eukaryota; kingdom Metazoa; phylum Arthropoda; class Insecta; order Lepidoptera; family Geometridae; genus Scotopteryx; species Scotopteryx bipunctaria. The sequence goes on from OX439440.1 coordinate 11,434,171, forward strand.
CTACGTCTATCCTGGCACATGTACTCTTAAGAGTTGTAAGTACCAACAAATCACTATCACAACTGGCTTTAAGTAAGAGATTTTAGCTACATACTCGTTTATATGTCTGCCATTAAAGCATTGAAGTGATATTTCATAGCAAATCTGTTAAAGAGAAAACTTACTTCTATTCCTAGAACCCAAACGATAGCTTTTGTAAATGATGGTAGTAGGTATTATTTAGATTCATTGAATTTTGTTTATTCTTTATTAATAGACAACAGGTACCTAGTGATTTAGAAGTTCACTTTTGCCATGTATGTATTTCATATTATACGAACCAGACAGAATAGTTTCAAAATTGTTTAGGATAAAGTTCGTTTTTCGGAACTCATCATTTACATTCTGTAATAATGTTTTTAATTATATACAAAAGGTATTTCAATTAAGTAGGTAATAAAATTAAAGCAGTAGCTACCCTGTGCTTAATGACATCTTAAAGTATACTCTACACTTAAATCGTCTGTAATAAACTCCACCGAAATGACAGTAAAGAAGATGTGTTTATTTTAAAAGCACAGTTAAGGGGCATAAAGATGATCTCATAATTTCCATTATATTAGCAAAGGCATTATCTCGTCCCGAAGGCCCGGTTCTCGCTCCAATTTGGCCTCGGCCAACGGGATATGTTAAAGAGGACATTATAATAATTAGATTGTTATCAGATGTTATTATGAATTTTCAAAAATTATAAGAGCGAACGACGGAGATAAGTCGACGATATCGTGACGAGCGACGGTAGGAAGGAATAGATTACGGAATAGCCGTGAGCCCAGAGGCGTAATCGGGCGCTCTAAATTCGGGTCCTTTAGAAGAGCACGCCACAGCAAATCGATAACCGATCATTATAATGATTGCCCGGTAAACGGCTCTCTTGTTTTTTAGAGGTTTGACGAACAGGAGTCGTAATTTAATTCAAAAAATTGGTATATGATGCATTTTTATACTAATACTAGCACCCACTCACGGCTCCGGTCGCCTGATCGCCCTACTATCCGAAAAAAATACAAATGTATAAATTTGTTTCAGCAAACACACAATAATTGTACTCAATACAGATGAAATAGAACAAATGTAAAAGCTGACCGGTATTTTTTGTGGTTAAGAGTTGACAACGAACCTCACACTAGGCCAAGCCTGTATCGTGAGGACCAAAATAACGATTTACCAATGCGTCTCGGTAGGACTATTTTAGTAGGTTTAGTTATTATTACATCAATAAATACAAGGAAAGTTAATATATTATTAATAAAATAGATAATAGTTAGGCAAATTAAGTCTTTCAAGTGGATTTCAGGAGATGATTTCGAGGATATCCTCATTGTCTTTGTATGTTAAAGTCAATAACCAGTTGTGAATTATGTGTTTAGCTTCTTGAACCGAGTTATTTATATTTATTATGGAGGTCCTGTATGTGTGTAACTGTAAAAAAGTCATATGTGTTATTCTAGGGCATAAACTACGTGTAACTACTTCAAGTCTTAGCCAAATCTGTTCAACCGTACGGGATAAATACACACTGACTAACATACAAACTTTTTGGTAATATTAGTAAGAAAATATTTTTGGTGCATATTTACATGAGAGACACTCAACAATCTGTAGATAATTAGATAAATTAGGTACAGTTAAAGGAACGGATGTTGAGCGCTGATCGAACCAGTAGGTAAGTTAAGCATGGGTTAGAAAAGTATTGCTCAGGGCTAGATCTGACCTAGATATTGTTACAAATTAAATCAAATCACTACACTGAAATACCAGTAGTTCTACTCGAAAAAATAAGTATTAAAATTTCCAGCTTCATCTTACCTTCACTAAGAGGGCCATTAGCAACAAAACCCATTTGAGTTTAAAGCTTCTTTAATGTTTTCGGACTGCCTCATTATTGCATTGCTTTTAATCAAAACAAGTGAGTCATATTTAAAACCATAATAGATTTGATTCAAACAACCAAAAATTGTGACCCAGTAAAACCCTGGTGGATATTTTTCACTAAAAACGTTTTCATATCGTTCTACGACCACCAAATATTTCCACGCCGTTTCAACACTTCATTAATTTGTTAATGCATTATTCAAATAATAGCCATTCTGCCATGAGACATCAAAGATGTTATACCCTGCAGCCGTGTTATAGGTTTATTATCGTCTGTCCAGCCGTGTACATTATTATCATCATCATAAACTGAATAGCTCGACTCTTATGTGTCACCATCGCCCTTTCCTGTTTGTTGTTGGTAATACTTTTGTTCGAATAAAATAAGAGCTATAATGTTCAGGCAAAGGGGTGTGAAAAACCAGTGGCATTTTCGAAATATCATCAAATATTTTTTCTATTCATTTCTCACTCATAATAGTTTTTAAGTGCCATTTGAAATATCAAAGTAATGGAAGGAGAGATCACAAAATATCCTCACCGTGCTGAACACAAAGGGGTCGTCTCTAGCGCGCCGCCAGCTTTCAATTGACGCCACTATTATGCGTATAATAAACATAAATCTTAGTGCTCCATTCCTAGGAAATATCATGTGGCGCTTTGCGGCGATATACGACAGAAAATGTCCTGCACTGAAGTCTATGGATTATTCTATATTAAGCCCGCATTTACGAGTACTACTACTACGCCGTATATTGCATGTACTTAGTGTTTCTATATATCATTATTATTATCTGAGATATTGAGTAATATTACTGAATAATTTTATATTGTACTAATCTTAATAAAAAATAGGAAGGTACAAATTCATGCAATGAAATCAGATTTTTAGTGGCATAGGTTTAAAAACCATTGTATATATGTAAATCAATAAATAAGTATGACATTTCAGACATAAACACTACTCTACAACACGAAGTGTCGCTGGGTATGCACTATGCACTATGCTGCGCGAACATAACAATGTTATATACCGGAGCTCAACCCGTCGTGTGAAGAAAGGAACGAGCATCGTATATGTCTACAATGTACGAGCATTATACCCAGACTAATGTCGTATAAGTACTTCAAACGCGATGTCAGACAAGGCGTCTGGATGTCGGGCTGTGTATGCTAAACTTTGAATAAAGGTTTTTGCGAAAACAATTATGAGTAGTACGCAATAAAACACCTCTATTCTAGTACTAAAATTTAAATGAGGTGCGTGCGTGACGCACGATGTCACGAAAAACGAGTTCGCTATGCGTAGTGAGCGGGTATCGCGACACGACGCAGTGCCGCCGACATCGACACCTCATCGGGCAGGCGCGCCCGGGTGCCGTAGTCAGTGCCAGGCGTCAAGTAAGCACAGCGGCAATGGCACCTCAGGGCCACTACTCCCACTATTCATAAATACCGAACACAACATCGATTAATGATCATTTAACGCAGCTCCATTCAATTATCGTCAAGCGGATTGTGTGTGTCGATAATTCCAATAGCCAAATTCCCAGTAGTTAATACTCAGTGGGCACTTCATTTATGGTTCTTGCCATGCGAGCAATGGACTCGCCACATGTTCGATTGGCGACCATTGGACATTAATTCTGCAACGTTCGCAACCGACAGAGCGTAAAATATGTTAATGTACAACTTTGAAGTAACGGGCAACAAACTAGATATTTTATTTTATTACACACTAAAAACTATTTGGATACTGTTTTAAGTAGGTACGTATAAATTCAAGCAAACTTTATGTCAAATTGGACACGAGCTAAGATCAGAAAGAGAGAAGTCGGTCTAGGTTACTGAAGGTACTTCTATTCGAATATGATCGATATCTTGTCTTCGGAACATTACTGATATTCAACAATAGAAACAGTAAAAAAACAAAAAGGTGTATACAATAACTGCAGCCCTAGTCACAATGCGTTAAGAAGAATTTTGAAAAATCTTACTTGTATATGAAACCGGGGTCGCTCCTGGTGTGTACTATACATCGTTCACAAATGAAATGAAAACACATCGGAATAATAGTTTCCGATAAAAATCAATCTAAACCTAAGTATGTATTTAAAATCTCAATCAGGCGCGACGCGGCAATTAAACATTCCATGTTCCAACTTAAATTATCGACAAGTTTAATAACAAGCGTTGAGGCAATAGCAATAATCGCTGTAAATTAATTACCAGCGCAGAGCGAGCGCGAAGAAAAACAGTAAAAGTAATGACGCGTTACTGAAACACGGCAAAGCCTGAATGGGGCACATCTAGGACCACTAACCACCGGACGCGAGACACGACCTCGTCCCTCCTCTACTTAGTAAAAGTATAGCCGAGTTAATGTAATGACGAGTTGCTGACACGACATGCAGTGTGGAATACAGTGCTATCTTAGAGGATATAATCACTGGACACGAGACTTAGCAGCTTTCAACGCAGAGACGTCAACCACTACGTAGACAACGATGCTTTTCTTGGCTTGGTAAAATTTAGTTCGAGAAAAGAAATAGGTTACCCCTTTTATTTATTAGTAAAGGCAGCCGTATTTAATATCTTAATATAATATCAGTGACAACATTTATAAAATTATTTAAATGGGCATGTTATAGTACTTTTTCATGTTGAAAAGTACATACAAAAAATACACACATCAATGACTCAATACTGCAAGAAACAAGCAAGTAATACTTTATTCAAACAAGATACTAAACAGTAATTTTTTGTATACCTATATTTTCTCTTGATACATTAATGTGAAGTCCAGGGGTGAAATGATCGTGAGTCAGTTCCCTAGGCTAAAATGTACCGTAGGTGTGTTGGGCCGGCGGCGCTCGGAGTTTGGCTTATAAATAACATTTAGAGGGAGTGGGAGGCTCGGATTATGAGGTCGGAGGACTCAATTAAACTGTGCTACCGGACCCGGCTTTTATTGTGGACTTTTGCCGTGACCTCCCGCCGGATTTCCAGATAAATGGGTCCACTTTACGCACAACATTGGAGCTGGCACGAAAGTCGGTCATATTAATGGTTAGGATTTCACCACATCAGACCGCTTCTACTATGAGTCCTATGCGTTGTTCGAAGTTTAATGAGTACAGTGTAACTATGAAATAATGAAACAAATTATACTAATATTCCTCTTTTATCACGTATTGATGGTGCATATTTTATGTACCTACTAATAATTTTAACTCCAAAACCATTTAGTCCAATCTTATCTTCAATCTTACATAAAAAGTATTTACTACGCTTGAGGATTTACACTCGTAAGTCTGTACTTTTTCACGCGCTAAAAACAATTTGAAAAACACTAGATGGAGAACTTGAAATTGAGACTAGATTGAAATTTTACTACTCGCGTTTATGTATTTTCCTTGCGGACTTCAATAATTCCCATAGTAAAGACTTCAACGAGCTCCATACCCTTTGATTTTAATGATTAAGCAAGTACTTTTTAAATAAACAAAAAAACAAGCTAGCTAGCTTACAGCTAGCTTACAAAATATAATAATAGAAAATAGGTATTATGTAACCTTGAAAAAAGGTGCATAATAAAGGAAGGTACTTTAAATAATAGTACCTAATAATGTTGATAATACAAGATTAAAATCATGATGATAGTTTGTGAACTTTCCTTGCGATTGTACAGTACCTGCCAATGTAATAAAAAATTGTCGTGTCGTTCACAATTTTCAAAAACGAGTTTTTTTTATCGTGCATTCTATGGTGTCATAAGAAATGGCTTTCATTTAAGTAGTGATTTGGATAAGAAAGGACTCGAATACATATACCTACCACAATAATAGTCAATTACTTGAAATATATGTTCAAACACCACTCGTTACATCGCAAACAACAACAGAAACAATTTGGTTCTCGTTTATATAATCCATAATAGGTATAACTGGGTTTGGATGTTGGACTGTTACCTTCATGACTGACGCATGCTGTACAAGGTACCGCTAAAGTGCATACGACTATTTTATTGTAAGAACTAGTAGACTGCCCCGCTACATTGCTCGGATTTTGTCCATCTTCCCCTGCGTTTGAGAGCACTGGTGGTCTAGTTGGTAGTGAGCCCGCCTTCCGATCCTAAGGTCGTGGGTTCAAATGCGGTCGTGTACCAATGGATTTTTCTGTGCGAAAAATTTATGTGCGCTATACCAGTACTCTCAAACGGTGAAGGAAAACATCGTGAGGAAACCCGCGGTTTAGTCAGCTCCGCACGTATTGACCATGTCTTTCCTGTGGACAAGGCTGACTAAGCTGAGAGGATGGAATAGGTGCTGGGCAAGCCTACTCCATCTTAATTCATCCCGGGCACTACAGCGTCCCGTTTGTGAAGGTAAAAGTTGCCTCCTGATGCTGTATAAATCATCTACTATAGATGGTAAAAAACCCCTGCGTTCTCTAGGAGTTTAGTTTCGCAAATTCCTTTCATAAAAGAGTCTCTAACTATCATCTTTCAAGGATTTCCAAGATCGTCTACTGGACGATTGTCGACGCTTCTAACGATATCTCATTTATCAAATTATGATAAGTTGTTTAGAAGTTCTGAGGGAACAGATGAACATACATACATACATACATACTCGTACATATATGAATGTAATAACCCTCCTTTTCGCCGCAGTCGGGAAAAAAATTACATACTTATCTGGTCACTACTTTTTGTGTCTCTGCGTTAGATAGTCAAGGTCCAAGTTCAAACTAAATGACTTTTGGTAATATCATAAAAGGATATAGTGTACATTCTGTCCTGGTCAGGAAATACCTTGGCTAGTTGGAGGTCTGGAGGACCTTGAATAACCTCAGAACACAGGTTGGCCGGTGCAGGCGTAACTTGAGCAGATGGGGCATGATCAATGAAAATGATGCACAATGCCCGTGTGGTGCCTCGTTGCAGTCTCTGTAACACACCCAGAAGAAATATTTGCAGAACATGCAAACATTTCTTCCGCAGCGGGATTCGAACCCGTGCCTCTTGCGCCTCTGCCGAGCAATCACCCGCCACGCCAACGAGGCTGTCAAATTGTATTGATACACCGATTCAAAGGAAGGAGGAGATAATCTTTTCTTTTACACGCACTGATTAATCATAGCTATAGCCTAAAAGTGATTCCATTCTGAATAATTTCCATTGGTTGCTTTCGATGTAGCGATAGATCAATGTCACACGTGGTTAAATCTACCACACTTTGTACAGTTGTAGGGATTTGAACTTCCATTTGCAGCGCTTTGATCACAAAGACAGATAGCGACAGGCGATCGCTGGAATTGTAAACGGGGTTCAATAATAAAATGATAATCTTGTAAACCCAGCACTAATCAATCTGTTACAAACTAGATAACATTTGATTACAATTAACTTTAATGTTTTGCGCTCTTTTTATAACTGGATTACTTATCAATTAATGTTCCATTTGCAATTCCATTGTGATTTCTATTCTTAGAATTATTTTAATCCAAAAAGCGAATACTTTGTAAACATTAAGCAATTTAAGATAGCATTGAAAAATATTGAATTAATATCAATTGCATACTTCTCTGTTGGACTAGGAGTAAGGAAAAAACACAAAATGCGTCCAGCTGCTTCTGTCCCCGAACATGTCGTAAAAGTTGACTAAGGAATAGTATCCTCTCTAACATGATCGACAATCTAATATGGGAGATGGGCTGATCACCTGTCCACCAGGTCCACCGTATCTATCTTGGACTTTGAATCAGGAGTGGCTGCAAGTTTTCTTATGATTACTTGTAGTTCTGCCCACCCCATTAGGAATACTGGTGTGATAAATATGTATGTATATATGTATCAATTTCAAATAAATCAATGAATGCTTATTCAAGCATGACACATGATCATTGAATAGGCATATGTATGGTGAAACTTATACTGCCTTCGTTTCTTAAATCGATGCTAATAATCATTGTAATTGAATCTATCAAACTAATGAAGCAGTACGATTGATAAACAAAAAATACGTATCAAATTAGTGTTAACATGTGTGTGCATTTTATCTTGACGATGGACAGGTGACCTTTGATTAACACATGTTATGAAAATATAAATCAGCTTATTTCAAAATAATTGACACAGTCGATTCTGAGTAGGTCCCACGCTATGAGGGTTCCGGTATTTAGGTCTAACTTTTTAGGGTTCCGTACCCGAAGGGTGCAAACGGAGCTATATTACTAAGCTTCCGCTGTCCGTTCGTCCGTCCGTCAGCCCGTCTGCCAGCGGGCTGTATGTCATGAACCGTAATAGGTAGAGAGTTGAAATTTTCAGAGAGTGTGTATTTCTATTGCCGCTATAACAACAAAAAATAAAAATGGTCCCCATACAAAAAACATTTTTGATCTAAGCTACCTATTTAAAAAGTATGTACATAGAGTAATAGTCATATTCTAAAGTACATATACGTACGATAGTACGGAACCCTTTGTGTGCAAATTTGACTCTCACTTGACCAATTTTTTACACATCGATTTTACCCGTATGTAAGCTTAACGAAACAGGTGGTATGAGGCGAGCGTGAATGGTACCGTTGGAAAAGGAAGACCTACTTAGGCGTACGTAGGTACCTCAACCAAATTGGCAACGTTTTGGGAAAGGGCCAGGTCAAGAGTGCCCTAAACCGACGAGCATCTATGAAAAATGTTATAAGAGTGAATGAAGCGAAAGAAGTATGTCAGGATCGTAGCAAATGGAGATCCGTAATCTCTGCCTACCCCTATGGGAAACAGGCGTGATATTATGTATGTTTGTATCTCAAAATTTTACTTAATGTATGTGTTTGTAACACACGTATACATTATCTATACGTTATTAATGTCCGGAAGGTTTCCAACCTACCTATATGTTCAGAGAGGGTGGGGAAACCATAATGTATTCTGCGGTTCTGATTCATTTTCCTAGCCGGGCCGTATCAGGAGCCTATTAACTATTTACTGCCATCGAGTCCCTGGAATGGTCGATTGCATTCAATCAATTAGACGGAAAATTGTTGTGGGATTGCACGAGTTATTCCATTACGATACAGCACTCACACTGTTTGTTGATTGAGAAAAATGAGGCATTACTTCAACAATTGATTCGATTGGAGGACGAAGTAAAGTCGCATGTCGAGCCTGTATTTTTTCTCACCTGTTATGGTAATAAGTTAGTTTTTATTTTCGGCCTTTATTATTTAAAATTGTAATTCAATTCCGACTTCATTATGAACTTCACTGTTTAAAAACTAAAATGAAAACGTAATAATACCCATTTAAGTTAGGCCGACCCCGCGAGGTTTTCAAACGCCCGGGAATATAATTTTGTTTCAAATGCACACGATGTCAATATTATTAAGACCCCTCGCATTTTCTAGCGCTCTTTAAACGCATAGGGAGACGTCTGATTTATGTGGTTTATCTATAGAAAGCTAGACTTATCATTTTTAAATAGTTCTTGTGTATTTATTTAGAGCATATTTTGCTTGATTTTACTTTACTTTGATTTAAACAAGCCCGAAAAGTGTTCAAAAAATATCTTCGTCTTGTCTTTAGGTAACAAACTAAATAAACCACAAGTTTAAATGTAACGATAGCCCGGTTATCCAGGTGTGCTGTAATGAAATGTTCGCTAAAGTGTTATCATTTACAGATCAACATACTTAAATGTCAATTTTATGGAAGCACAGACTTCACTCCTTGGTAAATGTGTAGGAAATAAAAAACGCTACTTAACGAGAGGGTCAGTCTTACCTGCCCTTCAATATTATCTGATTTTGTTCGATTACTGTGGCGCCATCTGTTTTTTGCTGCATGTCGACTATCCGGGTATCAACTAGACTAGGTAGTGCAAAACTTAGTAGGGGTCCACAAATGATACCAGATTGCATTCATCGATAAAATCAAATACAGATTTTAGAGATTATCTTCTATTATTATATAGCTTCTAGCAAGATCCTTATCAGGACTATAAAATTTTGGAACTGTCCTTCGTCAAAGCTATCCAGTTTGATCTGTAATCGATTAATGCCTACCCTGAACTTCCGGACTATCCGACAGCTGCATAAAAACATTCAAACAAATAACCCTCATAATAGTAAAAAAAAATAGAAATATAGACCTATAGTGGAATGTACTTTTTCTTCCCGTTGCGTCCTGTAGTACTTAGTTGAATTTCGGGAATTCCTTTCTGTGCACTAAGAACTAGACCTAAGTATAAACAGGGCATAACATTTAGATCGGCCAGTATGGGCAAGTCTGTAACTATAAGACATACAAAGATCTGTTCTTAGGAACCATGTCATCGATTTTAGTGACAAGAAAAATTGCTTTAATAGATTTAAAAAAAACTTCTACTCAGTTCGGGAATCGAACCCGGTCGTATTGAAAAATAGAACTTACATTATTTCTATTTGGATATAGATTGTGTAGGTCATAAGCAGTAAATGTTACTATGAAACGTGATATCTAAAATGTTGTATTTCATATCCTTTAATGTAATTAGGTAAATTTTCGACTACCATTTTTTTCAATGCAATAATTCGTTTGATTGGTCCATGGGTAATAAGGTCATCTACCTCAGTGGTTCCGCTTTGCCGTGTTCGTGGGTCACCCCTTGCCCTTATTTAGTTATTTATTTTATAACTATGTTTTATTATTTTAAATTTACTAACTATTTTCGAAGAGCGACTTCAAATAAATTAATTATTTTGAATTGCTCCTATAATGTAATAAAAATTTTAACGGTCGTTTTCTCTTGGTCTAACTATTTTGTCCTACTAGTAGGACCATGAGGGAGACCAGTTTCTGTTCGTCCTACTATGACATACTAGAGCTGTTATAATTTAACTAAGTCAGTATTTGGTAGATATAATTATAACCTTACTCAGGTGAACGGAATATTTTTAATTGTGTTTATTCAAATTACAGAGACAGGTTCATCTACAAAAGGCCTAGATGTTTTATAAGAATGTAGCGATTTGGAAATAATTTTCAAAAGCTTATTAAGAGCGAAGCTGCTTTTACATTTTGAAGTCAGGTTTGGATTTCTGTTAACAATAAAGTGCCAAAAAATATTACATTTTATAAAATAGGCACTGCTCTGTCTTTACAGAGCATTTACTTTATCATACATACATTATCACGCCCGTATTCCTAATAGGGTGGGCAGAGTTACAAGTAATTATAAGAAAACTTGCAGCCACTTCTGATTCAAACTCCAAGATGAATACGGTGAACCATGGTGACAGGTGATCAAACCATCGCCCATGTGAATTAAGTAAATAATTAAATAACAGATTTAAGTTGCTTTAAATTCGAATCAATTTACGTTTGGTTTCAAGGCACAGGATAATAGTGTTTTTTTTTTTTTAAATAAAACATATAGTATTACTACGTAAATATTTTAATTCTTAAAACAATGGAACAAAGCTGTGAATATAAAACATTGCATCAGTGTGTGACGAAATCCAAACCTATTAAGGTATTAAGGATTGATATATCTTGTATAATATTTGATTGTAGGTTATGTTGTACTACTGAACCAATTTGAATGAAATTGAGAATACAAGAGAATACAGGTTTGTGCAGTGAAGTAGCTTATAGGCTCCTTGTTGGGTGATCACACTAGCAAAAGGACGCTGAAACAGAGCGAAAATATATTTAGAACCTTTATATATTTCGAGTAACTTTCGCTAAACATTTTGTGAATTCGTCTACCCATTACCAAAAGTTCTAATCAGTAAATTGGTCGGTGCTCATTACATCTGCTGGTCACTTAATCATAAGCATAATTATTAATATATTCCAAAATCGTCGCATAAACTTATAACGTCTACAGGTGATCAAAATGTCAGAAGATAATAACCGATTAATGTTAGGTTTGCTGTTATACTGTTGTATCAAAATTATTTATTAATCCACTTAATAAAAACCATGTACCTGTCGTGAATGGCTAATTTTATGTATCCATCTTAATACTATTAAGTTACCTAACATCCAGCTGGTTACTCTTCTAAGTCGCGTCCACTACGTACAAATTATACACACATACATTATCACGCCCGTATTCCTAATAGGGTGGGCAGAGCCACAAGTAAACATAAGAAAACTTGCCGCCACTTCTGATTTAGTCCTAAGATGGATATGGTGAACCACGGTGACAGGTGATCAGCCCATCGCCCATATAGGTCCATCATGTTAGAAAGGGTACTATCCCATAGTCGACTTTTACGACATGCTCGGGGAGAGAAGCAGCTGGACACATTCTATGCTTTTTCTTTACTTCCAGTCCAGCAGAGAAGTAATCACAACGAAGTAACGTACAAATCATCATGTTTCAAAGGACTAAGGCCTTTTACCATCTACATTGAATGATTTATACAGCGTCAGGAGGCAACTTTTACCTTCACAAACGGGACACTGTAGTGCCCGGGACGAATTAAGATGGAATTGGCTTGCCCAGCACCTTTTCCATCCTCAGCTTTGTCGGCCTTGTCCACAGGTTAGACATGATCAATACGTGCGGAGCTGACTAAGCCGCGGGGTTTCCTCACGATGTTTTCCTTCACCGTTTGAGAGAACTGGTATAGAACACAAACATTTCTCGCACAGAAAAATCCATTGGTAAACGACCGGATTTGAACCCACGTCCTTAGGATTGAAGGCAGGGTCACTAGGTACCAACTAGACCACCAGTGCTCTTTCAAAGGACTATTTATTTAAAAATCGCGATGACTAAAATATCCCATGAAAGGTAAGCAGGAAGATTATTATCTCGATGAACCAAAAGCCTAACAGCACAAAGCCAGAAAGTTTATTAGCTCGATGAATGAAATCTCTAAAATCGATTAAATAAAGTAAGCACTTGTTTCCTACATAAAAAAATAGCTATACAATAAGATTCTCTGATTATCTGGTCATAGTGTACATAAATGAATGCTTACTAATATTATCAACGCGAAAGTTTGTATTTATAGATGTATGGATTACTCTTTCACGCAAAAACTACTGAATGGATTTTAATGAAACTTGGAATATACATAATACATGTGCTGGATTAAAATATAGGCTATATTTTATCCGGGTACCACGCGAGCGAAGCCGCAGGCGGCAGCTTTAGTTATAATTATATAATCAGTAAAACAAAAAAAGTTACAAAAAAATGATGTAGGTAAGTAGAGCTGTCTAGTGCGAACGATGGTTTCTTTTATCATAATAAACAGGCTCTGTATTAATCGAATAAGCAACATTAATATAAAATTACAATATAATCTCCTAGTAGGTGCAATTTTATCAAAACCCGTTTGATTGATACTTATAATTTTATTCTAATTAGAATTCTCTAGTTTCTTAGTGGTATTCGAAGCAGATAAGTGACCAAAGTTAGAGAGCACTGGTGGTCTAGTTGGTAGTGAGCTTGCCTTCCGATCCAAAGGTCGTGGTTTCAAATCCGGTCGTGTACCAATGAATTTTTCTATACCAGTACTCTCAAACGGTGAAGGAAAACATCATGAGGAAACCCGCGGCTTAGTTAGGTCCGTACGTATTGACCATGTTTTTCCTGTGGACAAGGCCGACTAAGCTGAGAGGATGGAACTGGTGCTGGGCAAGCCTACTCCATCTTAATTCGTCCCGGGCACTACAGAGCGTCCCGTTTGTAAAGGTAAAAATTGCCACCTGACGCTTTATAAATCATCTACTATACCTACGAGTAGATGGTAAAAGACCTTAATAATTAAGCGACCACAAATTGACTGTTATTGGATCTAATTGTATTGGAAGATTCATTTTGCGATACTGAAGCATAGGTAATAAACTTGCGTATCGATGTAGGAAATTCTAGTAAAAACAAAACGCCGAAGGAAATTATCGTGAGTAAACCCGTGGTAGAGTTCCGCACATAGGTATAATATTGACCGATGTTTTGCCAGTGGATAAAAACTAACCTCATAGGATGGCAAGCATACATAGATACCACCTTTACCAGGCTCAGCAAGCCTTCTCCATCCCATACCGTAATGTTACCTCCTAACGCTATAAAAATCATCTAATAAAAATGGTAAAGTCCAAAGTTTTTTTATTTCGTTATACCTAAGTATTTGCTTTGAACAGTGTTTTAATAATGTTGGCTTTGTAATGTTTTTGTGAAAATATATGCAAATAAAAATCGTATAATTAGAATTGCTTACCTTACCAAATTCTTTAGGTACCTACTGGTACTTATTCCATGTAATTTAAATTTTAGGTTTTTATTACAATTAAAATGTAAGACTTAATAGGCCCTTAATACTCGTATACCACGTTCATAAACATAAAATCTGGCGATTATTGATTGATTCCTACAAAATGCTCGATTATAGTAAACTATTTCCCGCTATTGCCTTCCCTTGTGTGGTATCCCTGGTCATATACTCGTAGTTCAGTTGTATCCAAATCGGTTACCTTTTGTGAAAGCATGATTCAAGCAAAACCATACAATCCAGGCTGATGTTGTGGATGGATTAGGAAGTAGAGGTAGGCTAAAGAAAAGATAGATGGATTGTGTGATAGATAACATGATTAAGAAAATGAGTAGGTAGGTACAAAGGTGACGGCTGACAGAAAAAAATAAATATGTGCTGGTGTTTAACACACCACCAGCACACATTTTTTACACAATATAATGGCTTTATGTAATTTCTTTTACAATTGAATTTCTTATAACGATTTTGAAGCTTTTTCAAATAAAATATCATCACAAAACAGTTTTTTCTTGGGTCACTCTTATATAATCTACCTACACTTTGGTATTCATATATGGTATTTAAATGAGTCTTAAAATTATGGTAATGATAGGCTCCTACTATTTGTTATCTCTGATGTTTTGATGACTATTAAGCATACATATAATTAGAAATCTGACTTGAACACAAGACAATTCCATTAACAATGCTATTCCACCACATATTTGGTTTGTTTTAGTCAAATAATAATTGTGATCTATTACATTCATACATAATATCACGCCTTTTTCCCATAGGGTAGGCAGAGACCACGGATCTCCATCCATTACGGTCCTGATACACTATCTACCTACCTATTATTTATTTATTTATAGTAAAACCAACAGCTACAGTAACAAATTAAATAAACTTTATATACGTTTTCACGTTATAACTTATAGAAATCAAAATATACATTTATTAACAGAAATAAACTTACAACTTACTTCCATTGTTAGTTGTAAACTGAACTAGCAATAACACAAACCTTAGTGGTTTTTAGTTGCTAAGTACCTAAATATTGTAATTTTTTCTTCCTTGTAAATCATTAACTTACAACTAATACTACAAATATAATTTAGAAAATACAACAGTCGGGCTATTTATAGACCGTTGCAAACGGCCTATAGATAGCTCACCTAATCCAGCTCATCAGACGGTGGAAGCGTGTAAGAATAATTATAGAATTGAAAATAATATTTTTTGTCAAGTTTCTTGTTAACTTAACATAATAAAATGGAAAAAGAAGCAAACACATACATTAGTTAAACAATACACATACATCTATTGTTTTATATTTAAAACTTCTACCTACTCTACCAAATAAAACGCAAAATGAATTACCCTTCGGTACTTATGCTCGTACCTCTTTGTTCCTGTTTGTACATTCGTTGGTTGGTTTTACCTTCTTTTAAAAGCATACGGAACAGACATACGGATCAGCATGATTTTTTGCATAGATATAGTTTAGAGGCTCTAAAGTGATAATGGCTCTCCAAAGGTACTTCAAAAAAGGTACTCTCCAAATCTGCATCACGCGAGCGAAGCCACGGACCGAAGCTTGTAGGTATTAATAATAAACAATAAGACAACAAACAAACGCGTTGAGCATTTTAGGCCTAACTAAGTCGGTAACTAAATAAATTCTTTGCTACCTTTACATGATGTTTTTATTAAACTGTTTGTCACAAGCAATATTTTTATTTAGATGTAAATAATTAAAAAATACATACTTACTAATAGAAATTCTTATCTATAGCTGTGACCAAAGTACCTACTACTTTATTTTACAGTTGTGCATGTAACATTATACACAAGGTGAAATAGGTGAGTGTTTAAAATGAAAACGTTTCTAGGTAGGTCCCTATAGGTATAGACCAAGAAGGAAGCTTAGTCGTTTGTTTTGTTTTTGTGCAGTAAAGGTTTATAACCTAACCTAGTAATAAGTTTAGATAATGGAATCAATAAAGAGAAGTGTTGCACATACCTGCGAGGCGGGCGGGTACGAGTAGCCGAATTGAGCGTACGCTGCCATCGGGACGATCATATGGGCGGCTTCACTCAAATCACTGTCTTTACAAGTCTATAGCACGGACGTGTTGATTGCCTAATATAATCTCTAATTCTAATATATCACAGTTTGTTGTATGCGCGGCGGTTGTTCGGCGCGCTGCCATTCCCGCGCGTCAGAGGGTCGGTGCGCGCGCGTTTCGCATGCCGGACCCTCGCTAACGACCGGCCTGTACCTTCTTCACTCGTTCGAGGTTCAACACCGACTGGCGCGCGTGCTACGCTTGACGCCCCTCCGCCGAAGGAGACGGCCAATTTAGCTCCTCCCTAGAGGCGTGGCTTCGCTTTTTCGCCCAATCACAGCACCAATTTTCTATCTCTTTCGAAATTACGAACGTGTTTTTGAAGCTTCATTGGCTACAAGTGATCCCCACCACTGAAATAGCTCCACCTTCGAGATAACGGCCGCCCACATCGAGGTGGGGCGCTGGAAAAAAGCGGCAGAGTCGGCCTGACTTGATCATGTTTATGGCTTTCTGTCGAGACAGTCCGCAAGCTCTGTACGCAGGCAAACAAATCTTGAGTGGCAAAAAATGGCTCGGCCGAGGACAAGTTGTTTCACCTCGTCAGATTTACGAACAAACAATGTATAGTTAAGAACTGACTCTATATACCTACCTACCATCTATAAGTTCGAGCTGTCGCTAACAGTTAGACAAAAGAACATAAAGCTAAATTACGTTACACAGCACCAATACCAGCCATAATTGAGTTGTGTCTATAACTCATGTAAAACATAACATACAATACGTCTACGTAGGTATACCTACCTAATATGAATAATCTAAAATTATGTAGGTATAGGTTCATTACTCTACAATAGTTTTTATTTTCGAACACACCTGTACCATACAAACGTAAAGGAGCGTAAAGGTGAAATTTATGCTAGATCAATTTTGTCTAATTTTTGCTTTGAAGCTTGACAGCTATTTGACATTTGAAATACCGATTCATCCTCCACATTCTCGCGCGAATCTTTCGTGTCAGCTGCGAAACCTGAGCGTGAAGCTGCGCGAACCACAGCTTTATTTGATTCACTTGAGAATGTAGAGAGTGCCTCGATAATTCTGACAACCCTTAAAATATACCTAGTGACTTTCTATAAAAAATATTAAAGTAACAGAAAATATATGAAAGGGACGCCAATATTTTTAGGAGTCTCAAATTAAATTAGGCTTAGGGAAATGCCCAACACCATCGATATCAATATTAATGTAATTGTATGATTCGATTTGTATTACATGTTATTTAATAAATTTCTATGTAAACTTTTCAGAAACAATCGTAAAATTGTTATTGAATAAAATTGAATTGGATTGAATTGCATTATTGACAGGGTGAATTTGTGACACAATTAATATAATAATTATCAAAATGTCGAATATTAACAAATGGATAAGCTTACACACAGTTTATATCGATACAATGACGAAGGTTTTAAATATGTTTTTGATACTTAATAACATTCATAAACTAATTTACATAATGTTGCTCAGACTTTATTGATCAGGCAGAAGAAAATTTGAAACGAAAGTTAAAATATTCTGAAATTCACGACCCATACGTAACTAAACGTTATTTCAGCTAAATAATAGAACCGCTACGAGTTTTGTCGCTTGCTGTTTATAACAGGATGATCTAGTTCGAGTACCATCCGCTAGGTGGCGTTAGTTTCACTTACAATATTCAAACATTTGATATACCTACCTGCTTAGGATTATGCAAAGCTAATTCATTTTTTAGGCCTGTGTTCGACGGTTTACGCCATCACTATCGCGTCTACGAGTGTAATCAAGATTAATTACTGTAAGTACTTAATACCAACTCAATTTAGTTTCTAACCTTCGCTAAAGGTGTTGCCATTAAATGTGTATAAAACTTTTATTACTGAGGTTTTGTTTTCTTTTAATACTATAATAAGCTTTAAATAGAATAGGCTAAAGGTTACTAATTCCCCATCTCATCCCTCTTTGTTTTGTCAACGATAAATTTAGCCGACGCTAGACCCTTTTATAGATACATTTTGAAATTAAATCGTTTAGAACAAAAGTTAGATAAAAAGTAATTTCAGCTGTTTTCCTTTTACATTCGACATAGTTTTGGACTTGCGGAATTTTCGGATAGAACTCAATTCATGGCTGTAATTAGATTGAACTATCATTTGTATGACTAGGTACAGTACATACAAGATTGAGTGAAGCTTTTTGTAAGAATGAATAGAGCCGCAAGCTTATTTTAATTTAGCGCTCAATTGTAGTGCTCGTGGCGTAGCTTGCTTAGGCGTTCTTGATTGATCTTTAAAGTTAAGCAACGTTATGCGCGGTCACAAATTGGGATGGGTGACCGCAAATGGCATTACTAGCTGAGCGCTTCCGTGCTTCGGAGGGCACGTTAAACAGTCGGTCCCGGCTTTTAAGACGTTAAACCATGACGGAGGCCTTTAGGCGGCCTAAAAACTCCGTCACTAGAGTTGGCCACTAGTTCATACGAACATACATACATTTTAATTTATAATTCATTGGAAGAAGAACTAACGATTGAGTATCATTAGCCTTTCCAATAGGTACCTTTGAGGCACGCTTTAAATCTTTTCACCACACTGGTTCGAAAGAAACAGTGACATGACTAGTATTAGTAGCTATGTTATACAAAACACTTTCTCATTTAAAATGTAAGTAAGTTTAAAATAGCATCTTTTATCCAATAAAATATATTATAATATAGGTGCATTATTTTTCACGCCCTTCAGGGTACCGTACCCGAAGGGTGCCAACGGGATCCTATTACTAAGCCACCGCTGTCCGTCCGTCTGTGCGTCCGTCCGTCCGACCGTTCGTCTGTCCGTCCGTCCGTCTGTCTATCAGCGGGCTGTATCTCATGAACCGTATAACGTTCAGAGTTGAAAAAAAAATTAAAAATAAAATAAAATAAAAAGGGGCCCATACAATAAACAGTATTGTAAGTTGGTGCAGAACCCTTCATGTGCGAATTCGACTCGCTCTTGATCAGTTTTATAATATATTAGTTTTATTCTAATTGTAGGCAAAAAAATAATCATGAAGACGGTTATATCACTGGTAGTCTAGTGGTAGAGACCTCGTCTTTTAACCCTAAGGTCGTGGGTTCGAATCCAGTCGTACACCAATGGATTTTTCTGTTCCTCCTTCCTTATTGCACGTACACGTACACTAAGAAAGGATTTTTGAAAACTCTACCCCTAAAGGGGAAAAAGGATAAAAAAATTGTATGAAAAATCGTATTCCTTGAATTTTCAAACTTGAAACTTAGTGTAAATAGGTACTCGTAATGAATTGAAACATTTAATAAAAGCCTATGGTAAAATATTTTCAAAACTGCCCCCGAAACGGGGTGCAGGAGTTGTTAAAGATTCTATGGGAACTTTATAACGGGTGGTCCGATTAGCTAGAAACTTAAATTGGATTCTTTGAATACAAACTGATTGAGTTTACCAAAGAAGTGCAACGAGGTGTCAAGGCTATTCAAATACGAGATTCACCTAAAATAATCTATAATATTATATCCTTTTACTTAAGAATTGACTTAGTCATCGATGAAAGTACCTAATTTAAGTACATTTTTAACATACGAAAATAAGTATTGTGTTAACGCAATATTTTTAATTTGTATTAGTGTACTCAAGTTGTTTTATTGAAGACAGTGATTTCGCACTCTAAAATATATTAATTCTGATATCTCTATTAAATAGATTAACTCTGCAGATACAAGGTAGGTAAGAATTGCGTTAGTACAAACCTGACGACGAATTTCTTCTCAGTTCAATCGGTAACAAACAAACTCTCACTAGGCGACGAAATAACACTGGCGTTAAATTTTTACATATCCTGTTTTTAGACTATTATATTGTGTTATAAAACCAAAAATAGTATTTGGTAGGATTTTTTTAAAGAAATTGACGTAACAAATCTGACTTGTCCGGAAGTAGCCAAATTTCGGGAACATTAATTGTTTTAGGTTTTAAATAGGCAAGGGAAGTAGGTATAAGCATTATTAATTATTTATAATATACTTAATTTAAGTTTACTTTGTGTGTAAACAACAAAAAATGTCCAGGTGTTCCAGAAAATATTGATAAAATTTGAACTTAAAGTTTTCATTTATCACCAGGGACAAGCCAAAATGAAGAGGGGTTTTTTATTAAAATAGTTTACAAATATTTAATACTAGCTGGACTTTATCGAAATATAAGTAAAACGTAGTAAAAAAGGATTTTTTTATTTTTATTTTGAGGCTATTTTAATCGAAATAGGTAGAGAAACTCTTAGAAAAAAAATAGAAACTTAAAGGACATGCCAAAATGAGAGTTGTACTAAATTTTACAATCTCCTCAAGTAGGTAGGTACATTATGTTGTAGGTACGTAAAGAAAATGCCTGGAGCTTTTTTTTCTATTCAACTATACACTTCATAATCCAATTCAATTTTTTTACTCTGTAAAGTAGCTTAATTTGTATCAATTTTTTTGTTTATGGAAACAAATATCTGAAACTTACTTGTTACATACATACTATTAAATATTTTTTGATTATATTCCCTCATTTGACTTAATTTCAAACTTATATTCACACAAAAATCTGTCTGATTTTTTTACACCTAGTATTATTGAAATAAATACTAGTCAGTAATTAACTACTTAGCTTGCTATTATTATTGTATACTCAGGCGTTTTTATTGTTACCAACTGTATTTAGCCGTCAGAACCAGTCATTGCCTTCCGTCCTCTTTCTTTGATTTTTATTTTAGTTTAGGTAGGTGCCTACATACCACAATTTTGTATCCTTGTTGTTGGTCCAAATAAATAAAAAACAACAAGGTAAGGTACCGATTAAAGAAACACTAGGAATTTATTATATATATTAATTATATATATAAAGTAAAGCGTGCGTGACTGAGTTAATTTTTATATTACTAAGTGCACGTACCCAAATAAAAAAATATTATGTTTTTACAAGTAAATAGTTACAAGTATAAAGTAATAAAGCATAGTCACAAGGTTTATCTTTCACTACACCTATGACTTTATCCCATCCATAACTTTATTATCTAAGTATTTAAAAGTCTCAATTTTCATCACAAAAAATCATGTCTCTAATTGCATATCCATAGCTTCGGTATCAACACATCCGATCTGTCGTACCAGGAGACACCGTAGTAGCGTCGTCAAAAAATGTTCTCTATTTCGCCGATCTAAAGTTTCATTTTAAACTAGCGCCCAGTAGGGGCTGGCGCCAAGACATCTGTCATCGTTAATAACAAGCAATTTGAGCCAATTTTGCATTTTTGGAATACAGGAGAGCGCCCGCGCGTCTCACTCTCACGACAGGAAGTAACACAAAAACTCACACTAAATAAAGTAGTAGTTGACATGTTTAGTTTTTGCTCGGCTTACTAATTACGCGGCGCGATCGTAGGTGCGTGAGCATTCTCGTGAACCGTCGAGGCGAACGTTAGCCGTAAATGCTAACAGTTTATATATTTTATGAACATGTGTACGTAATTAATTTTTACGATGGATCAGATAACGGAATCAGTGGAGCGATACGGTTGACGCGGCCGGGGCTCCTCGGCGCTCGAGTAAAGGTTAATTAAGGTGGAATTAGCGGCCAAGGAGGTTTTTCCGCGACGAGGCTCGGATGCTGTTGAATAATGAAGTATAGGAGACGCAGGTCCCGACCCGTACACAATGGATAGACCGCATACAATTACCGACAGCTCAGACAGACGGCGGCCCGCCGATGTGTAAACATCGTTTACGAAACACATTTCCATAGAAAAACTTAAAATGGATTACTACGTCTAACATGGGTTCTATACAGATTCCTATCGATCGGTTTTGATTAGGATAGGCATCCTGGTACCATAGCTAAGCCTGGACTAAGATATTTTCCGGCCACTAAACAGTGTCCTGTGAGTTTGACAGTTTTATCTGGTTTATTGTAATTCTCAAAGAAGGCACCTAAGAGTCTGTATAATAAACAAAAAATAAATTGTTGAAGTACTAATAATAGTAGTATTGAATTGGATATATCCAGATTGTAGGCGTTGAAAAAAGGCAGCATTGATCGTGCGAATGCAGAATCAGATAGGCTGTTTTTTATATTTTTTATGCAAATAAGCATTGTAATTTCTTACTGCGCGTATTTTAGTGTTTACAGACAACTTATCCATTTCCAAATGACATGTTCACAACGTAGAACAGCGGGTTAGTGACCTTTGTGCCATAGCTAGATAATGCCGGCACGATAAGGGGTATCTAAGTATGTTTTGCGTGTGTTCGTAAAATGTGTTACACAAGCTATGCGCCAGCGAGATGTGTCCCAACTTTGTTTAGTCCCCCGCAATGAACACGACACCCCCCGGCGCAGAGGGCGCCTTCCTACTTTCTAATGTCGTGTCCTTTATTTTTCCCTAATGTATTTATACTTTCCTACAACGTACTTTATTCATTAAAATACTGTTAGAGAACTGTAAGTCATACATAGCTAACGAAATAAACTCAAATACAAATGGCCCATTAATTCTTATGTTTAAAAAAGTTAGGCAAACACTTCAACATTTCATAGGCACTAGATTTTATTAAACAGGCCATGTTTTTTATTCCCAAATAACAACTCTTGTCAAATAACAAGTTGGTAATGTACTTGTATAAGTAATACAAAAGATTAATGCTTGAACGCTGTTGACAAATAAAGAATTGTCGCTTTTGCGTTGTTGTATTGGAGACGTCTCTTGAGGATCCCGTGAACAGTCAAACAAACCAATGCTTCTACGGTAAGGTATCTTATTCAGACAGCGTATCTGTCTCCTATTTGCCTATACCGAATACTCCAATACACCTACCTATCGCACGCTGAAACTCCAATAACATAGAGACTCATTATAATGACTTGCATTAAATTCTTCTTTTTCTCTTACCAAAAAGAAGTAGCCCGAACTGCTGGTATGAGCAAATGTCTGAACAGCTGGAAATTCTGGTGAAAATCTCTTTTCATCAGCTCAAACCCGTGGCAGATGAAGATAAACCGTAAAATGGACCAAGTCTCTGTACTTTACCACGATCTTTAACAATGAGGAAACGATTATAGTGGAGGAGGATACGTAAATATAGGACAGCTTTCTCTCGTGTTAGATACCTTCACTAGTTAATACTTAGTTATTGAGAAACACACTACATACAGACATACTTTCTGACGAGCCTCGCGATAAAAGCTCTTTTATAAAACCAAACCCTAAAAAAGACAATGGTTATTTCTAGCCATTTGTAATTCACATTAATTAACTCCCCGAATAAATGCCAAAAAAGTAATCTTTTCCAGTAACAATGGGCACATAAACCTTTTACGGTCGGCAAAAAAAAAAAGGCTCACATGGATACATGTGTCCACAAGGGACGCTAGTACATCGTGTTTATCCGTTGATTAAACAGAGCCACGGCCGCAATGCGTATGCAAGAGCGAATGGACGGACATATTACCAGGGCTCGAATTCTGATTGTTTAGAGAATTTATTACTCTCGTGCCTTGTACAGTTAATTGAATTCGCCTGTAGAATAGGCACGGGCTGAATTGGCCGGCTACGTTTATCGTGTCTTCCCAGTGCGTGGTCCGCTCGCAGGCGCCGTTTTTGTTCCTAACACAATACACATTCGTGAGTGCTCGATTTTGTTGATAACGATTACTATTATTAATTTTAATAATCAATTCTTATTCTAATTACTATTCGGATACTTTGCTTCACCTAATTCCTCATTTCAATATTGCTATATATATATATATTTGTTGGCTTTTGTTGGCAACACAATATTTTTGTTGGCTATTCATGTAATTTTGTTATTATTTGTAATACATTTGTTTGAGATTTTTTTTTTATTAAGTATATTAGAAGTAAGCATCATAACTTTAATTTTATTTTATGTAAATTAACATTGTATTTTATTTTACCACTTTTTAGATATAAACTTATATCTACTGGCAACAAACAGACATAATTAAAAAGTTCTAGATAGGTATAATTAAATCTTCCTACTGTAAGTACATAATAAAACTGCTTTTTTTTCTTGAATAATTATAGTTTTAATAATTATTAATTTGAAAAAGTACGTTACTATCATGGTATACATCTTTAAAAATGCTATAACATTGTTATTTATCAAGTTAACGCTCATTAACTAGAAACAAAACACTGTTTTTCTTCGTTAAAACCACGTGGTCATTAATCACTAAGTAAGTAGACACCGGCTAACCAAAATTGTAACCATTGTATTCACTATTTTAAACTTTGTCCCGTCGACATAGGGCACTTATTACAGCTCATACATGATAATTGTGAAGTCTTGTATAGTTTAGCAACATTTAATAAAATCAGTGTTATCTAGTAATCTTACACTCTTGATTAATAAGTTTTCATCATCCATTTTCTCAGAATTAAAATATTTATCGCATTTTTCATAACAAAGCCTTTTCAATTAAAATAAGGGGCCTTTGTGATCTCATCGTGAAAAAATAGAGTTTAAAAATAATTAATGTGAAATCAAGACAATATGTGAATTATGTCAAAATAAGGTAGTTCGAAAGTTTTTGGCGGTGTAAGTAGCCAATTAAGCCACACAAACAAATAAGAGCTACACATCTGCTGCCTCTAAACTCCAGCGTATTCTCAAGGACCCCAGATCTAATCGGCCAACGAAAAAAATTGCTTGACAAGTCACTCGGCTATGTAGCGGAAACAACTTATCCACGCCACTTGTGGTAGTCTATATCTGTTGTACACGTGTCAAATATGTTTACAGACGTTTTCGTTACTTTATCGCCTTTGAAAAATGCAGTTTTTTTTAATGAACACAACTTAAGTTCTTGCATGTGGTTTGACACGCACGCAACGCTTGGTGCTTTGAAAGCTAGCTCACACTCGGCCATCCGTTACAGAACAGGTTAAATGTTATCCGCGTCAAAAAAAAAGTTATGTCTTGTTTCCTGCGCTAATATGAAATCCGATACAAGCTAACAACTTCAATTGATAGTTCTTATCCCAATTGAAAAACTCTACATACCCATGTCATAATAAGAAATAGAATTGAAATTTTTAAGTAAAGCGATCTTAGTCCACATTTTATGGAAAAAAATATTAAAGGAACCCGGAGAAAGGTGGTTTAAAGGTTTTTATTTCATAAAGTACTTATATGTTACCAATATAGGTGTTTTTGTCATTTTACATTGATTCTGTTAAAAGAACATAGCAACACCGATAAATAATAAATAATGCTGTTCACATTTCAAGACAAATCTGAAGAAATTTGGAGTGCAACTTCGCTAATGTCGAATATTCTCAGTTCAAATATAGGGGATAGATCGTAGGTAACTTGCTCCAACGCTAAGAGCTTTCCAAGACGAACTCCCCAGAAATGCATTTACATGTCACAAGATCCTGTGGGAAAATGTGCACGTGACGCTGATTATACTTATGCGTGTACCTACCTGTACACCAGCATTTAGATGACGTCACTATCCCATTGAGACAATTAATATTTCATGCCATAGGATAATTTCACTCCGATCCTAAAGACGTTAATCTGACGGAAACTAGAACACGTTCACAGTTTGTCGCTGTACAAGGCAATTGAAAAAGTAATATTTCCGTAAATATAGTTCGTAAAAAGCAATTCGACATGCAAACGAAAAACTGGAGCCTCGAATCGAAATAAGGGAAACGATTACGTTTACATAATGATGACAATTGAAGAGAATACTGTGCACTATTACTTTTTATTTTCCTTTTACCTGGAGATATTGTTATGCATAATTTGTCTACGAATATATTGATATTACCTACTCTAAAGTAGTATACACACTAGACTGTAAAAACTGACAAAAATAGTTTGAGTTATTTTCATAGCTTTGTGAATGATCTAGTAAATGGAGAAGTTATGTTCCAATTTAACCAGATCCTCTTTGAAATAGAAATGGAATTAAATATTATAACCCGATTCAGTTTTCCACCGGTTAAATCGGCAGAAGTTTGACGCTACCATAATTAAACAGTTCTTTTGTTCCTGCCAACACTCACTATTTTAATCATTTTCCAAAGCCAAAGTACTTACGTTATTACACATATTACTACTAATTTTGCCACAAGTTTTTTCGATGTTGAAAGCCTCACATTGTTTGACTACCTCGTTATCGAGACACAATGTTCTTTCAGCTAACAGTCAACATACATTGGAATACATCAAGACGAGAAATTTCGCAAGACAAAGGTTATTCTAAACTGAGTCATGTCTACATCGTGAGAGCTTCAATTTCATCGATATATACCTACTTACCTATATGCGCATAATCCGGCATTCAATTGTTATTCGCCAATCCAGGAACAAAGACGCGGGATTTGATACAACATCTACGGAGGTTTATTGGTGTTGTATTTGCTTAGTTCGGAGGTACTTTAGTATGCCAGGTGTGGATGAGCAAACAGATTAGGGAAGTAATCTGGTTGGTGCTTATCTAGGTTCGTAAGCATATTGGTCTTATGAGACACAGTTCCGCCCACGACTTCGTCCTAATAAAAAGATGCATATTACTATACCAGGTAAAGAACTAAATGCATAACAAGTTTCATCCAAATCCTATTTTTGGAATTGATAATTATGCAAACTTTAGGTTTAGAATTTGGCTGTGACTATCTGTAATAATTTTGTGTATCGGACATTTTGGCTATGCGTAAATTAGTAATTAATCAGACTAAAAGTACCAAACTACATTTTTACTTTAACTAAATCATTAAAAAATGGTATTATTTTTACATACCTAAATAAAATATAGAATAAATAGTATAGGCAATGGGCCGACCATCATGTTTCATCATATTCATCTTGGGACTCTTGGATCAGGAGTGGCTGCAAGTTTTCTTACGATTACTTGTGGCCCTGTCCACCCCGTTAGGGATACGGGCGTGGTAATTTATGGGTAGTATATGTGTACGTATGTAAGTATTGAAATAGATTATTAACAACAAAATAATAAAAACAAAAAAACTCAAAATGTTGGTCATTCTGTCGTATGGCCAAAGAAATTATTTTGCGCTAGGAATGAGCCAGCCCTCTGCGGCATCGACTAACAAAGGTGAAATCTTTTTAATAAGTAAAAGCTTTTGTAGAAGATCCCCATTGTCCTAGTTAATAACTAAACCAATTTAACTTAAGGATTTCTTCATTCATTGAATTGAAATACGGACTTTCCGAAATCGAAAGCAAGTATAGGTGTCATCGAAACTATCAGACTCTTCCTTTACAATTTCCAATCAAATATGTTAATTAACTATGAGTAATTAATTACAACCCGTGAGTATAAATCTAATTTATGAAATGATTGCATTCTGAAGATTGAGTTAACTCAATAAAACTATATATTTACAGCTGTTTTATTGAGACTATTAATAAGCTTCAGAAAAAACCGATAAAGTGTGAGTCGAATTCGCACGCGAAGGGTTCCGTACTATCGTACATGTTATGTTACGGGCAACTTGAGAAATGTGGTCACTATGGATAATGACCGGTCTGTACGTAAAATGCCCGTATCATGTGGCCACTGTAAGTAAATGGCACTACTAACCTGACCTACTAATTTCTATGTTAGCAAATGTCGCTTACCTATCTATTAGATCGAAATCAGTAGGTTGGGTTAGGTTAGTGGAAAACTACGCGCAAGATACAGTATAGTAGTAGTACTTAAATAATACCTATGATATCATGGAAACACTACATAAATAATATTGCCAAACGTGAATTGACATAATTATGGAAATACGTACTTTACTTGAAAATGTCCTATAAAATAACTGAACACATGTTTCAGGGTTTTTGCAAATAACCCTCAAAAAGGAGCAAAAATGGGATGTCAAAATTTACACCACGCCAGCAAAGCAGCGCCGGTAAACTAATCATCAAATAAAATTTACATTTAAACCTATTTTTTTCCACTGCTAGCCAAAGATCCCAAATATTAAAGATGCGGAAGTATGTGTTTTAGTCTATAAGTGTCCTTGTTTCCACTTATCCTCCTTAACGATTGACCAGATTTAGTTGAAACGTAGAACACAGACTGGCAAAATTTATGACCTGGTTATCAAATAAATAAAAATATGCGACATTCTATTTTATTTCCGTAATAATAATAATAGCAAAGGTCTTAGTTTATTCTGTATCTGTATTTGAAAGATAGAGTTAACAGTGCTTTAAATATAATGTAAAAACTAGATGCTGTTTAATTGATAATACATATTTTTATAAAATTATTAAAAAACCGTATTTCATGTTAGTTCTACCTTGGCGGATTTATTAGCCGATGCCAGTATTATCGAAAAAGATGTGAAAGATAACATCAAACTCCACAGTACATTTTTATGCGTAGTGGTATTTGCTTTACAGTTCGTTAAATTTCAATAACTTCTACCGTAAAAATATAATAGCTCAGTGATGTTCTGGTACTCTGATCGGATAAAAATACCTCTAGGCGCTATCTCCCTATTATGAAAAATGTTGTTTTTATAATATCAACTTTTATCTATGTTATTATAATAAATATAAAACAACATGGCATTTTTCTGCAATCAAGGCACAGGCCAAACTACTGAAGATAAAGTTGAAATTTAGAAGGTACCTTATTTTTATAGCAAGACTAAGCTCAGTGTTTTTGACATTCAAATTCAATTTAAAGGGGTAAAAAGGGGTGAAAAAGTTCTTATGATAAACGCATAGTGTAATTTGCTTGAAACTCGATCTGGATACTATAAACGCACAATAAATCAGAAGTGGCTGCAAGTTTTCGTATGTTTACTTGTGGCTCTGCCCGCCCCATTAGGGATACGGGCGTGATAATAATGTATGTATGTAAATGGACACGTGTTTTTTCGTGTTTTTCAAAATAAAAGGTAGTAACGTAAAAAAAGGTAGCTAATACATAAATGTATTTATTCCAAATACAAAAACCCGACTGCGTAGAATTTAGGTACATAGTAGGGACATCTGCCATGTTAGATTTTTTGACATAATGATGATGATGACAATGATGAAATTATACCATTTTAGTGTAAGTTTTAGTTTATTCAAAAAGGCTTCTTAAAGCACCATATTGGATTTTTTACACTTGCGTGTTAAAAGTGTTTTAAGCTATGACACTCGTTACCCAAACAAATTCAACGACACGTCATTTGTCAAAATCCGACCAGCCGTTTGGACTACAGCTTCAGCCAAAGGAATGCACATACCCCACAAACGTACATACATACACCCGAAACACATTAGGTACATGTGCACATGTCCTCTTTCACACAATTCATCCATATTTTCTTAGACCTAACTCTGCCTCCCTTTAAATGTTGTTTTGAAATCAATCTTAATCAGCCTATCGAGCCGGCCGTGGGTTCTAATCCGGCCGTGCGCCAATGGGTTTTTTGTTCTAAAACTGTTTGTATGTGCGCTAACCTAAAAAAGTTCGAAAACACATTGGTTCATAAGAGCTAGTACCTATTAGTAAACATTATTTTACATCTTATTATTTTGTTTTAACAGTAGGTAATCGTCTTTAAAGCTGTATGTTAAATCTAAAAACTGATTGTTAATATTATCATTCTTGCTATTGCTTCTTACAATCGGCTTACAAGCGTTCCAGAAGTTAATTACAAATTTACGTTCAGTTTTACACAGTAAGTAAAGGGCTTTAAACTTGGCAATAACAATAAAAATTGTGACTTGTGTGGTACTTTTTAGGGTTCCGTACCCCAACAGTACCAACGGAACCCTATTACAACGCTTCCACTTTCCGTCCGTCCGTCCGTCCGTCTGTCAGCGGGCTGTAGGTATCTCATGAACCGTAATAGGTAGTGTTGAAATTTTTACAGAGTGTGTATTTCTATTGCCGCTATAGGTAACAACAAATAATAAGAATATAGTTACGAAACATTTTTTTCACGTAGATATATAACCTACGTAATCGATCATCGAAGTTAAGCAACGCTAGGTGCGGTCAGTTATTGGATGGGTCGAGTGTCAAACTCTTGTTCATGAGACGGACGGGCGGACGGACGGACAGCGGAGGCTTAGTAATAGGCATACCGTTGGCACCCATCGGGTACGGAACCCCAAAAAGTGAATCGCGCTAGGTTCATAAAGTTGAAGACATTTGAAGATTTGTAGCTATCCCATACCTAGCTGTAACCACCTTTGGGGGTAACAACTTGCGCTGACTGCTTAATATATTCCGTGTTTAGAATAAGATTATAATATTAAGAAGGGCCGCCGCAGCGCAGTACGGATCACAAACTTAGAGAAAGCGTCACCGTTAGGTGCGAGTACTACACTGTAAATTATAATTTCAGATTAGTTGATAGAAATATCTCAACGACAAAATATTTTTGAATAATGTTACATACTCTGAAACCCCCTTTTCTATTGTTTTGAGTACTTACTTATTCTTCACTTATATGCAGACCCCTCTTTCCCACTGGGCACTGCAAGTGCCCAGGGCTCCGTGATCGATAGGGGCCCCCTAGTTCCTGCCAGATCACTCCAGATCCATAGAAGGTGATGTGCTCAAAAACATCGATTTTGAAGGAGTGATTAACGATTTTGCCCATCACAAATCTAGAAGGGTTCCTCTTCAATAGATTCTTAAGTACTACTTGCTTGTATGCATTGAAGTTTCCTTCGTAAATAGCCCAACGAAGTGTTATTAAATAGTTGCACAGATGTCAAATTTGAGCAATAACATCGAACGGTGAAATACAATGAGTGCCGCGTATCAATGTAGCTCAACAATGTAGTAAAAGTCGACTAATTAGCACTCCAGGGGCTGGTATGTATAATTTAAGTCTTAAACAACCTGTTAATGAATTTTTATAACCAATTTTATGCAATTTAAGCACTATTTTTGCAACTGCATATTTACATGTATAATAGTGGTTCGTTTTACCACTTGTGTGTAATGTAAATTCTTTGTTCATGAATTATATTTTGTTTTAAGTTGTCACCGTCAACAACCTGCTCCACGTCTCTTCAATGTGTAAAACAAACAAAGTAAAGTCACGTGTGTGTAAACATACGCACACTCGCAAGAATATTCATTCACAAAAGGGCTAACCTGTCCCATGTCCTCTGAACCCATCCTCTTCATCTTGGCTTATCTGCGTTCATTCATTACCATCTAGTTTATAAGAGTCGACGGCCCGAAAACATATCGCGCCTTCACTTTTTGTCACACCACTTAATTATCTGGATTTATATCACGATAAAATCGACCATTGACGCTAGAGAGTTAGAAATATTTTTTTATCTCAAAAGACTCTACACTATTTAATTCGGAACGGGACTTGGGCGAAGGGTCCAGCCAACTTGTAGGCGACGTAATATACTACGAAGTTTATCTGACTTTGCTACCAAAAGCTTAAAACTGTTATTGTATCAAATGAGTAGGTGAATCTCACACCAATTTTTTTCAATCATTATATAAATATAGGAGGTTTAGTCGCTTTGCGACCACATCACCCATATAAAACAAAATAAATAAAAAACGAGATAAACTTTTTTAATCATAATATATTATTGACATTTAGTTTCAAAATTCTAAGATCGTCCGTGTTCTAACGAATGTTTGACAGAATTTTTAATTATAGGTACTTAAGGCAGCCTTCTAATAAACCGATCGATACATAAGTATAATATTAGTGCGTGTATACCTATACCAGTAGTAGATAATGATCGCCTTTTTCTATTCGAACTTTGATGACACATTGCAGTGTCTTTGTCTAAGCATGTTTTATTTTATTGATGTGATTTTCTACAGCACTGACAGAACAATGAGATAGTTCTGATCATATATCATGGGGTCATACGTAAAATCGATGTTGTGGACCACATGTTGATACAAAATTATAATGTTAGAAAGGCTTTTGACTAGAGCTTGGAACAAAAAGTAATAAATAGGTATAAGTAAAGGTAACAGTTATAGTATAACAAATAATAGGTATAAGTAATTGCTACAATTAAAAATAAATAAATAAATAATTGAGCACTTTTCACAGTACCATCTAGCCCCAAACTAAGCAATGCTTGTACTATGGG
This sequence comes from Scotopteryx bipunctaria, assembly GCA_949320045.1. NCBI lineage: Eukaryota > Metazoa > Arthropoda > Insecta > Lepidoptera > Geometridae > Scotopteryx > Scotopteryx bipunctaria. Next base: position 11,466,597 of record OX439440.1, read on the forward strand.
AACGAGATAGCTGATAGAATACATAATTATAATACTTTTTTGTAAATACATATTTATAATATTAGTATTGCAACGCCCAGACCCGGAAGAAATATTTGCAGAACATGCAAACATTTCTACCGCAGCGGGAATCGAATCCGCGCCTCTTGCGTCTCAGCCGAGCACTCGCCTGCCACGCTACCACGCTACGTCGACATGTAATTAGTAAAAAAAATGTAATTAGTTGTATATTATCATACGGAGATAATAAATTTGCGTAGATATTTTAATTAAACTTAGCTTTTGCTTATGTTAAAATTAACTTACAACATACCTGTATCGTTCATTAATTAATCTCGATATAATGTAGACGAAATCGATTTTGAATAAAATTCGGAAAAGATTTTACAAAAAACTAAAGCTTCTAAAAGCCTACCAAAAGAGTGAGCCTGCAGACTATTCATCCATACTAATATTATAAATGCGAAAGTAACTCTGTCTGTCTGTTACCTTTGGACGCTTAAACTATTGAACAGATTTTGATGAATTTGGCAAGGATTGGATAGATTCCATCCCAGTGAAGGACATAGGCTACTTTTTATCCTGTAAAGCGATCCCAAAATGTAAAAAGGATGTAACAGAATAAACAAGATAAAGCATTAATCCTTCTTAGACATTAATTTAAGACAAGACAGTTAATTTGACATAGTAAATTTTGACAATAGACAATGTCATTCAAATCAATCGGGTCGTCAGCAGCTCTCTTTTTCTTGCAGGGCTGTGGGTAAGGGCCTCTAGCTGGTGCTATATACATTTTTGTTGCGCAGACAACGTTGCGGGTTACAGATAGATAGTTTATAAATAATCAAACTTATTCTGGATACAAGAAATAAAAAGAATTACAATAAGTAAGTCAATTTAGCCGTTCTCGAAGAATTAAAATATGTAATTTTTTTCCTCAACCGTTACAGGGAAATCAATCAGAAGAGAAGAATTCCATTAGTTTTCATTGAGTTAAATAAAGGGTACGTGCTTGTACGCTGCGGTTCGAGCGCGGACAGTAGGCGTTCGATTGCGAGAAATTATTCATGGAGGTGCATATTTGCAGTGTTTGTATGGTTTGTTGTGGCATGTCCGAACATTGGTCGGTGGCATGGCGTATGGCGATTCGTTCGATTTTAGTTAATTACGGAGTGCGAGTAAGCGGCGAGGACGGCTCGCGGGCCCACACCGAGCCCGCACCCGCGCCTCGCTGGTGGCCACAACACAAAAGCGGGTCGATGCCATCGATAACGAAGCGAGTTTTTATCTTCTTATTTCAACGCTTTTAATTAGTTAGGAAAATATTCTCAAATAAAAACTGCCCCGAGCGACCACCAGTTCTCAATTTAAGGATTGTCTTTGACCGCTGCGAGCCCGGGGCGCACTATAATGGAAAGGAATACCTCCGTTATTTCGATTGGCTTCTGTATTGTCGATAACATTAATAACGGTAACTAATTACTTTGAGTGTATTATTTTAATGATTTTCTTATAGCTCGTTACGAATGGTCGCTCATAAAATAAAATACATTAATGTTCGTCTGTTTTGTGCCCGTAGCACAAGTTTGAGGCAGTAACTATAGAATTTAAGTTAATCTATCGCAAATGTTATTGGCGAATGTCAATGTCGTAGCTACGGCATAAAGCTACGTGTATTTATCAAGCTCTCAACTTGACGGTATGCCAGCGATTCAACTACTAAACACCTGCTGTAGAACCGAAGAATTAATTTACAAAGTAGAAAGGCACCTACCGTGGCCGCATAGTCGTATGACGACTGTTGAGTGCCCGACTGAGACTCGAGTGCGGGTTCGAATCCCGATTTGAAGGTTTTACTAATTCGCCAGGGTCTGCCTTCTTGTTGCGGCACTATATTGTGTATTTATTTTTTCGAATTCCCTACTTTTGCGGAAGTTTGTGTAAACATTTTACTTTCACATTGGGTAAAGACTGTTATCTGTCAAACTATTCGGTAAAGTATTTTTTTTATAATATTATGTTTTAGTTATTTTATTAAGTCTCTTGTTGTTTTTAATTTAGTTCATAAACAATATTTTGTAATTTTATTTTCAAAAGTACTGTATGGACCCATGTTGTCTGAAATAAAGTTTATTATACACTCCTCAACAAAGTCTAGGGAACAAGGGTATTTTAGTGTATATTTTTGATTCAACTTTTTTTTTGTTCTAGATGTTATACGTCAATAGAAGCCTAATTTATTCCTGATTTCAGTTATGCAATAAAATAAAAAGCATGCAAGTAAAAAAAATAAGTTTAATTAGAAAAACTAAAATAGTGCCTACAGCGAAAAAAACACTTTTCTGTAAATTACAAAAACATTTGACGCTTAAGTGAAAATTAAATGAAAAAACATTCTTTGTAGCTGTTAAATAATCCGTTGGACCTCCCAAGGCATTAGCCACGGCGCTACATCGGCGTGGCATGCTGAGTATCAAGTTATCAATTGTCGCCCGTGGAATAAGGCTCCATATTCTGGAAAGATGTGAAAAAGGTTCTTCTCCCGTGTTCAAATTTTGAAGAAGATCACTGAAATCTCTTATCCCGAGTAAATCCCATGTATGCTCAATTGGATTGAGATCGGCGGACTGAGCAGGCCACTCTAATACCGTGATATTGTGCGCGCTGAACACATTCATCATCTGTCTTGCGGTGTGTGCGCGTGCATTATCCTGCATGAACACGAAATCTTGGCCGAACTGCTGGTGGTGAGGGATGACCATAGAATGCACTACCTGCTCAATGTATTGCTCTGCATTCAAACTGCCTCGTATGCAAACGAGATCAGTTCTTACACCCAGGTGAATTTCAGCCCATACCATGATCGTTCCGCCTTGATAAGGATGAACTTCCTGAGGATTTTGGAGTTGACTTTGGCGATCAGAGACACACCAAACACGCACTCTCCTTGAATCAGGATGAAATCCGAAGCGAGACTCATCAGAAAAGAGAACACGTGCCCACTAATTGTCGGTCCATCGCAAATGTGCATTAGCCCACAATGAACGACGCCCTCGATTTCCACGTCGCAAAAATGGAACTCTTAATGGTCTGCGAGCGCAGAGATTGACTTCATGTAATCTTCTCCTGGCAGTTTCGTCACTGATAACCACTTGGTGCTGGGACTGGAGTCTTCCTACCAACTGGGGAGCTGTAATCTAGGGTTGCCTTCTTGCAGCATTTTACAGAAATCGATCATGTCTCTGGGTAGTAACCCTGTATCTTCCTCGGTAACGTTCGGCTACATCTTCTGTAGCCCTGTCGCGTGCCCATAATCGGCAAATTATGCTTTCCTGTGTGTTAACAGCGTCCGCAATATCGCGTTGACTGCGTCCAGCTTCCAACATTCCCACAGCCTTAAGCATCTCTTCCCGCGTTAAATGACGACGTGATCTAACGCTTAGAGTCTCAAAAATCTCGAAAAACTTGGCGGTAATGGTCTTTCACAAGAAAAAAACGATACATGACAAAAATCACTTAACACTTTATGCTAGCAAACCCCTTACTCTGGGACCAAGTTAGGTTTCCCCTTCTTATTTTGAAAAGCATTTACATTTTTGTTATAATTTTTTGAATTTCAAACACATTATTTAATTCTCTTCCAGCCTACATTTACAAATTTTAGTGTCGAGTACTTTTTTTACGAGTTTTCGCAAAATAAGTTGAAGTATATTGCTTGTTCCCTAGACTTTGTTGAGTAGTGTATTTACAAAAAACATGTCAGATCCTTGCACAAATCTACAAGATAAATTATTTTCTTAAATGATTGCTTAGCAAATAGCAGTAGGTACAACATACATGTAGGCGTCTTATTAAGCACAGATCTCCATTACACGATTACATTGAACTCTACCTTTAGTGGTTAATCGTATTTGTGGCGGAATTGATTACCTTGTTGATGGCTAGTTTGATGTACTCGTAGGTACATATAATATACCTGACATTTCATAGTAGGTATTGTAATGAAACGTATCATGATTCATGAATCTATGCTACTCGTAATAACAACAAACCCAGTTCATCATCATTTCAGCCATGTGACGTCCACTGCTGAACAAAGTCTATGAGGGACCATAGACCATAGTGGGGGGCCATCCTACGCTGCGTTTTCCGGTGCGTGATCTCCACTCAAGAACCTTTCTGCCCCAACGGCAGTCAAAGTCAAAGTCAAAGTTAAAAATTATTATTCCTTAAAATCAATGGGATCACTTGGACACGTCTTAAATGTCAGTCAGACACGTCAGTTCTTCTAGCTATATATATACATACATATATATATACAAACACAGTTCACACAGAATTAATTTTAGCCCTAAAAAAATATACCAATACATTTTGGATAATTCTTAAATTTTTAAACTTACTTAAATCTGATGAGCTAGATCAGATGAGCTATCTATAGACCGTTTGCAACGTCCCTTAGATAGCCCGACTGTTCACTAAATGTAAATAATATTTGTATTAGAAGTATCTTCCTGTTAATAAATTTATTTGTGAACTCTACTAAAACAAACTAGCCCATTATTCAATACAAATAAACGTTTTCATCAAATAACGATCAATAAATGAAACCATATCAGACCACATCTTAATAAGAATGAAACAAGTTCTTCAATGCAGATAATAATAGGTAAGTTAATTGTAATTACAGTCGAGAGTCTGTTGTATACGTTTCGTAATTAGAATTCATGAATAATGGAGTAAGTTATTCTCAAGAGTTCCACAATCAGACCACAATGAAAACTTAAATATCAGTTTGTGTCGAAAAATTACCTAAACAAATGATACTCTTGTTGTGTGTAATTTTAATACATCATTGTTTTAACACTATCGAACGTTACTAATACATATACAGGAGCTCCGTATACTTAGTATAGATAATAACATTGTATTTAATAATAACATATAATTAGTATCCACCAGTTACGAAGATAAAGGAGAGACAACGGAGTTTTAAAAGCTGTTTACAATCAACCGTAAGTGGAAATACAAGCGCTGGCACAAGTTCTTACGACTATGAATATAAACTAATGCCCTTATTATGCATAATTAGTCGTATCACTATTCAATCATTATTTTTCAAAAATACTTTGTAATCTGTGTGCCTGTAGTTAGTTGTATGTAATATTTGTTGAATGAAGAGTTTGTTTCTCTACTATTAATTAAAATTCACATAAACGATAGCTAGGGTTCTAATTGTCGTACAAAAATGCTTCAAGCTATTAGCTTTTAATTTTTGGTGTTGACGTTTCGCTTTTCGATTATGAATTTAGTTTTTTTTTTATTTTCACAGTCACTCACTTTACCACGTATAAAAATGAAGATGATGGTTTTCTAGGGGCTCCAACAACATTAGGCCCATAGTTTAAAGTATAATGTTTAAAATCAGAGAGAGTATCAGAAGTATAAAAAACACAAGATATAACAGTTTTTATGGCTACACTTTTTACCGGCTGTTTAGATCAGGTTCACCCTAAAAAAACCTTCGAGAAAACTCACTCTATGATACACTTTTCTGAAACACAAATGACATTACCTACATAGATAAAACATCATAATATTTAGTACCTTTATTGGTCCAACCCGGTCGCGTACCAATGGATTTTTCTGTGCGAAAAAATTATGTGCGCTATACCAATACTCTCAAACGGTGAAGGAAAACATCGTGAGAAAACCCGCGGCTTAGTCAGCTACGCACGTATTACCATGTCTTTCCTGTGGACAAGGCCGACTAAGCTGTGAAGATGGAATAGGCGCTGGGCAAGCTTACTCCATCTTAATTCATCCCGGCGTCCCGTTTGCGAAGGTAAAAGTTGCCTCCTGACGCTGTATTAAATCATCTACTATAGATGGTAAAAGGCCTTAGTTTTATTGGTCCAGTATATTTATTTCAAACAAAGCACTTGTGGGCTCGAGTGTAGTGCGGACGTTGGGCTCGTTACCACGTTATCAGCGAGCCGCGATGTTTATCTTGACAGGCACGTATGTGACCACCTCTCGGTCTCTTGGGCCTTCGTCATCGACACCTCCAAACAATAAATTGACCTTCCTGACCCCCTTTGTGCGAGTATTTAGATTTTTTTGTGGCAAATGTGGAGTCATCGGAGACAGGTGCAATGGACACGTGAAAAGCGAAGCATTTAAACTTTTTTAAGTTTGTAAGTAGGCGATTGCGTGTTCTTTGATGACAATGCGAGTAACGTTGATTAGGAAAAAAACATTGTATTATCTATAGTTAATATGGATGGATATGATGGGCTATGCTGAAGACGATATAGGACATACCATCCTAAAAGAAGGTGCCTTGCCTATTACTAACTAAACTAAGGCCTTTTGCCATCTATAGTAGATGATTATACAGCGTCAGGAGGCAACTTTTACCTTCAGTAACGGGACACTGTAGTGCCCGGGACGAATTAAGCTGGAGTAGGCTTGCCCAGCACCTATTCCATCCTCTCAGCTTAGTCGGCCTTGTCCACAGGAAAGACATGGTCAATACGTGCGAAGCTGACTAAGCCGCGGGTTTCCTCACGATGTTTTCCTTCACCGTTGTTGGAGTACTGGTATGGCGCCCATAAATTTTTCGCACTGAAAAATTCATTGGTACACGACCGGTTTTGAACCCACGACCTTAGATCGGAAGGCGGGGTCTCTACCAACTAGACCACCAGTGCTCTTTGCTTCGCTGCCTATTACTATTATCTAAATAATGAATAATTTGTGTGAATAGCGGAAAAAGTTGATTTTGTATTTACCTGTATGAAAATTAGTATTGCTGATAAAGTTAGAGTACAGAGACGTAAAAGTTAGTACTAGCCAGGCTATTGCGAGTAGGACTCGTTCCTTAAGGGTTTCGTGCAAACTACTTCATTCCGGTTCTGACCCCTACGGTAAGCACCGAAGATTAAAGAATTACAAACTTAACTTTACTTTGGCTTTCTTATTTCCTATCCTATCCAACTAAAGTTGTAGATGCGAAAGTTTATGTGTGAATGTTTGATGATACGTATCCCCATAACTACTGAATCGATTTGATGATATTTAGAATGTAAATAGTTTAGGTTCTAGAATTATAAGTAAGCTATTTAATTTTTATGTATTTTTGGTTTTTCAAAATAACGTTTACTTTAAGTTTGTATGGGAACTTCTAAACGGGCGGTGCGATTAACTTTAAACTTCGTCTTCAAAATACAAAACAATTGAACATGGTGTTTCAGGGTATTTTTCAACGTAACCCGTTTTCTAAAGATTTGTATGGGAGCTTTTTAACGGGCGATACGATTGGTTTGAAACTTGGTCTGGATGCTCAAAATAAAAAATAAATAGACATATCAGGGTTTTTCAAAATAACTCTCAAAAAGGAGTAAAATGGGGTGTCAAAATTTACATCACGCGAGTGAAGCCGAATAAATAACAATAACAGTCAGCAAATTAGAGTTATCTTAGGATTTTACAGAGCGTAATCGACACTAATGATCCGAAAAGAGACATTTCGAACGTTTTGCCTCTAATGGTTTACCTTTTCAACCCTATCGCGTGCAGTTTATCTGTCGCAGAGTAAAATACCTTCTTTGTTATTTTTGCGAGTAATTTGTTGTAAGTATTATTGCGTGTTTCGTAGTAACGCTCGAAACATTCGTAATGAGGCAAATGCATGCATGCCTGCGACCGCCAACAGTAAAGTTGTTTTACTTCGAAAATAACATGCAGATACACCATGGATAAGAGTGGTGAACAAAAATTTCAAACAGTCTTAACTCATCGTGTTATTATATAATATACTAGCTGCCGCCCGCGGCTTCGCTCGCGTGGTACCCGGATAAAAAACAGCCTATATGTTAATCAAGTACATGTACTATGTATATTCCAAGTTTCATTCAAATCCGTTGAGCCGTTTAGGCGTCATTAAGGCACAAACATCCAAACATCCTAACAAACTTTCGCATTTATAATATAAGTAAGATCTACTTACAACTCTTATAATTTATCAGTTCTCAGAATGAGTAAACTAGAGTTTTACAATTGCAAAATTTAAAAGCAAAAAAGTTCGAGTTTGACTCATCCATTGAGAGTTCTATAAAAACTACAAGCTACAAGTAAACACCCTATGGTAAGCGCTGAACACTGAATTTGAATTACAAACTTAGCTTTGCTGTCGCTTTCCGATACTCTTCCATCCGTAAGTCTATAACACCTAGCTGTATTGTTAGAACTTTGTTCTTTGAGAAATAACAAAATACTTTGATCTGTTCCTGAGAAAAAAGTCTTGATATGGTCAGACAGACAAACAGATGGAGAACAATGTGATATTATTCCGTTTTTCGGGTTCCGAGGTTCTAAGGGTTCCCTTTTTCCATCTTAAAAAGGAACTCTAAATATATGAAATGTTCTTGTTTCTGCACAAATAGTCGGCGAGAACCTTACAACTCTCCGAATTTATCACTCACAATAAGTCCTATTCAGGTCATAATGCATATTTGTACGTAACGTACTAACATCATTCAAAATAAACATAAATTCATAAATAAAAATCTTTGAACATTCGTGGAAAAATCCAATTTCGTAATGTGTCGCAAAAAACAAAAGGAGTAGGTACCTACCTAAGATTTTGAATGGGTAATGAATGAGGTCCTCTACCTTTGTTTCCGCTTGAGCGTTTTTCTTGGGACACCTTGTAATTTCAATGAGGTGATGCGTTGGCAAGAGTTTTCGTCGAATTCGTACAGCAAGGATAAAATAAACTGGGTATGCCGACCGGCCAATAGACGGTTCCTTATGAATAAATTATTACGGCGGCAGGTGGAATGACCTGACACAAATGTTTTGATGGAATTGTTTTAATTGGACGTTATCTGGCTTCAACTATCACACCAGTATTAAGTTTGAAATTATTAATTTGCTGGCCGCAGTACTCATTTATTTATTACTAGTGTACCCGCGCGGTTTCGGTCGCATTGTGTTAATTTTGACACTTAATTTTACCCCTTTTCCGTTAGAATGTTTTCATACAAACTTTAGAACTCCATTGCACCCCTATTGAGTAATTTTAAATATACCAAAAATACGTATTTCAATGTTTATTTGCACCGAGGTTTGATTAAATCGAACCAAGTAATATTTTTTCAAAAAAACTCTACCATCCAATATAGTTAACCCCTTTAGGGGTTGATTTTCGAAAATTAATTGTGTGGCCTATGTGTTTTTCCAAAACCTAAACTATTTAGATACATTTTAAATTTTATCAATATCGGCTCAGTAGTTACGGAGATACGTGGTAAACATTCACGAACACAAACTTTTGCATTTACAATATTACTTAGCAGGATTAGCATTTTTATTTTACCGAGCTGACTGAAAGCTATATAGTACTCAGTCGTTCCTTTGTGCGTGAGACACACAATGTCCACGAGAGATCCCGACGTTTTGTAAATCGTGTTGCTCTGTTGCACCTCGCACATTAGGTAGAGGTACGTGTATGACGTATGTACCTGGTCTATCTATATTCTAGTTTAATAACGAAAACATATTTTTAGCGTCCAGCTGCTTCTCTCCCCGAGCATGTCGTAAAAGTCGACTAAGGGATAGTATCCTCCAACATGATGAGATACAGTAAGCAAGTATTCCCAAGGAGGGTTGACGTCAGGCAGGCGGCCGGTCATAAAACACCTTAGCCAAAACTCTTACAGCATGATCCAAGGAACATGCTGTGCCGACCCCACATAGAATGAGATATGGGCAGGAAGATGATGATTTTCAATCGACACAGATTACCAAAATAGATTTTAAATTCGAACTATTTGCATAATTCGAAATATTACTAACATTTTTGGACTGAAGTGGTGTTCATGATAAGCCGCGTTTTAACTTAGGGATGCGCCTAGTTGGTTATTTTCTGGCTCGAGCTACTCGAGTTGAAATGGCTGTCGACTCGAGTCGCAACTCGACTTACTACTATAACTATGCTTTTTATTAATTCGTCGTGTTTTAATGAGCTCAAACTAACATAATACTTAAAGCTAATTAATTTCGAAAAATATGAAGCTACCTCTAATGGCCCTATCAGAGGCCTTAATAAGATCCTCTCGGCTCGGGTGCAGGTTATATAGCAGGTTATATCCAGTATAGTTATATTATGATCGTGATACCTATAATTCTATTCTATCTCACCTTTAGGTAGGTACGCGCTTTAACTCGGTTACAGAACTGAGCAGTCCGAATCAATCCTATCGTAAAACTCAGATCAAATAAACTGCAACTCCGCTGACCAGCCACTCGAATGTCTGTGACTTGCGTATGAACTAACATAATTCGAGTTGTATAAAATTTTACTCGAGAATAGAATAGGATAGAATAGAATACCTAATCTTTATTGTAAACTGTTGAAAGTTTAAGTTGTTAGATATATATCTAATAAAAAAGTACAAACAGTGCCTTTTTCGGACGTACAATCAATTCAGAATTCAGAAAGAACATAAAAAAGGGCGAGCTGACTGAATAACAGTTTGACTCGAGTCGATTCGAGTAAACAACTCAACTTGCGCATCCCTATTTTTACTGATTATATTATGAATAGTTCAGAGCTAGCAAATGCATTCGTTCAAGCGGTAAATGAAAATACCTACCTATACATAATTGTCAAACATGTTTATTCGGTGATGTTCGACTCGCCACGAACTCAACTCGCGTTCTTTCATTAATTTCGGTTTCCATATTCATCTATAGGATGGCTGTAAGATTAACATAGGATTTTTACTTATTTTTTTGCTCAGTACAATGTTGATCACTTCATTTAACTATCATGATCTTTTGCCTGCCCTTTTCCCACTAACATAGGGTTGGTACAATATGTTTACCAATGCCTTTTTCTTCTTTCACTCGTCATCTCGGTACTTTACTTACTCCTTTCACACGCCGCAGAAAGTGCCGCCTTTGACCAGAAATGGGAAAGAGAAGATAAGCTCATAGAATTTAAAAATATATTTCGATTAAGGATTAGTGCGCCGCATGTTTAAGTGAAGAATAAAAAAGGTGACAGGTTGCTAATTATAGGGATCTTTGCCATAATCTTCAAAACTTGTAATGATGTCTCAGTAAAGTCTTAAAACATTGTTAAGTACATTTAATATTATGATGGTAGAACCAAAGGGTTCTGAAATAGTTTATTCCTGATTCCTATGATCAAAACCGTATAAATTATGATGATGAAGCCCACAGACACATTACATGCGGGTTTATTACTTAGCGGTCACGCCCAATTGTCCTGCAAAAACTACCTAGGTGTCACAAGGAACACAGGCTGATAACTTTGGCCGTGAAAGGGCTGTATGCTGAATGTTACACGTAAATAAACTCAGTGATATATAGGTATACCAAGTATGTATGTTCTTTCTAACGCGAGATCTAGATCTGAGGTACAACGCATCCAACCATTTGATTTTCACGTTGACCCTGTCGGTCATGTGGAAGCGGCCTAACTTTTCGATTCTGGGGTCGAATGAAATCCAGTCGTGCAGATTTTTCTGCTGTTAGAAAAATGAACGTGTGTGAAAAATAACTTCTCTGCTGGACTGGAAGTAAAGAGAAAAAACATAGAATGCGCCCAGCTGCTTCTCTCCCCGAGCATGTCGTAAAAGTCGACCAAGGGATAATATCCGACAACATGATGAGATACAATAAGCCAGTATTCCCAAGGAGAGTTGACGTCAGGCAGGCGGCCGGTCTTAAAACACCTTAGCCAAAACTCTTACAGCATGATCCAAGGATCATGCTGTGCTGACCCCGTATAGAGTGGGATAAGGGTAGGAAGATGATGATAAGAAAAATGAACGTGTGCTAAACCAGTAAGTACTCTCAAACGTTGGAGAAAAACATTGTGAGGAAACCGACATGTTTTAAAACCTAAAAAGTTTAAAACTTATGTCAAACAAATAAAAGAGGAGCCTTTGAGGCGCAAATATAACCCCTTCACGACACTGTTTCAAAAGAAGATACATGTTTTCAGTCCAAGTAGTTCAACTATTTTTATAAGTTGAAGAAATTTGAGGAAATTTATCCATAATATTCAACTGGTTGTACAGATAGTTGAACATATTGGAGTAAACGGACTTTCCCACGAATACTCAAACGCATCTCAAAGTTGAGCCTCAAATGACGATTATTTTTTTTGACAGATTTTCATCAGAAACTTTCAAAAAACCGTGAGTTGAGACGTGCTCAACTCTGAGTCGCGTTTGAGTATTCGGGGGTTTGTCTATTATTTAAGTACTTGATGTGCTAAACTCTTATGTAAAAAACTATTGAGTTTTCAGGAAAAAGACCTCATATTTAAAATACGACAATACAAACAGGAATGTGAAATAACCCCATGCATTTAATTGCATAAGCTTGTATGCCTTAGGGATGAGAACAAAATGTGGAATATGTCAATACGTACTGATTCTATATTTATGAAACACTAGCTACCGCCCGCGGCTAAGCTCGCGTGGTACCCGGATAAAAATAGCTTATATGTTAATCCAGCATTTTAATATGTATATTCCAAGTTTCATTCAAATCCGTTCAGTCATTTAGGCGTGATTGAGACACAGACATGCAAATATCCTCACAAACTTTCACATTTAAATAATATAGTAATCCTACTATATTTTGCAGCGCCAGTTTCCATTAATCTAAATCCGTTCTACACAGGAAGTGCATTCTTTATTATCCATCCAATTACTGAATAGCAAATCCTTCCAGATCGGCGGCATCTATTATGAATAATTCTATTTTCGTTATGTTCGTAAATGTCAGGACAAGGTTTGTATGAAACAGAATGTTTGAAAAATTTAAAAAAATGTGCGAAGCCGAGGCGGGCAGATTATCTTTAGTAAATCTCTAAGGTGTTTGTGCTTTCGTAAGGTGATGCTTTATAACTTAATTTGCTACATACGCTGCCTTAACAAATAAATAATTTACGGCACGGTACATTAAACGTGTTACTCGATACTTCTGTATCCGCAACTTTTATCAACCAACCGCAAAATGAGATGGTCGATAACAATGGCAGCTGCGGTGAAGTCAACTCCTTGCACCCGCAAAATGCTCTTGTCAAGTTTAGAAAACGACTGTTTTTATTTTACCCTTCGAGTGTGAACATGTTGAGTGTTCCTCTCAGATGGTTTGCGGTCAAAGTATTTGCATACAAGCTGCCGCCCACGGCTTCGCTCGCGTGGTACCCGAGTGAAAAAAACCTACTTATATGTTAATCCAGCACATGTACTATGTATATTCCAAGTTTCATTCAAATTTGTTCAGCCGTTTGTGCGTGAAAGAGTAACAAACATCCATACAAACTTTCGCGTTTATAACATTAGTAGGATAGTAGGAAATATATATTTATTTTATGCTACAAAGACAAATTATAATAACATTAAAAACTTTAAGGTAATTAGTATAATAATAATTATAAATAAAAATGAGCTCAGTTTTTTATCTGAGTTCGCCTACAGATAGAAAACAGAGCTCAGATCACCGAATAGTAGGATAACGCAAATAGGTTATACAAGAGTTTATGTTTTGTGTTGGGAGTATTCGGAATAGTATAAACTAGGTGAAGCATTTTGAATAGTATGTTTAGGGAGGGCAAATGTAAACTGAGTATAATAAGCTACCAAGTAAAGAGGTTCATTGTTTTACAAACATTTTGGGGATTCTGGATTTGGTTTCTATCCTCACATGAGATGCCAAGGCAGACCAATTAATAATTTTCGTAATAATTATGATGATAATGTTCGCCAAGCGCCGCGAAAAGAGGCACGCATTCATTAAGAGTCTCCGGAAGTCCGTCGCGTGCTTCCATCGCCGATAGCCCATTGAATTATTTATACTTTTAATATTGTAATTATTATACACCAGCGTTTTCTGCCTTATTATTATTTATGTTATTATATTAAATGTTATAATAACGCTCTCCACGGAAAGGTTATATGCTGATAAGGAGATAACGTCGTCTGTCAGCGTTTAATGAGGGTTTTCATTTTTAAGCGATCGAGCAACGCTGCGTCGCGCACTCGAATGCTAATTCCCTACTCGGTAACTTGTTCTTTATTATTACTGGACACAAATAAATTCCTTCACAATTTGTACTCGTTTGTCGCACATGACGATCTTGTTCCGATACCAAATGTTATAAATTACTTGTTGATAGCTATTATAATATCAACAATTGTATTTTTATTCAATTGCATTGATAAAAGTTTGGCACTTTAATCGAAATTGCTCTGTATTATAATAATTAATTGTATAATTTGTTGTGGAAAATAAAAACTGATTTTCCGTCACTTACATATTATGTGACAATGGATGTAATTATTTTATGATTTGAAGATCTAAAAATATGCACTAGCCCTATGGAAGATGACGCTAATGTTTAAGTTACTGATTGTGCACGTAGATATCTAAGAGTGGTTAAAGCAGTTATTATGATATACTAGCTGCCGCCCCGGATAAAAAATAGCCTATATATTAATCCAGCACATGTACTATGTATACTCCAAGTTTCATTCAAATCCGTTCAGCCGTTTAGGCTTGAAAGAGTTACAAACATCCATACATCCGTATTTACAAACTTACGCGTTTATAATATTAGTAGGTAATGTAATGTAGGTAATAATTATTTATAGTGCATCTATTTATAGGGTAACCTTTTTGTGCCCATGCGTGTGCTTACTTACAGATAGATAAAGGTATCTATACAGATAGAGAGACTGATCACTTGATAAGTATGACGTTCGCGATTTCTCGTATGGTGAGTAAAAACGCGTTATGAAATTAATTCGGGCTCCTCGTAGCCCAACCGCAACCAGCAGCTGCTCTTTAGTATAGAATTTCATTAATATTACCGGTTTTTAAAATAATGCGGGTAGAGGAACGGTTGGCAAATGACGAGCTCAGAGGCACACGTGTCCAAGGAAGTACTTCCTTAGGCCACCTGAGTGCCAGCGCCATGCCGACGCACCTTCTCACGGTCAGACTGTAAAATAGTCTAATGCATTAAACATAATGGGAAAAACCAGTAACAGCACTTAGCTGTCCACGATAAAGTGGTTCGTGTAAGTTTCGACTGTTGAAAGCTCTTTTACAAATGGATAGGTAGTAGTTGCAATAGCGGTACTGAAATAACAACAGAACCTACCTTACCTAGCTGCAAGAGACAAAAAATCCTTAATTAACCATATCGAATTGCAACGATTCGGTTTGGACACATAATCGTATCTAAACATATCTAATATCTAACTCAACTAACTGTAAACAGAGAGAAAGAGATGAGAAAGAGTTCCGTCTGTGAAGGTAAAAGTTGCCTCCTGACGCTGTATAAATCATCTACTATAGATGGTAAAAGGCCTTAGTTTTTTTTGAACTGTAAATGATAATTATTTGAAGCTCTTTTTAGAGTTCCGTTCCCGAAGGGTGCCAAACGGGACCCCATTAATACCTAAGCCTCCGCTGTTCGTGCGTCCGTCCGTCCGTCTGTCAGTAAGCGGGCTGTATCTCATGAACCGTAATAGGTAGAGAGTGAAATTTTCACAGTGTGTGTACTTCTATTGCCGCTTTAATAAAAAAAAAAACATTTATTTGTTTTTGTATGTAAGTAACAGAAACTTACAACTAATACAAATATAATTTACAAAATACAAAAGAAACAGTCGGGCTATCTAAAGGCCGTTGCAAACGGTCTATAGATAGCTCATCTGATCCAGCTCATCAGACGGTGGAAGCGTGCCCGAGACGCTGGCCGCGTTGCCACGCTGAATGGCAATACTGATCCGTTGCGCCAAATAAGAACCAGCTCTTGGATCGCGCATCGCATCGACCAGACGCCCTGAAAGAATTTTGAAAACGCGGTGGGCACCCGTGCCCCGCGGTCCTAGGGTCTCGACCCCAAAAAGCTCATATGCATAAGCCTCGTCGAGGCTTGCATATTTGCGCCTTTTGAGATCCTCGGCCGAATCTGACGAAATAATAAAAATAAATTAATTAAAAAATGAGAACAAACATGATTTTATTTAAATGCTTTAAAGGACGAAAATAAGCTTTAAATTAAATCAAACTCAACAAAATCGGTTGAGGATAGCATACCTACTACCATACATTGCAAGATAAATAAAAGCTTTTGAAATAATTGGAACCAATACAAGATACATTTATGTAGGTACATGTACGATGGTACGGAAGCCTTCATGTACGAATTCGACTTGCACTTACCCGGTTTTATATACTACTCAAAACAAAATAAGGGCCACCCGAGTATTTTTGTTTTGAGACCATTTTTTGGTGACTCTGGTCCAGATAAGGGTTTTTTATGAATGCCACTATGTTCTAAGTGTTGAGACGTAACGATACAGTGAAGTACTAGGCGATATTAGTCTTAAGGGTATGGTTAACATTTTTTATGTCTCACTTATCGAGAAGTGGGAGGTTTAGTTTATTTTTTAATTGATATTAAATATTATTATATTTATTTTATTGCCTTTTTGGGGACCTTACCTGCGGTCGGTGATCTGAGCTCTGTTTTCTATCTGTAGGCGAACTCAGATAAAAAACTGAGCTCATTTTTATTTCTTATTATTTCTATACTGATTACCTTAAAGTTTTTAATGTTATTATAGTTTGTCTTTGTAAATATGAAATTAAAAGAGTTTTTTAATTTGATTTTAGATTTCATTTAACGCAAGTCCACTGACTGCTAAGGTTTTTGGAAGTTAAACGCGTAATTCTATCATTTAACCTTAAAATGCCGAGGACCCGACACCATTTGGACAATTCTTCAGCTACCAGAGCCGTAACGATGATCGAAGCTGGTCAGTCACAACGTTCCGTGGCTTTACAGCTGGGGTATTGGCGAAGGGCTATTCAAAACCTTTGGAACCGGTATCAAAAGACCGGGAGTGTATCCCAGCGTCGTGGCTCGGGAAGACATCGTGCTACCACCGCCCAGGAAGACCGGTACGTGCGACTTACTGCGCGACGTGATCGTACTGTGACAGCGCGCGCATTACAGAACCGTTTACACCGAACTACTGGTATCCTTGTCAGCGACCAGACAATTAGAAATCGTTTGCACGAAGACCAGCAACGTTCACGAAGACCTGTAACTCGCACTAAACTGACCTGGGGGTCTAGCCAAGATCATTTCTATTCTCTTTCCATCGTAGAAAACGATTGGTACCCGAGCAGTGTTGCTACCTTGCATTTTTTAAAGCGCTAGGTCAAAAATAAAATGTCATCAGATTTCAGAAATTTGGAGCCTCTTGGTTATCTAATATAGGTTAGGTACTGACTGGTGTTAATCATCATCATCATCTTCCTGCCCTTATCCAACTCTATGTGGAGTCGGCACAGCATGATCATGCTGTAAGAGTTTTGGCTAAGGTGTTTTATGACTAAAAGCCAAGCGTAAATTATGTGGCAAGTATTGTAAATCTCGAAAGTTTCATGCACGTGCACATGTGGTAGGAACACGATGTTAGTATCTAGTAGGTACTCTAGTTTAGTCATTTCAAGATTTAGGTATGCAGGGGCTTAAGGTTCCTTTCTAAACTAATTTACAATAGGGCAAAAAAATAGTTTCAACTGGCACATAGATGACACTAAAAATCTTCAAAGACCTCAAAATTAAATGGCCTTTGAAGAAGAATGATAAATAAAATTTAATGTCATTGCGTAGTATTAAGCAAATAAAAATCTAAATAAGAGTAAATCACTCAAATAACATTCTAATTCTATATATTTTCAACTTTGACATTATCGAAATTGTAGCAATCATAAGTAACCTACAGACGCTATTTTATAAAAAGAAGTACAACAAGAAGAAACCACTCAAATTGTTGTTTACCTATTGACATTGACCTTTCTTTTGATAACTAGCATTGTAGATGCTTTTCGGAACAGCGCCGGGGATTTGTTACGCTGAAAGCTAGGCTGCAAAAAGGTCTCAAATGGTTAACGGCCTTAGTAAAAAAAAAACAAAAATAAAACCGGTCAAGTGCGAGACGAATTCGCTCACGAAGGCTTCCGTACTATCATACATTAAAAAATGTTTCCTATAAGGGGCCCCGTTTTTTATTATTTGTTGTCATAGCGGCAATAGAAATAGATATCCGGACGGGCGGACGGACGGACGGACGGACGGACGGACAGCGGTGGCTGAACTTAAACGAACTTAACTTAGGCTACTTTACTTTACTAAAAAGTACCTGAGTCTTTGTAATGAAAAATTACATTATTATAAAACAAGTCCAGCTGCATCTGTTTGTCTGTCTGTCTTTTGAGTTTATCGTGTTCAGACAGATAGTTTTTAAACTATCGAACGGATTTTCATACGGTTCCATCTAATGAACAGAGTGATTCTTGAGGAAGGTTCAGGTATATAAATTATTAAGGTTTCGTGAAAAATTGGCTGAAATATGACGATGATTGTGGAAAATGATGGAAAAAATCATGCCGACTGGGAGCTTTACTTTTAGTGCGCTGCGTTAACCAATCGAGTTATATGAAAATAGGTTTACATAGTTACCTATTGCTAATCAGGTGAAGCCGGGCAGGCTTGCTAGCTTATAATAAAATTGAGGCAACGTTTATAATGAAAATGGTTTCTGTGAGCCCAAGGCATAGTAAACCTGTTATTTTCAAAGCTGAAATGACAAGTTACGTTTGATAATTAGCTACCTTACGTACTGTTCGTGGGGTGGGCTTATCTCCTGTTCGATCTACCAATGTACGCCGAGTTGACACACGTAACTTGTGAATTGTTTTGGATCGTGATTTTAAAAATCATCGTATATTTGCACTGAATGGGCGATTATTGTGTCAAAACCATTGAAGAGATACTAATTTTAAATAGGTACCCACCTAAATATGCAAAGTTCTGGTGTGAATTTGTATGAAAATGTACCCTGTCTGCATTAATCCAATAATTAATCCAAAAATATAAAATTTAAGCAAAATAATACTGGAAAAAAGGTTTTGAGATGAGTGTGACACTTATCATAGAAACTAAGAAATAGAAAAATTATCAATTATTTTTATTTCTTTTTTGGTCAATTGGTCATATAGGCTGTGATTTTAACATTATGGCCGGTTCCGATATTCTAATAAGACCACGCGATGGATCGTTCATCACCATAGCAACTGTCTAAAAAAGTAAACAGTTGCATTATGCTATTAGGTATTACTTACAAGTACTATAACTAATAATAGCATATTGGAACCAGGCAATAATAACAGCTCCAGGAGGCTGCTTTTGTCTACACTACTAGGACTATGTATGCCCAGGACAATTTTAAATGGAGCAAGTTTGCCCAGCACCTATACCATTCTCTCAGCTTAGTCAACCACAGGAAAAGCATGGTGAATACTTGCGGAGCTGACATTGGTGATCTTTTTACTTTTTTCCTTCACCGCTGCATCTGTAATGCAGCTACTCTCAAGTAGCTGCATTACAGATGCACCCTGAGAGTATATAATAGAGGCATGTGTTGACTGCGCCCCACCTTGGAAGAAAAAAGCTAGCTAAAACCTATCCGACTTTCTCTTAGTCACGCCATAAAAATCTTTTTTAGGGTTCCGTACCCGAAGGTCTATTAGGTACTAAGCCACCGCTGTCCATCCGTCTATTAACGAGCTATATCTCATGAACCGTAATAGGTAGAGTTGAATATTTCATAGAGTGTGTATTTCTATTGCCCCATACAAGATGGGGCGGGGGGTTGGGGGGGGATTAAAGATACATTACTTTTACTTTTTTTTATTACACAGAGTAAAAGTCATATTGATAAGTACATACGCTACGAAACTCTTCGTATGCGAATGCGACTGGTTCTCATTATACTTAGGTACCTGTAAAATTCGTAGCAAATGGCAAATCCGTGATCTTTGCCTATCCCTATGGGAAATATAAGATAAAATAAACCTTGTTGTATTATGCCGTGCCAATGAACCTTAGGGTGGTGGACCACATTTTTGGTCGACTGTAAAACAAAGGCCTTTTACCATCTATAGTAGATGATTTATACAGCGTTAGGAGGCAACTTATACCTTCACAAACGGGACACTGTAGTGCTCGAGACGAATTAAGATGGAGTAGGCTTGCCCAGCACCTATTCCATCCTCTCAGCTTAGTCGGCCTTGTCCACAGGAAAGACATGGTCATTACGTGCAGAGCTGACTAAGCCGCGGGTTTCCTCACGATGTTTTCCTTCACCGTTTGAGAGTACTGGTATAGCGCACATAATTTTTTCCTATGGTATCCTATGGTACACGGCCGGGTTTGAACCCACGACCTTAGGATCGGAAGGCGAGGTCACTACGAACTAGACTACCAGTGCTCTCTTGGCCGACCGTAAATCCCTGTCATTATACATTAGGAAGTACTTACCTACCTAACCTAATGAAAACGTCACACGATGTGTTCATCGATGATTCATCTAACTTCAGCCAAATTAGAGATACAAATTATGTAAAAAAACCGCCCATACTTAACCTAAAACTTACTTTTTCATTGCATGTTTATGGAACTTTTAAGTAGCATATACTTATAGTTAAACTAGCTGCCGCCCGCGGCTACGCTCGCGTGGTACCCGGATAAAAAATAGCCTATATGTTAATCCAGTACATGTACTATGTATATTCCAAGTTTCATTCAAATCCGTTCAGCCGTTTAGGCGTGATTGAGGCACAAACATCCAAACATCCAAACATCTAAACATCCAAACATCCAAACTCACAAACTTTCGCATTTATAATATACTAGCTGCCGCCCGCGGCTTCGCTCGCGTTGTACCCGGATAAAAAATAGCCTATATGTTAATCCAGTACATGTACTATGTATATTCCAAGTTTCGTTCAGATCCGTTCAGCTGTTTAGGCGTGATTGAGGCTCAAACATCCAAACATCCAAACATCCAAACATCCAAACATCGTTACAAACTTTCGTACTAGATGGCAGCACAGGTAAAGTTAGTACGCGCTATCGTTGCGTTTTGAGCTTTACGCCGGTAATTTCAAGCAAACTAAGACTTTTAAATTTTATAATATAAGTAAGAAGTAAGATTAAGGTGTAAAAAATTATGTTGCGAAAAATACGCGACGGGTTGTTTACTTAAATCGTACCTAAGTATCTCCAGTCTAGCTGAAGTATAGGTTCGCACAGGCTAGGCTAGGATGTTGTGGTGAGGCGGCTCTTACTTGGGCAATTAAACTTTACCGGACCGACCGTTACCAACGCAGAGCTCGGGCACCTTGCCACATGGCAGCCGCCTATAGAACTCATTTTATATTGAAGGCAATAGAAGATAAAAAAGTAAGTTCGAATGAGCTAGTGGCCAACTCTAAAGACGCCGGGGCCGACAATTTAACGTGCCCTCCGAAGTACGGAAGTGCTCAGCTCGTAATGCCACTTGCGGTCGCCCATCCCAAATTGTGACGTGAATTTAACGATCAATCAAGAGCGTCTAAGCAAGTTACGCCACGGGCGCTTAATAGAAGATAATGACACCCTTTAGAAAGTAGGTACCTAACCTACTAGTTCACAATTACTTTTCGAACTGGAACCCGGATTTGTTTAATGATATAAAAATGAGTTGAGGTTTGAATATTCTTGATTCTTGAGAGCTTAGGTGGGTACCTAGCTACTCAATGATATTTAACACGAAAACTTGTACCTATTTAGCTGAGATCCGAGAGCTTGAGAACGTAACTGTCTCTATATCCTATAACCCCCCCCCCCCCCCCAACACACACATACTCACTCAATGAATAGATACTGTCAATGTCCAATTATTTTTATTTCATTATATTTAAGTTTTTTTTTCAGACACTGTTAGTCTTCATCATCATTTATTACTTAGTTAGTGTTTGTCAAAAAAATTATACCGAAAATTTTACTCTCACTCAATATGTCTTGGTAACTTTTACCTGGTAACTCTTACTCCTTGAGTCCCAAGATACAGGCTTTCACGCATAGTATGGGCCTCGCCGATAAATCATTACTAAAAAATGTAATGTATCAGATTTAAAAAATAAAGTAACAATTAATTTTCGTAATAAGAATAGTTACGTTAATAATATGCTTTCTTTATTATTATGCTTACTAGTGGTGGGACCAATATTTCACTGCAAATTAATAAATCGAAAGTAATCGTTTAGGCTTTCTGTAGCTACTTCAGCTAAAAAGCCTTCCTACTTCTAGGGTTCTAGTATGTATAAGTATAGATATGGATACTTAAATATAGGCAATTTTTTTTTAAATATGTAAAGTTTGTTTGTTTGTGCGGGGGCAATTTTAGAAATAACCAATTCTGAAAACTTAGAAAACATAATACATAGGAGAAAGATACACTATCCCTGTGTTTTTACCCAACTGCGAAGAAGGAGCTTAATGTGTGTGTGATGTATGTAAGTATGTATGTATGTGGGTGTGTGCATTCCTTTGACTGAAGCTGTAGTCCAAACAGCTGGACGGACAGTGTGGTAAAAATAATCTTTTGTTCACTTGATACAATGTTTTCGAACTTTTAAGATCTACGACATGCCGGGTTCCTCACGATGTTGTATTTCACCGTTTGAGAGTATCTATTGTTATAGCGCACATACATTTTCTGAACAGGAAAATCTATTGGTGCACGACTGGATTGAACCCACGACCTTAGGATCGGAAGGCAGATCTCTACCACCAGTGCTCTCAATATGGTGGCTGTAAGAAGTCATACACCCCACAGTCACATACCTACATAGTTCTGACTCCACACTAGGATTACCTGCATCGTGGGCATCAGAAACTACGAGTACCATGGTACCAAAACACCCAGACCCGGTAGAAATACTTGCAAAACATGAAAACATTACTCCTGCCGCGGGAACCGAACCCGTGCCTCTTGCGTCTCAGGCGAGCACTCGCCCGCCACGCCACAAAGGCCGTATGTGTATCGTAAGGGAGTTTTCATTCAAAACTACAAATATTTTGTAGTGCTAAAATAATAAAACAAAGTACAAAAAATAATCGTAATTTATACAAACTTTTAAGTTAAAAGAATACAAGTTTTTCATGGTAAAATTTGCACACTATAATCAGTTAAACAGTCGGGGAGTTCTCTCAAGAATGTTCTTAGAAAGAGAACACCTAAGTGGAATGCCGCTTGTTGTCTTCAAGTTTCGTGGTAAGTACTTACCCTTAAAAGTTTCCATGTAAGTATTTGGTATGTTTTACATAACGGTACTACCTACGGTGGTAGGCAGGCCATTCCGCCTTAACTCTTTCTTACTAGGGCGAGATTGAGAATAGCAAATACTTATTACTAGATTGATTCAATGGACTAGGAAGGATTATGACTACTTCGCGAGTCGATTGTTAATATTATGTTAATTTCACAAGCTGTTAAATGCATAAAAAAGTAGATTAAGTACCATATAGAATTTTTGTATTATATATTCTCCACTTTATAGCTTTTGGGAGCAGAATAAGAATGTGCAATAATGATTGAAAACTATTTCAAATTTTAAGTGCTTCAGCTTCAGTAGTTGCTGAAACAATTAGCCGTGATAGACAAAGTTGCATCACAAAAGTTCACTCACTTAAAAATTTGAATGAAATCTGGTGACCTTTTCATCTTTATTGTAGGTAGGTAGGTACTTAGTTTGAAGGTACCTGAAGGTAGGTAGGTACTACCAACGTACAGGCTATTTCAATGAAGGTAGGTGCTCTAGATATCTAGTACTTATTAAATCATAGCGATCAGAGAGAGTGACTTACATCTTGCTGGCTAAAAAAATCATCTTGGGCGTCTTCGCTTGCACACCCCATGTCTTGAAGAAGTGGTGTAACGTGTCGCTCCCAGTCATCCATTATAGAAAATTATCCTCTTAGTTTTATATAATTATTTGAAGCCACAGCTCACCAACTAAACGGACCAGTCATTTTAACATCTTTCACAAATATCCACTCTCCAGAGATCGTAACTCCGAACTCCTCATTTCGCGCCAAAAACTTTTTATACTTTTCCGATTGCTATTGTAAGAGGCGGGAAATGGACGAGATCGCACACGACACTCGGCTGTCACAAGCCATGCCCGAGCGAAAGAGAAAAAACAGCTGCTTTGGCCGCGGGCGTATCACGTGCCCGCTGTTACCGGCGCGCATTCAAAAAACGCACTAGGAGAAAAGTCGGTGACAGCAACGAGTGCGAAGTCAGTGTGGCAAGGCGCGGGTTCCCGGCCGCCCGTCGACGCGACCGGAACAGGAGTGCGTGGTGGTCCGCGAGGTCGTACGCCCTCTGCGTCGCGCCGCCTCGCAGCCCTCTCGTTCTCGCTGCGCTCGCCTCCATCGGCCTGTCCCCCTTCCACGAAGCAGCGACGAACGCCTCCCATGGGCGGCCGCGATTTCCCGCCGTCGGCCGTCCGTGGCCGCAACATGGCCGTATCTCTTCAGACCTCCACTTGCACCAGCTCGGCTCCTCACCATCACCATCCCTGCAGCAGTATTTAACAAGTTTAGAGTCTAGCGAGAGGACAGCAGTTCATAACCATAATGGTTGTAGGTCTACCTGCTGTAGGTAAAATAACTGAAAACTTTGGGAAACTTTAGGAGTAATTATTTACCTATACAATATCTCGTTTATTTAGATATATTTAGTTCGTATATTTATATGTACCTATGTCAAACATTTTGAAACAGATTCCAAACAAACAGATTATGCCGAACATCGTCAAAAAAAAATGTTTTTTAACGCCACAAAAAAAACTGACCTGAGCGTGTAGGAAATAGGAAGGCTTACCCCCGAATACTCAAACGCATCTCAGAGTTGAGCACTTCTCAAGTGACGAATTTTTAACAGATTTTCATCAAAAACTGTCAAAAAACCGTGACTTGAGCCGTGCTCAACTCTGAGTCACGTTTGAGTATTCGGGGGTTAGAATGGTAAATAGGGTAGCTCTAAAAAGTTGACTTCTGGATCAGTTAGATAGTTATCTAAGTTAGGTACGTATGGATACGAAATTACGAAAATGCGTAGGTAAACTAAAGTATTCAAATTATCCTTCAGATTTAATTCAATAAAAACTTTATAAGTATTTGAAAATGTTACTTAAATTTAAAATTTGGATAGGATCACGACTTCATTCCAAGCACGGTAGACATCGTCTATCTCTCAAATACCTTGAGGTTTGTACAATAGAGCCTTGGCTCTATGGTTACTTTAACTTCGTCGTTACAAATTAATCTGGATTAGTGGACCGTTTCAAAGTATTTGCCTAGGTACCTAGATAAGATGCCTACCTAAGTAGACCTAAACAAATTCTAGCAAAATTCAACCTGGCTTCGGACATGTCAACCAAGAAAGGACTAAAGAAGGAAAAACGGAACGACTGTGGGTAACTTTATAGTTATGTTTTCCATTCTTAAAACTTTAATTTCTAGTCACAACCTAGTACAAAAATTTACATACATACCATAACATCACGCCTGTTTCCCATATACCTACCTAGAGGTAGGCAGGTCACGGAAATAATAATAATAATACAAAAAAATATGTATTTTTCTGGACACTATTTATAGAGCACAAAGTGGGTATAACGTATAACATAGTAAAACACTTACGGCGAGTAAAGTTGCTGAAGACCGTACAAGCGGCCAATTAAAAGTTAAATGTCTAATTCTTGTTAGACGCGGGAAGTCCGCAACTAGTGTAGGTACCTACCTACCCACTAGTAAATTGAAAGTTCTTCATTGTTGTGTACCTATAGGTGGAACGAGGATCCACCGTGATACGTCCGACAACGTGAAATCCTAATGATAAAGTTTCATTGTCTAAAAATAGTTAGAATATTCATTTGCGCCCTCCAATGAGGGATAACCTGCTACTTATTGTGTCACTATTTCTTTCGAACCAGTGTGGTGAATGAAATGGCTTTCGAACTTATTAGGTTCTATGACATGCCGGTTTCCTCACGATGTTTTCCTTCACCGTTTAAGAGTAAGTATTAGTACCTGGCACATACATTTTTCGGTGAAGGAAGGCCGCTACCACCAGACCACCAATACTCTCCAATGAGGTGAGGAGTAAGTTTTCATATTATCTACCACTGTCATACTAGGTAACAAAGCACGCCCAATGTTCTAACATCCAACGTCCATCCTACATAATAATGAAAACTTAAAGAACTTGTATTAACTCTGGTAGGTACTTAGGTAGGTAGGTACCTAGGAGTTAAACCAACTACCACAAATATTGTGCACCTCGGCAAACTTCGTGCTTTGTATGAAAACCGAATTATCCGAATATGAAACGAATAGTCAACTAATAATAACTGAACCAACTGAAATAATATACATAACATACATACATACTATCACGCCCGAACGCCCGTGGACTGTGCCACAAGTAATCATAAGAAAAGCAGCCACTCCTGATTCAAAGTCCTAAGCTAGTTAAAGTGAACCATGGCGACAGGTGATCAGCCCATCGCCCATATAAATGTTCCATCATGTTGGAGAGGATACTATACCATAATCGACTTTTATTTACGACATGCTCGGGGAGAGAAGCAGCTGGGCGCATTCTATACCTCCAGTTCAGCAGAAAAGTTAAAAAACAAATTAAGAAAAAAAAAATATCTTAAGGAAACTACCTATGTTTTCAGCAGCATTAACCGTGTAACATATTAAGGAATTGTACCTAACTTCTTGCTTATAATTACGAGGGCTTGGAAGATGTCTACCGAAACATGCAGTCGTTCGTGTCAGTAAATTTTTTTGTTCCTCTTTTATCGGAATTAACGGATAGGTATCTAGGTACTAACCTACGAACGTAGGTAGGTATGCTATTATATTCTTAATCTGTGTATCTTTTTACAATCATAGAAGGTAGGTAGATAATTTGGTTTACAGCGCCGAGAGGCATTTTTAGGGGACAATTACTGGTACTAAGACGCTTATAAATTCTAACAAAAAAATCCATTGGTGCAGATCCGAATTTCGAACCCATTACCTCAGGATTGGATAGTAGGGTCACTATTGCTAAACCACCAGTGCTCGGTCTCCATTAATTGGTCTCCATACTTTCTAGTTTACATAATTAAATAGCCTTCAGAGTTCGATTTTCGAAAATAACCTACCTAGGTACATTGAGTTATTTTTGGTGTGGGGTGGGTCCTTTAATAAATAGAGACCTAAAGACCATAAACTTTATAAAAGTTTTCAAAAGTTTGATCTTCCAACCAAGGCGAGGAGGAAGTAAAAAAATCTTCTATGTAAGTTAGGAAGGTACGAACTTAAAGTATGTTAACTCTTTTCGTACATTGAATTTAAAAACTTAAAAAATTAAGTTTGGAAAAACGCTCTAAAAACAATCGTGGTTAGAAAACAAAATGCTGTCGTTTTATTTCAAACAAGAACGTGGAACGAAACGTAAACAATTTCTTTTAGGCTTAGTTACTAAGAACTAGGAGTACATTTTGACTTTTAGGTTACTACTTAGTACCCTAAAGAAGTCATTATGGTCTACTCTACGTTTTTATTATTATGGAATACTATGACCCCAGTGTTGAGCTCCTTGCTGCATGGAAACGCAACTTGATTGGACTTAGTTGAAATTCCATAACTGGATGAAATGGAACGTTTCGGATGCTTTTGACAGTTCTTTCACATACACGCGTGACATTTCTTTAAATTTTTTCTTGTAGAAAGTTAGAGTTTGTTGGTAAAGTTTTTCAACTTTTCAGAACTTTTAATTTGTTTTGTATTTACAAAATGCCACCTCCATCGAAGTTAAGTTACGATGAAATACTTAAATTTATGCTCGAACACAACGGAAAAGTGACGAATCACGAGTTAGTGAAACATTTTAAAGTATTTCTTATGAATCCCGATATGAGGGGTGAGTATCAGTACACAACAACTATCATTCTCCTAGGTTATTATCTTTATTGGCAATAACTGATCACGTACCTTCTCTAGATGAAGCAAGAAGTACATTCAAAAAGCACGTTAATACGTTGGCTATAATAAAGAACGAGAATAATGAGAAATGGTTGATTTTGAAGAAGAAATATATGACTGCTGGTAGTTCTAACGGTAAAGAACAAGAATTACTTGAAAACAAGTCAGAGCAACCAAATGACATGTTAGAAAATACTCCAGAGTTTGATTCAGTGCCGCCTCCCCGTCCTCCACTGCCCTTACAACTAAATCAAGATTTCAGCATCTTGAATAATCTTATACAAGAAAGCACCCCGCTGACTCCTCAAACTCCTGCCACTTATGATGATTTATCATTAAATGTGTCAAAAGAGAGTCTGTTATCGGTCCAAAGTGATGATGTGCCCCCTAAAGTTCATCCTAGAAGAAGATCTTCAGACAAGAGATCTAGCATTTCCGGAACTTCACGCTCTTCCATCCCCAGTGAAGAAATATCAGAGCTACAAGAGACCTCGTCCTCCACCCTGACAACATCACAAAGTGAGACCATGTTGGTAGATAGTGAGCAAACCATCTCTGTGAAGGAGCGGAAACAAATGTTCAACAGAATGGCATCGGAGAGTGATGTTCTAAAGTCTAAACCAAACACTAGCTTTGGTTCACAGGTATGTGCTAGTAACTTATTATTTAGCTTATAATTTCATATTGTTGACAGCTGTTTATAATGAAAACATAACTATTTTTTGCAAGTAATTGTTTTTATTATAATAATTGCCTTCTGGGTGTAATATATTTTATAGACAAGTTCTAAACCAACAAATGTTTCTTACATTGGTGTGAATTGTGCATTTTAATATTACATCCTTAAAATATTTATAAAGGATTTTTTTTATCTTGAAGTTTATTTTTTAATATATGAAAGTCATAAGTAATAGTTATATTAAAAAAAAATAGTTCTCGATATTTACCAGTTTGTTAGATAACAGTACCTATCTAACAAACTGATATCTTGATTTTCATAGTTATTATACTTTGTTATTGGTCTTCTCAGAAATGTTTATCAAGATGGTTATCACTTTTCGAAATCAGTCTTATCAGGACTTAAACTCTTTTTTACTCAAGTAATTGTTTCAGTATTGAAGATGGAGTTAAAATGGCTATTTACATCATCAGCTGTTGTTTTATAATGACTTAACTGATTCCGTACAGTAGTCTATTAATAAACTTTTGTGCCTGTCAAAATATTTCGTGGATCCCCTGAGGAGCCAAGCTAGGGGATGTGATGGCGCCCCTTAGGTGCCATCGGCTACGAACTGCAACTTGTTGCTTTTTTTCGCTTCTTCCCCACTGCTCAACTAGTTGAGCAATAGGTCATAGTTTGTATTACTGAACATTTTATGCTCTATAGCTCAACTAAGTTGATCAGTAGGTCATCTTGTTATAAAATGAGTTTCATCCCCACTGCTCAACTAGATTGATCAACTGCATCAAGTTGAGCAGTGGGTAACACCCTCCGATCAACTAAAACTGCACAGCTATATTTAGAAATAAAAACTCCAAATCTCATAATTAATAATACTCTTAATACTTTACTCACTACTAAGGATGCTTAAAATAAAAATAAAAACTATTTCTTCTACCTTGAGAGTCTAGGTAGAGTAGTTTCAGAAATATGGCCATTTGAAGTTAGACGACATTGCTTAGATAGTATTTCAACCATTATTATATAATATCATTTTAACACACCCAAGGATTCAAGTTTTTGTCAGTTGGGCCATAGGTACATTTTTTATCCCGAATGTACCAATTAGTTGTGTAGAAGGGAATCAAAAGTACCCACGGCACAACCAGTTGAGCATAGTAGTTGTGCCTTGGGTCCAGAAGGTTATTAAAATACTTTTGAAATTTGTTAAATTCTGGTTTATCGGGACACATGTCACATATAGCGAGATATAGGCTTCCGGAATCAGAACTGGTGGCAATAGAGGTAGCTTTGTGCACAAGGTAATTTCGTGACCATCTTCAACTTCAGTTAATCCAATTTTTTTACTCATCTTCCAGATATTCTTAAGAAAGTGATAATAACAACCCTTTATTGGTTGCCAATTCGAAATCACATTTGTAGACTGTAATATTCATTTTAAATTGGTCTCAAAGTATTAAAAAAGTCTTCTATATGTAGTTTATGATTTGTTTGGTAACAGAATGTAAAGAAGGGGTACAAAACTGACTGCGTCTTCGTCATTACTTGTAATGTCTACGTGCAAGGTATAAAGCTGATAAAAGGGTGTCGGTGTTATCTTAAATGTTCCATCGCCGTAAAATACTTCATATTTTGTTAAAAGTTGCTTAGCCAGTGGAGTTCCAAAATTTATAATTCTTTCATGGACACCATCATCATAAAAAAAAAATTATCCACTAAACAGTGTGGCAATTTTAGTTTCATCATGTCGTTGCATTCAGTGACTTTGAGATAATACTAGCTGCCGCCCGCGGCTTCGCTCGCGTGGTATCCGGATAAAAAATAGCCTATGTGTTAATCCAGTACATGTACTATGTATATTCCAAGTTTCATTCAAATCCGTTCAGCCGTTTAGCCGTGATTGAGGCACAAACATCCAAACTCACAAACTTTCGCATTTATAATATAAGTAAGATATTAAAAGTGGCCATTTAGATAAAAGCAAAGAGGACACAAATTGTTACTAAGGTTAATATAGGGTTTGTATATTTTTTGCACGACAGTACATTATTTGCCTTTATGCGAATCTGTCCTTCTGCTAATCTGGGATTTTGCTATTCCGGGAAAAATCCCGGACAGATAGTTAAGCAAAAGCTTATCTGTCCTTTTACTGTCCGCAGCAGAGACGGGAAAAACTTTGATAGTTTTTGCGATTAAATTATTTAAAGTGTTATCAAGTCTGATCCCTGAGAATTTAAACCCTGATTTGCGGTAAGCTTCCCTTTATACTGTATACGTTAATTAACTTTAGAGAATCTGACCTCAACAAATGGAACTAATAGAACTATGAATTCGTATCTGCCCTACCTTTCAATATTAAATTGTTTCGTTGCGGGTAAAAGTTTCCTGCTCGTCGACACCTGGTGCAGCTAATTGAATTGTAAAACCTTCGTCATGACCCTTTGGCGGTTAAAATGTTGTCGAATATGATTATTATCGGTAATAATTTGGAGATCGCGCCAGGATATCGGAAGGGAACGGGAAATCGCTAAGTTTTATTAATTCTACGTCATAAGCGGTTTGGTTCGCTTGAAGTTTTGTATTTTTATAAACACTTTCATTGCCTATATGACCCTCTATAAGTGTGTCTTATTATTCGAATACCTACACACATCAAAAAAGGTTTGCGATCACTTTGAAAACTTGAAATATTTTTTATAAGTATAATAAATAAATATCCGTGGACATTTCACACAGCGCCTGGCCCCAAACTAAGCAAAGCTTGTACTATGGACACGAGATGGCTGATAGAATAATTAAAATACCTACTTAAGTAATACTACAACACCCTGACCTGGAAGAAATATTTGCAGAGCATACAAACATTTCTCCCGTAGTGTGAACCGAACCCGCGCCTCTTGCGTTTCAGCCAAACATACGTCACCGATATGTTGATGTATTATTAAAAAACATTTAATTAATTGTTCCCTTGATAAAAATACAGCATCCTACTAATATCTATTATAAATGCGAAAGTTTGTGAGGATGTGTGGATATGACGATATATGTTTGTGCCTCAATCACGCCGTAACGGCTGAACGGAATTAAATAAACTTGGAATGTACCTACCTATATAGTATGTGTGCTGGAATAACATATCCGGATACTATGCGAGCGAAGCCGCGGGTGAAAGCTAGTTAGAATAAAAACAAATTATTTCATTTCTATTGTTTTTATGTATAAAGTGAACTTAAATAAATTCCTATGGAAAAGCGATAAAAGGAAAACGAAAATTAAATGAATTTGAATCATATTCTTTGTTCACACATGTTCTATAACTATTAAATCAATACAAAATAACTGCTCCCCCGGCTCGGACACATGGGAAATCGTTCTGGGCATGCTTTGGATCAACATATCTAGTAGGTAACTCTTGCGGTTGTCTGTCCTAGTCTTGAACGGATCTCAAACAGAGTTTGTGGAGGTGTCCGTCGATTTTAAACAGCTCGCTTAAAAGTATTCATATAACACGCGAGTTCGATCGGTTTTAGGTCGGGGGAGCCGGCAGGAGAATCCAATCTGCTCTGTTGTGATTTTGCCTTCCCGGAGAGCGCATTCGCACATGCTAGCGCATTGTCATCGACATGAAACGAATTGGTGCCCGTAGTTTGTTCTAAATGGTCTTGACTTTTCCATCAATAACCGCTGGTTTGTAGAAATTTGCCCTCTAAGGCTATACCTTGGCATGGGATCTAAAGCGTTCTAGATGCAATCATTATTTTGACCCAATT
The DNA here is from genome assembly GCA_949320045.1 of Scotopteryx bipunctaria. Lineage (NCBI taxonomy): Eukaryota > Metazoa > Arthropoda > Insecta > Lepidoptera > Geometridae > Scotopteryx > Scotopteryx bipunctaria. The sequence continues at coordinate 11,499,058 of OX439440.1, forward strand.
TTCTGCCATGCTGAACGATTCCAGTGGCAGTTCTTTACCTAACTGAGCTGGAGAGGTCTCAGTTGTGCTATTGACAGAATTGTGGTAATGAAAAAGATACTTCGATAAATGATTTTGAAAATCATCCTTAATACCCGAAATTAAAATCAATATTTTATGCCCTTTTTAATAATTTTAACAAACGATTCTGCTTGACCATTACTCATAGCATGATAAATAGGTGAACATACATACGATAGGTATATCATTCAACCTACAAAAGTTTGCAAATTCTTGAGTGGTAAACGAAGTTCCGTTATCAGTCACGATAATTTTTGGTAAACCAAATCTAGACATGAAATCACTAAGCTTCGTTAAAACTGCCTTTGTCCTAATATTATTGTGCATCACATAACACTCGACCCACTTTGAATACGCATCCACTATTACCAAAAACATTTTGTTACACATCGGGCCTAAGAAATCCATATGAATCCTATGGAATGCATGAGGCGGGTATGGCCATGGTGCTAGCGGTGTGCGTGGCGGAGAACTGTGCACAAATGTCGCAAGATCCAACAATTTTTTCTAAAGATGCATTGCCTCAGCCTTCATTTTAACTATTCCAAAATGTGAGCTATGCAACTCATTTAATATTTTTGTGCGTAAAGTTACAGGACCTCGTAATAAAATTCCATTTTCTAATGAAATTTGTAATCTACATAAAAAAAACGGTTTAAGCTGATCATCTGTTACTTTAGGGGGCCAACCATTTTGCACATACTTAGTAACACGCTTTAGAACTGAATCTTTTGCAGTCTCCTCTTGTAAATCTCGCTCTTAAAGCATTCTTCATCAGAACGGTCTTAATAGCATTGTTGCTGACGCAATAGCCCTTCTGTCTTTCTTTCCTCTTTCATCATTTTCCTGCCCTTATCCCACTAGGTGGGGTCAGCACAACATGTTTTCCTCTTCCATCTTCTCCTATCACTCGTCATCTCATTATTCACTCCTTTCATACGCATGTCCTCTTTCACACAATCCATCCATCTTTTCTTAGGCCTTCCTCTGCCCGTGTATCCATCCACATTCATATTCAGCACTTTCCTTGTAACATGACTTTCTTCCCTCCGCATAACATGCCCATACCACGCTAACCTATTACTCCTCATCCTCTCTGTCACTGGCGCTACTTTCAAACTTCCTCTGATGTACTCATTCCGTATCTTATCCATTCTTGTCACTCCACACATCCATCTCAACATTCGCATCTCTGTAGCATGCACTCTTCTTTCATCCACCACTTTTTTTGCCCAACACTCAGATCCATACAGTACGACAGGTCTTATGATCGTTTTGTATATTTTCCCCTTAAGCTTAAGGGGCATCCGCTGATCACATACTGTGCCCGAGACCTGTCGCCATTTCATCCATCCCGCATTCATTCTATCAGTCTTTCTTTCCTCTTTATTTGTGTTTAATGTAAGACGCAAAACTGCATACAAGGTGCTGCATTTTCTTTCTCACATTTTCCACACCTATAATAACTTTTTTCCTAGACACTACCTTCTTTGCTCTTTTAACTCTTTGCTTTGTTTCCTTATCTACTATATCCATTTCCTTTATTTCTTCTACATTTGACATCACTGTTATACTATCCTTTTCAAAACATCGATCGATCTTGAACACGGCACTGGCGTCCTGATTAACGTCGGTGCTCCCCGATGGCGACACCGCGGCGCCTGCGCGCGCGCAACTTACGCTCTCAGCTAGGTCCACAGCTTTACTCAACGTTAAGTCCTTGATGTCTTTTGCGAAGAGCTTATCTCGTTCATGTCCTGGTATCATTCTCATAACGAACTTGTCGAGAAGGTAATCTTCCAGATTATTGAAAGCACAATAGGTAACAAGGCCACGTAACCTCGCGGCCCACTGTGAGTGCGTCTCGCCAGGTTGCTGCACTGCTGTATAAAACTTGTGTCTTTCCGCAAACCCGCAGCGTTTTGGAAGAAAATGATCATCCAAGATTTTCACTATGTCCTTGAAGTTTTTCGTGTCCAGATCTTCAGGCAAAGCGAGATTACAAACTAGTTGGAACGTGTTCTCTGTGAGTGCACTCAACAATACCGTTTTTCTCTTCACTCCAGCTTTATCATTTGATGAATGAACCATTGCTGAAGCCGTCCTTTGTAAAGCTTCCAGTCTTGGGTCATCATCATCATCATCAGCCTATAGCAGTCCACTGCTGGACATAGGCCTCCCCTAATGAGCGCCATCGCGCCCTATCTTTGGCTTGACGCATCCAGTTTCTGCCAGCAGCCTTTCGCAGATCGTCACTCCACCTAGCCGGAGGGCGTCCTACACTACGTTTGCCGAGTCGCGGTCTCCACTCAAGAACTCGTTTACCCCAACGGTTGTCGGTTCTTCGGCAGATATGACCAGCCCACTGCCACTTCAGTTTGCTAATTCTCTGAGCTATGTCGGTGACCTTGGTTCTCTGTCGGATAACATCATTACGGATCCTATCCTTCAGAGAAACTCCGAGCATAGCTCTTTCCATAGCTCGCTGAGCGACTTTGAACTGGTGGACTAGCCGCACTGTGAGTGTCCACGTTTCGGCTCCGTAAGTCATTACAGGTAGGACGCACTGATTGAACACTTTGGTTTTCAGGCATTGTGGTATAGGTGACGTGAAAACTTGACGTAATTTTCCAAATGCTGCCCAACCTAGCTGGATTCTCCTCTTAGCCTCCTTCTCAAAGCTGTTTTTACCTAACTGCACAATCTGCCCGAGGTATGTGTATTTCGAAACAGCTTCAAGAAGGTGGCCATTTACGACGACAGGTCTCAGATCTATGCGGTCATTGTACATGACCTTGGTTTTATCCAAATTCATGCCGAGACCTATCCGTCGCGAGGCAGATGCTAGGCTGTTCAACATTTGTTGCACCTCCTCCAGCGACTCCGCCATTAGGACTATGTCATCTGCGAATCGTAAGTGTGAGATGTGCTCGCCGTTTATGTTAATGCCCATGCCTTTCCAGTCCAGCGTCTTAAACATATCTTCCAACGCGCTGGTGAACAGTTTCGGGGATATGACATCCCCCTGTCTCACTCCTCTGCGCAGTTGGATGGGTTTACACTGCTGGTCCTGTACTTGGACACACGTGGTGGCGGCTTCATAAAGACATCTCAACACTTCGATATAACGATAGTCCACTTGGCATCGCTGTAAGGATTCCAGAACAGCCCAGGTTTCAACGGAGTCAAAGGCCTTCTCATAGTCCACAAAAGTGAGACACAGAGGCTGATTATACTCTTCGGACTTCTGTATAATCTGCCTCAATGTGTGGATGTGGTCTATGGTGCCAAATCCTCCTCGAAACCCAGCCTGCTCCGGTGGCTGATGCTCGTCAAGTCTTCTGGCGAGACGGTTCGAGATGACTCTTGAGAACAGCTTATAGACGTGGCTCAGAAGTGAGATGGGTCTGTAGTTTTTAAGAAGAGTTTTATCACCCTTCTTAAAGAACAGGACCACCAAACTTCTGTTCCACGCCAGTCTTGGGTGTGGTGATCAAAATTGGAAATAGCTTCCAAAGATGATGAATTTGCACCAAACATTTTTTTTTTACTTGTAAATGTGGGTACTCGCGCCAATGTTATATAGGAAGCCTAGAGGTGTTGACAGAAAGCCGGTATAATTCACACTGGTTTATTTGACTCGGGACAAGGCCTTATAAGTAGCACGGCCTACCCTACTTACATAGGATAGGTAGGTTTACATATACAATACCTTTCTGAGTCTCCAGGTTTTTTCAGACAAAGACACGTCGGTTATCTGTATATTTTCTTTCTCATCCTCTTCTATTTGACGCTCACTGGCCCATTGTAATCTGCGTCGTTGTTGTTGCCGATTGTTCAAAGGTGTTCCAGGATTTTATTTCTTGTAATCCAAACTGGTGTTAGAAATTTCGTATGGTTTGAGCGCTTATTTCACTTCCAATAGCAGCTAGTAACTCTGATTTTATTTAAGTAGCGTAAATTTTTGGATCGCGGGTGATCAGCAGTCTTATAAACCGTACTCAAAACAGTTGGGCGACTACTACAAGGTCGATCAGCCAAACTTGGCTGATCAACCTCGTAGTGGCCCAACCCGTGCTGCAGTATCTTGCAACGTGGTTACGACGTAAGCTTTGCGATACCGAGGCCCTGCGTGCTATTTTACTCGAAGAATGACCTTATATCCAAAGCTATTATTCTTTCTCGCAAAACTTCATATATCAGCCGTGGCATTTTCGAAATGCACAATTTATTAAAATAGCCTTCTGGCAGAAACAAGAATAGAAGCCAAAAACCATTGACTTCGTTTTGATACAAAGAAACAAAGGAATATTTATTTATTTATTTATATTTATTATTATTTATTATTGAGCCGTTTTTGTCCCACTGCAGGGCAAAGGCCTCCCTTCCCTTTTTCCACTCTTCGCGATTTAACGCTGTGATAGGCCATGTGCCAAGGTGAGTGTCCAGCTCGTCCCGCCATCTCATCCTAGGTCTTCCACGTCGCCGCGTCGCGTTGTGTGGGGTCCACTCTGTGGTCCTCCTCGCCCACAAGTCGTTCGACATGCGGCAGACGTGTCCGGCCCAATTCCACTTCAGGCTGGCGGCTTTTTGACCAACGTCAACAATTCGGGTTTTGGAGCGTAGTATACTGTTCCGCACGCGGTCTGACAGTTTTATTCCTAAGATACTTCGCTCCATAGCCCTTTGGCAAACCCCAAGAGCGGACTTCTGACGTTTTGTCAAAGACCAAGTTTGAGCACCGTAGGTGAGGATGGGTAGAATGCGCACGTCCATGAGTTTCTTCTTAAGGGTGAGTGGTAATTTGCCCTTCATGAGGTCTTTCATTGACCAAAAGCTTTTCCAGGCGTTCTCTGTGCGTCTAGCAACCTCTTTTTCTGTTCTCGCCTGGAAAGAGACTATTTGGCCAAGGTAAAGATACTCATGGACGTACTCAACCCCCACACCTTCCACTTCTATCCTTCGTTTCGTGCTATTTGTCATGAGCTTGGTCTTTGACATATTCATCTTCAGTCCGACCTCGAGGCTCGCGTTGTTGAGTTCGTTGATCATCAAGTTAAGTTCGGACGCTGAGGAGGAGAATAAAACGATGTCATCGGCGAAACGCAGGTTTGTTAACCTATTGTCGCCGACGACAATTCCCCGTCCTACCCAGGTCGTCGCCAAGTTCCTGAAGACTTGTTCTAGGGTGGCCGTGAAAAGTTTAGGAGATAGCGGGTCGCCTTGCTTGACTCCTCGCTGTATGTGGAACGATGGTCCTGCAGTGTGCAATTTAATAGCGGCGGTGCTGTTGGCGTAGATATTTCGTAAAAGTTGGATGTAAGTGGGTTCTATATTTTGATTTTCTAAGGTTTGGAATATTGAGCTATGATAGAGACTGTCGAAAGCTTTGGAGTAGTCTATGAAGGCAAGGTATATTGGTATGTCGAATTCGGTGTGTTTTTCAATGATCTGGTTCAAGGATTGGAGGTGGTCAGTGGTGCTTAGACCTCGCCTGAAACCAGCCTGTTCTGCTGGCTGGTGTGAGTCCAAGTGGCCCGAGATTCGCTCTTCTATTACCTTAATAAAGGCTTTGTAAAGGTGTGAAACAAGGCTGATAGGTCGATAATTACTTATATCTGATTTATCTCCTTTCTTATAAAGTAAAATAATATTTGAATGACAGAAGTCTTTGGGGAATGATCCAGTTTTCAATATAAGGTTAAACAGATTTGTTAAATGAGGAAGAAGGGCTGGCTCGCCAATTTTTAAGGTTTCGGTCGTAATGCCATCGTGGCCAGGGCTTCTGCTGTACTTCATGCTCAAGAGCGCTCGATGCACTTCCAATTCGGTGATCGTTTCTACTTTTTCTGAGCATGAGTAAGCGGCTGTGGGCAATTGGCGAGTTATACCCGTGTTATCTGAATATAAATTCTTGTAAAATTCAGTACAAATGTTCAATACCTTCGTCCTATCACCCTGCTTCACACCATTGCTGTCCTTCAGGTTTCCCATAGCTGTTCTACCCTTCTCGGTGCCTCTAATGGCTGTTTTTAGGTTACGGTTACTTTCTAAAGCAGTTTGCACTAAATTAACGTTGTATTTTCGAATATCCTTGCGAATACTCCTTTTTACAGCTTTGTCTTTAATGGCATACTCCCGCGAATACAATGTCAATTTCTGCCTATCCTCGATGAGAGATTTAGTCTGGTCGCTTAGTTTACTTGTTTTATTTTTAGGTTTTTGAATTTTTTGGCTTGCCTTTTTAATGCTATTGTAAATATTATTATATTCAATTTGAACATCATCTAAATCTTGCAAGGGAAGAGAGCTAAAGCTGTTTTTAATTTCGAGAAGAAAGTCGTCTCTATTATGTAACAGACTAAGTTTATCAATGCGTTTAATTGAGCTTTTGATAATTTAAAAGGAATATTGGATTTTCTTAATTCTTACCCCCAAATACTCAAACGCGACTCAGAGTTGAGCACGTCTCAACTCACGGTTTTTTGACAGTTTCTGATGAAAATTTGACAAAATCCGTGAGCTGAGACGTGCTCAACTCTGAGTCGCGTTTGAGTATTCGGTGGTTAATGATATATATTTAAACATAGTCTATTTTCCTTAAATATATTTTTAGGAATCAAAAAATAATTCAACTTTTCAAAGTGATCGCAAATTTTTCTTGATTTCGAATTTGATGAATTCGAATAAGAAATTTTAGCAGACAATCCCCTAAATTTATGACAAAAAATCACTACTGTATAATTAAGTGCGATTAATCTGTGGTGTAATTGATTACATTTTTGCCTGACCGTGTATATACGTGATGTATTTATTTTTAAAATGGATCGCTTTTTTAGTTCATTTTTATCAAACAAAGCTCTCTAATTCGATTCGGAATTCGATCATATAACTGTCGTTATTTTGAGGCCAACTTGTAAAGGCTCAGGAACAGATTTTTTCAATATAGGTAAATGATAACTGTTCCTTCTTCGGTTTCTTTTCTAGTGTCGTGTTTTGGTTCTTGTGCCAGACACATACTGATGACATAATGTTTTTTTGCGCAAATATGGGTAACTCACACAAAACAAATAGTTACCTCCGGCCTTTATGAATTCTGCCACATTCTAAATCGTAAATGAAACTTATGAACCACAGTTCAGCTCTGGTTCTTGAGTGAGTTGCCAGTGTTCGGGCAAATATATCTTCCGCCTCTTCGTTTTGCTAAATTATTTTGAAAACACATAAAACGAGCAATATCTTGTTCCGCGAAAACTAGTATAATGTATCTGAAAGTTTGAGAGTTTGGTTGTATGCTTGTTGTTGGTCAGTCACGAAATAACGACTGAACGGATTTGGATGAAAGCTGGTATAAACATAGGTTCTTTCTATCCAAGTAGGTACAACCAAAGCTCGTCTAGAATATGATCTGAAAATGGTCAAGCTTCTTTTTAGATTGAATAGTTCCTTAGGTTAGGGGTATATGGGGTTCCGACTAACATCTTAGGGACCCAAGCCAACCTCACCTGCCCGTGGTATACCCTGCTAAATAACAAACGAGGCTCTGGCGACCGGCTGATTGCGGTATAGCGCAGCCCTTAAGGCACAACTAAATTCCGTGGCCGTCGACGGGCAGCAGCGTCGGCGATGCGAGAAGCTGTGCTGCGATCCCCAACCCGCATGCCCAGCGTGGGGATTATGGGCATTAACCCCCCAACGATTGGAAACAGAATGAAGTGGCCCCTAGTTCCCGGCCGCCTTGCTAGTCCTGACCATGGTAGCGGTCACGGTAACTGCGGGGCAAGGGGTGCTAAGAATCACCGGGCTACCGTAGGCTACCAAAAACACCTGACCCTGGCGACATATAACGGACGTAGTTTAAGGCTTGACGAACATCTAGCGCAGTTGGAAGTGGAGCTAGAGAACATTAGGTGGCATGTTTTGGGGTTGAGTGAAGTCCGTAGAGAGGGAGAGGACACTATCACCCTAAAATCAGGCCACCTTCTGTACTTCCGCGAGGGTGACAAAACTTCTCAGGGTGGCGTAGGGTTTCTCGTTAATAAGGCCCTCTCTAACAACGTTGAAGAAATATCCAGTGTGTCGACCAGGGTAGCGTACCTGATTCTTCGGCTATCAAAGAGGTATAGCATGAAGATAGTCCAGGTATACGCACCGACCTCGACATACTCGGATGACGAAGTAGAGGATATGTACGAGGACATATCCAAAGCCTTGCACAACACCACTAAGGCTCACTTCAACGTTGTTATGGGGGACTTTAACGGCAAAGTGGGAGTCCGGATTGGCGACGAATCTAGAGTGGGCCCGCATGGTTATGGATGTAGGAACCACAGGGGGCAAATGCTCGTCAACTTCCTAGAGAAGGAGGGGCTCTTCTTGATGAACTCGTTCTTCAAGAAGAAACCCCACAGGAAGTGGACGTGGCAAAGCCCCGATGCTGTGACCAAAAATGAGATCGACTTCATCATGACGGACAAAAAGCACATATTCAGAGATGTCTCAGTGATCAACAGGTTTAATACCGGATCTGATCACCGACTTGTTCGAGGCTCTCTGAATATCAATCTTAAGCTGGAAAGATCCCGTCTGATGAAGTCCACGCTCCGACCTAATCTTCTCCAGATCATAGCGGGCACCGAGAAGTTTCAGAAACTTCTCGAAGACAGATTTGTTGCTATGGAACCCACCGATGACGCTGACGAGACCCTACAAAACGTGGTTGACGCGTTGGGGGAAGAGGGCATCAAATTATGCAAAACGCGGCATACGGGCAAGAAGTCTAAACTCTCGACTGAGACTCTTCAGCTTATGACAAAAAGACGGGAAACCACTCAAGCGAATTCGTCAGCGAGGTCAGACCTTAACAAGCAAATTGCGAAGATGATACGGCGTGACCTTCGGAGCTCCAACACACGCCTTATCAAAGAGGCAATAGAGCGAAACCGAGGGTCCAAAGTATTCACTCAGCAGCTTGGAAGGAGCCACCTGACGAAGCTCAGAACGCAAGATGGCAGAACCGTACTGTCAAAGCCGGAGATTCTCGCCGAGATCGAGGACTTCTATGGCCGATTGTATGCCGCACATGCTCCCTGCCCTCAACGTGAAGATCACGATTCTAGAGCCACTCTCACCCGCCACTACACCGACGAACTGCCAGACATCAGCCAAGACGAGATCGTGCTGGCTCTGAGACAGCTTAAAAATGGAAAAGCCCCCGGAGAAGACGGAATAACCTCAGAACTTCTGAAGGCAGGAGGAACTTCAGTTGTGAAACAACTGCAGATCCTCTTCGACTCCGTCATTCACCGTGGGAGAACTCCAAAGGCGTGGAACAGAAGTTTGGTGGTCCTGTTCTTTAAGAAGGGTGATAAAACTCTTCTTAAAAACTACAGACCCATCTCACTTCTGAGCCACGTCTATAAGCTGTTCTCAAGAGTCATCTCGAACCGTCTCGCCAGAAGACTTGACGAGCATCAGCCACCGGAGCAGGCTGGGTTTCGAGGAGGATTTGGCACCATAGACCACATCCACACATTGAGGCAGATTATACAGAAGTCCGAAGAGTATAATCAGCCTCTGTGTCTCGCTTTTGTGGACTATGAGAAGGCCTTTGACTCCGTTGAAACCTGGGCTGTTCTGGAATCCTTACAGCGATGCCAAGTGGACTATCGTTATATCGAAGTGTTGAGATGTCTTTATGAAGCCGCCACCATGTGTGTCCAAGTACAGGACCAGCAGTCTAAACCCATCCAACTGCGCAGAGGAGTGAGACAGGGGGATGTCATATCCCCGAAACTGTTCACCAGCGCGTTGGAAGATATGTTTAAGACGCTGGACTGGAAAGGCATGGGCATTAACATAAACGGCGAGCACATCTCACACTTACGATTCGCAGATGACATAGTCCTAATGGCGGAGTCGCTGGAGGAGCTGCAACAAATGTTGAACAGCCTAGCATCGGCCTCGCGACGGATAGGTCTCGGCATGAATTTGGATAAAACCAAGGTCATGTACAATGACCGCATAGATCCGAGACCTGTCGTCGTAAATGGCCACCTTCTTGAAGCTGTTTCGGAATATACATACCTCGGGCAGATTGTGCAGTTAGGTAAAAACAGCTTTGAGAAGGAGGCTAAGAGGAGAATCCAGCTAGGTTGGGCAGCATTTGGAAAATTACGTCAAGTTTTCACGTCACCTATACCACAATGCCTGAAAACCAAAGTGTTCAATCAGTGCGTCCTACCTGTAATGACTTAGGAGCCGAAACGTGGACACTCACAGTGCGGCTAGTCCACCAGTTCAAAGTCGCTCAGCGAGCTATGGAAAGAGCTATGCTCGGAGTTTCTCTGAAGGATAGGATCCGTAATGATGTTATCCGACAGAGAACCAAGGTCACCGACATAGCTCAGAGAATTAGCAAACTGAAGTGGCAGTGGGCTGGTCATATCTGCCGAAGAACCGACAACCGTTGGGGTAAACGAGTTCTTGAGTGGAGACCGCGACTCGGCAAACGTAGTGAAGGACGCCCTCCGGCTAGGTGGAGTGACGATCTGCGAAAGGCTGCTGGCAGAAACTGGATGCGTCAAGCCAAAGATAGGGCGCGATGGCGCTCATTAGGGGAGGCCTATGTCCAGCAGTGGACTGCTATAGGCTGATGATGATGATGATGAGTTCCTTAGGTTTGTATATTCTAGGTTTGATCTAAATCCGTTAATCCGTTACACCGTAATACAAACATCCTGACAAACTTCTGGTAATACGACTTAATAGGATTTAATGTAGATTTAGTATATTAAGAAAGTATGATATAAATAACTATTGTTGTTTTTCGGATTTTACATGCAGGTAATTATTTTAATGACTCAATTTTATTAGTTTATTGGGATCAATTTTGTGTTTAATGAGAAGCAGCAGATACCAATGTTCCAACTTCAATAAGCAACACAACCCCAAAGGGCACATTTCAAAAACAACCAAGGAGGGATGTTTGTTTATTGCGAGTACAAAAATTCATATAATAATTTTAGCTCATTCAAACGGGACCCATCTCCCTACACAGGGGAAGCGTACCTACACAACACGAACAACAAAAGCTTCTAATGACAAATATTAGCCTGCCCTGAGTACGCCTCCACACCTAATGGACTTTACAATTGCTTTATACCCCGTATTCACAATGTGTATTGTAACCTATTAAAATGACTCGAGATGGCATAAATCTGCATGTAAGATTGTTGTTTTTTATGCTACCGGAACGTTCATTTGGAATTTATATTAAAGAAACCAAAGTTTTATTCGTTAAAATAGTTTTAAAGTAACGATTTTTCTGAACTTCTTAAAAACGGATCTCCTTCCGGTGTCAATGAAGGGATTAAAGAAAACCACCGTAAAAGACTCAAATCTTTCTGTGGGCTTTTTACACGAATGACCCACCAAACTAACCTGCATTCTAATTGCAGATTATGATTTCACGAGATTGTAAAACGTGGGTCACCTGTATATTAATTTGGGTGAAATGCGGCTGACGTGCCGCCTGTGCCGGAGGTGCGAATTGATTTGAGTCAATATTATCATTTATTATTCACGGCATACGCTTATTGAATACTGCCGCGTGACTCTTGGTCGATTGTCCCTTGATAATTATTGTCGTGTGATTCCAATGTGCACGTGCGCCGCCCCGCTAAGACCTAAAGAGGGTCATTCGTGCTGTTGGCTATTCATGTAAGCCGTGCGTTATGTTTTGTGTATCGATGAGTCAAAAATATTTTATATGCGTTGTAAATATAATGTTGTTTTATAATTCTTCTTGTAGCGCCTCTCCTCTAGCCTAAACAGTGGTCCCACCATGCTTTTGAGCCTGGAATAAGCGTACTTATTTTATTTCGTATCCGTTAAAAATGTGGTCGTTTGTACAGATTGTAGGAAATATGAGTCATTTGTTAATCTTACCTTATTTTATCCATACTCGTAGTTATATCCTATTACCTCAATAGTTCCTTATCTTTTCCTGGTTGAAAATTTTTGCAACAGTTATTATTGGGTCAAATGCCGATATGGAATGATTGTAGTTACGGCCTCCACGGCGAAATACCATTTAGGTGCCGGCCGTGAAGAAAAATAAAACTAGTACAAAGGAATAACTATGACTGACAACTTCAGAATTGGATAGTTATTCCTTTGAACTAGTTTTATTTTTCTTCACGGCCGGCACCTAAAAGATATTTCGCCGTGGAGGCCGCTACATTAAGAATATAAGACTCTTTATGTATCTTATCTAGTTGGTACGTATAATTAAAACAAGTTCTTGGTATGCAGGTTGACTGGCAAGCTCGGATAGACTTACTTTTATGAAGCTTAGGTGTAGGTAGCTACGCCTTCATGGTATAACTCTCAAGGACTAGCTGAACGATGCAACACTGCAGTTCTGCCACTGTACATTGGCTTCAGAACAAATTCGTAAAAAACATCCAGGTGCAATGAATCTGAAAGTGTTTTACTCTGGATACTACATTGTAAATTATTATTTATTTCATATTGGACAAAATTCGTGTTGGACAAAATTCGTGTTGAACAAAATTAGTGTTGGACAAAATTCGTGGTGCTCAAAAATCGTGTTGGACATTAATCTTAGTTGGACATTTTGTATTTTGAACATTAGTCGTGCAAAGGGTTATATTAAATATGTTGTAGACCCTGGTAAATTACAATGATATTATAACTGTAACAGCTTCTCACTGCCAGCTTAACCTAAATCCCCCTCCACCAGACTAAACTAAACGAAACCTAACATAACATCATCATCTTCCTGCCACTCTATGTGGGGTCGGCACAGCATGATCCTTGGATCACGCTGTAAAAGTTTTGGCTAAGGTGTTTTATGACCGGCCGCCTGCCTAACGTCAACCCTCCTTGGAAATACTTGCTTATTGTATCTCATCATGTTGGAGAGGATACTATCCCTTAGTCGACTTTTACGACATGCTCGGGGAGAAACCTAACATAACATACAATATAAATTGAACCCAAACCCAATTAATTTTTGCCAAACTTATTATACTTACCTAGAAAGCGAATTGCCTATACTGACAAAGCTCTCTCTATTACGAGCATGTTTAAGGAGTAGGAGGTATATTAACGCCTACAATTTTTCTTCCACGAGTTATACATAATATACCAATATAACAATTTGCGTGAAACTTGGAATATTCATAGTTACTGACCCACTACAACATGTAAGCTACTTTAATCCGGGTACCACGTGATAAAAAAAAAACAGTGACGCGCTGCAGTTTTTTCTAATAGAACAACGCCATAAACTAGTTTCGTCTGCATTACTTTTGTTCAAAGTATATCGAAAGCCTTTACACAACAGTAATTCGCCCCCTTTTTGGTTTTTTATAAACTGCAGTTCAGACATTTCGCTAAACTTTGTAAATAATAGGTAATTATTTACTTATGTAATAACAATAACTTATGCTTTGATTATATACCTGTCTAGATTGAGCATTGTCAAATAAACGGCACGCAAAAAACGGGGTCAAAATAAATGCTAGTGTGCGTGACATAAGTGTACGGATAGTCTGAAAACTTAGAATGTGTGTGTATTTAGGGATACCAACTAACCTAAAAGTAAACCCACTTTTTTACTATACCTACCTACCTTTATGCATGTATACCTACATAAAAAGCAAAATAAAAATATTAATACTAAAAATATAGTAATAAATACATTCATTTACAGAAACAAACTTACGACTAATACAAGCACACATTTACAAAATACAAATGAAACAAGAGGCTATCTTTAGAGTCAATTCTCTTATTTATTTATTTATTTGACTTGTTAAACTGATTTTTTTGTGCCTATTTGCAATAAATATATTTTTATTTGTTTTGATTTGAGTAGGTAGGTACCAAAATAAACACAAAGAGACGCTAATACCCGTCTCTTTGTGTTTGTTTACAATAGACTTTTCTTTTTGATTTTATTTCGTTACCTATGTTGTCTGATTTACAAATATGATGGCACCTTATTTGTAAATATTTTTTTATGATAAGTTTTGTCATGTCAGTCCAAAGTTTTGTCAGAACCGGATTTGCAGGAAATCTAAAAAATAAAAAAAAATCTTAGCAAAATGCCATTTTCTAGATACTTCATTGACACATAAATTAATGTCTGAACATATAATGTACTAGAATCCACACGCGATTTCGCAGAAATAAATAAAGCCTATGTGTTATTCCAGGTCATAAACTGTATGTATTCGAAGTTTCATTCCGTTCAGCCGTTCTGGCGTGATTGAGTAACAAACATCCATCCATCCATCCAAACTTAGTTTAGTAACATTAGTGAGATGTGAGGTGCAATTTTAATACTTACCCACTTTTATCCTGCAACACAGTTCAATTTTACAAGCTGTCAAAATATCAGAATTATTAATCGTTTTTTTTCTAAAATACAGCTGGTAATTTTAAAACTTACGTGATGGAATGTGATTCTCTTTTTATTAACACGATTTCCTGCCTGGTTCCGATAAAGTTGGACAGCACAAACCGGCATAATATTTATTATTTCAAGACCGCTTACATGACAGTATCAAAAATGACACTAACCTATCCGAAATCAATATTTACCAAATATGGTATATATTTTTTGACCCCCTTTCGTGAGGCTAACTGCCAATCTAGACAGGTATATAATCAAAGAACTTATGTATATTCAGCCATGTATAGCCATAGACTTGTCAAGAATAATCCTAGTTCAAGTGACATTGCGTTTCATTGTTTTCATGACATTAATAAAAGACTCAGACTCAAGTGGCCGGTATCAACCAGATTAAAAACTCTATACGTAGTCGCATGATTTAGTCATGTTCCTATGTAGGTGTATTGCATTTTAGACTATTTGCTTCTTAGGAAGTTTCATATTTTATACAATTTGCATTTTAGGCATACAACCGTTTTAGGTATCCTGAATCTTAGGCATTTTTCTTTTTAGACATGACATTTAGGCATTTTACTTTTTAGGCAACTTAAAAATTAGACTTTCTGATCAGGAAGCCAAATAATAGGTTTCAGGTGTTGCACACTTTGAATATAAAGTAGTCCCAGCTGAGATCCACTTCTTCATTTCAGAATTAGAGCTAACTCGGCCAATTTGGTTCAAGAGCTCTTTCCTAGTACTGTCTGAATTCAAGGGCTCATTAATGGCAGCGTTTACAAACCTCTCTGCTGATTCTAAGGTGCGAATGATTGGTTCATTTACAATGTTCTTCTTCACATTGGGCATTTGCAGAGTGATTGATTGTTCAATGTTGAAGAAGTGACTGAATCGTTTGAGTTCTACCAGTTGAACATCATCAACCTTGGGGAGCAGTGCAGGAATTAACCCATGAGTTAGAATGGCAGGTATCTTTGTAAAAGAATCATTCATGATCTTGTATTACAGAGACATATATGTGAGGTCCACATTGCCCCTAACTTCTGTATTCTTGACAGCTAGAGCACGAGAGCACTAGTGGTCTAGTTGGTAGTGGTAAAAGTTGCCTCCTGGCGCTTTGCAAATCATGTCCATGTCCATTCATTTTGCATATAGGTATAGTATCCAAACCGTGTTTCAAGCAAATTGCACTATGTGTTAAAAAGTTCCATACAAACGTTTCACCCCTTTAAGGGTTAATTTTTCGTAAAAATCCCGCCTTTAAATTGCTTTAAAAGGAAGCTACCTTCCAAATTTCAACTTTCTAGCTTCAGTAGTTGCGTAGCCTGTGCGTTGATTGCAAAAAATACTTACTGTTTTATATATAAGCGTGAAAAGTTTTACATAGGTATATTTTCAGACATCAAATCTAAAAACTAGCGAGTGATAAATTTGTACATATAAAAAGAAAATATTGTCATTTCGCAAAAATAAAAATATGTTTACTGTCATCTGATTGTATGACTCAAAAAAAAAAGTTACAGCGTATTGCATAGAGTATGGGCATTATTTTTATTTCGGTTATTATTTTTTATAATAAAAAAAACTATCATGAAAAAGTTGCAGTCAATTGATATTAGAGCGATGTAGGTACAACTCTTCTGCATTTGAACCTGTTACTACTTATTTCGCAAATTTACCGCCCTTAAAAATGTCATAATCTTTTATGACAAATCGTAATCGTTCACCATTGTGTTAATCGCAAAAGGAACGTGAACGTTCGTTCACCGCTATAAATCTTTCAAAAAGTTAGCGAAAATAAGCTTCAGTTTAAGTATACATCATCACCGTTTTGAATAAACGCGTGGTCGTTATGCATGATGAAGGAGATAAGATGATACGCTCCGTTGCAAGATGGCAGGAAAATATGACCGATTTCATTGTTTCTTCGCTGCTATTCGGCCTGAGAATCACTTGCAGACATCAACAACGCGGATGCCACACTTAACGAGCCTTGTCGAAGTGATACAAATAGGAACTGGCTGAATGAATTGGCTGTAAACTATTCAAAGATAAAAGAGCAGTGCAATCCGAGCTCTACTATACGCTCTATTGTAATAAACAATCAGATGATTGTATTGTATACCATTCCGATAACTAACAATTCACTTTAATTAGCAGCCCGCGGAATAACAAATTCAAATCATAGATACTTCATAAACGGCTGATTATAATATTTGATTTTAGGTTTCGTAAATAAAACAAACAAATTGCTCGTTGATCGTAGGCGCCAGTGCCTTGATGTTATCTTATCTCTTATCCGTACAACGCTCTTCGAGACTGCTAATTATTTATGTCTGCCAACTCTTTAAAACTTATTGCCTTGATTAATTAATTTGGAGTCTGGTTTAGTTTATTACTTCGTTTATTGTTAAAGGGAGATAAAACGTTTTATTGTTATCGATTCTGTTTATGTATAAGTGAGTGTCTACGTAATTGTATTCTACTGAATTATTATAAACCAAAGTAAGTTCTTTAAAGAGTATTTGTAAAAAATAATACCTGTCTCAAAGGTCTTACAGGACAGTTGGTTTTCTGCGTACTACTCTGTGTTTTAAAAAAGCTGCATTTTATTATCGTAATTTCTCGATTGACCAGAATCGAACCCTTAGCGCCTTCAAATTCAATCGAGCCTTAGGGCTCCTTCAAATTAGCTTCCAAGTGATGCTCTGCGGCCGCACTGCTTTGTAAATCCATATAAATGAAAAATGTGCGACGCTGGGAACTAGCATCAGTTCATCGATCGCCTAGTGTTGGTACGCAGATGTTTGGTTATGTTAGTTTAGTATGTTTGAATAAAGATTTTATATATGAGATCGAGATTGGTCCTGCATGGGAAAGTATTTTGTAAAATTTTCATGACATCATCATAAATACAACAGACATTTACTTTATAGAATTCAGTTCGTTGACTTACGTACATAAAATACGATTTGAAGGTGTAATTTTATGCAGAAAAACTTTTTTGGTACCAAGAGCAGTGTTTCTTCGTCAGAGTCCATCGTGAAACTGAATGTTGAACAACACTGCAGCGAAAACCGCGCTGAAGCCAAGAGGCAACAGCACTGCTGTTGTGGCTAGTTCGAAAAACTGCGGCAGGCTGTGTTATAAATCGGTTATGATGACGACAGATTTCTTTGCCATCTACGTCGCAAGGCTAAAGTTCAGACTAAATAAAAAATCTTATGATCAATATTAAATGGTTAATGTCGTCGCCATAATAAGGACAGCATGAACAATTGAACATGTCCATTAGTACGGCAGAACTGAAAGAAATATTAAAATCTGTTGAATTATAATCATAAAAATTCTTCAATAGAAATATACAGTGTAATATTTAAATTAGAAAGTCGACATAAATGACATTAGGTGATCAAAATGAGTATCAAGTTGTGATTTGATGATCATTTGATACTATTAGTGTCTCTCAAGAAAAGTAAGAAATCGTAAGAAAGAAGTACAAATACTTCGAAATCAACAGCAAATAGAAGTAATAAGATTCGAATATATCGACTGGCTCAGCCATCCAGTCGCTCCCCGTGATCGCACCGAGATGATGACGACTAGTGTAGGCGACAATCGAGACGCCCTGTTGAGCGGTGGCCAGCGAGAGCCGAGCGTTCCCGTCGTAAAAAAACAAAAGATTCAAGACCTATTATTTTCAACAAAAATCCCAAACATTCTAGAGACACTGTATGGATAAAGAAGGTTCACATCGGATGGTTCTACAAGACGAAGCTATTTTTCTACTTATCTGCAATATAGACTGCAATATTTTTTTTTATAAACCAACTGGTTCGTCTAAATACTTTTAATCAAAATAGTTTACCAAACGACTTTTAAAAGGAAACTTGAACAGTAATTGTAACGTGGGAGGATAAACAAATGAGATCTCTTTCGAAGTAACTTCTCTTAACGACATTGAATTTTGCGTTTGAAAGGCTAAACGTCTTTACAATAAAACTGTGACATCTTGCCTGTTTGAACATCATAAAGCAGACAAGCGTCTGGTTCTAGAAACAAAAACAAATTGATACAAATTTAATTGCTATTTCCGTAGAATGAAAAACTAACAACCTACAAAGTTAATCTTATTATTAAATCAAACACATCACATTAAGGATGTTATCTTGTCAATATCGAAGTCCCTAACAGTGAGGCCTATAGTGTAGACATAAATATGTAACGACAGGTGGTAAAGTGGCCATGCTGCGAAGCGCACGCCCAGTCCACCGACAGCAAACATTTCATATCTATTAATATATTGCTCGAAATTGAACTGTATTATAATGCATCCGACGGTTTTTAATTACATTCAATAATGCTCATTGCTTACGACCTATTCTATATCGCATTAACCGCAGCGCGAGCCTGAAGACGGGAGAATTCGAATTTATTGACCATTAATTCAAAATATTATTTTCACAATATAAGTACTCATTTATTAATTTTGAAATATTAGGTTCCGATTAATTTATATGTGTCGTTAAGATATTTATTATGTATGTAAATATCGTCTTTGTTTATATTCCTACCTAACCTTTTGTTTTCATTAGAGCTGTTCAATTGTTTCTTAAAAGGTTGTAATGGTAGTGTATTAAACCTTCGAACTAACTTGTATTGCTCTTTTGTACTAGGGTATCTCAGTTATCGGCATTTCTATTCAAACTTTGTGGACTGTAGGTATGCCTTTTATTATACATGGAACATTCGTTTAGCTTGCATTGCATATACATGAATTCCTTATTGCTCGAAGAAAACATATTGTTCAGATCTGTACCTATGTGTACTTTAATCGTGCCGAATCTGAAACGACTATAATGTAAATTTAAATAGCTGACCGCCACCAAAATTCTTGTATTTTCATTCGAATGATAACCTAAACTGAGGAGAGCAGAAATTACTACTTAAAAAATTACGTAGGTACGGTACGTAGTACCTGCTTGGTACTACGTATATTACCCAAAATCTCAAGTTGTTTTTTCTTTTTTTTGCAGGGTGTGGACGAAGAAGACCGAGTTTCTGTAAGTATTTTTTTTTTACAGTAAAAGTGTCATTACAGATTTTGATTTGCGAGCTGATAGATAACTCGGACAAATAATGTCGAAATCTTCGCAATTTTATTCGCATGAGCTCCGGACGGGCGATTATGCTCTTTAATATTAATCTGATAGGACCAATCGCACCATCTCAACATCTAACTCGACGTTAGTCACCAATCTTTTTAAACCGCTGCAATTTTCACCTGGTTACTAACATTCTGGAGTAAGGTAGATGAAAAGTGTCCAAACAAACATTCTATTTAGTTATGTTTGATATTTACAATGTAGCAAAACCACACATCGAGAAATATATAAAATTATCATTTTAAGTATTTTAAATCGTAAAATTTTATTTTTTTAACTTTGATGACTTTGAAGACTAACCAATGACCAAAAACTCGAAAGCAAACATCTTTTATTGAATTGTTTAACAGCTTGATCAGAAAAGCGAAGATCCTTTGGACACCAAACAGAAGCAATGGATACTCAGTGCAGCGAAAGGGGAATACCACGCACTGGCAAAAATGTGCAGAGAAAACGCGAAACTCGTGAAGACTAAGGTAAGAGTCATATCTTTATTTTAGCTCTCTAACGACTGACGTTCTGACTGGAGTGCCTAAGGACCAACTTTGCCACTATAAGTTTGCCACAATAAAGTGGGGAAAAAAGGCAGGAAAATGATGAGTTTGTTCCTTTAAGATCAAATCAAATGTTCTTAAAATCTTAGGAATTGGAGAAATGATTCTTTGTATCGGTTAGATTAAGGTTGAGCTTGGGTGTTTTGCAGACATGTTCTACTAACAATGTTTGAAAAACATTGATTTAAATTTCATTGTGGGCCCACTTTTTATTAGCGTTGCACGGCGTACTACTTCCCGTTAGGTATACATACACGTCATTGTCCCATGAAGAAGAAATCTGAAAATTGTCATCCTAGTAGGTATCCTAGTAATACTTACTCTAAAATCCTAAGCGGATGTAACTACATCACATCCGTGGGTTAGTTAGCATCAAGTGAGAGCACATGTCCAAAAGGTGTGCTTCTAATTGGGTCTCGGGGAGCGCGGCCGGCGCCAACCCGCGCCCCCCGCCGCATGCTATCTTGACATATCTCCGGACGTCCCTTCTTTCATTTTACGAGCCGTCTCTCAAGCCGGACTTTTTTTCTAACCATTGTTTACGCTGTTTCCACTCGTGCACTTGATATATTGACGTCATATAAACCGTAGGATCGCTAATTCTGACCGTTCTTCTGATTTACTAAAAGATTAGGAGCTCGCATGGTCGCACAGGCACGTCAATTCGTTACCTGATTCATAATGTTTGTTATATTTTCTTTTAATACTGTATGATAACTATTAATAACTAACGGAACAAAACCTCACATTAACATGTTAAAATGGTGAAGATCATGATACTCTATTATTTCTGTCGTCTTAACGTCGCCACTGAGCTGATTACCAAGTACTTACATTACTTTTATTGAATACGTAATAAAAAACGTAATGATAGCCTTCTCTTTTATTGATTCGTAGTAAATCAAGGGTCGACGCAATTGGATTTGAATTTTATTGGTATCCTGTTGTATGGATAGTTGTTAACTGAACTTGATGATATTTAGCCGGGAATCGTGAGTTTGTATTGTTATGTGAACTTGTCATTTTACCTATAGGTAATTGTACCTATTGTCAAGCCCTAAAGATTTGTAAAGCAACTTAAGAATGAGATTTCCGTTCAATGTAAATTATAAAGTAATAATGTTTTCTAACACATGCTTTTCATTGTAGAATGTGACTTGCTTTCATTTTCTTGTCTCCGTTTCCCGAGCTAATAAAGCAACAGTAAATATTGTCTGACAATATGTAACACGTGTTTGCTACTGTGCCATGCTGGCCGACATTTGTCGTCTTCCTTTAAAAAACACTTTGATGCTTATTTTCGTATTTGCCCGACTTGCTGATGGAATTATAGATTTGTGGAAATATCTCTGTGTGTGGGTTCTTACGATTTTATTTATCTTAACAGTGCTTGAGAACTCTTTGAAATTTGAATTTGGATATTTAAATACGTCAACACGGCTTCCTATGTGAAGTTTTACTTTTTAACTTAAATATTTTGATGATAAACATGAGTAATTGAGACAAATCAAAAATGATCCTGTTAAAGCTAAAACTACTGGCTTCCGCCAGCGGTTTAATGAATGAAAAGTGGCATAATGCTATTCCCTATAAGTTTTATTCCAATTGGTTCAGCCGTTATGCTGTGATTGAGCCACAAATAACCAAACATCCTAACAAACTTTCACATCTATTTGTACTGGTAGAAATCTAATTTAGCAAAAACTAACACAATTTAAATTTTATGTTATTGATCAATAATGCATGCATAATAGGAAGGAAAGACTGAAGTATGTGAATATACCTAAAAGCTATTTTTGGTACCTACCTCGTTGATCATCAATAAAGCTTGAAGCTTAACAAAATCTAGATACCTCTATCTATAGGTAGCATCATTCATTGTGTCGTAGTTGGTGATCCTTTCAAAACCAATTCGTTAACGTTTAATTGTATTCTAACGATCGTGTAATTGTATTGATAAAGATTGTTTGGTTCATAAAAAGAGGAAAGCTCGGCATTATTATTGTTGATTTACGGCCGTTGAATTCCGAACGGGGCGGAGCTGTTGATCCAAGTAATTAAATCCAAATCATTTGATGTTGCCATACCAACAGTTATATTGATAGGATCCTTTTATGGTATTGTTATGTTAATTAAATACAATACGTATAGTGTTTTACGGCCATTGATACTAACTCTGTAAACAATGCTATTTTCAAGTTTAGATCGAAAAGTAAAAGTAATTAGAAATGTTCGTTTTTGCATCAATGTTTGCAAGAAGCGCGGGTTCGATTCCCGCGAGGATGTTTGCATGTTCTGCAAATATTTCTTCTACCATGGTACTCGTAGCTTCCGTCACTCACTACACAGGGAATCCTAGATTGGCATGTTTTAATTGGTAATTTTACGTCGGGTACACTTACAACTGTTCCTATAATATTTTTTGTGGCGCCTGCTCTGAGAGATTTGGGACCGATATATGATTTCAGCAAAAAACACCTCTAAACAGTCGTCTAATATTTCGGTTGCACGCGCTATTAACGCCAACTCGACAGTGGGAGTGTCGTTCGTTGCGAAAGCAATTTATGTCCTGATTTATACCGGTGCGAGTCATAGGTTTCGTTGACATCTCTCAGTCTAATTAAGACAGTGGTGATTTTCTAACGATTTATTTTCTCTGCATTTAATACTACGGAAGATATTTGAATACTGTTTAAATTGGTCGATTAACGAGCACGAGCTTTATCCGTTAAATGTATACGCTTTATAAACTTGATGAAAGATCATGTCATATTTGAATTAAAAATAATTAAGTACCCTGGAAAAAAATCGACGAAATCTATGCTCCGATATATAGCTAATGCTCCAATGGACTCGTTTGTTACGGTCTCTTGTTATTTTGTGAAGTGAAGCACGACGGGAAGAAATTTTGGTTTATTGTCTTTTTTTTGTTTGTATGGGTGTGCTAACTTCTCAGATGTGTAGACCGGCGCCAAGTTGGTGTAACCCGAGATTTGTCGCCGCGCCTCATTTGACCCATCCGTCGAGGCGCGCGCCATTGCATTGTTTGGTATGCATGTCGAACACACGGGGCGGACAATAATGTTTCCTATTCTATATTTTGGATTGTCACCCAACACAAACATTGATGCTATCTCCCGGTTATTAGTAGAAAATTTATTTTATTATAAAGAGGTCAACCACACGGAGCGATCTCGACGTATTCAAAAGATGATTGTGAGAAACATATATAGTTACATAAGTAACACGTGTTTTGTTTATTCGTTCAATATTGGCTCTGACGACTCGGGTTAGCAATAACAACCAAAAAAGTATTTAAGCTTAGGAATATTTCAGCTTCTTTTAAACAAGTATTCCTGAGCTTAAATAAAAATATACCTCTAAATTAAGTTTCTGGTCCCGAGTATGTGCAACTTCTATGAAAGGATAATTTGCCATATTTTGAAACTTTAATCGAGAGTGTTGTAACTCTGTAGTTACAGCAATTAGGTTATTTCAGAAAAAAAAATACTGTGCTATTATTATTGTTTGAACTGCGTGTACAGAAAAAAAACACTGTGCAATTATTATTGTTTGAACTGCGTGTATTTACGTGTAGGTACTAACTAACTTGTCCATCCCGCTCGCTGTACTATACTTCCACCCCATAAATGCAAGTCACTTCGACAAGAAGTGATTTCTAACACAATGACTTAGCGATATTTTAATGGTTGTTTGTTTAGTGGTTCTACCTTACTCGTGTATCGACCTAATCATATATGCCCATAGTTTTGTTTTTATATCAACGTTTCATTATAGAGTTCATGGGCATGTGATGTTGGGCGCAATCAAATTTGAAAGGAGACGCTTAGCTTTCGTGCCGCTTAGTAATTTCATTCTGGCGCCAATAAGTGTTGGCAAGGCCTGCCTGATTGAATGTTCCATCGTTTATGCTATGTAAGTTTTTTGTATTTGTATTTGTTTTATTGGAACGCATGTTTTTTTTAGTTTAGCAATTAAAGTACAGCAATTACGCGTTTTAAATTATTATACTCAACATGCCTCCAAACTCTGCCACCGGGACAAAAACCTATACGAATTGAATGTATTAAAAATGTAAATGGAATTAGTAACAAACACATCCATAACCACGTATTTGCAAAACGAGGCGCAGTCTGTTATTGCAAAACACGAAAGCATGCTAATTGAAATTCAGCATGAAAGGGATAATGAAAGGTCCTCCCAGCGCCCATCGTCTGCAATTCGTCAATCCTTTCGGCGAAGTGAACATCATACCAGAAACTATCACAAAACCAGATCAGAACTGTCTTGGAAACTTAAGTCTATCACTGATTTGTTCGTACAATAATTATGATGCGTCATGCATAAAACCTAACCTTATGTCAGCCAACACCTAAATATCTTCGAGTTCTTAAACGTTAAAGGGTGCCAACTGAGCCCTATTATTAAGTCTCCGCTGTTCGTCGTCATCGGGCTGTATCTCATGAACCGTAATAGGTCGAGAGCTCAAATTTGCCGCTATTACACCAAAATAATAAAAACAATTGAAAAATTAAAAGCCCTCATACAGGAAACATTTATGAACATGTAGGATGGCACGGAACCCTTCGTGTGCGAATTCGACTCGAACTTGACAGAGTTTTTCTTTGTTTTTGTTACGCCATGATATGCAAAGAATCATGGTATGTACTGTTTCAGTTTTCGGAAGTAGTCTTATTACTCCCAGTATGTATACGTGTAACAGATTTCCAGTTTCTTACTTATTTCCATATAATAGTGTGGTCGCATTTATTTTAGCGTCGAGTCAAAATGTGTTAACATTTGCAGAGAGTTCATGTACGCTTGTACTTCAGCACTCTGTGGTTCTTGTGACAAATGATCCCACTTTATACACGTTCAAACTTCTTCTCGACATTTTCTCAGCGCGTACCGAAATATCTCCTCGTGAATCTGCATGAATATAACGTGCTATAACCACAATTATACCTACAATATGAACTCTGAAATGTTAGATCTGTACAAATCATTGAAATAGGTCGTTTATAATGCATTAAAGTTCAAAATCATTATTATAATTAATCATATGCATTGAATATCGGAATGCCGTCACTTATATAATTTAAAGGCGCGGAGCGGAGCGGTGGTGCTTCGCGGCGATGCTAAACGTCCTGTACTATACGAAACTCAAGTGCCAGAACTAAATAATACAAACTCGAATGGGACCGACTTATATAAAAAAATGGTAATCGTTTAAAGCGTCGAATTTTAATTTGCGAAATTGGAGCTATTGTACGTAAGGGAGATGGGTGCGCAATTTACGAAACCCGACTGGGATGCGAGGGAGAGACCTCGCACTTTACCATGGCACATTAATTAACCGAGCTGAATCTACATACGGCGCCACAACAACGCACAGAGCCCACTGGTGGCAAGAGCGTAGATTTACGACTCGTTCGACCACCATCTATCGGATAAACTAATTGCAGTGCAGAGCTATTGTTTCTAAACACTAAGCAGAAATAGAGCCTGCATGCAGTTCGAATTGCGAGTTAGGACCAATTGTAAGCCCGGACTATCGAGGACAATTATTCGATTGTCTGCTTTGAATACCCTCTGATGTTTGGCTGCGGTGATAAACTAGTTTTAGTTCCTATTGTTATATGGATATTCAGTCGACGTTCAAACAATATCGCCATTGGTTTTAGCTCTACAGGGTGAGTTTTCTCGAAGGCCCTCTGAAGCTAGCTGAAGGAGAAGTGGCATTCGTTTATGAAAAACTTGGAAACACAAGCTCGATATCGCTAACAATAAAAATAACATAAAAAATCTGGGTTTAAGTTTCTTGAAACACCTATAAAATAATCTCTAATAATCATTTTAACATGAAAAGTTAGACTTTTACGTTATCGCCCTCGATAAACTCAACCTGTATCTATGACTATATAATCAGGAAAGTTACTTAGTAACATAAACTCAGAAATCAAATTATAGTTTTGGATTTATATATGCAACACTTTTCGCTTAATTGTTGTAAATCCTTTCAAACTTAAAACAAAAATAAATGGTAGCTACTAATTGTCTGTGTGTCTTTAATCTTTGGTAGACTGACGTAGGTACATTTTGCTGGAACATATGTACAAGTAGGTAAGCCTGCGAGGCTACATAAGTGCAGTAAACTAAGGCCTTTTACCATCTATAGTAGATGATTTATACAGCGTCAGGAGGCAACTTTTACCTTCACAAACGGGACGCTTTAGTGCCCGGGACGAATTAAGATGGAGTAGGCTTTCCCAGCACCTATTCCATCCTTGTCCATAGGAAAGACATGGTCAATACGTGTAGAGCTGACTAAGCCGCGGGTTTCCTCACGATGTTTTCCTTCGCCGTTTGAGATAACTGGTATTATAGTGCTCATACATTTTTCGCACAGAAAAATCCACTGGTACACAACCGGATTAGAACCCGCGTCCTTAGGATCGGCTGGCGGGGTCACTACCAACTAGACCACCAGTGCTCTTATAAGTTCAGTAGTGATATTAATATTGCAAATTAAATTGTTAAAACCGGTAATGAACGTTGCTGAATTTTAGTATTGTGGAACAATGGAATATATGAAGAATGAACCGTGGATCTCTGTTTTACGTATGAGGGTGGATAGCGTCGCATGTAGCAACTCCACCCGCCGGCGTACAAGCCACGTGCCGATCGCTTTCGGCTATTCGCAAACCACTCACCACTATCCGTATATATCTATTCAAGTCCATTTTGGTTCTATTGTACTTGAAACTTGGTAGATAGGTAATATTGTAGTTTGTATCGTTGTTTGTTGGTAGGTAGGCACACTATTACATAATTGTATAATAATTATCTCAATTTATGATAGGAATTATTATATTACTAGCTGCTGCTCGCGGCTTCGCTCGTGTTGTACCCGTATAAAAAGTAGCCTATATGTTATTCCAAGTTTCATTCAAATTCGTTCAGCTGTTTAGGCGTGATTGAGGCACAAACATCCAAACGTCCTCACAAACTTTCACATTTATAATATAAGTAGGATTGTATAATAATTATGTCAATTTATGATAGGAATTATTATATAATTTTTCTAACTCTATGTAAGGCAAGAATTCGAATTGGCAGCAGAACCTTAAAACTTTGAACTATCCTTCAAATGTTTGTACATGTCCATGCTTTGTGTTTTTTTCTGCGTATAATAATATAAAAAAAAATCTGTCCTATTATATTATTAATTCATCATTATAATTATCGTACTATACAAGTTTAGCGGTTCTTGAACTCCTACATACAATTTTACTAAACATAAACTAATTTCTGCTTTGCTTGTGCTACCATCTATAAGGAAAGTAACCAACCTATTGCCACTATAATCCCCTGGTTTAAAGCAAACTGATTCTTAATAGGCTAATCCATGAAAATGGCGCAGGCGTCAACTTGTCTCGATTCACTTTCATCTCGATCTATACACAAGTACCTAGCAAGCTATCTCACGACAAAAATAATTATAACCGAGAGGCAGGCAGAGCTCGAGGTGCTCCGCTAAGCCACTACAATTCGTTTGCGGCGGCAATGAGCGGCTTGTAAATCAAAGGGATTCTACATAATTAAGCTCATAATTAATGTAAAGACTCCTTTATTTATAGGCGCAGTCATTCTTAAAATTGCTCCCGTTTTGATAAGGCGGCCCTAAGAGGATGTGATTAACACATGTTACATGTTAATGGATGTAGATAATGACATCAAGTTGAATTTTAACTATTTATAAGTTCGCGTTTGTTATTTATTTTTTATATGAAAGTAATGTACCTATAGTAGAGGCTTAAAATGTCACATAACCAATTAATGTTCATAGTGCAGATATGTTGTGATACTCAAGAATCATAAAAATTATTACTTATGAATTATGTTTCCTTAATATTCTTGGGCATAATGAAAATGTCACAGCTAGACAGGCAGGAAATGTATATTTAATAAAAGCAGAAAAACTTTGCTATCCAGTGTGATTTACAGCTTGAGTTTGTAATATATTTTCTAAATACATGAATGACAGTCGAGTAGAGTTGTTCATTGAAGCCCCTATTACGAGCGTGAGTTTCGTTTGAATTATGCCCGGCACCACACCGCATCGGGATCGACGACGGGCTCCCTATTAATTTGTTTATATTAGAGACGTTCACTTGCGCAGTCAATCACGATTGTCGTCGACCGACCAATATACGATTTGTTTTCGAAAGATCTTAACCGTGTTTTGGTTATTTCTGTACAATTGAAGCTTTTAAATTTAGTGTCACCGCAACTCTCTGGAGACGCTTGAAACATTTGTCTCTGGATATTTATCGTTTCGGCTAGGAGCGTATATCATCCAGCCAGCATTGTGGCAATCGATCAGAAACCGCGCTGCCTGGGCTAAATTGATTATTTATTCAGGCTTAGTTAAATCTTTGAGCGGTCGCGTTAT
This sequence comes from Scotopteryx bipunctaria, assembly GCA_949320045.1. Lineage (NCBI taxonomy): Eukaryota > Metazoa > Arthropoda > Insecta > Lepidoptera > Geometridae > Scotopteryx > Scotopteryx bipunctaria. The sequence goes on from OX439440.1 coordinate 11,527,753, forward strand.
TTGTACACGTAACAGAAGGAAGTGGTTAAATACCTTACGAATCGGAGAGAACTAATTTGTCTGTGAAGTTAATTTTTGTTAATGAAGTTATGGAACTTGAATTTCTGTGAAAATATTTAAGTATTATTTGGCGAATATCTCGCTGCTGCTGTTTTTATTTATTTATTCAATCTATTCAAATTGTTTACGTCCTGAGTTGTCGTAAAGGAGTGGTTGAAATTATTGACTATAACAATTTCAACAGGTTATGAAATTATCAAAAAATTAATATTATTATGATTTACTAGTTTACCCGCGTGGCTTCGCTCGCGTGGAGTAAATTTTGACACTACATTTTTATGAGAATTATTTTGAACTCTGAAACACGTGCCCATTTCTGTTTTATTTTAAGTATTCAAACCGAGTTTCAAGCTAATCCCACCACCCGTCAAAAAGTTCCAATGCAAACTTTAGAACTAAGTACGTTGAAAATACGTTTTTATCATTTATTTTAAAGTTTATTTTTAACGAGTTTTGAGAAAACCAGAATAGACTATATGTTATTCCAGAACCTAAACTATATACACTCTAGATTTCATCAAAATCGTGTCAGTAGTTACGGACATACGCGGTAAAAAACATTTACATACACAAACTTTCGCATTTATAATATTAGTAGGATAAATTTAAGAGTTGATTTCTAATGTTAGTGTGGGTCGAAGTCAGTTCAGTATCCCCTGGACCTTCATAATTGGACCCTATCTTCACTAAAGTCTGTCTATTTTAAGCGTACGAATCTTGTCACTTGCTAAGTCCATAGTCACAATTATATCTGATTATATTACCCTGAATTTTATAGATTAAACTTTTTAATTAGAGCATTATTATGTTTCGGCATCATAATGAACTACAACATTGCTTAATCATTTTAAGCACAAAACGTTAAACACTCGAAAATGTTGCATCGAACTCGACATGTCTCTTTATAATTATATTAGCTACTTGAAGATACTTTTGTGTAGAACAACGCGAGGGCCACAGCCGCATGACCTCCCGGGGCAAACGGGGATAAGTACACGCCGCACTCGGGTAGAAATATAAAACATGTTCATTATTTTAAGGCTAATTGGCAAAGGTCGCTTGCAGCGAAGTAGGTGCGAGTCTGCCACCGCCCGCCCACGGCAGTACCAAATTCGAGCACCGTGTAAAGCCCCCATTACGGCATAAATGCGAATGTACGTATAGACACTGTTTCTGCATTAACCTGAAGTGCTACATGTCGCTTTGTAAGATGCTTCCAAATACTATACATGTATGTACTCACATGCTGTAGCATACTAGCATGTCTATGTAAACTAATAACCGAACTACTAACTAATACTAAGCCAAAAATACACTAACAAATACGCTTAAAATAAACACTCATTTAAATTATATTAGCCATTGAAGTTTCGTATTTAAAATTAATAGGAATAAACTATTATAAAATATTCGCTATTTCTTTATCCCATTTTATTTATATAAATATTCTTTTTAAATATTCGGAAGGCAAATATTACCGAGTTTAAAAAGAGGTTTACTTTCTCTTTGAGGATCTCCTTCCCCGAGGCGTGTACGTTATTGTGAAACTTTTATATTTTGCTGCAGATTAAGCGTTGTTTTACTGAAAAACTTATCTGTAAAGGATAAAATACAAAAGAAGGGAAGTTCACTTAGTAGAACCCTTGCTTTACTCTTTTATACGAAAAACTTTTAATTAATGATATTTAAAAGGGTTTGGTGGGTTAATGGACTACAATGCCTTGTCCTCTCGTAGATAAACGGTTTTATTTTAAATCAGTAATAAAATCGTTTTGTGGAGTTTCTCTTACAGCTCTAAAGTAAACCAAAAATTAGAGAATATAATTAAAATAGTAGATGTTCTAGTGGAACATGAAAAGCGACAATTTTGGTAAAGCAAATGAAATGCGTAGTCTCTTAAGGGACGATTTTGTCAATTCTATTAGAACATTTACCCTCCACCCAATTTGAGTTGTGATTCAAACTGAGAGATGAGCAGTGCGGAACCAGAGGCGGGCTATAGTTAATCACAATTCGCATCTGTGATGAAGTGTGGCTCGATTGTAATTGCTTCTTGTGTTGATTTAAGCTTTATTAAGTTCGAGAAGGGATCCGACGGCACCACGGAATATTGAATTTATTCCTTAGTTATATGTACTTACTTTATAGAATTATATGTGCTGGTCAGCGCGAAGTTGCCGCTGCGGGAACCTATTAAAATATTGAAGATAAGATCATTTTTTTAATGCATACGATGTGGGCTGGTCCGCTTATAAACAAGAATCGGATTCCGGCTACTTCTCCATCTCTCGCTTATAGTTTTTATTGTATTTACAATTGTTTCTAAATTATGAGTTGATCAAACATTCAATTCTGTTTGCTCTGTAATTATTAGCTTTTTGTTTTTATTTCATTTGTAATTTCATATTTAATTGCTTCCTTAGATTGATTGAATGTTTGACATTCTTCTTAAAATTGTATTTATTTGTCTATTTAAGTAATATTTAAAATTATCACTTTAAAGAAATATTACTATTTATGCTCACTTCAAAACGATGTTTTATTAGATCTGTAGTCTGGAACCTGAGCTTTATTCTGAGGTTGTAAGCTTACAGAGAATACGTTAAAAGTATGATCAAATCTGTGATTTTATCTTAACAAATCGAATACCATCTTGTTTGTTGTGAATTACGGAAAACTTAACATACAAAGCTTAAGTCTTCTTTGCAGTATTTTAGTGTCGTGGTGGAGTAATAAAACTAAACGCCTGGGAGGTGGTCAGACTCAATGACGGCCCGAGGGGTTCATCTGCGTAAAATACGGCAGCCTCTGAGTATAGTTTTTAATTAGCTGCCTGTCGACTGCGACCCAACACAGCCTCTATTTGTTTTAAGAAAGAAAATCGGACGAGATAAAAACGAAACGATAACTACTATCATGAATACTCAACTCGTGCTTTTAGTCGCGAGTCAGCCGTTATAAAGATTTATGCACAGCTGCCACAAAACGGGTTAAGTACCACAATCAATCGAGCTAGTAGAATAAACCGCGGATAGAGTAAATGGAGAGGTATCTTGAACTTTCTCAAAACACTTATTTTGCAAATGTACGAGTATTTGCCTTAAAAATGATTTTTTTGATTCATTTACCACTTTTGAAAACATAACGTTCTTATATAAATAGGCACTCAAGAGTTTTTCTTGATGCCATCATTGTAAGAGAAAAGTTAGAGAGCTTACGCTCTACGTAAGATTAATGATGCTGCTGTCATCGCGAATTAAAGTCTGCTGACTGTTACAAGATTTTAATAAAGCTTTTGTTGAAACGGAACTTCAAATTTGTGTTAATTAATAAGTTTTATGCACGAAATCATTCGGAGTACCTCGGATAACTTGGCACTAGCAAATTAATGATTTACAGTAGTTACCAGTAGTATAGTAGCAAATATTGTGCGCCTCGGCAAACTTCGTGCTTCGGAATTTGTCCGAATATGCAACTAATAATAACTGGACCAACCGTTTAAAAAAATCTACTTACATAATTATTGTAATATCTCCATATTACATATCATCATCGCGCGAAAATTGCCGAGGCGCACAATATTTGTGGTACAACTGTACCTATGATGAAAATAAATAAGCCGAGGACTACGAAAATACAATAGGTCGCTAATAAAAAAGACGCTTGTTAAAAAAAGTATATATATAGGTACATATAGGCACGTAAATGTCGTAATATGTAATACAATACACGTAGCAAAATTTACATACATACATACATATTATCACGCCCGTATCGGGCCTCTAACAGGGTGGGCAGAGCCACAAGTAATCATAAGAAAATTTGCAGCCACTTCTGATTCAAGAGTTCCAAGATGGATTATGGTGAATCATGGTGACAGGTGATCAGCCGATCGCTCTTTTAGTCGACTCTTACGACATGCTCGGGGTGAGAAGTAGCTCGACGCACTCTATGTTTTTTCTTTAAGCAAAATTAAAAAATAATACATAAACCATTAGTTACTTCTATTTTTATTTAAATTGTTTGGCATTCATTGCAATCCGCTACCGCGTGAGCTGTTGCATTGGCCCAATAAAGCGATTCATTCCGTTTTGCATAAATACCCGCCAGCTGTTTACAATAATCGATTAGGTATATGTTTAAGAGTCACTTTTTCAATTTATTTATTACTTTGTACGTTGGTCGGAGCACGTTGATCAATTTAATTATATCGAAAATTTTAGTAATAATCCACAAATACCAATTTAATGTATTACTAAAACTGGCATCATTGAGGCTGTTAACGCATTTCCTGTGAGCAGAAAAACAAGATAAAGAAATCTACATAAATGTACCGTCATTGTTTCTCCGTTTAACCCATTCCGATTTAAGCCTTTTTATTTGTTGTCTCCAAATCCTGTTCAAACGTAACCTGTGGAGCGTTGACTTGTGACTATTCGTCGAATGTATTGTGGCACAACTAACCGACGACAGCGAGTTCAGAACAGTTTTTCACATCCCGGTAAGATAAGTGCATTTGCTTGTAGCGACAAGACGCGGTGCGGCGATCTCCTCGCTGTCCGCCTCAATGAGCGCGCGTTCTTTATTTATATACGCCCTTTTGTAATTAACGATAGTTAAAAGAAGTATATCATTTGTTTTATATTATATCAGTCGCAGAGTAGGACTTAATTTTTTTTATTGGTAAATGTTTATGGAATACATAAATAAACGTGCGTATACTGTCGGATGTTTGCTACGGATAAGTTATAAAATATAAACTAATTTACTTTTAACATAAAAATTAATATTAATATAAATAAAATAAAATAAAATCCGGTCAAGTGCGAGTCGAAATAAATGTTTCTTGTATGAGCCCAGCTTTTATTTTATTTTAATTATTTATTGTTATAAGGCAGCGGACAACGAGGCTTAGTAATAGTGACCCCATTGTTGGCACCTTTCGGGTACGGAACCCAAAAAATGAGATGTAAGTAATTATATTCTATTTATTTAAAGCTAGTTTAGTTCTATTGGTTTTGTTGTGAATACAAATTTGAAATTACCTACAATATAATATGTATAACACTCAACACTCACATGGGTATGCCTGACCCCACACTAGTATTATTGTTATCGCAAACTACGAGTATGTATGTATGTTCGTATGAGGTAGTTTCACTCTAGTAACGGAGTTTTTAGGGCGCCTAAAGGCCTCCGTCATGGCTTAAAGGCCTACTACGAGTACAATGACACCACGACTCCCAGACATGAAAGAAAACATTTCTCCCGCTGCAATAATCGAACCTGCATCTCTCGTGTCACAAGATTAATAAGATTTGCATGATACTTAATTTCGATTTGGTGATGAATTTTACAGTAAGTCAATTTGGTATATTCTACATTTTGTTTAAACAATCGAAATAGAGATACAGTAGCTTATAACATTAAATATATCTATTGAAGAGAATTAGTTAAACTAAGACGATAATACAATACAAACAAATAAAATTGCATGAGATCGAAACGAAAATTGAACGGAACGTTGATAAAATAAGAGAATTTAGGAGTAAAACGTGAGGAATGAGACATCGACGCAAGAGTGCAGAGGCGGTGGAGCAGCTGACACCTGTCATCACGCAATTTATTAGTCGCTCCGAAATAACAGAGTCAGTGAACGTTCAAACAAAATGAAGAGATACAACGCTCTATTAACGACACATTCTCACAAAGCACCCGCTATAATGCCCCACTATTATTGCGCGCTACTCACTTAGGTATGTGCAGCAAATTCAAAAGTAGCTCACTTCAAACACTTACTTTCATGCAAAACTTAAAACGCAATTTACCAATTTAATTTGCAGTCTGTATAAACTTATGTAGGTATTAAGCTCCTATTGAGGACATAGGGTACCGAACGTTCCTAACCAGAGTTTTCAGGTAGTGGGTTATTTCATTGTACCTAAGATTTTTATATATTTTACTTCTTTTTCTAATAGGTTACTTTTATCCACATTAATTTAAATCCGTTTAGCCATTATGGGGTGATTGAGGTAGAAACATACTACAAACATTTTTACAATCGTTAAACGGTCGCAACCTCACAAAGTACACATTTAAAATTAGTAGGATTATATCGAACTCGGCTAAGCTAAAATCGGCTTTTACGGTGTGTCTAAGGGAGGCAATAGATAAAGTAAACATAACCAAAGTGACAGGCTCAGTGAAGTGTCACAACGGAAATTTAAATATAACATAGAGTTTCGTCTGAAAGCAACTTAATGTGTTCGAATTTGTCACCACTTTGATTAATGTACAATAGGTTTGACGATTTAGTTACTTGTCCGAAAATGTCCCCCCTCTTTCCTCATAAAATTGATGTTTACGTGATAGTCTGCTTACGTTAACAATGGCATTGTATGAGTGAGTAAAAAAATGCTCTGAATGAGTCAAGGTTGACTCAATTACATTTTACTTATCGCTAGACTAGAGCCACATTCACGCTCTCAGTCCGTTTCCTGGCGTCATCAATCATTAACTCTCGGGCCAATTGGGCAACACTTTGTACGGCGGCATTTCCATTATTTGCATTTAATACCTAGTTTTATCCAGGTATTGCGAGAATTGTTCACAATATATGAGTAGGTGCTAAAATCTACCAAGTGCTTAGTTGTTTGGCAAAACTCAACTTATCTCGGGGTCGCTGTGTGAGGTAACAAAATAAAAGATATAATATCCTCATATGTCAGCTCGATTCTTCCTGCCTGAGCTTGATGCAGTGTTCTAGCGCTTAATAACTGTCGACAAATGTTTGCGTCACTGCGACTGCAATCCTTATGATAATATATTGCTTCTTATTTTAGAAATCCTCATTCACCATGCTTTATGTCCATGCGAGAATATCATTTATAACTGCGACACACATTTCTCGAAACTGACATATTGTGACGCCCGATTCCTTGATTTCAAAATGGGTTCATCTGTAGAATTTATGGTATAACCGACAAACTTTTATCACCATTAACCCCAATTTTGCAAAAACTAAGTCTTAAAACAATTTACTACTGCAAATTAAATTTATGGAATAAGTACTATGTACTAAATCCTTTAAAACGATGATTCAAAGCTAACTTGAGTAAGATTGCGCTTTGTCTAAATAAATCTGTTTATGCTACTAAAATCAAGTCATTGAATAATGGTGAATTATTGAAGCTGAAGCGGTCGATCGCACAGTCATTACTGAACCTCATGGGTACACGCATGGAGTAAAGCACTGATGGGATATTAAGGTTATTACCAACGGCAAAATTGGCCGTGCGACCGCTGAGGAAGCTGCCCACCGAGACCTATTAGTGGTATTACATATTTTATATGATCCGCCGTCGATCGATGATTATGGGTGTATTAAAACGCCGTCGAACCGTCTCCCGATCATGGGAATATGCACAAGCCTCACATTCATCTACGTTTTTTACAGTTTAGTAGGTAATTCGGAGATCACGAAAGTGCCTGAGAGTACATTATGGATACCATACTACCTACTCCGAAATATTAAGTCTTTTTTTATCGCTTTAGCAAACCGTGAGACGATTCAGGATCACTCGTAAATTCAAAAACGTAGTTATGCCTAAGAGTTTAGTTTTAAGGATATGGTTTATTTAAAAAAAGTGGTACAATAATTATATACATACATCAAGTTCGCAAACTAAAACATCGACAGTGAATATTACTAATTCAAATTTATTTTTTTCAATGTAGTTTTTTATTGTTTCAGGATCCTTTCACGGTAAGTACCTGCAGCTGACACCTGTGGAAGATGAAGTTATTCAATTAAAACTTATAGCTAATCTTTACTTATTGATTTTATTTTGTTGTTTCCGGTTTGCGGCTGCTTCCCAAACAGGGCGTAAGTATAAATTTTATGACCTCCATCTTTTTTAATTAGAGTCCAAAATAATTGACTTATGTTGTATATAATGCTTTAAATGTTTAAATAATTTATCAAAGCTCTCATCTGGACTACCTTTTACACCTAAGTGGAAATTAACATTTGCTTACTCTATTTGCTCTGTATTAGACAATTATTTATGTTTATCAAGTCAACGTCACTGTCAAACTATATGCATAATTACGCACGTAAGCGAATTGACAAGACGATAATTAGTGGCTCGGAAGACGCATCGTTCCGCGGAACCTAATTGATGTACATGCAAACGCAATCAATATGACGTGATGCCGGATGTGGCGCGAACATACTTGAACGTCACCGGTCACCACTACACATTATCCGCAGTTTAATGGTAAAACTAAGTACTCGTGCTTTAACTCTTAATGTGTTCTACCCTTTACTACTGTGCCACATAGTGAGATAACGGCAGAAGTATGATGGTGATGATGATGATATTGTACCCTTTACTGTATCCCCGGCTTTCACCTAACACAATTTCATTAAAACAGGGCTAACAAAAAGACGTAAGCCTTAGCGATGTCTTCTACATACACGTCGAAATATTCTAGAGAGCTTTTTACGGCTGAAACGGGTTAATAGAAACAGCTATGCAGACAATTGTACATATTCTTTTTTTTTTTTCATTTTATACGGACTGTGACCTAAAAGTAAATACCTAAGTTACAAAATAATTATTTACAACAATAGCATTATAGTATGTCAAAATCACTAACAAAGGCTTTATTATCTATGTGACTAATTTGTAAGATATAATCTACTTTTTAAATAAATTTTGGTTTTATGCTTACAAATTACAATAAAGTAACGTTTGACACAGGCAAGAGATTTATAACGGGCAAATTATAAAGCTTTGCTTTGTGCGCGATCCAAGTAATCCCGTTTTAAATTTATTAGGTTAGCCGACAATAAATTTGTTTATTCTGTAGACCACTGACCCGGAAACGTCGTCTTAATGAGATTTTTAAGGACTATCACAAGACCCTTATCTTATTAAATGGCCGTTGTCTATTTTGTTTTTTTTTTCTGTTTTCTGATATGTTTTTTTTTTCTTTTTCCCCTGCATGATGTACTCGACGCCTGATACCTCTACATATTATGTGGACGCTCGACATGAAGTATGTAAGTATATCAATGATTTGTTTACTAACCCATGCAATTATGTTAATTACTTTGACCTCTAGTTTATCTAGATGGTTGTCTAACTGCTACATAGTTGCCTTTCTAACGACTAAGCGTTACTACTCTAAAGTCATGTATGAAACAAATTATATTTATAGTCCCTTTTGTATTTTACTTGCCTTTTTCACAAACTTTGCTTTAATAACAAAACAAATATAAAAACACCATGACTACTTACAAACATCTAAGAAAGGTAGCAATCTCTGAAATTTTTTTTTGGGAAAATAGTCTTTCTTTAAAAATATATCATTTAGAATAATTAAATAACAACATGCTTTAGTTTATTTATATAAAAACGAAGTCAATGATTTTTTTACTCATTTTTATTTCTGTCAGAGGGCTTTATACATAAAAATACAATAAAAATTAAATGGTTAGTTTTAATCCCAGATGTACACTAGATACTAAATTGAGAATCGCAATAGCAAAACTAGCATTTATCAACAAAAGAAACATTTTCACTTCAAAAATATCTAAAAAGATTAAAAAGAAATATATGTTTGGATACAAACATGTATTATAATATTGTTGGAGTTTATCTCTGTATTGTTGTGAGCCGTGGACGATGACAAAATAAGATAAGGAAATATTTGAGATTTCATTTGAGATATGGCGTTGGCGAAGAATGGAGAAAATCAGCTGGACCGAAAAAGTAACGAACATTGAAGTTTTGCATAGATTTGACGAGAAAAGATGGATCGGTCATCTTATACGACATGACAGTTTCATACAACATCATAGAAGAGAAAGTGGAAGGAAAGAGAGGAAGAGGAAAACCGATGTTTAGCTAAATAGTCCAGTCATATTAGGGGTTTCACCTCGGAATGAGAAAGTAATAAGCTGGAAACTCTTTAACACCTTCATTTTGGCGTTCTTAAAGTTGTCTCAAAAGTCTCATAAAATACCGTGTCTGCGTCGTAAGTTATTCAAGGTCACAAAAATCGGTTCTTTGTGATTATCTAAGTTTTTATAGCTCCAATGATGTTACATCTATTATAAAATTGTAGAACATAAAATTTGCGACAATTTTATTTCGTTTAGAACTTATACTTTTTAATACGCACAACCGTTTTTGAGATAGAAGGCGGAGAGCGCGCAGCACTCGGCCAATACATACCGTAATGCAAGGTCAACTGTGAATATTGATGAACAATCATAACCATAGTCATAGCCATTGTCATTCTCATAGTCATAAGCTTACTTCAATGCTGTTTTATTGCTAAGTGACCCTGAGTAAGATAGTGTGATTTGACCATAACTTACAACGCAGACATGATATTGTATGAGACTTTTGATACAATTATAAGAACGCTGAATTGAAAATGTATACGAGTTTCCAGCTTATTATTCTCTCATTCCGAGGTTGACCCCTTTTTATTGATTAAGTGATTGGAGTAATATAAGCCAAGTGAAGGAGATGGTCGCTGTCGTGTCGTATAAAAGGTCAAGGAGGCTGCCCTGGAAAGAACTACGTAGAGAAAGATGCATCAGTTGTACCAACAAGGCTGAAAGCCTTAAATTTAAAAGAAGAGTATTTAATCAAATGTTGCATTTTTATCAAGAAAACAGTTCATTATATAATTTTCAATAATATTTCAACATTATGTTAAGTTTTCAAAGAGATCACAAGCTGTTTTAATGTGTGTATAGATAAGCGTTGGTTGTTCCTTCTGTTTACTTCTATTGTCAGTATGCAACTGGGTTTTGATTTGAAACAAATGCTCAAATTTATTCTGTATTCTAGCGCAATGACGAAACTCGGTTGTGTGTGCGAGGCAAGCCCAACTGCCTATGCCACGGTGTAAGCATAAAAAAGATCGTGATGTAATTTTTTATTATACGTATTTTATAGGTACTCTTGTCAATTCCTGTCCGTGTAGTGTTACAAGAATTGCAGCGTTTATGCCTCAGTTATGGTTATTTTAGCAGCTGTCCCGTTTATTGGACAGCTGTTCGACAATCGATTTCAATTTAGCCAAACTTGTTCAAAATCGAGGCCTGCATGTGATGCAAAAGCCAATCTATGAACACATTATTTCACCATGGCCCCAAAATGCCTCCGCCAATATTGACTTGGTCGGGTGCTGCGCGTACATAGATAGATACGTGGAAAATCGTGCCTGTAGCCAATGTGCCCTGCAAATTAACAGCGCTTCCCTCGGGGCCAATATTTCTCCGAGCGACGTCGAAGCTAGGACCGCCCGCCACTAACTACCCCACTGAATCAGCGACGATCACGCCTACACCTTGTATATACGCCGATTGGTACGTAACTCGTACCCTCGACTCGGATAAAGTAATATATTTCGAAGAATCTTAACTGCTGACTACACCTGAAGACAGTGTTTTATTACTATTGGTTCTTCTCAAACTCCAGTCATTTACACCTAGTAAGTTTCATCATTATTATTATTTGTCAATACTATAGGAGATCTAGTAATAATCTACTTCTCTTCTGGACTGGGAGTAAAGAAAAAACATAGAATGCGTCCAGCTGCTTCTCTCCCCGAGCATGTCGTAAAAGTCGACTAAGGGATGGTACCCTCCAACATGATGAGATACAATAAGCAAGTATTCCCAATGAGGGTTGACGTCAGGCAGGCGGCCGGTCATAAAACACCTTAGCCAAAACTCTTACAGCATGATCCTTGGATGCCGTCCGATCCGTGCCGACCCCACATAGAGTGGGATAAGGGCAGGAAGATGAAGATGATGATGATGAGGAGATCTAGTGTGAAACCTTACTTAAATAATATCATTCAATGCGCTTTAAACTTTTAAATGTAAAAACCCAAAAACTTGAATTGAATTAAAGACAAACATGTTGTAAGTATAGAAAGATCGTAATTTTAAAAGTGGTTATCTAATCTGAACAGCTAGTCGAACAAGCTATAATTGTAGAGTATTACCTGAAGTTAAACCTGAACCTTTATCTAAAATGAGCTTCGTTAAAATTATGCTTTACTTAGCATAACGTTTTAAATATTAAAATGACCAACGATGATAGCGAGCTAATTCCTATAACTATGCTAATAACACCTACCTTCTCCAAAATATAATCTTTAATCTGGATGCAAATCATCCTAATACGTTCCGATTATAAAGAGCTATAATTTCGGCATTATATTGTCCATCAAAGTGTTTTACATATATAAAAATAAAAGGTCGGCAATCAAGCAATTTGTTTCTCGACCTACTAAACTCTTTCGTGATGGTTTCGTGTTTTGATCTTAGCTTAATACTTAGGCTTTATAATTTTGTATCGATTGGGGGATAGCGGTATCATTATAAAATTGAGGCAATTTAGAAGTCTGCAGCTTCTAGTTAATTTAGAAGGCGATTTGTAATAATGAATGTCCTGTTCAATAGTTGTGTATTTCAGACGGCGATGCACTGGGCTTGCAAGCGCGGCGATGAAAATTTAGTGAAACTATTGGGCGGAGTTGCCCGTCACGTTGTCAACGAACGCTCGGTGAGTCAACGGCCTTCCTACCAATTTATTGTCAAGGATATGAATTCTATAATTTCATTTCTATGCATAGCCTTTAGTTAAGTACAGGTTTAACGTGGCTAGAATATCCAAGCTATCAAATTCTATAGACAGATTTTGAAACAACTCTCACAAATTACATTTACGTGTCTAGAGTGGAAATACAAGTGACACCAGTGGTCTCTTAAATGAAGAACGTGTATTGTGTTAGTAGTTTAGTAGTAATCGTAAAGTTTACGTGTTACCTAGAAGCTTTAAAACTCAATCAAATCTACCTACATCGGGTTATTTTGCCGGTTTTACTGTCTCGTTAAAATGTAGTTACACTCTTTTTCATGTGGTGTACTTCATCTGCGACGGAAACAGAATGGGGTAAGTCCCTTATTTTATTGCTGAAACTACTTGTGGATTCGAGGGAAGCTGTAGAGTAGCACTTAACGTTTTATGTTCTTTTACTAATAAAGCTAAAGATGTTTTATAACCAATTATGCAGTGTCATCCGTGGAACTTGTAAAATTTTTAAACGTTCTGCCGATGTACTGATGCTTTATGATTTTCAAACAACACTAGACTTAACATATCTTTTAATCGAAACTCAAAAACCTGTACTTTAGTTTACGTTACAGCTGTCGCTTTTATATTCTGTAATATCCAGCTGAGTTTAATATCTATCTTGTTTAGTGAAGTATTAGAATTGCGAACGGGGGCGATACGGTATAATATAACGCGAGCAGATGTGAACCCTTCTTTTGGAGTTACTCTGCATGTAACCCGCTCTTCGTGTGTTTCAAAGTGAAATATTTATGTGATACAAATACAAACGGAATTGTTCTTTTGTAGGATTACCATAGATTGAAGTGCTACTGAACTCTCACACAAACAGAAACTTAAAACTCAATTTTAATAGCGGATTTCAAAATACAAAAAATACTCATGTTGTTCACATACCCTTTTTTTTAATATACAGTTAAAGCTTGGGAGTTGTTCGCGCTTTACGTTGAGAGTTGACGTAGGTTTTCCATAAAAGTTTAACACCCCGTTACACCCATTTCAGGGGTTTTTTAAAAAATCTTGAAAATGTGTTGTCTAACGGGTTAAATACTCTCCGTATAAAACAAAACCATTGTTGGATCTTGCTCTTGTGCAAGTGGAATACGAATATATTTATTTTTAAACATTACTTTTAACCAGACTTATTACATAAAATTTAACAAGCTTTTTTTTGCAGAATCGATCCAGTAATGATAATCATTTTTTATTCTCACATATCCCTCCACCAAGTATCCAATATAACTATTAAATAGGATTATCGTAATACAATTAGATATATCATCGCACCCCTTTAGGGGTTATAATTTTAATTTTATTTTGTAAGTGTGCACCTGCATCCTAGTGTCTTTGTAAAATTACGGTCCTCTTGGTGTAAACGTAGTAGTTTCGAAAATTCAAGTTTTAGTTGTCAGCGAGAGAAGAGAACTTATCCTTTATATTGACAGATCTAAATATTATTTCCAGGGCTACACACCATTGCATATAGCAATGCAATTCCGACATGAAAACGTGTACAGATTACTTGTAGAAGTTTACGGTTAGTTGAATTGAAACTATTAATTTAATAATAATAATAATAATAACACCCAACAGGCACATACTCCTGACCCCATACTAGGATTCCCTGTGTCGTGGGTATCAGAAACTACTAGTACCATGGTACCACAACACCCAGACCCGGAAGAAATATTTACAGAACATGCAAACATTTCTTCCGCAGCGGGAATCGAACCCGCGCCTCTTGCGTCTCTGCCGAGCAATCGCCCGCAACGCCACTGAGGCCGTCAATTTGTATGTACTTGACGTAACGTTCATTCAAGTTGCATGCATTTCTTGTTCTCGTACTAATCATTCAACATTCATTAATTTATAAAAATAAAAAAATCGTTTCTGTATTATTTGTTTTTTCAGATGCTGATCCAAACGTTAGAGACTGGTCTGGCAGAAAACCTCGACAGTACTTAGTTCATATGGATACATCAATGTCCCCAGGATCATACAGAAGTAAGTAGATTGGATAGGTATTAATAATCATATTTTTCAAACAGGAGCTTTTGCGTCTTGAATGTACTGAACTGTTGTCCCACTTGACCAAACAGATTCAGTACTTTCAAATTTGATCCTTAGATCGAAACCTAGCGCCATCTACCGGAGTTACCTAATACCACTGTGTTGCAAAGGCGCTTGTCCTCTTCGTTCCTCTCCGGAACGAGGCGTTGGTAAAGTCTAAGTTAGTTCACTCATGGTGTTACAGAGGGCGACACTTATGACTTGAGAAGATCCATCACGTCTCCCCCGGCTATACGAATAACATCCAGTCCTATTAGCCCTCAATCAAGTAAGATTTATTAACGTAACATCCTGCACTCGAGTGAATTCTTGTTCATTATACCTTCTTTCTTTTGTGTGTTCGTATTTACTCAGGTACCTACGCGAAAAAACCATTTGCTAGTTAATAATATGTATGTTTTAATCCTACTTGCTCCTTACGTAATGGTGATATTAAAATTGGTTTTTCGTGTTCAACACCGAATGGATAATCTTGGTTCTATATAGTACCTCCTGTGTGTTACCTTCTTAAAATGTCTATTTTCTCTTCTAAGCACAGTTGGCTTGGTCTGATATATTTTTTCTTTCTCGCTAGATATACTTTTATCCTACCTATAGTGTAGACTTAGCCTAACCGTTTTCTTGCTAAGAGCTAGGCTCTCTTCGAAAACTGGAAATTAATTTCGACACTGTGTTTATAAATTCGGCTAAAACTAGATTACTGTCCTGAACGAAGCTTCATCAGAAAATATTATCTTATCAAAACGGATGCCCGAAGAAGCTAACTGCTTGAAGGAAGCCTCGAATAAAACAAACGACAGTAAATGGTCCTGACTGAGCTACATACATCAACACTGGCATTTCCTAAGAAGGATTAGTCATTTGTAATGTTCTTTTGGATACTAACACTCACGATCCGACTTTTTCTTAGTTAGTTTTTTCCATAAGTCTGTGCGATTCTTATTGGCCTATGAAGTTAAGGTAAATGAGCATTCAATTGTCCGATTTTTAATATTAAAATAACTGAGCTAAATAATAAATAAATATTTATGGCCATTTCACACAGCGCCATCTAGACCCTAACCAAGCATAGTTTGTACCAGTTTGCAGTATGGGCACCAGATGGCTGGTAGAATACTTATATACTTTTTTTTTTGTAAATACATAATTCGATTGGAAAAATACCCTTCATCGAGTTCCATTCTGCACGACCAGTTGGTCGGTTTAGTTGGTGGGAGTGGAAGGACAGATAACAACACCCGGAAGAAATATTTGCAGAACACACAAACATTTCTCCCGTAACGGGAATCGAACCCATGCCTCTTGCGTCTCAACCGCGCCATCGAGGCCGCCTTCGAGCTAAGAAAGGGATCTAAATCGCTTATTCTGTAATTTTCAGAGAAAGAAGGCTTTCTCCGTATCGGCTCGCTCAACGTACGCGTTAAGAAAACTACAGAGGCATTTAGTAATTTTCTGGGAGTTGGAGCCACAAGGTCCTCAGCCTACTTGCCGAAATCGGCTCGTGACCGGGAGGACAGACGTTCCGACGAATACGACCAACTGCATAAGACTTGGGGCTCAGCAGATAACATACAGGTAATATACACAGTAGTTGTTTTCCCCTTATTACACAATGGCATCACAGAAAACCAGCATTAGAAGAGCTATTAAGCCCCTTGTAGAGATGATAAGATAATATATTCATCCCTACTATATTTATCCTTTCTTTCGAGGGCAGGTAAATTATACACAAGTTTTCCACATACTGAATATTTGCACTATGGGCACTAGATAGCTGGTAGAATACTTATTGTATTACTACAACAACCAGACCCGGATGAAATATTTGCAGAACATACAAACATTTCTGAAATGTTTGCATGTTCTGCAAATATTTCTTCCGGGTCTGGGTGTTTCAATATTATGTATTATAAGTATGTATTTACAAAAAAAGTATATATAAGTATTGTACCAGCCATCTGGTTCCCATAGTACAAGCTTTGCTTAGTTTGGGGCTAGATGGCGCTGAGTGAAATGTCCATAATTATTTATTTATTTCTCCCGTAGTGAGAATCGAACCCGCGCCTCTTGCGTCTCAGCCGAGCGCTCGCCCTCCACGCCACAGAGGTCGTCATGTAATTTCAAAATGTGATTACAGAAAGAGGACAAACTTATGGCTCCACCGATGAGCAGTAAAGTAAGACGAAGAGGGGCCAGTGGTCGGCGCGGCATAGGAGCGGCGCACAGCAGAAGCACTCCATCCACACCTGATCAGGTAACACATCACATAATATAACATATAAGTATAACATATAAGTAAATTGGCTTATCATGTTGGAAAGGATACTATGCCTTAATGAGGTAATGCCCAACTCTAGTGACGGAGTTTTTAGGCCGCCTAAAGGCCTCCGTCATGGTTTAACGACTTAAAAGCCGGGACCGACTGTTTAACGTGCCCTCCGAAGCACGGAAGCGCTCAGCTCGTAATGCCTTTGTGACCGCGCATATCGTTGCTTAACTTAACGATCAATCAAGAACGCCTAAGCAAGCTACGCCATGAGGGCACGAGACTATGTCTTATGATAGTCTATCACTCACAAGCAAAACATCAAACAACTACAGATTCTGTGTCATAGACGTCATTACGTCACGTAATGGTATACGCTCTGACCAATGGCGTCGCGTTTTTATAATTCGAGTTTTTAGCACTTTAAAAAAAACTTACTCAAAAATAAATTCAAATCAAAATTATTAATGGGGGGGGTATAATTCTGATTATTACATCAGTTCATTAAAAAAAAATATTTGTCCCTCATTCCAATCACATGCATATTGTTCCCTATTATTTAAAGACTATTATTATGGACAGCGAGTAAGGAATAAACATAGTATGCGTTCAGCTGCTCTCTCCCTGAGCATGTATTAAAGTCTTCTAAGGGATAGTATCCTCTCCAACATGATGAACCATCGATATGGGCGATGGGCACCATGGTTCACCATATATATCTTATTAAACTTGTGACTCTGTCCCCATTAGGGATACGGGCGTGATAATATGTATTATACTCATGTACTAAAAAAGCTTCTAACGGCATTGTTTCAGCCTCGTGCACAAATGGGCGTGAATGAAGAAAAAGATTCTGACTCTGACTCCGCTGCTGGCTTCCATTCGGCTTGGCGTCAGCAGCGCGCATCGCACTGCACTTAATTACAGTAGTTGGACTCAAAGAGAAAAACGGGACCCTTCGACTTAGCACACACCAGAAAAAAATCTGTATTTTTTTGGGAGACAAGTCTGACTTGAAACTATTTTAACGCTGGTGTAAAAGTCATTGAATTGCTAAAACCAGTCACTCTGTCTCAGATGCCTAAATTGAGTGAAGGTTGAGACAAAACAGTATTTTGGTGTAAAGAGGAACTAAATTTATTCCCCCTGACAAAACCAATGGATTTAATTCCACCGTATTCTATCGCCGGATGGATAAGATTCCACAGAATTTTAGTATTCCAATCTAATCAGTTGCCTGTAAAAAGTAAGATACCACTTAGCTGTTAAGTTTTACTTTACTGACTAATTTAAATAACTATATTGAAATAACATTTATTAAAATTAAAACAAAACTTTGTAAACTATTTATCTTCATGAAAGTACCAGGAGTAACAAAATCAGTTGTAACTTCTAACTGAGCTTCTTGTATTTAATCAGTCAATTTCACCTATTTCGTTTCAACAATAAGAAATAAATAAAAATTAAATTTAATATACCAAGAGGGTTATGGAAAATGTCAGTATTCATAATTTTCTGTATAACCTTTACTAAGGCTGTACTAATTTATAAAGTTATCTTTATTTAGTAATTACTAAAATTACGACATGCAAGTTTATATCTAAAGATGATGAACAGCCCCTTAAAAAATATTTACCTCGTCTAAAGAGCAAACTATAATCTAATTAGTACAATTGTACTGGTACGTAATGTTGTACCTATTCTTATAATACTCGTATTATATATGGCACCGTAAAATTGAAAATGCCGTTAGATTATAATCTATCTCGCGAGATTGTAAGCTGTCGAAAGATTGAACCGTCACATACCTAAGTGCTCTTCAGAGACGCATGTACCATGAGTTTTGTTACTATTTGGGTCCGTAACCGTACTAATGTACACTTATGATATAGATAATAAGAGACTAGTTTATAATTTTTTTGATAATTTACGCCTAGTAGCTACAAATGTTAATAAAACATCAATATTTGCCAAAAAATAGGATTATCGTTTTATTTACCTACTAAACCCATACTTTATTGATCTTTTTTCGAATACCAATAAGTTTGACTTGTGAACGTTCGGCTTTCGTAACTAAAACTTCATAACTGGTTATGAATTAGGATTTTTTTCACTGTCTCATAACCAGTTACTGAACGTAACCTTTTTTTTCATTTTCATAACCAGAACCTCTTAAGTCATGTATGGTCCCCTGGTACTTTTTTCGTAATAATGAATATTGTGAAATTTTAATTCTTAAATGCTATACCTACTTTGTGGCAATTGTGAACATTCAACTTGCGTAAATAACATTAGTGGTAAAAAAAACCTAAAATATGCCATTATGTATTATTATTATTTTTAAAAACACTCCAACAGAAAAATGATAGAATTGTCAACTTAAACATGACGACGGTTGCTTCTTCTCGGTAATGGTTGTCAACTTAAAACATAAAAGGTGCAATTAATTCTAAACTATGGCCGACACAATATTTCTTTTGCCTTGAATTCTACTGTTTTATTGATTTCTTTGTCGATTTCTACGTAGTTATCATTTTTCCGTATAATTTCTTGTTTTTCATTTTAATTTCCTTTACGAATATGTCCAAAATTTTTGCTATAGAGGGCAAACCTTTTTTTTGGGCAGAAAAATCTGCCCAAAAAAAAAGGTTTGTTCGGGAATGCCAATCTTCTAGATGATTTGTATTTCTTATTTCTTCTCCCTGGCAACACCACGTTTTAATGAATTGTGAGGGAGTAATAGTGTTCTGTGATTGTGAGTCATTTAATCGATTGAAATATTCATTGAACTTTGCTATCTTCTCAGTTTTTGGAGATTTTTTCATTACCTATGTAGTTATAGCCCGAAACACTAAATTTTAACGGTTAACGTGCCAGGCCTGCACATCGTGGTGCCATGCCTTCTACTCTGTAGACACCTACTCTCGATTTTATACCTGTTTCGACTTTTTAAAGAGACTGCGACAAAATGGCACTTTACTGTCGTATCTGGATATACTTTACGAACTGCATTCATAGCAGCTTTCCCGTAATCCATCAATATCTTTGGTGGATTCCAGATTGGAAATCTTGTTTTGATTACATCGAACAATATTTGGTAAGTTTTTGTACTTTTATCCTGGAGAAAGACAAAAAATAACGGAGTCACTTTTTTGTATCAGTATTGTAACCGTAGATATTTGTTTGAAAGGTTGAGAGCATGATTTGAAAAAGTACCATCATGTATATTTGCTCGATGGTACTTTTTCAAATCATAAAATAGCAAAACTTTGTTAATTTTTTTCAGTATTGGGTAAAACAGAAGATGATAGTTCTGATCTCATCATTATAATCAGCCAATAGGTATTTTTCGAACTCCTCGGGCACTATCACGTCCTTTGTCAGTTTATGTTGAAGTTTAGGAAATTTTAATTCTTTATTTCTGGCATTGTACAAACCACTTTTGACATTTTTAAATATAGGCAGCTCTGCAATAGATAGATAGAAAATTCTTTATTGCACAAGAAATAATATGTACATAGGCGAACTTAATGCTAATTAGCATTTTCTTCCAGCTAACCTTTGTGAAATTTGGAGAACAAACAGAGGTAGTGCTTTAGAGACTCAATCATGAGAGATGAGAGATGCAATCATATAATTCCCGTAAATTTTTCTCTTTAACTGATCAATCTTTTGAAAAATTGTATATTTTGCCATATTTGGTACGCAGTCTGGGCTATGAGGATTATCTTTCATTACAGTTTTTTATATTATTTTCAGTATTTAGCGTTAAACTTCTTTTACATTTCCTTTTACTATTGCACTGCCAGAACTTATTACCGTTAACAACATGTTTTCCGAAGATGGTCTTCGCGGCCTTCAAAAACTAATTTTGTTCCTCCTCGTTTGATTCGCAATTGCCACAAAGTAGGTATAGCATTATCGCAAGAATTAAAATTTCACAATATTCATTGTTACGGAAAAAGTACCAGGAGACCATACATGACTTAGAGGTTCTGATTAATTATGAAAATGGAAAAAGGTCTTGTTTAGTAACTGGTTATGAAACAGTGAAAAAAAACCTGATTCATAACCAGTTAAGTATGAAATTTTAGATACGAACGTGGACGAAGGACGAAGACGGGACATTGACTGGTTTAAACCTACTTTGACTAGGGTTAGCGTTTAAAAATGTGTTCCTGATACAAAACGTAAAATAGTCTTAAGACAAGATAGTACCTACCACGAAATAAAACATGGTTTCATATATTTGAATGATTGATTATGTTGACTTTTGGTCAACTGTGGCAACCCGGACGCTAGTGAGCATGCGCGGCGGCGGGAACTGAGGCCGACATTACAAATTGTAACGAGCGGCAATCAGTTCGCAACGCAGAAGCACGCTACGTGTCACTAGTTCTTTCGAACCAGTGTGGTGAATGGATGTAAAGTGCGCCTCTAAGGCTCCTTTCGTTTACTTCAGACATTTTTTCGAACTTTCTACGGTCCTACGACATGCCGGTTTCCTCACGATGTTTTCCTTCACCGTTCGAGAGTACTGGTATGATAATAATAATAATTTAGCCTTTTATTCCTACAAAATGAATAATTACATTTCATTTTAATTTAATTTCCTTTAAGCACTTATTAAAATTCATTTTTATCATGTTTGTTTTATTTTCGGGCTAGGCGTGTCCATAAAGCGCCGGCTTCACCCATGATATCGTCTCTCCATCGACGTCTGGGTCTTCCTGGTGGGCGAGATCTGTTCCTGGGGTACCAATGGAGGACTCTCACTCCATATCCGAGTACCTACTGGTATAGCGCACATAAATTTTACGGCCAGAAAACCCATTGGTGTACGACTGGATTTGAACCCACTGCCTTATAATTGGAAGGCGAGGCCGCTGGCTGTTACCCCTACACCACCAGTGCTCTCAAAACGTGTCAAAATATTACGAAAATACAAATGAAAAAGAAAAATGACGTTTGATTTCAGAGTTTGACAGAGGAAAAAGTCCTATGTTGTTAGTTTTGTACAAAAGATAATCTAGGGGTCTCGTAGGTTTTCTCTATAATGTTACCTGAGAAAAATCTTGTTTTGTAATAAAGTTTTTGTTAGTCTCTGGCTTGTTGTCACATTTTAACCAGGACTTTCTTTACTAACTTAGCTATCTTAATTTTTTTATAATAAGGCCGAGTGGGTTTCAAGCCAAACTGTTTTTTACCCCATGCTAAAACTTAATCAATTATAGACAGATGTGCTTATCTGACGCCTAAAGCTTCCCGCCGCCCAAACAAGTTGTCGCGCCAAGGCGCAGAGTATTCCCGCCCTCGGTCAAGCCAGCCGCGTCTGCCTGCCACGCAAGGCGAGCCAATCGCGTCAACTATTCTCACAATTTTCATTTATTATTTCGCTAATCATCCAGTGGAATTGTCTACCTAAGTGATCTTGCTTTTACGACCTATGCTGGAGTATCATTCTTGTAAGTCAGACCTTGCGCATTAGAAAAACATTTAGATGGCTGCGGATAATGTCAATAAGACTAAAAGTAATAAAACAAAGCCTACGTACATTAATGAACATTCGTGCATGATCTATTATAGACCCTTAAAAGCTCTCTGAGAGCTTCTATCTCTAGTTAGTTAGTTGTTTGTTAGTTGTTTTAAATGATGCAACTCTCTTCACTTGCTTTTATCCAGCGCAGCCTCCTTGCCAATATAAACGATATTTTTCTTATTTTCTTGTTTTTTATTGTATATTTGTGTAGTAGTAGTTAGTTACATGTTTTAATAGCATCTGTGTTTAGTAATAGTTACTATTGTTTCTTCTGTGATCGTAATCGAGAAAGCTTCCATCTCGCTCTGACGAAATAATAGAGCGTAGGTACAATTAACGGAAATTACCTCACCTGGGAGTTTCAACGGAATTAAATTGATTTTCTAATTCACTTTGCCTCTGGACCTAATAGTACCTATCCCAAGAAAAGCCTAATTAAACAATGAGTTTTGCTTGGCTGAGAGTGAGTAAATGAAAAAAAAAGTATGGAAGCAAAATATTTGCAAGCTTTTTCGAATTCGTACCCTGCCTTAAGTAGGTAGGTATATTTTCATTTGGATGTGGGCCGTAAGTAAAATAAGTAAGTAGGTACCTAAAATAAATACACATTTTATAACTTTCAAATGGTGTCGCAGTGGGTAGGTACTACAATAAACATTTAGGGCAATTTTCATCGTTCAAACTCAACTAGGCTCTGAACTGGGTTTAAGAACTTGTATGAAAACTGTTTGCAGTGTCAGTTCTTGAACTCAGAAGGTAGGTAAACGCCGTTCAGTTTAAATGGTGAAAATGACTCTAAAAGAGCAACACCGCGAATTGGCGTAATTTCATGATTTTAGTTCATTTGGAACAAGGAAATGCGTTTTAAAATCTTTTAGAAAGTTACCTATGAAATGTATGCATTTTTTCACGGTTTGTACCACCTAACTAGGTAGGTACAAACCGTGCAAACATAAAATATTTCGTACTTACCTTTAAAAATTTTCAAGTTAAATAAACTCAATTGTCTAAACAATCGTCCAATGAGTTTATAATTGGTTGGCATTTCTTTTGTCCGCTTTTGAAGAACAACTTTAAAACCTTTCAAGTACGATGAGGTCGTGCATTTCTTAAAAGGCATTTAATATTCCCGACCAACTCAGGTCGGATTATTGATAACCTCTAGAATCGTTTAATGGACTTTCCACAATGCTGAAAATAGTCAAGTTTTTGAATGCTGCGACTACAAATCAACTTCGATACTGAAATACAGAATGATTCAATGAATATTCCTTCAACCATCGGGCCATCACGGTCATGGAATAAAAACACTTGTGAATCGATAGAAGATGACATCTTTTCTGGATGTTCGGAATATGGGCAAATATAGGTACCTATTTCGAAGATTTCAATTTATGCCCGGTTTCAATATTCTACTAACGTACGACGGATCGTACATTACCATAGTAAACTTTGACTTTTTCTGACAATAAACGTACGTGCGGTGCTTTTTGATAGATAAAAATAACTAAGGCCTTCTACCATTTATAGTAGATGATTTATACAGCGTGAGGAGGCAACTTTTACCTTCACAAACGGGACGTTGTAGTGCCCGGGACGAATTAAGATAGAGTAGGCTTGCCTAGCACCTATTCCATCCTCTCAGCTTAGTCGGCCTTGTCTACAGGAAAGACATGATCAATACGAGCGGAGCTGACTAAGCCGCAGGTTTCCTCACGATGTTTTTATTCATCGTTTGAGAGTACTGGTACCTATAGCGTACATAAATTTTGCGCACAGAAAAATCTATTGGTACACGTCCGGGTTTGAACCCACATCCTTAGGATCGGAAGGCGGGGGTCACGGGTCACCAACTAGACCACCAGTTCTCTCAATTTTTGATAGATAACAACATTGGTAATTAACTGCTATCCATCGTCCGTTACTAGTTTATTGGAAACGGGCATTAGTCTTTAACGTTAAATAAGATGACATGTGCAATACAGCCTTGACCTATTGTTAACAGCGGTTAATGTTTTGCCCCTTCCTTGAGTGAATTGTTTACAAAATGACGACTAGGGCATTCAATTGACACTTTATGAGTGTTGCAACACATTCTATTAGCGCTTTATGCAATAATCGATACTCCGATATCGCCCTTACCATTATAACTTGACGAAGGATCTGCCAAGAATACTAATAAGATCACATTATCATTTTAGTTGTGAAAAATAATAGGTACACTGTTTTGCGTTAAGATGTCATAGCGGTTTCATCGTCGTCATCCTCTTACCTATAGGTTGTATTACTTAGCATGCTGTTGTTTTCGTTTTTTTTTAACATAATCAAATTTAAATCATGTCCGAAATTATTTGCTACATTATTTTGTGGTTGTAGTGACCCAGATTATGTCTGTAAAACGAAAACATCAGCATTTTATTGATTATGGAGTCTTTAAAAGTAGTTTTGGAAAGTTTTACAAAAAAAAAATGATATGGAAATAATATTTACATGGAAGTAACCTTTGGGGTTGAGTTAGGAACTTCCTCCGTTTTTTCAAAGAAAGCCAATAGGGATTTGAAAATACTCCAGGCAGGTTATATTCTGTCATTGGTTTATTTATTGTGCACCATATTTCACGTTTGAAACGAATCAATTTCTTTTTATTTACGCTGTCTGTATATGTAGACTTAGGGTCCCCGCACACGGGCCACTAGCCACAACCACAAAACGTGGCCACAGGCATATTTCTTGTAATTTTCATACATTTTATATGGACTCGCCGCACACGGTTGACGCCAGTGGCCGCTACAAATCGTCGCTGCTCACTTCTTGTATCCCGCACCGGCCACTAAACGCCGACACAAAATGCCGCCACATGCCACTCGCGCGATTCCTCACCCCTCTCTCCCTTTTTTTATTAGAAATCCCTTTTTTCCCTTTTTTTCTCCCTCATTTTTTTATCAGAAGCAGCGCAATTAAACCTTCGTCAGAGTCCATTATGATACCACTGATACAACATTATGATTATGTTAGCCACTTGTTGCCGGTGGTTGCTACTTTTTTTAACCCATGCGTGCAGACGCATGGGTTAAAAAAAGTAGCAACCACCGGCAACAAGTGGCTGTCGCGCGCTTTAGCTACCGTTGTAGCCGCCTCTAGCTTCTTGTCGCGGCGTTTGTATTTGTGGCCGGTGGTCCGTGTGCGGGGACACTTAGTTGTCCAATTTGGGTCACACTGCTTAGCTGCGCTGGTTCTCGCATAGCGCGCTGCGCTGCATTTATTTATTCATTTGTTTACAGTTTCAGCCTG
Organism: Scotopteryx bipunctaria; assembly: GCA_949320045.1. NCBI lineage: Eukaryota > Metazoa > Arthropoda > Insecta > Lepidoptera > Geometridae > Scotopteryx > Scotopteryx bipunctaria. The sequence continues at coordinate 11,553,647 of OX439440.1, forward strand.
ATGTTGGCGGAGTTTTCAAGACGCCACTGTTATGTGGGCGTACATAATAGCGGCGGCGCGTGGCGACTCCCGCCAATCCATACGTAAACGGTCTTCTGCAAACACGCCACACGAACACTTGTAATGCTATCATAATTACTACTTGACCAACTACCTCATTAACCCATTCAATGCGCCGAAGAAAATGATCTTTTCTACTAGGCATCTGGCGGTTTATGCACTCACGCCGATCGACGTATTCAGCTCTTGGTCTCATTTTCAGATTAAATCCCAACAAAACATGAATGTGAAAATGGGTTCAGTTTGGTACAAAACGCCTTGTGCGATTAACGGTGAGGACTATAAATAAATGTGTAAAAGTAGACCTCATACATAGTTTCAGAGTTATGGGGGTGTCGAAAGTAGCTCGAAATAATTCTTCTAAACACTGCGTCGCCCATTTCTTTTCCGAACTTGGCTAACACTCTGCCGTATATCTAAATTTACCTGACGTTTTGTAATATCATATAATTGTTGTAAAAATACGAAGTTTTTCTTGTTTTATTTTTTTAAATTTATTTAAGGGTTAATTTATTAAATGCTGTGAAACCACATCATCCATATAAAAACAAAAATAAAGAAACAAATCAAGAAAAACTTAATCCTTAAACTTAGCTTTCTTAATCAAAAAATAGTGTATTATACGACCCTTCTTGTAAAGAGGTTCTTTACAAGAAGGGCCGAATAATTCACTATTTAAATAGTCTATACCAATACTTTGAATACTTTGAAAACCAAATTAAAATCGAATTAATCCTCCTGATACTCTTCAGCCTCTTCGAAATCATCTATATCTGCTGTTGCAAAAGTCACAATCTCCGAATTATACTCATTCTCTTCATCATCGACCTCAATTTTTCTCTTTTTCCTGTCGACAAAATCAGCCATTTCCAGGGTCTCATGATCAAGCCATCTCTTACCCATAACAACACTTTTCCCCTGTTTTTCTATGCGCCTTATTACGTCGTCTAATTGTCTAGTAACTGTGGATCTCATTCCGGCGGATATTGAAGAGTCTTTTACAACAGTGTATAATATTCCCCCGATGTATACATTTCTCATCTCTCCCTCTTGCATTGCAGACAGATCTATGTCCAGCATTCGGACGCTTGTTATTCTTAAACCCTCTCTCGCTGGATGAATTACACGGTAACCTTCCAAAATCCCTGTCATGAGTTCGGACCTACTCATATGTTTTACTCTCCTTGCAACCTTCATCCCGTAGAGCATATAACTCTTAGTCTCGTTGTTGTACACAAAAATTCCTTTATCTGCAGCAAGATCAATAATAGTCCCATCTGACAGACTGAAAGTTAGAGGTCCTATTGGGACGCTTTGAGGGTCCCTATTGGTGAAACAATAGATGAAACATATGTAATGTATATTCTTAACCTGATCGTCAATCATTTTCATACATAGATTTCTTGTAACTCTTGACATGGACCTGGCGGTTCCTCCTAAAAACTTTACGACATAATGGTTTTTCCACGCAAAATCTCGTTGTTGTATCTTTTCCGACACAGTCTCTGGGTTTCTCAAATAAAAGTAATACATTTCTTTAATAGTCTCTTTGAGATTGAACATATTTATCATTTTGTAGTGCTTACAACAAATGTCGTCTGAAAATGTATGCACTTCTTTTCCACTCACTTCAACAATGATTCTGTGTTCCGAATTAGGAAGCATTATGTCTAGATGTTCATTTAGAGAAAGTCTATAACTTCCTGTAGTCATATATTCAGAGTCAGGCTGGAATCTATATTTGCCCAGTGCTTCACCTGTTTTCATCTTGCCAATCGTAGAGAAGTTTGTGACACTCATATCTATGATATTGTAAGGCCGTCTTTCTATTGCTTTCTCTATCTCCTTTTCTATTGATTTGCTGGTTGCTCCTAGTGTTTCTTGGTATCCAAATCCGATGTATTTTGCTACTTCTTTCAACAATGCTATGAACTCCCTGATAGTTGTAAACCCGCATATGAGTTCAATCAGTGTTTGTCCATTATATACAAATTTCCCTTTCAAATCTCCAAATCTGAAATTGACAGATTGATTCCCCATTTGTATCTTTCTGGAAATCCCTTTTTTGTTGTACACTGATACCTCTCTTCCGCGCTTTGGGTCAGGACACACTGTAAAGGAGCCTCGCTTATGTTCAAGAGTAGTAGAGCACTCGAATAAAGCCTTTATCCACAAAAATTCTATAGAATCATCAGAGTGCGTTGACTCCAGTACTATTCTAAATACTGTTCCTTTGATTGTGGTGTGATCACATATCTCTTTGAGTTCTTCTATTGGTATTTTTGACATCTTACCATTGTATATAAGTCCTCTCACAAAGTTCTTGAAAGGGATGACCCACACATCTGTGTTTTCGTTAGTAGTTGTCTCATGATTTACGACCACCAAATTGTTATGTACTGTAGAATGCTTCATCTGAACGGCGTCACTACCACTTGATGACAAAATGGGTAGGTACCTTTCTCTTGGGTCAAGTGAGTTCACTATAACTCTCATTTGTTTGTTCAAAGGCATACTATCTTCAATCATCAAATTCATTTTCTCTTTGAGCTCTTTGACCATGTTATCAGGAAGGTTAGGATTAGGCATCGAGTACTCCGGGAAAAAGACTTCTTTCAGTGCATGGATTCTCAGGTGTCTTGGTATATCAACAATAGGTTGTTGGGTCCTAACCAATGTTCTGGTCAATAATGGCTGTCCCCATTTTATCCTTGCTCCTGCCCAATTTGATTTGTAATATGACTCCACTATTTTGTCGTGCTGATGGAACAGAACATCTGTTATTCTCATGGCACTTTCACTAGGAGGCTCACTGTTCTGTATCCACCAATCTATAGTATCTAGTTTTGCGAGAATCTTTCCATGTTTATGAAAGTCTGACATTGCTCTTGATTGGTTTTCACATATCAAGTATCTTGGGACTCCATATCTTCTTGCTCCTTCTCTATCAATTGCAAGCGGATATTTCACTTTTTACTACCTATCAAGCGATTTTGTACGAAACATGTAGATCTAAATGAAGCATTTCGAACACACTAACAAAATATGCTGAACATTCTCAATACATAATACCATACTCGTCAAATTTGGCGATGTAAATTTTCTTGAGAAAAGCGAAATTGTTCGAATGGATAGGTATGTATAATCGGAACGTAATCTAAGAACGGATTTAAAATAAGTAATTTACTTGTAAAGTTTTTATGAAGATCTTGTGATTATGACTAAAAACAGTCTTATTTTCATAATAAAATAATATATAGGTATAGTAAGTAGGTGACGTCATTAATTTAACGACAGAACCGATGGAAAATGCCTATAGGTACCTAGGCTAGAGGCACACTGATTTACGAGATATTCTTTAGAAAAACTGTACCTACTTAATATGTAAAACTCTAACCTTAAAAACTCAGAATAAAAGGGCTTATTATTATGATATATTTATTTATTTTCTTAATTTTTATTTACATTAAATAAATAAAAAACATACATATATAATATAAAAACTAGGGTGCTGCCGACAACAGGGCAGGACTCAAGCTGCCGGTGGTTAGGGCTGCAGAGTGAGGAAGCTCCTGACAATACGTGCCGTGTCAAGGATCACTGCCCTCTAAATCTGACCCTTGACCCAACCGCCTGGCGAGACCCTGTTAAGGTGGTGTTGATTGAGGCTCTTCGCTATGAGGCCGTTTGCCGTGACGACAATGATCGTCGAATCAACATCCCACATGACGGTTATCTCGTGAGCCAAGTCAAGGTACTTGCTGAGCTTGTCCTTCTCGGCCTTCACGAGATTCTCGTCATGGGAGCTGGTGATGTCAACGAGCATTGCCTGACTTAGGGATCGATCTACCATCACGATATCAGGCTTATTGGCGACAATGATCCTGTCCGTGATAATAGAGCAGTCCCAATAGAGCAAAACATGATCATTCTCGAGAACTGGCGTTGGTGCGTACTTATAGTACAGCACCTCGAACTCGACACTTCGGACCCACCATACCCCTGGTCATACCCCTGGGGGTAGGGTGGGACGAAACCATACCACTCTAGAAGTGTTTAAAAATGAAAAATTTTAAATTTATATTCAAATTTATTATTCAACTTAAACAAAAAACTACACGTTGAAACTTGAACAAAAACACTTTGAACTTCCTATAGCAGGTTGAATTTATGCATGCATTAGACAAATTAAGAACATAGGGCATGCCCTATATTTCATGGTGCAGAAACTGCATTTGAACTTCTCTAATAAAATCATCATTAATAATTGGTTCCGCTCGACGTTTTTCAGGTGTAGGTAAACTTCGTTTTTTGAATATTCTGAAGGACATTTAACAATCGCGTTAACGTACCTAACTGTATTCTTATTTAGTAATTTATTTAATTTTGAATGAAAGGACTCTAATATATGTGTTGTCCGATGTTTTTCACCTTAAACACTGAATATGTCAGGAAAGTGAATTCTAAGCCAAAAAATTTCAATGAGCTAATGAATTTATCCATCCTCTTCAAGTTCTCGCACTCTGACTTTATATAATCTAGTCCTAGTACTATTAACTTGTGCAAGGAGTTATTAGTGTGAAGTTTACTTACCCGTTGCAAGAAGGACACTTGAAATGAAATACACGATAAGATTATCTTTGTAACTGTGTTCTAAAAAAATATATGTAAGTATATTATCTTAATTGTTACTTATCAAATATAACTTAGTTATGTTATGTAATATGAATAAATACTTTCTGCGGTGTGGTTAGTCATAGATACCTACTTGGAAGTCCTTAGGTAACATCTCTATGGTGGTATGGTTTCATCCACCCAGGGGGTATGGTGGGTCCGAACTGGAACTCGACAAGACCGTATTAAAGAGCAAGTTGCTGGTGAATAATCCTGGCCACTTGGTTGTGCCTGTGCAAGTACTCGCCGTTAGCAAAATGCGAAGAACCGGAAATAACATATCGGAAGGATTCTCCGGGACGGTGGCATTCCCAACAAATGTCGATTGTACCGTCCTTCTTGATATATTTCCGGTAGTTGTTCGTCTTGATAACTTCGTCCGCAATTGTACAGGCAACCTTCGGTTTCCCCAAAACGCAGCCAATTCACTGACGCGAGCAACACAGTGAAGATTCTTGGCATTTAAAAAGCTACTAACGCCCCCCCCCCTTTCCGTGGAATGTACCTCCCTCTGTAGCCCCATGTTTGTTCTATTTTATGCTTATTTTCCGGTAAATTCATTTCTTTACTTCATTTTTTACTTGATTCTTATTAAAATTACAAGAATTCAATTGACAACTGTTGTTAGCGGTATTTTTTTATAATGTCATTAATTTAAATATTCATATTTTTTTAACTATTTATGTTTTAACTGAACTCTGACGCCTATGGGTCAGCGTAGACAGAGAGGAACGCAGCGGAGAGGGTTTTATTAAGGCACTCGAAAATCAACTTTAAAATAGTTGAAATAAAATGCATTATAATATGCTTGAACCTGACAAAAAATGCTCGAGCCTGCTCGCGCTTTATTTTAATTATTTTAAAGTTGATTTTCGAGTGCCTTAATAAAATCCTCTCCGCTGCGCTCCACTCTGTCTGCGCTAACCCTATCGATGTCGTCTGCTTTTACAAATGAAATTTAAAAAAAAAGACGCCGATTGACGTGAGCTGCAGCGAATAGGTTAAAGCTCCTTACAAATTACCGATGCGCTTATCGAAAAGACCATGCCTTAAATAAACATGTGTTATGTTATTAATATAATGATCTCATTACTATGTATGACGGCCTCGGTGACGTGGCGGGCGATTGCTCGGCAGAGACGCAAAAGGCGCGGGTTCGATTCCCGCTGCGGAAGAAATGCTTGCATGATCTGTAAATATTTCTTCCGGGTCTGGGTGTTGTGGTACCATGGTACTCGTAGTTTCTGATACCCACGACACAGGGAATCCTAGTGTGGGGTCAGGACTGTGTATGTGACTGTTGGGTGTTATTTATTTATTATTATTATTTATGTACTTACATATCCTTTAGGTACTTGCTTATTTCATGCTGCTAAAACATAGATGAGTAACAACTTGCTATTTTTTAGATATCGCGATGGAAAGCTATTTACTATGTCGGGCTCTACTGTGCCAATGCCTGGACCTTCTGGAGTAAATTGCGAAGCTTTGCAAGCACAGGAAGTGGGTCTCGAACCATCCGAAAATCTCCATTCATCTCACAATAGTCTCAGTCCGTTACGTACGCAGGTTGAAAAATTTGAAATTCACATCGATTCTATTGAGCAAGTAAGTACCTACAAGCATGTACGATCGCCCAAAAATATGGTCTATCACCCTAAAGTTTACCTATTTGCACATCATAAAACAACAAGGATGATTTTTCCCTTAAAAAGGGCTTCATTTATTGGATCCCTTGAATAAGATGCGCCTCCGAAATAAAACTAAATGCATATTTTGTTTTAAGTTTATTAACTCTGAAGCCATTAATATCTATCTATCTAGTCGTGTCACAAGTTCTCTTGAACCAGTGTGTAAAAGGATTTAAAGTGTGCCTCAAAGGCTCCTTTCGCGCGCTTGTCACATGTTTTTGTAACTTTTTAGGTTTTATCGCTATTTGCATCTATGACAGCTTGGAGACGGTCTTCCCTTTAGCCCACAAGCCTTGAGCAGAAATCAGATGCACGGGTTTCCTCCCATATCTCATTAAAGTGCCGTTCCAGAGCTTCCCTTGTTCTTTCGTTGCGACTTGACGACCTTTGAACCATGAGGCCCCACAGATTTTACATCAACCATTATAATTCGGCAAAATGTTTTATTGGTGTTAAACCATTATTTTCATATTTGCGTCTTATCAGTGAAAAATTCTTCTTGGACAGTTAATTTTTTCAATTCAGTTAAATGTAGCTATATACCATTGTTTATAATAATTTAAATATCTAATTTTACTTTTACTTTTCTCACTTTCACTTTACGTTTCTCTGAAGGATAGGATCCGTAATGATGTTATCCGACAGAGAACCAAGGTCACCGACATAGCTCTGAGAATTAGCAAACTGAAGTGGCAGTGGGCTGGTCTTATCTGCCGAAGAACCGTCAACCGTTGGGGTAAACGAGTTCTTGAGTGGAGACCGCGACTCGGCAAACGTAGTGTAGGACGCCCTCCGGCTAGGTGGAGTGACGATCTGCGAAAGGTTACTGGCAGAAACTGGATGCGTCAAGCCAAAGATAGGGCGCGACGGCACTCATTAGGGGAGGCTTACGTCCAGCAGTGGACTGCTATAGGCTGATGATGATGATGAGACTTTTACTTTTCTCATCATTTTTTATTTTTTCAATTATGTTGCTTATAACTTCAGTCGTCTAAGAGTCTTACTTTATTATTTGATTGTGCCTACTATAAGTGGAAACTTTTAATTGGCTCTCCGTATATAAATACGTGCTTTTGAGGTTTTGTGTTCCAAGTAACCTAAAATTCATTCTATAATAATTAAGAAATGATGTTATTTGAGGTACTTAACTTACAAGTGAAAAGTGATTCCGTGAGAATTTTTATGTGATTTGCTGCTGATTTTAAAAGTTTTCACCACACAGGAAGGCATAATTCTATTTTTAAATTTTAAGTTTACTAGACGACGGATGACTCGAGAGCGATGAGCATGGTATTTGCAGGAGCACGGTTTTGTGTGGCTTCACTTTTGATGTTCGCGGCGCGGCGTCTTTTCTTTTTGTTTGGTCTGAGATCTCGGTGAACTTAATCACCTTCGCTCGGTTAAGGACAGATTCTGGTTATGGCAGATTCTTCTTATGATTCTTTATAAGGCAGATTCGTGTTAGGACAGAAGAAAGACAGTCATGTTCACAACATAAAGTTGTAATCCCGCTTTTAATAGAATTTGTTTTTCTGTGACTCTAATTTGTTAGAAGTTATTGTGTTACACATTTAAACGTAGAAATCTCACCTATAGGTATTGAGGCCATCCTTATGTACCTAGTGCAATTATATTCGCTCTTTCAGATATTGATAAATTGCGAGGCATTGCAGCAAAATCAAAAAATATCAATTCAATAATCCTTTCCAACATGATGGATCATCTATATGGGCTATGGGCTTCACCTGTCACCATGGTTCACCATATCCATCTTGCGACTTGAAATCAGGAGTGGCTGCAAGTTTTCTTATATATTTACTTGTGACTCTGCCCACCCTGTTAGGGATACGGGCGTGATAATATAGATACATACACACAAAACTTGACAGTTTTCAGTGATATTTTCTTTTTTCAGTGAAAAAGAGTTTCCATTGAAAGCTAAAGATATTTTTTTTGAAAATAATAGCCCAATGCATTGAAAACAAAGGTCAAAACAGCATCTTTAACCCATGACTTCAGATGTCAGGCATCTCAGGTAACAACAAACATAATTTCCTCGGGTTACAAACAATACGCCATAGTTGTGCATCTCTTTCGTTATTAGGCTTAGCGCTATTTTAGTTTTGCAGGAAGCTTTCTCAAAATTGTAAGGCTACTTTCTTGGCCCACGGTACCTACTCGTATTATCTATTATGCGAGTACAAGATGATATTTTTGATTCTTACAAGTAAGGAAAATAAAAACATAAAGTAATTGTATACAAAACAAGTATTATATTGTTATGTAAAATAATCACAGAGCTATTAGTTCACATTAGTAGCTTCTTATGACACACGATCGTGTAATGAATAATCAAATTGAACAATACCTATGTAGCATTGATACCTATATTCGGGGTTGTAATCAAGGCTCTCATCCGTATCACTTTCCTCAACCTTACGAAATGCATTGCCTTAAAAATCTTTATGAAATTCTGGTCTTGTACCTACAAACAATGCGAAGAGATATAGTTTTCGTAGTAGGTACAGTTTTTACAAGTATGACGACCTAACATGAATTACCTTTGAAGTACAGATGAATAGTGTACAGAAGTACAACATGAGTGAGTATATGATGAGAGTGTGTACTCATAAGAAACAAGTTTCGTTGTTTTTAATGAAATATGGAAAAAATCTATAACCGTTTAGATTAACAACTCAGTTCCATAGTAGGTAAATGTTTACAGCTTTCGGCTTTCTCGATATATTATATTGTCACTTGCTTAATGTACCAATAAAAAATAAAACCGGTCAAGTGCGAGTCGAATTCGCACACGAAGGGTTCCGTACTTATCATACATTATAAAACGTTTCTTGAATGGGGCCCCCCCTTTCTTTTTTATTTTAATTTTTATTGTTATAGCGGCAATAGAAATACATACCTGCGAAAATTTCAACTCTACATATTACTACACATACTGACAGACGGACGGATAGCGGATGCTTAGTAATAGGGTCCCGTTGGCACCCTTCGGGTACGGAGTCCTAAATAGGCTAAGACGTTAAGGAAAAATATTATTCAGGGATCACTAATTTGATTGAAGCGTTACTCGTTCATATCGCAAACATGGTTTTAATTTCATTGAGTCTTCATTATGAAGTTAATTCATTAATTTTAAATGGACTATTAGGCGTATTAAGTTCGGTGATGGTGGTCGGGTCGCGCAATCAGTATTTATGGTGGAGTCTACTGCGGACGCGTCATAAAGGTGACTTCGGGAAGTAGTGTGTTCGACGGTCCTCATAGCCCATTGTTTCGATGGTGCTGCCTTGAACACGCACAGACTATCCATTCAATTTGAACTTGATACTCATTTTCAATTCGACAGTGGCACTAACGGACGCTGAATATCCCAACACGATCTGTTCACTAACTAGATTCGATTGTCATGCGCTAACAAACGCGAGAGATAAATTAAGAACAGCTCGTAGCAATATTTCTTTAATAGAAGTCCGTCATTCGTGTCGTCGACATGTCCTAACAATCTACCAATTAATTTGATACAGATCTTTGCTAGTTGTCGTCAAGTTATAATGTCACCAATTGTTTTTAAGACGTCTGTGTGGTGAGCAATTGAACGTAACAATAAAAGAGCCATTTTGGGTTCTACTGCGAAGTGGGTGTGCGTTTAATTGAAAGTATGAGTCCGGTATACACCATTCACCAAATTCGGCTCAACAACATGACCCCGGTGAGTAAACAGGCGTCACTCATCTTCCACTAGGTGTCCATCGGCTCGGATTAAGCCCTTTTACACTAACCTATGACTTTTAAGATTTAGTCACGAATGTAGTAAGACAAGTTGAGCAGTGGCTTTATACATTCACACGTTTACATAAACGTAAACAGTAGTTTCAATTTTATTACAATATGATTTTTTTTATTTATCTTGGAATCTTGTTCTTTCTAACCAAATGACATACCTGAGTGTAATCATTTACATTTGATGTCTATGTGATCTGAGCTTATTGTTAAAGTTGTAAATAAGTTATATGCTCTCCATATCTTATTTTAAACATATACTTATGTACGATATTATGACCATGAGCCATTTTATTTAGTAAAATAAAGTGTTTTAGTTTTCCCTATGTAAAAATACGTTTAGTGACCTGTTGGTATTGTACTCGATACTCAAACAAAATACCTACGAGAAGGGGAGTAGAGTTACTATTTTATGTTTTGATGATTCACGTGTGTGGTGCCATTTACACAGCACACACTTCTTATTTTTTTCTTATTCCCTTTATTATATTCCCTTTGCTTAGTGCCTCACCGCACGCTGTTGTCTTCCTCTTTCCATTCTGTATCCTAGCCGATCCTTCTGCGTTTTTCCTATACCAATCACTCGTTTGAGAGCACTGGTGGTCTAGTTGGTAGTTACCCCGCCCTTCGATCCTAGGTCGTGGGTTCAAATCCGGTCGTGTACCAATGGATTCTTCTGTGCGAAAAATTTATATGCTCTATACCAGTACTCTCAAACGGTGAAGAAAAACATCGTGAGGAAACCCGCGGCTTGGTCAGCTAAGCACGTATTGACCATGTCTTTCCTGTGGACAAGGCCGACTAAGCTAAGAGGATGGAATAGGTGCTGGGCAAGCCTACTCCATCTTGATTCGTCCCAGGCTCTACAGCGTTCCGTTTGTGAAGGTGAAAGTTGCCTCCTGAATCCTGATGCTGTATAAATCATCTACTACAGATGGTAAATGGCCTTAGTAATTAGTCACTGGTTTGCAACACCTGTACCAAACTTGAATAATAAATCTAACCAATCATAATCCTAGCTGTGTCTGTTCATTTCGGTCGTTACGTTATAATTTTACATGATCTATTAAAATTAGCCAGAATTATCTCACTGCTGGGCAAAGACCTCTCCTTGTTCTCTAAAGCTCCTATCTCATGATCTATTATTTCGATTATAACTTCTTATAAAATCAACAGTATCAAGTCAAAAGTTTCAAAAGTTTTTTATTTCGGAACAAAATGAAAGTGACCATAATACATTAACCCAATACCGAACCATCACCCCTCTGTTAGCTCGAGTGAGTAAGTAAAGAGCGCTAACTAATTGCTACCATTGTGACATTTAATAGCTTACTGTACGCAAATGAATGTTCGTGTCTGGCATTCGCGAAGCAGCCAGTGTCACTTGAGCTTCACTCGATGGACTCTTATTATGTTGAATGTAGGTAACGTATTTTCTTCATGTACCTACCTATATATGTTCGAGATAGTTTTGGTTCAGGCAATTTATTCATCATTGAAAAAAGTGAGTCGAAAGAAAAATACGTTAAGTTGAATAAGAAGATTCATTAATGAAACGATTTTATTGAAATCAATAATTTAAAAGAGATAGGAAATGAGCCCAATATAATTTAACAATTTTGTTTAACATTTAAGATGTATAAGTTAGATTGAAACCTTGTTTCCTAAAATAGGTAGTCAGTTTTGACCATCGTCGTAATGTTTATTTCATTGATCATAAAGGCGCGGTTAAAGGCGCTTATTCATTTCAATGACATTGGTATAGGAGTAGGTACAATAACCAACTGATTGAAATTCCTCACGCATCCCACAGTTGACAATTACCCGTGCGTTATCGACATTTATCAGGTGTAAGGTTGCCTTACATCCGATCTGACTACATAAATAAATATTAATCAGGAATTATTGAAGCTTACCATAACCCAGGAGTGGAAGAATTCAGACTAATAGAGTAGTAGTAGTATTGAAACCAGCTTTCGGATGCGGTTTCGCTTGCCAGTTATACCTGGCTGAAAAGTACGTACTCTATTCTAGGTTTGGACGAATAAACACATTCTAGGCCATAAACAATTTCGTTCTGATCTTTTCAACTTTCATTAAATTCGATTCAGCCTGTGTACCTAATAGAGCTGAGGCAGAATACAAACATGCTCACGAACTATGGAATTTATAATAATAATAGGATGGTGCTAAGTTTTATTATTTAGCTTCTTAACCCTAGAACCGTACCCTGGGGTACAATCGTATTTTTTTTTTGAAATTTGTTTATAACTTTTTTATTATTAGACGGTTTGTTTTGCGCGTCCGTGTATTTACCCGGGGTGGGGGGACGCGTCGATACCTCTTTCGAACGGCGGTCCTGCTGGCGTGTGGACGTGGCACGCGGCTTGTGGGGTACATCTGTACCCCTGGGTACGATTAACGTAAGTTTTTTATTGTGTTTCTTTTTGTAATTTTTGCTCGTTTTTAGACATTTACCGATAGAAAATTAACTTTACGCTTGTTTTTTCATGGTAGATTATTTTATGGTACCTAATTGTAAAGTCACCTGACAGTAGTGTCAAGAACGAAATCGATTTTATCACAAGAAACACTCCACGAATGATTGAAAATTGTAGCGTTATTAGTAACTTAAAACACCCAAGTGATCACCGTTTAGTCAGAGCAACAATTAATATCAGCTGTAAAAATAAAACTCGAGCCAGCTACTCTTCGAAATCATACAAACACATAGACCTGGAAAAATACAATACAGAACTGTCAAAACACGACATACTTACTAGTAAAGAGGAAAAATATGTACAAGAATATTACGATAAAATTGAAAAAAGTATTTTGGAAAGTTGTAACTGCGCTGACGTGTCACAGAAAACATTGAAAAAACAAGAAATAATCACAGAAGAAATTGCTAAACTGAAAGAAGAAAGACATATACTAAAAAACAAACCATACAAAACCAGAGATGAAAAAATACAACTAAGTAAACTCTACAAACGAATTAATAAAAATATAAAAAACAATACCAAGAAATACAGATTAAGAATAATGGAAAAATATTTAGAAAGAACAGGAGCAGTAAAAAAGGCCTACAAGCATCTTAATAGCTCAAAGCAATTAATGAGCCAACTACAGAATCAAGCTGGTGAAATAATAACTAACAGAGGCGATCTCATGAACATAGCAACCGAATTCTACAAGGATCTCTACGCGACGAATGACGACAATACACAAAATCAATCCATTACCCCAGGAAATGACGAACCTGTTCCTAAATTCATAGAGATCGAAATATACGAATCAATAAACAAATTGAAGGCAGAGAAAAGTCCAGGTCCAGATGGGATTACCAACGAAATGTTAATTGCAGGCAAAGACATCCTAGTGAAACCACTAACAGTCCTCTTCAACCTTATACTCACGAATAAAGAAATACCTAAACAGTGGACACTCTCAAACATCGTGCTGCTCTACAAAAAAGGAGATGCCAAGCAAATCTCCAACTACAGGCCCATCAGTCTTACTTCCTGCCTCTACAAAGTTTTCTCCACAACTCTATTACGGCGATTATCCAAAATTATAGATGAAAACCAGACCATTGAACAAGCCGGATTTGTGAGAAGTTTCTCCACGGTGGATCACATACACACCTTAAAAATAGTAATCGAAAAATATAACGAATATGACAAACCGCTCTACCTCTGTTTCATCGACTATAGCAAGGCCTTTGATTCAATATATCACAACTCTATATGGCAAGCTCTATCGACACAAGGCGTAAACCAAAATTATATAAATCTGATTAAAGAAATATACAATAATAGTACATCAAGAGTATCTCTAGAACAACCAGGACCCAGCTTCCCAATAGAAAGAGGGGTAAAACAAGGAGACCCCCTATCTCCTAAGCTTTTCATCGCAGTTCTTGAACAAGTTTTTAGAAATCTGGACTGGGAAAATATAGGCCTAAACTTACATGGAAAATACTTATCACACTTAAGGTTTGCGGACGACATTGTATTACTTTCAGAAAACCCAAAAGAACTGCAAACGATGATAGAGTCGCTTAATGAAGAAAGCAAGAAAGTCGGACTGAAAATGAATCTAGAAAAGTCAAAGCTCATGACAAACAGACAAAGCATACCGATGGAAATTGAATCCGCAAATCTAGAGTATGTTGAAGATTATATCTACCTAGGACACCTGATCACATTTCATACATGTACTGAAAAAGAAATCGAACGTAGAATCAAAAGCACTTGGAACAAGTACTGGGCGATGAAAGAGATATTTAAGAGCAATCTACCAACTAAGCTAAAAACAAAAGCAATGGAAATCTGTTTACTACCATGCCTAACGTACGCATGCCAGACTTGGGCTTTAACTGAAAAATCACTTGACAAAATAAGAGTATGCCAGAGGGGTATAGAGCGAAGCTACACGGGTTACAAACTGAGGCAAAAAATTAAAAACAGTACTATAAGAAATAAGACGAAAGCTAAGGATGCAGTTACAGGAGTATTAAAATTAAAGTGGAAATGGGCTGGTCACGTACAAAGAGTGGCGGACGGGAGGTGGTCTAATACACTAACAAATTGGTACCCACTAGATAAGAAACGAAGACCAGGCAGACCACAAAAAAGATGGAGTGACGATATCACCAAACTGGCAGGCAAGATTTGGCATAGAGCAGCTCGAGATAGGAAAAAATGGAAGCAATTGGAGGAGGCTTTTACCGCTGAACGCGGTTCTTACACATAAAATAGGTATAGATAAGTTTAAAAATAGATAAATACATAGAATAATTTAGACATAGATAATATAACATGTACATATTGTGTAGAGAAAAATAAAAGCTTTTATTATTATTATTATATTATAATTGTAAAGTTTCTACCATCATAAATATTAGACAATCAAGTTTTGTTATATTGTTACTGTTTGTTTTGTATTTGTGCATGACTTGAATTTTTTGCTTTTTAGATGGCGTCAAGATTCAATTTGAATGTTATGACAGAAAATATACTTCTGGAGACTGATCATAGAAAAAATCTGGTTTTAGGAGAGGCTTCAGATGAAGAACTCGATGACATAATTCAAGATTTTCGATTAGAGGAAGAAATGAGACCAGAATATGATAGCCATGATCCCTTGGAAGTGCAGTCATCGTCGAGTGCCACTAATAAGCACGTTTTCAAGAATAGACGAATTTGACAGACTCGGTGGCGTGGCGGGCGATTGCCCGGCAGAGACGCAAGAGGCGCTGGTTTGATTCCCGCTGCGGAAGAAATTTTTGCATGTTCTGTAAATATTTCTTCCGGGTCTGGGTGTTGTGGTACCATGGTACTCGTAGTTTCTGATACCCACGACACAGGGAATCCTAGTGTAGGGTCAGGACTATGTATGTGACCGTTGGATGGTATTTATTTATTATCTGAAGACTCACTACTAGCATTTGATCTCATAAAGCCCCACCTAGAAGACCGGTTTCAATACCGTACTTTGCCGACCCCCCACCAAATAAGTATTGGGGATATTTTGGAAAAAAATGTGTAGTACCAGTGGCCTACCCATCTAGTCTAATAACTGGTAGGTGTTTTTTCTGCCCGAGGTCCAAAGACCACAAATCACGTACACAACGTGTGAAATGCAAAACATATCTGTGTGTTGAACATCAAAACAAAATATGCCAAAATTGTTAGTAATTCCTAATTGTTGTGATGATGATTATGATTAATAAGTCTGAAATTGTTGTGTAAACCCTTATGCAAGTTGATTTTATAATAAAAGTTCGTTATTCTTATAAAAAAGTGTTTTTATTATTGGGGTTACCCAGTACCCCATGGTACTGTTAGTGTATGTCCAGGATGGGTACGGTTCTAGGGTTAAATGGCAATGTATCTAGATGTAAGTGAACAAATTTCTATTTTCGATAAAGCTGACAAATACCTATAGAAACCTCACCAATTTCTTTGTAGGTATTGTGTATGTGTTCAAATTTATTTACTTACGTCACAAAACCAAGCAATGGTTTTAAATCGCCCCGTTACCTTCGACGGCACGAAAATAATAAACAGTGTCAGGTTTTTATTGTATTTGTTGCATACTCTAGCCAACTAAAGAACCTTGCAATTGAACTCATGAACAGTTTAAAACGTGTTCCTGTATTTCATTTGATTTTTATATAATATAATAATTTCTGGAGGAACCACCCTATGAACTAGCCTATGAGCAACACAAGCCATTGATATATTGTTATGATTTCTATATCTATATAAATAAATACAGAATAAAGAATTTGAGTGAAATTAAACAACTCTTCATATTAAAATGCATTAATAGTAGTGAGCTGGTTTCAAAAATTTAATAAAAGATAACACATACGATATTAGAATTTCATGATTCTCGAGATGTTTAACGTCCCATTATGACCGCCATAAACGTTCTGAAGCGGAATGCGGACTGGTCGTTATTCAAAACTTTTTAAAGTTCTGTTGTTCTGGAAACCTTATTAAACAAAACGAACATAGTAGCATGTTTGTTTTTTAGTACCTACTTTAAACAATAATTAATTTAGTATCGTTTCTAACTAAGACTGACCTGATAATAAGAGCAAATAAGATTGACGTGTAGAAGGAACTGGTATTAATGTTGATTATTTTTAAGCAGGTGGTAAGCGAAGCGAACAATGAAAAGAACTGGCTTCACAAGCAGTGGTCCAAGGTGACAACAAATCTTTGCTACCGCATCAGCGGAGAAGGGCGAGCTAAACCTCCGGACTGGTTCCTAGATAAGTTTGCGGCGAAGACATTCACCGATCCCCAAGAGCCACTATATCAGACCAAACGATCCAAACTTTTTTGCGGCTTAAAACTTGCGTTCGATCCTACGCTACCTTCGCACTATCAAGTAAGTTAGTTATTATTACTAGAAATATTTTTGTTTACCGTGACCGTTTTAGTCAGTCTCATCATCTTCCTGCCCCCACTCTATGTGGGGTTGGCACAGCATGTTCTCTTCTTTCATTCCCTTCTGTCAGCCCTTATCTCTGCACTCACTTGTTTAAGTTACCCCCGAACACTCAAACGCGACTCAGAGTTGAGCACGTCTCAACCCACGGTTTTTTGACAGTTTCTGATGAAAATCTGTCAAAATATCGTCATTTGAGACGTGCTCAACTTTGAGATGTGTTTGAGTATTCGGGGGTCAGTCTATCTAAATAAAATTGCATTGACGCCCAAAATAATAGATAGTTATCTAGATTGATAGCTCATAGGAGTATGTTTTACAGTGGCTAGCAGTGGTTTCATTGGCAATTCTCTACAATATGGTATTCGTTATTTGCCGTGCTGTATTTTGGGAGCTGGATAATTTAACTTCATTTTGGTTTGTAATGGACTATCTCTGCGACATCATATACATTGCGGACACCATAATACACATGCATGAAGGTAAGTTTTCAGTTAATCTAATTCATTTTTGATTCAACAGTAATTAATAATGATGTACAGTAGTACCTACCACAAATATTGTGCGCCTCGGCAAACTTCGTGATTTTTATATGAAACGAATTTGTCCGAATATGCAACTAATAGTCAACAACTAATAACTTAAAAAAATAAGTATCACCATAATTATTGTAACATCTCTATATTACATATCCTCATCGCGTTAGTTCGTATTTCAGAAGCTAGACGAAAATTACGAGTCGCACAATATTTGTGATACTACTGTATAAATACTTGAAATAAATGACTTTTCCAAAATCTATCCTATGAACTTTTTCCATAGAACCTTTACCAAGGGTCTATGGAAAAAGTTCTTGGTTCGATTCGTCAAAACATCACTATACAAATAAACTTTAAAATAAATAATAAAACATGTATTTTAATTACCCCCAGGGGGGAGGTGCAAAGGAGTTCCAAAGTTTTTATGGGAACTTTTTACCGGGTGGTGTGATTGTCTCGAAACTTGTTTAGGATACTTTAATTAAATACAAAATCAATGGACACGTGTTTGAGCGTTTTTCAAAATAACCTTCAAAAAGTGGTAAAATGAGGGTTTCGTAATACACTACCCAAGGATGACGCGTGGTTAAACTAGTTTAATACAAATTTGGAAGAAGACAATTGAACAAGAAAGGAATTGTCCAACTTCTATCTATTAATATTATTATTAATCTACTCGGCGTGACATTAATTGCCGTATCATCAAAATGTTTAGCGACGACGGGCGATGGCGAATTTGGTCACTTAATTTTAATCAAACCAATGAGTAAGCATTTGAGCTAAGTCAATCAAACGAGCAATTCTTACTTTCATATGACAACTACAATTTCATAATGCATACCAAGTCTAATCAACCTACTCGTTCAATATGTTAAAAGTATACAATAAAAAAACTACAAGTCTGTCCAATTAATGTACTAAGATGGAACCTGAAATCGATACAAACTTACTTTCACTTACAAAGTAAGTAACACTCAAAAGCAATACAAACATATTGCTATTGAGTGTCTCGCAAATCAACAATTTGACACCCACTCACACAAAGCCGCGCCTTGCGTCATCAAATTTAGCTAACGTGTGTGCAAACATTCGACCCAGCCTAGTCGCTTTTTCTGTTCAAACATTGCAATGGGCCGATCTGACACGTTTTTCGGCCCAATCGCGATCTTATAGGTCTACTACAACAGCTTACTCCAGTAAAAAGTACATGATCTCCATATTTATTATCTTTGCAGGGTATTTAGATCAAGGTCTCGTGGTGAGGGATTCGAGAATGTTGAGGAAACACTACTTGGAAACAAAAGCTTGGCGATACGATTTGGTTTCCCTCTTACCAACAGATATAGCATACTATTGGTGGAAACCAGGAACATGTGATCATGTTGGTACAACTGTCTATAATAGTATTTGGAATTTTCTAATTTAATCCTTGGAATAAATAAAATACTTAACAAAATATTTTAGTGTGCTAGGTATTGTGAGAAACATGCCTATATTGTTCAGTATTGAAACCCACTTTTCATAGTAGTTGAATGCCTCATAACTACTTATTTACCGCTAAAAGACACAAGAATTACGAAGAACAATCGTGGTGCGTTTTTCTTATTTTAGTATTAAAAGTTCTTGAAGTATTTATCAACAAGAAGTTATCCGCCCAGACATTATTTAACTGCGTTATTGCTTTAGTGTCAATATTGGTTGTATTCCAGAAAGGTTTGCCGTGCCCTGTTATTGTACGACTGAATAGACTTTTTCGCCTACCTCGAATGTGGGTGTGGTTCGATCGCACAGAGACCGCCACTAGCTACCCAAATGCCTTTAGAATTTGCAAGGTCAGTCAATACGTTACGATGAAACTAGATTTATAAGGATGAAGATCCATTTGACTGACAAGAGTTATTTGTTTTAGGTTGTTATGGCTATCCTCGTATTAATCCACTGGAACGCGTGTCTTTACTTTGTCATAAGCTATGCCATAGGATTTGGTACAGACAACTGGGTGTACAATCTAACCGGCTCTCGCAACAACTCACTCGCTCATCAATACATTTACAGTTTCTACTGGTCCACATTAACTCTCACAACCATAGGGGAAACACCACAACCAGAAATCGATGCCGAGTATTTGTTTGTCGTTGCCGACTTCTTAGCTGGGGTGCTGATTTTTGCTACAATCGTTGGAAATATTGGATCAATGATATCTAACATGAACGTGGCCAGGGTAGAGTTTCAGAATAAAATGGACGGTGTCAAACAATACATGGCATTCAGAAAAGTCAGTGGTGAGTTAGAAGCTAGAGTTATTCGATGGTTCGCCTACACATGGGCTCAAAGTGGAGCTCTTGACGAAGAACAGGTGTTGTCATCGCTTCCCGATAAACTAAAAGCCGAAATAGCGATCAGGGTTCATTTAGACACGCTAAGAAAAGTAAGGATCTTTCAAGACTGTGAACCCGGACTTCTTGAAGCGTTGGTATTAAAATTGAGGCTGCAAGTATTCAGTCCTGGTGATTACATCTGTCGCAAAGGAGATGTTGGAAAAGAAATGTATATCGTCAAAAGAGGAAGACTTCAAGTAGTGGCTGATGATGGCACCAGCGTTTTAGCTACTCTGAGTGCTGGGTCAGTGTTCGGTGAAGTAAGCGTGTTAGATATTGCTGGAAATCGCACCGGAAACAGAAGAACAGCAAATGTTCGTGCTTTAGGATATTCAGATTTATTCTGTTTGGCAAAACGAGATTTATGGGAGGCCCTTGCCGACTACCCCGATGCCAGGGCAACACTCACCGAACGCGGATGTCAATTGTTGAGAAAGGTACTCGGTTTATGTCTTTACTCTTTATTCATATTAAAGTGAGTTTTTGCGTTTGTTGGTTAGTCCTTTTTTCGATATCAGTAACAAGACAACGGGTATTATTTTTTTGCATTAGTTTAGGGGCTGAATAGTGACATAGGCTATTTTTTATTTGGGTATCACCCGAGCGAAGCGGCGGATGAGAACTAGTAAATTACAATATTTCTATAATTTGTTTTGCAAAATTTGTTAAACCCATGGCATATTTTTTCCTTTAGGATGGCCTCCTTGATGAAGCCGTATTTGAAAGTGCTCAAACAACCCAACAGAGTCTAGAAGAAACTGTCCGCAAACTAGAAGATACAGTAGACCTTTTAAACAATCGCTTACAAAGCCTCATCGCAGACTTCGGAGAAGAACAAGCCAAAACAAAACAAAGAATAGACAAAGTCGAAAACAGGTCAGTTGTGTTTCTTATCTTTCTCTCTAAGAACTCAAGTATTATCCATTTATCATTATTTGTCTACAATATTTTTAACATAATTATATATGAATGTCCCACAAAATATAAATAGCAAGGCGATTTAACTATTATTGCGAATAAATTTAGTGACTGCCGATGCAAGTGTCTGCTGGCTAGCTATACGTTGTTAAGTGTAACATGTGATGTTCCATTGGTTTATTTCCAGAGTATTAGAGTCAGCCGACGAGTACGAATCGGAGGATAGTTCGGCGAGTGCCACCGAGCAGAAAAGTGAAGTGGAAAAGTTTTGTGACGTGTCTGTGTACAATGTTGGAGTGCAAAGGTCGAGAGGCCGCTCGCTCAGTGTGGAGCGCTCACCAGCGTTGCTGCAAATTGCACCAGAGCCGCGCAGCAAGTCACTCCGTCTCAAAAGAGTCCACATAAACGACACCAAATGAACGCATGTCGCATATGAGAGGAGTTGTTACCTTACAGCAAAAGTATACTTCTTGGCAATTTCATTAATATGTGCTCCAGTCGATAAACAGTATAGGTAGACTACCAGAGACTACTTTAACAGCGATAGAGCTACTAAGAAAACGTCATTCGAGCGCAGTGTCAATGATGCGGTGAACGTTGAAATTTTAACGTAAATTGAATTAAAACGTGAGGCAAATTTTTTTAAACTCGTTTTCACAAAATTTAATATGAAAGATCGTTTGGTAGTGAGAATGTCAAAACTGCAAAGAACAGCATTTTAATGAAATAAGTATTTTTGATACCCGAATTTTACAATAATGTAAGAAGTTATCTTAACAATCACGTTTTGAAATCAGTTTAATAATGTAGCCAAAGACTAATTGTAAGGGCGCTACCAGAAACTTCTGAAAAGGTTACGAACTTACGATTTCTAAGGTTTGTCTAAAAATATACTTTTATGAGACATAAATTTGTAGATATAGAACTCAGCATTATTTAGAACTCGTGTCAATGAAATTTGGCTTTAATTATTAATGAGATTCTAAGAATTAAAATGTAGATTTAAGTGAGTAGGTACTTTACTATCATAAATTCGTACTTATACACTTTTGTAATACCTATCTAGAATATCATCAAATTTTATAAAAATGCTGTATTCGATTTTAATTTTATTACGATGGATTTTGATACACTAAGAACAAACCTTTCTTTAATAATGAGAGTTAACCTAACCAAATCTATATTTTGTGTGCATTTGAAATATCTATACAATACTCAAATATATTTAATTACATTCAAATTTAACCCATTACATCCATATTTGTGGAAATTGAAAGGTTGTTATGTGAATGACGATCTGGGCTCAAACTAGGCAAAACTTGTACAATGGGAACTATCAATGGCTGATAAAACACCTGCTTATATTTTAATCATGTATATATTTTTACTTCATGTAACACCCAGGTATAGAACACAATCTTTTTAATTGCACAAATGTTTATCCTGGGTAGAAACCAAGCTCCTAACAATTTTAGATTAGACGTGACCTCATGGTCAGTTGTTTATACGATAAGTAGTGCATATGATATAAGTACGTTTTATCGATTACCTACCTACATAATTGCATAATCAGCTAATTTCGATAGATAATTATAAAACCCTGTTGCCACCCAGCTTTCTAAATGGTAATTTTGAAAAACCCCAAAACATGTTTCTCGAACAAACTTCAAACTTGGACTAAATATACGTATTGAATACCGAATACTAAACTAAGGCATTTTACCATCTATAGTAGATGATTTATACAGCGTCAGGAGGCAACTTTTACCTTCAGAAACGAGAGCACTGGTGGTCTAGTTTGTAGTGACCCCGCCTTCCGATCCTAAGGTCGTGGGTTCAAATCCGGTCGTGTACCAATTGATGTTTCTGTGCGAAAAATTGATGTGCGCTATGCCAGTAGGTACTCTCAAACGGTGAAGGAAAACATCGTGAGAAAACCCGCGGCTTAGTCAGCTCCGCACGTATTGACCATGTCTTTCCTGTGGACAAGGCCGACTAAGCTGAGAGGATGGAATAGGTGCTGGGCAAGCCTACTCCATCTTAATTTGTCCCGGGCACTACAGCGTCCCGTTTGTGAAGTTAAAAGTTGCCTTCTGACGCTGTATAAATCATCTACTATAGAATACCGAATACTATACGATACGTAATATACGTCAGTCCAAGTTTGGAGACGACAGCTTTAAAGTTCCCCATAATCATCATCTTCCATGTCCTTATACCGCTCTATATGGAGTCAGCACAGCATGTTCCTTCTATTCCTTTCTGTCAGCCATCTTCTCAATCATGTATTCTTTTACACAATTTATCCATCTTGTCTTTGGCCTACCACCTCTTAATCTGCATTCATATTTATGACTTTTTTTCGCAACATGCCTAGTCATAGCACTCTCATTCAAGGAGCATTTTGGATAAAAATATATTCCGCTTTGATTACAAAATATGCTAAGAATAAGATATAAATAAGAATAAGATAAGATATACAAATATCGCAAAACCGCAAACGTTTAACTTCTATCGCATCGAAAAGTTAGTATTACCGTAGCAGTGTGTAACGTCAAGTAACGTGTAAAAACGTACCTGTCTATTATAGAGATTTATTTTTAATTAAGTAGTTGTACTTTTATGGTTGAGATTTATACTAATTAGTAGGTGTTTAATATTGAACATAGATGTAAATAAAACGTTGTCTATCAAATAGACTTTCCAAATACTCATAATGTATCAATATTCTTATAAATTCACGTTCGAGCAGACAATTGTAGCAGTAGGTATATTCGTTATCGCAACTTTTATTAACCGAATCAAGTGGCTCTCGAATGATACCACGATATTAGCCTAGATTTGAGAATATTTCATTGATTTTATTGTATTGTCTGGTGTATGTACAGTAGTTAGTACCACAAATATTTTGCGTCCTGGCAAACTTTGTGCTTAGAAATATAAACCGAATTTGTACGAATATGCAACTAATAGTCAAATAATAATAACTGAACAGACCCTTTAAAACAAATAAGTATCATAATAATTGTAACACCTGTATATTACGATATCATCATCGCGTTAGTTCGTATGTCAGAAGCTAAACGAATATTGCCGGGGCGCACAATATTTGTGGTAGCTGTACTACTGTGCATTGAACATATTAACTTAGATAAGGTTGATTTTTACCTATTATTTTGGAAATTTTTTATAAATAGTTGCAATAAAAAATCGACATCGCAGTCGACGAAGTTCTGTTTGTGTTTATTTCTGTAAAATAAGGTCTAGAAAACTGCTTCTCATTTCCGAAATATTTTTATTTTACAGTGCATACATGCATTTTTCTACAAGCTTGTAGGTAAATATTATCCTCTCTAGAGACAAAAATCTTAGGTCGAGGGATACACACTCATTGTAAACACCCTTAGTTACATTGTGAAAATGTCTATCTTACTTATTTTCAGTTTGATAATCAGTACTTCATTCATTTATGTATTTAGCAAGGAGAGTATATCCGTTCACACCTTGTCTTCATTTTGTATTATAAAACGGATTCTACATCATATTTTATAAATGAGATCACATTTAGATTTTCTGCATTTATATAATCAGATAATTATAATATCCTGCTAAATTTTATTTTAGCAGATTATATTATTGATATTATTTAATTCTACCGACTGGTAGGTACATAATAATTAATGCCTATTTATTTTATACTTATATAGAATTTATCAATACAACATTGAGTTATCAAGCTTTGAATTTTTACATATTTTCCTATTGGACATTGCCAATGTGCGTATTGATCCTCAATCAAATCAAAAAAAGCTTATTAATAATAGATCTTGTATTAAAGAATTGGGTTCTGTTTGCTTCCTTAATCTTGATTGAAGTCTCAGAAAGTTTTGGCTCTAACAGCTTAATCGGCACACATTGTGTCTTACTATCATTGTTTTCGTACATTAGCGTATCCGTCATTTCTACAAGATAACCTGTCTTACTATCATTGTTTTCGTACATTAGCGTGTCCATCATTTCTACAAGATAACCTGTCTTGCTATCATTGTTTTCGTACATTAGCGTATCCTTCATTTCTACAAGATAACCTAAGGTTCTACGTAAGTGACGGAAAGCAAAAAATTCCGCCCACTATGCGAATCATACAAATTTGCTCTCGGTTTCAAAAGTGATCTACGTTACAATTTAGGCCATAATTACAGCTACTATTTGGTGGTGCCGCGCTTGTCACTCGCCTAGGACAATGGGTTGGTAACAAATTTGTCCTGATACTTATAATTCAACTCACTCACACGAGGCATTGAGGCGCATCAGTATTAAAATCAATATGAATCAGTTTTTAAATAGACTCATGCACACTACAACCATCGAATACACTTATACCCACTATCTTTGATATAAATAATATTTATATGAAGTTTATTAAATTCACCATCAAACACTACAATCCCTTTCATCGAACATGTCTTGTAATCCCTCCAAATACCGGGCTCATATAACACCTTTAGAATATGCACTTGCGTTATAGACCACGTGGCTCAGCGCAGCCTCATCCTTGACGCCACCTGTCAATACACAATAATACTGAAGATTAAATATTTTATTAGATTCCTTAGATATATAATTTGCCTAATAAGTAATAATTAGGTATATCCTATACTATTTATCCTTTTTAAACTAAGATGAGTAGTAGGTAATGGTTAATTCGTAAAATAATTATAATTAAGTACAGTTAGTAATAAATAAATATTTGTGGACATTCTACACAGCTCCATCTAGCCCCAACCAAACTAAGCAAAGCTTGTAGTATGGGAGTCAGATGGCTGTTATAGTAATTATATACTTTTTGTAAATACATTCTTACAATAGATAATATTAAAGCGCCCAGACCCGGAAGAAATATTTTCAGAACATGCAAACATTTCTCCCGCAGCGAATCCATAAAATGTGTAACAAGCGTTATCCTTAAAACAAAGTTTAAGGAACCTTATTTTAATGCTAGTCTTCAGAGTTCTTCATTTTCTAAACCAGTGTAACATGTTTACCGCTCAAATGTCCCTGGTAGGTACTCGTAAACCTACCAAAATAAATTTGCAGTACTTTGTCCCTGGTAGTTAAACCGGCCAGTGAAATTAAATTGATTTTGGGTGACATTCTCGATAGACCAGCTCATTGTTAGTGTTTTAGTGATACTAATCCTTTTTGGTGCGTCGATCAATATATTTTTGGGGTAAAACTTCTGCAAACATTAGATATAAACAGTTGAAAATACAATGAACAGAGTGCCGTGCAGAGCAAAATATTGGTACATTTTGGAATTACCAATTGAACACTATTTTGTATGAAGATCTTTAACTTTTAAGAATCTTTAACATATTTTAATTAGAGAGGATATATTACAAATTTAGTTATTAATACCAAAAAAGCAGATCGATGTTTTAAATTTTAAACCACACTAAAAAAAAATTCAAAATCTGTCGTATATTACCAGTATTCAGTTGACGTAGGTTTACAGTCATATTTACAAATATCCCGAGAACAGATTAAAAAAGTATTCGACACACATGGGAGCTTGTTTCAATCACGTTTAGACAATGATGGAGAACCGAGTAGGAGCAAGTGGAAATGGTCAGAGAATAGTTTACTCTATGGGAAAAATGTATACATCGGTTTTTCTATGACGCGACAGTTTTCGTGAAATTCGCGTCAAACAACCGGCCACTCAACGACGATCAAATCGGTTTGCGGAGTAGGACACATGAGCGGCTTACATGCTTCGGTGAGTTCTTTACTTATAATGTAACTGTCGAAATCGTAAAAACTGCTAACACCTAAAATGTGAGTACCTAAGTTACTTTTTTATTGCTGTCGAATTTTGCCTTTCCAAAAGTCTAAGCAACATGCTAAACATGCTTCAGTCAACATGCTAAATATGTTTCAGTAAATCTAACTCACAATTAAAAAAAAATGCTAATCCTGCCTTATCCGAGTGGAAAACCTGAGCATGAGAGCTACGTTTCCATTAAATTCATTAGATTGAAAAAAAAAAATAGCCAAGAGCTAACTTTAAGGGTAAAGTATAAACAAACGAATCGCCTGGAACTTTTTAATACTTACGGATGAGACAGGATTTAGCCAAAATCTGATTGGAGTATCACCAGTTTAGTAAACAAGCTATTCGTACATTGAAGTACCTAGTAAGCAAATGCACAGGCATGCTATTCACCATCTGGCCAGAAGGGGAAGCGCGCAGCGTCTGACGGCGTAACGGCGTCGTGGCGGCGCGGCGGCGAGAAACTGGCTGGCACGTATCCAGCGTTGGGACTCGGCGACCCACCTGCAACCAGCAAAACGAAATCAGCTATTTTCTACACTGTGGATATTTTAAGGCGTTCAAGATTGTACGGGAACTTTTAAAATGATGATAACTCCTCTTCCCATCGCTAAAATCGAATCAGCACTCTTTTCATCACACCTATCAAGTGGACATTTTGATGCATTTCTTTCACCAGGTCATGTCCCTCCGCAAGTTTTTACGTCAAATGCTGTTTAGGTGTCAATCTAATAAAATTGCAAAATTACGAGACGTCGGTCGATTAGAGATATCGATATCCCCATGGCCACTTACTTGGTCTATTTCACCATCTTCATCAGACAGTCTAACCAGGTAGTGACTGGAAATTCAACTTCTCAAAAGAAATAAGATAAAACGCAGAGTTCGATTCACTAATAAAACAAAGAAAACCCAGAAAAAACGTTCTGAAAATATTATGTTAAAAATAACCTTGCTTCACTGTATCAAATAAGGTGGAAGATTTCAAATCCCGTTGTGAGATTCCACAACAAGCTATTCTTAATTTTGTATGCCTCATGAATTTTGTACCTACGGAACGTCATTCGAGTGTCAATGACGCGGTAAGTGACGTTCCATACATTTTCATAGTAGCTCTGTCGAGGCGTCACTGACGTTTGCTTCGAAAGCCACTGACAAGGTGCCACTGACGCTTGCTTCGAAAGTCTATCTTTATCAGGAAACTTGACGCCATGACAAGATGCCAAATGATTTGTCCAGTTCGTCCACCAGCCCGATCCTCTAGAGATCCCCGTGAACTCGTCAGTTCATCAGATTCCCCAAACTGACAGCTGATGTCGAAAATGTCAAATTGAGACTAAAACATTGCAGATTTACTAGAAAACAATAGCTAATGTCAAAAGTGTAAGGAACCTAATGTCAGAAATGACAAATTTACCAAAGCAAGGACGCTAAACACTAGGCTTCACAGTACTGTATCGCGATAGTTTAGGGATAACACAGGGATAGCAATAGGTACTACAAATCGTTAACTATGCTCATAAAACCAGAGAGGACAATTTAAGTACCTGAACATGGCAATAATCAACAGGCATGTCTAAACAAGTCTGCGAAAATATATGTTTGATACCTAACATTTCATGTCATTGTATGAAAGTGGGACAAAAACGAAATGTACAAATAACAAATAAAAAATAACGCTTAAGATTTGTTTTTTTTCAGATTAAGTCAAAAATTACGACTAGTGTCAAAAATCTTGATTAAAGGCCACTATGGCTAAGACGTCGCGCGTCGTTAAAAAAAAATCTAATAGTGCAAAACATTATTAACTCTTTTTAATCGGACATTATATAGCACTATACCTGCCTAAGTACAAGCGGAACAACGTTACTAAATTCAAAGATACTCTCCAGATCGCAATGTATAGAGAAATGCTAAATAAATTTTAGTGCACTTTTAATTTTTTTCTGTATTCTGAGGATAGAGGTATGAATTATTCGTCCAAGGGCTGATATACTTACCTAATGATAGCTTCAAGCCAGGCTATCCGCAAGAGGCAAAGATTTAAATAGTTTATAAAATTTTAATTTTATTCTTTGGCAAGAGGAACATCAAGAAACGCATTCTGTTCTGTATATAAAACCTTTTTTTTGTTTTTGTTTAGCTACTTCTCTCCCCAAGCATGTCGTAAAAGTCGATTAAGGGATAGTATCCTCTCCAACATGGTGAGATGCAATAAGCAAGTATTCCCAAGGAGGGTTGACGTCAGGCAGGCGGCCGGTCATAAAACACCTTAGCCAAATCTCTTACTCTTGTGCCGACCTCACATGTGTGGGGTCGGCACAAGAGTAAGAGATTGGGATACCACCCCACCGAGTGGGATAAGGGCAGGAAGATGATGATGAAAACCTTTATAAGTCCCTATAGGGATTAATGCCTAGGTACTAGGTGTACTTATAAGTACAGTATAACCTGCTGCAAAGGTAGGTAAGTACTTATATTTTGGTAAAAACCTAGTAGACATTAATGTTTTCACATTTACAACTGTCTCCATCTATTAAAACTCTTTCGAACTCACATTTATAACTGTGTGTCCAGGTTAACACAGTTCGGATGCTAGCGTTGCGTAGGTACCTTGCGTTTAACTCGCCAGTCACCTAACAGTATTTACCATAGATGTCGCTGTTACAAACTTTTTGATCTACACTACAGTTCTGCCCTCGTTAGCAAGAGGGCAGTAAGTCGTGAATTTTGGTGAATTGAGTTAAATATTGCATGAGAATGCCCATTTACTGCTCTATCTTTGTATCTAGGTTTCATTGCTATATTTATGTCAATTACAATTTTCACCATTATCATCACCAACTG
This sequence comes from Scotopteryx bipunctaria, assembly GCA_949320045.1. NCBI lineage: Eukaryota > Metazoa > Arthropoda > Insecta > Lepidoptera > Geometridae > Scotopteryx > Scotopteryx bipunctaria. The sequence continues at coordinate 11,583,354 of OX439440.1, forward strand.
CGAGATTTTCTGCATTATTTAGGTACCTACCTACATGTAGATTCTTCTAAAAACAATGATCGATTAGCGGGCATCAATAGGCACAAACTATAATCTATGATCTGTTTCTATCTTTCCATTTGATGTGATTTTCTTTTGAGGCATGGGTATTTCGTTCGTTTTTATGAATTTCATCTGCAAAAAACTTAGTTTTTCAAAGTTGTCTTGGCTGTGACATATTTTGTACCCTATATCAAAGTCTCCCCTTTTAACTTGGACAGCAGCAATATTAGTAGCGTTTCTCCATGAAAAAAGCTCGAAATGCAGATATAATATCTTCCTGCTTACGCCCCAATATTACTTCATTCCACAAAACAGCAATCGGTTTCAGTGTCTGTAAACTTACTGAATCTGAATACCCAAAAATACAACTGAAGAGAGTAGTACAACTTCTGACTACTTAAAAACTATAGCGAAAAATTATAATTTTCTTAAGTAGCAGGGCAGTAAATTATTAAAATACTGCCCTTAGATCTAGTAAAGGCAGTAAATTATTGTATACTTTCGCTAAACACAAGTAAAGTAACTAAAGAAACTAAGACAAAGGGCAGTAACTACGTCAGTTACTGCTTTTACTTATCAAAGTAGTATCTACAAAAAGTAATAAGTACCTATACGAATTTTTAAACTGTAATCGTTATAAACATTATTAAAACTTGTACAAAAATTGTATTGCTTGGTTTTTTTAGGTAGGTGCATAACTCTTATTATTCGCCTTGTACAAAATATAAGTACCTAGGTACTAGCGTACAGAAGATTCACTCTCGAACAAAAATCTAGTTTAGGTATAAAAAATTGTCTAAGTAGGTACTCTTAGGTACTGCTTGCACGCTAAACTGAAACTTATCCTGTGACACGAGCGTTCATATTCCGTTGGGCCCCGCAAACTGGTTTTGTGGCAACAGCTCACGGTTCACGATATTATTACAAGCAAATATTAAAATAAATCAATATAGACAACAATGTTTATTAATTAACTCAATAAACTACCCTTAGTAGGTACCTAAGTAAGAAGGTGAGTATTATAATAGTGAACCATAGTGACGGGTGATGAACCCATCGCCCATATAGATAGGTAGTCCATTAATATGTTCTTTGAGAGGATATAGGTAGGTACCTACCGTCAGTCCAGAATGGGAAACGTGTAACGGTGTCTGAAGATGTGACGATGTCATGGTGTCGACTCGGAGAGAAGCCGCCGGCTGACGTAGCGTAGGCCGAGCCAGGGCTGGGGGATCCGTCTGCAAACAAACAGCGTTACAACGCGGTCCAAAAGACTTGTAATAGGTTTTGACGGCGTCAAAATGCTTCACCCAGTCAAGTGCGATGACTTCTTGTTAGCATGTACCTAATGAAATTGATTTTTTGTTCTGAGTTAGCGTGTGTGTTTAGTAAGAGCACTGGTGGTCTAGTTGATAGTGACCACGCCTTCCGATCCTATGGTCGTGGGTTCAAACCCGGTCGTGTACCAATGGATTAATCTGGTGCAAATTAAGATGGAGTAGGTTGGGCCAGCCTACTCCATCTTAATTCGTCCCGGGCACTACAGCCAGCAGCGTCCCGTTTGTGAAGGTAAAAGTTGCCTCCTGACGCTGTTATAAATCATCTATTATAGATGGTAAAAGGCCTAGTTTTTTTAGTAAGGGCCAGGATAATACCGGTATTATCTTGACCTGAGTCACCTAGAAACTGCTGAAACATCAATTTTTTTAAACAATTTTACCCTTCAAAAACTAACGTCCGACAAACACCAAATCACCGGTGCTGTGTGCAGTTTGTCGGACAAAATTTTTGAAGTGGACATTTCTTTAAAAAAAATTGTTTTAGCGGTTTCTATTCTAGGTACCTAACTCATTAGAACTATACCTATAGAAACTTAAAAAAAATCGTAACGCATCATAACCTATTACTTACCAAGAGCATTTACTCCGATAGGATTGTAAGTGTTCATTGACATTGTCTGCATCGGCTGGAGCGGGCTTTGGAGCTGAAATGAACAAAAACATAGGTAATATAAATAAAAGATGTATGAAAATGTTGTCAAATTAGGTAAATTTGTCAGAACAGCAAATCAGTGGTCAAACACCTAATTAGTATTTAGGTATTTGAATATATTTCAGAAAATGAGCGACGGTTTCTATCTTTCTAACAGCTTTTTTTGAACTTGGTAAAATAAAGTTTTCCATTTAGCTTAGCTAGCTACTTACCTACCTAACCTACCCTGCCACAGTTCACAAAATCAATCTTTTAATTTGTATATTTTTTAGTTAGGTACCTATCTATCTACCCGCTTAACTAACTAACCTACCTTATATGACTACAAAATATTACATTCGCGACTAAATATTTGCCGATCGCCGCCGCGCTGCCGCCGCCGCCGGCAATACCATGTACCACTCCCAAACTACGCACTACGTAAATAAAAGGGAACACAAATTGCATGACTGGCAAAAAACTCAAACAATATTTAGAAGTAATAACATTTATTACTTCTAAATTCTTCTAAATTCAGAACGCCTGGAAGAGCTACTAGTCCATGAAGACGTACATGAAGGGTGACCTTCCAATGACACTTAAAGGTCAACTCATCGACATAGGTATCCTGCCCGTCCTAACCTACGGTGCGCAGACATGGTCCCTAACCGAGTCATAAAAGTCCAAGCTCAAGATTTGCCAGAGGGCAATGGAACGCGGCATTCTTGGCCTAAAACGCATCGACCAGGTGCGGAATACAATGCTGCGCTCAATGACTGGCATTGCCAACGTGGGGAGTAAATCAGCTAAGCTCAAGTGGGACTGGGCGGGCCACGTTAGTAGGATGCATCCCGAAAAGTGGGCAAAGATGGTCACTCTTTGGGTGCCTGATGGAAAGCGAAAGCGGGGCCGGCCGAGAAGACGTTGGCGCCACGATCTCGATTGCTTTGACAAAGAGTGGTGGGAAATCGCAAAAGACCGGCATAAGTGGAAGCATTTGGGGGAGGCCCAGCAGTGGGACAGTATAGGCTAAGTAAAAAAAAATAGTTCTTAACAGAAAGAAAACTACAACTTATACCTACAAATATAATTTATGAAATACAAAAGAAACAGTCGGGCTATCTAAAGGCCGTTGCAAACGGTCTATAGACAGCTCACCTGATCCGGATATTTGCCGAAATTCCTCAATAATAATTTTTAGATCGCTAAAAACCGTGTCCACACCTCCAACTAAAGTTCCATCATCCAAATACCAAACATTGAGTTTGGGTTGGAGACGTTGAATTATCGGATGTATGGCAAGGCTGAAAATGGCCGGGCCAAGAGGATCGCCTTGTTAACAGCCAACAGCCGATGAAATTATATTGTTTCGATAAATTAATTTAGAAGGTGAGCCATAACATTGCCAGAGAAAAGGGAATTACTACATTTGGAATTTTGTGTTTTATTTCTTTTAGCAAGGCGCCTCTATCTACAGAATTGAACGCGTTCTTAATATCAACTTTTAGAATAACCTCCCCGTAATTTTGAACTAAAAATGTTCTTAGCGAATGAACAGCGGCTTCACACCCACCTCGCGAACCAAAGCCGAGGTGGACGGGTCGGAAATAGTCGCCAAGATAGTCGGCTGAGTTTTCGACAACATGCTTTGGCCGCGAGGCGGCGGAAAGTGGTGCCCACAGCAGCTGTGCCGCCGTCTTTATTTTTGAGAGCACAAAGGTTCGCACTGTACAAATATCTGTGATCTCGCCGTTGACGTGATCTGACAATATCAGGTTGATCAGAGCAGTCATGTCCCCCAGAAGGACTTCGCTTGCATGGCCAGATCCACCCGAGAGCAGATCTATTAGAAACTGTGGAGTACATTTATAAGTATATTTTACGCCACGGATATTATCCTCTTCAACATGATGGGCCACCTATATGGGCGATGGGCTGATTGATCACCTGTCACAATGGTTCACCATAATATCCATCTTAGGAGTACCTAAATTAGAAGTGGCTGCAAGTTTTTTTATCTTGTGGCACTGCCCGTCCCATTAGGAATACTGGCGTGATGATTATGTATAATGTAAAATCAAACAATGATAGAGCCAATTTTAAGTAGTTTTTATGTTAGGATAAATAAATTATAGTTATGGGCTAGTCATGCCGTCTATGCCGTGCAGTTTGAAAATTAATTTACTCATTCTTGCATCAATCTGGCAAATATGTTTCAGTGTTTATGAAACGCTACTCTAATTTTAATCTCGTTTTAATTACGTATAAGCAAAATTTTAATCGTGTTATGCTATAAACACCAATATTTACGGCATTACAATTTGTAAAACTATATTTTAACATTTATTTACAATGAAAGGTCGATCTTACTCTCTTAATATCCATCCTATTTATTGGTTCTTTTGTCGTCACTTGTTACTGTTTGTTTTTATTTATATAGTTTGTTTAATATTTATATGTGGAAACTTGTAATTAGCCGTCCCATATTATGTAGTACCCTGCTGCATAGTATATATTTATCTACCTATTGTATTTTCTCTAGCTGTAAGTTTTCCAAAAATTTATAAAATAAAAATAAAATAAAATTATCTTATTCCTACAAGTTTCGTACTTAATGTATCAACTTGAACAATTTATTTTTTTATTTCTTTTAATGACCAAAAATATATAACTGAATGTGCCATTATGAGGCCAAATAAAATATGTACACGTTCATTATGTTTATTACTTTCGACAAGTCTTAGAAAGAATACTACGTACCTACCTACCTAACAGTTAGTTTTTTACTGTGTTATGTTCTAGATAGCGGAAAAAGAGGAAAATTAATGAAATAATTTAATTGAATACTCAGACTAAGGGTGCCGACTGCCGACCCCACATATAGTGGGATAAGGGCAGGAAAATGATGATGACTCAGACTAAAGATAGATTGAATGTAAGTATTTTTATTTGAACCACAAAAAGCTTTCTAATCATCACATTCCCTCTGATTTTCTACAACCAAGCCTTAACCGTTATTTTTCTCAGTCAAATGGTTGGTTTTTCGTAAACAGGGATCAAACTAGCTCTTTAATCCAAGGACGAAAAGTGATTTGAATTTGGAATGTGGATTATTGTTAGTAGGTAAATGTAAACGAACAAGTAACTAGCTGTAGGTACTCATGATAAAAATCGCGTGCGATCGAAATAAAAAATAAATAAACGTACTATTCTTATTCATTAGTGGCCTAGTGGTAGCGGCCCCGCCTTCCGATCCTAAGGTGGTGTGTTCAAATCCGTTCGTGTACCTACTTCGGATTTTACTGTTTGAAAAATGTACTTAATGTTCGTTATACCAGTAAACGGCGAAGGAAAATATTATGAGGAAACCGGCATGCCGTAGAACCTAATAAGTTCGAAAGCATGTGACAAGTGCACGAGAAGAGCCTTTGAGGCGCACCTTAAAATCCTTTCACCACACTGGTTCAAAGGAACTAGTGACACCATTAATAGTCTACATTAGTAGTCATATGCATAAGTTGCACTAATCTTACTCATTTTCTCATAGAGGCAGTGACGGATTAACCCTTAATCAAATTAAGCAATTGCCTAGGGCATCACGTCTGAGGGGGCACCAGAAGAAGCAGCAAAATTGAACAAAAATGCATTTTCAATGTTTTGGGATTTATGGACAGCCCTAGAGATTTGTGTTCATTGGTACGTCTATAGGTACATACCTGCCCCTGCAGTTGATGCGTAGCGAAAGGGATGACGGAAGATGACTGGTGCGTTAGCCCGCTGTGTGGAGTGCATCCAGGTGGACTGCGGCCCATGCCTGTAGCGTACCCCAGACTACCGGGAGACTGGGCCAGCCAGGTCCTGAAAAACATTTTAAATAAACAGTCACATACACAGATCCGACCACAGAGGATTATCTATATCGCGGGTATAAACTATGAGTACCATGGGACCATAACACCGAGATCTGGAAGAAATGTTTGTAAAACATGCAAACATTTCTTCCGCTGCGGGAATAGCGAGTTTTGTCTCTGACCGCTCGCTCGTGACGCCACCGAGGCCGTCATGGAATATCACAAGAACTTATAAAGATAAATAGACAACTAACCGATACCTACCAATGGAGCGTTAGTTTAAAAATTCAAGTGAAAAGACAAAAGCCCCTTATTTTTGGATGTTTGCTTCAATGCATAAATATTTGACAAGTGCCTATACGATAGGACCTATAAATAAACACGCCGAGGGCAGTTCATAAAACTTCTCATAATATAATAACTTCTTTAACCGCGTTGCCTTATCAGAGACTGCTGGGTCAAATGGTCAGTTAAATGAAATCTAGTCACTTATTACTTAAAAGTCAGGTTAACATCTTATCAATCAGAAAGGACACCTCCATTTGACCAAGGTCGTACTCTTGATAGATATTATATTAAATATTATGTTGACATTCGACTCATATAGTAGGTAAGTAACATTTAAAAGTTTAACTGTTACGGAAATCGGAAGTAAAATTGTTGCTTCAATCAGTAGTACATAATTACTGATGTTATGTAAACATGCATCCAAGAAACGTAAATATTTATTCTAATTAATTATTACTTATGTATAATAATGTCTCGGACATAATAAACATTTCAAAATACGTGATTCAATGAAATATGAGTGTAATCGAATTAATATTGTTCGTTATAATAACATTAAAATATATTGAATCAAAAGTACTTACATAGTAAATAAAGCATAAATTAAATACACCCACCAGGTAGCTACGTACTTGGATAGAACCAAAGGTTTAACGTTTTTTATTAGCTTGGCTATCTGCCGATCATTGTATCTATCATCTTTCAGACCTACTCAATTACGTTTTAGAAAACGTATACCTTAGCTGTAGTTTTGGAAGGTACCCTAGTAGGTAGGTACATTATGCCTTACCAGTCTACAATGCATTTAGTAGACATGCAACTTACGCCCCGTTTTAATATTCTACTAACGGAAGACTGATCGTCAGTTACCATAGTATCGTTAAAAAGCGCCATACATTTTTGAGACAAATAATAATAATAATAATAATAACACCCAACAGTCACATACATAGTCCTGATCCCACACTAGGATTCCCTGTGTCGTGGGTATCAGAAACTACGAGTACCATGGTACCACAACACCCAGACCCGGAAGAAATATTTACAGATCATGCAAACATTTCTTCCGCAGCGAGAATCGAACCCGCGCCTCTTGCGTCTCTGCCGAGCAATCGCTCGCCACGCCACCGAAGCCGTCATCAACGTTGAACGGTCCGTGTTCCGTTAGTAGCTCCCTCAAGGTCACCTAGAGTCTCTGGGTTTAACCTTTTTCAAGCAGATTATTGCAAAATATCAGAACCGGGAATTAGAACGAATGAGAGTGGAGACCGCGACTCGGCAAACGTAATGTAGGACGCCCTCCGGCTAGGTGAATAACGATCTGCGAAAGGCTGCTGGCAGAGACTGGATGCATCAAGCTGAAGGTAGGGCGCGATGATGCTCATTAAGGGGAGGCCTATGTCTGGCAGTGGACTGCCGGACAGCCAAAGGCTGCGATGATGATGATGAATTAGAATTAGGTAAGGTAGGGCAAAACTTACGTATCGTATCTAGGGTAAGACGGAGGGTGGTAGGGAGATCCCGAGCCGAAGTAGTTTCTTGCTCCGAGTGGCAAAGGCTGCATATGGGGCACGTGTTGGCCCACGTGGGCCACGTGGTAGCCCTCTCCGAACAACGACTTGGAGTACGGAGCGCGGAAAGGTCTCTTCATCCGACGCCTCCTCCTGAAGTTACCATTCTCGAACATCTCCCCGCATTGTGGATCTATAACATTGCTACACTGACCTCCGTAATATCTTCAAGCATTTAAACATGTCGCAAGCCATTCGCAAATAATGCTTAGCCATTCGCAATGCAATATAAAGTAATCTACTTGTAATTGAAATAGCGAGCTTTTAAAAACAGATAATCATACCTAGTGTCCAATAGTTTCCTTTCCGCTCTCCACCACCCTCTCTAGGTACTTTGATAAAGCATTCGTTTAAGCTTAAATTGTGTCGGATCGAGTTCTGCCAACCTTTCTTGTTTTTCTCGAAAAATGGAAATTCTTTAGTGATATACGTGTAAATTTCACTGAGGGTGGCGCGTTTCGTTTGACTGTTTTGTATGGCCATGGTGATCAGAGCTACGTAGGAGTAAGGCGGCTTGGTGAGGGCCTGCGCCGTCGGAGTGTTGGACTGCGGCTTCATCTCAGAGCTGCCGGGACTAGTGGGCGTTGCTGGCTTGGACCGGTTAATTTCATTGCTGCGAGACAGACATAAGTTTGCAAACTATTCCTTGTCAAAAATGACAACTAATCGGTTGTTTTTGTTGTGTTAACTATGGCAACAGAGTCAGGGTTTTATTCTGAAATCTGTTTGATCTACTCATATGAGAACTCTATTTTATTATTATGTTTTAAATAATATTTTTTGTTATATAAAAAAAAAAACACAAAACAAAGCTTTTTGTAGCAAATTTATTCGACATACGCTAACTGTACAAAAACAAAAATACAGTTATGCGGCCGGCGTCTTGGGCACGCTTCCACCGTCTGATGAGCTGGATCAGGTGAGCTATCTATAGACCGTTTGCAACGATCCTTAGACAACCCGACTGTTTCTTTTGTATTTTCAACCCCCGATACAAAAAGTGGGGTGTTATAAGTTTGACGTCGTGTGTCTGTGTGTCTGTCTGTGCTTGCCTCGTAGCTTCCAAGCTAATGGACACATTTTGATGGGTTTTTGTTTGATAGTTATAATAATTGACAGGAGTTTGGAGGCCATCAGCTCATTTCCTACTTGACAAAGGGATCTTTCCAACTTTCACAGGTCCGATAGATTTGTGGTGTTCTGTTCGGGGGTAACTTATTTTTTTCATTTAATAGCTTGTTTAACTTATACGTATATATCAGTTAATAAATGTATGTTATTGTAGCTCTGTATCCATTATATTGTAAATATTGAATACCTGGTGTTAGAACTAGCATCATCCCTCGGAAGGGGCGGCAACGAGAGAGTCTGATAAACTCGTGAGATATCTTCTTCGTTTTTAATGTGCTGTGAGTTCGGCTGATCTGCGGCGTTGTTCTCTTGCAGGCAAATACCACTATCATAAGATGATGCTCCTAGAAAACAAAAACTTACATTACTTGACTACTTTACTTTACTTGATAATCAAAGCACAGACCAAACCAGAAGTCCTAAAATAGAAGAAAAGCATATTATAGCTTAGAGGACATATTTATTTTATCCTATCTAGTCGTGTCTCTAGTTTTACCGAATCAGTGGAAGAACTTAAAGTGCGCCTAATGGTGTAAAAGGTAGGTAGTAACCCCGCCTTTCGATCCCAAGGTGGCGGGTTCAAATCCGGTCGTGTTACCAATGGATTTTACTGTGAGAAAAATTTATGTACGCTATATCAGTACTTTCAAACGGTGAAGGAAAACATCGTAAGGAAACCCGCGGCTTAGTCAGCTCCGCACGCATTGACCATGTCTTTCCTGTGGACAAGGCCGACTAAGCTGAGAGGATGGAACAAGGTGCTGGGCAAGCCTACTCCATCTTAATTCGTCCCGGGCATGCGTTCCGTTAGTGCCTGGTAAAAGTTGCCTGCTGTGCTGACACTGTATAAATCATGTACTAGATGGAAGGCAGTCTATGGAAGATGACGACCTCGGTGGCGAGGCGGGCGAGTGCTCGGTTGAGACCCAAGAGGCGCGGGTTCGATTCCCGCTACGGGAGAAATGTTTGTATGTTCTGCAAATATTTCTTCCGGGTCTGAGTGTTGTATCATGTATAATTTAAATATGTATTTAAAAAAAAGTATATAAGTATTCTATCAGCCATCTGGTGTCTTCCCAGTCATCGCTTTCAGATACTGAAGAAGAAGAATTGTTGTTATTGGCGTCGGTTTTAAAAAAGGAAGAGGTAGTGGCCAACTCTAGTGACGGAGTTTTTAGGCCGCTTAAAGTCCTCCGTCATAGCTTAACGACTTAAAAGCCGGGACCAACTGTTTAACGTGCCCTCCGAAGCACGGAAGCGCTCAGCTCGTAATGCCACTTGCCACCCATCCCAATTTGTGACCGCGTATATCGTTGCATATTGTTTTAAAACTTGGAAGAAAATAGCGTGCAAAAGTGGTGTTCTGAAGAGAGAAAGTACCATTAATTTGTTTCTACGCTGATTACAATAACGTTATTGAATTACATTTTGGTTTTTATTTATTTTCTGAATGTACTACGATTAACAAAAATATTATTTGCAATTGTAAGGCATTTTCGAAATTAGACTTTCTGATCAGGAAGCCCATGTAATGGAACGACGGCAAACAATAATTGCCACAGTACCCTTGATGGTACTATCTAATAACTAAGGCCTTTAACCATCATAGTAGATGATTTATACAGCGTCAAGAGGCCACTTTTACCTTCACAAACGGGACGCTGTAGTGCCCGGGTCGAATTAAGATGGAGTAGGCTTGCCCAGTAACTATTCCATCCTCTCAGCTTAGTCGGCCTTGTCCACAGGAAAGACATGGTCATTACGTGCGGAGCTGACTAAGCTGCGGGTTTCCTCACGATGTTTTCCTTCACCGTTTGAGAGTACTGGTACAGCGCACCAATGGATTTTTCTGTGAGAAAAACTATCTAATAAACGAACGTAGAATTCGGGTGCATGAAGTAAACCCGAACTCTTTTCTTGTTTTTCCTCCATGCCACCCCTTTTTTGTGCGTATTTTTATAATGCACGTGTCCAACTGAATATTGGTCACAAATAGGATGGGTGACCGCAAGCGGCATTATGAGCTGAGCGCTTCCGTGCTTCGGAGGGTACGTTAAACGGTCGGTCCCGGCATTTAAGTCGTTAAGCCATGACGGAGGCCTTTAGGCGGCCTAAAAACTCTGTCACTAGAGTTGGCCACTAGCTCATACGAACATACATACCTACATACATACTGAATATAAATCAGGATAATTTCGAATTGTATTTAACAATATTTTTAAAATTTCGGCTTCCATGTTGCGAAATTCTTTCCGCCTGGACATAACACGTGGTGAAGCGTTGCGATGTGAAACACGACTAGCGAACGCCTCGAAATAGTACTGATGAGGACGCAACTATACAAATCTTGCTATAGTTTGAGCGAGACATAACTAGAACTACCATAATTATGCAAAACGCTGTCATACAATTAAATCAATATTTGAGGAGATGTCATACTATCTAGCCCCAAACTAAGCAAAGCTTGTACTATGGGAACCAGATGGCTGATATAATCCTACTATATTATAAATGTGAAAGTTTGTGAGTTTGGATGTTTGTGCCTCAATCACGCCTAAATGGCTGAACGGATTTGAATGAAACTTGGAATATACATAGTACATATGCTGAACATATAGGCTATTTTTTATCCGGGTACCACGCGAGCGAAGACGCGGGCGGCAGCTAGTACTTATATACTTTTTTTTGTAAGTACATACTATAGCACAATATTACAACACCCAGACCCGGAAGAAATATTTGCAGAGCATGAAAAGTCATATTTTTGTCGTGTTTAGTAAATTTGACTCCTTTTTTTTCGAGTTTGTTACATATTATACCTACTACTAGCTGTTGCTCGCGACTTCGTACGCGTGTAGTACATTATTTTGTTCTTTATCAATAGTTTTCGCAGCGCACGCCAAAAACTATTTTGGGTTTTCTACCTTGGGTTACAATATTGCAATTTTCTTACGGATACCTAATTTTTTTGAAAATATATTATAGCCTATACTGGTTCCTGATAATGTAGCTTTCTATTGGTTAAAGAATTTTTGAAATCGGCCCAGTAGTTTCGGAGCCTATTCGTTACAAACAAACAAAAAAATCTTTCCTCTTTATAATATTGTTATAGTATGATGTAGAAGCATTATTGTTTTAAAACTTGGAAGCAAATAGCGTACAAAAGTGGTGTTCTGAGTAACTGCCTACATCATACGTAGGTAGGTATTGTTGTTACATTCAACGCTAAAAGATTCAGCCAATCTTACGCGAACGTGCCTCCCAATACGGGTTTCGTGGAATTCGTCTTTTATAACATTATAGGTATGTAGCAAACCCATAACAAACGCAGGACCGGATGTAGGGAGCTTGTGAGGGGCTCAGAGCAGGGTATGTATGTATTTAAGAGGGTATGAGTTTTTAGGCCGCCTGAATTCCTCTGTCGTGGCATAACGACTTAAAAGCCGGGACCGACTGTTTAACATGCCCTCCGAAGCACGGAAGCGCTCAGCTCGTAATGTTACTTGCGGTCACCCATCCAATTTGTGATCGCGCATATCGTTGCTTAACTTTAACGATCAATCATGAACGCCTAAGCAAGCTACGCCACGAGCGCTTCAGAGCAGGGTAAATGCTTAGGTATATCCAAAGACACAGACTATCCAACACTTATATATGAAATTGAATAAGTAGGAAAAAAAATTATATTGTAAGAGCAATTATTACTATCATCAGCCCGCGACTCCGCTCGCGAGGTACTTTCCCGGATTAAAATCACTCTTTCCAGGCCTCTAACTAGTCGTGTCACTAGTTCTTTTGAACTAGTGCGGTGAAAGGCTCTTCACATAAAGTTGACATATGTTTTCGAACTTTCTACGACATACCGGTTTCCTCACGATGTTATCATTCACCGTTTGAGAGTACTAATGTAGTGCACACAAATTTTTCGAACATTAAAACCCATTGGTGCACGACTGTATTTGAACCCACGACCTTAGGATCGGAAGGCGGGGCTCCTACCACTAGACCACCAGTGCTCTCATTCCAGGCAGATTGAGTTGAACAATAAGTTCAGTCACAGTCGATAGGGAGATGACACATGCACAATCTTTACAATATTTATTGGTAGATATTATCTTACTTAGGTATATTATAAATGCGAAAGTTTGGGAGTTTTGATGTTTGGTTGGATGTTTGGATGTTTGTGCCTCAATCACGCCTAAACGGCTTGAATGGATTTAAATGAAAATGGAATATATACATAATAGTACATGTACTGGATTAACATATAGTCTATTTTTTAGTTGAGCTAAGTATCTTTAAGTATCCATATCTCGTGATTTTGGCCCATTTTCGTTCTGAGACTTTTATGCGAGCATTAAGTTATTGAATGCCACATTTTCTTCAAAGACACATGGTGCTACTTTTGTGCACTTTTTAAGATAAAAAAAAATAAAAATAAAAATTTGAATATTTATAGAATTCATGTCAGACATCTGAGTTCTGGTTCTTCTAATGTACAAAAAGTATGTTGTTAATCTTACTTATATTATAAATGCGAAAGTTTGTGAGTTTGGATGTTTGGATGTTTGTACCTCAATCACGCCTAAACGGCTGAACGGATTTGAATGAAACTTGAAATATACATAGTATGTGCTGGAATAATATATAGGCTACTTTTTATCCAGATACCACGCGAGCGAGGCCGCGGGCGGCAGCTAGTAGTGTAATAATATACAGTCAGTCCATTTATTCGGAAAAAGTATTGTCAGATAATAAACTATACAAAGTAGTTATATTATAGACACAATGCTAACACAGTTCAAACTCACTCAGCAAACTCAAAACAAATCGTAATCTTCTTCTTCTGGCTTAACATATAGGCTATTTTTTATCCGGATACCACGCGAGCGAAGCCGCGGGCGGTAACTAGCAAATCCATGAAGCGTTTGCACCAACGCTTATTAATTACGCAGCTCCTTAATAAAAATAAGCAACAGGTAAACAACTTGTTGCTTTTTCTAAAGTCTCAGCGTGTCTGGCATCTATCTAATGTTCCTCCACAAAATAAACTATCTTACTTCTTACTTCTATACTAATATTATAAAGAGTAAAGATTTTTTGTTTTGTTTTTTGTTTGTAACGAATAGGCTCCGAAACTACTGGACCTATTTCAAAAATTCTTTAACCAATAGAAAGCTACATTATCAGGATCCAGTATAGGCTATAATAAATTTTCAAAAAAATTAGGGTTCCGTAAGAAAATTACAATATTGTAACCCAAGGTAGAAAACCCAAAATAGTTTATGGCGTGCGCTGCGAAAACTATTGATAGAAAAAAATAATGTAATACACGCATACGAAGTCGCGGGCAACAGCTAGTATATTTATAAATGCGAAAGTTTGGATGCTTGGATGTTTGTGCGTCAATCACGCCTAAACGGCTGAACGGATTTGAATGAAACTTGGAATATACATGTGCTGGATTAACATATAGGCTATTTTTTATACGGGTACCACGCGAGCGAAGCCGCGGGAGGCAGCTAGAACTTACATAATTATTGTTTTATATTAGGCAGTTATTAATATGTTTTGGATGTATTAATTACACATTAAATACACTGGCTGTAACCGTGAGGTTTTACTCGCGTAGGTTAAATGTATTACCCATAAGGAAAGTGTAACTTTCTACGCGACTTGGTTTGACATTATCCCTCAATTTCATACTGTAATCAATCATAAAACTAATACGTAATATTTTTGGCGTATTGTCTAAAAGTTAGTCTGCCTTTATTTTACGTACACTACGGTCAGCGGTTCTAGGCATTCGTGAAATTACCCGTTTCGATGTGCAGTAGATAGACAATTTAGTATGAAAAAGATGCATTGCTCAGGACAAACGACTACGTTCACGAATGTCTTGATTCGCCGATCGTATTGTACAGCCTAATTCAATTATAGACTCGGAAGATGAACACTAGAGTTTAAACCTGACAAAATATAGATGTAATAGAATAGGAATATAGTAGACTACTAGTAACGAGTAACCTGCTAGTAGGGTTCATTTAAATACATTTTGAATCACAAAATTTAATAAAAAAAAGACCTTTAAACGAAGTTCTCGTTCCTATGATGAATTATGTTTTTCCAACATAAACCTAATTTACTTGTACATTAATTAGGTCATACACTTGGTACGAATAAAAATATTTAATAAAATGGTACCGAGTAGCTTATTCTTTATGGTATTATAGTTTTATGTCTTATAGTCAAATATGTAAATAGTTTACAAAGCTTTTAATTGATCGAGCGAGCAAAGCGAGCGAAGTTTCGTTGTCTTTTCAGTTCAGGTTAGACTGGATATTAGCTTGATAACGGAATAGTTGCTATTTACCAGTCTTGATTTTGTACTGCAATCAAGACATTACATAATCTACTTTAACTTTTAATTGAATAAGACAATGGTCTGATGAGGACTTGTAAATGAACAAAGTTTGTAAGTACAAGAAGTCTCAGGGCGCGAATGCACAACTCGGGGCGAACTACCAGTAAATAATAATTTCACAAAAAAATGTTGTAGATACAAATTTTCAGTTATTTTGTTCCAATGAAGTTAGCGTACAAGAATGTCGGGCAGAGCCGACTGTAATGCAGTTGCATATCGGATTCGAGCCGAGCCACGAACACCGCGAGGTATTGTGTCGCTTATAGAACAATGCCTCATATTTATAAAACATAAAAGCCGGCGTATCGTTCGTGAAATTAATAACAAATAACAATTGTGAAACGTTAGTTCGGGAGCAGTGCGAATTACCCATGACGCTGAATACTTGCTTGTGAATGCTCAGGCGGAGATACAGCGAGAATAATTTAGATTTATCATGATTCATAATAGAATACCTAGAGGAACCTACGTAATCATTATTATAGCTAAAATGAAGATGAGGTGTAATAGGTTAGCGTGGTATGGGCATGTTATGCGGAGAGAAGTAAGTCATCTTACAAGGCGCGTGATGAATATGAATGTGGTTGGATATACTGCTAGAGGAAGGCCAAGAAAAAGATGGATCAATTGTGTGAAAGAGGATTATGCGTGTGAAAGGAGTGAGTGCTGATATGACGAGTGATAGGAGAAAATGGAGGAGGGAAACATGGTGTGCCGACCCCACCTAGTGGGATAAGGGAAGGAAAATGATGATGATGATGATGATGATGATGGTAACAAAAAAGGCAACTATTCAGCATTTGCTAAGATAGATAGATAAACACTTTATTGTATAGGAGAACACAGAACAATGTGCGGCCTCATCGTTAAAAGCCATCTCTTCCAGACAATCTTTTGATAGACAGGGCAGATAAGACAGAAAGATGGCGGTAAACAAGCTTCCGCGGACCACGGGTAAACAAGCTCTTCTCAGATCTTAAGTGGATCACACTAAGCACTACAATATTTTTCTGATTAGTATTCGTAGTTAGTAGATCAGAATAACGTGTTTTTATTATTCGATTTACTTAGTTATAAAACAATACCAAAATACGTAATAAAGCTCGCGGTTCCAGTCAAGTTAAACTACGCAACGGTGTTTCGTTCTTATGCCTATTTATTTACAAGAAAAATACTCACTTCATTTTCTCCGCTTAGAGAATACATTTCGAGCAAAGAAAACAACGGCTTTTAGGACTGTAATGTTGATTGTCAGTCAGTAACATAAGAGTTTTATATATTTAGAAGATGATACGCAACCTTAAAAGATTCCATGACTTATATTGAGTGGAAATAAGTATTTACTTTCTCATTTCAAAGTTTAATTTCACGAATATTAAATATTACTTGAAAAATATAAATCAAAATTATATGGTACCACGTCGGAAACTCTCTCCTTTACTTAAAAAACTGGTTTTAACAAATAACGAAATAGTTTTATTACCTACCTATCAAAGTAAAAGCATCTAAAAATATGGTAGGATTCCTGAGATGTAGTTCAAAACATAGTTAGTTAAATCGTGTCTTCGCTTTGAGGAACCATAGAAATAGTATAATAAGCTCATTTCATTAACTAACAACAGTTTTTTTTCTACGTTGATTTTGGTGTCAAATCCGCTATTATAGCACAGACTTAAGCGGTAACACCAAAAGTTTTATTTTAAGGTATATGTTATTTTGAAATGTGCACAATAAAGTATGTGCTTTTCACCCCAAGCATGTTGTAAGAGTCGACTAAGGGACTATCTTCTCCAACATGATTGACCATCTATATGGGCGATGGGCTGATCACCTGTCACCATGGTTCACCATATCTATCTTGGGACTCTTGGATCAGGAGTGCTGTTCTTATTATTACGTGTGGCTCTGCCCACCCTGTTAGGGATACGAGCGTGATATTGTCGTATGTATGTGTAGGTACCTAATACTACAATTTTGTTGATGTAGGTACCTATATTTTATAGGAATTTTAATAATTTTATTATTATAATAAATTTTTTTTTTCTTTAACCTATTTCGTCCCACTGCTGGGCAAAGGTCTCCCCCAAACACTTCCAGACATCCCTATCCTGAGCCTTCTCCCACCATCTTCTTTCGAAGGCATCGAGTTCGTCCCGCCAACGCTTCCTTCCTTTTTTTCCTTTCTTTCCAATAATAAATTATCGTACCTATATATATATTTGACCTGTAAAAATACAATTTACCAATAAATGGATTATTACTGATTATTACTGATTATTATTCACATACTTATTTCACCATGAACATTGGTATGCAAATTTTAATGTCAGGTTGAAAATAAAAATCTAAATTATATAATTTTATATCATAAAAAGCATGTCAAAATAGAAATATAAGATAAAATAGTCTAAAAGTTAGTTTAAAAAATCGTCTACACTATAGAAGGTTTTATTTTTTTATATAAAGCTGTTCTAGGAAATCTTTAAAGGACAATTCTGTTTGGAATTCTGACACATGTAGGATATGAGATAAGCATCAGAAGGTGACTTTTTCAAATTCTAATATTATTTAGTAAGCAGTAAATAATCACCAGTGAAGATTAGTTCTCAGTAGTAAAACGTTTACCCTTTTTATGCTTGTTTGTAACACTTTAGATACTGTTTTCGTCATCTACTTGTGATGTACAGCTTGTACTACTGGCCCCTCTTAAAAGCCAAACAAAATATCACTGGATGAATTACCCTCTTTAGCCTCGGGCTAGAGAAATTTAATATGTACATTTTCGCTCAATTAGCAGGCAGTCTGTTTCAATCCAAGGGGTTGAAAAACCTCGAGGCCATTATTATTAAACAACTGGTAAAGAAGAAAAATAAATATTTTGGAAATAGAGTCATCAATCTGTCGCGAAGGTATTTGGAATTGGTGAAAAAGAAAAGTTTTAACAGTGTTTGTAAATAATAATACAGCGGATTGTAAACAAGATCGTAAAATGTCAAATGAAAATGAATACATTCTGGTTTATGAAGAAATAATGTTCGAATGATGTTGCAATAAAAGTTTTGTAAATGTCATCATTATTTTCTGAATTTGTCCCTCCGGTGTCTATTAGGTGCAAACGTCTCATGAAAACATTAACGTTTTTTAAGATTTTTGAATACTTTCTAGATCGATTATCGTACCTTATTTTATGTATGTATTCATGAGAGAATTACTTTTAACTTTTATTGATTTTGCCAAGTTTTCGTCCGTCACGGGCCTACTTACGAGTGAAATTACTTTATAAATTTGTTTTTTGTACATCTTAAATCATAATAACAATAATAGACGTAAAACTTAAACACAATATTACAATGGGCAGGCTTATCGCATAAAAGTGATCTCTTCCAGACAAACATAAATCTATTATTATAAAAATCTTTATCTTTATCTTCTTATTATTAGTCTTAGGGCGTAGAGGTGTGCTAAGAACAGATTTTTCGAATTACTACCCCTAAGAGGGTGAAAAGAGGTAAAAACCTTTGTAGGAAAAATCGTATTCCTAGTACTTACAAACTTGAAACTTGACATTAACATTATTTAATAAATTTGATAAAAGTCGGTATTAAAATATGTTTAAAACTGCCCCCAAAACGGGGTATAGAGGGCGTTAAAGTTTGTATGGGAACTTTGTAACGCGTCGTGTGATTTGTTTGAAACTTGGTTTTACTATTCTTCATGTCAAATAATAAACGTACTAACTTTATGGCACCAGTGGTAAAATGATACCAGAAATGTCGGATTTTAACTACCGCTTCTTCCAACACATTTCTTAAAACTATACTAATATATACTAACCACTGAATTAGGAAAAAAATCGTTAATTAAATCTAAGTAGGTACCTACTTATAATTAAATTATAAAAATGATGCAATAAGTTATCTTAACCGTCACCATAAAAATAAAAATTCAGCTATAAACAACTAAAAGTACCTATAAGAAACGTAGGTAAACGAATTTGTGACATTTAGTAAGTACTGACTATAATATCAAAATTACTATGTAGGTACTTACTACTACGTACGAAGTCGCGGGTAACAGCTAGTAGAAAGATAAAAGACTAAAGGTAAATCAGATGTAAGCAAATTAGAGGGAAAGCTAAGACTTTTGATTTTATAATTCCTAGTCAATGTTGGATGATGAAGGTAGTCATTGTTTAAAGTCGTTATTGCTCTAGCTCGAGTTTAGCGAGAAATTGGAGACTTAGACGACCATTTGTTTCAGCAAGATGATACTACATGCTCATGAAACAATAGATATTTTGGGCACTAAATTTGGTAATCGTTAGTTTATCAGTAATTTATCAGCCGGCTTGGCGATGTCAATTCGGAGCTGCGATTTTTCGTCATCAGATATATTTTCGTAGGGTAAAGTCAAAGACGTTACAGACGATCAAAATAATTAAAATTCGAAACCATGTTTAATAAGACAAATAATAAATAAATAACACCCAACAGTCACATACATAGTCCTGACCCCACACTAGTATTCCCTGTGTCGTGGGTATCAGTAACTACGAGTACCATGGTACCACAACACCCAGACCCGGAAGAAATATTTACAGACCATGCAAACATTTCTTCAGCAGCGGAAATCGAACCCGCGCCTCTTGTGTCTCTGCCGAGCAATCGCCCGCCACGCCACCGAGGCCGTCAAGATATAAGATACACGAGGTACAAGATATTGAATAATCTCTAAACGCCAACCATAAGAACAATGACAAATAAGGTGGCGACGCAAGCAATGGTTATACGGTAAATAGTCTGAATTCGATACTTAGGCGTTACTTAACGCGTCTACTGATAATGGAGTCGATATCACACTGGTACAAAAGGTAATTGTTCTCTTAAACAATAAGCTTAATAACGTAAGGTTCTAGGTAAGGTGTGTGCACGCATTGTAACCGATGACTAGTGCCCGGTGGGCCGGCGGTTACTACTCTTACGTAAACCTATACACTGAACACTTGTGAACATTTTAGGTACCTATGCTCAACTTTTCATACACTACAACTTTTGAATCACGTTATTAGCTAGCATCTATGGTCTTTTACCATCTATAGTAGATGATTTATACAGCGTCAGGAGGCAACTTTTACCTTCACAGAGACGCTGTAGTGCCTGGGACGAATTAAGATGGAGTAGGCTTGCCCAGCACCTATTCCATCCTCTCAGCTTAGTCGGCCTTGCTTGCGGCTAGCATCTGTTTAATAACTAATTCATAGCCCCTTATTAATTTTTGTACAAAATATTATTCACTAAAATCTTCCTCTTCGTTAGTGAGACAAAGAAATTCGGGATTTTCAACATTTTGACAAACAAGTAAGACTGCTTTCCCGCGTGGTTGATTAAAGCTTAGTTGGCCAGATTTCAGGTTACAAACTGTATATTCAAATGAAAATCTTCCCAGCCTTGACGGTTATGACGTGTCGAGCCACAAATATAAAACGAATTTTGGAGAAATAAAATGAACATAAGCTCAATGTTCTGAAAATTTGTGTTCTTATTAAGTTAGCGCATTTCGTCTATTAAACATCCGTTCCGAATTTATTTATAATTCAAAAATAATAAACATAACGCGTAAGATAGGTAATTCTTACTTTGTAATAAATATACAAAAATCTATTTTATTATTGTGCTCATGTAACTATGAAAAATTCAATATTTTTGTCGCGGTATAAAATAAAATACCTGAAACATAGAAACGATGGCAAAAATTCTCTAATGCAATGGGCTTTCAATTAAGGTGAGCACCCCCACGGCGAAATGTTTGTTTTTGTGAGCTCCATGTCGATAAAATTTAAAGTTTACCAAAAATATCACGACACAACAAGCGTGTTGAGGGTATGGTCAATTTGTATAAGTAGTTTTTATACTGTATTGTAATCGGATTGAATTATGAGCGGCTTGCAATGCAACAAGAGCACGCAGGTTAAGGGGACGTGACCCCAGATGACGTCATGGGTATAAGACGCCCTGCCCGCTAGATACAAGTCGGTGTCTTAGATAGGTATGTGACAGTTAATCGCAGCCAACGCTGATTTACATAAACAACTTGAAATTAAAGGAATCACATGATAATATAAGCAAAACTAAACTTTCGTCCGAAATAAAGGCTATTATTATTATTATAAATAAGTATTTGCAAACCAAGGAGAAAAGCTTTAATTAATTTTATAAAACTTTATACGGCTTATTTTATAGCTGTTCTATTATTTGTAAACATCTCAACTTTAAACTCAAGTCTGACATTGAAATAAAAACTACTGCTATACTGTATTGTTATGACGATTTCGACGACACACATGTTATTTCTCGATAAAACTTAGAATTACGATGATAAAACCATCGTAAATGAATTATCAGCACACGTCTAATCGATTTCCCTCGATGTCAAATCGATTAAGGTGTAAACTGTGTTAAAGGTGCCTTGGTGCAACGCATTAAAATCGCAAAATGTGCTTTCGTATTTGTACTGGATTAGTTATGGGCTGCTTTATGGCTATAATCGTAGTTAAGTTCACAATTCCCACCCTAGCAAGTCCAAGTACTGTTAGATCAGCGTATAGCAATTTTAACCTGCACTATGTATGTATGTATATATGTTCGTATGAGCTAGTGGCCAACTCTAGTGACGGAGTTTTTAGGCCGCCTAAAGGCCTCCTTCATGGCTTAACGACTTAAAAGCTGGGACCGACTGTTTAACGTGCCCACCGAAGCACGGAAGCGCTCAACTCGTAATGCCACTTGCGGTCACCCATCCCAATTTGTGACCGCGCATATCGTTAACCTGCACTAATAAGAATACTTGTAACTACTTATTATATAAATAGTTATAGAATAATAGTGCAACTTTTATAACATTAAAAAATCCTACTAGGTACCTATACCTATTATAAATGTGAAAGTTTGTGAGGATGTTTGTATGTTTGTGCCTCAATCACGCCTCAACGGCTGAACGGATTTTAATGAAACTAGAAATATACATAGTACATGTGCTGGATTAACATAGAAGCTATTTTTCATCCGTGTACCACGCGAGCGAAGCCGCGGGCAGCTGCTAGTAATACTATAATTGTCAGAAGGTACCTACAAAAAGCTTCCACACCATGATTGCATGATGTCATGGAGTACGTAAGGGCTAGGAAAAGATGACTGTGACCGTAAAGTAAACAACGAATCCTCGATACCTACTGGTTACCTACGTGTAGCTACTTGTAACTTAACTTATGAGTCATCCAACATGGCAAGGTACCTACTAAACTTGTTTAGTTTACCCTTCGATCAAATAAACAGAGTTTACCTATAGAGATTTTCTAATTTCGAGTCCACTAATAAAAATAATTACTTTTCAGCTGGACTGGGAGTGAGGAAAAAGCATAGAATGCGTTCAGTTAGCTGCATATCCTCTCGAGCTCGTCGTAAAAGGGATAGTATCTTCTCCAGCATAATGGACCATCTATACGGGCGATGAGCTAATCACCTGTCACTGTACGGTTCACCAGATCCAAGTTAGGACTTAATCAGGAATGGCCGCAAGTTTTGACGACCTCTGTGACGTAGCGGGCGACTGCTTGACTGAGACGCAAGAGGCGCGCGTTCGATTCCCCCTGCGGGAGAAATGTTTGCATGCTCTGCAAATATTTCTTCCGGGTCTGGGTGTTGTAATATTATCTATACTATATATTATATAATATTATAAAGCTGCAGAGTTTGTTTGTTTGTTTGTTTGAACGCGCTAATCTCTGGAACTACTGGTCCGATTTCAATGATTCTTTCAGTGTTGGGTAGTCCATTTATCGAGGAAGGCTATAGGCTATGTTTTTTTTTTCAAAATTAGGGATCCGTAATAAAATTGCTATTTTGTAACACAAGGTGTAAAATCGAAAACCTATTTTTACGTGCGCTGCAAAAACTATTGACAATAGAACAAAATGATGTACTACGGGTTTGTAGATCCCATTAAGACCTACAAAAAGTCTGCGAGAACATATATCTAGCTATCATGGTTTAATCACAATAACCGATTTTGTGTTCAAAATAATTATTAAATCGTCTGAAGAAAAAAAAACTACGTTAAATATGTATCGTAATATTAATCTTTATCGAAATTAAGCAAAAACGCGGGTGAAACCGTGGGGCACAGCTAGTTTATTCTATGATTACTTATGATCACTTGTGGCTCTGTCCACAAGTGATCATAAGTAATCAGGCGTGATATTATGTACATAATGTGAAACAATTATTAAGTTTCCTATAAGGTATTTCTGTGATGTTTTAAATAGAGTCCAAGTAGTTAACCCATATTTTTGGTTTATCAACATTTAGGAGCAATATAGCCTCCATACCGATCGACTCATACGCTAGTTCCAGTTTCAAGGATCTCGGAAATCTCTGTGAAAATAGCGTCAGTTTTAAGTGCTCCGGCGGAATCGACCGGACGGCATTAATGACTTAGCAATTTACTTCTCGAATTGAATTCTGCTGCACTGCATTGCTATTTTAGACTGAGGCGATTAAATCTATCAATGAATTTCCGGCAGCGGCGGCTTGACACTTTTAATATCGCCAATCAGCCGGAGCCGTTCTGAATGAACAATGCTCGGTCGCTCGTAAATTATATACTTAAGTTCGTGCCAACACAGCTGAACCCTTGAAGAATTGAGTCGAGTCAGCTTCGGTCGCTGACTTGAAACAGGAAACGAATATTAGGCGTACTATTAAAACAAGCAAGCATAACGTGACACCTTGATAAAATATGCACTTCATAGATGAATTCGAGTGCTTCCCCGTTCAATCCACGATTATCCGTCGTTTCCTCGTTTGTCATACCAGTATGACTACGAGGATTATACATATCATCGTAGTCATACTATAACTTCATCCCATTAGTAAAATGGTTTTAATTCCTCCTGTATACATATAAATACTTTTTTTCGCGTACTCATATGATGTGACAGAATCTTACTTCTTACTTATATTATAAATGCGAAAGTTTGTGAGTTTGGATGTTTGGATGTTTAGATGTTTGGATGTTTGGATGTTTGTGCCTCAATCACGCCTAAACGGCTGAACGGATTTGAATGAAACTTGGAATATACATAGTACATGTACTGGATTAACATATAGGCTATTTTTTATCCGGGTACCACGCGAGCGTAGCCGCGGGCGGCAGCTAGTAGACAATAAAGGAAGTAAATAAATGATTTTTTTCTACCTAATAATATTGTTCCCTATTCAACCCTAAACATATGCTCCGTTCTACCAAATCCAAAAATCTAAGTCACAGTCTATTCTAAACATTTCAGACCCTGTAATATTTATAAAAAATCTAATCTGATAAAATCATTACTCACAGTTTTAATGTTCATTTGATTATGTATGTTACTTTAAAGGTTGATTAGTGTTAGACTTGTTGACAAATATTTGACTAACCATTATCCGATTAAGACTGATTTTATCAATAAAAATAACAGTAATTATTTAATTACAGAACAGAAGTATCTACATTTTTTAAACAATAGAAATTAGTAATAAGTAGGTATGGGTAGGAAAAGTAACTTAAATTTAATGTTTTGGGTCGAACGGAGCAAAATACCTATTGGGTAGAAAAATCTTGGGTCGAACGGGAAAGCACTCATGAATTCATATTATCTTACTTATATTATAAATGCGAAAGTTTGTGAGTTTGGATGTTTGGATGTTTGTGCCTCAATCATGCCTAAACGGCTGAACGGATTTGAATGAAACTTGGAATATACATAGTACATGTACTGGATTAACATATAGGCTAATTTTTATCCGGGTACCACGCGAGCGAAGCCGCGGGCGGCAGCTAGTATTATATAAACATCTTGAGACTAGGTACGGACCGACGGAATCGAGCGTCTAACGAAGTCGCTAGACGCTACGTGCAAAAATTAATGGGGTTGACGCTTATAGGTAATGTTCTGTTACGGCAACTCGGAGATAAGCAAATATTAGTGACCATCGCCGTCGTCAATTTGCACCCGCTAGCTTTCATTTGGTCAGTACCCAGCTTAATACAAAGTTTTGGTAGCTTATTACATTCACATTTAATAATAATACTCAACAGGATTTCTTGTGTCGTAGATCTCAGAAACTACTGGTACCCCGGTACCACAACACCCAGAACCGGAAGAAATATTTGCTGAACATGCAAACATTTCTCCTGCAGCGGGAATTGAACCCGCGCCTCTTGCGTCTCAGCCGAGCACCCACCCGCCTCGCCACCGAGGCTATATGTACGCACTGAGTATAAAACGAATTTAGATGGAATTATTATAGCTGTCGCCCGCGGCTTCGCTCGCGTGTTACCCGGATAAAAAATAGCCTATATGTTAATCCAGCACATGTACTATGTATATTCCAAGTTTCATTCAAATCCGTTCAACCGTTTAGGCGTGAAAGAGTAACAAACATCCATACATACAAACTTTCGCGTTTATAATATTAGTAGGATTACACTCCATCAAGAAAGAGCAGCCGCTCTCCGACCACTGCTGGGAATAGGCCTCCTCTTTATAACGCCATTATCTCCGATCCCTCGCAAAACTTATCCACTGATTTAGTAATAGGATACATCTATTATAGGACCTTGAAGTCGGATTGTCTACGTGGCCCGAATTAAAATATTCATTCTATGAAATATCGTATGTTGCTTAATTAACACTTCTTGTAATTTAAGACCATAGGTAAGTTATCTAGGTACATATTTTATTTATTCCCTTTCCTATTATAATCATCACTACATATGCTTAGATCTTTAAAACTACGCAACGGATTTTGATGCGGTTTTTTTTAATAGATAGAGTAATTCAAGAGAAAGGTTTATATGTATAATACATGCATAATATAGTAGAGAAACACTGATAATTTTAGAGGTTTCTAATGTGATGTCGTAAATAAATACACTTTTTTGCGCTTACATTGCAAACGCTGCGCTGGCTGAACCCTACGAGATAGATCAAAATAATTTACTACAGTATTGTAAACCTTAAAAAGGTCTACAAAAATGTCCACGATGGTATATGTATATCCCCGTGCGAAGGCCTTAGTGTCAGTAGTACCATTGATTTGTACCATTGATAGTACAAGTGACACAACTTGTATCCTTAGTGCCGGGGCCGGCCATGTTGTACCCGGATAAAAAGTAGCCTATATGTTATTCCAGCACAGGTATTATGTATATTCCAAGTTTCATTCAAATCCGTTCGGCCGTTCGGGCGTGATTAAGTCACAAACATACATCGTCACATCCTCTCAAACTTTCGCATTAATAATATCAGTAGGAAGTAGGATTGCACAAGACAAAAAAAATGCACAAATATAAATATTATATAAAACTTTTCGGCATTCTAAACAATTATTTGGTACTAGTGGTACTAGCGCTACCACTTACCTGAAAGATTTACGGAGCACAGACTCGAAGAAGCCGCCAAAGAGTATGAGGGCTCGTCTTTGGGTTTCAGCAGCTCATGTGTCGACACCGCATGTATCGATAACTGCTCCTGAACAAAAAATATCTCTCTTAAAATATGTCATACTTACTATGTAGCTGCCTCCCGCGGCTTCGCTCGCGTGGTACCCAGATGAAAAATAGCCTATATGTTAATCCAGCACATGTACTATGTTTATGTATTCCAAGTTTCAATCAAATCCGTTCAGGTGTGATTGAATCACAAATATCCTCACAAACTTTCGCATTTATAATACAAGTAAGATAAACGTATTTAAAGTCAGCAATAGTGTGCCTTCCGATCCCACAGGTCGTGGGGTAATTCGTTCGTGCACTAATGGATTTTTCTGTTAAAAAAATGTACTCTCAAATGGTGAAAGAAACCGTGTTGAAACCGACGTGTTGCGGAACCTAAAAAGTTCGAAAACATAATTCAAGTGCACGAAAAGAGCCTCTTTGATGCGTACTTTAATCCTTTCACTGCACTGTCTGTTTTGAAAGAACTGACGACATGAGTAATAGTGTCAACCGCAACCATTAACGACCGACCCACATTCTAGGTCCGATGATAGTGGGTGGCCCATGGAATTGAACGTATGTCCATGCGACGGCCTACAAACTAAAAATCGACCAACGATAACGATATTAAGGCTATAGCGTCAGCAGTGGTAGCGCTTCATCGGGCTCATGTTGATGTCGGAATTTCGCAACAGAATACGTCAAAAATCCGACAACCTGTGGAAAAACCTGTAGATAAATACAACTGCAAAACTACCAGCCGTTGATTGGCAGGTGGACGTGTGTTCGTTCACCCACGGGCGGACGGAGTGGATAGAGTTCCGAAACCATTGGTACACACAAGTGTTAGGTTAGATTTATCTAGATAGATTTAAATGTACCTAACGTAAACTTTAGAAGCCACGGCGGAATCCTTTTGGCGGCCTAAAAACTCTGTCACAAGAGATGGCCACTAGGTAATGCGATATAAATTTTGAACAAAAACACTTTAAGACACGCTCTACCCTGTTATCCTGACACATGCAAAAAAATATTATTATTAATTACCTACAGGCTTTCGGGTCAGCAACAACTCTGCTTTTCAGGCCCGGCCCGACACGAGCAAGTAGAAATTAACGAAAGCGCCTTCGCTTCGAACAAATCAACAGCAATCTCATAAACACGTGCATACTATATTTTCCCAATGTTAATATTAAATCGAATCCCAAAGAGATGGCCAATAAATATTCTACAATATCTATTTTTAAATACGTAGGATGCTTTCCCCGATCTTGAATGAACGAAGACGCGACCCTCCTCGTAATGTCTTCGCTTGTTAGGGCGCGGTGTGCGTTACAAGCGAATGCCGAAAACCGAAACGATAAACGACAATTTCAATACACACGATTTTCCTTTTCAAAATATACCAAATATAACAAATTCCTTGTTTATTTATTTTACGTTTCAGTTGAAAATATCATGTTTCTTTTTTCAGGTATTCAGAATCTTTTTTATCAGTCTCATATTACTACGAAAAATAAATAGGAATATTTTATTGCTAAGTCATTTTGAGTATTTGAAAAATTATTATAAACAAAAATATTATAAACAGGGCAAAGCCGCCGGCAGACTTTCCCTCGTGCCGAAGTGTTAGCTTTTTGACAGTGTCAGCTATATCGGAGCTGATTTGTTCGCAACAGCTGCGCGAGCGCACCTATTAACCGCTGATACATGTTTGTCAGCCGGCTATTAGGGTGAAAGAGATAAAATTCCGAATCATCTATAAAAGAGCGAGATCGATTCATTTCTCAAATTCACGACCAATATTTATTTGCTGCACCGTGACATCCGAGAAAATTCTTGTACCAAAAAAATCGAATTCGAACACAAAAATGCGTTATCTTTACTGGCAGGTCATTTTTCTTGCTATGTAAAGCATATTATTATTAGCCTCATAATGTAATTTTGCTTCTCTTCAGTTTCTCTAGTTTGTTTCATGATGTTTTGCATTCTATAGCTACACTTGTCAAAATAAAAATGTTATATTTGCAATGTCCAATATTAATTACTAAAGAGGGGCAAAAAGTGGTGTCAGTTTGTATGGGAACTTGATAACGGGTGGTGCGATTGACTCAAAACTTGGTTAGGATACTTTAAATACAAAATCAATGCACAAGTGTTTTTAAAACTCTCGAAAAGGTTGAATTCGAATTGAATCTCGAAAGGGCTTTCAAAATTTATACCACGCGAGCGAAGCCGTGCTGGTAAACTAGTTATGTATAATACCTACATGTGTGCTACAGTTCAATAAGCACGGCCGGCGGGTTTATTTGGAATGTTTGATATATACCTATGGATTTCACAGATATCGATAGGCATAACCATAACTATATATAAAAACATACATAGCTATGTTTTTATTAAAGACGAGTATGGTCATTTTCATCCTTTGATTACTAGTAGCTTCTAACAGACGATATTAAGTGGGTCATCATCATCACTCATCATTTTGTATGATATCAATAAATGTGAGTTTCACACCTAGAAAAAAAAACCTTTTGAAGACCTCGGTGGCGGGGCGGGCGAGTTGGAGACCCACTACATATTTTTATATAGCACCCACCCAACTACTACATAATGTAGTTACATTAGTTGCGGTTGGTGATTTGAGCTCTGTTTTCTATCTTTAGGCGAACTTAGATTGAAAACTGAGCTAATTTTCATTTCTTATTATTATACCGATTGTACCTTAAAGTTTTTAATGTCATTTTAGTTTGCCTTTGTAAATAAGTCCGAAGGTACATTGGAAGACACAATAAAATTATTTACCTACTAGTAAATACAATAAAAACATACATAAGTACTTACAAGGCTTTTATTTTTGTGTATACAAACATCTTTTTTTAATTAACTGAAAGAAACTTACAACTAATACAAATACGATTTACAAAACACAAAAGAAACAGTCGGGATATCTAAAGGCCGTTGTAAACGGTCTATAGGTAGATAGCTCACCGGATGGAGCTCATAGTTTTTGGAATGCAGGTTGACCGGCATCCCCTGATAAGACTTATTGCTTGAATTATTAGCCTTCAGGATCATTGGACCCAAGGATTTATATAGGTAGCCGAGCGACGCAGCATGTCATAGTCTTAGCCGATTCATAGCATTGCACTGAATGGTTTCTGCTTCCAGGGTTCCCGGGTCTTTCAAGGTTTCCAAAGAAAGACGTTAAAACATCCTCATTCAATAAATCTGAAAAACACTGTTTCAATTCTGAGAATACACTATTGTATTTAGATTGGTAGCGCTTGTATTTGATTTGTGGGATGGCCCCTTCGGCTACAGACCAATTCCAGGTTATTTTAAAAAACTAATGTCTAATTCACCGAATAATTTAAACACAAATACGATGATTTTCTTCCTGCATTGCAAACTTTTGAAAATTTGTCAAAAGTCGGATTAAACGTCATCATCATCTTCCTGCCCTCATCCCACTCTATGTGGGGTCGGCACCTTAGCCAAAACTCTAGAGTCTCTAGAAACTCTAGAGTTTTGGCTAAGGTGTTTTATGACCGGCCGCCTGCCTGACGGTTAAGTCGGATTAAACGTCATTTCATAAAATTTAAATCAATGAAGGTTGTATGCGTAATCCTGATTATCCCTTTGCATCCTATTTCATTTTTACGGTCGATTTCAAGGATGAAAAGTAGTCTATATATTATTCCAGTGTATAATCTACCTCTGCAAATTTTATCTAAATCCGTTCAGCCGTTTGGCCGTGATTGAGTCACAAACATACATACACGTTTTAGACAAGTTGCATTATTGACGGGTAGCGTTTTAGACCAGCTGCTTTTTAGACCACTTGCTAATTAGACCATTTGTGCTTTAGACCAGTTTGTACTTAGACCAGCTGTTTTTTTAGACGAAATAATACTAACCCCTTTTTTTACTATTTCAGCTTTTCATATTGTCACTGATCGTAGGTACTCGTAACTATTATTGTGTTTAATTCTGACATATTGATAAACAATGAATGCTTTGAATTCCAATGTTTACGTTCACAACAATTTGACAAATATACGTCTATTGAAATACATTTTGGATTTTAATAAAAAAATGTCTGGTAACATCGAGATAGTGACGAGGCGACAGTGGACCGCAGGGTGGGATTAAACGAAAATAGCATGGTAATTAATGGGCGTTTCAAGTCCACGATCTCAAAACGCGACGTACTACGGGAATTCTTCATCGTATTTAATAAAATCATCGAATACAAAGTATTCAAATTTACCACAGCTAATTTTATATGTACGTATATTATCACGCCCGTATACCTAATGGGGTGGGCAGAGCCACAAGTAGTCATAAGAAAACTTGCAGCCACTCTTGATTCAAAGTCACAAGATGGGTATGGTGAACCGTGGTGACAGGTGATCAGCTCATGGCCCATATTACTGGATGATAATTTAGTAGAAGAGTAAAAAACATCGACAAAACACAGCACGCGCTTTGCGGCCTATTTTAATTCTATTGTTCAATGTATAAATATGATTACACGGATTTGATATTTTATCGATATAAGTATCCATTTCTCGCCCTAGTTCAAGTTACTCTTAGAATAATGCGTGCTAGCTATCTGAAACATTTTTTGTTTAATTAGTGTATTCAAAATATTAATTAATTGTACTCTACTTAATTGGCGTGGAAACTTTAGGACCCTGGGGTCCGGAAG
Source organism: Scotopteryx bipunctaria (assembly GCA_949320045.1). Classification (NCBI taxonomy): domain Eukaryota; kingdom Metazoa; phylum Arthropoda; class Insecta; order Lepidoptera; family Geometridae; genus Scotopteryx; species Scotopteryx bipunctaria. The sequence goes on from OX439440.1 coordinate 11,614,881, forward strand.
CGTGGCTTCTTTTCAAGGAGATATTCAAGAAGCTTATGGATGTGACCAAAGACCAAAGGGCTGGCGCTTACCTCGGACAAAGGATAAATATAGCTATCCAACGAGGTAACGTCACCAGCCATTTGGGGACCTTACCTGCGGTCGGTGATCTGAGCTCTGTTTTCTATTTGTAGGCGAACTTAGATAGAAAACTAAGCTCACTTTTATTTCTTTATACCGATTACCTTAAAGTTTTTAATGTTATTGTAGTTTGTCTTTGTAAATAAATCGGATTAAATACATATCTTTTAAATTGTACTCTAATACTATTACAATCTTTCCAAGTAGGCCTATTAGTAATTTGACTGACCTTTGTTGCCTTTGTTATTTTGATGTTTCTTGCTTATTCTCATAAGAATGCCAGAGACAATTATAGTCTGATAGTATTTTTGTCAAGCATCCGTAGGCTTTTTCGTTAATAGAGTTGATCTTGACGCAATCGCAGTTCATCATCTTTACTGTGAAGGTTGAAGATGGCTGACTTTTTGGAAACAAGTGATAAAAATTTTGGTAGTTCTTCATCCCATCGACTTTGATGGGCGAGGGAACTTTCTTAATTTTTTCTTTCGAAGTAGTTTTACCAACTTCTTGAGATGAGAGTGTTCAATTTTCGTTTCTTCCTTGTCTTCGTTCTAATACACTCTGTTTTCTTAGCGAGTTCGTCTTCATCAGCGCCGTATTCAACGAGCGAATTGTTGTTCATCACACATTTCAGCTGTTGTTGAAGATTTCTATTTGATTTTTAAGTAATCTACACGGCTCCAGCTTTTGTCTTTCTTTTCTTTCTTCAATACGACGCGGTCATGTTCTTCTTGAAAGCGATTGAATAATATATGCTCTATCTCAGTTTGCAGCAGTATTGTGCCGTCTTTAGACGGTGTTGTATCCATTCTTAGAGCGGGTACTAGCGTCGCCTTAACAAAATTAGCTGTACGCGGACGTGCCTTATGCGAAGAGTAACTAGGTCATCATCGCAGTCAGGCCGTGTCACGACGGCTTTGTTGTGATGCGTAAGCACTTTGCACTGTTGGTACGAGTGGTCGCGAGTAGTGCAACTGTTTTCAGCGAAAATCGAACGATCACTGTAACTAATAGGTGACTGAAACTGAATAAACTTTAGGACGCTCCGCTGCCCATCACATAACCTATTTGTCTTATTGTTTTCATAATATGGTAATGAAAATGTTAACCATATTTCAAACACCAAATATCAAACAAAAAACTTACTAGATAAATTTACTAATTCAACAAATATTATGCAAAACACACTGCAAGTTTTCATAAACAAGTATTTATTTCAAATAACAAGAATGCTGCGTAGAATTTATATAACATAGTATTGTACCTACAGCCATATTGCATTTTCTGACACCTTGTATAACTTGATATACCTAAGTAGGGAATCAGAAGAATTTAAAGATACCTCATTTGTCGACATCGATCAGTAGTTGGTACCATTTCAGTTCATCTTAAATCAAAAAAGGCTTTTCAAAGTCGCTATAGGTATCTCATTTTTGACATTTTATACTTAAGTCACTCTTGAAATCCAGACAAATCCAACGAGACCTCATTTGTCAGAATCCGTACATTATTCTTCCAAGGTACAACCGTTTGGTCTACAGCTTCATCCAAAGAAATGCATACATACACCCCACAACAATACCCTCTTTCATGGCAGTCGGGTAAAAAGGTATCGTACTTCAAACAAGCAGCTACGATGGATCCGAAAATTAATTTCTGGTGCAATTTCAAGTTATACGTAGGTTCTCTGCCATAACAGCATTAAACTTGTATCAGAGAACTTGATCAAGATAAAAAAATGCAACAATGTGAATTAGCTCGTGAAATAGCTCCATTGTGCTTAGTACTCGACCGATTTAGCAATGTGCTTTAACAATATTTCCGATAAGCAACTATTAAATCTTCATCAGCTCAAATAGTCCTTCGTACAGTATGTTTAAGATTGAATCTTGTTTGTTGAAGGACGAGAATGAAAGTTGACGCTCGAGTAAAATATACACATGTAAAAAGTAGTGGTGGGCCACCCAAGAGCACTTGAAATGAGCACTGTAGTTACATGTTTAAGTATTGTACTCTTATTGTATGTTGTATACATATATGTACCTACATATTATACAGTAGGACGGTATATTGCAGATGGTTTCAACGCCGAGTTTTTCTACTTACTAAAAGTGTTTTCTATAAATATTTCTGTTACTTAGTTGTTTTAAGTTGATCTAATGTGGCCATTTTATAAAGTGCAGACACAATACTGTTTCCCTTCTTAAAACTTTCTTCCAATTTTCAGTTCCCGCAATTACAAGCAACGGTATCAATTTAACCAAAAAGTAAAGGATTATGGTATATAAATTACTAGCTGTCGCCCACGGCTTCTCGCGTGGTACCCGGATAAAAAATAGCCTTTATATTAATCCAGCTCATATACCATGTATATTCCAAGTTTCATTCAAATCCGTTTAAGCGTGATTGAGGCACAAACATACAAACATCCTCACAGACTTTCATACTTATAATATAGTATGATAGTAAATAGCGTAGGTATATTAATTTGGAGCGTGTTGGATGGTACGCACAAGCAAATTTGTATTTTTCATTATGTATGTATGTTAATTTTAAGGTATTATTTCTATGGGCCGTAGAATAATAATAAGTTTATAACACCTGTAAATTTTCTAATGTTGCCTGAAATAATGTTATTTTATTTTATTTATTATTTTACAATTTTATAGTTTATAGGGATATAGTTTATAATTTTATAGGGAGCCTCCCTTTGCTTGTGCCGTCCAACACTCAGCAGTGGGCAAAAACGGGCCGTAGATAATGATGATGATATGATAATATGATTAAATATTTAATTGATCAAAGACAAGGTAACCATTTACATGTTTTACTTGTTATAAGCAAAATGGTGAGAGTGCAAAGGCAAGCTGTTCTGTCAAGCTTCAGTTTCGACACATTAACATTGACATATTTATTTATTAGTATTACACTTTATTTTATTGAGGTCAAATATTGCGACACCGATAAATGTTGAGTAAAGCGGATCTCTATTGATATAGGTAATGACATTTTGAGAATTTATTCAAACTTGTATACAGGATAATGATGGAGTCCAGTTCATGGTCATACTCGAAATAGACAGTTGCAAATAACTTTTTGTCATTAGGTATTGTCACAGGTCCGATAGGGTTACAGCGAGACATTCAAACCGCGTGCTCTGCAGGTTGGTCTACGTAATCCACAGACTGCATGCATTACAACAATTTTGCCTCCTTAGCAAATATCTTTGTCGATTATTACTTTATATAAAAGTAGGCACCTAACATTTTTAAATTGTAATTATTGAAACAGCCATTTCTTGTCAATGCACAAGTGCTGGCTGCATTTAAAATATTTGATTTTGATTTTCAGTACCCACTGGTTAATTGTTAGTCGTAGTTGTTCGATAATGGTTGACGGTTGAGGTGAGACTTTCATCCTTAAAATATCTTCTTTAATATCCTACTAATAATATAAATGCGAAAGTTTGTGACGATGTTTGTGCCTCAATCACGCCGTAACATCTGAACGGATTTTAATGAACATGGAACATGTGTGCTGGAATAACATAAGACTAATTTTTATCCGAGTAGGTACCACGCAAGCCATGGCCGAAGCTAGTTGTTACATAAGTTACAGTAGCAATAAAGTTCAGAGATAGAATTTTGTAGTTTCGTTAGGCATCAGAGCAGTGACGGATTAACCCTTAATCAAATTGAGCAATTGCCTAGGGCATCACGTCTGAGGGGGCACCAGAATAAGCACAAAAAAATTCGTCCTTAGGGCATCACGTCTAACTCACACGTCACCAAAAACCATACCAAAAAAAGTTTCTAAGTCTAATTTGAAAATTCGCGCGTTTTAAGTTAAAGATGATACAAGAAAGGCACGATAATATATCGATATTGTAAAGTTAGACGTTAATACTATCTTGCGTGAATTCAATGCTCGGAAAAGCCGCAAGGCGCATTTCAATCAATAAATAAATTATGCTTTGGTTTTTATTGTTGTCGCACCTACTTCTAAAGTACGTTACATCTCATCGTCTTATTTTACAAAAAACTAATGTTTTTAGGCGGTAAAGGTTTAAAGACCGATTCTAGTTGACATACGGATAGGGAGGCCCACAGGCATGGATTGCTTAGGGCATCAAGTAGTCTTAATCCGTCACTGCATCAGGATTATCTTGACAATAATTGTTGAAAGTGAGAGCACTAGTGGTTTAGTGGCAGTGGCCCCGCTTTCCGATCCTAAGGTCGTAGGTTCATATCCAGTCAAGCACCAATAGACTTTTCTGTTGGAAAAATAGTACTTATGCGCTATACCAGTACTCTCAAATGATGGATGAAGGAAAATATCGTGAGAAAAGAGGTATGTCGTATACCTATGGAATAAAATATTCATATACAGGAGGAATTAAAACCATTTTACTAATGGGATGAAGTAATAGCATGACTACGAGGATATGTATATCCTCGTAGTCGTTTACTCTCTGTAGATCCAGTAATCAAGATCCATTTGATTCCATTGAGAAAACTTTTTCTCTTTAGATCCATTTCTGATGATTTGGTTCTAACAAGAACTTTTATCATCTGTAGATCCAATGATCAAATTGATTTGTTCCAGTGAGAATACCTTTTGTCTTTATATCCAATTTTGATGATTTGGTTCTAAGAAGAACTTTTACTTTCTACTGGTATGACAAACTAGTATGACCATGAGGAAACAGCGCTAAAAAGTTCTGAAACATATTCAAGTGCAACTTAAATCCTTTCAGCACACTGGTTTGAAAGAACTACTAAGACAACTAGTACCTAGTATATTATTGTTAAAAGCTGAGACACGTCATCTCTAGAGAAAGCTGCAAGCAATACAATTTTAAGATTAAAAAAAAGATATGATCAAAAATTAGCTTTGCCTTTTCTATGTTTTAAGATAATAAAACAAAAGTCCATCGGGTTAGTCTTGCTGGAGAATTTTATGCAATATAAACGCACTTTTAGTAATTAGCAAAAAACGAAAGAAAAAAATATTTCTGCCATAACTATTTCGTTTTTATTCCTATAAAAATGTTTTCTAGGAAAAAAAATCTTATAGGTACTTATTTTGACGGTCCCTTGTCTCGGTAAATTACAGATAATTATGTCCGAGCTTTATTTAAGTAGTTAGCATGGAGTTACACCCCACACACAAGAACTAAAAACTGGTTTATACCATTAATTATTTCTCAGTCTATAATAAAAGTCCACAGTAAAATCCTGTTAAAACACATAAGGATAAATTTGTCGTGTCGTCAAGAACGTTTTTTTTTTCGTCAAATATGTAATTAAGTAAGACCTGATAATAAATGATTTTATGGTCAATAAATTCAAAGTATTTACCTATTAATTATGAATTCTAGGTATTTTAATATACAATATACAAAGAAAATATATAAATACTATCTTTTGCCCGCGGCATTGCTCGCGTGTAATCCGGATAAAAAGTAGACTATATGTTATTTTCATTCAAATCCGTTTAGCCGTTACGGCGTGATAGAAGCACAAACATAAATACGCACATCCTCACAAACTTTCGCATTTATAATATTAGTAGTATGATAAATTTTACTATGTAAGGTAAAAAATAAATAACTCTGTGTAAGAATCAACGTTTATTTTTTAGGCATCACACTATCACACTATCACACTATCACACTATCTTCACACGCAGTAATAAGTAATTAGAAAAGGTTACTATTTGAGAAAAAACAAAGATGTTTACTTCCTATTAGAATTTTTTTTGACGTAAATCAAGTAAACAGCTTTTTAAACAAACACAACAACAAAACAACTTTTGTAAACAAATGTTTTCTCAAATAAATTACAACTAAGAACAATATTATTGCAAAAATAATTCGATTGGTATTAAAAGTAGTTCAAATTATCAACTAAATTAGGTAGGTATAACTATTACTAGTATATTATAGACTAGCTGCCGCCCGCAGCTTCGCTCGCGTGGTACTCGGATAAAAAATAGCCTAACAAGTTAATTCAGCACATGTACTAGTACATTCTAAGTTTCATTCAAATCCGTTCAGTAGTTTTTGCGTGAAAGAGTAACAAACATCCATACATACAAACATTTGCGTTTAGAATATTAGTGAGGAAGTAAGGATATATCGGTAGATATTATCATAAATTAAGCAAAACGGGGATATTCCCGGTCCTCCGATCGAAACTCCGATTGGTAGGAGGAGCGTGAATATTTTTTCTCATTACTTCGATTGAACGGTACCTACCTACCTAGGTCTGAACATATCAAATCAAAATCAAATCAAATATATTTATTTGGGAACATGATTCAAAGGTTCTTATGAACTAATTGCAAACGATGATAGCTGCAGTAGTTTTAGAAAAACTGTGTCGCAACTACCAACGCCCACCTCCTTAACCAATAGTTGTTCCTCTATGATCTAAAACAGTTATCATTATACATATTTATATACCATGCAATATATATATAATGAAAAACATGTCTGCTAAATGTGTGTGTGCGTGTGAGTGTGGGTGTGGATGTTTGTATGCGCGTGTTTGTGTATATATATGGGGGATTATACGACTCTTAGAATTTCCTCAGTTTCATGATAGGAGAGTGAACGAAGCCAGTTAGTAATTTGGTTTTACATATTTGCAATGTAAGAGGGTATATATTAAGGACTTTATTAACCTTATTATACAGCATCGAGCTAACAATACAGTAATGACGGCTCGCCAACGCCGTTCTACGAGGTTCGATCTCACAAACTCTATCCGATCTTCGATTTTTGTTTATGTATATAATCAACAAGTTCATAAATATGATTTAAATGGCTTTCGACTTTGTCTTCTCATCAGTTTTAAGAAGAAATTCGATAACCTGAGACTGATTGGGCAGCACTGATTAGTCACAATTTGTTATGTTAGTGTGTTTTACGCCGTTTATCAAAACGTTAAAACATTTATAGTTACGTAGGTAAAGCTCATTTATTTATTGAATCAACTTATTTACAAAGACAAACTACAGTAACATTAAAAACTTTAAGGTAATCGATATAATAATAAGAAATGAAAATGAGCTCAGATCACCGACCGCAGGGTAAGGTCCCCAAAAGGCTGGCGACGTTACCTCGTTGGATAGCTATACTTATCCTTTGTCCGAGGTAAGCGCCAGCCCTTTGGTCAGGTAAAGTAAATAAAAAAAAGTGTAACGACCCGGTTTGGCCAAAATAGTGGTTACGCCCTTTGTTCCGGAGGCCTATTATCAGTAGGTCGGTTATTAGTCCGGTTGGCCGAACTATTGAGACTTTTGTGTATGAGTAGTCAGATTGGACACGTCAACCGGACTTATGAGCCGCTTCTTGTATCAGTAGTTCGGTGTTGACGAAAAACTTTTGTTCGTGATTGTTTGGCTTAGTATCAACTACTGATACAAATTGACAATAATGTCTCGTTAGTTCGGTAACCGGTTGACCGAACTAACGAGACATTTTGTCTCACTAGTCCAGTTGTTGCGCTTTAATTTAAATATGTAGGCAAGTACTTATCCTAAAGGAATTCCTAGATACATCAAATGTTTTTAAAATATATTAAAATTTTAAAATAACTATTAAAGGGTGTTACTTCCATTACCGACAGAGCTTACAGCGGCAAGCGAAGATGATTGGTTTGACTTCAAGAAACCACAAGCGCATAATAAGTTTGTGCTCTGTATTACAAATAAAAAATATATTTTGTATAACACAAAAGTCTCGACAGTTCGGTCAAACTACTGATACTAGGCCGTTCCAGAAAACGTCATTATGATCATTATATAGGTACACAGTAAACTGTTTAACCACTTTCAAGAAAATAAATCAAATGATCAAATAGCCAATGTTTAGCCTTCTATACTATATTAGAATAGGAACCCACTTTGGCTTTGGAATACATGAATACAACACTATGAATTATATTCACAGTGTTGTATTCATATATTCCAAAGTCCTTGATTTATTAAGTCACCAATGTTTTTCCATGTGAAGAGATATACCTATGGATAGCATGAATGATGATATTATGAGTAAAGAAGGAGTGAATACTGAGATAACGGCTGATAGAGGGGAATTTAAGAAGAAAACATGTTAGGCCGACCCCTCTTAAGTGGGATAAGAGCAGGATGATGATGAATGTTATTTCATGTCAGTATAGGGTTCTCAGCATAATTATTTTGTTTACCTACATACTATAATCCCTAAATTAGAATAGGTACAAGTTTTTTATAAGATTTTACATTACATAACTGGGGAAAAACACTATTTTTTGAGCACAAGATCCGATAAAAATAATAACGGACTCTTCCAGAACGGTGTGGTTGCGTTTCGTGCGCCGACATGTTTGGGTAAACAAGCTAGTTGGTCGCGATTCGGGTGTTTTACAATATGACGAAAAAATACCTACTCGGTTGGTAGCTGTTCGAGCGCTCATCATATTTTACGTATGTGTATCTATGTCAACTCTTTTCGAGATGTACTGCCATGGGCCCTTGTATTTTGAAAACGGAAGTAATGCAGAACATCCCCAGAAAATGTCAATGTCATACATACATACATATTATCACGCCCGTTTCCCTAATGGAGTGGGCAGAGCCACAAGTAAACATAAGAAAACTTGCAGCCATTGCACTTCTGATTTAAAGTCCTAAGGTGAATCATGGTGACAGGTGATCAGCCCATCGCCCAGCATATAGATGGTCCATCATTTTGGAGATCAAAAGCATATTATTTATACAATTTTGTATATCCTCCTTGAAATTCGTAATTCTTAATTTTTTTTGTAAGAGGGACCAATGACAAGATCTTGTATTCAATTGGAATTTAATTTTGATTGGTGGTTCTTGTAGAGAAGAAAAGAGGCTTGTGTCTAAAGACTGTGGCTGCTTTAAGGACTGGTAGTGACTGAAGGATTCTAAGAGTGAGGAAGACCACGATCTTCTACCACTAAGCCAGATCAAAGTTTTCTCTGAATGCTAGTAACTGTCATTTCCTTTTTTAACCTTCCTTCTACCACCCTTTTATTTTACACCATTACGATCGTGTTTATAATTTATATATTTTGATTAGCCATTCAAGCTGTCATTTTATAATTAACTTACATCGAGAATCCTTATTTCGAAAAATGTTGCTTCGCTGGCATGGTATCCAAACAAAAAGTAGCCATTATGTTATTCCAGCACACATACTATGTGTATTCCAAGTTTCATTCAAATCCGTTTAGTCGTTACGGCGTGATTGAGGCACAAACATACATCGTCACATCCTCACAAACTTTCGCATTTATAATATTAGTAGGATGATTTTTATAACCATGCATATTCTCATAATATGGATGGTTTTGGAAATACAATAATAAAATTAAAAACTTGAAAATTCTCTCTCGATACCTACTTTATTTTTACTACATATATATATTATGTGACAGGAAGATAATAATATCGGTCGCATATTAACGTTTAAATAAATTAAAATTTCTTGTATGAAAATAGGTAAGGATAAATTTTTAGAAGTTGGGGATTATTATTTATTTTAAATAGGTACTTCTTTATAAGCAACCAGCTAAATGGATATTATTTCATCATACAGTAACTTTTAAATTTACAGTGATAAACAACACTCAATCTTATTGACAATCTGTTGCTGCGATGAACTTACGTCAGGGGCATGAAGATAAAGAGTCATGCGGTCAGATTTATTAAAATTTTCATGAAATAGTGCAAAATTATGCCGTTTAGGTTATAACTTATTTTCATATTCTTGTCTTTGTTGCACGCTATATACTATGTAAGTTTTGTTGTTCTTTCATTTCCCTGTTTCAGCCGCCTTCTCAGCACTCATTTCTTTCTTACTCATATCGTCTTTCACGCGTCCAATAATTTTTTCTTTGGCCTACCTCTCTCTATCTTATTTCAATAATAAATGTTATGACTATTTTTTATTTATGTCAGAAAGGGATTAGGTATATGAAGACACTTTCAAAAAGGTAACATAATATTGCATTATATTACTCCCTTAAACTTAAGAGTGTAACTTAGACCTGTAAGGCTGTGTTAAATTTACTTCTTCATTAAATAACATAAATGTATCAAAGACTGATAAAACTTGTGTATAATAATAAAAGTCAAACAAACAAGGCCAGTGATGTAATTGTGTTGAACCAGTGATGTGATGAAGATGACTGCAGATAACTTGAATAGAGTTGGAAACTGTACTCGTGCTATTAGCAAAAGATATTTTTTATTAGGTACTTCATTTCATAAGACGATAAAAAGAAATGTAATGGTTATAATAACGAATACGACCATTACAACAAGGAAATAGAGTATTCCTTTAAAATGTTACAATAAAGTTTACATAAAATTACTTTTCACCTTTCTAATGCAAGAGCAAAGCTAACCTAATGCAGCAACCACATGCTTGCCACTGGCCGCAAACTCCAAATCTCTACAAACGTTTAGCTTGGTGTTGGGAATCGCCGTCCACGCGCTTGCGAGTGCGTTAGCGTGTTCTGAATAGGAGCAAAGCAAACCTAATGCAGCAACCACACGCTTGCCACTGGCCGCAAACTCCAAATCTCTACAAACGTTTAGCTTGGTGTTGGGAATCGCCGTCCACGCGCTTGCGAGTGCGTTAGCGTGTTCTGAATAGGAGCAAAGCAAACCTAATGCAGCAACCACACGCTTGCCACTGGCCGCAAACTCCAAATCTCTACAAACGTTTAGCTTGGTGTTGGGAATCGCCGTCCACGCGCTTGCGAGTGCGTTAGCGTGTTCTGAATAGGAGCAAAGCAAACCTAATGCAGCAACCACACGCTTGCCACTGGCCGCAAACTCCAAATCTCTACAAACGTTTGACTTGGTGTTGGGAATCGCCGTCCACGCGCTTGCGAGTGCGTTAGCGTGTTCTGAATAGGAGCAAAGCAAACCTAATGCAGCAACCACACGCTTGCCACTGGCCGCAAACTCCAAATCTCTACAAACGTTTGACTTGGTGTTGGGAATCGCCGTCCACGCGCTTGCGAGTGCATTAGCGTGTTCTGAAGGCAAGCATAACGGACATCGAGCTTATGTCAACATAACATTTGGTTCAAGTTATTTTTAATATAAAAACAAGAAAATACGTGAAAGAAAACGAAAAATACGGTAAAGAAGATGGTGGCTGTTAAAATTCATAAAAACCATATCAGGTAATTATGAAATTATTTTATTATGGGTACTTATTTTATTTAACATCGATTGGAGGTATGTAGTTCCATGTTTAATTAATTCAATATTATTATTCTTTTAATAGTACTATTGTGTCTATAGATTTTTTTTATTGCATTGTAGGGAATATAATGGAAGAAAAATTTAATTTACTGTTTGCTTATGCTTATGCCATATAATGTAGCTGTTTGTTGTTCCGTAATAAATAAATAAAATAAAATATAAAACATTCCAGGAAATTTAAGACGTCTTTATTTGACCAGTTACTCATTTTTCACACAGGAGTAACGTACATCTGTTCACCGCCAGTGCACAAACGAGACTGAGTGCGCACAAACGTGAAATTCCCTTTGTTTTGTGACAAAAAACCGACACTCCACCGGATCGGCGACAAGTGCTTGCAAACCTACACAGACCAAGTCAAACGCGCTATCGACACGATTGAATTTATTGTTTGACATGTTGACGGCTTGTTGTGAGGTTTGGCAAGCATGTGGTTGCGGCGTTATATCGATACTTCGTCCAACCATTTAATTTACTTTAGACATTGAGTTAACAGTTATTATTATTAATATCAACGTGCCGGCTATTCTGGAGCCGAACGGTATTGCACGTGACGATGGCAAAAGGCCTGACGGTATGTCTTTGATCCCTTGGAGTCGTGGCAAGCCATTGGTGTGGGACGCAACTTGCGTTGATACACTGGCTGCGTCTCACGTCACGGCGACCTCAAAATCGGCAGGCGCGGCAGCAGCAGCGGCTGAAATATTCAAAAGGCGTAAATATGCATCCTTAGGTGATGGTTACATATTTATGCCTTTTGGCGTGGAAACTTTAGGACCCTGGGGTCCGGAGGCGTGGCTTCTTTTCAAGGAGATATCCAAGAAGCTAATAGATATGACCAATGACCAAAGGGCTGGCACTTACCTCGGACAAAGGATAAGTATAGCTATCCAACGAGGTAACGTCGCCAGTCTTTTGGGGACCTTACCTGCGGTCGGTGATCTGAGCTCTGTTTTCTATCTGTAGGCGAACTCAGATAAAAAACTGAGCTCATTTTTATTTCTTATTATTATTATTATACTGATTACCTTAAAGTTTTTAATGTTATTATAATTTGTCTTTGTAGCATAAAATAAATATATAACGTATTATTATTATTATTAATGACTTGAAAACTTTTCATTCCTATGTGCGGCCACCTGAAACTGAAACCGCAAGGGTTAGCTAATTTGCTTTATAAGACGACAACTTTCTAATTCCTAAAGTATTCATGAAGGTTTCTCAGCTGATGTAATTAGGTACAGTTAGTCTAAACGATTAGGTACTTTTGATTAATTAATTTGCAGCGAATAGATTCAGTCCCACCACTATGTATATAACGATAGAACGTAGCTGTTTTTTTACGTAAATTAATGATTATTGTATTTTTTTAAACAGATATTTAAGGCATTTTAAAGTTTTTATTGGGTAATAAATGTGTCACAAGATGTGATTGGGTAGTTTATATATTTATTACATACATACATATCATCCCGCTCGTATGACAATAGGGTGGGCATAAAGTTATCATTAGAAAACCTGCAGCTACTCCTTATTCAAAGTCCGAAGATGGATATGGTGAACCATGGTGACAGGTGATCGGCCCATTGTTCATAAGGATGGTCCATCATTTTGAGGAAGATAGTCGACTTTTACGACATACTCGGGAGAGAAGCAACTGGACGCATTCTATGTTTTTTCTCTACTCTCAGTCCAGCAGACAAACTTTAATTTTACAAATCATGCAACAGTTACGTTCTCAAGTTCATAGCTCCCAGCTGTAAAAAGTAAAATAAAGGATTGGACGAAGTACCTATAAGTAATAAAGACGATGTCTTGGTTTCATAATACCATCGAGCATTTAACTGAATGCTCGATGCATAATACTTACAAGTAGCATAAATAAAGAGTGAATAACATTCATAAAGATGTTTTCTGTCTAATTAGTTGTCCCATTACTGATCTAGGGTTTAAAGTATTTATAAATAATTTCTGTTTTGTGTACTACATTTTTCGTTAACAGATTTTATTATTGTTTTAGAAATAGTAATCCACGTATTCCCGATAATGAATACGAATGTGAACAATACCTCGCTCGTGTCGAAGCCAGGCGAGGCGAATGGCCACTCAAAGAACAGAAACCTTACACCTAAAAGTACTTTACTGTTACTTCAAATCATTCTTATTTTCGCGCCTTGCTCCTTTTAACCTTTTTTCAATTTTATTGTTGACGTTTTTATGGTTTTGAGGGATATTTGTTTTGCCATGATTTAGCACCAATTCTTTCAAGCTTAGCGGCTATTATTAAGCATTTATTAAGGTAAGTATAGCTAAGTAATAATAGTTTTTAAAGACGAACATAGCCTGGCGCTCCTCGTGACCTCGAATCGAGCTATTAGTTCAACTCTTCAATCAACGTCATTGAAGTTTCAATATCAAAAGTTGATTGCGGTAAATACTTGAAAAACAACAGCAAGATACGACCAAGACGGTTACTTTATTATCAGCCTGGAAGATAACTTGTAACCATATGATTAAGGTTTTATTAAAGCTACGAATATTTATTTAATAAACTGAACTGTGTTGGAGCTGGAAAGAATTAAAAAAAATGTATAATATGTATTTGACGACGTCTGTGGCGAGGCGGGCGAGTGCTCGGCTGAGAACCAAGAGGCGCGAGCTCGATTCCCGCTACGGGAGAAATGTTTGCATGCTCTGCAAATATTTCTGCCGGGTCCAGACAGTGTTGTAGTATTATGTATTATAAGTATTTATTTACAAAAAAAAAATGTATATTATGTATTCTATCAGCCATCTGGTTCCCATAATACAAGCTTTGCTAGTTTGGGGCTAGATGGTGCAGTGTGATATGTCCTCAAATATTTATTTATTTATTATTATTATGAATATTGGTATGAGGTAGTTAGTAGCCAACTCTAGTGACGGAGTTTTTAGGCCGCCTAAAGGCCTCCGTCATGGCTTAACGACTTCAAAGCCGGGACCGACTGTTTAACGTGCCCTCCGAAACACGGAAGGAAGAAAAAAAATAAGGTGACTCACCGATGGGTGTATGTGTGGATGTGAGAAGAGCTGCATTCTGCGCGTGTCCAGCGCGTAGGAGTGGGAAGGCAGCTCGTTCATATCGAAGGTCGGCCTGGAGAGATGGCCTTGATCTATGCGCGCGAGCTCCTCACTACCCCCATCGAGGCCTGCCCCATCGGAGCCCCTCGCCACTGTTAAAAAATAATTCCATATCTCACGCCTGTTTATTTCATTCCAGCATAGGTACTAAATCCGAACCTTAAGTTAGTACATTCATTCACAGTAAAACCTACCTCGCCTTTGGTGAAGTTAGTTTCGGCACCTATTTTAGGTATTTCAAGCCTAATAATAATAAAATTAATAATGAATAACACCCAACAGTCACATACATAGTCCTGACCCCACACTAGGATTCCCTGTGTCGTGGCTATCAAAAACTACGAGTACCATGGTACCACAACACCCAGACCCGGAAGAAATATTTACTGATCATGCAAACATTTCTTCCGCAGCGGGAATCGAACCCGCGCCTCTTGCGTCTCTGCCAAGTAATCGCCCGCCACGCCACAGTGGCCGTCAATATATTAATATAATCTTGTCTCATTGTTTCGCAAAGGCCAATGTGTAAATGATATTCTTTATAACTTAGCCAAAACTCTTACAGCATGATCCAAGGAACATGCTGTGCCGACCCCACATATAGTGGGATAAGGGCAAGAAAATGGTGATATTCTTTATAACTTCGTAGCAAGCAATCGGCTGGATCGATTTTGATGCATGAGGTATCTTAGTAGACTAATGCTCGGTTTCAATAGTCCACTGACGGATTGCAAATCGTTCGTTACCATAACAACATTGATATCTGCCGAAAGCCTTGTTCGCTTTGTCGAAATTATTTGTTTCACTGTACTTCTGCCCTAGAGCGAATCTATCCTAAGGCTAATCTGTCCTAAGGCTAATCTGGCCTAATGCTAATCTGCCATAAAGCGAATCTGTCATAAAGCGAACAAGGCTGTCGAAAGGCGTGTAGCGCTTTTGGGCAGTCATACATTTACATCCTTATATCTCTACTAGCTGTGCCCCGCGGTTTCACCCGCGTTTTTCTCGTTTCCGTGGAAATACCGAGATAAAATATTGCCTATATTATAGCCTCCCTACCAACTCTTAACATCTTACACACGTGATAACTTTTAAACGAAATATCCGATTGAGATGAAACAAAAAGTATTTTACTTCTACATAAATACTCTTGATAACATAATGCTAATTTTGATAAAGATTAATATTACGATACATATTTAACGTAGTTTTTTTTTCTTCAGACGATTTAATAATTATTTTGAACACAAAATCGGTTATTGTGATTAAACCATAATAGCTAGATATATGTTCTTGCGGACTTTTTTGTAGGTCTTAATGAGATCTACAAAGTACTAATGAGTACATCATTTTGTTCTATTGTCAATAGTTTTTGCAGCGCACGCAAAAATAGGTTTTCGATTTTACACCTTGTGTTACAAAATAGCAATTTTATTACGGAACCCTAATTTTGAAAAAAAAAACATAGCCTATAGCCTTCCTCGATAAATGGACTACCCAACACTGAAAGAATCATTCAAATCGGACCAGTAGTTCCAGAGATTAGCGCGTTCAAACAAACAAACAAACTCTGCAGCTTTATAATATTATAGTATAGATTACATCAGTAGGTACATTTTTTCCGCCGTCCGTCTATAGAACACCTATTGGAACCGGGCACAAGTACCTAGAAAAAGTAGGTATCTTAAAAGGTATCTTCTGAAACGTCGTACCAGGTCAAGATAGTGCTAAGACTTCAAGAATAACGCAATACCTACCTACATAATATTCATATCAAGGAATCATAACCTACCTAGCAGGCACCCATGTAATAATACATACATATTATTATCCCTAACGGGGTGAGCAGAGCCACAAGTAATCGTAAGAAAACTTGCAATTACCCCTGTCCTGATCCAAAAGTTTCAAAGTAGTAAATCATGGTGACAAGCAGTAGGACGCATTCTCTGTTTTTTCTTTACTCCCAGTTCAGCAGAGAATTATCTACTTAATCAATTAATAAGTTAAAGTCCCTCATCAGTGACTAAGGCTTTTCAGGTAAACTTATAAACAGTTCAACATTAGGATAGTATTAGCTATAGATGTAATGCAAAGAGTACAAATACAAATGTTGGGGAGTTAGGGCATCTCCAAACATCTCCAAATCCTAGTTTGGGGACCAAGTACCTAATACTTTGTTTTAATAATGTCTAATGGTAAGCAATAAGCCATATTAATATTTAAGTTATAACCCTATTCTATTATTTCTTTGGCAAAAGCCTTCTTTTTGTATTAGCTTATGTAGCAAAAAACACAACAACACTACAAGTATAACGTTTAAATCAAAACATGAACATTCTCAAAAAAGGCGATTAAGAAATTCAAATAAACAAATGTTACTTCCACCAAGGACTAACTATGGTAAAAAGAATATCTATAACTTACGAACTAACTACCTAACGAAATAAAAGAAGCTAAAAAAACGATTTTATTCAAAAAACTGCTCAAAATCTATTTTTATGATCAAATATTACACCAATTATAAAATACAGTAGGTATAAAACAATTATTAAATTATAGACCAAAATATTATAAACTTTACCTATATTTGATTCTGAACCTTATACCTACCCTTAATATTGTCTACTTTAGTTCCTAGCAAATTCCATACTCATATTGTTTTAAAACATTGTCACATCTAGTTCTCGCCGATCCGTGTAAATTGTTCCTTACTGCTTTTTATCTCAACTGCGCTCGGTTTGGTCTTGTACTTGTGATGTTTTACAAACCTACCCACTACACTATATTACAGATTGTAGAAAATAATAGTCAGGTCTCTCGTTATTTTAACTTTAATTAGCTCTCACTTCCTTATTCCTTGCACACTTCTTGGCTCTACAATCCAGAATGATCCGTGCACGAGCAACTATAGCGTTCTTAATCCCGACCGGAACAAACAACGTCACCTTAGTGCCTTTTTAGGAAGTTCGTACCGAAGTTGCTCGTGTACGTTTACAATCTAATTTTAAATATTTATAAAATATTACAGAAATAACCAAAATAAAATATAATAGAAATAATTTAAATTAATAATAAAAGTTCATCCATTTTAAGTAATCAGTTTGTAAATACTTTAAAGTAATCAAAATGATCATCTACCGGTATAATGTTATTAATTAATGATTATAATTGCTAACAACTATTTTTTTTTGTTTTGTTAAATTACAATAACCTATATTAGTTATTTATTATTAGCACTGTACTACGTTAGTTATTGTTAGTACCTACTTAATCTACCTAACTGTAATTCATTTATTAGCCCACTGTATAATCTGTAAAATCTAAATTTAAGTTTTCTCATGTACTTATGTAAATATAAATTCTTATGGGAAATAAATATCTTAAACCTGAAAACTATAACAAAGTGTGATTTGATTGGTATCATCAATCTTTAAAATATAGGTACAAAATAAATGGTGACAAACCAATTCTAAAAAACGCTATCTAATGGCAAAATACTAAGACTGTCTCTCCTTACGGTTAGCACATTTTTCAGTCTGTCATTAAAAATAATAGGTATATTATGTTTATTGTATTTATACTTAAGTTTTTTATATTGAAAAATATAAAATGCTTATAAAAGTATTATTCCATAAATTACCTAAATAATAAACCAAACAAAAAAGCAAGAAATACGAGTACCCACTTATAAAGTTTTAATCCGTCTAAATTATTATTTACGATAAAGGTTGGTACTTACTTACCGGCTTTTTTAAAAACAAGATACTCCTCCACTGCCGTTTTGATGCCGAGAAGTTCCTGTCTCGTAACTAAATCGCAATTCACAAAATTCGGCACTGATCAAATCGTCTATTCTCTTTCTACCCGTTTTATTCCGTTGCACTATTTTATTGTTGGTGAAAAAAAAAACTATAGATTTCTGACCGCAAAATTATTTGAATAGGTAGGTATTATTATTCAGAATTCGCGAGGATAGGTGGTTGAGTTCCTGACTTTGGTCTGGACGTTTTACGCAAGCTTTCCGCAGAGCAATACGCGCGTTCCGTGTGACGACTGCACTCCAGACTGATTTGAATGCTCTGAATCAAACGCGCGACGAGTACTGCACAGAATCGCTAAAGCTCACGCTAACGCTTATACCACTACGCTTACCTCATCATTTTTATGAGCGTTATTTAGTTTTTTTTTTACTTTTCTGACTTTTCATTGTTTAGCCTAGAATAAATTCTGAAATTTAGACTAGTTTGGTCGAACGCTCACCGGCTTAACCTACCTACTCGTGGGAATTACTGTACCTTGTGTCATTAATATGAAAGACTAGCTGCCACCCGCGGCTTCGCTCGCATGATACCCGGATAAAAAGTAGCTTAGATGTTATTCCAGCACATATACTATGTATATTCCAAGATTTTTTCAAATCCGTTCAGCCGTTACAGCGTGATTGAGGCACAAACATACATCCTCACATCCACACATCATCACATCCTCACAAACTTTTGCATATACAATATTTGTAGGATTATTTTTTTTATGCAATTTTTCTTAATCTGGAAAACCGCAATCTTGGAATAACTGCACTCTTGCAAGTGGGGAACGACGCGGTCTCATTGGCGGAGCAACGCCGCTCAAAGCCAATAGCGATAGAAGGAGGAGCCGCGTTGAGACCGCTTCAAAGTTCGGCGAGACAAGTCACTTGCCTTTGCCTCCCTAATTTCCTTTTTCTTAAAGCACCTTACGGAAATAGGACTTGAAACTCATGTTCGGCCGGCCCGCCTCTCAAGGCAAAATATTATGCATACCTTATAATTATATGAATTGAAACGCTCGTGGCGTAGCTTGCTTAGGCGTTCTTGATTGATCGTTAAAGTTAAGCAACGCTATGCGCGGTCACAAATTAGGATGGGTGATCGCAAGTGGCATTACGAGCTGAGCGCTTCCGTGCTTCGGAGGGCACATTAAACCGTCGGTCACGGCTTTTAAGTCGTTAAGCCATGACGGAGGCCTATAGGCGGCCTAAAAACTCCGTGACTAGAGTTAGCCACTAGCTCATACGAACATACATACATAAGTACATACATATGAATTGACATGCAGAGAAGTCTTGCGTGCATGTTATGATCGTGAAATTGAAGGTCTTCTACCATCTACCTATAGTACTTAGATTATTTATATAGCTTCAGGAGGCAACTTTTACTTTCACTAACGGGACTGTAGTGCCTGGGGCGAATTTAGAAGGAGTAGGCTTGTCTAGCACCTATGCCATCCTCTCAGCTTAGTCGGCCTTGTCCACAGGAAAGACATGGTCAAAACTTACGGAGCTGACTAAGCCGCAGGTTTCCTCACGATGTTTTCCTTCACCGTATGAGAGTAATACCTACTGGTATAGCGCACATAAATTTTTCGCACAGAAACATCCATTGGTAAACGACCCACGACCTTAAGATCGAAAGGCGGGGTCACTAGCAACTAGACCACCAGTGCTCTCGGCAAGAAACGGCATATTTTTTTAAATAGGTAATCCACAAACAAATGACCAATGACCAAAGGGCTGGCGCTTACCTCGGACAAAGGATAAGTTTAGCTATCCAACGAGGTAACGTCGCCAGCCTTTTGGGGACCTTACCTGCGGTCGGTGATCTGAGCTCTGTTTTCTATCTGTAGGCGAACTTAGATAGAAAACTGAGCTCATTTTTATTTCTTATTATTATACCGATTACTTTAAAGTTTTTAATGTTATTGTAGTTCGTCTTTTTATATTAAGTATTTATAATAATAAGCCATTTATTCCCAAATTACATCTCATTAGATATTTTATAAATTGATAGTACTTATTGTTATATAATAATTTTGTTAATTAAATTGTGATTAAAATGTTTATATTAATTATTTGTTATTAAATTAAATTAAATTCGGGTACCCATCTTCGGGTAAAGGCCTCCTTCATCCATCGCCATAGAGGCCTGTCTGCGGCATGTCTCGTCCAGGTAGAGCCGGCAACGTCCTCGATGTCGTCTCTCCAGCGGCGGCGCGGGCGGCCGCGCGCTCGTCGCTCTGGCCGTGGGTACCAGTGCAGCACGCGCTCTGTCCACCTACCATCTGACGTCCGTGCCACATGCCCGGCCCATCTCCATTTTAATTGGCAAGCTAGGATAGCTGCGTCTATTAGTTTTGTTTTCTCTCTTATTTCGCAATTTCTTATACGGTCTATCAACCTGATATTGAGCATGCTTCTTTCTGTAGCGCGTTGGAAGACTTGGAAGACTTGTAACTTCGTTATGATTTTTTTGATAGAGCCCAATTTTGTCATCCGTAAAGTAGAGTGGACAGTCCTGTTGTATCCATAGCTCTCTTTTTTTATTGTAATGGGAACTTTAGCTTTAAAAATGTGTTTAAGAGACCAATATTTGTTCCAGGCAATTTTTATTCTTCTTTCTACTTCCTTAAGTGATTGGTCTTTAAATGAAATGCTTTGTCCCAGGTAGATGTATTCTTCTACGTATTTAACGATATGTCCTCCCACTTGTAGATCAGTTTTAGTACTGTTTGTTAAGAGGCAGGTTTTGCTTGCATTCATTTGCAGTCCACAGCTACGACTTTCGATGTCAAGGGTCGACTTTTACAACATGCTCGGGGAGAGAAGCGGCTGGACGCATTCTATGTTTTTTCTTTACTCCCAGTCCAGCAGGGAAGTTGATTACTTACCTATAATTCGTATTAAGATAAATAAACCATAATGTTTGATCTCAATACATAGATTTTATTAAGATTAAGATACTCAAGCCTAATTTTACCTTTTGAAAATAGGTACGTTCAACGTAAGAGGTCTAGTTGGAGAAGGGAGAATGCACGAATTAGATTACGCCTTACTTAAAATCAAATAGGATATCATCGAGCTCTCCGAAGTGAAAAAAGAAGGAACTAAAATTCAAGAACACGAGCGCTACATATTTATGTACACAGGACTAAAAAACGGATATAATGGAGTTGGCTTCCTTATCAACAGAAAATGGAAACAAAACATCACTAGTTTTATACCTACTTCAGATAGAGTATGTCGATTGGACATGTCATTTGGAGAGAAAATTATAAACATGATTCAATTATATGCACCTACATCACAAGCACCAGACCATGAAATTAATAAATTTTATGATGATAATAATAATAATAAAATTTATTTATTTGAACAAAAACAAAAAGTATATTTCATGCTTACAACATCATCTTACCTTACAAAGATTACAATATGTTTAAAACGTCCGACAACTTGGCTCACACAAACACACTTAAGTTTTATTTTTGGCCTTTAGAAGTGCATTGCATAGGTAGGTAGGCACTGTACATGGCTGAGCTCCAACTCCCAACTAGGTTTCCCTGTATTTGGGATATTAGATCTCCCCTGACAATGTTTACATTTTACTTTTTAATTTTGCTGCTAAAAAGCTGTAGGCACATTATTATTTATAGGTAGGCTGCTATGTAGGCGCCCTATTAGGTAGAATAATAGGTAGGTAGCTTATATAGTTATAACTCGGTGGTTGTTAGAAAACAGTATCTTCCACGCTTGGTCGCGTTACGAACTGATGTAAATTCAACGTAGATTTAATACGTGTCCAAGAAGATTTTATATGGTATAGAAATACTTTGACTTTGAGAGATATTTAGAACCCACTCAGTATGGAAAGAGAAAAAAAAGACAGAAAAAAAGAGAATATATAATACAAATAAGAATAACAATAAAAAAAAATAAAAGGAAAAAATACTTCGTAATATATAATAATTAAATATGTAGCGCTCGTGTTCTTGAATTTTAGTTCTTTCTTTTTTCACTTCGGAGAGCTCGATGATATCCCATTTGATTTTAAGTAAGGCGTAGGTAATCTAATTCGTGCATTCTCCCTTCTCCAACTAGACCTCTTACGTTGAACGTACCTATTTTCAAAAGGTAAAATTAGGCTTGAGTATCTTAATCTTAATAAAATCTATGTATTGAGATCAAACATTATGGTTTCTTTATCTTAATACGAATTATAGGTAAGTAATCAACTTCCCTGCTGGACTGGGAGTAAAGAAAAAACATAGAATGCGTCCAGCCGCTTCTCTCCCCGAGCATGTTGTAAAAGTCGACTAAGGTATATTATCCTCCAACATGAAGTATTCCCAAGGAGGGTTGACGTCAGGCAGGCGGCCGGTCATAAAACACCTTAGCCAAAACTCTTACATCATCCAAGGGTCATGCTGTATCGACCCCACATAGAGTGGGATAAGGGCAGGAAGATGATGATAGGACTAGGAAAATATATGTGGAGTTTCGATGTTTGCTCCCAGTGATTTTCGGGGATGGTAATATTATTTTTACATCCGACACAAGCACTTCAGCAAAATCAGTGTCAACGCCACATTTCCCAAAGCCAGAGGCTCGGCCAGAGGCTCCCCCCCCCCCTCTGGCCCGCATATTCGTGCCACCCCGCCGGCTAACCCACGAACGAACGAACAGTCCCGAACTGACAGCTAGACGCGACGCACTATTACAATACAATACAATCAGGTTCTAGTGGGATGACGAACTTCATGTTTTCTTTATTCTTCATTCTTAAGAATGACACATACGAATTCAGTCTAAAGGCTTCGGTAATTTGGGCAACGTAGAAAACTTTTGTTTTGGTGACGAAAATATAACTACTTAGCACGTAGTCACCTTGGACTGGTTTTCCGGTAGGCAGAGCCATCTGAAAAGAATTGAAACTCATTTTCCTCTAAATTGTATAAAATTATTCAGCATTTCATTAAAATCCTAAAATTTTCTCAAATTAGTACAAAATAATTACCTACACTGTATTACGCTATGAATCAATCATGGTACGCAATGATCCATGGTTCAATGCATGACACTATGTTTTGGTTCATTGCTGGACACACCTCATTAACAAAACTAACCTCAAAATTCCATCCCCCTCTATCAGCCGTGATTTCAGTAATCACTCCTTTCTTACTCATATCATCATTCACGCAATCCATCCATCTCTTCTTTGGTCTACCTCTACCCTTGTATCCATCCACTTTCATATCTAACACTCTTCTCGTTCATTCATCCCTCCGCATGACATGCCCATACCATGCTAATCTATTGCTCCTCAACTTTTCCGTCACAGGCGCTACTTTCAAACTTCCTCTAATATTCATTCCGTATCTTATCCATTCTCTTCACTCCACACATCAATCTTAACATTCTCATCTCCGTTGCATGTAGTCTTCTTTCATCCGTCCCTTTGGTTGCCCAACATTCTGATCCATACTTACATTACGACAGGTATTACGATTGATTTGTAAATTTTCCCCTTAATTTTAAGGGGCATTCTTGGATCGCAAGTTGTTCCAGTGACCTGCCGCCATTTCATCCATCCCGCATTTATTCTATTTTTCACATCATCATCATTCACAGAAAAGAATTGAAAATAAGACCAAAATCTTTTGTTAAGTATATATTTTTATAAACTCGATCACTGGGTTTACGTCATAAGCTAGCGCTGCTTGCAAACTGGGGAGAGAGAGGGGTGCGTCCAGCATCCCAGTAGTCTGTGGGTGCGTCCGTCGTATGCGTCTCTGTTGGCAGTATTCATAAAGAACGGCAACGTCGCATTTTTGAAATATAGCGGTGGCTCATTGCATCTGCCTGGTTCACAGAATGGACCACTAACCCTACCTATTTCTTAAACACTCACTTAAACATTAATTTATGACAAGACAGTTAATTTGACATTTATAACATTTTGATAATTGACAATGTCATTCATAATTATCAATCGGGTCGTCAGCAGTGACGGATTAAGACTACTTGATGCCTTAAAAGCAATCCATGCCTGTGGTGTGGGCGCCCCCTATCCGTATGTCAACTAGAATCGATCTTTACCGCCTAAAAACATTAGTTTTTTGTAAAATAAGATGATGAGATGTAACTTACTTTAGAAGTGGAGTAGGTGCGACAACAATAAAAACCAAACCATAATTTATTTATTTATTGAAATGCGCCTTGCGGCTTTTCCGAGCATTGAATTCATGCAAGATAGTATTAACGTCTAACGTTTTTAACATCGGACTCTATGTACAATATCGATAAATTATCGAGCCTTTCTTGTATCATCTTTAACTTAAAACGCGCGAATTTTCAAATGAGTCCTAGAAACCTTTTTTGGTGTGGTTTTTGGTGACGTGTGAGTGAGACGTGATGCTCTAAGGACGGATTTTTTTTTGTGCTTCTTCTAGTGCCCCCTCAGACGTGATGCCCTAGGCAATTGCTTAATTTGATTAAGGGTTAATCCGTCACTGGTCGTCAGTAGCTCTCTTTTTCTTGCATTGCTACTTAATGGGTTCTTAACCCTTAACCAGGCTATGGATTGAGGGTCTCCCACATTGATTTTTAGGGTGTTATTACCAGGCTTTGGTAAAGAATCTACCACAAACTGTCAAAAACGCCTAAATAAATATTACCCAGGACCACAAAAAAATAAATTGTCACTGTCATTGTCAAATGTCACTTTTACGGCCGTTTTTCCAATGGTCGTCCGTGTAACGGTTGTTTTTGTAAGGAGAGCGGCGTATTTTATTGTTAAATGGCGAACCGGAGAAAGATAAGTCGTACGATTTTTTTATATGTTGTAGAATTAGAGTTTTTCTAGTGATATGTGCATAAATTATTTGTAAATATTTGAAAAACATCATGATATAGACAAAATAAAACATGTGGGAAACCATATTCCCTTAGCCTGTGATGACCTTATTATTGTGGGAGTTATATGTCCATTGCCCGGTGAATTAAAATCTTTATTTTATACTAGCTTTTTGCCGCGGGTTTTCTTTTTGGTTTGCTTACGGTCATTTTACATTAACAGTTAAGAAGATATTACTTACGTTTTGCTTTACGTTTGTTTATTACTGAAATAAAAAATAAGTGCATACATTGTATGTTTCATTTGTAGATTATAGTTTTGATTTAGAAGTTTTATACTAGAATACTTACAAAATTACAAACATCATAAATAGATATAAAAGTCAACGTCTAAAGAGGCAATGGGATTATGTTTTCCCACATGTTTTTTTTTAGGTTTTTAGCTAATTTTCTAAATATAATTGATAAAATCTCAAACTATACGTTATTACTCATATAAATCTATTAAAAAATCACTATTACTATAGGATTTGTCCGAGGCCTGGTAAAGGGTTATGGGCCTCTAGCTGGACCAATTTCATGATTTTTTATATGTTGGATTTGTCACCGCCCCGAATAGCAGAATAACTGGGTACCTAGAGTACCTACCTACCTACATAATAAATATTTAAAAATTTGCATTATTAATTTTAAGGTATCTAAGTTCGCGGGTCAGCTAGTAGGTACCTTTACAAAATATATACCTTACATAGGTAATTTCTTCTGTAAGTATATTTTTGTCTCTATAATACAAACATAGTGTTTCTTTCACCATAACTCCACTTATTTTATATTCTGGATAAAAAACATAGGTAGGTAAATATGTAATGTTTCATCCTAAAAATCCTGTAAGTATTTTATTCGAGCATCGAATTTAATACCGATTGAATGTTATTTATTTACACTATTTGGTACCATGACTATTTGGTAAACATGAAAAGCTACTCGTAGTTATTGTAAACAGTTTTCAATGAAAATTTTTTCGCAGAATACTCCCAAAGCTGGTATTTCAAAAGGTATGTCATCAGCTTTTGTATTACTTCGTATTCACCGTTCAATGAAAATTTCATTTGTGTAGGATAGGTACCTATTGTTACCTATGGTAAATTATTACAACTTTTACTCCTTGAAAATATGGAAATCTTTTTTCCAAATCCAAAATATTCTTTCTTCATTCTTAATTTTTTTGGGGTTCCGTACGTACCCGTAGGGTGCCAACTGTGCCCTTAATAAGCCTCCGCGGTCCTTCCATCCACGTCCGTTATTCAGCGATCTGTAAGTATCTCATGAACCGTAATAGTTAGAGTTGAAATTTTCACTAGTTATGTAGAGTGTGTGTTTTTACTGCCGCCATAACAACATACCTACGTATCTTACTTATATTATAAATGCGAAAGTTTGTGAGGATGTTTCTGGATGTTTGTGCCTCAATCACGCCTAAACGGTTGAACGGATTCTTATGAAACTTGGAATATACATAGTACCTACATGCCACGGACGGCAGCTAGTAAAAAATAAAAGGGAGCCCAATACAAGAAACATGTAGGTAGGTACTTGTACGATGGCACAGAACTTTTCGTGTGCGAATTCGACTATTACTTGACCGGTTTTTTGTTTCTACTCGATTGTACCTACATAAGAACTTTTTATAAGAGTAGATCCCATGGTAGACCCTGAATGCGGAGCTCTGCTGAGCCGCCAAAAACCAAGTCTGCGCGCTGTAGGTACCTACCTAGGTAGGTACTTAAAGGTGGGGAGAATGCAGCGTACCGTCTTTCATGGCCCAAATAAGTGCTCCAAACATTTTTGTTGAACTTCTGTATATTTTAATAGACGTTGAATGATAGGTTAAATGGCAAAACTTAAAAGGGTCAACCAAGAGGGCTACCCACTAGACAACAAGGAATAGGTACTTTTTATGAAATATATACGTAGTCTCTTTCTAGAAAACGTTTTTAGGAATATAATAATAGAAGACGCTGGCTGCTAGCGTCTTGGGCACGCTTCCACCGTCTGATGAGCTGGATCAGGTGAGCTATCTATAGACCGTTTGCAACGGCCTTTATATAGCCCGACTATTTCTTTTGTATTTTGTAAATTATATTTGTATTAATTTTACCTAAGTTTCTTTCTGTTAATAAAGGTATTGATAATAGGTATAAGTAGGTACTATTCATCTAGGATATAACTTATTTAAATTGTCTTTTTGAGAATGTTCTTTCATTACATAGCTGGCGAAATAATATTGTTTTAATAAATAAATTTTGAAGGTGAGCCACAATACTTTCTGAAAATAATTTATCTAAGTAGGTAAATATCGATAATTTTAAGTTATTTTTTAATATTATCGGAAATAAACTTAGATCTAATCCTATCCTATATAATTATAATATGTGCAATAGATAGGTAGGTACCTAAACATTTTCTACTCGGGTTATTAAATTACTTGGCTTTTTTTTTCCTGGCTTGTTTTCAACCCTTTTGGCCCTTTCAATTAGCTTCTATCTAATTCTAATTTAATGTTAGGGGAAAGATCTGCACTGACGTCCCGCGATGGAGTGTATTGTGCATTTGCTTGTATAAATTAGTTAGACTTCGGGACTTGAAAGCGTAAATTAGTCATACCGATTATGTCACTCACTCAATGACGATGTCATTGTCACCATGAATCAAACTGTTGGATGCCATTGCGTCAAGACAAATGAGCATGAAACCGACTGGCATACTTTTGACAGTTTTACTCACAATAATAATAATTTACTACCTAAAAACTTTATTTCGTACACAGGTCCATAGAAAAATACAACACCTTTGATTATACACCAAGTAGGTAGGTACCTACACTATGAAGAGAATACAAAACATGAATATTTAAGTAAATTAAAATAAAAATCTCCTAAATTTGAAAATAAAAAGTTAATGTAACGGTTTTTAGCTAGTGTACAAAAATGCCAGAATCTTGAGCGAAAATTTTGAGAAAGTTGTTGAGACTATTCCTAATCCGTCCGAGCAAAGAGACTATCGGTATGATCTCTTGTTCTCTAGTTAGCTATGTCTTTGTATATGAAATCCAACGACAGTTCTAGTGTACTTCAAAGAGTTTTAAGCTCTAGACAGCATATATTTCCACTATAGGTAGATACCTATTTTTAGTTCGTTTGTAACTCTCTGTATCCAACCGGTGTTCAAAAAATATAAAAATCGAATGACTACAAATACGAAGGCCTTGTCAGGATGTCAGGGACAATAACATGATGTCATTTAGATTTATTTATTTATTTATTCATAAAAGAATTGCCAACCACATTATAATAAATAAATAATAATAAATATTTGAGGACATGCCACACCAGCACCATCTAGCCCCAAACCTCAGAATACAGATGTAGGTAAGCTTATTCTGAGCCCCAAACTAAGCAAAGCTTTTAAGGGAACCAGATGGCTGATAGAATAGGTACCCCTACCCTAATTACTATACTTTTTTTTTTAATACCTACATAAGTAGGTACCTAAAGCACAATATTACAAGACCCAAACCCGGAATTCTTCCGCAGCGGGAATTGAACCTGCGTCTCTTATATCTCAGCCTAGCACTCGTCCGCCATGCCACAGAGGTCGTCGATTACCTTGGGCGAATTATTCGTCCAAGTCAATTACCTATTTAATGTAACATGTAACATACACTAAAAACATACTTACCTAACATTAGGTTTATTATCTACCTACTTATTACCTACCGTCAACCAACCATGGCATCTTTGCCCACTTTTTTTACATTATTTTAAATATTTCATAACTATTTAAACATTTAAAGTGCTATTTCTATCACTTAACATAAAATGAGTTTTCTTTGCATGAATGGAAGTTAATTCTATAAAATATATATTATTTACGAAAAATAATATAAATACAAGTAGGCTAATTGAAGTTTAGTCATCATTGCCCACTTGCCGATAAATCTCTATGATTCCGGGATTTTCAACTTAATTTGGTCCAAACTAAAAAAAGTAATAAAAAAATGTGCAATAATGCCATTACCGGTTAGTAAGACTACGATATTACGTTATTGGAACATCAAAATTCAGTGGACAAAGTCATATAGTTTTAGATAGGAAACCTCAGAAGTACAAAAAAGACAGTAAGTCAGGACTAACTATTTTATTCGAACGAGTTAGAGATCACATGTTGTTACAAAATTAATAAACAAATTGAAGGTTTCATGTGCATTTTTTTTTACTTTATTTAATAGCGCCCGACGGACGTAGCATACCGAATCGTTTTTCGGTCTCCCTACTTGAAATTAATTTTCTTTCTATCATGTCCATCCAGCAACTTCCAACATCTCTGTCGAATAATCTTTTTAACTTCTACACCCTAGTAATCTTCTATTTCGTTTTTTCTTTTTTGCGCTACGAGGCCGAAGTTTATTGTTCATTCTAAAAACCAGAAACAACATTAACTTAGTTGAATTTAAAATGTAGTCATACCTAAGTAAGTACCTACCTAATTCTGTGACTTTGAATTAGAAATGCTCTCGATCGTATGATGAATCGTGTACAAACCAAAATTAACTCATTGTTTGGTAAGGAGAAAAAAAAGTATGCTTTTTTTGATCGATGACAACCTTACCTGCAATTTTCTGGTGGGCAATGTCACCAAGCCAAGAGTATACCCAAAACACCCGGCTGACATTGCCCACCATTACATCTCTAAATCTATCAACAATTTTACACTAGGACTCTATCCTGCATTGTTTGCTTGTTATAACCTTCCGGTAAGCTTCCGGTATTTAAAAAATGCTGATACTGCAATCGTGACTTCTGGAATAAGTTTTTTGATGAAGATTTGGCCCGCGAAAAACACCTCCGACTTTGACATTGTCTTGACAGCCAACTGACTTAAATGTGGAGTAGAGATGTATTTATTCTTCCAAAAGTGTAGATAGTCCGTTACCTAAGGTTATAGGAATAAATTTAAATACATACCAGGAATATATATAAATATAATTATACCAAAAAATAAAAAGGCGAAAATTGATATCGATCTCACCTTTTTTTTTTTAACAGAAGATTCTGGGCAATGCCATACCTAGATGGCCATAGGTACATACCTACCCAATGGGCAAAGCTACCAAGTTTGACGATACCTAACTACCTACACAAGCCAACCTCAACACTGAACGAAAGCATGAATGGAAAAAAATAGAGTTAGATAAAAAAGGTACCTACCTACCTTTGAAACCTGAGCTGTGGAGTTTGGATTCCAGAAATATATGCCTATAAGAAGTCTGCTAAGGTAGTATTTCAAGATTACTACCTACCTTGGTAGAATAGTTCATTCGTCCAAGCTACCTACATAATAGTTTCTATATAAGATATAGAATTTCTAATCATCAGAAATATAATAAGGTTTTGAGACAAAAAATATAACAAAAAAAAAACAATAGGTAAGTACCAAGTTTGAGAGGTGGTTGGTCCTTATTAAATACAAAAATAACTGATGTCTTTGATGTAATTGTTACATCAGAAATAATTTACAATGAATATACCTACATAACTATGATAAGCTTATCTTTCTATTTGAAGATAGATTAAGTAGGTAGGTACCATCGAGCATTCAGTTAAATGCTCGATGGTAGGTACCTAGTGATGGTGTCATATTCATAGCAGCAAATTCACATTATTTTGGAGTGGCCCTCCCACTAGACCATTTGAGAAAGCTTTAGAAAAAAAGTCTATCATGCAATGGAATAGGTTGGAAAAGTTCTGTTTGTGTTCAGAGATAAATATTAAAAATGTAACAAAGGTGTTGTGATCTGTAATATATACTTTATTACATATTTTTTAAATTAAATTTACAAAATAACTTTTCTTAAATTTCAAGGGGAAAGTCTTTCATAGACCCATCCATCATCTCCATCATGCAGCAGTTTTCCATCTGGTTGTTCACCTTCTTTTGGTTTCCGGAACCTAATTCTATCATGCAAGCGGTCTCTCTGACCCTGCCAGAATTCCACTGATCTTGGACGAATTATGTATCCACCCCTAGAAATAAGAATTTTATTAGACAAGGAAAATAAGCTTGCATCATTTATTTTATCTTACCAATATTCAGGTTTTGGAACTTCTTTTTGAGGAATCAGGTATTCAGCTTCCAACACAGCTTCCCTTTCACACAAAATATCTCTAGACATGATTGGTGTGCTTTGGTAACTTGCACATGCTGCTATTTGACTGGGAACAGGCCTGGAGTGGAAATACTTAGTTGACTCTTCTCTATCTAACTTTTCAACATGACCTTCAATCCTGATTGATCTGTTCAATACTTCCCAATAGAATGTAGCTGCCACATTAGGGTTTGAATCCTAGAGAAAAATCATTGAGTTACTATGCATAGTACCTACACAATATAAAATTTTAATAGGTACCTTAAAATTAAACACCATTAGGTACTTATATTACCATGTCGCTGGCTTTACGGCTGCCATAGTTGGTAAAGAATTTGAAGCCATCCTTGCCATATCCTTTACACAATACAAATCTGGCTGAAGGAAAGCCATCTCTGAAACAAAAATACACCTGTAAGACTAATCTCATAAACCTAATGAATCCATTTATAAAGCAAAAAATTGTTGAATTTGAATCAAACTAAACTATAATGATGAAATTTGGAATAAGCATAGTTTGTTACCTGGAATAAGCCAAAAGCTATTGTTTATGTTCATATGACCGAAGCCATGTAGGAAAGCTTGTAGTAAATAATGTTAAAAGTACACTCACTTGGAGACAGTAGCTAGACACATCGCGTTGGGCTCTAAAATCTCTTTCCTATTACTAGCTTCTTCGAACCAGGCTTTAAACTGTCCAAATGGTTCCTTTGAAACCAAATGTTTTTCCAGAAATGTTTCAGCTCTGTCCTTGTACCTAAGTCTCATTCCTTTAATGAAAAAATAATATCTATTTAGGAACTTAAATAATTATCTACTAAGACATTAAATTAACCGACTGTACCTAGATGTAAAAGAGCACATGCGTTTGAAAGCTAGGTAGGTAGGAGGTAGGTACCTACTGAGATGACAAGTGTTAAAAGTTGGAAGAGGGAAGCATGCTGTGCCGACCTCACCTAGTGGAATAAGGGTAACGAAATGATGTAGATGACAAACAGACACTGTAATTACCTCCGATGTCGATACTCATGTTTCGCGAAATTACACTACTGTAAACACTAGATAAACCGAAACAACGGCTACGCATTGAGCATCGAAACTATTACCCAACTAATAAAACTTAAATTGATTTTGTTGGTACCTACTGGCCTTGTATGTACCTACGTACGACAATGCCTTTTCGCTTATTAATATGCTGTAAGAAAAAACTCAAAACATGAAAAAACTAAAATCTCATACAAAAACGATTTCATCATTGTGATTGATGTTGACTGATGTGATGTGGGTAACCGACCAGCCGGCAGTGTTGCCAACAGTGCCTGGAAAATTTCCGAACCCAAGCCCAAAAAGTCCAAACGAGATTTTAAGTCTCGCTCGTTTTCTTTTGTTTCAATTGAAAAGAACCTACCTCTTTCTTTGCATGTTGTAGGTACTTACCGCCGGGGAACACCGGTGGTGTTGGATTTTTACTCTCAGTTTTTTTTATTAAGAATTCACGCTAACGCAGTCACGAGAAATAGCTAGAATTCAGAATTCAGACAACAATAACAGCACACGCTATGTCAGATCTTGCCCCAACAGCTAACTAAGAAAGCCCACCAACCGCTTGTCTGGGAATGGGATTGGAGCTACTTCCTTCTCATTCTCTTGTAAAATAGCATCCTCAACTATCGGTGTCACAGCAGCTTTACTGTTCTGCACGTTAAACCCCTCGTTGCGTTGTCTCAATTCTCCTAAAAATATCTGTCTCTTTCATGTTTGCTGAGCCGATGAATCCACCGAGAGCACTGGTTGTCGCGAAGTCTCGCGAATTTAATTTGTACTTAATTGACCTCGTTCCTTGCCATACTCTTTCATGGGCATTTGGAACAAACGGATGACAGAGGAGTTTGAGATTCGCGGGAATGACAGAAAGCAAAACAGGAAATCGAGATTGAGAATTTTCATTTTATGAGCTTTTTACTGTGATTAGATTGTTTATTACAATTATGTATAATGTTTAGATACAGAAATCATGTGTGTTGTTATGTTGTGTTCACTACGGCGAGTATGTGGGTGAAATCAGCTATCAGGTGAGATCAGAC
The DNA here is from genome assembly GCA_949320045.1 of Scotopteryx bipunctaria. Lineage (NCBI taxonomy): Eukaryota > Metazoa > Arthropoda > Insecta > Lepidoptera > Geometridae > Scotopteryx > Scotopteryx bipunctaria. Next base: position 11,648,374 of record OX439440.1, read on the forward strand.
CAGTACCGTGAGGTGAGGGGTGGCTAGAAGGGGCGGTCGAAGGCCACTCGGGGTTTAACCCCTATATCCAAACATCAGTCGTGGGATGGGATGTCTTAACCCATAAATCAGCTCAGACAAATGCGTGTGCACCGTAAGTGCAGGTACGCATAAATGCGTGTGCACCGTTCTGTACAGGTACGCATAATTTCGGTATTTACTCAGAAGCGGTGCACACGCATCTGGCTATCTGAGTCAGATAGCCTTCATCTGACACTTTTTACAGAGTGTTGCCATCTCGGAATGAACGACTGAATTCCAACTAACTTAATTTTCTTATTACTTCTTAAAATTCTGAAAATTCTGTTGTCCATTCCTTACAATAATTTTATCAAACATTTATTTAATCTAACACAACAGACTGACTGATATCATTGTCGATTGGACTGAATAGTGCCGATCTGAGCGGGGCGTCGGTATTATAATTCCTTTTTATAGTATTCCTGTAAGTGTATGGATAACTCACTATTAATTTGGCAATAAGTGGTTGATTTTTTGATTTTTCGTATAAAAGTTATCATGGCAAACCTCGCGGCCTCTCGCGGCAAACCTTGCGGCAAACAAAATGACAAACGTCAAATCGGATCTATTAATTTGAGATACTTATAATTCAGTCAGACTATTAGAATAAATACATTTAATGTTCCGATGTATTTATTGTTCTGAGACCTCAGTCGATTAGTCTGACTGAAGTACAAGGTATCTCAAACTAATAGATCCGATTTGACATTTGTCATTTTGTTTGCCGGGAGAGGCCGCGAGGTTTGCCGTGCTAACTTCTACGAACGTCTACACAAGAAATCAAAGAATCAACCACTTAATGGCAAATTATTATTGAGTTACATATCCCTGCGAGTTATCAAAAGTTATTCATACACTTGATCCATAAACTGAGGTCGCTGAATTGAACGAATGATGTCAATCAAATCAATCAACGTCATGTATGTCAATGTCAATGTCAATCAATCGGTTGACTTTCAAGTGGGATGGATTGGATTCGTAATTTCGGAATATTTCGTTCGTATTTCATTCGTTGAGCTTGTTGACATAACTGTACGCGGGCTTCTTCACAGTATTTCGAAAACAACAAAAACTAATTAATTTTATTGTACTGACTGAAGTACTGAAGTAGAAGTGTAATAATCGCAAAAGGTGAAATTCTGACTAATGTAGTACGTCTGTGCATGGTCTGTGCAAACTTATTTTAGCAAGTTAAAACTTCTAGGTAAGTTTGAATTTCTTGAGGTTTTTTGTTTTTTATCTATCTGAGAAGAACACTTTTTCTTTTTTTGCAAGTTTTTTTGTTTGAGAAACCGGATTATCGCGGTCGCTGAACTAACTGCTAAAATTGTATATTCTACAACAAAAGGACGTTTTAGACCTAAGTTGTTTATTTTATACTAGCTTGTTGCCCGTGACTTCGTCGACGTGGAATTTTTAGTAAAAAGATCTTGAGTTGTAAAAGTCAACATCGCGCGGTGTTACCAGGCGGTCACCCATCCAAGTACCTACTGATTGTGCCCGACTCTGCTTAACATTCGGGCTCCCCAAACGTATTATCATCTGTGCACATCCAAACTTTCATCCCTTATTTCAAAACCTTCAGGATTATTTTTGTGATAAAAGATAAGATAAGAAAAGCCTATGTATATCTTAGCCTATGTATGTCTTCCCCAGGATGCAACCTATCTGGATGCAAATTTTTATTGAAATCCGTTCAGCGGTTGAGGTATTAAAAGGTACAAACAGACAGAGTTTCTTTCGCATTTATAATATTAGTATGGATGTAAAGGTCATAAAATCAATGGGCCGCTGCCGGCTGCATTAACTAGTAATGTATATCCAAAAGTTGGTGAAGATTATGTTGGTAAAAATCTGTCTGGGAGGGGGAAGATAAGATTTTTTCAGAAAAATGGTGACTTTGTGAACGAATGAATTTAACTGCGAAAGAAAATAAATTAACGAAAGACTAGGCAATATGTTTTAAAATATGTCCTCGCTCGTAAGGGTAAATTTATACAACAAAAAACTGGGATGTAGGTACCTATATACCTAAACCTTGTGCTGTACTAAATACAGCTTCCGACCACCATGTAGCAGCTTAGTCAGCATGTTAATATTTGATATAGTGTTTTTATTCCGCTGTGTGAAATATGCCTTGGTTAAGAATATACATAATGTGTGCTGAAATAACATATAGGCTACTTTTTGTCCAGACACCACGCGAGCGAAGCCACGGGCGGCAGCTAGTGAACAGTAAAATTGTGACTTAAATTAGGTTACACAAATTTGGTCAGTGTCCACGTTTCCGTGTCCGAAATGTGGACACTCACAGTGCGGCTAGTCCACTAGTTCAAAGTCGCTCAGCGAGCTATGGAAAGAGCTATGCTCGGAGTTTCTCTGAAGGATAGGATCCGTAATGATGTTATCCGACAGAGAACCAAGGTCACCGACATAGCTCAGAGAATTAGCAAACTGAAGTGGCAGTGGGCTGGTCATATCTGCCGAAGAACCGACAACCGTTGGGGTAAACGAGTTCTTGAGTGGAGACCGCGACTCGGCAAACGTAGTGTAGGACGCCCTCCGGCTAGCTGGAGTGACGATCTGCGAAAGGCTGCTGGCAGAAACTGGATGCGTCAAGCCAAAGATAGGGCGCGATGGCGCTCATTAGGGGAGACCTATGTCCAGCGGTGGACTGCTATAGGCTGATGATGATGATGATGATGATGAAATTTGGTCGCCACTCAGCAAATGTTATAGAAGCTTTTAATAGCTCTTCTAACACTGGTTTTCTGTGACACCAGTTTGTGGTGCGGTGCAACAACTGCGACACACAATCCACACTACTGATATACGAGTAGATGTAAACAATATTCTAATGAAGTTAAATATAAACTCTAAGGAACAAATGCTGTGCAGTAATTTAGTTTAAGGTCAAAGCATTCATAAATAATTTGAAAAATATTTCATTTATTTTCAGGATAAACCTTGAGAATGGTTACCTCAAAAATGAATGTTAACAAGAAGCTGTTGCCAATAAAAGGACATTACTTCTTTTTCAATGCTGGTAAGTTTTTGCAAACTCATACCTACATAGGATGTCACCACCACCCGATGATCAAAATATAGTACAACTATGTAATTCATACCTAGCTTTTATGAAGGTCATCTACAGTATTATGAAATGTATATTAAGTATACATAATGATGTAATCTTCTAAAAATTTCTGAACATTCCTGAAGGCTTTACTTTATTCCTATGCAAGGGTAGGCATCGGTGTTCAGTAAAATAACACTGAATAACCACCTCTGCACTTCTTACAACACCTGTATGAATCTACTTTCAACATGAACAAAGAGGCTCATGATTATATTAAAATGTTTCTCATTATGCAGTATTATTGTTAAAAAATGTTCATAACAATTTCCTGAAATAAACAAATAAGTTATAAAAAAAAATATTTTATCAGCATATCTATACATTCACTGATAAACATCTACATACAGCTGATTATAATAACAAGATGAAACCATATTTTTTATTATATAACCCTAACCAAAAGGGATCTTTTAGCTTTATAGCACAAGAATTGAAAAATAAAGGGGGATACCCAGCAGACACAGATTATTAAAAAAACACACAAAGTATTAAAAAAATAAAGGCTCAAGACACTTTTAATAGTTAATAGTATTCAAAATCGGTGCAAGTAAAACCACATTGCCTATTCAATTATTTTGCAGTAGTTAATTCCTGCCTGATGCTGTACCTATTATAAATCATAGATTAGACTAAAAAGTCATAGTTAGTGGTAATAATAATCTAAAGATAAGGTCGACCCACATTACATGATAGTAGGTTACCAATATCTTTCAACAGTAATCTGTTGTTCTTATTTCTAGGTACTTTAAAATGATAAGGTGGAAAATACTTGATTTTTATAGATTTTATTTTAGCTTCATTCTGTGGCTTCCCTTGTATGGTACCCATTTAAAATATAATAATAAATAAATAAATATTTAGTCTTATTCAGATTCATTATTTATTTGTATGAAGTTATTGAGGTCACTCATTAAATTACATGATTAAGATTAATAGAAACGGTTTTTTTATAATTATACAGGCGAATTCATTATTGCTCAGAGTATCGAAGTGATAATTACTAAATAAATAAAAACATACTACATAATTCCATAAGCAGGTACCTACTTGGCATTATGAAGGTAGTGGTAATAGAATTTTATACAATGATTTTTTATGAGGTATTTATTTTTATTTATGCCTAGATCCGTTGACCATACTGTAGATGAGTTGCATATGTTAGGAATAAACATTCTCGAATGGCGGCCACGGATCGAAAGAAGTTTAAGATGGCCTATGAACCGATGACTTTGTAGGGGTTGCGTGTGGTCGGTGGATGAAGGCGGCCCAAAATCTTTTCTCCTGGGGTGGCCTAGGAGAATGTCCAGCAGCGGACTTCTATATGCTGGTGATGATGATGACTCGTATTTCAGGTACAGCCCCTCTGGTGCCTTACTTATCGACGTACGCGCGGCAGCTGGGCTTCTCTTCAGCAACGGTCGGGTTAATTTACACAGTACTGCCGATATTCGGACTCATCGCTAAGCCATTGTTTGGTGTAATAGCAGACAGGTAACTAGCGAAATCCTTGAAGCCATTCACACGACGACGCTATGAGAATATCCGGTGTTTTAAGTCTAAATATACTGTTGTGTTACTGACTGACTGACTGATCAACGCACAGCCTGAACCATAAGTCTTAGAAACATGTAACTTGGAGGGCATATTCCTCTAAGAAAGGAATTCCCGAAATTGAAACTCCTGGAGGAAGCAAATGGGATTGAGTTTGTGTATAAAAACTTAACGCGGTTAAATTCGCGAGGCAACTAGTTCCAAGGCCATTAATTATTTATTGCTTTCTATCTCTAATCTACCTCCAGCAACCTAGGTAGCTCAAATTTACCTAATCTAAATATTCTTAGGATTCCTAGGATATCTTGCCATGAATATCTGGTAGTTAAAATATATCTATGTAGATATTTATCTAGACCAGCTCTAATTAAAACAGGTAATTTCGGCAAAAAAATCCACTATGTTTTTCGGAAATCACAAGTGATGACTATGATGCTTATCAATCAGTTGTGATCTTTAGCTTTTTTCATTTGAAGAGCCTTTGTTCTATTAATATTAATAAGAGTCTGAAGCTGCCTACCTAATAATTTTCATGGCTCATATGAATTGAAACTCACAAACGTAAAAGAAACTGTCTGTAACTCTTATGTCTGATTGTAACTAAGTACGTATTAGGTGTTATGTCAGCTGTAATAGATACCTACTCGTATTACTGCTTGATAAGAAGTCATCCAGGCTTAACTGTATCTTGTTTTAGTTTACTTGACTAACGGATTATGTTTTGTTAGCTCTTGTGTCACATGTGTTATATTTATTCCTACCTTCTTAAGATAAGACAAAATTTAGAGCAATATAATCCGGATGCTCCTTGCTTTATTCCTCTTATTTTTATTTTATTTTACTTAAATAAATAACACCCAACAGTCACATACATAGTCCTGACCCCACACTAGGATTCCCTGTGTTGTGGGTATCAGAAACTACGAGTACCATGGTACCACAACATCCAGACCAGGAAGAAATATTTGCAGAACATGCAAACATTTTTTCCGCAGCGGGAATCGAACCCGCGCCTCTTGCGTCTCTGCTGAGCAATCGCCCGCCACGCCACCGAGGCCGTCAATGCGTCAACTTATGCGGCTACAATATCACTGTGTCTTGTGTTGATTTCACCCCTGATAGGGGCGTTTATAGATCACCACATAACTGAACTGCTTCTAAGAACTAAAAGTTAAAAAATGTATTCTTTTAATTCCAGGTTCAAAATCCAGAAATCAATATTCATAATATTCCAAATAGTTACAATAGTGAGTTTCGCTGCGATATACTTTATTCCATCTAATGGCGTCGCCGTGTCCGTGGAGCTGGACTGTGGGACGATGGTCACTGTAGTGCGGAGTTGCTACCAATCCAGCGAGATGGTAGACACCTGCAAGGTCTCTATCCTCGAAGACAAGAACACATCGGCGACATGTAAAGTAAGTTTATTATTTTAATTCTGTTGTACATTTTTCAAATTACAGCTGTCCTTTATTTTTCTATAGATCCCAGCTATTGGCTTGGGCATTGTCTTTTAGGAAAACACAACACGGACACAACTAACCAGCAACTGATTTACAGATGAATTGCGATATGACTTCGCCCAAGATGTGGCAGACGGTGTGCTTGCATTGGCACATCCCCCAGTACTGCTATAGCCACACAGATGTCCTGAACTATTCTGCGCACATCGACCCGCCCAGTCTACAACAGCAGTGCGCCTACCTGCCAGCCACGAATGTCACTCTTGACGGTAAACCAACATTTAAAAGCATATTAATTATTATTGAACATTAGGTGAAAATAGTCCCCAGAATTGGGAATCCCCGGCTGTCAAAATAACCGGTTCCTATGCCTTAATTGAAATGATTAGGATAGTTTTTGACCAAATGTTGGAAGGGGAAGACTTCGGCGCACGTACCTGGACCAAATCGGCCAGAAAAGGGCCAGGTCATGAGTACCCTAAACCGACGAGCATGACGAAAGAGTGAATGAAGCGAAAGAAGTATGTCAGGATCGTAGGTAGCTAATGGCGATCCGTGACTACCCCTATGGGAAACAGGCGTGATTTTATGTATGTATGTAAAATTGTAACTGTCTTTAAAAGAAAGTGACATATACATTAGATCTCTCAAATATTTAGTCTCGGTAAACGCAGAAGGAATCGACACATACTTGGCTTTATTAATGATATTACGATATACTATTGACGACAACGATATACGACTTTATAATATTGTTACGATATGAATATGTTAATTGTTACGACTATTTACGATATACGACTTTATAATATTGTTATGATATTATACGATATTGTTTTGGTTTTCAGGATACACGTACACTCCTGGGTGCCGGATAGGTCAAGGCTTCGTGGATGTGAACGAGCCGTGTTTGCTAAACTGCACCGATGCAAGTCTCTCTGCACTCCTCAGCTCGGCACAAGTGAACATGACGTGCCTGGACAAAAGAATGAACTACCGACTTTGCGCAAACAGCTCTTCGGCTTTTGACGCGCTGGCAAATGAAACGTGGCCAGGAGACTGCCAGGTTCGTAGGCCGGCAAATTTGGCGGGTAGTTCCCATATGTTCTATATAACATGACGTCATCAGACAGAATAAGATATTTTTTTCTTATTTTGTACTATGGAACATGTAATAACTTTCTCAAATTGTTCTATAGGACAAGGTAAATAAGACCTCTTTACGATTTTCTTATCATATATATTATGGCCTCTAGAAAATAATGATAATTTATTGTGGCACTTGTCAAAGTGACTAATTTGATTGACTTCATTGTCGCATTATGAGAAATGTTCTCTAACTCGAGATTGGCAATAATGGTTGTTCGTTACTATGTACGACCGATTGCCTATGTTGTATTCATGACTATGGTTAAATTGAATAATTGATATTATCAGTGTCATTTAGCTTCTCATGGAAGATTTTGGGAAAATCTGACTACCATTTTGTTCTATGGCATGAAACTCGGGTGAAAAGCTAGTATGTAGAGTTCTATGGAAAAAATTGGGAAGAAAATGTGTCATTTTGTTTGATGACGTCATGTTCCATAGAACAAATGGGAACTACCCACTTTGGCCAGATTTATAGAACGGTGTCATAGACATTTACAAAATCTCTGAGATTCTGTGGGGCTAAAAATACTACTTTGAGCAATTCGTACATACATACATACATACATATTATCACGCCCGTATCCCTAATGGGGTGGGCAGAGCCACAAGTAAACATAAGGAAACTTGCAGCAATTTCTGATTTAGTCCTAAGATGTATATGGTGAACCATGGTGACAGGTGATCAGCCAATCATCCATAAGAGTGGTCCATCATGTTGGAGAGGATACTATCCCTTAGTCGACTTTTACGACATGCTCGGGGAGAGAAGCAGCTGAACCCATTCTATGCTTTTTCTTTACTTCCAGTCCAGCAGAGAAGTAATTCATGTATAGCAATTAATTTTTTATTGCAGGTTTCATGCGGCCTCGACAAGGCGGCTCCGTGGCGCTTGATGGAGATCTGCGAGGGGTGGCAGGCAGACGTGGCTAAAACTTGCTGGCCGCGAACTGCCGCCGGCGAGGCCTTTCCCAAAAACCTGTCGTTCACTGGAGTCCTGCCGCTAGCCACGACACTGTCCGAACACAACTGCGTGTTTGCACAGCTCAACCACATCATACTGCCCGACGGTAACATCATCATCATCTTCCTGCCCTAATCCCACTCTATGTGGGGTCGGCACAGCACGATCCTTGGATCATACTGTAAGAGTTTTGGCTAAGGTGTTTTATGACCGGCCGCCTGCCTGACGTCAACCCTCCTTGGGAATACTTGCTTATTGTATCCCATCATGTTGGAGGATACTATCCCTTAGTCGACTTTTACGACTGCCTGACGGTAACTAATTCATGGAATTAATTAATTCAACCCCTGCTAAATGAAGTGGACAATAATATTATAAATTCGACTATAATATTACTTCTCTACTGAACTGGGAGTAAAGAAAAAACAGAATGCGTCCAGCTGCTTCTCTCCCCGAGCATGTCGCAAAAGTCGACTAAGGGATAACATCTTCTCCAACATCTTGGATCTATATGGGCGATGGGCTGATCAATTGTCACCATGGTTCACCATATCCATCTTGGGACTTTCAATAAGAGGTGGCTGCAAGTTTTCTTATGATTATTTGTGCCTCTGCCCACTTTGTTAGGGATACGAGCATAATAATATATTACAAATTTGAAAGTGAGTTAGGATATTTCTATGTATGTGCCTCAATCGCGCCGTAACAGCAGAATGGATTAGAGTGAAACTTGGAATATACAGTATGTGTGCAGAAATGACATAAATAAACTTTTTTATCCGGGTACAACGCAAGCGAAGCTAAGATAATGTGCTACCTGTGCTCGTCGCAGATTATATCAAGACATTTTCTTTTACCGCTTTGAGAGATCAGATTTTTTTTAAATAACAGATCAACATATTTTTTGTAAAGGTTTCAACGTTTTTTTTTGTTTATAAATATTGAAATACATTCCAGGTACAATTCGCTATCCAATGTGCCAAACAAAAGCTCAATATCAGTTGGAGACTGAACTATTCCAGACGTCCTGTGAAATTAGCTGTGATAATGCAATTGTAAGTAAGTTTGTATTGAGTAAGTTCATTCAACTTTTTGAAAATTGTTGTAATTTCCAAGATAACACTTATAGAAAAAAAACAACTTCTGAAGCTGTAATTTTCGTTGTACTATCTTTTATAATTCTATATATTTTTAACCCCCGACGAAAAAGTATAAGTTTGTAGTGTGTATCTGTGTGTCTGTCCGTGGCATCGTATCCTCCAAACGAATGGACCGATTTTGATGCTGTTTTCAAAGACATGGTCAATACGTGCTGAGCTGACTAAGCCGCGGGTTTCCTCACGATGTTTTGCTTCACCATTTTAGAGTACTGGTATAGCGCACATAAATTTTTCGCACAGAAAAATCCATTGGAACACGACCGGGTTTGAACCCACGACCTTAGGATCGGAAGGCGGGGTCACTATCAACTAGACCACCAGTGCTTACCTACCAACCATCTAGCTATTTAAAGAAATCAGCGCTCAGCAGTCGCGTTAGTCAGTTATAATATGGATTACTTTTTAGCTGAACGAGATGCTGGCAGAAGCGGCGGAGAGTCGGGGCGAGAAGAGCTCTCAGTTCACGCGCCAGTTCTGGCTGTTCTTCCTATTGATGATCGTCAGCTGGATAGGACAGGCGGTCGTCGTCACTTTCGCTGATGCGATATGTTTCAACTTGCTAGGTACGTATTTTAGCTTTTCTACAATTTGTGTGGGGTCGGCACAACATCTGTGTGAGCTGAGCGCTTCCGTGCTTCGGAGGGCACGTTAAATTGTCGGTCCCGGCTTTTAAGTCGTTAAGCCATGACGGAGGTCTTTAGGCGGCCTAAAAACTCCGTCACAAGAGTTGGCCACTAGCTCATACGAACTTGCTTGCTTTTTACAACATCTGTTTTTCTTCCACTCCCTTCTATCAGCCGTCATCTCGCTATTCACTCCTTTCTTAGTCATGACATCTTTCAGGCAATCCATCTCTTCTTCAATCTCTTCATTTATCCATCCAAACAGCTCTAGATATCTTTACTTTTATCGCTCCGTCAGAGGAAAATATCACTTTTCCTAGTTGTATGTCTTGACGACCTCAGTGGCGTGGCGGGCGAGTGCTCGGCTGAGACGCAAGAAGCGTGGGTTCAATTCCCGCTACGGGAGAAATGTTTTTATGTTCTGCAAATATTTTTTTCGTGTCTGGGTGTTTTAGTATTATGTATTAAAAGTATGTGTTTACAAAAAAAACGTATATAAGTATTCTAGCCATCTGTTCCCATAGTACAAGCTTTGCTTAGTTTGGGGCTAGATGGCGCTGTGTGAAATGCCCAAATATACAATAAATAATAAATATTATTATTTATTTGTGGTTTATAGCTTAGAATGTACATAGTAACTTCCAAAAAATATATTTAGATGTGGGATTAAATCTAAAGTTTAATTTAAGTTTGAGTTTCTGAGGGTAGATCTAAAAACATGAACAAAGACATTCTATAAAGATAATGTGTGACTGTGTTTCTAGATGAGTGTGAGTACAGTAATGTAACAATTGGCTGTTAGACTAGCACGGAATGCCCACATAGGCCTCCCCTCTGTTTGTATGTGCTTGTTTGTTTAGTAAGTACATATTTATTATGAATGTTTCAGGTACCAAAGTGTCGCTATATGGGAAGCAGCGGCTTTGGGGCTCTGTGGGCTGGGGTATATTCTCTCTCCTGACCGGCACGCTCATAGACCTCTTTAGCGACGGCGCAGTAAAAGACTATACCATCGCGTTCATTCTTATGTTTGTCTTCATGAGTGGTGATGTGGTCGTCTCGTCTCTACTCAAGGTACAACAGGGCTTGTAGCCAAATCACATTGTGTCTAACGATGCTTCTAAATACTGTAAAAATTTACTTTTGCTTTGTAGCTTTAATTTATTTAAATGTAAAGTGATTGGGCTGCAAGCTTGGATTTTGTAACGCCATATTAAATAAGACACTAATAAGAAAAGTTTAGATTAAACTTTCTTCTTAAGCTTATGTAGACATTCTCGGCAAACGTAATGTAGGACGCCCTCTGGCTAAGTAAAGTGACGATTTGCGAAAGGCTGCCAGCATAGTCACTTATAAAAAAAAACTAGGCCTTTTACCATCTATAGTAGATGGTTTATACAACGTCAGGGGGCAACTTTTATCTTTACAAACGGGACGCTGGCTGTAATGCCCGGGACTAATTAAGATGGAGTAGGCTTGCCCAGCACCTATTCCATCCTCTCAGCTTAGACAGCCTTGTCCACAGGAAAGAAATGGTGAATACGGGCGGAGCTGACTAAGCCGCCGGTTTCCTCGCGATGTTTTCCTTCACCGTTTGAGAGTACTGGTATAGCGCAGATAAATTTTTCGCACAGAAAAATCCTTTGATACACGACTGGATTTGAACCCACGACCTTAAGATCGGAAGGCGAGGTCAGTACCAACTAGACCACCAGTCTTCTATAAAACTTAATTTCATAAAACTTATTTTAATTGCAGATAGAATCGACTAAAATGTCAACAAACATCCTAGGAGACGTTGGCACCCTGCTGACATCGCTTCCCACGTTCATATTCCTATTGTGGACCATAGCTGTGGGTCTGTGCACAGGACTATTGTGGCAATTCCTGTTCTGGCTGTTGGAAGACATATCGCGAGAGTCGTGCGATGGAGAAGACTATACAAAGACTCTTCAAGGACTTGTCAGTGCGATACAGACATTTTGTGGGGAGATACCCTTTTTGTTTGTATCGGGTAAGCCTACTTTGTTTATTCTACTGGTAGTACATTCTGCTCATGGCCACCTTCTATATTCAACTAACGAACGACAGATTCTTCAATACTGTTAGCGTTATCTAACGAAAAGCTCCATAATATTTTTTTGTCAAAAAAAAATGTTTATGAACGATCCGTCTTCGCGTTACTAGAATATAGGAACCGGCCACATAACAAACAAGATGGTCAGTCTCACTTTTTTAAGTCTTCTGTTCCCGAAGGGGTGCCAATGGGACCCTATTACTTAGCCTCCACTGTCTCATAAACCGTAATAGGTTGACATTTTGAAATTTTCAGTGTGTTTTATTGCCGCCTTGACAGAAAATACTAAATTAAAATGGGGCCCTGTACAAGAAACATTTATGTACGTACATGTACAGTAGTACCACAAATATTGTGCGCCTCGGCAAACTTCATGCTTTGTATGAAAAACGAATTTGTAATAGTATTAAAATAATTACTGAACTAACCCTTTAAAAATTATTTGCTTAATAATTATTGTAACTGTAACATCTCTATATTACGTATCATCATCGCTTTAGTTCGCTTTTCAGAAGCTAGACGAAAATTGCCGAGGTGCACAATATTTGTGATACTACTCTACGATGGTACGGAACCCGTCGTTTGCGACCTTTCATTGCATTAATTGGTTTCGTTTTGTTGTATCGATGAATTGTAACAACCGTTTCAACGCTATTTGATTCATGTTTAATAAATTTGATAGTTTGTGAGAATGTTTAGATATTTAATTTTGTGGTTTAATCACATGGGTATTGAGCCAGGGATGGAACTTGGAATGGAAGATTGTGGTCGGAAATAGCAAACAGGCTTTTTTGTAGCCAGATTTCACACAAGCAAAATTGCGAGTGATATCTAGTTCCTTACCAGAAGCTTATACACAGACTAGCTGTCTCAAGGTTCAACTCTCTTAGCACTGCATGTGAAAGAGATTTAAGAGACGATTCAGTGTTTTCTGAGATAACGTATAAAACTCGTACAATTAATATAAGCGTAGATGAAACTCAGTAGATTTAAGAACGTGCTATTTTGTTGCAGGCTACGTCCTCCGTAAGATGGGCCACGTGAACACAATGAGTCTGGTACTGTTCGCGTTTGGGGTGCGTTTCATTCTGTACTCAGTGCTGCGCAACCCATGGTGGGTCCTTCCGATCGAGACGTTTCAAGGGATCACGTTCGGCATGTTCTACCCCACCATGACGTCATACGCCAGCGTCGTCGCGCCGCCCGGCACAGAAACCACTGTCCAGGTGTCTAAAACTAAGGCCTTTACCTTTTTTTTATATAGGTCTTTATTATAAGTATGTGTTTACAAAAAAGTATATAATTATTCTATCAGCCATCTGGTATCCATAGTACAAGCTTTGCTTAGTTTGGAGCTAGATGGCGCTGTGTGAAATGTTCACAGCTTGCTAAGCCGCGGATATCCTCGCGATGTTTTACTTAACTGTTTTAGAGTAAGCACATAATTTCGATTGGTGCACAACTGGAATACGCGCTCCGTATCAGAAGGTCTATCAAGGACAATGACGTAGTTTGCAGAACGTCGGCATATTAAAACGTCTATATGTTGGCAATGTCTTGAGTGACAAAACGACTCACTAGTAAAACGTCGAAAATGTAAAATTGACACGATTATGAAGTACAGGTACATAATATGTCCGAAAAGTTCAAGTTTCCGAAAAGTACTAAACCAAACCTGAACTAAGCAGATCGATAAAAACCAGATGGGTGATAGAATTAGTATACTACTACTATTATAAATGCGCAAGTTTGTGAGGATGTGTGGATGTGACGATGTATGTTTGTGCCTCAATCACGCCATAACAGCTGAACGGAAGCTATGTGTGCTGGACTAACATATAGGCTACTTTTTGTCTTGATACCACGCGAGCAAAGCTGCGGGCGAAAGCTAGTTCGTATATAATACTTTTTTGTAAATACATACTTATTACATTGTTTATAGGGTTTGGTGGGCGCTGTGTTCGAAGGCGTGGGCACGTCTCTTGGCAGCTTCATTGGTGGGCGACTGTATGGGTCGTACGGCGGCGCGCTGACTTTCCGCTGGTTCGGCTACGGCGCGCTCGTGGCGTGTGGAATGCACGCGCTGGCGCAACGACTCCTCGCCACCGCCAACAAAGGTAACAAGCCAGACTACAATCAATAGACTGCCCGTGGAACCACAACGAATATTCACTTATTTTTTGTTATTTTTAATACTGTTTTAATGTTGGACGTAGGCTCTTAGACAAGCACAGGAGCGCGGAGGATAGCACTAACTAAGGAAGGCCTATAAATATTCAGCAGTAAGTGAAATTGGGTTGTTAGGATGTAGCGATGGGATGTATGGATGCTTGTGCATCAATAATCATTAATGGATCTAACGAAACTTTGAATTACGTTGTGTAACAATGGGCTACTTTCATCTGGGTATCATGCGAGCCGCGGGTGTAAGCGAGTTAATCAAAGTGAAAACACGATAAGAGAAAAAAACATGATTAAAAAATCTTGAAAATTCATGTTTTAAGTAGATCTCGGGAACCCTACCATATTTTCAGATGTTTTTTACTTTGATAGGTAGGTAATAACTATTTTTATTAGTTGTTGAAACCTGGTTTTTGATCCATTTTGTAGTTTTCTTGTAATTAACAATAATTTGATTTGGCAGGTTATTTGATTTCAATAATTTGCACGGTCTCACTCTGTCTTTAATCAGGGACAACAATAAATTAATAAAGGGATCATTACCTATTTTAGCTGATGTGTTTAATTATAATATATAAATCCGGTTGGTATATTAAATATTAGTAATTTAATCTTTCTTAATCTTACTAACCGCTTAGTAATCATAATCTTCAAGTAATCATATTGACCGTAACATAATGCATTTTAACTTGCTCAAATACGGAAGGTCGTTGTTTTCTTAAAATGCGTAAATAACATATATATTTCAATTTAAAAGTTGTAAAAGTGGACTAAGGAGTAATATCCTCTCCAACATGATGGACCATCTATATGGGCGATGATGGGCTAATCACCTATCACCATGATTCACCGTATCCATTTTGGGATTCTTGGATCAGGAGTAGCACTGTCATAATAAATTATAATTTACGATGTATTTTGTTAGAAATGACTACAAGCATTTGATATTGATTTAAGATATACATATTACATATATACCTGAAATAGTTATTTGGACCCCATAATGTACTACTTTTATATCTAATTTTTTACTTGTATTTAATTATTATGTATGATTTTCTAATAAATTCATTTTAGGTGTTACTAAATAAAGTAAGTTAGCTATCCAACGAGGTAACGTAGCCAGCCTTTTGGGGACCTTACCTGCGGTCGGTGATCAGAGCTCTGTTTAGGTGAACTCAGAAAAAAACTGAGCTCATTTTTATTTCTTATTATTATACTGATTACCTTAAAGTGTTTAATGTTATTATAGTTTGTCTTTGTAACTGTGTTCTTAATAAAGACGTTTAAGTAAGTTATATATAATACTATCAGTGATTCATTATCAAATTCACTCAGATATTACGTATTAGAAAAGAGTATATGTATAATGTAATAAATATATTTACTGCGAATCAGGTTAGTAGTCTTTGGTACTGTCCAAGTTGAACTACACGGATGTTGTGTTTGGACCGCTGTTATTGGCTAAGACGCAAAGACTCTTGCAGCTAGTACAGAATGCCTGTGCGCTCTTCTGTTTCGACGTTCCATTTAGGGGTCACGTGAGTACATTTTTAAATGCTTATTTTAGTTTAAAAATGAAGCACCTCCAAAAGTTTCACATATCGTGCCTCCTATTTGTGATTATAAGGCATAACGCGCCCAGGTATCTTTATGAGAAGAACGAAAGGTTGTGCCTAAGGTCCTGCGAACCTCGCCAATGCTCGATGCAGCTTTCAACACAGCGGCATAGAACAACTGCTTTTGAAGGTTTCCGCTACGCTGCATCAAAGTGTTGGAATAATATTCCCCCGATTAGGAAATTGAAGAGTGGCTTTGGTTTTAAGAATAAACTTAAATTTTATTTACTTGACTGGTAAAAAGCGCAGGAAAGCGTTTTGTTGGATACAACTGCTATATAGAAATAATTTCCCTTTATAATGTCCCTTGAAATAATTTAACTTTACAATATGTTACATTTATTATTATTTTCTTTTAATCGGTGTAACTTTTGCATTCTACTTTGTTTGTTCGTGTAGTTTTCATGTCCGCTCAGCAGAATCGGCCCTAACGGAAGACCTAGTGCGATTTGTTTATTTTTTGCAAATTTAAATTGCATAATGCTAAATTAGGGTCCGTTTTGCAGCAACCTAGAGTCTAGGATCTTAGTTTATAAATATGTACTTACTAACTCTTAGTGACAGCATTTTACCTACCAATAAAACGTTTATTAAGTGGAATACCTTAATCAAAGCATAAAAAATATATATTTGAGATGGCCACCTCGTTTCTTTGTCTCGTGTCGCGTTAACGGTACTGTATTTGACTATTGGATCCGCCTTTTTGGTTTCCTTTTCAACTACCAGGTGGCGCACAAGTCAACTTTCAACATTCGAGTCTGGGCCGTCAATTCTGCCAATGTCTCAATTCCTCCCTAGTTTACGACAAAACCTATAGGTAAAGTGTGTAGTAAATGCAGGTAGAAGCATAACAACAGATACTCTGACATTATTTGGCATAGTTTTAATTAAAAATATGTACATTCTCACTTACGAAATTTATTAACCAGGCAGGAATAGAAGTTTATGTTTCGAATATGGTATTCCGCTTAATAAGCGTTTTATTGGTTGGTAAAACATTGTCACTAAGCTCCAGTATCGTTATTCGAAGCATAACAAAAATATATTTGAAATCTGTCTGTTATCGCCTGGTGGTAGAACGCCAACGTCATAGAATGATAATAAGTAAACAAGTAAGTACCTAGTGCAAGAGTGTCTCCCAAGTAGGTAATGGAAAAGATATTGTTAGGTAGGTACCTAGGTATTGTAATCTGACCTTATGAGTAGTGAAAATTTTCTTACATTATGAAATGAAATGAAGTGAAGTGAAGTGATCTATAAAAAAGCAGAACATCAATATCTAAATAATAAAAGTGTAACAGTAAAGGATTGGTTTACTAATCAAAAGCCTTTATGATCACAATGCCTACGCCGCAAAACGACTTAGTCGCAAAATAACTCACATTTAAAATACCTACAAAGCAAAATGCCTCAAATCAAAACGACTTATTATTATTGTACCTCTAATGCAAACGGACTTTATAGTAATGGCTATCAATGCAATATGACTTAACGTAAAACCTCTCAGTTGTAAAATACCTGTATGTGAAGATGCCTAGAGACACAAAATATCTCGAATGCAAAACAACTAATTAGTTTTAGGTCCTAAACATCAAAATGCTCCAAAATCAAAGCCATCAAATCAAGTTTGAGTTACTAGCATAGTTAGGTAATCAAAGTTATTAACCCGACCATCAGCAGACGCATTCTGTAAAAATTCGAATTCGAACTCGAAATCACTCAAGTGACCGAGCTCACTTCGAACGCAAACTCACTTCACCTTGAAATGGCATTCTGTATAAGTTTAGAAGCAGAAGTGAAGTGAAGTGAGTATCGAAACGAGCTAGGGATTGAACCTATGCATTAAAGCTATAATCGACAAATCGAATTTATCTTTTGTTGGGTTTTATACATTAAAACGAAAGAAAATTAATTCTTTTCGTAATATTATGTCAATAAAAGGTCCAAGTCTACATTATAATTACTACGTAAATGAATAAAATTATTATAAATAAAAAGTTGAACATTTGTTTGGTAGAATAGAAACTTAGTCTTTGCCTAATTCGTTGTCTATGTGTCAGTGCCAAAAGCTGCCAAAAGTCATAACGTTGGCGGGTTGGCTTTTCATTTTAGATAAGAAGATCATAAGAATTTTGATACCTATTTTGAGTGAATAATAGGCTCTCTAAGATGAAGTAAGTACAAGTAATTTACAATAGTTGCCTTGACAATCTAGTATTAAGTAAGTAAGTATTTTACTGTAAGTATTGACTGCTAAACATTCATTACCATTACAGTCCCAACGAACGATCGACTCACTCTAGCCAAGGAATTATTTTGTGGAAACCTTATATACTTTCTCACAATACTAGGATGACATAGGGTTATTTCTTAACTATCTCATGAATGCATCGAGATGCCGATGCCGATAAAAAGGTATTTAGATCTCTGCCTAGTATTCTCTGGTAACTTCCACTAGCTAAAAATGATAGCGTACACAGCAACTGAAACATTAAAGATTAAAGGGCTCCAAGACTGTAATGTTTTATCATACATAACCACTCACTAAAGTTGCTAAACTTACCTTTACTTTCGTCGAAAGGCGTCTACGTGATCTGCGAGAACTTGAAACTAAATTCTTTATTTCTGATTGTAAATTTTCTATTAACTCTTGTGATAAACGATAAAAAGCTATATAATTTTCATTTCTATTGAAAATTTTCATCCGCCTGAAATATTCTGCTTGGCGTTTGCTTGTATTGATATCAAGCTCGTGAGATTCTCTTAATAAATTAATAAAAATGAATAACCGAGACATAATTTGCTTGACTAACCACCAAATTCCATCGCTCCTTTGTAGCTTTTGATTTGACAAGTGAGTTCGAGTTTCGAGTATCGAGATGATTTGGGAATTATCTTACAGAATACCAATTGTACGTCATTCTTTAGCGAAACTGTCAAAATCTCACTCAACTTAGTTCATTTCATTACCACGCTCGTCACTGAGGCGCTAGAAGCATTATAGAGTTTTACAGAATACGAAACTATAAACTCACTGCCTTCTCACTGCGGATTCAGCGTAATGAGGTTCGAAATGAGTTTACAGAATAGCCTAGCTGGTCGGGTTAATAACGGTAAATACTCGATTGTAAAACAGGCCTTGGGCCGGTACAGACGGACAAAATTTGAACTACAACCCAGCTGCAAAATGGCAGTTCAGTTTCGTTAACTGCCTCAGAACTGCACCCGGACTAAGACTAGCAGCCAGTACCTAAATCCCACTTGCGCCTTAGGGTAATAGAGGTAAAAATAATTGTAACTCCATATCTTAAAAAAACAAAGAAACATTTAATAATATATTTAATTTATACATTTAACAATACGCATTTAACACTATGATGTCCTTATTCTACACTAATGCTTAATTCTTAAAAATTTGCCTTTTTATCTTGATTATATTTTTTGTAAATGTGAGTGGTGTTATACTGCACTCTTCTAGTTTTTTCAGTTCTCTTTTGTATTCCTTATTAAATTGAATGTAAGTTTTCTTTCTATTATTATTTTCAAACAAAGCAGCCTTCATTTTCACGTTTTGCCATTTTGCTTCGACCAACAATTTATCGAGAAAAAGTAAAAATGTTGCATTTGGTGGTATGCGAGCATTTATTCTACGGTGCCATCCTTCCAAT
This sequence comes from Scotopteryx bipunctaria, assembly GCA_949320045.1. Taxonomy (NCBI): domain Eukaryota; kingdom Metazoa; phylum Arthropoda; class Insecta; order Lepidoptera; family Geometridae; genus Scotopteryx; species Scotopteryx bipunctaria. Next base: position 11,668,028 of record OX439440.1, read on the forward strand.
CCGTTATTCGTGCGGTTCGTTTCTGAAGCACAGCTTAGAAGTTTTGGTACTAATTTCAACCACTGTCTTTCAAAATCTGTCGCCATAATATGTTGTGTTGGTAGAAGAGGCAAATTTGCTATCAGAGCGGTTGTGTGCCGGCCTTCTTTTGATTCCAACATCTTGAATTTGTCAGCTTGCTTCCAAATAGCCTTATTATAGTGGTAATAACATCCACTTATATCAATGTTAGGGAACACTTTGTGTAAAGCGTTTACTTGGGCCAATTCATAATCGCATTTCATTTTATGAAATTCGATATTTAAGTGTTCTTTTATGAGAAGTAATAATCTAACATACGTTTCCTGTGTCTTATTAGGAAGTAAGGCATAAATCAATGGCACGAAGTTAGTCATTTCCTCACCGCTGGCTATATCCATATGTATTGAATATAGCTGGAAAAACGGAGTTGGTGTTCGCTTAAACGTCCCATCTGCGAACAGCTGGGGTGATTTACCGGCCATGTTCTGAAGGATCTTTTTCCCAAACGGAGTTGCAAAAATTAAAATTTTGTCATTGTCATTACCTTCATCACACACAAGAAAATCATTGAACATTTCTGGTACTTTTACGACATTTAAATTCTTAAAGTAAAGACTAACTTTGGAGCTTTTAGAAAACGTCTTCTGGCCCGTAGAAGAGCATCTTTTTTTGACTTAAATATAGGCAGCATATCTTCGTCATCTGATGTAATGTTGCTTTTTGTGTAAACATTTTCAAAAACTTTTTGCACTGTTTTAAATGTTTTGCAAACTTCTTCTTTGCACTCTTCAATCATCGCAGATATTTTATTTTTCGTGAAATTGGGCCAACAAGCATGAACGCTTTTTTTCAAAATTGTATTTTTATCTGCATTTAGTTTTAGTGATGCATTACAGTTTCTATCAACACACCTCCATAAGGTTGTTCCATAACTAGCGTTGTCGTGATTTTTTGTAAATCTATAACCAGACCACATCAAAGATTGCCCTCCCTTTTGATTTTTGATAAAAACTGGCTCTTCCGGCTTTTCAGCCATTTTCATTAGTAAATTCTTCGTTTGCGACACAAATGAATTGAACAAATTTTAAACGATTGACATCAATTGACATAGAGTGAAGTTGTAATAGATAAATCAATTCAAATTAAAGTGGCCAGTATCTAATCTGAAAATAGGGAATTTACATAAAGTTTCTATGCCATTTGCTTACTGCTTTATAGGTAGGTACTCGTACAATATTAATTTGAGGCAATTTGATTTATAGTCGTTTTTGATTGCAATTAATTATGATTCTTAGTCCTATGGCGTGTTATGTACTATCCTTTAAAGTCATTTTAATTTTTGAGACGTTATGCCGCCGAGACAAGATGGAATGCAGGCGTATTGCAAATTTGGCAAACAACGTTAGAGGTATCGATTTGAGGCATTTTGCTTTGTAGGTATTTTAAATGTGAGTTATTTTGCGACTAAGTCGTTTTGCGGCGTAGGCATTGTGATCATAAAGGATCAAAATCATATAGGTACATGTATATAAACACAAATTGCCTTTCTTTTCTTAGGCACTACCGCTTGGCACTACTAGTAGAGTGAAGGGAAATTTTACTTTCCCATGCCACTACTGGTAGTGCTACGGGTAGTTGTATTATTACAAGTAATTTCATTAATTCACAAAATACCAATATAATTAAATAATTATTAATTTAACAATAAAGAATCATTTAATTTAGTATAATCATATAGGATGTAGGTACCTATATGATTATACTAAATTAAATGATTCTATGCGTTTTATTTAACAACCACTAGTTAATAGGGATAAAACATTGGCTTGTACTCGATAGTGGTTCCGAAGGTTTAATAACCCGACAGTAATGTTTCGTAAAGGTGTACTGTGAACGCCAATTTCCTCGAGCCAGGATCTCTTCAAGGGGGCAATCCTGAACCCAGTTTTTGATGCTACGGCCGGCCGTACACTTCCAGGACTGGCTTTGATTCCTGCATCCATCAGTAATTTCTTTACCCAGTTGTTTCTTTACCCAAAAACTGTTAGTGAAGCTGCTTTGGGTGGTCCGCAGGCTGTTAGAAATAAATTATGAGATTTACATATACCTAATACGCCTTTCAGTAGACAAATTATAGGTGTAACCTTTTTAATCCAAAAAGTAGGATCTAAAGTCTGACTGTCCTTTTTTTTGAGTAACTTCCAACCGGATTGTTGATTAGTAGAGGAGTCAGTTTTTGATCCAAATTTAAGCCATAGAGTAATATAATTTTCTTCAATTACGCAGCTATTGGAATCAACTGTTAACAAAGATAAATCATAAACTCGTCGACCTGAACAAATAGCCGCCCTTTTTGAACACTCGTAGAGGCTAATTTCGTTAACCAGGGTGTTTTGAAGCGCCGTTATTAAACAATCAGCAAATATCAGATATATTGGAGCTTTATTTGATTTAGGTACTTTCTGGGAAATAGCTTTTAATGCATGTTTTACAAGTAGGTACACGAGAACTTAACCTGGTTGCTGAATCAGGATCACAGAGTGTAGAAACAGCAGACTTATAAACTAAAATGGTAGAGTAGGACAAGTTATGAGTTTGGTATAGTATAGATCTATCAGAAATCTTGCTAAGTCAGAACCAGAGGGTTTTAAAAAGTTAATTGAATTACCTCGAGCGCAGGAGGTCCTCTTACGCCACACTGGTTTATAGGTTCTGAGTGAAGATTTCCTCCAGCTGGAGCATAAGTCCTTTTGTTTTTGAGACCAGTGAGCTAGGCTTTCCGACCACCCCCACATCTCCATACTTCCAGGATCATATCTCGAACTTGGGGTGGGGGTCGGCCCGTAGCGGTGTCGATCAGCACTTCCTCTAGATTGTGCGTTGTGAATGGAGCCGCCAGTGTGCAATTCCGAAGATCGGGTCTTCAGAATACTTTCGGCCATCGAATAGCCGAGGAAAAAGTACCTTTTTGAAAAAGATATTCTGAACTCGGATCTTGAATTTTGATCTTGAATCTTTCGCAACGTTGCCTTGAGATACTTGTCCTTTACCGATCGAAGTAATCAGTCTCGACGTTGTTGAATAGCGTCGCGAGTTGAAGGGCATCGTTTGATGTTTTTTTATCTGTAAGCGACCGGGACGACAATTTCTGCTGCAGATTCTGACCACGTTACTAAAGCATCAAAAGCGCTTTGTGCAGCTTCTTGTTGTTTTATTAACGCTTGTGTTAGTGAAGCAAACACACGTTCCTTCAAGCTCAAAAATGTAAACCTATCAAAAGGCTTTATCTCCTCATTCGTTTCGAGATCTACAAAACCTGGTCGAGAGCAGCAACGTTTCTGAACCTCCGCGTATCTCAAGTTAGACCAATCCTCAGAATCGAAATGTTGAATAACCTTAATTGTATCGATGTGAGCCCTGGAAGACTTAGGAACTGAAGGCTCCTTTAAAACCGTGTTTAGGCTCAGTTTCAGCGTATTCGAGTTTTCTGACGCAGTTGGGGGTTCCTGATCGTCATCAGAGTATAGTTCACAGCTTACGTCATTGATTAATTCGCCACCAATTCACTTAGAGTGGCATACAGGTTGACAAAAATTGTCCTAAAAATAGGATATTCGACCTACCTTTTCTGTTAATATCTTTAATTAAATTATGTATTCTAAATTACCAGTATAATGTGCAATGAGTTCTTGCAGAACCTTTGCACGTCCGAACGCGACGAAGAACAAAACGCCAATAAGGAGAAAAGTCGCACAGCGCAGAAAGTTGATTTGTGCGCCACCTGGTGGTAGAAAGGGAAACCAAAAGGGCGGGTGCATTATAGTCAAATACAGTACCAGTAAAGCGACACGAGACAAAGAAACAAGGTTGCCATCTCAAATATATTTTTGTTATGCTTCGAATAACGGTACTGGAGCTTAATGTTGTTGCAAATAAAATATTAGTCTATTATATTTTTTTATTTTTATAGTTGCATCTATTTATACTGCACAATATTACATAATTGAATGATAATAGATGACATGATGATGGTATTTTAACTTACTACATTGATGTAACTATTTTAACTATCATGGTTATAATATTATTAGTACTTATAACTGGATATTTACCATGAGTCGATGTTTGTTTAGGTTTATAAGTGCTAATAATTACTTAATAGATTTTTTGTACAATACATACATCTGCATTAGATTTTTAACACCGATTTAAAAAGTTATGTTATAGTACATAGTAGTTGTATTTTGTTTGAATTAATAATGTTTACACCCAATTTATTTCCTTAGGTTTAGTTTTTTCTTCTTTTAGTTTGGTATTTATCATGCCCTAGAAGAGTTTTTACTAATACATATTTAATTATGCATTCCAAAGGTACATAATGTATAACATTTTGTTTTCGTTTTTATTTATTACATTTTTCTATGTTTGTATGCCATATTCAGTAAGAGTAGTAGTAAGTAAGAGTTTTTGTATGGATTTAATTAATTTAGTGTGGTTGTAGCTAATTTAATGTTGTTACGTATGTTCCTTTCACGATCAGTATTATTATTACTCTTCAAATAAAATGTAAATGTATAAGTGCATATTGTAGTTCAATTTAAATTAAACCTTTAAATAAACAAAAGTGACTTTCTAATTGTCTCTGCAAAATCAATATTTACCATGAGTTAACTAATTTTAAATATGATGGGCCAATAGAATTAAGTATATTGTATAAAAAAGAAGAAAAAGCGGAAAAGTTAATGATCATTTAATTTATGATAGAAAGCTATTTATAAATACAATAATATTATGGCAAACAAAATGATGGAGTATATAATCTTGGATAAAGAGAAAAAACTTACGACAACGTAGTGATTTTTTTTAATTCAGTATATTTGATGGAGTTATCATACCCTTACAGTAAGGGTTCCGTTCCACCAATGTTGGTTTGAAACCTTAAAGATTTTAATAAGCAATGAATTAATAAATATTTGTGGACATTTCACACAGCGCCATCTAGCCCCAAACTAAGTAAAGCTTGTACTATGGCTGATAGAATTCTAATTATACGTTTTTTCTGTAAATACATACTTATCTTACTTATATTATAAATGCGAAAGTTTGTGAGTTTGGATGTTTGTGCCTCAATCACGCCTAAACGGCTGAACGGATTTGAATGAAACTTGGAATATACATAGTACATGTACTGGATTAACATATAGGCTATTTTTTACCCGAATACCACGCGAGCGAAGCCGCGGGCGGCAGCTAGTAATACATAAATAAATAAATAAAATATATATAAATAACACTCTACAGTCACATACATAGTCCTGACCCCACACTGGGGTTTCCCTGTGTCGTGGGTATCAGAAACTACGAGTACCATGGTTCCACAACACCCAAACCTGGAAGAAATATTTACAGATCGTGCAAACATTTTTTCCGCAGCGGAAATCGAACCCGCGCCTCTTGCGTCTCTGCCGAGAAATCGCCCGCCACGCCATCGAGGCCGTCCATGTTTGAACTGACTATTTTCTTAATTTTATATTTTTACCGTTTAATATTGTTTAATAGTTTAAAGTAAATTAGTGAACGAAGGACAAACGTACAACATACTAGTTATTTACTTGGTTTTTACTTGCGGAGGACGTCATGCGCTGCGATTGGTGATTCGTTTGAGGTAAGGATGAACTGATCAAAAATGTTAAACACATTAGATTTTATTTTTTATTTAGGATTATATAAATAAACTATACTTGCTAGCTTTAAACTGGAATCGCTTCATGGCGGGTTGTTCAAGACTAATTTTTACAATTTCTATGTAGTGAACTATGAATTGTGGTATATCATTTGAAAGGTAATTTTGTTAGCTTTCAAGTAGATTTTAAATTTCTTAGGGAATTATTGCAATAGGTGGAAGTTGTGGATGTCTCAATGAAGGGGCAGTAATATGAAAAAATCAATTTTTATTTACAATGTTTATGTTAAACCCCCTCAATATTTTGTGTTTCGTCCGAGAACGGGACTCAACTCCATTGCTCCATATCCCAATCTAAGTGATCGCGAGCAAGAAGCCGGGCTTTTCGGTGGGCTGGAGACAATTTGAATCCCGTGGCTGGCCTTTTTGGAGTCAAGTTCGCTTCTTTGAGTCTTCGTCTGACTATCCACTCGCCCACAGCCCTTCCTCGAACTTATCTGAGCTGCTGCTGAACGTGTGTGCATCGCCGTCGTCCAGATCCTAGTCTTCGGTGTTCAATACCAGGTTCGCGGATATAAAATGGGATGATGCTTTGCCTGATGATCTCAATATGCAGTGGGTTGAATTTGCTAACGAATTGGTACAAATAACCCTCTACTCTCTCTTTCCCAAGAACTTCTCGCCTGTTCCTCTTATTACGATGTTTGTTTGGTTTCCTGGGTGTCCGATGTCTAGCGACTCCATTTCATACCACAAGGTTGTTCCCATCACCAATTTCCCGGTTTCTTTTCTCAGCTTGTCGTGTAGCTCCTCTAGCGTTGTTGTTAGGATCCCCCATGATCTGTGTCATTGTTTTGCCCGTTGTCCCCACCAATCTTCTCTTCTCTATATGGTTGAAAAAGTCGGCATCAAAAACGTGAACTCTCTGACCACTGAAGCAGGGAACTGTTACAACTTGATTGTACACACCGGAAAGCAGCCCAGTTTGATTTGCGCAGGACATTTTAGAGTTTGGCATCAATGGCACAAGCAATATTTAGTAATGCTGCAAAACAGACCCAAATGGAAAGGTGTCCAACCAAACCTAAAAATAGGAACATTGGTTATAATCAAAGATGACAATGTATCTCCCTTGAAATGGCCTATGGGTAGAATTGTTTCAGTCATGCTAGGCAGGGACGGTAAAGTGCGTGCACTTAATGTTAAGACTGCTAAGGGTTTTATTATAACAACAAGTATCATGAAAGTGTGTCCTTTACCACTTGATAATGATTAGTATTAAGCTTGTGTTTAGATGTAAGTTAAAACTAGTAGCCAAGTTGTGCCATACTAGCAAATTAAAATAAAAACAAATTTTCTAATGATGATAAGTAATAATTAAGTTAATTTAATTTTTATTTTTAAATTAAGATTTTAGTAACATTGTTTGTCATTATGTTTGTTAAAGACTTATTAGTTAAAAAGTATCCGGTAGGTATGTAATTTTAGTCCGGGCCTCAATATATGTTCAATACCAACATAAAAGTAAGTTGGAAGATGGCAACACAGTAGAACTTTGGAGGTTATAATAATAAGAAGAGAACGACATTATGGTTCCTACAAAATAAAACATTTTTACCTAAAATAAAACTTCTTTCTTTTGTGCGTTTCGCACATCCGGACTAAGTTCCCAGTCTCCCTGAATTTCTTGTACACCTTGGAGACACAGAACTGGCTTAGGTGAAGCTGTCGAGCGATACTACGCTGAGTCAATTCAACACTTACTGAATTAGGCTGACGATTGAGCGGCTTCTGTGGCTGTGTTTCCATTTTTCTTAAGTTCAACTGTTCCCAGTAAAGTAAAACATTGGATTGATGACCAATTTTCATAAACGCACACATTTTATAAGATTTCATACCTTCGTTACAATTGGTGTTTTGTTTGAAAAATTGATGTTTTTTCTTTTACGTTTTACACAAGGTGAAGGGTTAGTATCATTTCGTCTAAAAAAGCAGCTGGTCTAATTAGCAAGTGGTCTAAAAAGCAGCTGGTCTAAGTACAAACTGGTCTAAAGCACAAGTGGTCATACTTATTGATTATGATATCAAAAAGAGTTTGATGGCTAACAAAATTACCTTTCAAATTTACCACAATCCATAGTTCATTGGACAGAAATTGTAAAAAATTGTCTTGATCAACTCGCGATTAAGCGATTCCAGTTTAAAGTTCGCGAGTGTATTTTGTTTGAAAACATATCGTTTGTGTTTTAAAGAATTTCTTTACATTTATTATAACTTTTCGATTGTCTTTTTCTCTCTGTGAATGCTCTATGTTAGTATTTTTATAACTTGGGTTTCTGTATACACTTTTGTATTGTTTCAGGTTATTCAGCGGTGATAAGATATGATCAACCGAACGACATGGTGTACATGTTAGAAGATGTTCAAGAGGGAAAATTATAAAAAAATTGTGATATTATGTTTTTTTGGCGTATAGTGAAAATATCGTAGGTCGGTTATAATAAACTATTCTGAAGAAAGAATAAACGTCTGGTTTACAATTGTGTCGGACTTTTTTTAGTGATATGCGCGTTTATGAAACCATAAATAACGTAAATGAGAACGGATTGCGCGTACCTATCGAAGTTTTTACACAGATGAGCAATAAAAAGAAAATGGTATAAAAATCTATGATGTTTTCACTATACTTACACCGACGAAACCTTTCTAACATTTACAATATCTACTAATAGAACTGAAGTAACATATAACATAATGTTCAAATATCTGTAGTTAAGAAGCATTCCGGACCCATGGCACCCCTGAGGGTTGCATCAAAGTAATTTTTGCAATTTTACAGGATACCTAGCCAAAAAATATTTATCTCTTGAGTGTGTTGGCGTTGTATATTTTGTTTTACAAAAGCATTATCTGGCTATGTTTGTAAATATTGAGAGCACTGGTGGTCTAGTTGGTAGTGAACCCGCCTTCCGATCCTAAGGTCGTAGGTCCAAACCCGGTCGTGTACCAATAGATTTTTCTGTGCGAAAAATTCATGTGCGCTATTACCAGTAGGTACTCTCAAACGGTGACGGAAAACATCTTGAGGAAACCCGCGGCTCCGCACATACCTATTGGCAATGTCTTGTGGACAAGGCCGACTAAGCTGAGAGGATGGTATAGGTGCTGGGCAATCTTACTCCATCTTAATTCGTTCTGGGCACTACAGCGTCCCGTTTGTGAAGGTAAAAGTTGCCTCCTGACGCTGTATAAATCATCTAATATAGATGGTAAAAGGCCTTCGTTTTTTTGTAAATATGAAATCAGTGTAGCTATAAATTAATCAAATTAAATTTAATATTTTTATGAAAGGGGTACATCTAGGTACTTATTTTTAGTACTAAGTAAACAGAATAAATTGAAAAGGAAAATAATAATTCGTTTAATTTAGCCCACTTTCCCACTTTGCCATTCCGCGGACTGTTTGACCTCCCCTCGGATATGGCTACCATGATTAAGAAATTTTTGTGTTTTTAATCCAATAGATGATGTTAACTGCAAAGAAAATCTCGAGAATCAGTATTTTATGACGTACTGACTGTGTATCAACCTGTGTCCAATTTCAATGAGCTGGGTGATACATTTGTTGCGCAAACAGGTTGCAGGAGTAACCTGCAACGTTGTTTGCCAATGAAATGTGCTAGTGTTTTTATAAAATACTTAGTAAATCTCGAGCTATGCTTTTATATCATATAATAAAAAGCTAATAGAGAGAAAGGTAGCTGGTTTTAGTAGGGACTGAAATAAAACAATTTTTACACAATAACACTAAGTATTCTTATTCAATTTGAAATAGATTCGAAAAGACTTACTTATTAAGTACTTATTTATAAAGTATGATGTCTGTCACAATATTGGTTAGGTATCTTATAATTTAAATGTCTATTTCCTTTTATTTTGGTAAGTATAATTGGGTACATAATTTAAACATAGATGTAACAGGATTAAAGTACTGCAAGACCTGTCACTTCTATTTTACAATAAAAATTCGAAAATAATTTAAAACATAATAGATATTCTATCTACCTATGTTTTTTTTCTTAGCCTGTTACGTCCCACTGCTGGGCAAAGGCCTCTGCCAAATGCTTCCACTTATGCCGGTCTTTTGCAATCTTCCTCCTTCACTCCTTGTCGAAGCTGTCGAGATCGTGGCGCCAACGAACGCCTAACCTATGTTATAAACTTTAAATTCTAGACATACCGCAATGAGCGTTCCCGAATTTGGTGGTTAATACCTACTTGGCAACTTCCCCTCTAAACTTTACTTTGTACCTGTTTTGCGTCAGTCTCGTACAGGTTCCTCCAGTCTCTTATCCATTCGAATTTATGTTGCCATCGATTTTCTGCACTGATTTTCATAAAACTAAACTCATCAGTATTGAACGTGCACAGAGAACAATTTTAATAATGCTTTATAAGAACAGAAGGTACATACATATAAGTAATACAGACAAACTATAAAGTGAAGCCAATGTTCTAACAGTCAGACAGTTATACATATTGGAATGCATTCTTACAACTCACAAGAATTTGACCGTACCTATAAAAATGTAATGAAAAAAAAACAATTATTCCCAAATTAGTTACAAAAACAGTAATGGCATCTAAACAATTCACTGCTCGATCGATACAATTATATAACAAAGCTAATAAGGAACATTACAATGCCCTATTCCCAATGTAAGAAAAAAGTATCATTATGGCTAAAGACACTAAGTTATCATCGAGCTGAAAACTTATTTACTAAAATTATCTAAAAATTTTTAATGATAGCAGCAATATTTGACTTGTCTATTGTTATTTAATAAACTACTATTTTCTAAAACAGGTTAAATATGTAGATATGTTTACTATAACAATATCCACTTTCATACACTTTATATAATAACCCTACACACATGAATGATGATACAAACAAATGATATGAATAATATACTGATCTTGTCATTTAATATTATATCCAACCAAATGTTAAATAGTTAGTTAGTATACTTATTGTGTTTGTGCACACTTAATACCTTTAGCGTGTTTCATTTAGGTAATTTACAAGTGCTCTAATTTAAGTTGCAGGTACCTACCACAGAAAAGAGGGGACTCCTAATAAATGTCACACGACTTAAAAGGAGAGATCTTAAACCAATGTATTTTTTACACACTCGTAATTTTGAATAAATACTTTTACTTTGATATTATTCTTCGTTTATATTGTGGGTCTGGGATTACGTTTAAAAATAAAATGTAGCCTACCTTGCACCTAACTGTACAAGTACCTAGGTGTAGTTAGCTCTATAATATTATTGTACTGTATGTGTGTAAAAAGGAAAATAGGTAATAAGGATCTAACATCTTGCAAAGAGTCAGGACATTATTAGTGTTCGTCTTTGATTTCGCTTTTCTCAAGTTTCAGCTTGATCTTCTCAGATCTCATGGCAAGATCATATTCTTAATCAACATCTGTCTTTTTAACTGTCTTCATAAATTTATTTTTGGCGTTTTCCAGTGCCGTCTCTTCATCAAATCCTTGATCGATGAAAGCGTTGTACATAGCTTTGAACGTCTCATTCGGGAGTGTTATGAGCAAGTACAGGGTCTTAACGATCTCGAAATATTCATATTTGTCATATATGTTTTGAACAGTAACTGCGTCTTTCAGGATATCGTTGTCGAATTCAAATCTCAATTGGTAATAATTAAATGTCTTGTATTTTGCTAAGGTATAGTTCTTGATTTCTTTTATGGTGATATCAGGTTTCACCTAAAACAATTAAATTTTCTCGTATTAAAATACTAGAAAGTTTCTACACTTAAATTCTTCTTTAGTCTGCCTACGGTGTCAATGTCCTCAATCCAGGTTGTTCGATAAACAGCACACAGAATCATAAGTACCTACACCAATTCCAAGTCTGTAACTGCGCGAAGCAAACGCGCAGGTACCTACCTACATACTAAGTACTTATTGATTTATATACTTACCTACCTTTTTATTTTTATTTCAACTTCTAGTTGGTTCAGGTTCTTAGTTTGGCCACATAGGTAGGTATGATAATTATAAGAAATGAACAATGCTCTCGATTCAGTACCTATTTAGTGCATTAAATGCTGCAGAGGGTAAAACTACAAGCTACTCTCGGGTAAAGATAACCTTAGATAACTTACCATCATCTGGAAGTCAAAAATATTTGTGTAGATCATTTTCTGTGTTGGCACAGTAGACGGCATCGGGCTGACCTCGAACCCCAGGATTCTTAATTTCATTTTCCTTGGTTCAGCCTCAGCCTCAGCTTCAGCCCCAGCAGCCTTTTCAAGATTTTTTGGATCGGCCGCCATTTTCAACGAGTGCTTTTCAACAGTTGCTTTTTATTTAAATGAAAACACAGAGACACCGGAACTTGCTCAGAGATTGGAGGGTGACTGCCTTTGTGGCTGTTTTCTTGATCGATACTAGCCGTGATGGGCGGTGGCTCGTTACTGCGCATGCGAAATAAGCACTACGTATTACGTATCGTCAAACGCAGATCACGGCTAAAAACCTAGGAAAACGAATGGTATATATTTAATGTGTTTTTTACTTGGATATTGAAATATTACAGTTAACTAGCAGCGTTCCTGGGCAGTTTGTCCAATTCCTAATTTGTACAATCGATAAGAAATCCTGATTCAAACAATTTTTGTCATGAATTCGGTCAATAACCTTCAGCTTGAAACAGAGGTCAAAATAAAACAAAACTTTCCAGAAATTGTTGTTGCTGGTACCTATATACCTATCTAAAATTTTTACTTGCGTGTCTATGGTTGCTGGTCTTGTTTTATACATATCAGGGAGAAGCAAGGTCAGACGCTTATAGCAGATATCAAGAAAACAAGCACAGTCTTAGGTCGTAAAAAGTATAAAACAGATCACCAGAACACCACGAAACAACGAACGAAACAGAAAAAATGTTTTCAAAAGCTACCGTCTGTTTCTGTCATCATATTATACGTTTCGTTTCACGATGGGCGGTGGCTCGGTACTGCGCATGCGAAATAGGCACTACGTATTACGTATCGTCAAACGCAGATCACGGCTGAAAACCTTGAAAACGAACGGTATATATTTAATGTGTTTTTTTTACTTCGATATTGAAATATTACAGTTAACTAGCAACGTTCCTGGGCAGTTCGTCCAATTCCTAATTTGTACAATCGATAAAAAATCCTGATTCAAACAATTTTTGTCATGAATTCGTACAAGAACCTTCAGCTTGAAATAGAGGTCAAAATAAAACAAAATTTTCCAGAAATTGTTGTAGCTGGCATATGTCTAAAATTTTTACTTGCGTATCTATGGTTGCTGGTCTTATTTTATACATTATCTATCTTCTACAATATCTAGACTTCTAGAGATGGTTTAAAGCTACATTGAGTTAAAAAATTTGGCTCGCTTCGTTCGCGTTGGCTTGAACCTCGCTTCACTCTCTAACTTCTAGACTTCTAGAGATGGTTTTAATTTACACTGAGTTAAAAAATTCAGCTCGTTCCGTTTGCATTGGCTTAAAGCTCGCTTCGCTCGCTAGATTCTAGAGACTTCTAGAGATGGATGGTCTAAATCATATTGAGTTAAAAAATTCGTCTCATTTCGCTCGTATTGGTTTGTAGCTGACACAGCTACTTACCTGTTTACCTCACAACTTTACCTTACCATACCAGTACCTATTTAAATACCTTTTAGAACACCAGGATTACCGGGAAGAAAGAAAATAAACCCCATAAACCAAGCACTTTATTTCACCAACGCCACGACTTGTTTGCCAATCGAAATAAGAAAAAAACTACTGTGTAATTCAAACAATTCATTTATACAGAAATACAAAGATTTTCTTCCTTTTTTGCAAAATTTTTCATATGAAATTTATCCCTAATTTTTTTAAATAAATTATAGCCTATGTTATGCCGTAATAATGTAGCTATCTACTGATGAAAGAATTTTTTTAATCAGTTCAATAGTTTCGGAGCCTATTCGTTACAAACAAAAAAATGTTTGCTCTTTATGATATTAGTGTAGATAATAAAAAGCTAATAGAGAGAAAGGTAGCTAGTTTTCTAGGCGCATTACAAGACATTTCTGTCTGTAGTGACTGAAATAAAACAATTTTTGCACAATAACACTAATTATTCTTATTCAATTTGAAATAGATTCGAAAAAACTTATTTAGTAAGTTTACTTTTGTTTAGTTTTACTTTTGTCTACTTATTTATAAAGTATTGATGTCTGACACAATATTTTTTAGGTATTTTATAATTTAAACGTCTGTTTTCCTTTTATTTTGGTAAGTTTAATTGGGTAGGTACATAATTTAAACATAGATGTAACAGTTTTAAAGTACTGCAAGACCTGTCAGTTCTATTTTACAATAAAACTTCGAAAATAATTTAAAATATAATAGATATTCTACCATACCTATGTTTTTTTTTCTTAGCCTATTATGACCCACTGTTGAACAAGCCTTTGTTCCGCCAAATGCTTCCACTTATGCCGGTCTTTTGCAATATCCCACCACTCCTTGTCGAAGCTGTCGAGATCGTGGCGCCAAGGCGCCAACGAACGCCTAAGAGCCTGTCCAGAAAGCGCGATTTACGCGCGAGTCCACTCGCGCGTTTTGATTTGTATTGCGTCCAGATGCGGCGTTTTCACGCGCGCATGTGATGAGACGGATTTGGTCAGTTATAAACATGAACTCGGATACAGCAGTTGTGTTGTGGCTTGCATACCGTCGATGGAGACGTCGTAAACGAAGAGAAAGTCGACGATTTAACGTGCATCCCATTCTACGTGACAGAATGACGCATAGTATGTTTATAACTTTATACCCAAAACTCAGAGAATATAGTGAAATGTTTTTTAACTACTTTCGGATGTCAGTAGCATCGTTTGATGATTTACTAGAAATGATCAAAGAAGATTTGACTCCATGTCAAAATTATGTGGTACGGGATACTGTTTCTGCAGAAGAAAAACTCGTGATTACTTTGAGGTAATATTTTACCAAATACCTACGTATATTTAACCAAATACGTCCACTCGCCACGGACACGCGCGTAGTACTGGACGCTGCAATGGCGCCGGAGTATCTCGACTCGCGCGGCGTACGCGCGTAAAACGAGCGAGTCGAGAGTCCCGCTCATTGCAAGCGTTTTACGCGCGTGTAAGGTAACGCGCGAGAGCATCTGGACGGAATGTATGTAGCTCTAGTAACTCGAGAACGCGCGAGTGCCTACGCGCGAATGGACACGCGCGTAAATCGCGCTTTCTGGACAGGCTCTAACCTATGTTATAAACTTTAAATTCTAGACACAACGTAATGAGCATTCCCGAATATGGTTGTTAATACCTATTTAGCAACTTCCGCTTTAAATTTTACTTCGTACCTGTTTTGCGTCAGTCTCGTACAGGTTCCTCCAGTCTCTTATCCATTCGAATTTATGTTTTTTGCATTGATTTTCATAAAACTAAACTTATCAGTATTGAACGTGCACAGAGAACAATTTTTATAATAATAAGAACAGAAGGTATAAGTAATACAGACAAACTATACAATATACAATGTTCTAACAGTCAGACAGTTATAGGTACCTAGGTATTGGAATGCATTCTTTAAACTCACAAGAAATTGACCGTATAAAAATGTATTAAAAAAAACGTAATGAAAACACAGTAATTCCCAAATTAGTTCCAAAAACAGTAATGGCCTCTAAACAATTCACTGCTCGATCGATGCAATTACCTATATAACAAAGCTAATAAGGGACATACAATGCCCTATTCCCAATGTGAGAAAAAAGTATCACTTATTTACTAAATTACCTAAAATGTAGTAACCTAACCCAATATATAGGTATATTATATTTTTAATGATAGCAGTAATTTTTAACTTGTCTATTGTTATTTAATAAACTACTATATTCTAAAACAGGTAAAATATATATATATATATTTAGGTACCTTACCTACTATAAAAATATCCACTTTCAAACACATATGAATTCCTACTGATCTTGTCATTTAATATTATATCCAACCAAACAATAAATAGTAAGATGCTCGATGATAGTAAGACAGTATACCTATTTAATTGTGTTTGTGCACACTTAATACCTTTAGCGTGTTTCATTTAGGTAATTTACAAGTGCTATCTAAGTTGTACCACAGAAAAGAGGGGACTCTCCTAATAAATGTCACACGACTTAAAAAGAGAGATCCCAAACCAATGTACCTATTTTTTACACACTCGTAATTTTGAATAAATACTTTATACTTTTACTTTGATATTATTCTTCGTTTATTTTGTGGGTCTGGGATAGCCTACCTTGCACCTAACTGTGCAAGTACCTAGGTGTTGTGTTGATTTTATGATAAAAATATAGATATGGTAAACAGTTAGCACTATAATATTATTGTAATGTTTGTGTGTAAAAAGAAGGAATTAAGGATCTAAAACATCTTACTTGCAAAGAGTCAGGACATTAGTGTTCGTTACTTTGATTCCGCTTTTCTTAAGTTTCAGCTTGATCTTCTCAGATCTCATGGCAAGATCATATTCTTAATCAACATCTGTCTTTTTAACTGTCTTCATAAATTTATTGGTGTTTTCCAGTGCCTTCTCTTCATCAAATCCTTGATCGATGAAGGCGTTGTACATAGCTTTAAACATATCATTCGGGAGTGTTACAAACAGGTACAGGCACCTAATGACCTTGAAACATTCATATTCGTCATATAAATTTTGAACAGTAACTGCGTCTTTCAGGATTTCGTTGTCGTATTCAAATCTCATTTGGTAATAACGCATTCTCGGGAGTATTTCTAAGAGAAAGTTCTTGATATCTCTTATGGTGGTATCAGATTCCACCTGAAACAATTAAATTTTCTTGTATTAAAATACTAGAAAGTTTCTATGCCTAGGTAAATTCAAATTTTGTTTTATATTTTTCTAGAAACTGGAAGTGGTTATGGTCTGGCCACATCTAGCCTTAGAATGTTTGCTTATTATAATTAAAACCCTTATTGCATAATACAATGAGTATCTACTCGTATTACTGATTCTTTTAGTCGGCCTACGTTGTCAATGTTCTCAATCCGGGTTGTTCTATAAACAGCACATAAAATCATATACCATACCCAAGTCTGTAACTGCACGAAGCAAACGCGCAAGTACCTACCTACTACTTATTGATTTATATACTTAGGTAACTACCTTTTTCTTTTTATTTCATTTTCTAGTTGGTTCAGGTTCTGGTTCTGAGTTTGGCTACATAGGTATGATAAATAAAAGAAATAATGCTGTCGATTCAGTAGGTATTTTCCTTCATTAAATATTGCTTAGGGTAAAACTACAAGCTACTCTCGAGTAAAGGTAGTTAACTTACCATCATCTCGAAGTCATCATATTTTGTGTACTTCATTATATTTGTTGGTACAGTACAATGCAACGGGGTGACCAGGAACCCCAGGACTCTAAAAGCCAATTTCCTTCGTTCAGCAGTAGCCTCAGCCATTTCAAGATTTTTTTTATCAGACGCCATTTTCAATGGGTGCTTAGACAGTTGCTTTTTATTTAAATGAAAACACAGAAACTGCTGGAACTTGCTCAGAGATTGGAGGGCGATTGCTTTTATGGTTGTTCTCTTGATCGATACTAGCCGTGATTGGCAGTGGCTCGTTACTGCGCATGCGAAATAAGCACTACGTATCGTCAAACGTGGAGTTTTAAGCAAGTCGTACCCCCTACTAAAAAAATCCCACTCCTTAAAAACCCCTGCACCACGTTTCGGGGGAAGTTTTGCAAATATTTTACAAAAGTTTTAAGTTTGATAGTTCAAGGAATACGATTTTTAATACAAACGATTTTACCCCTTTTCACCCCCTTATGGATAGAGTTTCCAAAAATCCTTTAGTGTACGTACGTCTACGTGTTATTTATAACTTATATAGACGTAGACGTACGTAGACCAAAGAAATAGAAATTTGGAGGGTGCCTCCAAATTTCTAGCCTCTAGGACCAGCGGTTTAGGCTGTGCGTTTTCTATCATAGGTCAGTCACGACAAATTATTTTGTATAGTAGGTACTAGCTGCCGCTCGCGGCTTCGCTCGTGTTGTCCCCGGATAAAAAGTAGCCTATACGTTATTCCAGCACACGTATTATGTATGTATATTCCAAGTTTCATTCAAATCCGTTCTGCCGTTTGGGCGCGATTGAGACACAAACGTACATCGTCACATCGACTCAGTAGACTTAATTCACCTGGGTGCATTAAGTGCTACGCACGGTAGACTTAGTGCACCTGGGAGAACTACCTAACACAGCTTTCAATAAAATTAAAGCCCTAATCTTAAAACTTAATTCACCAGGCTTCATATTCCAACTCTTTGGCGAACTCAGAGCGTTGAGTATCTGGCACAATAGGTGACTGATTGTAATTTTAAACTTCTTTAGTTTAAGTAAATAAAATGAAAAAATAAATATTTGTAAACATTTGACACAGTGCCATCTAGCCCCAAACTGAGCAAAGCTATGGGCACCAGATGGCTGATAGAATACATAGATAGGTACTTTTGTCTTTATATGTATACCTACACATACAATATCACAACACCCAAAAAATATAGACAAAAATCTAAGAATAATAAGGTTGTGACAGAACGTAGATATGACTTAGGAATAGGCGTGAAATATAGAAAATACGTATAAAGTTAAATATTTATTATTAACACATTAACAACGAAAAACTGTGACTGGTTTTTGTCTGTTGACCTAACAAAAAATAATATTTATTAATAGAAAGAAACTTACAACTAATACAAATATAATTTAAAAAATACAAAAGAAACAGTCAGGCTATCTAAAGGCCGTTGCAAACGGTCTATAGATAGCTCACCTGATCTAGCTCATCAGACGATGGAAGCGTGCCCAAGACGCTGGCCGCATTGCCACGCTGAATGGCTATACTGATCCGTTGAGCCAAATAAGAACCAGCTCTTGGATCGCGAATCGCTTCGACCAGATAGACGCCCTGACCTATCTGCTTGACAGCATTAAAAAAATTATTAGCTTTTTTCATTTTATCTTTAGAAAATGTCCAGGTGTGATGTCATTGTTTATTAAGCTCTAAATTTTAATTTTCTAAAAACGCTGTCTTTAGTAAGTTCCAATGCTTTTGATTTTCTTTTAAGTACCTGCCTATAATGAAAATAACAACCTTTTACTGTTACATCAGGAAAAACAGATATTATCCCTCGGACCGCGGCTTCTTCAAAATCGCTTGTAAAAATATCTACGTGGAGTCAGGGTATTGTGGTTTTGAGTAATTGAAATAATTTCTTATACGTTGACTTTTTCTTTCAACAAGCAAAGCATAAGCTAGCGGCTTAACAATACCATCAACATATATACATATACATATTCCCGCTATAACATAACTCCTTTATAAACTTAACTAGTCGATAACGCTTAATTAGGTAGTTAGGTATGCATTTATATATTTTAGAATTTTATGAAACTTACAGGTACCTACACAAAACATACTTAACTATCAGAAATATACATGCTGGGTAGGTACATGTCAGCTGAAAGCCAATTATAAATTACCCCATCACTAGACCCTACATTGTTATGGGTGCGCAACGAGGAATAAAAACTTAACATACTGAATGAACCGCGCCTAAACGGGTGCGCTATGTGGAACAAATTAGGTGCGCTTCGTCTGGGCGCACTTCATCTTGGCGCGCTACGAGAAATGCCTCCAATTGAGCGTTCTGAATGAAGTCGTCATTGAAAATCGCATTTCGTTCGCGCTTGTTTTTAGAACGCTCTATCATGGAATCTTTCATAAAATAATTTAAAACTTGCAACAGATTGTTTTGATTTTGTCTGAAGCGATTGTTAAAAGTGCGATGCCAGCTTTCTACAAAATTATTTGTGCGATGCCTTTCGACAAAAACACACCATTTTTGCCTGCGGTCTGGCTTCATCCAGTATTTTTAAAAGTATGCCAAAAATGAATGTAGGTAGGTACCTACTTCTTTGTGATTTGAGAACTGGGTTTCTATGTAGTCCCAACCCAACATCTATCTTATAATCGGGCAGTAACGCCATACTGCAACATAAATACACAGCAAACATCAGCGGTTGTATTTTTCTTTTAATAAATCCAACGTTTTTGCTTTCCTCTTCAAACTTTCACAAAAGTGATAAAAGCATCCTGTAATTTTTATATCTGGAAATACTGTAGGTACTTTCAAAATCGCAAGTAAATTTTTTTGGGTTCCAATCCGAGATTTGTGATTTAATATTTCGAATAAAATTCGATTGGACAGATAGTTCTTAAATGACATACGAGCATAAATTACTGGTGAAATGTTTGCTTTTTCTCGGCCACTTCCAAGATCAGCGTGAACAGTATATATTTGAGGAAATGGGCAAGGAGATACTTTGTTCGTTCCATCTCCAAAAAAATGCTTGCATGGCGCACATAGTCTTTTTTAATATAAAATTGTTAACAAATTCTAACGATTTATTATAGTCTAATTCTAGATGTAACGCCTTGGTTACCTACTACTGTAATGTTAATTCTTTCTTTCTGTTTAAATTACTTATAGTTGAGAAAATTATTTACTTGTAGGTATGTCATGCCCTATTGATATAAAATAGTTATTGATGTGATCAGCAAAATTTTGAGATACAATTATTTAATTTGTCGTTTCATATATAAGCTCCCAATTACAATTTGATGTACTTATTAGTTACAAACCGCTTGTTTAGGGTTCTTAGCAGTTGATATTCGTTCTTCTTTATAGGTCTGTTTCTTAAGAGCAAAGTTTTATTTTTGGTTTTATTTTGGGCATTTGTTATTAGTTTTTACTTTCTTTATTTTATTAGGAAAGAAAATATTCATATTCCAAATTATTTTATTCATGAACATTCCAAATGTATTTTCGTTGTAGGAACTAAATAACAGATCCCATTCATACGATAACATGGCATTGCAGAACTGATGCTAGAGGAATTTAAGGTAGGTACCTACGTTTTTCAACATACCTACTTACTTACTTAAATTTTGGTGAGCGATATTTTTAATCTTTATTGTGGAAAGTTGGGCAATTTTTTCTTCACATAAAACCAAAAGGTGACTTTAGTTTTTCTTTAAAAAATAGTTTTATTTTTGAATGCTTACCTACTAGATACAAACAAAGTTTTTATATACACGTAAAGTAGAATGGTTTAGGGGAATTTTGAAAATAGTGCCAGTGACAGAAAGATTGTACAGTAATAGGCTAGCGTGGTATGGGCATGTCATGAGGAGGGATGAAGGTTGTGTTGCAAGGAAAGTTATGAATATGAATGTGGACGTGAACGACCCCGTGCGTGAGGGTGTGAATACCTCTAGTTGAGGAAAGAACGTGTCCATAGACCTCATTAATTAATTATTTAATTTGTCGTTTCATATATAAGCTCCCAATTACAATTTGATGTACTTATTAGTTACAAACCGCTTGTTTAGGGTTCTTAGCAGTTGATATTCGTTCTTCTTTATAGGTCTGTTTCTTAAGAGCAAAGTTTTATTTTTGGTTTTATTTTGGGCATTTGTTATTAGTTTTTACTTTCTTTATTTTATTAGGAAAGAAAATATTCATATTCCAAATTATTTTATTCATGAACATTCCAAATGTATTTTCGTTGTAGGAACTAAATAACAGATCCCATTCATACGATAACATGGCATTGCAGAACTGATGCTAGAGGAATTTAAGGTAGGTACCTACGTTTTTCAACATACCTACTTACTTACTTAAATTTTGGTGAGCGATATTTTTAATCTTTATTGTGGAAAGTTGGGCAATTTTTTCTTCACATAAAACCAAAAGGTGACTTTAGTTTTTCTTTAAAAAATAGTTTTATTTTTGAATGCTTACCTACTAGATACAAACAAAGTTTTTATATACACGTAAAGTAGAATGGTTTAGGGGAATTTTGAAAATAGTGCCAGTGACAGAAAGATTGTACAGTAATAGGCTAGCGTGGTATGGGCATGTCATGAGGAGGGATGAAGGTTGTGTTGCAAGGAAAGTTATGAATATGAATGTGGACGTGAACGACCCCGTGCGTGAGGGTGTGAATACCTCTAGTTGAGGAAAGAACGTGTCCATAGACCTCCTCTCGAAGGAGTTTTCGTTACATTTATTATTATTAATTTAATTTACACGAAGTTTTTCCAAAAAGGTAGCCACATTAATTTCGCCATTTAGTAACTGCATTTGTAGGTAGGTACATGACGAATGAATTCGTCGTTTTCGATTTGAATTTCTGTTCTCTTCTTTGTCAATTTTTTTTTGTAGGTAAGTACTGCTAAAAACGCTGCGTCTTGTTTTATATTATTAAGAAATTGAACAATTGTTGCTGGTCTTGTTTTAAACATGCCGTTGATCGCACGATGCCATCGAGCATTTAACTATGCTCGATGCACGATGCCAACCTTCTGCATAATTCGTAGTTCTGTGGCGCCTCCCGAATACATTCCACGAATCTTGGCGTTTCATCCAAAACCCCATGTACTGTATAAATTTTTCCAAATCAGATTTATCCTCGAAATCATCAATTTGTGAAACAATGTAATTAAACCCGTCCATAATACAATCTTTAGGCAACAAAGGTAAAACACAACATAGTCCCACTATTCTATTTTTACGTTTACGTGTCAACTTGAAACTCTTGGCTTTTCTCCATAATGTATTTGTAAAGTGGTAGTAACAGCCTGAATAACGGCTTCTTCAAAATCGGTGCTAAACAAAGTTGGTTCCCATTCAGGAATTTGAGATAAGTACGTTTCCTTAGTACGATCACTCAAGAGAACGTAAATTATCGGCATTATCGCCGTATTATTTTCTGAACTATTTAAGTCTGCGTGTATGGTGTAGGTACACTCCTCCCTTGAATGGCTGTGGGCATATTTTAAAGGTGCCATCGCCAAGATAAACTTTTAATTTACGCAACTTGTCCCTCGCCTCTTTCGAACAAAATACTAAAACGCGTACGTCGTCATTAAAATCTGCCAATAGAAAATCGGAAAACTTTGATGGCACTTCCACTGCCATAGCACTGTCTCCAATGTAACATGTTTTCTTTACTTGGTGTTCTTTGTTCCTATGTCGATAAATAGAAGACTTTATTGTTTCAAACGACGGTATTTAATTAATTAGATCAATCCCAGAATCTTTTAAGCCAGCCACTGTTTTTTTGTACACCGCAGGCGCTGTGTCACTACCAGAAACAATTTCTTGTATACTATTATTAATAATGATCGACATCGTCGCTTTATTTATATCAGGCACACATAAGTCGATGTGTTCCGTTCTTTTAACTACTGTATCTTCATCCTATAAAATAAACAAAAAATAAAATAAAAAACAAAGGGTTCCGTAGCAGCAAATCAAAATAGCAGAGGTGCCGTGTTTTGGCAACGGAACCCTAAAAATAGTAACATTAGTGTTAATAGTAGTGGGGCAACATTTAATTAAATGATAAACATACCGCTGAAATGGTTATTGTGCCTTTGCAATTTAATTTTTTGTAGCTCGCGCATCGCCACAAAGTATTTTTGTTTTCATACCCACATATGCGATAATATTCATGTCCAGCACATATTAGAACTTTTAGAACACGGCCTCTGCCGCGTTTAATAATTTTAAACTCGTTTTCATTCATTTTAGCACATTGAACAAACTGTAATACATCGCACATACGGTGCTATAACGTCACTTATGCAATTTTTGTCAAAACTGAACTGAGTATGAGAAAATACACCTAATCTACCTCTTTACTTGGTGCGTTATTGTCGCTTCTGTAGTACGCATACTTTTCGCCTGAAGGCAATAGTGTCGTTATGGTTTTGGTGTGAATCTGGACGCCACTGGGAGAAACAACGTCTCATTGGTCAGTTGCGCGGATTTGCGCGCGGATCCCCACACAAGAAGCAGTCTCTTGGAGCTACAATGTTACTAAGGTTAATGTGACAATTTATTTTTATAATTTTGGAGCAATAACGACACTTAGTTAGTTGTGACGTTTGTATCTTGAAACAACAATGACACTTGTGTGTAGGTAAGTAGTGACGTTGTTTCCCCAATCTTTGTATTTTATGGCAGGTCTAAAGTTAACGTTAGATTAACAGTTGTGACAGTATTGCTCCAGTATAGTAGTATTAATGTTTATAACGTAGTGGCACCAATGATCGACACTTTAAGGAGATAGTGGGCTTCTTTATAAAATTAAAGGTCATTTAGTCATCTTTAAACCAAAAGTAACGATTGATTATGGTAAGGTATACTCTTGAGATAAGAATAGGATGTATTATTTTTATTAAGTAGACACGGACTAGAAAAAAATCCCAAAAAAGGAAAAAGTATATAAATCTCCAGTCTTCGACACCGAATCTCCAGTAATCAACACCCAGTCATCGACAGTTACCAGTAACCGACACCCAGTTATCGACTATTACCTATAATGTGTATCTGCCAAATCATCACCCCCTTAGTGGGTCATTAAAATAAAATTAACTGTTTATTAAGTATTCATTTAATGTCCACAGACACATACACATACACACTTTTGTAACTATAATAAAAAAGGTCAATATAAGTAAAAAACAATTGTCAAAAAGTTAAAATTGCAAAAATCATCAATATTTACTGTAATTAAAGTTATTCTTACTTAACTAATTATTAAATATTTATTAGTAATCAAATCACTCTTTCAGTTCGTAATCAAATATCTATTTGGAAACAATGTTTCCTAACCAGTTTCGTAATCATTATGAATTATTCTTGTTGTTTTCTTCTTCCCTTTAGTTAAAACTGTGCTCGGCCCCATAGCGCAACCCATTGTTGTTTTTCCCGAAATTTTATCATGGAGCGTAATCCTAGGTACTCCGAAACGTTTCGCAGCAACTGCAATCTTTTCGCCATTTTTCTAACTGGTCGGGAGTATAATTTTTACTCGGAGCCATCTGTAAGAACCAGTCATTGACACATTATTCCCCAATAATCGTCACTTGTCGATTACTGGTAGCTCGACTTTGATTAGTTTACTTCAAATATCTACCAAATATGCAAAGTAAGACGAACTAAATTCGCTTGTCAAATGAAAAATTTTTCAAAAAATTATTATCGACACGTGTCGATTATTGGAAAAGTCAGTTTGTGAAAACCAGTGGTCGACACCAACATTTTACTATTATTAAAATAACCTTTAACTTTCGTTATAACAAAAATCGATCCTATAGTTCTTATAATAACCCGTAAAAAACATAAAATTCAAATAAGTTACAATACATTAGTATAATTAACAAAAAAATGTACTCACTTCCTTAAGTATTTCACTAAGAAATGTTGTTATTTTCACCGGTACTCCAGCCGCAAACAGTTGTTACACCGCCATATTCAAAACAAAATGACGGATTTCGCTCAAATTTCAATGGGAGCCAGTCAAAAGTGTACTATCTATGGTACAGTGTTGTTATATTAAGAAATCGGTTTCCTACTCTTATTTTATTGAACCAAAAAATAAAGTGTCGGTTATTGGTTCTTGTCGGTCATTGGTGCCACTACGTTATTTTAAAGTACTAAAATCGAACCGTAATTAAGAGTGTTTACCAAATTTGTATTAGAGATAAGTAAAAGAGTAATTCTGATACAGTTGATTATTGTGTAATTATGATTTTTAAATGCCATACGTGATCGATCAATGATTGATTGAACACGAAACTCTTCGCTTAATTAATAGTGAGAAGATGACTGTTAAAGTCTGATTATTATAAAAGTTCTATGTAGAATTAAGAAATTTTGTTATGTATACTTCTATGCTACTATAATAAATATTTTTTTAGAAATGTATGATTTCGTGTTTTATTTATTTTGACATAATTGTCCGATTAATTGTTTCCTAGTTCCATAACGTCACTTCTGCGAGGGTAGTAATTTTTAAACGTTTATATTTTTTTAATAGTAATTAGTGAGATGTTTGCTTTTACTTTAAAATGAAGTTTAAAGTTGTAGTTTAAATATTATCATTTTATTTCTTTAGTCGAGAAGAACTATAATGTTGTAGGTAATAGGATGTTGAATTTTCAAACGCTTCTCCTGAACAATTACATCATTTGCATAAGTGACGTTGTAGCACCGTATGTGCGACATGTAGGTAAAAGATGCTTTCTTTCTTTCTTTCTAAAAGACTAGCTGAATTGTCATAGGTTCTAGTCAATTGTTTTTTGAAGAGCAGATTAGACAAAAAGTTTACATATCGATTTTAAGTGGCCAGCACTCTATTGGTGAGAAGTAAAGAGTTTACATACATAAGAATGTCACTACCAGTGTATAGTAGGTATATAACAAATTGTAAAAATGTTTGTTTGAGTATATGTAGGTAACCTAGGTACCTACCTGATATTTTTTCTATATCTGAACTTAACAAACGAGAAAAGAAATCTCACTAGTCCAGTCGACTGAACAAACGAGAAAAAAATCTCACTAGTTCAGTCAGCTGAACTGGACAACTGAACTAGTGGAAATAGACGAAAATAAAAATAGCATGGTAGGTAATAATGTGGAAACGAAGTAACTAAGTATGTACCATTGGTACCTACTTAGGTCGTTTCCACATTATTCCTAAACTGCAGATAATTTATAAATATGATAGATAGATAGAAACATGACTAACCTGAAGTAACATTAGTTTTACTTATTACCTACCTATGTACAAAATTGTGTGCAATAAATAATGTGCCTACTTTTAGACATAGACATAGACATACATTGTAAGCATCGAGCATTTAACTGAATTTCTTTTTAATAAATATGCTAGAAATGCTATTCAAATAATTTTATGAGACTACAGTTCTAGAACTATCGCCTGTTCTCGAAATAGGAAAAAAGTTTTGGTTATGTCAGTGTCAGCTTTCAAACAAATGCCGATCTGTCAGTTGGTCGGATGACGGATTCGTGCATTGATAATTATTATTATCACAATTTTCAGAAATCAGTACCATCAAAAATCATAATAATGATAAAGTAAATAATTTGAAAATGTATTTTTCTCGTAGAAAGTAAATTATTTAGAATTTAAGGCTTACGATGTTTCGTAAGCTTTCAACATTAAGGCTACATTTGAATGGATGTCGTCCTATGATGTGATTAAAATTCAAGTAGACACGTCGAGTCATGGGTTCCAGAATAAGGTAGGTAATTAATATGTTCTTCGTAACAAGTATTTTCCATGTAATTCTTTTATCATCCTAACAATCCTGAGTTGATATCGATGTTATTATGCATCACATAACCTCCCCTTCCTGAGGTAGGGTAGGTACCTAACTATGTGTCTTGGTAGGTACTGGTTGCTTGCTACTTTGATAGAGTAGGTATGGTTTAATTTGTTCTGATTCAATTCACTTTATATTAAATGGTATTACCCAAGTGAAATTAAGAAGTGAATTGTTCTGGTGTTTACGAAATCATGTTTTCACTTTTTAACAGAGACACTGCCCGCTTCTTGTATGAGCTGTATTGTGAAGTATCACCTGGTGATGGAACAAAGGAACCTTACATTGTTAAGAAGTATCCTGAGTCATACAAGAATGAGGAGGAGTTAAGAAATATACCGAAATTTGCATTCCCATGTCAACTAGAAAAGTAAGTAAACTGAATTTTTAATGATTTCTACAGGTTAAAATATAATAATTGAATGTACTGATTATTTTAAACCATGTTGCCTTTATGAAGACATTTTAATATGATCATATCAAATTATTGCAATGAGGTAAGTAGGTATATACTTTTGACAAAGACTTATCTATATTTTACCTATTTATCGTCTGGTTTGTTTACGTTTCAGTTCATTTGCTCAACATTATTCCTTTGTGCTGACATCTGTGGACTCAAAGTACACATTCTGCTTTTGCCGTTATGACCCAAAAAGTAATACTACATTGGTTCTACTGTCACATTTACCATGGCATGATGTATTTTACAAGTAAGTATTTTAATATCTATTATGGAGGCAGCAGGTCACACGATTTTATGTCAGCTGCTGGCAGTCAGGCCAATGAAAACATTGATATTCTATTTTTTATTTTTTTCGGACGGATAATAATACTGTGGGTCTCAGATGACCGCTGGCAGCGTTACCGGTCTTTGGTGAGCGCAGAGGGTGCGACACCGAGAAAAAGGTTTTTGTGGCAACTGGCGCAAGGGCACCACTTAGGTACGAACCTCGGCTTGGGCTGTTGCCTGAATGCAGAATCTAACGGCTGCGCCCAGAGGGGGCGAGCGAGAAGAGAAACGTCGACTCCGCCGGCGGAGTCGGTGTGGTGTGATGTTGTGTAATTGAACCTACGTCGGCGTGATGGCGGGCTCCCCTCCCAGGTGATCTCGTCATCGGGGTCTCCAAGAACGTGTCTTGGCCTACGGAGGGACCTTGACATTCTAGGAGCAAACGCTCCTTTTAAATGACATGAAATACCTTTTCTATAAATACAAAGCGAATTTACCATACAGCTAAGGACAGAATATCTCTGTACAATGTAATATGTTTTTATATCCTTATGTAGGAATTGCAATGAGACTGTCATATTGTTTTGCTTGTTGGGCGAAAAGAGCAATGTAAGTAAACATGACACGAAACATGATATATTTTATTGGAGCTGGATTACCAGTAATCTATACTGCCGCTTATTCATCAATAATGACGCTAATTGCATTGTAAAATGATCTGTCTCGTCTAATTAAAATTTGTTATCGTGTGGTCCGCTAATTAGCCTCTCGAGTTTTGCATCCGCTTTTGCATCATTTTTTGTAGATTGATAGTGTTATCAATGACCTCCCTTTGAAATATTTCATTTACGTCAATGCAAGTGACAAGGGTTTTTAGTTATCTTACCTCAAATAGTCAGACTAGCTTCAGCTCGCAGCTTCGCTCTCATAGTGTCATACACATAAAGTGCCTGTATACTATTTGCAGTCACATACTATGTATATTCCATTTCGTTTTAGCCCAGCCCCTACGCCACGATACACCACAAACTAAAACTCTTTACAAACTTGGGCTTATGTTAGTATATGGTAAAATATTTAGAGGTATGTCCAATATTTTGTCCAAGCTATTTAGACTACTCAATTGATTTTTTAATACAGTTCTGCAATTAATTGCTGTTGAATGAAACTTTCGGATGGTGAGATTCATAAATTACTTACGCGATAAATCACCGAAGTGGACGCATATTCCTAACTAAGTTACCAGCCTCGATTTTGCTTGCATGTTATCCGAATGAAAACAGCAATATTGTATACTGTATTTGTACAAAAATTTGTAAGTTTTGGCTGGAAAGAAACTTGGATTATTTTGTATTTCAGGTTATTGAACTGCATAGCGAATCTAATACACAGTCCTGAGGCGATCGAGCTGTGCTCGTTTCTAGAGGCATGTCGAATTCGTCCGCCCATGGCGGAGCATACGCTCAGGGTCACATACAACGCTGGCGCCAACTCCTTCGTCTGCCAGCGCCCCGACAACAAACTACCCAGCATACCGGAAAACGTTAGTATTATCAGCCAGTGGTATCTCCTATTTACTTGTCGGGTCGGGCCACTCCTTACTTTAGTCACACAGGCCTTGAGTTATTTCCTGATGTCATTGTGAAGCACTTTTAGAAAGATACTAGTTTTTCTGCAGTTGATCATACAAATTCATTAAAATAAATATTAAAAAGAAAACCTTTGCTTCTGTGCCAACATATAAGTAATGTTAGTATTATAGATATACCTGATATTTATGTTTTCAATTACTAAATTTATATTCTACACATTTTAATAAGTAAGTAAGTTCGTATGAGCTAGTGCTAACTCTTGTGACGGAGTTTTTGGCTGCCTAAAGGCCTCCGTCGTGGCTTAACGACTTAAAAGCCGGGATCGACAATTTAACATGCCCTCCGAAGCAAGGAAGCGCTCATCTCGTAATGTCACTTGTGGTTACCCATCCCAATTGTGACCGCGCACAACGTTGCTTAACTTCAACAATCAATCAAGAACGTTTAAGCAAGCTACGCCAAGAGCGCTACACATTCTATAATTATTAAGGCGGAGTTTTCGGAGTTGACTTGAATCCCCAAGCACAGTAGATATCCTCTGTAATCTCCACATTATTATTTTAGTTTGATGATGTGTGAGGGGGTACCTAGTCAAAGAGTCATTATAGATGCATATAAGTTCGTTATTGTCTTGTACATAAAAGCATAGGCATTGTAAAGTAACATCCGCGCTCGCTCCCCTCAGGATCTCAACGCCTTTATTGGATGATTGCGCCCTCACAAATTGTTTTGCAGCAATTCAAAGGATCACGTTGCAGCACATTGTACATAATAGACATACACCACTTTATATAAGATTCCTAGCGTTTGTCCTCAGTCTTGTTCGTACATTGCAACGGATGTATCACAGGAAATCTAACAGATATAATTTTTTTAAATCTCAGTGCGTTCTGACTGCTCTGCTTTGAAAATGTTTACTGTAATCAATTCTGAGAAGAAAATGGTTTCGTATCGTGTTTACATGGCGCCGAAGTTTATGCCAGTAAGTTAACCAATTGTACCACTTATATTGTACTTAAAAACATTTTGAATAAAAAGTGAACGGCCACGCTATTGCCATATTATGCACATTAAGTAAGTAAGTAAGTAAGTTCGTATGAGCTAGTGGCCAACTCTTGTGACGGAGTTTTAGGCCGCCTAAAGGCCTCCGTCGTGGCTTAACTACTGGCCCTCCGAAGCACTAAAGCGCTCAGCTCGTAATGCCCCTTGCGGTTACCCATCTAAATTGTAACCATATGCACATGAATAATGGTGCTATGAAACCAGTTGAATAGTTTGTTTTTCTTGTTCCAGTGCAATCTAACGGAATACTTCAGTGCCATGGACAGTGGGTGCATGGCGGGTCTGTGGGCGGCGCTGTTGCACGAGCGACGCGTGGCCATCGTGGCCTCCAAACTGTCGCGCCTCTCAGCCTGTGTCCAAGCCGCGAACGCCACGCTTTTCCCCATGTCGTGGCAGCACATATTCATCCCCATCTTGCCGAAGCATCTTGTGGATTACTTGCTGGCGCCCATGCCTTTTCTTATTGGAGTACCTAGGACTGTAATGGAGGTTAGTTCTTCTTACCTAGTACAAGTATCTAGGGTACGAAAGGGGCACTTCTGATCCTTTCACCATAATTGTTCGAAAGAAGTCGTAGTGACACGACAAGTAATACTTAATGGCAGCTTATGCTATTAATGGCTTTGATATCACCTGTGTGTGTACCTTCTAATCCTGGTCCTGACTTACTATTTCTATAAATTCCTATTTGTATTTGTCCGTTTCTTGGTTTGTGCTTTTATCACGCAATAACGAAGCTAAAAATTGGACAAGATTTTTTGAAACTAGTACCTAATAAATGGTTTTTGTTTCAGAATGTTAGACTGTCAGAAATAGGAGACGTGGTTATCTTAGATGTAGATGAAAATGAGCTGAGAACCCCTTTTCGTGATTTAGAGAGTCTTCCACCAGATTTGGTAAGTTAAGATTTGATTAGCATAAGTAGCATTGGAAATGGAAAATTTGAATTCCTACGCAAGCATTATTTCCTTTTGAAGAGCAAACATCGTGAGGGAACTGGCCGTAAAACCTAATAAGTTCGAAAGCAAGCACAAGTGCACGAAAGAAGCCCGTGAGTCGCACCTTAAAATCCTTTCACCGCACTGATTCAAAAGAACCTGTGACACCATTAATAATAGTCTACATTACTAGTCATATTCATAAGTTGACCTAATCTTACTCATTTTCTCATAGACGTTGATAAAAAGTAGAGTGTCCACCTCGGGAGCAACATTATTTTAAACTCCAGTGACGTACTTTGAATCCCTCAGGATTCTACTCTTGAATCTTTCGTTCCGCTCTGATACACTCGCCTTAAAAATAGTTGTTTGCTCCCTAGGTAAACACTATTATACTACACCTGCTTGGAAAGTCAGTTCATATTTCTTCAATAATAGAGGAGAGCATTATGTCATTACTGTCATACAAATATTCAGGTGGGAAAAATATATGAAAATCCATTTCTAACGCGCTAAGCGCTAAGCAAGCTGTATGGAAATCCATTGTTATAACGCGTTGTTTTTTTTTAATTTTGGGTAAAATACTGATATTAATACTAAAAATGGTCTTGGTAGTAAAAAAAACCTTATAACTGCCTTGGTCGGTAACTTATTTTAACATTATAATGCCAAAAGACAAAAAGTTTCTACTGCAAAATGATACTGGCCACTAGCTTTTTCTGAACATTATCTAATTTAAAAATTACATTGAGTTTTAATAACTGTTCGAATTTCAACATAAACTACAATAAATATTAATGTTACAGGTGTTGTATAAAGCACTATGTATCACTCGGGAGAAAGTGCGATCCTTAACTCGTGTGTATTGAGGCCCTCGGCTGCCCCTTGGGCCTCAAACTACACTCTCGTTAAAAATTGATCACTTTCTCCCCTCGGTGAACTGTGTACTATTTTAATGTGTTTTGGTTGCAGGTAGCGAGTTTAAAAAAAGCTTTAAGTGATAAGAACGCGCTGGGTGATGCCGTGTCAAGAGCGTTTCTGCGTGCTTTAGTTTGTTTAATAGGTGGCTATCGTGATGCCATTAAGTAAGTAACTCCTACTAATATAAATAAATAAATCAATATTTGTGGGCATTTCACACAGCGCCATCTAGCCCCAAACTAAGTAAAGCTTGTACTATGGGAACCAGATGGCTGATAGAATATTTATTTACTTTTTTTTTGTAAATACATACTTTACTTCTAATACATATATACAAATATACAGTATCTAGGATAAAAATATATATAAATAAATAGAAAAATAAACCCTGTCCTTGAACTGATGCCAAATTTATATATTTGCAGAATAGAAAATGGCCAACTAATAACGTTCAACCCAGAGGCTTTTGTCAAGACGAGAAAAAACATGCAGCCGTTCCTAAAAAAGATACTTCAGTCTCAAATTTTTCAGCAGGTGAATATGTTATATGGCTTAAACTGGAGAATTTAGTCTAGAATCACCACATTTACAAAATAAAATTACCTCCTCTTTAAATAATGTTGAGTGCGACATGCACTTGGAGAGGAACCTGGTATTGAAAGCCTGTTTTACTTGACTGCGAACAAGGAGGGTATGTATGTATGTGCATTCCATTATGTGAAGCTGTAGTCCAAACGGCTGGAAGGATTTTGACAAATGAGGTGTCGGTCGTTGGATTCGTCTGAATAACGAGGTGTTATAACTTCAAAAAAACAATATGGCGGCTTTAAGAAGCCATTTTCAATGAACTATGATTGTACTTGACTAAAATAGTACAAATTCATCATCTAATATGGCAGATGTTCATACGTACATACGTGGGGTGGGCAGAGCCACAAGTAACCATGATAAAACTTGTCACTCTTGATTCAAAGTCCCAAAATGGATAAGGTGAACCATAGCGACGGGTGACCATCCCATGGCCCATATTTTCTTTTAAATGAATACTTTTTTATTGAGTAAACATCTATTACATATTTTATGTTATTTCTGCATATTTCCAGTTCATAGACGAGCGGCTAGACCTGCTCAATTCGGGGCGCGGTTTCAACGACGAATTCGAAGTGGAATGCAACAACTACGCAGATAAGACCAACACTGGCAGTGGACAGAAACTGAAGCAGCAATACCGGGACTGGGCCAAGACTGTCAAGAAGGAGGGAGGAGCCTTCTTCAAAAACGTCAAAGATAAGGTATTTCAACGGTGAATGAAAATGCCAGTCAACTAAGCTTGATCGATGGATGATAAATTGGATAACGTTTTTCGAGGCTAAAGTTCAATTTGGTTACGTTAGATGCAGTATAGGTAGTAAATAAATTAATATCGGGTTTTAACAAATTATTTATTTATTAGTTTTTTTGAACAGGCGTGTTTACATCTCTAAGTTTTTTACGATCAGATGATATGGTCCAACCCTTTCTACGAAATCCGATTATTTCGTCTATAAATCGGAACACGCGTACTAGATAAACACTTTGTATAAAAAATTAGCGCTTCCGTGCTTCAGAGTGCACGTTAAATTATCGGTCCCGGCTTTTAAGTCGTTAAGCCATGACGGAGGCCTTTAGGCAGCCTAAAAATTCCGTCACAAGAGTTGGCACTAGCTCATACGAACTCATAAATATACATGCACATAACTGTTATGCTGGTTAATAATGAGAATAACTAGAAATATTTTGACTCATTAGAGTATAAAATCAGCAAATCATAATTTTATTCTCACTCATGGGCTCTTTGGCAGTCTTGGGGATTTGTTTAATACCTAATACCTAACATAGTGTTTCCGCATTACTTACAATATCTATAACACTACTAAAACCTTGCATAGAAATATGCAATACAAAACTGTAGGCTGCTGAATAAACTGCTGAATCGGAAAGGTATTGTAAACTTAAAGGGGTGCCATACAAGGGCGTATGTTCATGTCTCTAAAAGCACAGATATTCATGCACCGTCAACTCTGAAAATCGATAGTCTGATTTACACATACTATTAACTTTATCTATAAAATTATTCAAAAAATCCATATTAATAAAAAAATTATGTTACACAAAATATAACAGGAATTTTGACTTATTTTTAGCGTGTCATTGACTTGACTGTTAAAGGTTTTGATCAATACAAGTTTATTTAAAGGTATTTTGACCTGAAAGTAGCGACCTCTTCGGCTTTATCGGGCGCCTTTAAGGTCCTGGGTCAGGTTTATGAGGAAAATAAATAACAAAACTTTGCCATACATACCTGCACCGTTCTTTACTGTGCGATAGGTGCGAGATCATTCACGTACTAAGCGTTTACCATCAAGTATGAAACAAGCAAATCTGAAATTAAAATTTACCTTTATCTGGGATTTGTTGCATTCTCCTACAATATAGTAAGAAAAATCGTATAGATAGCACTGAATGGCACCCCATGCTTGCATGCAATAGTTGAGTTGTTTTCCTTTTTTGCTTTAAAATATGAATATTTGCAGGCGAACCCAGCAGTACAATCGGCTGTGAAATCGGTGAGTCCTAGCGAGCTCTACTTTTCTAAACACTCGATCTTCCTCTTTGAGCTGTTGTTCACCGCTTTGTGGGTTGAAATCGTATTTTTTACCGATTTGTGTCGGATTTTTTTATTTCTTACTTGCGTTTGCGCTCGTCACAAGCGTCTGTTCTATACAATGTTGCGAGATATATCGTTTATACTTCTAACTCCCACTCTATACTCTAGCCATTGTGGAGATACAATATTTACTCATTGCACTAACAGTTCAATCAGCTGATATCAGGGGTAAAAACATTTTTTTTTATTTAGGTTAGCTCATGCCTGCGGCTTTGTTTACGTAATTAGTATTTAAATTATTTAGGTCCTACTTGAATTAAATTAACCTAAAACAATAGATTTTTAACCAATTACCTATTCAGAATGCTAGAAAGTATTCGTAGTGCCCAACTTATAACTTCTTGTGACATCTAACCGACAGTTTAACCTTACTTATACGAGATCGAAGCTGCTATTAAGGAAGATGAAATAAGAAAAAAAATCGGGAGATTAAAACTAAAACTATAATTTTTTTGAACCAAGTTTCAAAAACTTCTGCATTCATTTCTTTATGATAATCACCATCGCAACTTTTGTTGTTAATTCTCCATCAATCAAAAATCCATCTTCATTTTCTAGAAAAAGAAAATACAAATACTTATGAATTGTTGCTGTTTTAAGTTTAATTCACTTTTTTAACTCTTAACTAGAAGATTGATATCAGAAGATGCAATTATAAATATAACTTGTGAGAAATAGTTATTAAATTTTTATGCAAGCTATATAGCTATATATTATCATCTTCCTGCCCTTATCCCACTCTATGTGGGGTCTAAGAGTTTTGGCTAAGGTATGTATTAATCCATAAATCATCTGAATGGATCTCAGTAGTGTTGAACTTCTACAAAGCGCTGAATATAAGTTTCGAAGTAAATTTTATCGAAAGCTCTGGGTTTTTCAAGGTTCCAAATTTAAGTCCGAGACCTAATAATTTTAGGATATTTATTGCATGCATATATTTATTTATGAAAGATAGCAGCAGATTATGTTGAATTTCAGGTATTATAGTCACTTGTAAAAAGACTGCTTTCGTTTAGAGAGAAAATGTTTAGCATGATGAATGAATCCATACTAAATACTATAAATGCGAAAGTAACTCTGTCTGTCTGTTACAGGAAAGGACATAGGCTACTTTTTATCCTGTAAAATGATCCTAAAATGGAAAGAGGATGTAAAAGGACAACCAGGATAACGCATGAATACGTATTACCCCCAAATACTCAAACGCGACTCAGAGTTGAGCACGTCTCAAGTCACGGTTTTTTGACAGTTTTTGATGAAAATCTGTCAAAAACTCGTCACTTGAGACGTGCTCAACTCTGAGATGCGTTTGAGTATTCGGGGGTTGGACATTAATTTATGAAAAGGCAGTTACTTTGACATTTGTAAAATTTTGATATTGATGTAATTCATATCAATTGGGTCGTCAGCAGCTCTCTTTTTCTTGCAGGGCTGTTGGTAAGGGCCTCTAACTGGACCAATTTGTTATTTCAATATGTGATTAATTGTTGGCTTTGTCTCCGCCTCGAGATTATTTTGCATTATTAATTCGAAGTTCGCGGGCTCAACTTTTAAACTTGATTGTTGTAGAATATTTCCAACACAAACCTTCCATTTTCGATAACTCCTTCACTATTTCCTTTCATTACCACTACATTTTAACTCATAAGAGTTTTATCAGAAACGCATCTGAAAATCTGCACCCCGTAACCCCGTTCTGGTACATAGTAATAAAATAGTATCAGGGTGAATGTTAACAGAGTTTAATCCCCGAATTACTCAAACCCATCTCAAAGTTGAGTACGTCTCAAATGACGATTTTTTGACAGATTTTCATCAGAAACTGTCAAAAAACTGTGAGTTGAGACGTGCTCAACTCTGAGTCGCGTTTGAGTATTCGGGGGTTAGTGAAGCTACGTTGATAAGTGAAGGAAATAGATCCCTAAATAAATGAGAATTAGCCATAGAATATGTAATACAGGGAAAGGTATGCAAAAATAAAACTTAAAACTCACAAACACAAAGGTTATTTAGTAGAGACAAAGACGCTAAATATTCTAACAAATCCCGTCGATTAAAATATAGTCAGTTCTGTGGGCGTTGGGCCTTATATTTTAAGGCTCGACTTCTGCCTATATTTGCCCTAGATATCTTGTATAAAATATTTAGATGATGCTAGAGTCTAATGTCAAGTAAACCACACAATAAAACGGTCGGAGTTTGTATCGTGTCAAGTTTTCTAATAAGTTGTTGTAGGTATGTTTTATTTCTTCAATAGCTCTATTATAACACGTATATGAAGGAGTTTGCGCGATTCGATATTGTTTCGTAAGATTTCGGTGTCAGTAACATATTCGTATATTATAGACTTTTCTACTCTAGTTTAGTCCTTTAGTTTCGCCAAGAGATAATCTTAAGCTATTGTCGAAACCCAAGGTCACTGTACACTATAAGTAGGAGTCTTGACAAAGATATGTGATTGATTTCTATCGTTTCTCGTCTCAGGTCCGGCAAGGTGGCAAAAATATGAAGTCAGCTGTGCGCGGTCTGAAAAATAAAATGCCGAGGACTGGTTCCCGACCATCGTCTATAAACACGACCGATGACAGCAGGTACGATAATTTATTCTCGGAATAGTATTAAGTATGATGGGCTAGAAAATATCCATGAAACACGCTAGCTAAATCAACCCGTAAAGGTTTAAAATAGTATAATAGAATAGAATGGATTGAATAAATTTATTTAAACAAATAATGTATAATTCTATTCGAAGCACAAGTAATATTTTTTAAAATACTTAAGCTGATTGTCTAAATTAGCTCTAAGAGAACGTTCTAGAGCCCTGGCGTACTCTTCAATGAATAATAATCCTACTCATATTATAAATTAGCTTTCGCCTGCAGCTTCGCACGTTTGGTCAAGCCTGCAAGTGTCAAGCGAGTTATATTAAAAATAGTATTAAAAAATGATGTAAAAAGTAAAGATTTTGAACGAGGCCGTTGCTATTTCGGCCGAGACTTGTATAGTACTTTTCTCTAATTTGCGAGGAAACAGTAAAGAAATTAATCGAAGGAGCAAAAGTTTCATTACCACCAATTTGACTGCGCGCGGTTTTTGTTCTTTTTTTAAACCTTTGAAAAGCAATGCAGAATGCGCATTGGCATCGTATGTACTAAAATCACCTCGCTAGCACTACAAAATAAAAATAAAACTGTCCAGCAATTTTCATTATTGTCGTGTTGCGAATTGCTGGCGTGTTATTTCATAGAGCACAGAAAGTACCCGATTGAAATACTGTTTTGTTTTTAACAATGAAGCTACTTCCCAGCAAGTTAGAGAAAAATAAGGTCCCTAAAACTACAGGCAAACAATTTTGTGAGCAAAAATGTCTACGTTGAAACTTTTTCTTGGCGCGACATGTCTTAACCTGTTAACTTATGTTATTTGTATTGTCAGATACTCTTGCGGGTCCGCGACGCCGGTGTCGTCTGATTCGTCGTCGTCATCGACGTCGCACGGCGCGTGCGCCCCTCGCGCCCCGCCCCTACCCCTCGACCTCCTAACAGAGATGCAGTTCCTATTCTCAGAGACTGAGCGAGACAACGACAAAGCGGTAAGATCATCACCTTGTTTGGGAGCGAATTCGCCAAAAATCGTTCTGCGCGAAATTATACGAAGGGGACTCTCACGCAGGCTATTTTATTAAACTTATTTTTCTGATATTGGTCAGCGATGAAGGTGCCACAAGCATTGCGCGTATTTAAAAATCGCTGAATCGTCGCTTGCGCGAGTCGAGTGATAAGGACGACGTTTTTTCTCTAGTACACGCGCGATGGTTGGAGCTAGTGGACGCATTCTCCTTCATGTTATCTTTCTGTTATAAAAAACTCGTACGGAGTTTTTTGGACGCAACGTACGCGTTGATACGCGAAACGATTAGTGGCGAATTCGTACCTTCTGAACGAGATATAAAAAGTTACGGGTCCACTGCGTACGGCAATATTCGACGCATCCGTACGTATTACATCTTTATACCGATTTTTAAACGTTGGACATCGCCAACGCCGGTCTGCCATTGCACACAGAGAAGGAAGATAAGGCAAAACTAGCCATGTCTGAGTATGTCAAGTCTTAGGCTGGCGTCGGCGACAGTTGGTGACGTTGATACTCGGCTTTTGTACTTACACATACTCGTAGTACACATTCGTTTATTACGCTCGTTTGCACTAAGTTTTCACAATATCTTTTTCATGTTAATTTTTCTATGCAATATGCGCCGATGTTCTTTTGTAGAGGCATTGGCATCTACAAAAGAACATCACAGGCATTGGCCTGTTATGATAAATGTTCGCCAAATTTATACTCTGTCAGCGGAATGTCGATTAAAAATGTCTTTGAAAATCGGTAATATTGCAGAAGTAGACGCGAACTGACGCGTCAGCCTGCATTGCTGGCGGTTAGCTTTGATGGACATTTATCTGAGGCTAGTTAAAAGTAGTTATCGTAGACGACTTGACGTCTTATGTATCGCCATTTCAGTGTTATTGGGCTTTCGATACATCTGAAGTTCTGATCACCATTATTGTCTGTAGTGCGGATGCACCATGTAAAATAATTATCAATGTTAGTGAGTCAGTAGTCGCTTCTTTCGTTTTAAAATCATGCCTGTTAGTGGAATCATAACTTTCGATACGCCGCCATTTGCATAATTTTAATTTAGGTCACCGCCAGTGACGCGGTTTTGCATTTTGATGTTTAGATTAGCTGGCAGCAGGCGATAAGTCTGTTTGTGATTCCAAATTGGGATATTGATTTGGTTGTTTCATGATATCGGAAACTACGATTTCTTGATAATTCCATTTATATTATGAACTCTCCGTCTGTATATAAATGAATCAATATGTAAAAAAAAACACCCAAATTATTACGCATTGTGTCGCTTCAGCTCACGTTCAGTTAGTGTTTGCGCGGCGCATGGCTCGTAGGAGCACCGTGGGACATTGAGTTTGTTGCAGAGTCCTTGTCCGCCGCCGCGGCCGCAGCAGGTGGGGCGGTACCCGATCGTGTCGACTCGGCGGCTGGTGGACGTGTCGGAGGCGCCGGCGCCGCCGCCGCGGCTGGCGGGCGCGCGCGCCGCCAACGTGGCGAGCGTGACGCGTGACGCGCCCGCTCTGCCCGCGCGCTATCGTACCTCTACGCTGAGTTTCGGCGGCGGCGGGGATAAGCCCACGCTCACGCTCAGCGTTTCGGCGGCGCGCCCCGCCCCGCCCCCCGCCTGCAACGGCACCCGCCCCGCTCCCCCCCACAGAGCTCGCCCGCACGAGGTAATCGCAATGTGCGCATTCCTACTCCTCTCCATCTTATACCTCTTCAAAGACAGAATAAGTGAAACACTCGAGTGGATGTAATGGAAATGTACTAACATGAGATTAATATTGAAATTATGAATTTAACTGTCATTTTTATCGATATTATAATTATATTTTTCTAACATTTATGGAGTTGTCCCTTTTCTCCTCACTCCATCCGCTCCTTGATGATTATGACACTGTATAAAGGTGGTAGCTTACTATGACAATAATAGAGGTGACAACTGACCTTTTCGATGTAAGATTATGAAGAAAATAATATTCCTACAAAATAAGATAACGTTTAAAAGTTTGTTATAAATGAGCTAAGATTATTAAACCACGCACATTAAACCCTATCCTAGTCATATATCTTCTTATAGCATAATGTATCGCATTTTGAAAAGCTGGATAAAAATATTATTACTACAATTTTATTCCATTTTGAGTTATATAAAACTAACGTTACAATTAGTATCCATTTTATATCTCATGATCAAATAAGTAATATTTAGTTGCTTAAAAGTCTATTAATTTGTATTCTGTATAATCATATATCAGATCGTCTGACTGTCGTATTTTGTAAAGATGCTCAAAAATAACATGTTATTAAATCAACATCAAAAATGTATCTATTCTTTTTATGTTTGAGATGTAAGTAGTTATATTGTAACTATTATAGTTTCCACTAAAGTTATTTTGCCATCAGTCACTTGACCATACTTTATACAGGGTAACTGAAAACCTCACGGTTTCAAGCATACATTATTTATTGTTTGAATGGACATGAGTATTTCTTAAAGTGTACCTCGGTAATGTTCGAACCATTGTGATGTGATAAATTATTTCCGCGACGATTTATGTTGATCTTATTTTTCGATATCAAATTTCAAAGAGCTTGTCTTTGAATAATTTCGAGTGAATCGAAGGACTATGTTTAACCGTAATGAGTAAGTACATTTTAATAGTCCTTCGAATCAGTACAGGTTCTCTAACGTTTACTTTTATTGTTTATCTAACCCCTATTTCTAAATGCACTTACATATTTCTGCATGTATCATGCTTGATATTGCATGTAAA
Source organism: Scotopteryx bipunctaria (assembly GCA_949320045.1). Classification (NCBI taxonomy): domain Eukaryota; kingdom Metazoa; phylum Arthropoda; class Insecta; order Lepidoptera; family Geometridae; genus Scotopteryx; species Scotopteryx bipunctaria. The sequence continues at coordinate 11,709,471 of OX439440.1, forward strand.
TTAGAAACGCCTCTCTATAATGTGAAGAATAGTAGCTTTATGTATGATTGAATTTCATATTTCCTCTTAGTAGTTTCATAGGGGATGTACAAAAAATAACGACACTTATCAGCACATTATGGCAGAGGCCCCAAGTCTTTATATTATTTATATTAAATGGTTCATATTGTTCCACGGATGCTGACCGCTCAGCGAAGGTGGGGAGAGGTGGGTTGCAAAGATTAGAGTTAGGTGAGCGCTCAGGAATCGTGCCGATATCTGTTCTAATATTATTGTATCAAATAGATTTCTCACTGTATATTTTGTGACGCTTTTTCAAATTCACCTATAAGACAAAATTACCTAGAGGGACAAAGAAGTAGACCTATCGGTTTCTTCAATAGTATCATTTGTATATATCTACCTAGTGAGAAGTCTCTTTTATCAGCTTCTTAGAATTAACATTACGTTTATTATACTTGTATTATATTACGTTATAAGCTGAATCGTCGTTCTTGCTTGTGCATGATTAATTTTATAATTATAAGTATAATTTTTAATTTATACCTACCTACGTTTGTTAAATTGTACAGGTACCATTCATAAATGTAAATTATTTAGTTCAGACTTTAAATAATAGGGTATGATTAACCTCGCTAATTATCAAAAATATATTCATTTGAAATGTTATTCAACTTTAATTAAAATATCAATTGTGATCGTTTGTTCTAGTTTGAATTACAGTAATTGATTAGCTGTCCTATAAATTAAGCCTGTGCTTTGCGGTGCTTCACACCCAATACATGATAGCATAGTCAAAACCGTGTTTCTTTGTGAAATTCAGTTTAGTTCATAGCTACAATACAAAAAGTAATATTGATCATAAAATGACAATTGAATGTTACTATGGAAATATCATCCAGACAGATCTTTTTATAGGCCCAGTTTATTAACCTAACAATGAAACTGAGGTATGATGCAATTACCGCCTGGGGGTTAAAGGAGCGGGCCATGTCACGTTTTAACACCTCGTTTCTTTTCCAGTCAAGTGGCTCTGATTCGGATCTCATTAAGTTGGACGATACCCCGAATGAACTCGAAGAGTTTGACCCGCTCAAATGCCGCGACAGGGGCCATAGGGAACCGGTGAAGTCCAACGACAGTGCACTGTTACACGAGTACGGATTGGATTTCAGCAGGTTTGGACTCTTAGATATGCCTCCTACAAGCCAAGCTGACACAAATGTGCACAAAAACTGGACCACTTTTAACTAATAGGTAACTCTCTTTCCACCGCAAAATGGCTGTGGAAAAAACTTAGTTAACTACGTTATATCCTGTGAAGTTGATGCGACGCGGTGTTATTGATCTAGGATAGAAAATGGCCTAGGATTTCATTGTAGTACAGCTGTTTGTCTACGGAAAAATGTTATCAATTACAGGGTAGGTATATTAAAACACTTATTCATTCATTATAGTGGGAGCTATGCTTTTGATTGCATAATATTGAAAATTACAATATCTCTATACAATGTCTTAGTTCAATTGAAATCATAATTATTTTGAAATTATGTTGAATAGACGAACCATTAACTAAGTCTAGATGTTTGTATTAATCGGGCAGACATGCTAATGTATCAATTAGAGCAAAACTTTTAGCGTTAGATACTGTATGTACCTAACTCAAATCAAATTAATATTATGTAAAACACAGTACATTTATATTTATTTATAAACGAGATCATTGATGTACGCAGTACATTTTCGCGTTCGTGCCTGTGGTCCACATTTCGTAGTAGTTTTACAGTAAGGTGCGTAGTAGCGAGATTTTTATTTACTTTACTCGATTAGTAAAGGCAGCTAGGTTTGTATGGGCTACTGTAATAGTACCACTACTAGTCGTGTCACTTACGTACGTGTTCTTTCGAACCAGTGCGGTGAAAGGATTTTATGTGCGCCTCTAAGAGGCTCCTTTCGTGCACTTGAAAGATATATATATATTTTTTTAACTACGACATGCCGGTTTCCTCACGATGTTTTCCTTCACCGTTTGAGAGTACTAGTATAGCGCACATTAATTTTTCGAACAGAAAAATTCTTTGGTGCACGACTGGATTTTAACCCACGACCTAATATTGTTTGGAAGGCGGGGACACTACCTCTAGACCACTAGTGCTCTCTTACCACTGTAATAGTAATACCTACTGTGTCATCATACTATACTACAATATTATAAATCCGAAAGTTTGTGATGACCCTTGTGATTTGAATGAAACGGATTTGAAAGAAACTTGAAATTTACTCTTATCTGACCTGAAAAAAATACACCGTGTACGGGAGGATATCCATTATCTTCGACACACTGTTCAGACCATCCAAATAAACATTTTTCACTATGGACACATTTATAAGTTTGAATTTTTTACAATTTTTTTTATTTTCATACAAATTAAATACCTAAATCAATCAATATTCATGTGTCTTTATCCGATAGTTTCCTCTCGATATAACAGTATGTGCAAATGAAATGAAGAAATCAGTTTGATAGATACATTTTTTCATTGCATTAAGTTGCAACAATTAACAAACCAGTCCGAATAAAGACCGTGTCCAACTCACTTAAATTGAATAAAATAAAATTACAAATAACTTTGAAACGAAGCCTTTTTAAGTACTACTTCCCTTGTAAGATTTGATGACTAAAAGCTATAGAAGTGTTTACCAAAGTTAATGGATATCTTTACGAACACGGTGTATATGCTAAGTGCTAAATGCCGGGTGCAAATGTAAGCTAGGTTTGTTCATAAAACTGCACTGCTGCTACCATTGTTAAATTTTTGACAGATTTTTATAAGCCCATAATTGTATAATCTCGCTTATTGTTTTAGTCACATAGTATTTATTTACCATTCATGTAGGTAGTTACTTTGTCTGTTTATATTATTTAATGCTATTTTAGCAAACTGTACATACGTAGTTGTTACATTTATCAGTGATTTGTAAATCAGTTACTAAATATATTTGTTTATGTAGGTAAACCAGGTTTGTATAATGACGTAGCTAATGTTAAAATTATCCCTAGTTTTTATTATTATGTAATTTTGGTAATACTATTATTATCGTTAAGATTATGATATCACCAATTTGTAAAGAGATGGATCTTACAGATTTATTTTTTGTTATGTTTTATTAGAATTCCTAAATATTTTATTTTATGCCATAAAACGCATAAACTTGCATACAAATGTGATTTATTTATGTAGACTGTTAAATTTAACATAGTATCTGATGCCAAGACTTTGTAATATGTATAGTAAATATACTCTATACTATACTTTATTGTCAATATAATATATTATAGCTTTTATGATTTGTGTTCTGTTGTCCTGAAAACCTGTAATTAAAGAGTACAATTAGCAGAATAATAAAATTATACATTTATTTTGTTTATATTTACAGTTTACATAATCTAGTGTTGAAGTAGTTTTGAATAAATTTTAATTTATTAGGTGCTTAGCTGGATTTTGATTTATTAACGAATAAAATCAGTATTAAAAAGTACGCGGTGTAAGCTTATTGGGAAATATGCTTACCTATGTACTTTCTATTCAATCCTCTCATCACACAAGCTTCAATTTAAATAGGCTATAGAACATTTTATAGGTACCTACCTACCAAAGTACATCTATACAAACTACGGTGAAACATTCATTCGCAAAATATCATCCTACTAAGTAATATTATAAATGCGAAAGTTTGTGAGGATGTGACGATGTATGTTTGTGCCTCAATCACGCCGTAACGGCTGAACGAATTTGAATGAAACTTGGAATATGCATGGTAAGTGTGCTGGAATAACATATAGGTAGGCTACTTTTTGTTATGCGCGAGCGAAGCCGCGGGCGAAAGCTAGTTTTTCATAAAACTACATGACATAAATAATGATCTAGTTATAAAGTACCTATGTAAGACCCGAATACTCAAACGCAACTCTAGAGTCGAGCACCCACCTATGTAGGTACCTATTTTCGTTTCATTCACTCATCACATTCTTCACGCATGCTCAAATAGTGAAGGAAAACGTGAGAAAACCTGCGGCTTGGTCAGCTCCGCACGTATTGACCATGTCTTTCCTGTGGACAACGCCGACTAAGCTGAGAGGAAGGAATAGATGCTGGGCAAGCCTACTCCCTCTTAATTCGTTCCGGGTACTAGCGTCCCGTTTGTGAAGGTAAAAGTTGCCTCCTGACGCTGTATAAATCATCCACATAGATGGTAAAAGGCCTTAGTCAGATGTACCTACCTGCCTACGTCTTCGGTGGAGGGATTTAGTTTGATAATCCTTATCACAATCCTCACTTGTAGGGATTTGAAACTATACCAGTGAAAGAGGTCTTAAACGTATCGTAATTATGTCGCTATATAGGCATAGATTCATGACGTTGTCACCAGGAATCATAAATTAAGAATACATACCTCAAGTGTCCAGTACTTGATAATAATTCATAGCAAACTGCATGGTGAAGAAATAGTTTTTTATCACAAGACTCGTGAACAGAATTACTGGAAATCATTTTTCACTTGTTCTGTGAACAGAACTAATGGGAAAAAAATTCCCAATGGTTCTGCCGACAGAACTACTCAACAGAACAGGTGGGAATAGACGACTTTGATAACCTGCGTGATTAATTATTCAGGTATTGGTTTTCCGTGTGGTTAATTTCCGAGCAAATTAGAATGGGATTACCTACACTTAAGGAGTAGTTCGGGGATAATAATGGAGTTGGTAGATAGGTATTTGTAGGTCATCAGCTTTTATATTTTCATCACATAGGTAATAAGAGATTAATTTTCCCCTTTCACAATTCTGTCGTTTCCTACGGAGGAACATCCTTCATGAATGACGTCATGTCCCATAGAACATTATGGGAACTACCCACTATTGAGGGCCCACTCTGAAGTGGTTTACAGGTTCACAGGTCATTCGACATGCGGCATGCATTAGGTACCTACCTACCTACTACTTCAAACAGGCAGCTTTTTGAGTAGGTAGGTAACGTCAGCGATTTGCGTTTTCAAACGCAGTATGATGTTGTAGATCATCGAACTGTTAGTAGGATAGATTGGAATAAACCGCGTTTTTGATGTTGGTAAGTTTTACTCCGAGAATAGGTACCTACTGCACTCCATCGGACCCCGAGCTGTTTCTTAAGTCGTAATTTAAAGAGGACCTACTCGTAAATGAATGTGGCATTATCATCAACTAAGAGAAGTTCATGGATTTTTCTATTCGAAAAATTTACGTGCGCTAACCAATAGGTATACTAGAGTAGGTATACTCTCAAACGGTGAAGGAAAACATCGTATGGAAACCGGTATATTATATGCCGTAGGTAAACCTAAAAAGTTCAAAAATAAGTGCACGAAAGGGGCCTCTAAAGCGTACTTTAAATCCTTTTACCACACTGGTTCGAAAGAACTAGTGACACGGCAAAATAGATGTTCACTGCTGGACATGGGTCAATCCAAAATGCTAAGGTACAGGTGAAGGATTTTGTGCTGCATGGGATGATTGTATTCTTAGTTCAAATGTTGTTTCTATTCCAGTCATAAATAAAACAGGTTTTATTGAATATTTTTTTTGTAAATAAGCATGTTTTATTAACAATATGTCCTACTAATTGTCCATAGGTATATTTATAAACCAACTAGGTATTCAATAATTCTGATATCTCCGATTGTAAACCCCGTTGTAGGAATTCGGTAGGAAGTTCTTGTTTTTGTCGTCTGCTTGATACTTGGCGAGGAGCATGGGCCAGCCTTTGTCGCCGTCTTGGTTATTGGGGTTGGCTTCCATACGTTGCCGGATCTTGGCAGCCTTAGCTACCACGTCGGCGTTCAGCATGTTCTCCAGGTATCGCAGGTTGTGCGGCAGTACTATTTTGCACATCTGAAAACGAAAAAAAATTAATGATTATAATAATAAATGTTTTTATTGCGCTTCAAAAAGTTACATATTTTTAGGTACCTAAACATTGAGGAAATCTCCTTTTAAGTAAGAAATACTTGTCATAATTTCGCTCTTGCATAGGTCAGAATAAACAATTTTTCTAAAGTTGTAGAAAAACATTTAAAATATAGTAAGGAGGTACCTATGTACCTACTATACTAGGTATACAATTACAGTGCAGTGTGTGAAGGTACGTGCATGATTTCCCTTTTTTTTCTTTGGCACTACCGCTTGGCACTACTAGTAGAGTGAAGGGAAATTTTACTTTCCCATGCCACTACTGGTAGTGCTACGGGTAAAAGTACATTTCCAGTGACACTGCACTGTTGCCAGTAGTTTCACGGGAAATATTATTTCCCGTGAGACGAGTGGGCTATCTATAAGGGCTATTAAAATTCCTTTATTATAACTGCAATCTCAAACTACTTGGAACAAGGAAGGTATTGGCACTTGAGATGAGTGGATGAGTAGAAAATGACAATATCAATGTAATGCCATGTGATTATATCTTATTAACATTTTTTGCAAAAATATCATTAAAATTTTTTGCAAAAATAAAAACTGTTTCTTTTTTTTTATAAAATATGGACGAAAACAAAAATGGATTATTCTTCGGACAACATAAAGGCGGCACTGTAGTTTTGAATCGTGATTTCCAATATAAGCTACGAGCTTGCTACGAGAGTTTAAGGCGATGTTGAGCTTATAAGAAATGTAAATGTCCGGGAACAATTACAATTAAAATGAGTATAACTAAATTCATGATTATAACCTGATTTCCATTTAAACTCTTACCACATAAAAACCTTATTACCTACGATTAATAAATATTCTTATCAATATCTTTATACTTCATTTTTAGGGGGAGCAATTAATCAAAGCATCGCAGAAACTTCACACGTGTGAACCTTTTGTGGGTAGAAACATAGTTACCAGAGAAATTAAAAAAAAAAAACAATTTAAAAAAACAAGTAACAAAATCTGACAAACCAATTAAATAAGTATAATTCGTTTCAAAATAAAGGTTTAAATTTTGTGCCATCTCTGCCCCCACTTTCAAGTGTGCAACATTGCCTGTACGATACGAGGAACAAAGCACTGGGTGTATTAAAAACAGTTTATAAGCTTTTTGAAGAAGTTCAAATACCAGCTAAATTTTCCGATTTAATTTGGCTGACTACTATTATGAAGGGACTCGCATTATATTATTTTGTTCGCCAGATTGTAGACAACTAATTGGTGAAATCCGTGAATTTTTTGGCGATGCGACATTTGAAAGTTGCTCTCTGCCGTTTGCTGAATTATATCTATCTATAATATAAAAATGAATCGCAAAATGTGTTGGTAAGCGCATAACTCAACAACGCCTGGACCAATTTGGCCAAATCTTTTTTTAAAATGTTCGTTGAAGTTCAAGGATGGTTTTTACGGCGAGAAAAATTAGAATTATATTTTTCATCCGGGTACCACGTGAGCGAAGCCGCGGGCGGCAGCTAGTAGCTTATAAATATACATGGTGACGTCCGTCGGTAGCACGGTAGATACCACATTTTTGCATTGAAAGAGCTAAGAAACATCATACGATTTGTACACCAGATCAAATGTACTGCATCATAACTAACGCAAAAGTAACTTGAGAGAAGTTTCAAATGAAAGAGATGCAGCAATCAGATTTCTATGATTTCAAGAAGATAGTATCAGATGAAAAATTGGCTACCTGACGACAACAGTGAAAAAATATACTGGTCTAAAATAAGAGAAATAAAAATTGATATCGCCACTCCAGATAAGCTCTATAACAGAAATAGTTTTGAAGACAAATACAAGAGTATGACTACAAATCGCCAAGTTTCTTGTCGGAGAAGGAACAATAACTCCTCAGGAAATGTGTTTAGCCTTCAACCAGCTTATGACCAATTGATTTCTGTGCCCAGGCCTTTATACAATGACCTGATCAGCTTATGTGATTCAGAGGTAATTCCTGTGCAATATCATGGATTTTATTGCCAGTTATAGCACAAAAGGAATCATCAAGAACGGCCACTAGTAGTGATTCAGATTCAGAAGGTCTCGGGGAAAATGTGCATAATTAGGTAATAAAACAAATTGTGATCTGTTACAGTTAAAAAGTAATTTAGTTAGGTACTAAAAGTACAAGAAAAATGTGATTTATTAGTAACTAAGATTATTGCTTTATGTTTATAAGTAAGTACGTAAGCTACAAAGTAAAAGTATATTGTGATTAAAATACCTTCAAAGTCCATTTTGATCTCTTTTGATGTAAACAATAAGTTCCTATTTGATTTAGAATTGCCTACTTATACGGCATGACAAATAGTAGCCCATACCCAAAGGGTAAGGGTAGATGGTTGTTTACCATGGTGTTTTTTGTCAGTCAGACAGTAGGTACATCTGTCCTTCTGGTAATCTGGGATTTTGCTATTACGGGATTTTGCTTAGGTATCTGTCCTTCTGTTGCAGAGACGTACCTATGTGTGATTGTGTGGCGTCGTCTGTATGTTTGCAATGGGTTTTTGTAAATTGATTAGGATAGTAACAGGAAAAATAAATGGGTGTGAATTACTTTACAAAGTAATTTTCAATAATGCCTCAGTATTTTCGTAACTTTTAGTAAGTAACCATTTAGTTAAGTACCTAATAAAATAAATAATATAGCTTATTTATTTTATTTTATTATAAAGTTGAGCAGAATGTCTAAAATATTTAGGTAAATATTATAAACGTGTTGCATACCGGGTTTTACATAAGCTGTCTCTACTACTTTATCTTTTCCTCTACGATTTAATTTATTTGGGTTGTAGTCAAGAGCTTTATGAAGTTTTAGTAGGTAGGTACCTACCGTACTAAGAATGAATAATTTCCGGACAGAGAGTAGGTATACCCACATCAGATTAAAGCATTTCAGTGAGATATCTAAGTGTAAGGTTTTAAATAGGTAAGCAATACTTTAAGAAGAGATCTTTGCGCTCTTTCTAGATCTAGAAAATTCGTTTTGGTAGGTTCACCCCAACTACTGCATAGGTAGGTAGGTACCTACCTACCTATGCAGTAGTTCAGAGTAGATTGTACGAGCGCAATATAATATATTCGCTAAAGGAGAGTGTTAGGAGCAAAGTGGCACAAGTTTTAAAAAATTCATATGAGTTTTCTTGTTATATTCATGAGTTGTTCCGATGTGCATACCATGAGCGCTGGTCCATGATAACCCCTAGATATTTAGTATTTCTACTTTATTGATTGTTGAGCATCCACATGATCTAATTGATCATAATCCCAGGGCACATTTATGTATTTTTATATTGAAATCCGAATCAGGTTGAGTGTCTACGGCTGTAGGTACATTGTACCTAAAGCAGATATACCTAGGTAGGTTAGGTAATTAGTTTTAGTTATATTAAGGGTAAGAAGGTTCTGCTTTAACCAGATATCTACCCGTGTGAGTCCTTTTTCTATTTTAATGAGAGGGTTTATACCTATATGAATCTGATCTAGTCAGTTCTTTTTTATTATTATTTACTACTAGAGTAAAAATATACCTATCCTTATCTTTTCTTTGCTATTCGTCCAAGCGACCAACCAAGCTCAGATCATACAGAAAGGTTCCTGCATGACCCACATGATTAGGCCCTGGCGACTCAATCCTTGACTTTAGAAAGAGGCTATAAAATCTCCGAAGTGCATTATCTGATTTCAGTGTTTATTAATAAAATCATGTTTTGGAGAAAATCCAACTAAAACTTTGTCAAGTGTCTTCCATCTTCGAAATCAAATCAAGCCGAAAACTGAACATCTCATGGCGTGGTACTAAAATCGAGCACCCGAGCCACAAAGCCATTGTACCAAAACAATATTTTACCGAAACAATCAACTGCGTAGAGTTACATCTACCACCTGGGGTGCGATTCCCCAAGTCCTTCGAAAATTATGGCTGCTTCTCGGCTGGTGAGTTCAGAGATTGCCCACGCCCGCAAAGTAGATGTAATCTAATGACACCTGTAGATTAATGACCGGCTGCCTAAAACCTACTCCATTTGCTTCCACGTACTCATACAGTGAGTAGCCCTCCTAACAAACTAGTACCAAACAAAACAACTAGATGGCGTTCGTTACTTGTCGCAACGCAAATTGAGATTTGTTATTCGACTGTTGGTGTATTATACGAATAGTTGTCTAAGTACAAAAATTGTCGGCTAGCTAAGGTCTCAAAAAGCCGTAAAAGCTTCCTTAAGTTAACCAAGGCTTTGCTATGGAAACCCCTATCGAGGTAAAAAAAACAAATGTTGCTTAAAAATCATCCTCCCAAAGCAAGCTAATATAAAGGAACCATCGACATGAAGAAGAGTATTTTCTTAAACTTACCTACTCTTCTGCATTATTCCATTGCAGATCCATTCAAATCGCTGCAAAATCACTGCCAAACACACAAAGAAACAAAGTGTTTCCTTTACCAAACCTCACAACACAAGAACTATCTTGGTGGCTACAAAATCTAAACAAGTCATCGATTCTCCAAATTGCTCCACCCACAGCATTTGTAGCAACAGATGCCTCAGACATAGGCTGGAGAGCAATAGTAAACGGCAAAAAGCTATCAGGTCACTGGAAATTTTATCAAAATACCTGGCATTCTAATCAAAAGGAATTGTGGACCTTCTTCGAAGTTTTACAAAAAGAAGGCAGTCAACTCCGCAGGAAGACTGTCATTCTTCAAACTGACAATCGTACAGCAGCCGCTTACATAAGAAGGTAGGGAGGAACGAAGTCTCGGAACCTACTCCATATCACTTCAAAAATGCTGAATTTAGTTCACTCTTTGGACATCAACATTGTACCAAAATACTTACCAGGCAAGTACAACGACCTGGTCGACAGTCTAAAATCCCAACAGGAATGGCATCTCGACTCCCAGATGCAAACCATAATCTTCCAAAAGATGGGAACTCCGGATATAGATCTATTTGCATCGGAAGCCTCAGCAGTGGTTCCCAGATATGTAAGCGAGGACCTGAGGGACACCAACAGCTAATATACAGAACATGCGCCTTTAGCCGATCATGGGATTACAGACTAGGCTGGATATTCCCGCTGCCAGCTCTGATCCCACAAGTTCTCCAACATATGAACTTCTCCAGCGGCCACTGTTTCACTTATAGCACCGACCTGGAAAAAGGCACATTGGAAACTAGTTGTGAAGAAACGAGCTCTTTGTCCTCTTTTCCGGATCAGGAACAAAGCCCACCTACGGGATCTTCGAACAGGTCTTCCACCCCGAGTTGTACAGAACCTTTGTCTAGAAGTCTGGAAAATACGGGCTGGGCCGCTGAAATAACGAATTGGAGTCAGTCCGAACGTAAACTCCTACAATCGGCATGGAGACCATCGACATTGAGAACGTATGAACCAGCATGGGAGAGCTGGCTTCGGTAAGCCAAGAATGATATTTCGGCGACAACACCACGTCTAGAAAATTTGGCAAGATATCTAATCTTTTTCCACGAAGAGCGGAAACTAGCACCTAGAACCATTCTCGTCCACAAATCAGTAGTAGCGACCTTTTTCAACCCGTTAAAGGATTCTCTTGGTGACCACCCGATAGTTAAAAGAGTTATTAAGGCTATAATGTTGACAAACCCTCCTAGCCACCGTCTCACTACATGGGACGTAGCTGACCTTTTGAAGTGGATCTCCGAAAGGGATATTGACGTAACAAACATTTTCAAACTGTGGCAACATGTAGCAACTTTGTTACTCCTAGCTACAGGGCGACGTATCCACGATTTGACGCTTCTACACATCAACCCCGATATGTGTCAAATATCTACAAATCAAATAATTATTATCTAGCCTAGCTTTGGATCAAAAACCGACAATACAAAATATCGACAGTCAGGATGGTGTCTCTCCAAAAATAGCGATCTAAAAATTGACTTGTGTCACTGGATACCAGTACTGATCGATGCAACCCGATCAAAACGAAGTGCTGATCCAACTCTGACAAATATATGTTCATAACTGGGGTAAAGTAAAAGCCGCATCAAAGTCAATAAAAGCGGGATGGATCAGACACGTATTGAAGGAGGCTAACATCCAAGATTCATCTGGCAGTTTTAGGTCGACGGTTGCGTCATATAACTGGTCCAAAAAGAATCTAGATTTGGACGAAGTACTACGCAAAGGCAATTGGCGTAGTTCTACTAATTTCTTGAAACATTATTTCAAGGAAATTGAGCCAAGAAATGATCATTAGGCTTTAATATCAGATGATTTTACCACGATATAGCTGATTCAAAACGGTTGTTAAATTGTTGAAGCTAAAAATTTATCATTATATTTATTTGTTCCGTTACAATTGATGGATGACAAACAACGCATATTAATTTTTTGTACTGAAAGTGGAAGGAATATCATGAAAACAGGAAAAGTTTTCTTGTGCGATGGCACATTTAAAAAATGTCTGAAACCATTTTTACAACTTTACGTAATTTTTTGCGGCCTAGGGATCAGTGAGGCTTACAATAAAGTAGTACCAGTTGTATAAGTACTACTGACTAACAAAAAGAAAACTACCTATAGTATCATGTTCGAAATTATTAAATAACAAATCCCGGAATGGAAACCTACTAAATTTATGACAGATTTTGAGCAAGTGGCAATAGCTGCAATCAAAGGCATCTTTCTAAAGATTAACCATCATGGTTATTAGTATCACTTCCGAGAGAAGTTACGCAAAAGAGCAAGGCAATTAGGGTTGACAGATTGGTTCTCGAAAAGATGAAGAGGCAAGTGGAATAGGGGGAAACCAAAATTTAAAGAATTTCATGACATATGTGAAATCATACTGGATACCAAAAAAAGATATGGTGTAACTTTGAGGAAAGACATCGCACCACAAACACTTGCGAGGACTGGAACGGCCCGTACAACAGCAGTTTCAAAAAACTACATTGTCTGCATTTTAAAAGTAATTAATTAAAGAAGACTCCGATTTCCGTACTACAATCGAGCCCCTAGAGAAACAAAAAACATACGTGAAACAAAGAAACGAATAAATTCAGCTAGTTCAAATGCAATTAGCCCTTGGGGAAATAAATGTTCCACTTTTCCTAGAAAAAATGTGTAACTGATAGATTTTCTCTTTTCAATTAGAAAAGATGTTAAACCCAGCCCGCCCAACTATGCACTTGAAAAAAGTGTTTTTTATTTTATGTTTGACGAGAGAAATGTTTTCTTTTATTTGATTAAAACATGTTTTGTTATGAACTCTTATTGAGGCATTTTTAATAGGGCGAGTAAACCCGGTTGGCCTGTGGCATCAAATTGAGTCCCCGGCGGGGCGTGGCGTCAGTGGAGAGGACATGCAAAATGCAGCCGAGGCTGCCGCTCTGAAATATGTCTTTTCAGCCACACACGAAAGTGTGCGGCTGATTCTCAACCAAACTGGTGCCACCTACATCATCTTTCGTAGATGTTCAGAGGCCAATAGGTAAACCTGGACGGCATCCTAGTTTTATTTATCATTGTACAATCGGTGCCAATTGTACCATTAATGGTACTGCTTAATAGTACAAGTGGTCCGTCGGCGGTCAGACGGACAGCGGAGGCTTAGTAGGTAATAAGGTCCCATTGGCACCCTTCGGATACGGAACCCTGGAAATTGTTATAAGTACGATGATAATAAGTGACTTCTTATGTTATTTCAATCAGAAAACTTCATTACGTACCTACCTAATTAAATGCGGTCGGTGATCTGAGCTCATTTTCATTTCTTATTATTATACCGATTACCCTAAAGTTATTATAGTTTGTCTTTGTAAATAAAAATCATCTTCTTGAAGCAAAAGGAAAAAAAATAATGTGGTATGAAATAAATTTCAGTTATGTATTTGGAGTGGAATATTATTATTTATAAATGTTTTCTGTACCTACAGAAACTAATTTTGATCAACATGTTTCGTCCTTATTTATTTTATCCGGTCTATTCGTCGATTTCACTAATTAACCAGTTTCCTCATGAGACAGTTTCTGAATTTGCCAATTTCCTTATTTGCCAGTTTCACTTAGTTGTCAATTTCCCTATTAAGTTAGTTTCCTGGTTCGCAATTTTCCTTGTAAGTAAGTTAGTTTAAATTGTGTTTTACTACTAGGTACGTCGTGTCAAGGTCATCATAAAATTAATGTAAATACCTATGACATACCTTATTAAGTTATTACCTGATTACATAAGTACAGAAAACTAATTTCAGCGTTTGTTTTTGTCACTTAAAGGGATAACAAGAAGGTTGAATGCTTATAAAAGGAGCAAGTATTTTTTCTGGTGACTTGAAACTTCGTACAAAAGCACTTTGTTAGTTTTTTTGCGTTAGGTATAATTTTGCTTAACGGAAAAATATATATCGTTGAACTTAATATTTGATATTATGTCGTGTTAGTTTAAAAGTATTAAAAAAATTTTTATGTCGTCGTGCTAAAATGAATAAAAAAATACTTGCACACCACACAAACTTTATATAGGCACCGACTTGTGGAAAGTTGACATATTCCCTATCTGATATGATAACGGTTTGATAATAATCTCAGTTGAATAAGTACTACGTCTTAATTTTTAACAATTTTTTTTTTGATATTTTTATCTTCCTTGGTAGCTCTAATAGTTTTTGTGACTGACTGTACAAATTAACTGTAAAAAATAACTAAATATTTTTTATATAAAATCATAGCAGCTGACAAATAACGAAACTAGCGGATCGCAATACTGGCTGGCAATTTCACGAAACTCACATCCTAGCAAAACTAGCGAAGGAGGAAACTGAAGAATCAGGAAAATGCCTAACTAGCGAAATTGTCTAATGAGTAAACTGGTGAATTAGTAAAATTGAAGAGTAAGGAAACTGACCAATGGTACCTACGCTAACTCTTATCCACAGGTATCAATAAATATTACAGAAAAAAAAAATGGAATTTCAACCGGGTATAACACCGTTTCGGTAGGTTGAATAATGAATAAAATAAGCTTATTTTAGCCGACATTGAGAAATAGAATTGGCTTCCATGATAAAGATCCGTGGTCTATACTAATGGGAAAAAGGCGTTATAATGTATGAATGTACTTACAATATTCACTAATAAGTGTGAGGCGATGCACAGCAGTAACAGAGCGTTCAGTCGTGCCATTTTGAAAGAACGAATATACGATTACGAACAACTTTTATAGTACCCTGGGTATACAATACAAAATATTTTGTAATTCGCAACATGTTTAAGAAACTACAGGCAATTTGGTAAACAAACACTACTAAAACACACACAATAGCCTAACTTACATAACACTTCAGTACACTAAATTACTTAGCCAACCTAGGTATGTAGGTGCCTACTGATTAGTTCACTTAGTTTATAACATCCATGAATGCAATTAGTACGTACAAATCATCACTGTACTTACCACCAGTTTGGACACGGCCCACTGTGGCACTGAGTTAGTAACTCCGTCTTCCGATCCTCAAATCGTAGGTTTCAATCCAGTCGTGCCTACACCAATAGGATTTTTATTTTTTTTGCTAAACCCGTACTCGCAATCGGAAACGGAAATCCTGCATCGTATATTGCTAAAGCGCGAAGCATAATACGTAGGTACAGACAGACAACAAACAGTAGTAGTAATAGGTATTCTAAGAAATAGTAACTAGGTTACACAAGATTAAATTTCAAAGTTTAAACTTCAATACCTAGGTATATCTAGATAACACGCTAAACTGGAGATACAAATATCCTCAGCAACAATTTATTTATTTTTATTTATTAAGGGAACAACAAAAAGCTATATTATAAAATATGACTTACGAAGTTATAGTTTTATATAAAACTAGTACCTAGTATTTGTAATAATGCAGCCCACAACGCTGTTCTCAGGTTTATGAAATACGCAAGCTACTATACATCTTAGCATCAATCTTTAGGTTTACTAATACTAGTAACCAACATTTGTTAAAATCATGATAATAAATACATCTATCTATCTTCAAAAAATATATATCTAGCGCCAACAGTCAAACACTCATGTATGTATTTAGCTGACCACTATAGGCCGGTAGTTTGTAGTAAAGTTTAACAATTTCTAGTACACACATTGCTGTATAAGTTTGAAAGGCGAATTAATGCAGCTCGCTTTTTACTAAGTACCTACTGCTTTACTGTGTATACACAGACTCTCCCAACTTCCCGTTAACTCAATCTGTTATAATTATGTTACTGCATCGCAGCATGGGGAGGTGCGGCACAGACTATCTACTCTCTTATACGCTTGGAAAGAGCACAGCGTGTTATTTTAAAACTATACGTTTTAAACCGATTATTTTTCCCACAAAATAAATTAACTCACTGAGCGCCGTAATGTCTATGCGTAAGCTATTCGAAACGGCACCAAAAACACCCGATTGATAACTACCAACTATAAATCTTACTTATATAATAAAATTGAAAAGCTTTAGTTTGCTTGAAATTACCGGCGTAAAGCTCAAAACGCTGAATAAAAAGTGGAATCACAAACCGTTCATGCCAAACAGTGCTTGCCTTTAGACACTTCATATTCTTAAGTCCTACTCTATGCAATTAATACACATTAATTATACTCCCATTAACGTACAATCAATGCAAAAAGGAACTTCAAAAATGGTTACTTAGTGTCAGTTATGAAGAAATTACTTCTTCGATGGACTGGGAGTAAAGAAAAAAACAGAATGCGTCCAGCTGCTTCTCTCCCTGAGCATGTTGTAAAAGTCGACTAAGGACGACGTAACTAATAACTAATCCTCTCCAACATGATGAGATACAATAAGCAAGTATTCCCAAGGAGGGTTGACGTCAGGCATGCGGCCGGTCATAAAACAACTTAGCCAAAACTCTTACAGCATGATCCAAGGATCCAAGCTGTGCCGATCCCACATAGAGTGGGATAGGGGCAGGAAGATGATGAGTTATTAAGAAATGATAGAAATAAAAAAATAGTAATATATAAAATATGTATTTCAGCACACACACACACACACTTTAGCAATTAAAAAAGCCTATTCGACCCAAATGTTAAGGAATTCGTGCCGAAAGCTAGCATCTCGGAAGAGATACAAGGAAACACCTATCTTGATGTGAAACCAACAGTTTACAGCTGCTCAAGCAGATTGTCTTTTTCTGTTCAGAATGCATAAGAGGGCATTTCGCGCTACAGTTAGAGTTGCTTGAGACACTCCCGCTCGCCCAATATATCGCGTATTAAAGATCATGACACTGCCAGCCCGTGTCATCTTTCATGCGGCTATGTAAGGAACCACTTAGACGAGTATCTAAGACTGTCATAAATAAATAAATTTTTGTGGACCTTTGTGGCCATTTCACACAGCGCCATCTAGCCCCAAACTAAGCAAAGCTTGTACTATGGGAACTAGATGGCTGATAGAATATTATATACTTTTTTTTGTAAATAGGTACATACTTGCAATACATAATACAACACCCAGACCCGGAAGAAATATTTGCAGAACATACAAACATTTCTCCCGTAGCGGGAATCGAATCCGCACCTCTTGCGTTTCAGCCGATCACTCGCCCGCCACGCCATTGAGGTCGTTGTCATAGATATGTAACGAGGAATGTTTAGAGTTGGGGGCAGTTCCAAGGCTTAAACGTCAAAGCTGGTACATGTTTTGGGGCCCGCAGTCTACATTCGCCTACCAGTCTATGTTATTAATTTTATTAATAAACTGAAACTGAACCCAATTCATGAAAAATAAGTATTGAGTATCTTGTAAATCAAGTGCATCAACCAGTTTATCTTATTCCTATGATGTGAACATAGGAAAAGCTGAATGATCCTAATTAAAATAATGCGCCAGATTTTAACCAGAAAAGCAGGCAGAAAAAAGGTAGGTTCATTCATAATAATTGTACATAACAGTTACCGAGAGAAGGCATAATTGGTGGCGGAACCATGAAACACGCTTTCCAGCCTTGTCACGCCAATAACCGCTTTAGAATATTTAATTGTTCTGCCTAAAAGCATCTAAGGTTCACGAGTTGTTTTAGTCAACACAAAACATAAAACATTCCATTCCGCGGGGCGATTTTTAGTTTTTATGAGGTTTTTACAGCTTTTGACTTTGACAAGTAGATAAAATGGCTGCATTTCGAATGAACATAAGAAGGTATACATAAAGTACATTTATGGCATTTCGGTATTGATTTTGACAGCACCATTACGAACATTTCGATTCTAATGTTCGTAATGTTCGGAAGCTATTAAAATCATAAAACTGACAAAATACCTATGTATTTTGTCAGTGACAGTGTCAGATACCGCCCAGGAAACGGATACGGGTCTGTGGCGATGGATGGATGGTTGAAGGCTTTTTCAAAAGTGGGTATCCGAATCCGAAAGCAAAAAGAAAAAATATTGCTGAAATGAAAATGGACAAACAGTTTTAGTAAATGGATTTGGGAGAATACTTCAAACAACTTCACAATGAAATAAATTATTATGAAATCAAAAGTACAGGTAGGTACATGTAAAGATAACAATGGAGGAATCACTGTAGCCGCTTTTCCATCGTAAACATGTTTATGGAACTTTTAAGTAGTATGTACTTATAGTTAAATTATGGTAAAAAAACTTGTGTTTTCATCGTAATAACGACTTATACGTGACGGTTTGTTTACATAAATTGTATCTTCAGTTTGGTTCAAGTATACATCTTCGGTAAAATCGAGTGCATATTACAAATGTAAAAAAAATCTGATACACACTTAAGCAAAAGGCAATATCCAAAACCAATACTACGTTTTCAAGTTGAATTAAAAATAATTTTTGATAATTGGCATTTATTTAAAAGGCTGGATCTATCAAGAATGTGTCATTTCGACGTCGTGATCGCACAAGCAATTTATGCCGCCAAAATTGTATAGAGATTGCCTTGAAGCTAGAGCAATTTCATCGCATGTAGGCACTTAGGTACTCGAATATATATATTTGTGCTGGATATGGTAGAGATACAAAGAATTGGAATTCGCGCAAAAATGGAACGGTTCCCAAGAGATGATTCGTTAATTTAAGGCCATGGGTAAGGTTTCTTCGTTTGATCATCGCAGTATCTTGAGATTATCGGTGGAAACCTATTTAAGTTCATATATGGATATAGTACTAAAGCAGCGATCGGGACAAGAGCGTGAGGGGCGGGTGGCTCAGCTAGTGAGGGGCGGCCATTCCTAAATGAGTCGATTCTTTATGAATTTTGCAATCATTAGGCAAATACTTATCTATATTTAAAATAATTTATGTCGTTTACGTAATGTCGTGAATGAGATTTATAAAACCAAATTATATAAGATGATCATTGCACAGTAAGTAGATCAGTATTTTATTAAAAAGCCAATTCTTACTTGGGTCTCAACTATAGAAATAAATAGTTACATAGACTTGATTTATTAATGGGTATAATAGTTGTACCTACCCGTGTTTTTCAGATTATTACGACACATTTAAATAATTCAAGAAAAGTAATATCTTAAAAGAGCTACCGCCCGCCCTCATCATTGTAAGAGCTTTAATAAGCTTACCGCACATTACAGCAAGGTGAAATGGAGGAAATATTGTTGTGCGGTATAATGCGCACGTCACTAGGGCACCGTGGATGAAGCCGGCGCGCTACGCTCCTCTATCCCACCAAACGAACAGTCGAGTTTCGCGCCTTGGGTTGAACGTTCGTGTCCCTCCTTGGGAGCGAACAACCCCGAAACAATTGCGTACATCAATAAAATAATTCCCATACCCCTTCGGCTGAATGAAACCGACCGAACCTAACTCAAAACACTCCGCTAAAAAGCATTTAATTTAGAAAATTCGTTTACCGAAGCTTTCAAGTTTTACGCGTTAAGAAAGTAAAATTGCTAATAAACTTGGAGGCTCCCGAAGAATTCAGCAAGCGGCACGAGCTTTATAGCTGAGTCAGTTTGAAGTGGTCAGACCCGACTTTCGTTTATTCAAGGTAAGATTGAACACAGTTAATCAAACTTGGCTTTATAAAACTTGTTTGCCGGGCTTGACGGATTTTGTTTTATTTTATTCTTGTGCAAACTCGCTGTTGTTTAATGTAAAATGTTCGCTGTCCGTTGTCGAACTTTTGTTGACAAGTTAGATTGGCAATTTGACATGCACTAATAAGACAGTCTTAGGTAGGTATATTATACAGTACCTATCGATGCGAATTTCCCTACACCTCACCGACCGCGCGATTTGCCGACTTGCCGACACACGTCTGTGTCATTCGTTAAGAACTATGGTTGCCCATTACCTGTCGTTATTCCACACTACATGTTTATCAATTAGTATAATCATACTACAGTGATATAGTAATATTCTCAAACCTACGGTAGTTCATCATAACTGACCTCAAGGCGAAACATAAAGATTGAAATCTACAAAAAGCTGTGCTAATATTAGCGAGATTTCTAATATTAAAAACTTTAATAAGAAAATGTCAAGTGACGAAAGTGATTTTACTTCAGATATCAATATCAGCTTCCTAAGGCATTGTTAATAATCTACTCCAATAAAAGTTAAAGGACTTCATCCGAAACAATACTTCATGGAAAACCTTAAAAGGTCTGGAATTCAGACCTGTGGTTTTCCAGACTCTCGAACCGAATAAATTATTAGGTTATTTCCAACAATAATATAATTTACAACATTAGAACAATTAATTAATGCATTTAAAACAAATATTGAACTATTGCACATTATTTCTTAGTTTTCAAATATTCTGAATTCAGCAGAGTACGTACGTTACGTTCAGGAAAACAACCTTAAAATGTAGTGTTAAGGTGTATAGAGTAGGTATAATGGGGCGCGGGGCGACTTGGTATCGAGGTCCTGGTTCCCGAAAAGCTGAAAAGGTCGCATCCAAGTACTTAATACTTTTTAAGCAGCCTATTCTTGGTGGATTGGATGATTTACTGGTAGTATTTTCTTGAGTATGCGGGTAGGGTAACCTAGATAGAGTCGGTAATAGGTATATCCACACTTTGCGAGTCTATCCCGTGTATACATAGATTTAATATTATCGGACGAGTAATCACGACTCCGCTGAACTGAAACTTTGTCGACAGTCATGTAGGACACGCGTCCACCGAAATGAATAAATTTACTGAAATAAACTTTAATATCGAAACTCACGTAGTCTCCCGACTAAAATAACAGTAAAACGCCTATATCGTAAATATAGGCGTATTTAAGCGAAAAAATACTTCGTTAGCCACTGACTTAGGTACGAAGGACCTCCTGGCTACCTTAGTCCTATGGTACCTATCCTAAATATGACATTCACCAGGAACCACTTATCTCCAGACGCCATCATCATGTTTTACATCTTGTCCTGCTTGTTTTGGATCTGCTTTACATCTCCTCTTCCCCGACCTACAAGAATGTCTGATGGAGAATCCGACTATTCTGATCATGAGGAGGAACAAGAAAACCTACCTACCCAGTTATGGCCGTTATGCCATTGGACTAAGCAAAACACTTGGACACCCAAAACTACGACACCCTGGCCAGAGTTAACTTGATAGGTAATAGGGCCTCCCAATTACTCAAATAGGGATTCTTACTTCTGAAGTTGATCATCTGCAGATACCAGTCAGGTCAGGAGTACCCTAAACTGAAGAGCGTGTATGAACAATTTAATGAGAGATGCATGCACGAGAATGATCGTAGCAAATGAAAATCCGTGATCTCTGCCTACTCCTATGGGAAACAGCCGTGATTTTATTTACTATGTATTTATTAAATATAAAGCAATTTTGGTACATGTGAGTGAACATGTTTAGATGGCTTGCTCAAGCACGTAGTAGATAATGTTTGATACCAATCATGAACTCAAAGACTTGGAATTTACTGTTGGGACAAGGAAAAATATGATTTGCGATACAATAATAAATAACTTCGGGCTTCAACCCTCGCATGCCGCAACGCTGATATATTTTCTATTGTGTCTGGAATCCTGGCAGTCAATTGATTATGAAATTCCAATAATTGAGTATTAGGAAAATGTCACGAATATATGAGTAACCCCCGAATACTCAAACGCATCTCAGAGTTGAGCACGTCTCAAGTGACGACTTTTGACAGATTTTTAAAACTGTCAAAAAACCGTGACTTGAGACGTGCTCAACTCTGAGTCACGTTTGAGTATTCGGGGGTAAGTAATCTAAAATGACTACATACTCACAATGATATACTCACACTGTATTGTTTAAGTATAGTAAATGTTTAATTTGATCCGTTCAATGTTCTTCCAATTATATTAATTTGTACGGACTGTTTGCGCTGCATTTTTAGTTAATCGTTTAATAATAATTATGTAAATTTGAACTAGTACATATTATCCCGCCTGTATCCCTAATGGGTTGGGTAGAGCCACAAGTAATCATGTATGAACTTGTAATGTAATGTAAATGTATGTGCATTATACCAGTATTCTCAAATGGTGAAGGAAAACCTCGAGGAAACCCGCGGCTTAATCTGCTCCGCACCTATTGACCATGTTTTTCCTATGGATAAGACCAACTGAGCTGGGAGAATGGTATAGGTGCTGGGTAAAGTCTACTCTATCTAAAATCGTCCCTACAGTGTTCCGTTAGTAAAAGTTGCCTCCTGACGCTGCTGTACACATCTACTGTAGATTTCAAAGGACTTAGTTTAGCCGAAATTAATTAAAGTAACTTTGTGAGGTCTAGCTGAGTTAGTAGTGACTGTTGGAGTATGATAAGATCACCACGCAAATGGAAAACATGTCAGTGTAGTATTTATCATAATCACAAAATAATTATGTGCTTCCAACACGTGCTCAAAA
Source organism: Scotopteryx bipunctaria (assembly GCA_949320045.1). NCBI lineage: Eukaryota > Metazoa > Arthropoda > Insecta > Lepidoptera > Geometridae > Scotopteryx > Scotopteryx bipunctaria. The sequence goes on from OX439440.1 coordinate 11,732,373, forward strand.
TGGTGAAAAAAAAATAGCATACTCCATGTATAAATCGTCCCGAACAACCAAAGTCGCGGGTCAGAACACAACTTGATTAGGCGTTATTTATGACCGCCGGCGTACTGTTGATCCGCAAATCTGTGTAAATTATTCAAGCAATCAAGTTTTTCCAATTATTATTTTACTAAAGTTCTTCACTAAACCTCTTGAATTACAAAAGGCCTTATCTTATCATGGGATTAATATGGAACAGTAGAGCGTGATTCACTTAATTTCACCAGTAAAACATTTCCAATCTGATACCATTATCTAGTGTTAACGAGGCAGCCCATGGTTTACTTTTTTAGACATTTTTTTTAATTTAGACAAAAAATTGTTTGTGTGATTGGTTTACGTTTGTGCAGGCTAATTTGACCTCTCGGCACTTGCTGTCAATGGCTGTGTTAGTTTTGTACCGAGTCAAACATAAATCGTTTAAATAGTCCAGCCTCCTGCGACAAAGACACGTCCTAAGAGTTATAGTGGAGTGCCGTAAGACATAAAAATGTAAAAACCTCGGAACCCGGTACGACTGAATAAATTTTCATGAAATTGAGATCGAAAAAAATATGGGTAAACATATAATAATATAAATTATTATATAAATAAAAGTTTAAACATATAATAATATTTTCGTTCCAAATTGGCTTAAGTAAGTTCGTATGAGCTAGTGGCCAACTCTTATGACGAAGTCTTTAGGCCGCCTAAAGGCCTCCGTCATGACTTAACGACTTAAAAGCCGGGACCGACATTTAACGTGCACTCCGAAGCACGGAAGCGCTCAGTTCTTAATGCCACTTGCGGTCACACATCCAAATTGTGACCGCGCACAACGTTACTTAACTTCAAAGATCAATCAAGAACGTCTAAGCAAGCTACCCCACGAGCGCTTGTATTACTATGAACTATATATTCTATGTTTTTTACATGTATGTTGTGTGTATTCAGTATTATTTACATAACACACACTATGGTATACATTAGATGGAAAAAAAATATCTGCACTTCTCGCCCGAGTATAGGCACGTGAATATTTTATCATTAAAATCAAATTATACATATGTCATAAAATACCTATTTAAAATTTAACAAAGTGACAATTGAATTAAATCTTTAAGGCATAAAATGTACAATTATAATAATAGGTCAAACTTAAAATTAAGACAGTTGTCAACAGAATAAAAACAATCATCAATTAATAAATTAAATAACTTTCTGTTAAATACTGGACCCTTCAGTTCTACCATAGCCATGGTAAAACAGTTGCGACTATACAATAGAGTTTTATGAACAGGTATTGCTAATCGGTCTTTATGTCTACGGTTAAATTTTTATACCTGTTCAAATGTTTCAAATTGATTTGACAAATTTGCACGTTTCTCAAATATACATGCAGGTCAAATATAAGGTCAGTATCTTAAGTTTTTTTAAATAGTGGTGTATATGTACGCTGTTGGAAATAAACAAGTAATATCGACAGACAAACAAACAGACACTATAAAATAAACAAGAATGGATTGAGAGAACTCAACCAAGGGATATGCAGGAGATGAAAAAGATTATGGGAACCATGAATATTGAGGGGCTAAAAAATGCATTTGATATCAGGAACAAAAGGATTGGCAGGATTCCGAAATTCCTGGTTGAGCGGATATCCTCATATGAGGCAGCAGAACAACAATTGGAACAAGAATTTAATATGGAGAAGGAGGAATTTCAATCACCCTCGGACACAGATGATAATACATTTATCTATAGAATCAGGATACAGTAAATCTCTTAAATACAAGCTCAAAAAAGTATTTGAGGTTAGCATACCAGTCATAAGTCAAACCCAACTGATATTAGTTATTGAAAGCCCGTGTAAATATTTGGCCATGTGTAAATATAAGAATTATATTATTGGATAGAATTTCGCTACCGGCTTTTAGGTCGTGTACACATTATGCTACAGTCGACAGCTAACAGAAAGATGTTCTGATATTCTCTGACTGCGCACCGGGCTCCGATTCTGACTAATTTTCAACGGCTGCCGTACTGTCTTTGAATCGCTTTTGAATAACGTTTGTCGATGCCTGTGGTGGTGATTGCACGAAAAGGAAAGGACATAACATATACGAAAGAGAATCATATAACTAGGGTTACAGTCAAACGTTAATAACGGCACAGGGCGTTAGACTTTGGAGGCTAGTAGAATTGGAGCGCTCTATTTAAAACAGTATTGGACGCTAACTGATGGCTTAGGAAGAGTCGCTGACTGAGCGCGTAATATGAACATGACCTTATCAGTTTTGTAAACAAACATTAATTTTTCAGAGTAAAAACAAAAGCTGGCAGTGGATTGGCATTCGTGTTGGCAGCGCCAGAATTCGTATTATTGTTTGGGAGTTTATTTTTCTGTCGATGGCAACTTGCTCTCTTGCGCCGACAGGTGAAATGTTGGAGCGTGTAAAATTTTGCTTCGATATTAAATGTAAGATTTACTGCATTTTTCCCTGTTTTTCATACCGGTACCTAGTCTAACAAAAGCTTTAAACAGCATAGAAAAATACAGTCCACAGAACTAACAAATGAAGGGTCCACTGCAATAATGATGAATGTCCTTTGTCTTTTCTTTTAAGATAGGTAATTGGGTTTTAAATTTATAAACGGTGTAAAAAACTGTTTATTGTCTTTAGGTCTGTGTTTCTTTACACCGTTAATAAATTTAAAACCCAATTATTATAAAAGAAAAGAAGAAGGACATTCATCATTATTGCAGTGGACCCTTCAAATACTTAGTACCACAAAATAACGTATATAATAGCATAATATAAGCAATACATAATAAATAAGACACATGAAAAGTGATATTCGTAGTATCGTAGTGTAATGGAGTACTTAGTATAAGTAATTTTCAGGAAGTTCATCATTATTAATAACGCAAGTTAGAAGGTTATTTTGATAAACCCTGAATAATGTATTCATTAATTTTGCATTTATAGTATCCAGACCGAGTTTCAAGCAAATCGCATACGCGTTAAAACGTTTCATGCAACTTTAGCTGAATTTCGAAAATCCTGCCTTAGAGGTTGGTTTTGCTATAAAGGAAGCTTCCAAATCTCAGATTTCTACGAGTAGTGGGGGGATGTTAGGAGAGTATATTTATCCCTACTATAGATCTTTTGTCTTGCGAGGAGCAGGTAAATTATATACGTCCGATTTCCACATACTGAATTTATATTTATATTTAAAAGTATAACATGACAGAACCTAGCGAGCGGGAAGTAACGACTGGCGATTCCACATACAAAATTTAAGCATCAGCCCGATTACTAGTGGCTACATATCCGCTACATCTAGCTTCAGTAGTTTGTTGATTGCAATAAAATGCTTTGTTTTATATCATTTATCACATTATATTATAAATGTGAAAGTTTGTGAGGTTGTTTGTATGTTTGTGCCTCAATCACGCCTAAACGGCTGAACGGATTTGAATGAAACTTGGAATATACATAGTACATGTGCTGGATTAACATATAAATTATTTTTTATCTGGACACCACGGGGGTCGGTAGTAAATTTCTATATAATAATATTTTCTAGATAAATTCCTTTTTGTTCATACAGCTTGCGTGTGACTTTTTTACTGGCTGTGTCTACAATTGTTTTGTTTTGCATAATTTGTAGCTGGTGATGTGCCCCACCGCGTTGTTTTGTTGAAATCCTTTGCTACGACCGGGTTCTTAAGAGTCACAGAGATCTGAATCCCGTAGCGCGTAGCTAGCGTAGCAAGTTCTACGGACTCTACAAGATAATGAATAAAGATAATTATAATAAAATAATACATTTGATATAGATTGTTTGACAAAAAGCACATTTTATATATTATGTTATTAATAAAATCTAAATAAAAGTGAATAATGAATTTTAAAATCTTCATAAAAATCTTTATACTTTTTCTACGAGCTTTGACAATTTCGGAATTTTTCTAGACATAATGAGCTGGACTAAAATCCCTTTAAGAATACGCCTTCATAATAACATAAAAAATGTAATTAACGAGACTATGAAATTACACACTTTTCTATTAAGGTTTTCGGCAATGTTATAGTAATAATTTCACGTTTTAGGCATTTTATCCCTCAGTAAGTTTAGAAATTTCTGATCAGGGGCGCAATATAACGATATTCCCAAGTCTAATACATACTCACCTCGATCCAATTTGTTCTGTCGTAATAAATGAATTTACGTAGGCATGGGTAACTCACAAGAAAAACTTGGAACTGCAGTTCACCAGCTCATTTACAATCTTGAGCTGGAGCTAAACAACAGCTCAATCAGCTCAGAATTTACTACGAAGTATCAATCTAATTCACTGTATGTATGTATGTTCGTGTAAGCTAGTGGCCAACTCTAGTGACGGAGTTTTTAGGCCTGTTAAAGGCCTCCGTCATGGCTAAACGACTTAAAAGTCGGGACCAACTGTTTAACGTACCATCAATTTACGAGTTAAACTCAAACGACAGTTCAAACTGATAAACAAGCTGTTTTCTGTTTTGAAGTATATAGAAGTAAAATGGACCCTATTGTTTGGTTAAGAAAATTTTAAATTTTGGTTGAAAATTATTAGCCACAGTTATCATCAACTAATCACATATCAGTTCAAACAGTTCAAAATTTCTGATAATTCTTATATAGACTCTATTTGCTCAAAGATAAGGAACAAATTACGTTGGAGTTTAATTGAGCTGTTTGATGTTTTGGGTTATAGACTGACCTGAAATACATATTCATTTATAATGTGAGTTGAGATGTATACTTACATATATCCGTACTTCTTTCTACCCACGGCAAAATTTACGGAACCATAATAATCGAAGAGTTCTTAAGATCTTTAAGAGTTCGAGGTTATAAAAAGTCGTACATTTCAGAACAGGTACAAAGTAAATTTTTATTAAGTATTCGACTGTGTCACAAAATTATTTAATATATTAGTTAACAAATAAATGATGATAAATATTTATCATTATCGTGTTACTACATACTTATTTTTCCGGACATAGGTAATTAATGAGATTTCTAGCCGGTTTCTCAAAAGCAGATCTTCAAAATTAACTAATCAATGGTCAAATCTCATGTCTCATGTCAAATGCCCAATGGGTTGCTTCAACGTTGATTTCATACTTCGATTTTTAACAGTGATTAGTTATTCAGCCTGTTAAATAATGAACTAAATATCTTGTCAAACGACAGAACGGGTTTCTGGAACGTCAATTAGGCGTTTATCTTTGGTCAAGCGGTTGTCAAATCAATTGTCAACTAATCAGTGCTTGAGCTATAGTGAGAATTTTCACGACATATACTTTTTTTGCAAATACATACATACTTATAATACTAGACTAGAACACTCAGATCCCCAAGAAATAATTGCAGAGCATGCAAACATTTCTTCCGCAGCGGGAATAGAACCCGCGCCTCTTGCGTCTCAGCCGAGCATTCACGTCACAGAAGTTATCACCTATAATGCTACTTAGAAACTTAGGCCCACCAAATCTATGTAATAGGACCAGATTAAAAGTTACTAATTTACAAAGAAAAGTAATAGGAGCAGAGATTTTAACAGGTTGCGACGCAAGTGACTGTGTTTTTATACCCCACATCCCTCTTATACCAAACAACTTTCCGTTTAGTTTTATACGAGTCCAATTTCCAGTGAGCTTATGTTACGCTATGAACATTAACAAAGCCCAGGGTCAGACAGTGAAAGTAGCGGGTGTGGATCTAAGTGTTAGCTGTTTTTCGCACGGTCAACTTTACGTTGCTCTGTCGCTTGTCAGCAATTCCAGGAAACTCTATGCTTTAATTCCTGACGGTTTTACGCGTAATATCGTGTACAAGGAAGCATTACTGTAAATTATATAGTAATAACTTTAGCTTATACTTTTTGATTTTCTTATAATTCAAGTACCTAGGTGTACCTACAGAAGACTAAAAGACAAACATATGATAACTTTTTATTAAAATAACCGGACAAGTGCGTGTTGAACTCGCGTGGAGAGGGTTCGAACGATCAATAAGCTATCACTCACGTAGTACAAACATAATTTTATATATATATATATATATATATATATATATAACTCAAATATAATTTTAAAAACAATAAAACAAACATAATATAATACATAATAATTTATAAAAACAAACTTAAAATTTGTAGTTGAACACAGTTCTCCCATACGATCCAACTACAAACGTTAGTTTATATGCATAATATTGAGAGATTTACCATATTATTTTAATATCAATAATGAACTTTTAACAGGCCTTCCTGTAATCTATAGGTAAATATAAAGATTCCATATTTTCATTCGGACTTCGGAACCTTTTTAGGGTTTGAATAAAAAAATAACAGAAAGTAGAGATTAGCCTCGGTCATTGAGATCCTGCTGGAGCAGTGCAATCTTGCATCGGAGATCAACAACCTCATCAGGAGACTCCTCGCTCTTCCGTTTCCACCACCTCTAGCCACTGCTCAATTGTATCCCATGCGTGAGAGGCTCGAGAAACAGGCACGAATCTCAGCCATCTCGCGTCGAAAATATCATAAATCCCTCATCCACTCAGAGAGCTTCCGACACATGTCTATGTCGCATCCTGTGCAGATGCTTGCACGGGGATATTGTCGCCTTTGCGCGTCCTGGTTGTGCAGCCAGAGCAAACCTATCCCTTGCTAACAGCGGATGCCTCAGGTAGCGAGACGCAAGCCTTATGATAAGGAGCCGAGCAGACGCTACAGGTTTGTGTCTTACGAATTCAGCATTGCGCATTATACCATACATTTGTATAGTAGCTGAAGTTTGCTCTGAAGTATAGTTTAATCCTCGATAGTCAAGGCCAGCGGTAAACGTCGACTTTATAGTAAGGCCAAACTTTTACGTCTACTTTTCTATTACCATATTTCACTTCCCACGCGGAAATAGTGATGATTCAAAACTTTTTGCGATTCTTTGCTACATACACTCGAGAGCAAAAGTTCCGGGTTATCTAATAAACCTGTATATTTTGGATTTATTCACTAAGCCAGCTTTCATGATTCTTAATGAAATAAATTGTATGTGATAGACAATTTAATACTTCATAAATAAAAGTAATAAAACTTCATGGTTCTTGTAAAGTTATATCATTGTTCAACTTAGTTAAGATTTCTATAAATTGTGTTTTCTTTATTCAAATCTAATAGAATAAACATAGTCTTAATGAGTCGGATAAAGTGATCGTTCATTGCAGTGAATTGAGTGTTTTCAAGTTTTACAAAGGATGTTTCAGTTCAAATATGTTGATAAACTTTGAGGTTATCCGACGAAATACTGAAATAGCTTCGTTGTACGTGTGCGGTGGATTTTCTTAAGTTAATAACTATATATGTGTACATATATATACCTGATCGGAAACTCCAGTGTGTAGTGAGTTTTCCGCTTGTTCCTTGTAGATAAGCGCGTTTAGATAAAGAGCAATGATGTTGATGATAGACTAACGTGATACGTCCCGTTTCGAAAAGCAAAGACTCGTTTTCAGGTTCTCAGTTCTGTTATACCCGAGAAAAGACGACTTCGTAAGACAAAAATGACCCGTTTCAGAAATTTCGGTTCCTAAGTAATTACATACCTGAATCTTACCTGCTATACAATCTCCTAAATCATTGTCTGATAATGTGGTTATCTAAATTGGATTATGTGACAGAAACAAGCGGATTTCATACAGCTGTATAGCGATTTCATGAAAACATTATCCGCAAAAAGGGCAAGAGGATGACACCGTTGCATGGGCCGGAATAATTGACGACGCCTATTTCACCAAATTCAGCTGCGCAAAGCGGCCGTTTACTCGTACTCGCAGCCCTGCTGATGTAGTCAGGCTCATTTCCAGGAAGACAGTAGTACCATCACTGATGCCGTATCACTCTGAAACCATGATGCATCGGAGTACGTCAGGAAATCTTTATTGGGACAAAGCACTGACATTCGAGGAGCCGAACAGACCGCTGTTCACGCAAAAACTGGAGTTATCAGAACCCAAGCTGCCACCCAAGACCAGAATAAGTGATGATCTTTAACATTATAATAAAGTCCAGATCTCCCCCTTTTAGATTTGACTATTCAGATAGTACCGTGATGTCAAAAAAACTTGCACGGCCTGAAATTAAATAACATCCAATCCATGATAAAATTAAATATTTATTCAATACCCACCCCCTGAAAATGTTATAAGCCTCTCAGCCTTCATCTGCGAAACTGGTTAGAGCAAAATTGTATAGAAATACACACACATTAGTCGGTGCCGTACCTACCTACATACCTTCAATCAGCAACTCGTTCGGATTCAGTAAACAAAGTAAGCAAGTAGGTTTTTCGTAAGGAGTAATTTATTTGTTTTCACAGCCGTCCGCCGAACCAAACACGTATGGAAAATAGGTAGTTAATTTTAAACAATGCTTTGCCGAAATTAGATTAATTATGAAAAATATATGTATGTGTAATAAACATTTCATATTATTTACACCCATTGTTTAAGAAGGTTGTTTTGAGAAGGTTTTCATATACCTATTTAATTACCGGTATCTCTATAGGTATCATAGGGCAGGGATATTATGATCTCTATAGGTATTACTTACTTATATAATAGCCATTGTTTTCATGAGATAAGTTTATGTTGTCTACGAGTATGAACGAAAGGTCGCGCAAATAATCAAATAACTTTCTACAACCGATGTTATGAGTGACTAACTGCTCTGATTGGCACACAAGTCATCCACATGTCCTCAAGATTGTATTTGCTGTATCGAAATCGTGCCTTTATGGAAACTTAAATACTTTCGATGTCATTTTAAGTTAATGTTTAATCTTGAAAGTCACACTATAAATACAGAACTATAATGCAAGTTCGTGAATCAAATAATTGCTGTTATAACATTAGGGTGTTCAGTAGACACGATTTATGTTAGTAATTTTTCCAAATGAAATTAAACTGTCCCACATTAGCCTTACGTTTCAATTTGATTTCTAATGTATTGTGCGTGTCTCCGGTTCATGTAGTGTCATTACCGTGCCTTTGCGTGTCGGAGCAAAGTTCTACACGGACCTATACCTATTATTTCAGTAGTCAATATTTTATTCAGTATCATTACTTGAAAGTTCATTTGAAACGTTTTAGACACTCACACACGCGCAACTCAGCAACTCACTAAGAGCGCCGACATCGCGAGAAGTTTAATTAACAAAAGAGACAATATTACTGAACACGTCACCTCCAAGATATAATCAATATCTCAACGACAGCATAAAATCACGCTGCGCATCCTTGTTGCGTTGCTCTCCTAGTAGAAACTTATCTTGTTGGCTCAAGTGCAATAGTAGCAGCAGACCATCTACCAGATGGGTCGACGAAATTGAGATGATAGTAAAAAAGAGCTGGATGCGTCTTAATCCAGACCCACATGACATGGTTCCGACGCATAATGACCAACAATTGAAAAAAAAATCTTCGCTTTAAGACAAATTCGCATATTAACACATAAGCATTTGGACCTTGTGAGCTATTTTTCCCCCCTAGGTAGGAAAGGATGCTACACAAAAATATAAAGATTAAAGTGTTGATTATCAAGTGTTTATTACAGGAATTTTATTACCAGAAAAGGAAGAAAATTATCGAAAGGTTTTACAGTTCTTTTTAGCCGCATCTATTACACACTACTGTCCTAGTTACTATGAGTAAATAAATAAAAGATAAACTTATTGAAACGCTTACAATTCATAGACGAGACTATTACAAACTACAACGCCGTCATTCACAGTACATCCACCGTTCATCTACACAATACTACTGTAATTTACCTTCGTCAGTCAGCTCTGACATATCCCACGATCAAAAAATTACACTCCAACACTTGGTTCATCACAACGGGTAAAAATTAAAATGTAAATTAACAATAAACGGGTTTAATGACCTGCCCTGATCTACTCTGCCTTGTAAATCAACCGGATGCCCACTTAGTCACGGCCTACTCAGGAGTATCAGTCCACCGCACCTCACCGCTGATTCAACGATCCACAAAAATAGAGTTTTTGGTTATATTTGGTTTGTTAAATTCCGTAATTGACGAAATTCGCGCGAGCGAACCTACAGGAACGCTTGATTTAACGACCCTATCAGACACACTCACTCGACTGACACCAGCCACCACAAGGTCACAAAAAGGCAGGGAAACGCCACACCAGGACTTTCGGTCTTGTCACAGCAGCACAGCAGGGGACGCTGGCGCTCTGGACCCTCGCCGACGACAGCGTGCGCCAGAAGGCGGCAGGTAGAAAGGTTGCGACACGTGCTCGCCACGTGGTCGCGCCCGTACGGAGCACCTCTTTTCTGGAAAATTCATAGCCCGGCGTAAGCGAAAGTGCTCTTTAGCCTGCGAAGCGGGGTGCAACCTTAGCAAATCTGCCCTTGTGTATTCATGCACAGGGTTGAGGATGTCCCACGAGCTCCGCTCGGCAATCGAGGAAGACCAAAAATCAAAGATCAAAAGTTCAAGACTCTTACCAGAGGCACAAAGCTGATAATACGCACAAAACACGTGCGCCCGAAGGAATCACACGCGTGGGTTCTCCCGTGGATGATTCCCGCTACGCCAGACACAGAAGCCAGGATATATTAGCCAGCAAATACGATTTTCATCAAAAGCTCCACGCCACGTTCTCCACATCGATCCGTCAAAAAGATCCTTGCCCTCTCGCTCTGACCGAGCGAGACGAAAGAAAGAACTCAAACGACATTGACAGTTCGATCCGTCTTTATAGGGACACTGACACTCACAAATCGCCCGTGCCAAGCCAGAGTGTGACCAGCAAAAACCAAAATTATTACCTATCTCGCTGAACGGAACTTTCAAATAAAAAGGGGGGACCTAAACTCGGAACGACGCATACGTGAAATGACCTATCCGTATAATGACCAATAAGCATAATGAAACATTCACGAAATGACACACGATCATGTAGATTGATTATTTGTTGATTATCTAGGTAATTAGTACTCTTTCCACAAAATATGTAACGTAGGTACTGGCCACTTGAAAGACCATCTATGAAATATTCTTAGAAGAATGTATTTATTGTTCTGAGGAAATATTTCTACTTATGACGTTTAAAGTCATACATACTTCAATCTAACAGTATTAAATCAGTCAAATGTCGTGAAAAAATAATTAAAAAGCTTTTAGTACCTATTTTGTATTTATAAAATGCAATTCGAGAAAAATCAGAAAGATTTTCCATCTTTATTGCACAATGGCTATCGCTATAATAAAAATACAAGAATACATTTGAATGATACTACTGTATGGCGGTGTGTAAAACGACAAATATGTTCTGCATCAGTTACATTAGATAATGAGATGAAAGTTGTGAGATCGAGAGCTCATACTTGCCAGCCCGACGAAAAAAGCAATAAAATATTTCAACTTCGTGCGGAATGTAAGAAGGCTGTATGCGAAGATTTATATTCAACAGTGTAGACTATAGTTAAAAACACATTTGAGACTCTGAAAGAGTGATGAAATAGGAGAATATATTTATTTATTTTCGGAAAACCAACAGCTATAATAAATGTCCTTAATAACTATGATAGAAACAGAGAGCCAATTAGAGGTTTTCACTGATAGTACTAGAATTATGTTATTCAATGTGAACACCAATTTAACAAACTTTTCTATCACTAAGCTAAACAGTAGGTAAGTAAGTTAAACTTTTGGGTTAAAAAAATGTTTTGTGCTAAGCATCGTCTTGTCTTGGGAATACCAGTATTGAACAGATCAATGTCCAATAACTTGACAAAAACATTGACTGTTCTGCTCGCCTGCACCACATACGATATCGATTACAAACCTTCTGTCAAAGAAATAAAAGACTTTATATAGAGCTAAAAAAATTTCCAGACACCAGCTGCTTGAAATTTACAAAATTAGAAAATCTAACGATTCCCGGAGTTCTTGGCAAGGACTTGTTGGTACGTGAAGATGGTCAAGCAGACTAAATATTAATATTTTGTTAAGTATTGAGACTGATCAGTCACATAACATTGCTGCCCGCTAACCGTATCACAGAAGCTTAGGAGTTAGTTCAAAGTATACTTAAATAGACTGTGAAGAAATGATTTTATTTAAGAAATACTTTCAGCGACTGTGGCTTACCGTATTTTCTCCGGGCGTATTAAGCTGTGCCACATTACTGCATCGTACTACCAACTGCCTAGAGGAGTGGCACCATCGCTTGAACAAAAAAATTACAACACACCCAAGTCTATACCGTTTATTTTCAAACTGAGAAAGGAAAGCAAATTTTATGATCACGTAAATTTCAAGTCGCTATTTTGTGAAATTAAACTAAGCCGTAAAAAATGTGACATTGCTTTCGACATTAAGTTGTCTATTTTGTTGCGAAAATTGCATCAGAATTAATTAAGTACACTGCAATTTTTGAGAAAGATGGTTTTTTCGCGTCTGAAAGTAACTTAGCCATTTTTGCACCTTGCATTTTGTAGATATTCTGAAGATTTTATTTTTTAAAGGTAAGACCGCTCAGAGCGGAGCTGCACTGCAGCGGAGCTATTTGATTTGGATTTTTTGCTGCGTAGTGTCGCTCCTTTCAAACTTCAAGTGCGTAGAGCCGCGTCGTGCCGCCCCGCTTCGCTGCAGTGCAGTTTCGTTTAGTGCGGTCTTACCTTAATGTGAAGTAGGTATTTATGTTGGTTAAGTAATAAATAATAAGAAAAAATACTGTGTTTTAGTTCAAAGCTAAACAAATAACTCGATGGCTGTTGTTCAGTATTCAGTTGGTATAGATCGGATCGGTTGGTCGGATATAATTAAGTATAAGCTACAGATCGCGCTATCGATGCAATATGGTTCTGCTAATTGTTTATGTTCAAAACGTTTAGGCGGTTATCGGTGTCATGAAAATGACAAATGTAAAATTTGACAGACAACGTCAAAAAAATTACAGAAATTTGTCTAAGTAGGTTTGAAAACTGAGGGTCGAAATGCGTTTTAGTCATTGCTCAATATGCGTTTTAGTCGTTTGGCGTAGGTATATATCATTCTGCGTATTGGCATTTGGCATAATATGTCATTATGCGTATTGGTCATTCTGAGAATTGGACATTTCGCGTTTATGTGTTTGGTCAATATGAGAAATCTGAATTATTGGTCATTATGCGTCAGAACCCATGACACAAAATAACGGCCCATCTATCCAGCAACGAGCAGATAGGCTGAGAATGTTATCACATTAGTCCTCTAGAAGATAAAATTACGATTGTTCGAATCGAATGAATGCTCAACTTCAGTTAATACAACGGCGCCTGTTAAATTAAAATACAAGACTTTGCCCGCACTAAGGATTTTACTCTTTGTCTCGAACCCTTAAACTCCTGATGTAAGTGGGAAATTGTCAGATGTCACCAATGAAACGAATCTCTGAGAACGGAAGAGTAAACTTGTGATTTTGTGTATTTACAGCTCCTAATTCGAAACATTTTCCTACCTAAAATAATATTGTTCACCGGAGATGTTGTTATTGCCTAAATGACCTGATTTATAAGATTCCTTTGTAAACAGTGAAACATTAAACGTATTTTGATATTATTATTCATGAAGATAAATAGATACATTGCAGAAAGATTTAATTGAAGCTATCTGAATCCTTTTTCTATTATTGCTTGGTTATAGACCTTGTTTCAATATCTATAATGGAACAGACAAACTACTCCAAGGACACCTTAGGTATTTACTTTTCACTCTACGGCGGGTACCCTATTGCGGCGGCGTAGCGTTACCTAAGGCCGATTCCCGGGCTCACATTGGGGTGAAACTCGCAATTGTTCTACTTTAATTTGAGCAGGCTCGGGTTGTCCGTGCGTCCTACTGACTTACATACCGCTCCAGCCGCCCAGCGGGGCATGACCCTGCATATTTAGAGGTGAATGCGTTCAGGTCAACAGTAAATCCTGTTATTGACGATTTTCGAAGGAACAGCTTTTTACTTTAATATTCTGTTTACTTATTGGTCAATGGTTGAATCGCATAACATTATAATAAGGCCTTCTTTACCATCTATAGTAGATGATTTATACAGCGTCAGGAGGCAACTTTTACCTTCACTAACGGGACGCTGTAGTACCTGGGACGAATTAAGATGGAGTAGGCTTGCCCAGCACCTATTCCATCCTCTCAGCTTTGTCGGCCTTGTCCACAGGAAAGACATCGTCAATACGTGCGGAGCTGACTAAGCCGCGGGTTTCCTCACGATGTTTTCATTCATCATTGTGAGAGTACTGGTATAGCGCAATACATTTTTCGCACAGAAAAATCTATTGGTACACGACCGGATTTGAACCCACGACCTTAGGATCGGAAGGCGGAGTCACTAAACATTATTAGCACATTACAATTTATCTACTTGTATTTATTTATGAAGACGATATATAGTGGGTCGTAATTGGATTAGACTAGCTCATGACCTTGTTGGATGGAACAAGCGAAGAAAGGCCTAAACAAGTTGTGCATGATGATGATGATTTATAAAGGCAACTTTGACTTTGGCTTTGAACGTTTGAAAAATATCTGCTAACCATGGTCATTGGTTAAGTTCATTTCGAATTAACGGATAAAAGGACAGTTTTGTTTGTTTGTTTGTTACTTTTTGTTGTTGTGGATATAGCCATCAATCAGAATGGCTCTAAGTAATAAGTTGATACATCGACTCGAAAGAAGAACTAAAAGTATGATGTACTTACCTAAATTCATAAAGTTGGCGTGAGTTAGATCTGTCCATAAGTAGGCAGAGGTAAGTGATTACGGTCTCTATCTGATGCTCTAGAAGTGATTATATGCAATTACCATTATTAGAGCACACATTTATGTAAATACAATTTTAGTCTAACAACTGTTTCTACGTTTGCTTATGTCTATTGGATTGGAATGTATGAAAGTGTGTTTAACCACTCATACAATTTTATTAAAAAAGTACTGAATACTGACTTTTTGGTCATATTTTGGATTTTGATCAGTTACCGCAGGAAAAAAGCGTAACATAATAATAATATTCGTTAATCTGTCAAATAGTGTTTCAAATTATGTCCTTTGTGATAAAGGAAAAAACGCCAAAGCAATATTTTCGATTTTATAGTTTTAACAATTTGCTTATTGTATTTTATTAACGTTGAACATATGGTAATTTATTTGAGAGATCACACATTACTAAGACTCAAAAGTACATTGCGTGTTTATTTTGTACTTTAAAACACCATGTAACATCCAGAAACCAGTGAACCCTTCGTGATAAATTTATATTTTCCGCCCGGGTCCTACTGGTATGTAGAAAGTAACAAATGTTTATGAGCTGTCTCATTATATCTATTAAAACAATGCGATTGCGTATACTATATGTGAATTTACTCCAATTTTTTAAAATGATATTCTAAAATAATAATATCATTGTTTCAGATTTAGTAACATGGCAATCATCCAATCTTGTTGTTGCTGGCGAAGTCTGCGTAAAGGATGCTATGCAGCAGCGATATACACTTTGGTAAGTAGAACTTGAAAGTACTATAACTAAGGCCTTTTACCATCTATAGTAGATGATTTATACAGCGTCAGGAGACAACTTTTACCTTCACAAACAAGACGCTGTTGTACCCGGGACGAATTAAGATGGAGTACGCTTGCTCAGCACCTATTCCATCCTCTCAGCTTAGTCGGCCTTGTCCACAGGAAAGACATGGTCAATACGTGCGGAGCTGACTAAGCCGCGGGTTTCCTCCCGATGTTTTCCTTCGCCGTTTGAGAGTACTGGTATAGCGCACATAAATTTTTCGCACACAAAAATCCATTGGTACACGACCGGGTTTGAACCCAAGACCTTAGGATCGGAAGGCGAGGTCACTACCAACTAGACCACCAGTGCTCTCTGAAAGTTTTTATTTAAATTCTCTGAAAATTACTATGTGCCTTTTATAAGAAGGATTTATTTCAGAAACAAAAGATCTGACTGCGTGAACTTATATAACATAGTACAACCACCATATTAGATTTTGAGACACTACGTATTATCGTATGTCAAGCCAGTGGATCAGAATAGTCTAACAATACCTTATTTTTGTCGAAATCATTGCTTCTCAGAGCCGCCATATTAGAAACAAGCTGTTGCCCGCGACTTCATACGCGTGTAGTACATTATTTTGTTCTATAATCAATAGTTTTCGCAGCACTCGCCAAAAACTATTTTTGGTTTTTTACCTTGGGTTACAATATTGCAATTTTCTTACGGATCCCTATTTTTATGAAATATATTATAGCCTATACTGGTCCCTGATAATGTAGCTTTCTATTGATGAAAGAATTTTTGAAATCGGTCTAGTAGTTTCGGAGCCTATTCGTTACAAACAAACAAAAAAATCTTTCCTCTTTATAATATTAGTATGATTATCTTTTGTCACCCAAACTAATCCAACGACTCCTCATTTGTCATTCCAGCCGTTTGGGCTACAGTTTCCGCCAAAGTTAGATACACAACCCCAAATTATTCTCCTTCGCAGTCCGGTAAAAAGCTAAAGTACGTCAATAAACAATATTCGCTGAACAAGGGTATGAAAGTAGTTATCTATAGCCATTCAACACATTGCGATAAGTATGAAGAGTATTGTAAACTACTAGAAATTGTAACGGAATAAGTTGCAAAACAGACATTAAAGCAGGAATTTGTTTCGACCACGAGCTTAGCCGAACTTGGAATCTATTTTCCGACGGGCTACGTTACGGCCCGGTGGGTACTTCATCCCAAAAGTTGCTTTCCAAGCAATTCAGGGAATCGATACCATTACTGTTTACTAAGGCGCTCGTATTTAAATTAGGATCATCATTTTATATTATTATATTTCCCTTTTTCTATATAAGCTCGGTGAAGCAACATCTCAAAATGATAACATTGCTAAATGATTATGGATCTCAGAATATCTTACTCGATTGTACTAAAGTTCTTTGTGGACAAATTTGCAAACAAAAACTTTGTCATAATTGGCTACGTCAGTATCATTTAAACATAACCCAAGTTTTGAGCATCAACAAAAATGCATTGTACACTTGCTGCCGGGCCATTCTACAGGAAGCCCATTTAAGTTCTTCAAGATTATATTTAAATGGTTCATTATTTTGTACACAAACCTTAGATTTGAATGTCTAGATATATTATGAAAAAGGTATCACCAGTAAAATTTAATTTAAATAATTTGAAAAAACAAACACCTCTACAAATGGCTATTTTCGGCATGTGAAAATGACCTGTGCATTGGAGTTTGTTTAGTATATTTTATTGTAATAACTGTTATTACAGATTACAAATTCTTTAATCAAATGCCGAAAACCCGTTTAATTATTTAACTGGAAATCGATTATAGGTTTAATCAAAAACATGTCACAAACAAAATATGCGTCATTGTCCTCGCCCGCTTTTGTTTTCATCTTAAGAGCGTGCCATATGCAATTTTATAGTTCAACATCGTTATTTATCTCAAAATCTGTGAAAGTTACCAACCTAATATTTAGGGAAAAAATGCTTCAAACGCTTATTTTGAATTTTGTCTTTTCAATACACAATTGGTGAATTTTTTTTTGAAAAACACACATTTTGCTATTTATCTCAAGAACGGCACGTCTTTTTTGTTGGGTTTTTATTTTGTTAAGATATCCATCATTAATTCTTCAGTTCCATTTTTTAATTTTTTGATTGATTGTTTAATTCACTTGTAATTAAGTAAAACAGTTTTGGCGCTTACGTTGTTATAAAATACGTTGCGCGTCTATGTCTCTATCCTTCTCACTCACTAGAAAACCATAAATAGTCATCCCACTCATCCCGCTCGTTAGTTGGCTACGGCATTGCATCCGGGACGGCACTAAATCCATCTCGTAGGGGCGTTATGGCACGCTCTTAAACGTAAAACGGTACGCATTGAAAGTTCGTGTTGAACACCAAATTTGGTCTAGGTAATATTTTCTTTTCTGAAAAAGGTTGATTAATCATATTACGTCACTCAATAAGTCTCCTTACCTATATGGCAACACTGTTGGCAGATCCATATGATTTCTGAATAGTACGGTAGGCCAAAAAAGTGATGTACCAGTTTTGATTTAGTTTCCTAGTCATCGAAAATTTCAACAAGGTTCATGCTAAACTTATATCAACGAAAGAGATGCAAAATAATGACGTAAACCTAATTGATAAGTATTCATATATTGTATCATAATATCATCTTCAATGCCTGCCAACTTTACCATTGCTGAAAGAGCACAAATAATTGCCAAATTTAATGAGGGATGCAATATTAGTGTGATATCGAGGAATTTAAATTTATCGAGACGTAGTGTCCGGTTTTGGATTCGGCGTGAAGGAGAGGAAGGAAGTTTGTTAGTTCACAGAAAAAATGGTGGCCGGCCGGCCTGCTCTCTCCATTAACGACAGAGTATTTATGAGACGGGAATATGAAAACAATGGTTTAAACCGACAAATCATTTTGCGGAGATGTTCGATGTGAGTGTACAAATAACAAGGAATCATCTGCATTACATGGGGTTGCACCGCAGGCATTACGCCAAGAAAATATATTTGACCGATGCTCACAGATTTACTCGTCTGAATTTCACCAGAAAGCACTTGTGATGAAAAAACGTTTAAATCAAGTCAGCATGGACTGTGTTTTCGTTGGGAATTGTGTTGGGAATTGTGCTCTCTACCTCCTCAATACTACCGACAGTCCGTAATGTTTACCCGGAGAACGAAGTGCCACAATTGTTCAATTCATAACCTCCTGAGATCCCGCGTACCCCTTCTTAACCGTGGTACGCTTTTGTAGTCCGACTGTAGTCCGGCCAGCCGGACTATGGAAAATTTGTTTGTTCCGTGTTACAGTTGACCGCTCCAAGGAAAAAAAAATCATATTTTTACATACCTACATATTTATTTTTTAATTTAAGTGCCTGAACCAAGTTTCAAATCAACCGCAGCACCCATTAAAAAGTTCCCATTTTACACCTTTTAAGGGTTATTTTGAAAAACCCTGAAAGATAGGTATAATTATATTGTACTAGCTGACCCGACAGACTTCGTCCTGTTCATTCGTCATTTGTATGGGAAAAAGAAAAGGGCTATTTTTAGGGTTTTTCCAGCAATAATTCTAATTTTTCTCGCCGTAAAAACCATCCTTGAACTTCAACGAACATTTTAAAAAAATATTTGGCCAAATTGGTCCAGGCGTTGTTGAGTTATGCGCTTACCAACACATTTTGCGATTCATTTTTATATTATAGATTTTAAAGATTTCCATAAACATTTAGAAACATACAATTTTTATTATTTATATTTAATTTTGAATAATTTCACCCTTACGCTCATTTTTGCTATATAAGGAAGCTACCTTCCAAATTTCATTTTTTAAACACGAGTAGATATTCCAGTTACTTACTCGTGAGACAACGCCAACGTAAATGTATTTTATTAGTACTCATTTCTAAAACATGAAATCATAAATTGTTGTGCATGCACTCCTCAATAATGAATGATGCACAAATCAAGTTTAATTACGGCCTATTTTTAGGTTGATTCTAGGTACCTACTTAGATATTTTTTTAACCAGTCAAGAGTTTATACAGGAAAATAAAAATAACATACCGTATAAGTAATGTTGGCACTGCTATGTTAGAAATTCTGTTGTTTCGGCAACAATATTTTTTTTTTCAAAATGAGCGTTGCATACTCGGCGGTGTTTGCATTATATATTCATTGCTGAGCCCCAAAATGTATTCATCTATAGCATGGATCCATGTTCGAAATCGCTCAATCTAATTTTAAGGGTTTGGAAACAAATGAAGAATTTTGTGTTGACGCAAAAGACAAGAAATGATAAATTAACAATTTGTAAAAAAATATACAACCATTTTATAGACTTACACAATTAGACTAAAAACTGAGATATCTTAAGGTACATCATCATCTGCCCATTGATATACTGTAGGGCATAGACAACTCCCAAGAGAGCTGTCTTTGGCTTTTCTCATCAATTTTTTGTTAACTGTCTTTTAGAGGTAATCAATCTTGAAAGAAGATTGAGAGATCTGAGAGATTTGACAGATCAAGTTGAACCTTTGATTATAAATAAATCTACAGGAAGACGATAGTGACACAGATGACTCGGATTAAGAATAAAATATTTATAAATGTACTACGTAGATTAGATTTAATTTAATTTATTTTGTTCTTTTTATTTTAAAATAATAAAATATTTAAATACTACTTACAATGATTTATGTTTAAAAATGTTCTTTTTTTCATTTTATTTTGTTAATAAATATTTAAAATTATTTTATGTTTTTGTTATTGTGTAACCCTAACGTTTTATATCGTTGTCTATTTTATATTTTGGACGTTTTACTAGTAAGTCGTTTTGCCACTCAAGACATTGCCAACTTATGGACGTTTTAATATGCCGACGTTCTGCCAACTACGTCATTTTCCTTGATAGACCTTCTGATACGGTGCGAACTCAAGGTATAAAAAGTGGATAAAAAATCATCAAAAATAACGATTTTAGTAGAACCAGCTACGCACCAGCGCCAGTTCTCGAGATTAGTCGTGCTTTGCTCTATTGGGACCGCAAACCCACGTCGTGTGAGATTTAAAACAGGCTCAAAACGCACTGTGAAAATGAACATCAAAAACAGTGGGAGCAGAGGCAGGACTGTTGTCACACCAAAAGACTGCTCCCCCAACGTAACAAACGCCTCACATCAACTTTACTGAAAATGGGACGTGAAGACCTTCGGAAAATGGTGGGCATCATCACAGGACACTGTGAGTTGAATCACCACCTTCTGAAAATAGAAGCAACGGACAGCGGCCTCTGTCGTGGATGCTTCCAAGAGGATTAAACTGTAGAACACGTGACACTACACTACACACACGGAATACCGCAACAAACGAAATAAAACAAAGCTTGGGACTGCGGACTGTCATCGAGCAATGTCAGGCACCATCATCATCAATCTCGACGGCACCAACAACGGCCTCAACAACACCATCGAGGATACTGGAACACTGCTGCCAACATCCCAAAGTCCTTTTCCGTTACTTCAAGGAGTTGGGCTGGCTGGGGGAGGGTTAGCAGGGGGGATAATGCACAATACACCCCATCGTAGGACGTCAGTGCAGATCTTTGTTCCCCTAACATTAATTAGAATTAGAATCTATTGGAAGTGATCTATTATCATGGACAGGACTATTGTCGCCAATAAGCCTGATATGGTGGTGGTAGATCAATCTCAATGTCCGGTAGTGGTCATTGAGATCACCATCCCCCATGACGAGAATCTCGTGAAGGCCGAAAAGGACAAACATAGCAAGACCTCTCTACATGATCGATCTACCATAACATACCTACGTTTCTCAATCCTCATCACGTCTTCTTTTACCCAATATCGCTCTTAAGACGCTATTTCTCACTCTCAAAGTTACCCCACACATACTTCGCAACGTACGCATTTCTACTGCACTTACTCTACTTTGATCTTGTTAACGTTTAGTTGTATACGTTAATTATTATGATCATAATGTTAATTTTGCGAAGACAATGTAAACAATTAGCTATTCAAAAGCAACAAGCAGTCAAGCACACTAGAGCATAATCACTATAACTGACTGACAATCAGACAGCCCTAAAACCAAAGAGAATCTTTTTTCTTTTCTGTATCAGATTCGTACCTACGCGGGATGTTAATGTATGCATAGAACCTAAAGGTTCACTAATAGAAAGGGCTTTCTACTAGTAGTGTATGATGCGTTTGTTGCAGGTATACTACATTATCACCATTGTCACAATGGGCCACTTCATCGACATGGAGCAACGCTATCTAAACGGAGAATTGGTGGAACCTGAATCCGAAAGTTTCCTGGAGCCCGAGAAAATAACTCACAGTAAGTTTTCTACAGCTCCTATATTTTAGATTATGTTAAAGGATAGTATCCTTTCCAAAATGATGGACCACCTATATGGGCGATGGGCTGATCACCTGTCACCATGGTTCACCATATCCATCTTAGGACTTTAAATCAGAAGTGGTTGTAAGTTTTCTTATGTTAACTTGTGGCTCTGCCAACCCCATTAGGGATACGGACGTGATATTATCTATGTATGTATATTTATAACCAGAGATCAGTGGACAGAAGGCATACTCAACTCATATTGAGTAACCATAACCGCACAATTTCAATTAACGATGTGAGAATCCGAGCCATAACCCAAATACTGATGTCAATTAATTTGTCATTTAATCCGAATTCCGAACACATAATTGCCAGCCAGGGTTGCCAGGTAAATGCTCAATTAAATTGCCAAGCAAATAATAATAATAATAATCATTTCTTTATTTCGGACAACATGGATCCACAGGTACAAATTATGAGAAATAAATAACAAACACAATAAAAAATAAAAACAGAAAGAAACAGAATTAGGGTTTAATCTAGGTATTTGGCCTTATTTTACTAAACTACATGTTTTAACTAATCATAATCATAATCATCATCATTTATTCATAGTTTTAGGTAGGTACATGTTGATCTTAAAAACTACTTGGTTCAGCCAAAACCTGCCTTTACTGGCGTATGAATATTATAAAATATTATAAGTATTAAAATAATTATTCGAATTGTAAAGTCAAAAATTTAAAGCATCATAGTAAATATATATATATATGTCATAATGTCAGTTAATGTATAAAAATAAAATTAATAATAATAGGGAAGGTAAACAAGTATGTAGGTATATAAATTCTGTCTTAAATTAAATAATACTTAAATCTAAATTTTATAGTAAAAAAATTCATTTAAGCTATAAGAGCATTTTTCAGCAAGCCATCATCGTGTTAAATTTGTTTTAAATCTATTAAATGTCATTATTTTTGAATCGTCAGGAATTTTGTTGTAAATTTTTAGTGCCATTATAAAACTATGAGAAGTTAGTGTCAATCTTGTTATAGGTCTAAATAATTTATTTTTATATTTTGGTCGGACACTATATTTTATTCATAGTACTTGCTTCTTGAAATATGCTTTTATTCTGAAAGAAAAATACACTTACATCAAGTATATAAATCGAAGTTAAGGTCAATATTTTATATCAATCAGCTCGTCTACATAGAGGTCGAACAGTTTTGGAGACGTTAACCCCCCCTGCCTCACACCACACACCAATCTGTATGCATCCGACTGCCCGCTAGACCATCTGACACTATTTAACTGATTTTTATACCAGTATTTAAAAATATTTACTAATTCTGGTGCCAAGACTTTATGTGCAAAGTTACCCAATTTTCTTCTAATGGTCACACTGGTGTAAGAACTTGGTTTGATTACGAATAATAAGGTCTAATGTAGAAGTACAAATTCCATGTCCAAATTAGTGACGAGTGGAGCACTTTTTTTTTATAGCCTAAATGGCGATAAATTAACAATCGGAGTCAGTAGCCAGGTATTATGCTGTGTCCGGACGTAGAAAAAAAAAAACAAAATTACCTAGCGGCTACGACAAAGCTTGTCCAACCTGTAGAGCTGTACAATCTGATGACGTAACGCTATGGAAATTGAAAGCCGTGTCTTACCTGTCATTGTATTGCGGTTGAATCAGCATCAAAGAAAATGGATACCGGATGGCACATTTGTTGTCGATCGCATTCTTATTTATTAATCTAGAAAACGAATGTAATTTTAAATTCAATCTGTTCACGAGATCCAAATCATTAAATTCTTAACTCCGAATAACTTCGAGCCGCACAAAGAACGCAAAGGAAGATTTAAGTAGCTCGTAAATAAGTTACAACATCTGAAAATGAATCTTTGTTATAAAATGTCAGTGCAATGCGAATACAAAATTTATCCCACTCGCTCCACACGTCATAAGTTCATCATAGTTCTTATCTAAGAAGCTAATAAGATTTTGTCAAAGCTTTTTAAAAAACTTAATTTCAAACGAGTGAGTGACTGGGGCGATAAGATGTCCACTTTTATTATATTTTAAAAGCATTTCTTTATCAAATTCGAGAAAGAATCGCTTAGACTCAACACTTATAAATGACACAAGAAAATTATATAATTAAAAAAATTAGGGAATACAACAATGGGGTACCACTTGCCTCAAGACACGACTCAGTCCGGTTGGTGAGTCGCAGTAAGTGTGAATATATAGCGCCATAGACTTATAGATATTATGGAAACGGAACAGGTGACCCGGAAAATTCGCTGCTTCCAATATTATGGGGATGGTATACATAGATGTGCCTATAGCTACATAACACTCCTACCTGGACTTAACAATTTAAATGGCATGCGAATGCAAAGGGAAACAGCATTTCTTAGAAATGACTCGAGTTATGTTATGTTTATAGCTGTGATCAAACACTGCCATGCTACGTCGGAACAGGCTGCACTATGCCAATCACTGTTTAGAACGCAATATTCTTTACTTTTTATTGCTTGTAGTTCATTTTAGCTCAACTGGGTTTCACTCGGGAAGTTTTATTGCCTATTTAAGCTCGGTGAACCATGGGCCCTTTTCTGGTGTTTGAATAAAACAAATACAATTAAAGTTTAATTAACGATTTTGTGTACTTTATTTACCTTTTACATTTATTTTTGTGTGCCCCCTCCACCTTTAGGGAGAAAATAACACACAACCTACAACCGCTAGCACAGAACTGGCCTCGATATGGTTTACTGATTGATTTCCTTGGCGACAGCTTATCGATCAGTCAAACTGGCAGCACGGAATAAAACTTGATTTTGTTAAGTTATTCATTCAATTTTCACACGAGCTATTTCTAAGGAGCCATTTTGCATATTGTTTTCCATCAACATTAGATTGATACACTACATTGATTTTTGGTATTTTATTAATCGAAATGTACGTAATGCAAAACGGGGCATGAAGCATGGCTCAGTCTCAAAAAGGCATATGAAGACGAAGGGCTTTGTAGAAGACTCTGTCTACTGCGTATACTATTTGCATTGAAATTGGAAAGTCAGAGTTTGCAAGATATTGACTGCTCTCTAGAAGGTGACTTTGTGGCAGTAATAATGCTTAGCGGTCTATCATCTGACTATGAATATAAAAAATAAAAAGATAAGTTAAGAAAGCAACCAAGTACGAGAAACATACGAAGGACTCGTGAATACCAAGCTGAGCGCAGCCCCGGGGCCCCAAGTCATATGCTACATGTGCTACTCTCTGCTGCAGAGATGCCGCAGATTCCCAGAGCTGGCTCACAAGTCAGACAAGATAATCAAAGACCTGTTTGACAAAGGCATCGAGGTGCCACACATCACTATTCAGAAGCTACACCCTGGATTGCAGTGTAGTTTATAAATCATCAATCATGAATAAATATGACCCGTTAAATATGGCATTAGAAAATTCAAATGTAAAATTATCGTCTGAAACAGTAAAACTAAAATTACTACTAGAAAGCACACGTCGTGGAAATGGGGAAGAGTCACAGGAAAGCATGGATCAGTCTCAAAAAGACATATGAAGACAAAGGGCTTTGTAGAAGATTCGAATCGAAGAAATTCGATACGAAGATAATGTGTGGATGCCTCATAGTGTATGTAAAATATGCGTTGAACATCTGCGACAATAATGGGAGAATATAGCTGGGTGATCTGCGTCGATTTGAAGATGGTTAATTTTTTATTGGGTCAACAGTGGTTACACTAAACACCCATGCTATATTTGTCTCTGGGACAGTCGAGCCAAACCACGTCATTGGACTCAAAAAAAATTGGCCTATGAGAGATGCTCGATAACGCCATCTATTAGCCCCAGTCATTACCTTTTACGTCATGATCTCCCTAAATCCATTCCCAATGTGCGCCCGCACCGCTCGACGGAGTCACCATCGCACCGCAAGAACACAGACAACCATGTTGTCTGGAGACTTCTTCAAGATCGTCCATCGCGAACCGCGAGCGCGAATGTCTCGCCACTTTCCCGCTAACCGCTGTCACCGCTATTTTAAATACAATTTGTGCTGTGAAAAAGAACGTTGATATTGTTCTCGAGAAATCTAATGTGTGTGTCGCCAAAACCCGCTATTCTGGAGATTTGGACAAGCGTTCGTGGACTTGTGCACGCCAGGAGATGTCTTATAAGCAACTTCGTGATCAACAGGTCAGTGCGCACAGGTCCTAGTTTTTCCCTATCCTTCCAGAATTCCTCAAGAGCTCTGTCGAGCCGTCGAAGGCTTGAGGACGCTTTGATTTTATAATCGAAAAGGCGCCACCAATGCTCTTGTTGTTGAGGAAAGCAATGTTATAAATGAACCCTTGGTTTCAAGAGAAAAAACATTCTTCTACCATGACACATACCATTACACATTTCACATATAAAATTAGGGCTAATGAAGCAATTTGTTAAGGCTCTCGACAAAAATGGTCAATGTTTTCAGTTTATTTCATAGAAATTTCCTGGTTTGTACTGAAAGTACTGTACTGGAAAACTTACAAGCAGGTATCTTTGATGGATCTCAAATACGTCAATTAATCTGGGTGATTTTTATTTTTTTGATGGTAATGGATCGCAAGTATGTACACTTTTTCGCACAATGTTAGTTCGACTGGCGTCTAAATTAACAGATGAACCACACAACAAAAGGTTTATGCATTTTCATAGAGTAGACCCACTTGGATTATGCACGCTCAAAGTATATCTATGTACACCAAGTAACAATTTATCCCTACCTTTTTGAGTTTACTGAATATTATTTGTTCGCTTTCTTCTTGCATTGTAATTGAATAATTCCGAGACAGATTACGAACTGACAGTAAATATTGTTTTTCCATGTCAGTCATAATGCAAATTACTTTTTAATCTGAAGTGGCCAATATCAATTGACAGAGATAGGCAGAGAGCTTTTAAAAGAGTACGTAACATAATGTAGTCATAGTATGGTATAAGAGCGAATTTTGTTATAGCATTTTTGGATATCCTTTTTTATACGTATCGGGATATAATTACATAGCCCATATAACTTTGCCTGTAACGTTCATTTAATTTGTTTGTCATTTAATAAATTTGAAACGAATAAAACGAAAGTTGTTTAAAAAGCTTATTATAGAAATGTCCTCAAATATTTTTTATTTTATATATTAATTTAATAAGGAACATTTTTAGTTTAAAAGGAATATTTTCAGTCTAAAACAAAAAAAAGACACAAACGGACTTTGTTTTATGATAATAATATGGGCGGAGGTACTACAATGAGTAGAAGTCTAATTGTACTTGGGTTAATACGCTCCATCGTCAAAATGTAAAATGGTTAAAAAGCGCATTAATGAGTGATTGTTATAAATAACAAATGACAAATTATGAACATGTCAAAATTCATATTAGGCAATACTTTTAAAAACCATGTACATAGGTGGACCATGGACAAAAACTCCTAGTTACCTTGAGGTAGACCACGGAAAGAAAAAAATGCCCCTGGCCAGTGTACTTTGTAGGTGGACCACGGGCAGGGACTGGATGGACCACCTACGAGTATATCGGCGATGGGCTGAACACTTGTCACCATGGTTCACTATATCCATCTTAGGAGAATAAGTGGCAGAAGTGTCTGCAAGTTTTCTTTTATTTACTCGTGGCTCTGCCCACTCCATTAGGGATACGGGCGTGACATTATGTATGTATCAAGCAACCGTTTCTAGCGTTAAGTGCTCAGAACAGCAAATTACTGGCTAAGTGGGCGTTCGTTGACAGAGAACGGTTTGCCAGAACCAAGAAGGCCACACAATACAGGAAATTTAGGATATTTGAAAGAGAGATCAACTACGATGTTTTGGCTATGGGTAGAAACGAGTATGTAAAGGCAACAACTGTGTTTTCTTTTCATGAGATTAGAAGGTAACGCGGGAAAAGATTGTTCCGGAATTTATTACGTTCACAATTCGTTTAATTTTCTTGTGATGATGATAATGTTGGTGTGGGTAACAATCTACAACGAAAATTGCCGAGGCGCACAATATTAGTGTAGATGTAGATTAGTGTAGACTATTAGTTGCATATTCAGACAAATTCTGTTTTCATACAAAGCACGAAGTTTGCCGAGGCGTACAATATTTGTGGTACTACTGTACATCACTTGAGTTGTTCTAGTATCAGTAGCTCTTTCTAGCCCTTCGGAGAAGCCTTTTCAATCTGATCTTGCGCAATGAGATGTTATTGAGATAACTCTCACCTCCAAAACTACATAATGTTGCGGTACTAGGCTGCAAGTCAAGAAGTTGGATTCTAAGTCACAGCTACCAGCCATCGTTTTTGTTCACAATGTTTGGAGCTTACTTAGAAAACGCAAAAGGCCTATTTACGAAGTCAACATTATTCCATACAAGTACAATATTGAGTTTTGTTTTGTTTACTTTGCTTCGTGTCTAGCCTACTTTACGATAATTTCGTCCCCATGTGTTTACTTAGTTGTGCCACAGTATACACTTATATATACGTATGTACATATGTATGCATATATAGTAGGACCACGAGAAAACGGCCATATTATCACGCCCGTATCCCTAATGGAGCCTTTGCCCAGAGCCACAATTGATCATACGAAAACTTACAGCCACTCCTGATTCAAAGCCCCAATATGGATATTGATATTCTTATTATTATTACCATGCAAAAGCGTAAACGAACCTAATAAATAAACGACCACAATTTTTTTTTTAAACTAATAGTACTGCCGTCATAAGGAAAAGAGGCATATCTAACATTTTTTTTCAAAAATGAGTTAAATACACATCCGGAATCAGCAAAAAAAGGCGCACCTACTGGTATTTTTATTATTTCCGTAGAATGACTACAACCCCTTTATTTTCACTGATAAATAAGACTTAACTAGAATTAATATTGAAGATTACTAAATAGGAAAGCCTGTTCCGACTGATACTACATATAAAAGACGTTTTTACGTAGAAATGTCTTATTTGTTAAACATTTTTTTTACTTAATCATAGTTAAATAAGACTTTTGAGTTTGATCAAAAGAAAGAAAGACGTTTTTGTATTAAAAATGCCTCTTTAAAGTAGAATTATTAAAATACTCAGGCGCAAGTGGCGAATGCGCCTTTTTAACCGAGTATTCCTAAGTTGCGAGGGGTAGTGGGGATCGCGGTCAGTATACTGAGCATTCAGTTGCGTCCAAGCCTTCGAGGCCTTTGAGGCCATGCGTGTTTGATTCTCGGCGTGAGGCTGTTTCGACTCCGGCGGACTATCATAAGGTAAAATTGATTTATTTTATTAATTTGTATTGAACTAGAAGTTATTGTGCAAGCTTTGACTCATTGTAGAATCCATATTTCAAGGATCAAGATTAGGTATTCAATCTGGAAAGATGTGTAAAAATGCAGTAGGTAGGTACTTACATGTTTTAGTTATACGAATAGCTGTAAATAAGAAACCCTTATATATATATATATAATATTTTCTACACTTACTTAATCAAATTTAAATAGGCGCTTATTTTGTTTTAGTGAGACAAAATGCGACGGAGCAGATGCTCAAAAATTATTTCGATGGTGCCATCAACCATTCTTCACTGCCGCATTTTGATCAAGGAGAGCTGCCTCCGCCTACTGCTATCGAAGATAGCCCCTCTAATGACGTGGATTTTGATTCCGATGATTCCGTTTTGGACAAGGATTATTTATCCCCAAATTTAGATCCGAAATATTTGCAAAACTTTTTTTTTTATTTATTTGTTTATTTGGAGCAAATACATTATACACATGATACAAATACAACACTGGAAAATGCTATAGTAAAAACTGTGTCGCATTTTCCAGTGCCCAACCTAAGGACTATGAAAATAATTCAGATTCTTCTACTAACACCATACTGTTTCAAACTATATTACACATTCAAACTCGTAGTCAATAAATGTTACTGTTCCCGAGTCATCGGAAGATTCAATAGATCAAGACACTCCACAATGTCTCACAAAAAAAGAACGATCAAAAAACGTAAGAAGTATGAGAAGTCGCAAGCTCAGAGGAAAGATTGTGAATTTCTATGCTATTTTTAGTAGGTATATAAATATATTTTACTTTTGAACTTCTCTGCTGGACTAGGAGTAAAGAAAAAACATAGAATGTGTCCAGCTGCTTCTCTCCCCGAGCATGTCGTAAAAGTCGACTAAAGGACAGTATCCTCCAACATGATGAGATACAATAAGCAATTCCCAAGGAGGGTTGACGTTAGGCAGGCGGCCGGTCATAAAACACCTTAGCCAAAACTCTTACAGCATGATCCAAGGATCATGCTGTGCCGACCCCACATAGAGTGGGATAAGGGTAGGAAGATGATGATGCAATATATTTTATAAAAGACTGATTATAATGCATTGTTTCCTAAAAACATCGTTGTCTTATTTTTTCCTATTCCGTCTTATATGAATAATCACTAAAAATAGACGCTTTTTTAAATATTTATCATAAAATTTATTAAAAATGAATTAAACATTCCATTAGGGCAAACCTTAACACATACTCTTGCATAAAAAAAAATATTATTTTTTGTTGTATTTTTCACACAGCGAATATTTAAATTTCAGAGTTACAAATATTTTTTTTCTCGGTTTTTTACTTTAGGCAGAAACGTCTCTTTTCATTATGGCGGCAGAGTATGCCAAATCCAATAGTAAGTATTTATTTTGTTTCAGCGACCGTTGCGTTTAACATCACACTTCTGGCGTGCAGTGTTTTAGGAGTCTTCTCATGTGCACTTGTGGTGATCGGGGTTTACAAGGTACCTACTCTTGTATGTTTTTATTTCTTTTGTGATAATTTGCTAAAAAAAATATGTTATCCAACTTTTTTAATCTATCTGTTAACAAAATATATTGACAAAACGGTCTTTATATTCTCATTAACATGAACTTGAAACTTGGACAAATACGAAGACTTGAAATAGCTGATGCCGGGTTTCGGAGTTTTATGGATTTCCATTGACTTAGGCAGTGTTACAAATTACTTTATGCAAGGTATTTGTGAAATAGACATGCATGTATAGGAATTATTAGAATCATTATTTTCAATACTATTTATATTAGTAAATTTTTAATTTCTGTTAAAAAAAGTTCAATGGCAAATAGAGATTATATGGAAAATTAATTACTGCACTTATTATTTTATAATCATTAATTTTTCAAAGAGAAAATAACGTAATATGTTTGTAGACAAATAGCCAACAGAGTTTCCTCGTAATTGATGAAGTCACCATAAACTAGGCCGACCTTTAAATTAGGTAAAAGCTTAGGTACTTTCTTACCTACTTACAAAGAAACACAGAAACGTTAAATGTAAAAGCAATAAAGATTCTTATTCAATTGAACTCATAAATTCTGTAAACACTCGTAGTTACATCAAACGGATATGGACGTTATCGATAACTTTTCAACACATAAAAGTTGTAAGAACTTTCAACAATATCTTCGCTACATAATACGTAGTAGGTAGGCAGGTTCTTACAGAATTATTATTTTACCGTCACCTAACTCTATTTGTTACCATTACTAAACTTGGATCCGGGCTTTGAACTTTGTAATAACAAAAACAATATGTTGCAGATGTTTAAGGAATATTTATTTGCAGATTTTGCCGCTTTATAGTCAGTTTTCACCAGAAATAATGTGTTTTGTTTTGTATTATTAAATGAATAGAGTTATTCTGTAATATTATTACAATAAATTAATTGAATTTGGTCCAACAAGCCTGCATATTTTAAGCTTGAAATTTATTTCACTTTTATGAAGGCTAGCACAATAGTCAGGCAAAAATCCAATTTAAAACAGACGCGCTGACTCAATTTATTTATAAAAATCTATATTCATTTCCCGATTAAATTGATTGACATTGAATTCAATCATGGTTCCCGTAAATATTAAAATGGAATTAAAAACCACTCTTGTGTCGAAATCTTATTATGGACCAGAGTTTTACGAGCCTTGTTTTACATAACAAAATACTTTACCTACCTGCTACTACAGCGTATTTACTCCTTTTGCCGCAAAGACGAAATGATAGAATATGAGTAAAAAAACAAAGAATAAGTGTAAAAGCCTTTTGTATTTTGTTTGTTTATGTCAATAATCTTGTTTCAGGACATCAAGTACTTGTTGTGTCCGTGGATTTTCACCATGGGCCTCGAAACAATTGTCGAGTTCGCAAACCTGCTGTATTTATTTTACTTGCAAACTGTGAGTGGGGTACGCCAACTTTTTGCCTTCTAACACTATCCTAAGCTTACACATACGGTTCATTATAAAATAATAATTCATAATAAAATCAGAAATGGGGACGCACGCACACTCCATTGATCCTACTATAACCAATTCATAATATTCCCAATATTTCATCCATCTATGTTTCCAGATCAGTTACCTAGCCAGGGCTTGGTACCGGTATCAATAATACCGTTACTATAATAGCGGTAATACCGGTATTTTCATATCAATATATTCGAGCATTGATACTTTTGAAGTATCGTTATTATGCCAAAAATACCGGTATTCATAGCGGTTCCCGCGACTTTGCCGCTTATTCCATCCAGTCATCCTAGTTCTTCGATTAACAGCTAACTGTTTGGACAGAAATATTCCAAATTGTAAGATTGACTAATAGAACATTTTGGATACGCAGATTTTATTCCAAATAGAACTTACAGCTAGTGAAGTACAATCAAATAAAAAAGAAAAATCTAAATTAATTATTTAGATTTAGATTATAGGGTTACCTAATTAGCATTAAGTTCGCCATGTACATTGTTATTTCTTTTGTGCAATAAATAATTTGCTATCTATCTAACTAGGACTGGATGGAACAAACGGTGTATTAGTTGTAATATATTGTATAAGATTCAGTTTGCTAATTTTTTTCTGTAAGCCATACGTTCGTTCATAAAAAAAAAAGAAATTCTAATGGAACACAATCTTAGATTCTAAAAAAGGTAAACCAATTACCAATGTTCGGACACATTTGGAAATTACCCAATAAGTCAGACTTAAAGTTTTGAAGAGTAAATTAAACGAAATTCCTACAAGACAGGAGTGACCGTTGATGTACGATGCTTGATGTGTTCATTCAAATCAAGTCTATTTAGAGATAGTACAGTATTCTCCATCTCAGGATAGAAAGAAAAACTGATACCATCTTATTTATTCATTCCTCCTGATAAAGTATAAATAAGAAATACAATGTAAAAATATACTTTGCAATATTTTAAGGTGACCCATTAATTAGTCGGTCAAACACAATTCAATAATTAAATACCGAATGCCAGTTGTGCTTAGCAGCTAGGTTCATCCTCTTGTACTGTTAACGGTCGATTCAACGCCACCAATTACATTGATTAAAGGGTCCATTATTACCCGTTAACCTTTTACTGGCTTATATAAGTAATCTTTCTCTCCCCATTAACAAAGCCGTGGTATAATAAAATAAGAAAACGTCCGCCAGCCCGTCAATTCAGCTCAATCGTAAAGTGTGCAAAGATTTATACTTACACGTTTTATGAGCCCAATCTGGCAAGAACGGGATTGTGTTATGTTGAATGAATGATAAAACTTTTGGTGTGTTTTGAGAGGTTTTTGAGTCTTCTTATATATAAATATGCCCTGCATGCCGAAGACTGTATTTTTAAATTCAGATTCAACAGAGTGCACTTCAAACTAACTAGTGCAACCCTAAACTCTAGTTAGTTTCAATGAGTGATTCAAAAGTGAGTTTCAGAAACAAAAAGATGGAAAGTCATTACAACACAAACAAAAGGATTCTTAGATAATACATTGATACATGGAACACCAAGACCAAAAGTTACAAAGCTTTTCTAAGTCACAAACTGTCAATTATGCCTCACAAAATGGAAAAAAAATGTATATTTATTGTTTAAATCGATGGCACTTACTATTTATTGTACTACTTGTCCGTAAAAATCTGATATGTTTACGTTTACAGTACACCAAAATTATTGTTTCAGATGAATTTCAATCCTATAACAGCGTTCTTGTTCACCTTGGATTTCTTTATCATCGCTTTGAATGTAAGTACCTACCACCTACCTACATAAGAAACGGTTTAAGTTCAGACGGACAACAAAGTGGTTTTAACTAAAAGGGTTACGCTTTTCGAATTCCTGATGACCTACATTTCTGAATATACAAATTGTGCCTTTATACGAGATTTGTCTATTTGTGATCCGCCAATAACGTACAGTTGACATTCATGGTAAGACTTTGAGATCCGATTTAGGAACGGTTAGACAGCCTAGCTCTTATTGTAGTCGAATTGTGACTACTAAAAATAAAGGTCACTGCCCCGCCACTGTCAAAGTTTTACTCTTAAACATGATCTTTGGCACACGTTGCCTGATGTTGTCAAGTTCAGACGATTACAAAATTTCACCATAGCAAAATATGGTAAGATTCCCTCTCAAAAAAATTAATAAATAAAGAACTCACAGTCATGCAGTATCAAATCCAGCGGGAGTAGAATCACCGCCATCTTTACCAACGGAGTGCAAATTTTCCTTTATTTTCATAAATAAGGTCAGACTTTCAAATGGTCAGATTTTCAAGAAGTTGCTCTTTCTAATCGTCTACTTTGATACAGTCATATCCAATTCACACACGTCGTCTACTCTGGTAAGAAATATACATTATACATATGCTCAGAGTACACCGATGTCTGATGAGCTATTTTTAAGTGAAATTGATTCTCCTTAAGCGTATCACTTTATTGGTTAACTTAAAAAAGAATCGGAATATTATATAATAATATTCGTATAAAAAGAGCAGAATTCAAGTGCCCTACCAGAAAACGACGTCAACTCATATTACAAAAGACGAGCAAAAGAAAAAGATTATAGGAGATTTTCTTTCTGAAAAAGTCACTGGAATAGAGTGTGTGCAAACACTTGTAAATTTAACTTTTACATAATATTTTAAATATTTAGTGTAATAAATAGATTAAATTTTTTTAATGCTTAGTTTTGCTTCACGATCAAAACCGCTTTTATTTGTCTTTAGTAGTTCTGTTTTTTAACCATTGGGACTGGTCAAGTGCAAAAATATGTATACATCCCAGTCTCAAAAAATAAAATCATCCATACGATCATAGATTTGGGAACATTACAAAGTGCATTAATATATACATTGTTTGAAAACCATGTGAAGGATTTTTTTTCCAATTTTGTGCATTTTTAAACGGTTACTAATTTTTTTTTGAACAATACATATCTTTACATTTGACTGTACTCTGACGATTTGAAAGGGTGACGATTAGAAAGAGAGCCTATTTGAAAGTCTGACCTTATGAAAATAAAGGCAAATTTCGATCATAACAATCTATTTTATGTAGAATTTCTGTTGACCCTGTACAGTGAAAACTCTTAAAGTCAAGTGATATCACCTATGTAATGGAAAAGTATTTTCGGCGGTGTTGGAGGCAGAGGCTAAAATGTTTGCGAAACCAATCTCTGACATTGTTTGCGTGAGGGTGTGGGGCTAGCGAACAAGTGCCGCATTTCACTTTTTCGAATAACCAATAGATACACCAATAAAGTCAATACTGAGAATCGAAAGTAAAACATGATTTTAAATAATAAATATTTTAAAATAAGTACTAATGGTAACCAGGATGTATCAAGTCTCTTTCATTTATTTCGCAATTCAAAGCACTTATGTGTATATTCAGATTTGGATAGGTCTCATTTAGTAATACCAAATTTATTACGAACTACTGATACTACTACTAATAGCGTATCAAAAGACATGACAACTTCATAGAAGGAAAGTTAGAAGTGATGCGATGTAGAGTCGATAAGAAATAAAAGAGTAGGCATTGGAGAGAGAATAATACGTTTTAAAAATTAATAACAAACCAAAATAGTTGAAAAAAAAAAATAAGTTGAAACTCCTTAGTACCGTCTTATAGAAACTAACAGGTAGATAATGTAGCCATCAACAATTTCTAATCAAAAACAAAGTACATTACAAACTTCATTTCCCCGCTGCATCCTCTAGGAATTTAATTTCGGGAATCTCTTTCTTAATGCAGTCTTACATCATAAGAAGAATTACCTTCCAAATTTTATGCTTCCAGAGCTTATGGTTTAGTTGTAATGTCATATTTCTAGAGGAACGTCTTTATTATTCTTTATTATATACCCTCCAAGTTTCATGCTTTGAGGGCTGTAATGTTAATTGTCAGTCAGTCAGTCAGTGACGTAACAGTTTTATAATATTTAAATAAATACGCAACCTTGAAAGTTTCCATGACTTACTTATAAATTGAGTATTGAAAATAAGTAGGTACGTTGTCACTTTAAAGTTTAATTTAATAAATTTGACTAAGGGATAGCATACTCTCCATAATGATGAACCACCTGTATGGGCGATGGCCTGATAACCTGTCACCATATCTATCTTGGGACTTTAAATCAGAAGTGGCTGCAAATTTTTGTATGTTTATGTGTGGCTGGTTCTGCTTACCCCATTAGGGTTACGGGCATGATAATGTTGTATGTAATTTATTTTGCAACTTTTAAATATTACTTCAAAAATAAAATCCCTCCGTCACAAAATTTATATGGGACCATTCTCTATAAACCAGTGAAAGAATCATCAAAATCTAAATAACTGTTGGCGGAGATATAGGTGAACAAACATAAAAAAAGTACATCAAGTCGAATATAGAATCTCCTCTTTTTTAAAGTCTGTTTAAAAATGGAAGAAACTCTATGACAGCACCGACATGAGCTCTTTTATTAAAAAAGTAAAAGAGTAAGCGGTTTTATTCAATAATACCTAATAACTACTTATTAGTATGATCGAATCAGTGATCGGGCTCAAAATCTTATATTATAAGAATCTTTGTCCTGACTGACTGACTGACTGACTGACTGACTGACTGACTGACTGACAGACAACGTACAGCCTAAACCGCTGGACGTAGAGACTTGAAATTTTCAGTGTAGGTAAACCTTGGTACGTAGGGGTGTACTAAGAAGGCATTTTTCAAAATTCAACCTCTAAAGGGGTGAAAAGGGATGAAAACCTGGAATCAATTTTTGGTCTAAAACTGCACATAACCTATATCAAATTAAAGAGCCGATTTTTCTCATTTAGTTGATGTCATAATTACCTGTAAATTCTTTATTTTTGGCATGTTTTTCATGAAAAATAGAATACTTTTATTTTGACATATGACAGCGATGATACCTCAGAACAAAAATACATGATACCAAAGATTAGTAATAGATGATACAAAACATATGTAAAAGGAACTGTCAATGTCAAATTACCTGTGAAAGGAAGCATAAATTATTTCTGGTCTAATAAGTTTCCAATCTTGATTATTCATGGAGTTCTGACGTAATTCTACGTCTGAAAACTA
This sequence comes from Scotopteryx bipunctaria, assembly GCA_949320045.1. NCBI lineage: Eukaryota > Metazoa > Arthropoda > Insecta > Lepidoptera > Geometridae > Scotopteryx > Scotopteryx bipunctaria. The sequence continues at coordinate 11,769,973 of OX439440.1, forward strand.
GATGTCGCTGCTAATTCTGATCAAATTTTGACGCGCCATCGTTGCGTTTTGAAAAGTTTACCTTAACCATGGGCGCCGGCAAGGGGGTGCCAGAGGGTGCACTTGCACCCCTTGGGAATCTGGGGTCAACAGGAATTATTGAAACTGTATTGCGCTTTCTCTGCTAAGTTCATCCCATTTATGCTGGTGCCATCTGGTGTAGAGTAGCGGTACTTTAAAGGGTGCGTTCAGAGAAGTAATGGAAATCGATTAATATGGATCCCGGTACTCCTGGCCCACCAATTTAGAATTTTTAAATTTCGATCGTCGTGAACAAATAGGTGTGAGCCGTGACGACTGGGTACCTATATAATAAATTCATAATGAATAGTCAGAAATTTGTAAATGTCTCAAACATTCAGACTAAAATTTCATCTTTTTATTAACAATCATTTACGGCAAAGATTGTAAGAAAACTAAAATCTGCACCACCTGGAAATTATTTCTGCCGGCGCCCATGACCTTAACTCTCAAAATTTTTACTAAATTCACCGAAATTTCTTAATTTTTAGATTTAGGTATGTTTGTTACTCTTTCACGCAAAAACTACGGAATATACTTACATACCATTATTTATATTCGTTCGCTAAAGTTAGCCATTGCTTAAAGTTAGCCCTGTCACTGTTTGTCATTATGAAATGGTAAGAGATGGCAATACTTTAGTCATCGTTTAGCGTACACTATATTATAATGAATAATGAGGATAGTACCTAGGTACCTACCTATGTGTGCTTGAATGGGACATAGGGTACTTTTTATCTGGGTACCGCGTGAGCGAAGCCGCGGGCGGCTGCTAGTTACGAATAAAAACTATAATGCGTACCGTAGATTGGGGTTAATTTGAATCATGGGTTGACTTTGATAAAAACTTCCCTTTTTCTTAGAAACGTAATATACGTGAAACTCGTTTTAATAGAATGACAAGTGGCTGGATAGACAGCATCACTTTTCGTGACAGGTTCTGAAACACGTTCTTGCCCCACGCAAATGCTTTGCCAGGGAGAAAAGTTTAAATCGGCGCCAACCTGTCTTCACATATGGATATAGATGTGCTCAACGATTGTGAAAATAACCAAATTGATTTCGTTTGTTTGGATTCCACGCATCTATGTCAGCCATTGGACGTGGCCTTTTTCCGACCGATGAAAAGTGCTTGGAGAGAGATAATAACTAAATGGAAACTCCATAACTCGCGCCTAACATCTGTTCCAAAAGATACTTTTCCACGCTTGCTCCAAAAAGCTCTTGAAAAGATAGATGCTGTGCCACCAAAACCAAATACACCTTTTGCCCACATAACTCAGGGAGTTCAGAGAAATCTACACTCCATATGGCATATTTCCCATTTGTGCTGAACAAGTCCTGAAAAGACTGCCTTTCGAAAATGTGGACGATCCTAAAGAAGCAGTAGAAGGCACCTTGACTGACTATTTGAGAGAGTTGAGATATGGTGGTCAGGAAAATATCCCTAAACGAAGAACACTATTATATGTACAACCAGGAGCCAGCATATCGACCGTTAATAGAGTCAATGCAACCAATGACGCAGAAGAGAATGTGGGTAACACAAATGAGGCGAGTGAGGTAATTAGCGATATGGCTGTTGATGATGATAACGTTCCTGTCGCCGCCGATGAAAACCAGCTGAAAAGCTGAAAATCCAGTTTCTGGAGAAAATGCACATTTGGCAGTAAGAAGATATATCTTGGCACAGTTTTTCTCGCAACGAGGCAAGAAAGTTTATAGATACGTTTGTCGCGTCATCCAATTAGAGCCTCTGGTAGTAGTTGAAGGATTTAAAACAATCAAAGGAAACAAAAAATCCTTCATCTTAGTAAAAGATGACATTGCTTCAATCGAAGAGACTGATGTGGCGTATTTGTCTGAGCCAGAGGAATTTGAGGATAGAAATAGCATTAAATGTGCTAAATTTAATTTTGATGTGAATGTGTTAGAAATTGTTTAATTAATATGAATGGGGAAAAATAATGATCTCTAATTTTGTTCAATTACAAGACTTATTACATAAGAAGAATATTTGTTAATTATCATAAGTTGATCTCTGATTTGTGAAATTAAAAGACTTATTAGATAATAAGAAAATTGGTTAATTAGGTTTGGAATAAAGATTTTCTTACTTAAATGCGGTGTTTATTTAGAGATCAAAGTCACCCCCACTCACAAAAACAGCTATAACGTTTTTTTCCTGTTGACCGATTTTGATATTATTTTTTTCCTATTATATGAATTAGGGCTACTTTCCATTTCCACTATAAAAAAGGGGGGTTTAAAGTAACCCCATTATCACTGTAGCTTTGATCAGGTCGTTTTATTTTTCTATCTTCAATTTGTTTTTAATTTTATGATTGTTCTCAATAGAACTATAAAAACCGATTATTGGGTTTTTTTGTGTATTTCTAGAGCCACGTCTTCAATAGTTATGGAAGTTGGAAGCTTAAAATGTATCAAAGTAATCTATCTAATTAAATATAATATATAATATCTAATTAAATAAATCTACGGTATTTGTTTCTTATTTCATGATTTAGATGCGTGAATTCTATTTGTATGCCTATATGCTTATGCCAGTTTGTGCCATCACGGTTTTGAGATAGCCTTGTTCATCTACGCCAAATGGTTAGTTGCAAGGCAGATTTTGAATATAGACACTTTAATAAACTCATTGATGATTGTTTCTTTAGTAAAAAAAACAATATTTTGGATACAAATATAGCTATTTCACCATCATCGACAAATTCACTAATAAACTGTTTATGTAAACCAGAACTCATTCATAGCACAAGCAGGAAACCAATGTGGAACTTGACTCCATAAAACTACTTTTTTCAGACCATTTATCATCTTTTTATGAATCCGTTTCAGGGACTGAAATGGAAACCTAACTATAATATATTGACTAGTATAGGTTTTTACACAATTAACAGTGAACTTGCTGTTTATTTCTGAAAAACAAATCAATCAAATATAATAAAATAAATGAGTTTGAAAAAAGCTCTTTGAATGACATTGTCTTTTAGATAATCTTTAGATATTTTCTTAAACCTGTTAATTATTAACAAATACATCAAATGAAACAGAGTGATAAAAATATATATAATAAAATCACTTTATTTCAAGCAACTTACAAGGTGTTACAAGGTACAAACATATAACTTACCTCCTCCACGCTGCTTTTAAAAAATGTCTTGATAGTATTAGAATGATTAACACAATCATAAACGTAATCTTTTATGCGAAATATAATGTAGAACGTAAAGGTAGGCGTATGCCAGAACCATAGATAACATTTTACGAGTGAGTTATAAAAGTTAACAATGGACGACATCGTTATAGCTAATATTATTGGGTATAATAAGCAAATAGTTGTTGGCTCTCGGAAATTGATGTTTATTTTATTACATTACTAGCTGTAGGACTAGTGTATTGATACGGTATCCTTTTACTATTAACATTTCGGCCTTCGAGCATTTTAGCGAAGTCCTTACAAATAAATTAAATTATGTTGGATCTTCTAAATTCTATAAAAGGCGTCTTTGAAAAATTTGCGTTGGAAAATTGATCTATTGATATCGCGCACAAGTTCCTGAGAAGCTTTTTACGAGTTATTTATGGGACTCGTATTCTTACCTCTTTATGGAATGAGTAAAATATCTTTCAAATATGATAAAACTTAAATTTTTTTTGTAAAATTTTGGGGTTAATATTGCGAAATTAATTTTGTAAAAGTTACAAGACAAGACTCCTTGCTTAATGGTATCTAGAGAGTAAATGTTGATACAGGGAATATACGTGTACTAGCAGCCGCCCGCGGCTTCGCTCACGCGGTACCCAGATAAAAAGTACCCTATGTCCCATTCCAGCACACGTAGGTACCTATATCCTCATTATTCATTATAATATAGTGTACGCTAAACGATGACTAAAGTATTGCCATCTTTTACCATTTCATAATGACAAACAGTGACAGGGCTAACTTTAAGCAATGGCTTACTTTAGCGAACGAATATGAATAATAGGGTCCAAAACATACGAACGAAATGGCACAAAAAAAAAGTCTGGCAGTTCAAATACTGCTCTACTCTAAGAATTCATAGTAACCCCCCAGTATAAAACATAATTATAAAACACCACCAGTTAAAAGTGTTCTTCATTGTCTTACCATTGAAGACTTTATAAGACACGACTTCGCTTGCGTAGTACCCGGATAAAAAATAGCCCTGTCTTATTCCAGCACATGTACAATATATATATATATATATATATATACCAAGTTTCATCAAAATCCGTTCAGTTTTTGCGTGAAAGAGTAGGTAACAAACATACGAACAAATAAGCATAAAAAAGTCGAACAGTTCAACTACTGCCCTGCTCTAAGACCACATAGTAACCCACCTGCAGTGTTAACAGTCCAAAATATTATCGCAATAATTTTTTTATGACACTAATGAATGTAGTGTAATTTGACATTGACAGTTCCTTTTCCATATGTTTTGTATCATCTATTACTAATCTGTGGTATCATCGCTGTCATATGCCAAAATAAAAGTATTCTATTTTTCATGAAAAACATGCCAAAAATAAAAAAAATCTAGGTAATTATGACATCAACTAAATGAGAAAAATTGGCTCTTTAATTTGATATAGGTTATGTGCAGTTTTAGACCAAAAATGATTCCAGGTTTTCATCCCTTTTCACCCCTTTAGATGTTAAATTTTGAAAAATCCCTTCTTAGTACACCCCTACGTACCAAGGTTTACCTACACTGAAAATTTCAAGTCTCTACGTCCAGCAGTTTAGGCTGTGCGTTGTCTGTCTGTCTGTCAGTCAGTCAGTCAGTCAGTCAGTCAGTCAGTCAGTCAGGACAAAGATTCTTGTAATATAAGATTCATTAACAATTCTTATAATATAAGATTAACCGACCAAATATATTTTTCGATCTCTGTTTATTTACGTTAACTATGGCTTATCTACTGTATAATTTTTTGTAAGGTGGGTATTTTAGCAATGAATGAAACACATAAATCCTTACTTCGTTGCCCCACAACTGCTCCTACAGCACCATAGAGCCAAACTTGCTTTTGCGCCAGAGAATACGCTGACTGAACTGTGGGAGAATGGAAGGACGTATTAATTAGAGAGCAGAATAGTCTTAGGAAGTCCAGAAGGATGTCAGCGTGTCTACAGGTGCCAAAACGAAAGGTTTGCACGATGCGTTTTAAAAACGTTTGCTCCTTGCACAAAAGACGTTTTCGAGCAAGAGTACAAGCCTCTACGTCCCTATAAAAGCTGAAGACGGCTGTGGTAGAGCTGTTATTTTGAAGTAAATACATTATTTCGATGTAAAAAATTAACTTGTTTTTGTCCTTTTGGCCTGCCTTTAAGAAGAGGTCGGCGTCTCTCTAATCAAAAACCAGCAGATGCAGAGCCTTGGCGCGAGATTTTATTGCGTGCTCAGAAAAACCTTTGACATCCGTACCAAAATAAGAAAATAACGGTCACTCACATGATCCTTAGGTTCTCACCAAATCATAGGTTTAAAAAAAGGCATCTCTGTTGATTTTCCATTGAAACAACTCATCAAATTCTTGTGGCATGAGTAACCACACATATATGAGGCACCCAATATTCGTCTGGGTTTCGAATGTCTAAACCAAAGTATGTACGATAGCACTTCTTAATCAAAGGCGTAATAGGTACGTTATTACTTTTTGGCGAATACAAACCACAAAGAAAACAAAATAAATCCGAAGAATTGGCACAAAGCGAGCACGGTTAAATGAAGTATTCCCGTTTGAGCACCTATTATTGAATGTATACTAGCACTCAATAATGTTATTGTGATCGTTTGTAAAAAAAAATAATCTACTCTCATAATTTGACCAAAGAGTGATTTAAAAAGAAAAATTAGATATCTCATAACCTATACGTGATTGAAATAAATGACTATTTTTCTAGTATTAGTGCACAATTACCTACAAAATACGATACAATTTTTCCTCTGGAAATTTTTAGTGTTGCCTTAGTGTTATTAATATAAAATTTTAAACCTTTTTACACTTATGTATTTAAATTAAAATTATTACATTTTAATGGAAGTTTTTTTACAAAATCGTTGTTTTTGGTATAAACGCTTTAATACGCGAGTTTTGCTATGTTTTTTTAATTCATATAAGCTGCTTTCAGTACAATAAAATTATTATTTTATATATTTGCACATTTGCATGCTGTGCGCTTTTTATAGCTAAACAATTCAGTACGCGTTCAGCCAGCATTTATTAATAAATCAGTAACTAATTAATCTTTTGTCTCAATTATCATCTTTTATCTTTATCATCTAATGCTGTAGGATGCAAACCTTACATTTTTTTGGTCTTTTGAACGAAATCAAATGTCGTCCAAATATGACGATTTCTGCAAATTGAAAGATATATAATTTTAATTGTGTCTAAGCGTATTTATGTAAATTCTAGGTATACGCGCTAGTATGCGTCATTTCGCAACTTCAGGAGTATGTTGATGGACGAGGAACTGCTGCATTCGACTATAACGATCGGGTGAGTGTCTTGTCATAATCATTGTATTGGTAGGTACCTTTCCATATCGGATACCTTATGTCTCTTATATGACCGCAGCTCACACCAATCTGCAGTATTATCTTAGGATCCAGATCCTTCTGTCAAAAAGTATTGCATGTAACTAAATAAAATGCCTGATTTCTTCTCGTACATGTGTTGAATGTTCACGTCAGGATGACACTTGAATCTAGTACTACCTATATTACTATTTTATTTAAAGAATAGGGAAAGGTGCTATTATATAAATACTCGTATTTGACCAACAGTATCAATATTTTGTTCGAGACAGGTTTCAAATATTTCAAGAAATATAAGAATAATGCTATACTTTTCGTTCAATGCAAAAGTTAAGAAAAAAATAGGGAAAAATAATATATTGTACTAACATCACATCTAGTGGTAACATAGTGAAACAGTATATTATATTTTTTTCGTGAAAGTTGTAAGAAATACTCAGATTCAATAGCAAGGAGAATGCGAGTGGAGAAGGTGGATAGACCGTTTCCATCCAAAAAAGTGTAAATTTGTATCTCTTCTCAACAACTCGTGTGATTTGTCAAGGGTAGCATTGCTATAAATTTGTAAAATAAAATGTAATGCGCCTCCTCCTTGACTGTAACTCTCAATTAGCAGTCTCATTTCGAGTTCACTCTCAACTTTCATTCAAGAATTTTTTAATCAGGACTTTATTTGCAGCCAGCAGTTCTTTGAGACAAACTTTACATATTTATCATCATTTAATGGCCAGTATAATCCTTTCAGTATGGGTTAAGCTCTATGAAAGGAGCTTCTTAAACATTATATAGAGAATAATTTATATACAAAAAAGGAACTTCAAAAGAAGCTTACTTCTACAAAGAGATTGCTTTTCTACCTATGTATAGTCAAGTTTAGTAAAATCATTGATCTTTGTCCAAGTTGACACAAAGCCACGTCGAAAGCGTCGTGGTGCGTCATAAATTCAACTGTGAGGGCAGGTTGCCCTGTACTTATGTATTGTTACGTGCGGGGTTGGTTGAGAAGAATTTGAAAGCTAAAAAATAGATTATAGAAGTGCAAATGCAATACCTAATTACAGGATGCTTTTATCATTATATCAAAGGAGTGTGGAAAAAGGCGAATGATATCGGACTGACGAAATCCAAAGAAGGACGAGACATAATTAGGCTTACAGCTAATTTGCCTCTGTTGCCTTCATCTTGTATCGAAGACGGGTGGTCGGCTATTGTAGCGAGTTCTACTAAGAAATCACCAGAAGTACACACATCAAAAAAGTCTAAGCAACACCTATTAATTTTTGATAAAATAATTATTTTTTTAATATTTCTTTGAACGGAATATCAAAACTTCTTTGAATATCCAACCTCCTTGACAAACAAATGAATACTGGCTGGAATTTAAAAAAAATGTGTCTAAAAACAACTCAGAAAAACAATGAAACCATTCTCTTGTCGAATTCAACGCCATTTACATGCATGTGTTTTACTATTTTTCGATTAAAAAACTTTAGTAACCGCAGTAATAACGAGTTCTGTTTTGCCACAAGTTTTTACCGTAGTAATGGAGCGTTGTCATCTTACCATGGAAGAGACGCAAAGAGCTGTAGGAATGCTCGAAATGGAAAACACTCAAGCCGATGTCGCCCGGCATTTCGGCGTCCATAGAAGTGTAATTTGTCGACTCTGGAGGCGTTATTGTGACACAGGTGATCCGTCTGAACAGCACCCAGGCCGAGGGCGTAGTACCACTCGTCAAGACCGATACATCCAGGTAACATGTAGACGTGAACCAAAGCTGACTGCCCAAGAGACCGCATCAAGGCTACAGAATGCTGATGGCTGTCTGTCCCCAAACTGTGCGAAACAGACTGCATGAGTATGGCCTAAATGCGCGGCGTCCAATCAGATGCCCACAGATCCGTCACGGGAATCGAGCTCGACGTGTTCAATGGTGCAGACCACGGGTACTATGGCCACCACAACGATGGTACAAAATTCTTTTCTGCGATGAATCTCGATTCGGTTTCTAGCCTCAGCTCATCAGACGGTGGAAACGTGTCCAAGACGCTGGCTGCATTGCCACGCTGAATGGCAATACTGATTCGTTGCGCCAAATAAGAACCAGCTCTTGGATCGCGCATCGCATCGACCAGACGACCTGAAAGAATTTAGAAAACGCGGTAGGCACCCGTGCCCCGCGGACCTAGGGTCTCGACCCCAAAAGGCTCAAATACGTAAACCCCGTCGAGGTTTGCATATTTGCGCCTTTTGAGATCCTCGGGCGAATCTGCCGCCGCGCCGGTCCTAACTGAAGTCCCCGGCAAATGAGAACGCGCAAGAGTATCTACGCATGTGGCGTCCCACACCAAAGGCCTTTTCCTCTCCCAAGGAACTAGAGTCATACCGTCGGGTCTTTTACCATTATCACGAAGCAGACCATTCGGTTCAAAATGGCCGGGACGTTGACAGTGGTAAACGCTCAACGAATGAAACAGATTAAGACTGGCGTGCCTAGAAATCTAATTAATTTTACAGCTAATTGATTTTAGGTATGTAAAAGTTAAAAAACTTTGTCTATATTGAAATTAAGAGAATTTTCCCTGTTTTTTAAAGCTTTTACTTGTCTCGGTTTTCAGTCTCGACCAACATCAAACAACCAGACCCTCGACCAGACGGCAAAAGAAACAAACTATAAACACTGAAAATGACGACAGTTCAAATCTTAAAACTTTGGAGCAAAATTGTGATAATAAACGCCTTATATTGAGGGATTTATTTTTTTTAGTTGGCAGCAGTCCAATATACGGCGACGGCGCAGCATACAACTACCACAAGTTCAGCCCCCAGCGGCCGTCGCAAGTCAGCTGGAAGGCCAATGCCCAGCCGATGTGACCCCGAAGAGTTCTCTGAAGCTCCCAGTAAGATTATCAGTAAGTCTTGATTATACCCAAGTCACTCATGTACTCGTAGGTACATACCTGCTTACAGACGCACGCAGTACACTGCTATTCAGTTCAGAGCATTAAATTAAACTAGAAGGTAAGGCAATATTGGATGTAAGAAAGACAGAGGCGCAATCAAAGTCAATTGATCACTTACGAACTGGTGAGCCCGGGCGGGCCTTCAGAATTTATTTTATTTACCGAAGCTTTTGTACGCGGGAGAGGATATGTATTGGAGTAGGTACCTACGCATTTGAGCTTTTTTATTGATTACAAAGATGACGGTCCAATCGGGTTAAGATTCTTTATTAATTATAAATTCACTTATTTCTTTATTAATTTAAAGAATTTAAATAAGAACGAGGTTCATTGTAATGGGTTACACAATCTCGATTATCAGGTTCTGGTATCACAATGTGGATAGTAAAAGTGCAGCTATAGCTATCTATAGTACCTATTCGCATTATAAAGAAAGCGTTGGGTGTACTTTGGACCCACCATACCCCTTTGGCCATACCCCTAGGGGTCACCACCTGCGATATTATCACGATACTGCGATATGCATAAACATTATAGTGATCATTCAGTATAACGTGATATTATAGATTGAGTAATATTACCCAATTCGATTTCTACAAAAGGTTTATAGTTGTTAGCACACTGAAAAGAGCACTGGTTCATTAATTAATTGTTTTTTTCCTTAAAGTGCAGTTTTCCCGTGTCATGAAAATAATCCGACTAGTAATACGAGTACCACATATTATTAAATACATAGTGACTTTTTTATGTTAACAGCGTCAGTACTCTCAAAACCCAGTCGCTCCAATATAAAGAAACATGTCCAGTTCCCTGATGAACAGAGCTGCATCGAGGAGGGACTCGAGCCTCCAGTAACTGAACCTGTAGAGGAAAAGCCTGGTAAGTATGCGTAGGTACTTCCAGTACTCTCGATAAAAATGTAGGTAGTTTTGTATATTATTCCATTAGATAAGTAGGTATCTAATAAATTGTTGTATTGGCTTCTCTTATAGCAATATTAACATCGCATATCTGGTACCTACTGCTACCTACGCATACTCTTTTATTTAAATGCAAATAACGAGTAAGCCGAAAAATAATTTAACCAACATAAATAAATAATCAAGATTAAACCATAAATAGCAGGGCCACAGCTTGACCGGACGACCGAGTCAGAATATAATTATGAATAACCGAGATGTTCCAAAATGTATATCATATAACAGTGTGTGTTCAACCCTTATCTTTATAAACCAGACCTATCTACATCTTTCCGAATGTTGCCTGCAAAACAGTACCGAGAAACTGATGTTTATTCTTCTGCATGTTTAAGCTTCAGGAACAACTCCAGCAGCTGGCTGAAAATGCAGCTTTACAAAAGCGCCTTGGCCAGAATGAAGTTGAGGCAAAGGTTTGCAGGGTTGCGGTAAAATTACCTACATTCTGGGCTGACAAGCCAAATATTTGGTTTGCTCAAGTGGAGGCACAATTCCAAATTGCAAACATTATTGGTGACACAACCAAATACAACTACACTTGATAGCAATAAAGTCGCACACCCGCACATTTATACTTAAAAGTTCAATATTTGTTTTATTCAGAGGTTACAGCAAATGAAAATCAAATGAAATTAAAGTGCATAATGTAGGCTTCCGTAGGGGGTTGACATTGACCTTCAAAAACAATACAATAATAACAAAACAACAGACCACCCCGAAATCGCTCGATCCAGGTAGGGCCGACAGCGGGACTTATCGCAGGTATAAAAAGGTGCGTTTTGAGGGAATAGTCATAATTTGCATACCAACGTACAGTGTGAAAGCTTCACTATCGATTAGGACTTCAAACGGAACAAGAAAATGGATGCCGTATAATAAATGTTATTATACAATAAATGAATTTATGACTGATAATTCTATTGACATCTGCTAATAATATAGGTACATTGTTGACTTTGTAATTTATGACATTTGTATTAATTTTTATTTTTTGTGTTTGTTGTTTTTATTTTCTTTTATTTTTATTTAGCTATTTTTATTTTTATTTTTTTGACATTATTACCTACATTTGAATTTTACTTTTGTAAAATATAATTAATCATTGCACGCCCATAAAAGGCAAATTACATTGAATCTCCATTATCTGTGACATTTTTTTGACATGTAATTATGCAATAAACATACTTTGACTTTGACTTTGATAAGAAGAGCGAATTGCCCAATGTTGCATAGCAGAACGTGTATCCTATGGCGGTGGATCGTGCATGTTCTGGGGAGACATGTTTATGAAAGCAAAGACTGAGCTTGTGTTCATCACCGGACCGAATACTGGCCGTCAATCGAGAGGGTTGACTTCTCGACGCTTCATTGAGGAAGTACTCGAGTGCCACGTCGTACCTTATGCTTGGTTTATTGCGAAAACTTCCTGTTTATGCAAGATAATGCAAGACCGCATACTGCTGGCATAGTGTACGAATACCTTCAACAGGTTGATGCGTTCGTTATGGAGTGGCTAGCTCGAAGCCCGACCTCAGTCCCATCTAACATATATGGGACGAGCTGAAAAGGAGAGTTCGAGGCCGAGATACTCCTCCATCGACTTTATAGGAGATTCAACAGACGATCGCGGAGGAATGGGAAGCGATACCACAAGATTTCATCAACTCTTGTAAAATCAATGAAAACCCGGACGGAGCCAGTGATTCAGACTAGAGGAGGGAAGTGCGGCGTTGGGGGAAGTGCGGCGGGCATCAATTTACCGGAAACTATCAATTATATTGATAAAACTGCCATCTAGTCACGTTAAAAGAAATTAAAATAGTTCAGAGAAAAAAACTTGGTGGCGCCACTCGAACGATAGACGATTTATCGCCATATTTGTTTTACGCTGCTATATTCACTGTGGTTTATAGTTAACACATGTGCGTTGCTGTGCTTAAAATTTCAGATTTTTCTAAGAAACTTGCTGATTTGTGATGGGTGAGTATTTTCTTTGTATCCTAAACCTTCTATTTATATGGTTATTTCATTGGTGTCGAGCAAAGTGCGCTAAAATTACCGGTTAGAAAATATAACCTCAAATTTCATTGTTTGGGAAAGTGCGGCTACCATGCTTGGGGCAAGTGCGGTGCTATGTCGCGCTTGCCCCAGATCAGAGGTTTTCAACCTTTAGCTTTGCCTCATGATTTTATTTTCTTTCTAGACCATGGTGCGAAATTACGTGAAAAAGTCAAATGGACCGAGTTGGAGTCACGAAACTTTACAAAAAGCATTAGCAGCTATCCGAAACGGAAATCTAACACTGTATGCTGCTAGTAAACAATATAGCATTCCACGAGCAACGCTATTTGATCATATGACTGGTCGACGGGGACAGAAATCCAACAGCTTGGGAAGACCAACAGCTCTGACCGCTGAGACCGAAAAAACACTTGCCACTCTCATTCGTACAATGGAAAAGAACGGGTTTGGACTTTCTCGAAAAGAAGTTGTGGAGCTCGTTGCAGAATATATTCAACAGAATAATATGGAATCACCATTCAAAGACGGAATACCTGGTTATGACTGGTTTGCAGGTTTTGTTAGTAGACACAATCTTTCCATAAAAAAGCCGCAATCTGTGGAGTATGCTCGAAAACAGGCTGCGGACCCATTTATTTTGGATGAATATTTCAATATTCTTGAAGAGACTATACAAAAACTGGGACTGCAGCATAAGCCTCACCGAATATGGAACATCGACGAAACAAGCTATTCGAATGACCCCAAAAAGACTAAAGTCGTGGGTGAACGGGGATTTGCGTCCACGAGAACGACGGCCACTTCAGGAAAAGAAAACACAACTGTGCTCTTTGCCAGTAACGCTGCTGGTGAAAAAGGACCACCATTCATAATATTCAAAGGCAAGAATGTGTGGAGTGAATGGACTTCATCTGAGGCTTACCCAGGAACTTTGTATACAGCTACAGAAAATGGATGGATAGAAAGCAAGGCCTTCGCTGATTTTTTTTCAAAGAGTTTCATACCAATGCTTGGTTCAACAGACGAACCAACTTTGTTGATTTTTGATGGGCATAGCACACACATACAGTTGGCGGTAGTAGAAACAGCAATACAAAATAATGTCACAATTATCAAATTACCTCCACATACGAGTCATTTGCTACAACCGCTCGACTTGTCAGTGTTTAAGCCCTTTAAAGACAAGTGGGACGACAGGATGATGAAATGGCAAAGATGCAACTACGGCAAAAAGCTATCAAAAAAAGAATTTTCGATAATTGTTGGAGAAGTTTTGCGTAGCTTAGACCCAAAGATATTGATAAATGGTTTTAAAAAAGGTGGGATATTTCTTTTTAATAGAACAGTTGTATCAGAAGAAAAATTAGACCAAAACGCTTTGAGAAGGTGGAAAGAACACAAACGTTGTGTTTTCTCGAACCCCCTAACGTTGTCCGCATTAAGTTTAAAAAAAATTAACGAGGGTTTAATGATCTAATAAAATTTCATTCGAAGAATTACTCTTAAATACTATAAAAAAACATGAAAGTAACGTCACAATAAAAAATAAAACAAAAATTGCTAGAGGTGCAGAAGTTATCACACATTTAGATGTCATTAAGAAGCTAAAGGAAAAGGAAGATGAAAAATTATAGAAAGAAGTAAAGCTCAAGATGAAACCAAAAAAGACCACAGCAACAAAAAAGGGTAAAACCAAAATAACTGAAAAAAAAGCCAAAGCCAATGTTATATCTACGACAAACGACTCCTTTCCTGATTCTAATGATCCTGGCCCGAGCACTTCAAACGACCAATTATCAACATTAACATCTAGCTTAAACCAGGAAACAAGAATCCATAATCCAAAAAACATAATAATTACATCAAACATATCCATAGACGACAGCAGTAAATTCCTAAAAGATCTAAATAAAGAAACAATGATAAATATTAGTGAAAAATCTATGTTACAAGTGAAGAAGACAAGACAAGACACATCCCTCTCAGAAATAACGGCGAATGTTCAAAACAAAGATTCAAAGAAGCTAAAAACATATCCAAAGAAAAGTAATGAAAAAAGAGGACTTGCAAAACCAAAGAAACTAAAAATGAAAATAATAGATGAATCATCAACAGACGAAAGTGATTTCAGCGTACACGATATGTCTGACTATAAAAATTTTGGTGATTATATTAATACGGTACTAAATGACGATGATTATAATATTAGACAGCTTGACTTGAGTAACGAAGAAAATATTGAAGAAGCTCAGCAATATATTCAACCTTCTGCTAAATATAGTATAAACGATTGGGTCTTGGTACAGTTTGCTTCAAAGAAAACAATAAAACATTTTGTAGGACAGATCAAATCAATAAACAATGGAGTGCCAACTATAAAATACGCGAGGAAGTGTCACAAAGCTAAAAAAGATTCAATATTCGCTTTTCCATTAATTGATGACATATGCGACTTAAAGCACAGCGAAGATTTAGTTACAGTATTACCCGAGCCTGAGATATCTCGACGTGGCCATATAATCTTTAAAATACAGTTCGATGGGTACAATATTCAGTAGTAACAATATGAATATTAAGTTAAGATTAAATTTAATTAACAAAAAATAAAATGTGCATTGTTTTTCATTTAGTAGTTACCTTTATTAGATGTCATAAATTATTATTACATTTGAAATTTGTTACAGTGAATACACTTATTAACAGATAAATAAACATACTTACATACATACCAACATACATACATACATACACCCAAAAAATACTACACACTTCTTGGTCGGTTTAGGTATATAAATGTTCAGCACCACTGTCCTCCGAAAATATGCCGCACTTACCCCATTTCACAATTTGCATCCTTTTTAAGATGGCCCTTATTCCTAATACAGCAGAGTCGAATATCGTCCTATATTTAAACGATTCTCGAACCGATACTTATGTTGAAATTCTATATTATAGCCAGATACTTGATAAATTTTAACTGGTGCCGCTCTTACCCCATTTCGTTGGGAAAGTGCGGCTATGGACAAGGTTGTAAAAAAAATCAGTTTAATACATTAAAAAACTGTATTAAATTGCCCAAATGGTAGGTTGTTACGTAGATTAATAATTAGATAATGCGGTAGTAAACCGAATTATTCGAAAATTGTCATAGTATCAAAATTATTCCAGTACAAAGAGAACTTTAAAATTTTTAGGCCGCACTTCCCCCAGGTGACCTCACTTCGTATTAATAAAAAACTTTTAATGATTTTTATCTTTTAATTCCTGCAGCTACGACAGAAAATGACAACATTACGATTGTTACCGTCTACGCGTCATGGTGAATCCTTACATTCATATTTAAGGAACTATCCACAGCATCGCATGTTTTCCTGAGAGACGACACCATTCGACGGGCATTGCAACCGCCTTATACCGGCCCATTTAAAGTCCTAGAGCGCTCTAATGACGGAAAGACGTTTACCATTATGGTAAAAGGGAACAGCATCGTTGTGAGCGTCGACAGACATAGGCCAGCTTTCGTTGATAGCTCGGACCGGCAGCAGCCGTCTCATATCACGCCACAGCCTGCACCACCTGCATAGACTTTGAAACCAACCGTTCCAAGTGCGTTGCCTGCCAAAACTTCGTTTTCAAAGCCACCAACACAATTTGATTTACCCTCTCAGCCAGTAAAGCAGCCTTACAACACACGCTCTGGTAGACGCGTTAGATTTAAGAATTTAGATTGATTATATATTATATTTCTCTTGGTTTTATTTTGTGTGTTTTAAGTTTTAAGTGAAATTTGGTTATTTATTTTTGTCTTGCCATCATTTTATATATTTTTATTTTATTTTGTTGCATTTCATGTTCTCCATAGGGAGGTGGTGTGGCGACTCGATCGCGTTATATCACTATTAGAACGTCCCCTCTCTAGTGGGAGAGGATAACTGCGACACAATCCGACCGTTACGTACGTACATCACGACCGGTTGTGATTGCTAGCTGAATTCTTGCTGGTTTTCACTATTATTTGTAAATACTTTAATCTTCTTGCCGTGCTGTGCACCAAATTACGAATAAACTCAATTACAATCGACATCAAGTTTAATTTCTAAATGGAGTGACTCTAGATCACTCCTACACATACTATCATGCCCATATCCCTAACCCCCCACACACAACAAAACCTCTAGCATCGTTACGAGAGTTGAGAAATATTCTTGCTAACCCTAGTGTTTTTCAGAGTGTCGTGTCATCAGCTCGCTTTGGATGGAGCTGGAGTCAGAAGCGCCCCCGCCGGATCGCTGACGGCGGCGTAGCGAGCAGTATTACCGACCGGTGTCTCGCGCGCGCTACGAGCGCCGCAAGATGTCTGCTGCTGGTATACCGCCCGCTACCCTCGAGGACAACGAGACCAAGGATTCGTCTCTATAGATGAATCGCACGGATCGTGTCCGTACTAAGACATTATGGACACTAAGTACTTTCTATTGCCCTTTCTTAATAATAATAATAATAAATAATAAAAAGTAACGATAAGTGACGATATCAATTCACTGTTCCGAAAATCTATGAAATTGTGACTTCTAATCACGTCCAGACAATCTTCAGAGTTAGGACACACGAGTAGAACTGTGGACAACGTCGACAGATGTGCAAGCAATGATGCCGCGGAGTGTGGCAGTTTTGATAAGCTAAGAGGCCCACTCTAATATAGTGATTCCCTTGCCCCTATTTAAAATGTTAAAGTTGTGGACATCTAAACAATTATTTTTTGTTATTTTGGAAAGGTAGAGTGATTCACTCAATCTGATTTGTTTGTGATGCAGTAGATCTCCTTGAAGTGTTTAGCATCCTTGTATTGACACCATTTCGTTGAAAACAAAATTCGGTTTTTATTGCAACTTACAATGTGTTATTATTAGGTTTGTATAGACTAGATTGTAAAACGTCTGTGTAAGCTAAATGCCTGGATGGAAAAAAGTCTAGGTTATAAACTAGGTCTAGGTGGCAAAAAGTTTTATTTTTAAAATGCCATGATTGTAAAAAGCCTTGGTGGTAAATGGTTCTTGTTGCTTATGTTGTGGGTAGGTTCAATAAATTAGTTGTTGTCTGACACTATGAGTTTCATTCAATCACAACATGATGGCAGCGGTTTTATAACTTTTACTAGTTTAAAGTGGCTAAAGTGCTTTAAATTATTTAGGAAAACTTATAAGGAAGTGTCAAGTAATAAAAATACGTGTTTTTCAAGTTTATACATCATTTATTTAGAACACAGTTACAAAGACAAACTACAATAACATTAAAAACTTTAAGGTAATCGGTATAATAATAAGAAATAAAAATAAGCTCAGTTTTCTAAGTTCGCCTACAGATAGAAAACAGAGCTCAGATCACCGACCGCAGGTAAGGTCCCCAAAAGGCTGACGACGTTACCTCGTTGGATAGCTATACTTATCCTTTGTCCGAGGTAAGCGCCAGCCCTTTGGTCATTGGTCACATCTATTAGCTTCTTGGATATCTCCTTGAAAAGAAATCACGCCTCCGGACACCAGGGTCCTAAAGTTTCCACGCCAAAAGGCATAAATATGTATGCATCACCTAAGGACGCATATTTACGCCTTTTGAATATTTCAGCCGCTGCTGTCGCCGCGCCTGCCGATTTTGAGGTCGCCGTGACGTGAGACGCAGCCAGTGTATCAACGCAAGTTGCGTCCCACACCAATGGCTTGCCATGACTTCAAGGGATCAAAGACATATCGTCAGGCCTTTTGCCATCGTCACGTGCAATACCGTTCGGCTCCAGAATAGCCGGCACGTTGACGGTGGCTAAAGCTCGACGAATAATGTCATTGATTAAATGTAGAATCAACGGGTAGGGCTGATTCAAAGGAATATTTAAAGAGTTTATCAAGAAAACGCGGTGGTATTAGAAGTAGATTGGCGTTATTCAAAACATTTATTCAAAAATACCAGGTCAGTAAATCTACTGATCTACCAAGTTTGGAGATAAGAGAATTAACTTTGCGATTGACACAATTACAGGAATTGTTTTTTAGTTTTGATAGTATTCAAACATAAATCGAGGAACTTTCTCAAAATTTTGAGGAGCAAATTTTAGAACGTGAACAAACCGAACGTGAGTTTTATTCTCAAATTGCTTTAGCACAAGAAATCATTGAATCATGTTGAGCCAAGGATAAAAACTCTGAACATGGATCTGCAAAGTCAAGTTGTTGTCATGTAGCGAATAGCTCAGTAAAACTGCCAACAATTAATTTGCCCACTTTTGATGGTAACTATATTAAATGGTTAGAATTCAGAGACACTTTTGATTATCTTACCAATAATAAAGCCTCGATCGCACCAATCAATAAATTTTATTATTTGAGAAATTCTTTAGTAGGTAGTGCTGAAATTGTAATCAGGCCCATAGAGTTTGCTGCGAGGAATTATGAGTTTGCGTGGAATGCTTTATGTGATAGATATAATAACAAAAACATCTTAATAAATAATCATTTATACGCATTGGTGAGCCTCAACTCTATTCAGAAGGAATCATTTAGGGCTTTGAGATATTTGAATGATCAAGTTTCTAAAAATCTTAACGCGCTTAATACGATGTTCCTACAACTGGTTGGAACCCCTTGGTTATATTTTTGATCTCAGCCAAGTTAGATACTAAAACTAGTAGCAAGTGGGAGGATTACAAAGGGCGCTTATCGCAGTTACCTACACTTGCAGAATTCAAAGAATTTTGGGGGGCAGTCCCGAACTGACGGCTAAACGCGTCGACAATACAGTCTTTATTTCATAAAGCTAGTTCCAATAGTTTGGAAGTTATTGAGGTATTTGTTACCGATCCGCTTTCAATCAAGTGTGAAATATAAACGAACGACCTACTTGTTATACCTACATTAAGATAATATTTTTCTCATGTAAGTGGACTTATGTCTTTTTGAGAATAAATTCATTAAACCTAAACTACACGTTAACAGTCCCCATACAAATGTTTCAGACCACCCCATTTGTCCACTCCTGTTTTTATTAAAAATTGCCTTATTTCGATGCAAACATTAAAACCGAATCAGGAATATTGCAAAATATAGCGCTGCGACCAGGATATGCCCGTGTACACCCGGCGGTACACGGACTTGTGAAGTTGAAATACAGTGTACCCCAAGCGTGTACCACGGACTTGTGAGTGGGTAAATAAACATTTCTTGAGCTTTTATTGACCATAGATAACTTATTTTTCTAAAAAGGAAGGAGGTTAGTTCACAAATGGTTTAAAATCAATACGAAATTACTGCAAAGTAAACATTATACGTTGAGTCACGATTTTTTATGTTTACGTCGCTTATCGTTGTGTATTTAGCGTTCTTCTTTGACTTTTGAAATGTCGAGAATAAGTGAAGAAGACATAAGAAGAGTCTTAGAAGATTCTGACGGTGAAGATGTGATCATGGAATCGTTAGAGCAGGAGGATCAGGAAGACCAAGACGTTGACGATGATGGGATAGCATACTTAGAAGTTGGAGAAGACATCGAGGAATCTGTTGAAGCGATTGCCAGAGAGCTGCAATCTGAAAATGAATCAAGTCTATCTACTGTCCCTGGACTTGGAGATAGTACCGTTCACCTATCTGTCCCTGTGCCTAATGATCCTTCTGTAGTACCAAGGCCAAGAAGAAGACCATCAAACGCTCCTCCGCATCCAGAGTCTGAATGGAGTTTCGAGGTAAAACAATTGGCAAGAAAAACATTTACAGGCCATGATGTACCACCTCGTCAACAGTTATTATTTGATTTAGATTCGGACATTTTTGTCATATTTCGCAAAATAGTTGATGATGATGTTATACATATGATGGTACAGCAAACTAATTTATATGCTCAACGTCTATTGCTAGAGCCTGGTAAACCACATAGTCGCAAATTTCGCTGGTCTGATATCGACGAATCTGAAATGCTGAAATTTCTCGGTGTTTTATTATTTACGGGTATAATAGTTTTCCCAACTATTGAATCCTATTGGAAAAAAGATGATATTTATTATCACCCTTTGCTGCATATGATACATATGTCCTACAACAGATTCCGATTGATTTTAAAATGTTGGCATTTTTGTGACAACGATGCACCACGGGAGGAGAACGATCGATTATACAAAATCAGTCCTCTAGTAGACCTTATTGTCGGAAATTCTCGGACCATTTATACACCTGGCCCGATTATTGTAGTGGACGAATCGATGGTTCACTTCCGCGGAAGGCTACTTTTCCGCCAGTATATACCTTCAAAAACGCATAAATATGGAATTAAAATCTATAAATTGTGCACTGCAGAGGGTTACACTTGGGGATATCAAATTTACAGTGGACAAAGTGTACAAGTTTTTGGTTTAGATACCTCTGGAAGTATAGTAGTGACATTGGCAGAAGGCCTTTTAGATGAAGGGCGTTGCATGATAACAGATAATTATTACACCAGCGTCCCTCTAGCAGAGTTTCTGCTATCTCGTGACACAGATTTGTGTGGCACTGTTAATAAAAAAAGAAGAGGTTTACCCAAAGACGTAATGAATGCTAAACTGACGACAGGTGAGATTGCTGTAAAACAGAAAAATGAAAATGTGACGGTACTAAAATGGAGGGATAAAAGAGACGTCAGTGCCCTATCGACTTGCCATGGCAAAGAGATGTCTTCATCAACTGGACGTGTACCAAAACTGAAGCCTAATATGATCCTATCCTATAACAAAGGTAAAAAGGGTATAGATGTTGCGGACCAAATGGCGAGTTACAACTCTCCTATAAGAAAAACCATAACATGGTATAAAAAGGTTGCAACAGACTTGCTATCAGTAGCTGTTGTAAATGCTACGATTATATATAATGAGATGCACCCTGGAAGAAGAGAAAAGCTTAGCATTCTAGTTGCAATGCGAATTTCCTAGGCAAACAAGGACTTCACATTCTGATGGAGTGGCAAATACATCGCGATCACGTCTAGGGTCATCGGGACCTGATTCACCAGGAACATCAGGAAGTCTGACTTCGAGTTCAAGTTCGCTGAGAAACACACATGTCCTGGAAAAGTTGGACAAGAAAGGATCTCGTTACATCCGAAGACGATGCGTGGGATGCTACCAAAATCTAATAGACCAAGGACGACTTGCCTCGTATGCACGTGCCAAAGCTAAAAGAGTATCAACACAATGCAAAACCTGTAAAAAAGCATATTGTATCGATTGTTTTCCTAAAGTAAAAGTACACCAATAAAGGTCACGGTTCAAAGGTGGTACTCGATCATTAACAGTGACAAAAATATCATCATTTGAAAGCTTATTGTTTGTATTATTTCTCAGATAAATTTCAATTTTTAATTTTCCTCAGTTTTTTTTTATTTCACAAAAATAGTAGTTAAAAGTAGTTATAGTTAGTAATTACAATTTGAAAATAAATGAAGAATTATCAATGGAAATACGGATATGTTATTAAAACACTGTTAAAAATGCTTCATCTATTCATAATATGATGGAATTGTGCCTCAAATAAGGTGAATTAATCAAATTATTATAATTTTAATATAATAATTATATTGCCATTTTCTTTTCTGGCCACCCCATCGTAGTCTTGTGAGATGTGACACATCCGCTAATGTCAAATTGAAATATCATAACAAAGTCAATGTCAGTTATACAACAGCAAATTCATGTTTTACAAATCAGCTGTTACACACACAATGACTTGTGTGTATTTAGGGATACCAACTAGCTTAAAAGTAACCCCACTTTTTACTATACCTACCTACCTTTACGCAGGTATACATAAAAAGTAAAATAAAAATATTATTATTAGAAATATTATTATAAATAAATTCATTTACAGAAATAAACTTACGACCAAATACAAGCACACATTTACAAAATACAAATGAAAATGTAAAATACAAAAAACCTATGTGTTATTCCAGGTCATAAACTGTATTTATTCAAAGTTTCATTGAAATCCGTTTAGCTGTTCTGGCATGATTGAGTAAGAAACATCCCAACTTAGTGTCGTAACATTAGTAGAATATTAGTGTGAAGTGTAATTTTAATACCTAATATTACGTAAGTTTCCCATAATTTTGGGGAATTACCCCACTTTTTATCCGGCAATACAGTTCAATTCTACAAGCTGTCAAAATATCAAAAATTATTAATCGTTTTTTCTCTATAATACAGCAGGTAATTATAATACTAACCGATAGAATGTGATTCCCTTTTTATTATCACGATTTCCTGCCTGGTTCCGACAAAGTTGGACAGCACAAACCGACACCATTTTTCAAGACACGCTTACATGACAGTATCAAAAATTCAACCTCGGAACATTTTCTTCCAAGAGTTCAACATAACATTAACAATGGTCATTTTTGTATTATACCTGTATCACTTGTATATAGCATAAATCATAAACAAATCACACACAATCAGCTTTTAAGAATTTAAAATAATATAATAAAGGTACATCAGGTCATGTTCATGACATCAATAAACGTCATTCACACTCATCTGATAGTGCGGTCAATTATGCTGCGAGTGGAATCAATTACAAAAATGTTATTAGGTATAGAATCGATAAGTAGTTAGGATTTTTGCCATTAACGAAAATATAATTTATTCTAATATATTATGAATTGAGAATTCTTAAATAAAATAGATTAATGTAGCTTCATGAAACGGGCACCAGATTACACATACCTATCTATTTCATCATTTTAAGAATTTATTTTGATATTTAAGTACACAGCCAGGTTAGGTACCTAAATAATAGCACCAAGAAACGCAAATTATCACGAACAATACAAAGGAAGTCTGAAAGCCGTCTGACTGGTAGGAAGGAACTAGGAACTAGACATGTGTATTTTTTTCCTGGCCTGATTTTGAAACCCTGAACCGATTTAAAAAATATTTTATCAGTAGATTATTACGGAATAACATAGGCTATATTTTAACTTCTCTGCTGGACTGGGAGTAAAGAATAAACATAGAATGCGTCCAGCTGCTTCTCTCCCCGAGCATGTCGTGAAAGTCGACTAAGGGATAGTATCCTCCAACATGATGAGATACAATAAGCAATTAGTTATATTGTCAGGCAGGACCGGATATTTTTTCTTGAGCAGGATTCTAGGTATTATCATTCGCATTTCATTTAACTCCGATATTATCTTTATAGGTAATCGATACTTTCTGCAATGTTGTAACAAGTATCGATTATTAATCGTGAAATCATCAATTTAAGCTACTACATCTCTATCATATTTGTTGCTGTCGCCGGCGCCGCGGTCATTATTGCCATTGCAATACTTTTAATTATTTATTTAAAACAAAACAGAGTTAAAATAAAATCCAGTTTTTCGTCAAATGATTTACTTTAAAATACTCTATAAGCTGTAGAAATTTCATATCTGTCGATTGTCCAGTACCACCGACTAAGGACATTTGAACCGTGAGCTTTTTTCTTTTCTAATAAGTCGTTTTATATTTTGTCTATAACAACCAAAAAAAAAATACGCCATGTTTTTTGTTTTTATTGTTTATTAGAACCCTCTTCACAAGTCCAGTAATAACAGACAAACTATAATGATAAGTCCAGGACACTAGAGCCCCTCAAGTTTGGTAGTGGCTAGTGTACCGCATGGGGTACACGGACTCGGCGGTACCGCAGGGCGTGTAACCCATAGGGTACACTGGACTTGTAACGTGTTAATACACAATTTTGTTGTTTACATAGAGTGAATGAAGCATAAGATACCATTCTGATGTGTCAAATATTGAGAAACACAATAATTGACAGTTCCAAGCACATGCAATACTGGCTTCGTAAACTTAATTCACTTGAGCTAATTCACCTTGGTCATGGATGTAAGATTATGTTCTCCACAAAACCAAAACTAAGCTTTGCTAGAAAATGTTTGCAGGTGTCCACAACACATTTATTTTTGATTCAGTTTACTCTTGTGAAAATGTATAAGCATTAAGATTATCAATTGGTTAGTTGGCATTCATTGATAGTACTTAGATAAATATGTTTCCTAAATTAAGTAACCATGAGAATTTTATTAAATTATCTCTATAATTTAATACAACTTTGAATACAGTAAACAGTGCACTGGATAATGTAATGCGAGTAGATGTAGGTAAAAACGAAAGAAATTAACCCACCCTAAAGTGCATTACCCTGGCTCAATGTATTATGGAAGAAAACATTCGTTATGACGGGGGTGCAATAACTTTCTTTGTAGATATTTTGTTTGTTTATTGGCTGTATTTCTCCGAAGTTCATTGAGCTGTTTACGAGTATATTGCCCGCCCTCTGGACTGAACTTTGTGTTCTATTTAGGAAGTTTTCGAATGCATGTTAGATAAAGCAAAAAAAACTGTTTTTGCATTCATAGTATACATACACCTAACGAAATGAAAGTATCATTACATGATTTGGTTCGTTTATAAGGAAGAAAAAAAACTACTGTAGTAGTACTATTCTTTTTTTCTTTCAAAACAATTCAAGTTATCTTTACAGGAAAGTGAGTCGATCGATCAGCACTAAAAATATTTAGATTTACTAAGTACTATGTCATTAAAAAAAAAAACAAAACGTATGTTTTCTAGACAGTTTTTTTCTTCCCATATTGCTTATAAATGTAAATAAATCTTAAAATTACGTGTTTTATTATATTAAAACCTTTTTGTGGATAACGTAACGATAGTAACGCGCGATCTTTTCTAATAGTGTACTAATGAGAAAGAGAGAGAAGGATGTTACTACTTATATTTTTGTACCTTTTGCTATTAATTGTATTATTTCGCATGTTTTAGAGTAAACCATATTATGTATTAAAACCGTAAAAATATATGATGTTCCTTTGTATTAAATATACGAGTACCTACATAGTATTAATAAGGGGATATTATTATATTATATGAAGCTAATTTATCTATTTAATTGATATACATTTATGAATGTCTGTTACGAGTGAGCGTACTGACTGTGTAGTAAAGCAGTCTATTACCTGCTAATGTTAGGAATATTTATTGTTTTTTAATACATGTAATTATGTATGCGTAACTTTTAATAACTGAATTCCTCTGGCCCCATAAAATACAATTATGTAACTAAATTAAAAAGTAGTCCATTGACGAGGCTAGCAACGGACCATGGAAACTGACACACACAAAGGGAGGCTTATACCGAACTTCATCCGGTGAAGTCGGGTAGTGAATGAGGAGCACATGCAACATGGGTAGGTATTCCTTTACAGGGCGACCCAATGCTATGCCTCACGGAGGGAAAGTACTTTAAATATAGTAGATAGATATTTTATCTGAAAGAAGACTTCATTTTAATTTAAAAAACAATTCGAACTGCATTCCCATTAGTACTTTTGACCAGCCAAATAGAGTAAAGATTGTCAGTCCGATCAAAACTCGCTAAAAACTACACAGAACCTAATACAAAATGAATACAAGGAACTACCAATGTAGTTAACTTTTAATGATTTGAACAAATGGAATGAAATTGATAATTATGCAATTAAAACTTTCATGCTATCTTATCTTATCATGTATATTAAAAATGTCTATGAATTTAACAAATTGTATGGTACTGATATGCCATTTGTACGAATGATGTATTTCCTGTGAAATGTTTTTATAACAAAGTAAGGGAACTACATAACCAAGGCACACCAGCGCACTTTAGTAAAGTGAAAACAATAAAGTGCTTTGGTCTTGCTTGGTAGTAAGAAACGATGCAGGGTAACAAAGTAGGTAGCTATTTCAACAGATACTATATATCGTTTCATTAAGATATGGGCCAAGGGTGAAAAGCCAAGTTCATCCAATAGTCACTAATATGTAAGTAATCGTTATTTTTGAAGTATAATCTGCAAGTCCCATGTAAATTGTAAAACCCGATTGTAGCTTAGTTTGGTTAATAAAATTTAGAATATTCAGTGCTCGTTTTATTTGATGATCCTTATGGACATTATTATTATGTAAGTAAATGATTTAAGAGAGATCGATTAAATTTTAATAAAAAGAACATTTACTAAATTTAATATAAATAAACGGCCTAGTATCAGTAGATCGGTGTTGGCGAAAAACTTTTGTTCGTGATTTTTTTGAGACGTAGTTTGGTTATTAGTCCGGTTGACCGAACTAATGAAACATTTGTGTCTCACTAGTCCAGTTGTTGCGCTTTAATGGAAATATGTAGGTAAATACTTATCCTAAAGGAATTCCTAGATACTTCAAATGTTTTTTAAATTAACTACTGGGTGTTACTTCCATTACCGACAAAAGCGAAGAAGATTGGTTTGACTTCAAGAAGCCACAAGCGCATAATTAGTTTGTGTTCTGTATTACCATTATTGCCCAAAAAGGAAATAGAAGCTGGATGACAATATCTGGTCTCCAACGAAATTCCTGCCGATGACTTAAATTATATAATATTAATGAAATTTATAAAATATTATCATTCTGGATGCAGCCTAATTTCATTAATATCTGGAGCGTTTTTGCATAATTTTACTTCACAAGAAAGGCAGAACAGATGATATTTCGAACTACAGACCCATGTCACTAATGTCGAATGTATATAAAATATTTTCCTAGATAATAGAGTCATTCGGGGTAAAAGGACGCAGTGGGCAAAAGTTCGCAGTGCCTTTTTCTCAGCGGGGGGGAAGCGGGCGGGGAAGTTTGTTTGACAGGAATGCTCGCGCCCGCGCCGCCATTTTGTGGCAATACCTGTTGAGCGGTGCGCTTCGTGTTTAGTGAGATACGAAATAATATTAGAAATCTGTGAAAATCTTGTAGTTTTTTTGTGTGCGGGAAAAGTTTGTACAGACTGTGTTCTTGCGTTATTGGAGGTAAGTATTTTTTGTAGCTTTTATATGGTTATTGAACAATTTTAGCCGCGTCAAAATTCTAACCTAACTTTATTGGATTGGGATTGTTTGCATTTTATTCTGATTAACAGTCAAATGGGGTAAAAGTACGGGGGCAATAGTACGCATACGAACTTTTACCCACATTTGCGTACTTTTACCTCACATTGCTAAATAAAAGAAAAATAAATTTTACACATGTTTTTAACATTCAACGTTTAAAAATTGTTTCAGAATGCGAAATAATGCCTCGAAATTACATTAAAAAAACACCGGGAAGAAGTTTAATACCCGAGGAAAAAATACAGGAAGCCAAGAAATTAATAGAAAAAGGAAAAAGTAAACGATTTGCTGCGGAATTCGTAGGTATTAATGAAGCTACCCTTAGAAAAAGGTTGAAGTCTAATTCCGTTCCTGTTGCCCTGGGTCGCTTTAAACCAACTTTCACAAAAGATGAAGAAGCACAATTTGCTACTCACTGTCAAGATATGGATGCTAGGTTTTTTGGCCTGACAATAAAAAAGTTGCGCGAATTAGCATATGAGTATGCTGAAGCTAACCAAATCGATCACCGTTTCGATGATTCTACTAAAATGGCTGGTAGAGATTGGATTGAAGGATTCCTTAAACGAAACCCTCATCTTGGCTTACGACAATCAGCACCAGTTAGCTTAGCTAGAGCGATAGGATTCAATAAAGTACAGGTCGAAATTTTTTACAAGAACCTCAAAGATTTGTATGATGTATACAAATTTCGCCCCTACCGGATTTATAATATGGATGAGACTGGTATGAGTACAGTCCCTAAAAAAACGCCCAAGGTTATTGCTCGTAAAGGCAAAAAAGTTGTAGGTAAGATAGTATCAGCCGAAAGAGGTATGACCATAACCGCAGTAATGTGCATGAGTGCAAGTGGTCATTTTGTACCCCCAGCAATGATTTATCCACGCAAAAAGCCGAAAGCAGAGCTGCTAGACGGTGGTCCAACGGAAAGTATATGCATGGTGTCCGAAAGCGGGTTTATTAACACCAATTTATTTCTTAATTGGTTAAGCCACTTTAAAGACTTCGTGCATCCAACTCAAGACGACCCCGTGCTGCTTATTTTGGACAATCACTCCTCGCACATAAGCCTGGAAGGATCAAATTATGCCAGGAAACACCACATCGTTATGCTGACTATTCCACCTCACGGTAGCCATAAAATTCAGCCATTGGACGTGGCCGTTCACAGCCCATTAAAAACTAAATATGCTATCGAGTGCGAAAAATGGATGAACAATCATCCTGGCCGAGGCATCACCCAATATAATGTGGCAAGTATTTTCAATATTGCTTACAAACATGTCGCTACCATTACCAATGCTGAGTCTGGGTTTAGAGCCACTGGTATTTATCCATACGCAGACGACTTGTTTGACGAAACCGATTTTGCTCCTTCATTGGTAACCGATCAAAATCCCGCCAATGACTCTGAAGTATGTGTATCGAGAAGATCTATTCCACAAATCAATGCCAATGTGAGCACTGAAAGAGACTGCAGCTCTCCTGATGATATTGAGATTTTAAATGTTACCGTTGAAAATCAAAATATACAGTCTGCGCCAAGTATTGAAGAAACTGCTGAAAATAAAGAGAACCGAAACGAACTGACGGCAGGCGAAGAAAGTCCACAGGTACTTGACATTATTTGTGTAGAAAAATATGACGAGAATAAAGAGAACGAATTCGGGAATCAACAAGCGGCGGGAAATGAAAGTCCGTCAATTATTTGTATGGAAAATAATGAGACTAATGTAGATTCTGATGCAACAACGATAGGCGACGAAGGCGAAGAGAATCCAGAGAAACTCAAAACTGATGCTGCACAGAAAAAATATTTGTTAGACAAGAAAAAAATCGTGACAGTTGCTCAAATACATCCGCTTCCGCATATGTCTGAAAAAAAGAAAAAAACAAGAGCAAGCTTGAAGTCAGAAATTATAACAGCTAGCCCTTACAAAAATCAGTTAGAGGAAAAAGCAAGAAAAGAAGAAGAAAGTAAACAAAAGAAACGTGTGAAACCCGTGAATTTTGATAAACCATCTAGTATTCAAAAGAAGAAACAGCAGCTTAAACGCGAAGCTGTTGAACCTCAACCTGGTCCATCAGGTATACAGAAGAAAAAACCGAAACTTAAAGGCAAGTACACCGAACCACAGCCAAAGCCATCAAAACCAGTAACAAGTAAACAAAACAGGGCACAAAAGTATAACAAAACACAAAAACCTGAAATTTTTTGTCCGATTTGTGAAGACAAATACGAAGACCCACCAAGAGAAGATTGGATAGAATGCATGACTTGCAAAAGGTGGTTTCATGAAGCCTGTACAGCACACGAAATGGGTTCTTTTTTTATATGCGACTTTTGTGATTGCGAAGAATGATTATCTATGTTGTTGGTACATTTTTGAACTTTTACATTATTATGATCGCTTATATCAACTCATACCTGATCAAACCATAAGTCTGATTTTAATTTGAACCAAAGTTAATAATTATCTAGAGAAACTAAGAAGATTTAGTTTTTAGTTGTAAACAGTGAAGTTGAAAGTTACTGTATCTATGTTGTTAGGTTAACCAATTAAACTTAGTTTGAATAAGTGTATTTTTGTCAATTTTCAAGTTCCTAGTTTTTTTTTAAATTTGAATTTTATTTCATTAAAGCTTATTAATATTTAAATATATACAGCACAAACGACTTTTAATAAATTTTCCTTTAATATATCTGAGTACGTACTTTTACCCCGTATGCGAACTATTACCCAAATTAATGCGTATTTCTACCCGCAAGTCGGGGCAAAAGTACGCACTACGACCTAGTTATTTTTTTTCTTAATAAAAAAAAACCGTTTTATATATCGTCCAAATCTTTTTTTAATTTTGGTGTATATTCAATGTATTACAGAAAAAGCAAATAAACGATCCTTACATAGTGTAATAGTTTCAACGCAGTAAAGCAAAGACTACAAAAGTGCGTTCTTTTACCCCTAATGACTCTAATTTGCCTAACTTATATCTATTTATACTATATGTCGGCGCAAAGGCGTTATTTGTATCTACGAGATTCGTCAGACCACGTGGAATCATGCGTTTTGGAATTAATTTGAAGTTATTGTATTGTTAATTTAATTATTAATTAATTGAACACTGATTTTACCATTTTCATAGTTCCTAAAATCATTGTTGAGTTTAATCTACTGTAAAATGTAAACTTCAGGCGCGTACAAGCAATTTTAAGCTTTGTTATTGAAATTGCTTGCGTACGCCTGTATTTCGCAATAATACGGGCGGCGGACACGATAGAGCACGTTCTTGTTCGAGCCGCCACACCGTAAGAATCTACGTAAGCGTATGCACAGTAGTTAATAAACAAAATTACTCTATTGAGGCATTTGTCATAATCATGAGTGATGATGATGATAGTGATGTCAGCAATGCTGACGTCACTTCTTAAAAACAAGACTAGGAATCAGTCTCGCTTCGGCATTCGAACGAGGTGATTGTGTTGTAAGGAACTGCCGTAGTGTTATTTGCACGCCTGCACTTGTTGTTATTCGGTGCACCTATGTGTGCGTCGGGTCCTACCTGGCGGCCGGGCCACTGATAACGATGCGCATGCATTTATTTGCATCACAATGGAAGACTATAGTGAAGTCGAGTATATAAACTGGTTTGCTATTTTGAATAGCGACATTTGTTTGAATGAACAATAATTTTGTAAGTAGGTTGATAAAGAAAATCATTGTGTATTCCATTTCATATTTTTACATCACATGATTACTTCCAGGTGTGTGGGATTATAATAATGGAACGATGAATGTTCACTGCTCCCTAGTCAAAAGTTTTGTACGATCCCACTGGGATCACGAGAGTACGTACCGTATATAGGTACATACCTATCATAACATAAAAAATATGTATGGTACATAAATACTTATGCTACTTTCATAGAGAATTATATAGAGAATCGTTGGTTCTAACAGTGCGATAGCTCTTCATTAAAGTAGTTTTGTTACGACAACATACTCAAACTCTCTCGATCAATTCGGGCAGTTGCCCGAACTGATCCAGTTACATCGAGAAGAGCACATGAGGTGTACAAAGTACCTGCATGCAAAACTACTTTTGCGCAGAGTTTTGCTCGTTTTCTGTGACCCTTTCTCTATAATCGGATTAGCAAATCTAATCTATTTTTAGTACCTATTATACATTGTCCTATCAACTCTATCATACACTACTTTTATCAATTTTACTATTATATACTATGTCCGCTCTGCCTAAGGAGGAAAGAGCTGCCTCGCCGTAACACAGTTTAGAACTAGCACGTGAGGTACGTTCCCTAATCCATAGTGCTGAACAAATCTTTACAATATTACTAAAACCTAGCTTAGAATTAAGCACTATGCACTAGTACCTTTAAGTTACAAATAAAATTTATTCTTATTCTTATTTGTTTACTAAGCAATATCACATTGGGAACAATGATTCTTCATTTAAATTAATTTGGGGAGTGCATTTTCTAATTCAAATATTCATTATGCATAAAAAGAAAATGTTCTCGCATTTTTTATGTAAAGTAAGTACCTATATAATATGTTATCATCATGGTAGATTTTTTTAAATGAATTCAAAAGGAATTAAATGTAACAATAACCCAAAAAATTAATTGTTAGTTTTACTCTGAGAGCTTTGCCACTACTATGCAAACAGTTTTCCAAATTTTGAAATATTTTTTTAGTAAGTTGTTTAACTCGGCGTTCGTCGATACCGGGTAAATATATTGAGCAGGTATTACTATATACCTGCTTATATGTAATTGTCACTTGTCACTTCTAAAATAAAATCTCTTTCCGCTATGAACCCAACCGGTATTTTATTAGATTATGGGCCCAGGGTGAAAAGTGTGTAAAATAAATTATAATAACGGACAGTACTAAGTTTTGTGGTGATTATAATGACGTCGAACTATATTGCTAATGTTCCAAAGTTAAAAGGTCGTGAGAACTATGACGATTGGTGTTTTACGGCAAAAAATGTCTTGATTCTGGAAGGCATGGCAGCGGCAATTGAAAAAGTTATGGATAAAAGTGCAACCACATCTGAGAAGACAGAAGATGCAAAAGCCAGAGCCAAATTGATTTCAACAATTGATCCGTCGCTCTACGTCCACATAAAAAACGCAGAGACGACGTATGATCTTTGGTGTACTCTAAAGAAATTGTTTGATGACTCTGGATGTGCGAGAAAAATCAGTTTGCCTTGAACTCTCATTAGTATTAGACTTGAGAATTGCGAGTCTATGATCCAGTATGTAACCCAGATTATGGAAACAGGGCAGCAAATTCAAGGAACAGGATTCAAGCTGACCGATGAATGGATTGGAGCATTAATGTTGGCGAGATTACCAGAAAAATATGCGCCGATGATAATGGCCATAGAACATTCAGGTATTGAGGTTAAGGCTGACGTCATAAAAACAAAATTGATGGACATGTGTTCTGAGGTTGGTAGTACAGTTTCCGGTTCCAATTTATGTCTTGCGGAGTGTGAAGAAAACAGTAGTAGAGAAATTACACTCGAAGAAGCTCTAAATGGACCTAATCTAAATCTAAATTATTTGTCTAAGCTGGCATCAAAATTTAAACACCTAGCTTTTTCCACTATTGATCTGTTCATCCTTTCGCATATGCTATTTTGTTCTGACGTGTACGCATTGGTCTTTTGATGAACCTGACCCTGCACTTTGAGATACTCTTCAAATTCTCGACTACAGAACTCACCTCCGTTATCTGTTCTTAGAATCTTTATCTTTCTGTCTTTCTGTTTTATCTGTCCTTAGAATCTTTATCTTTCTGTTTTTCAACCATGGATTCTTTATAATTCTTGAATACTTCACTCTTTGTCTTCATGAAATAAACAAATGCCATTTTACTATAGTCATCCACAAGCATAACATAATACCTTGCTCCTCCAATAGAAAGATTTTCCATAGGGCCACACACATGTGGCCAATGTGATATTGTGAATTAGAGAAAGGAGATGTGGGGAGTCAATACGTGACTGTGCTATTTTTAAAGTGGTGCAGATGTCGGTAATTTTTCTTCTCTCTTTAAGTGGTACCGTATGGTGCCTTTTACATCTAGCCTCATAGTTTGGATCGTACGTTTTGCACTTGTACTGAAGATATTTCATAAATTTGCGCTGAATGGTCTCGAGTCTAATAATAAATATATCATACTGCGGATTCCATATCTGTGAACAATATTCGAGAATGCTGCGTACATAAGAACAATATAAGATTTTAATAACTTTCACGTCAGAGAATTCAGAGCAGGATCTTTTAATAAAACCCAACGCTCTATTGGCTTTAGTAGCTATGTGATCGAAATGTTTTTCGTATGATAGTTTTGAGTCGAGTATCACACTAAGATCTCGCACTTCATTCAATCGCTTGAGCACCGTGTTTTTAAGGATATAGTTATGTTCAACTATGTTAAATTTACGAGTGAAGGTGATAGAGTGACATTTGACGACGTTGAGATCAAGGTTATTTTGCAGGCAGTACTCTTCAAATCTCATCAGATCCTGTTGGAGCAAAAAACAGTCGTCCATTGAATTTATTTGTTTAAAAATTTTCATGTCATCAGCATATAATAGAAATTTCGAATGTAAAAAACAAGAGTTAATGTCGTTGATGAAGATATTAAATAGTAAAGGACCAAGTAGAGATCCTTGTGGGACCCCCGAAGGAATTATATGCCAGGTAGAGGTAAAACCATTGATCGTTACAGCTTCGGAACGATTTTCAATGTATGAGGTAAACCACCTAAACAAGTTACCGTGAATACCAGCAGACAATAGCTTTAGTAAGAGAATGCTGTGGTCTATACGATCAAAGGCTTTACTGTAATCAGTGAAAATAGAATAAACCTGCCCACCAGCATCCATACATGTGGTTGTGAAATCAATAAATGTTAATAAATTAGATGTGGTAGAACGATTCTTCAGAAACCCGTGCTGTAGACGCATTCTGTAAATTCATTTCGAACCTCACTACGCTGAATCCGCAGTGAGTTTATAGTTTTGTATTCTGTAAAACTCGATAATGCTACTAGCGCCTCAGTGACGAGCGTGGTAATGTAATGAACTAAGTTGAGTAAGATTTTGACGTTTACGCTAAAGAATGACGTACAGTACAATTGGTATTCAGTAAGATAATTCCCAAATCATCTCGATACTCGAAACTCGAACTCACTTGTCAAATCAAAAGCTACAAAGGAGCGATCGAATTTGGTTGTTAGTCTAGTTTTTTAAGTTAAACAAGACACGAAAGGTCTCGGTTATTCGTTTTTATTAGTTTACTAAGAGAATCTCACGAGCTAGACATAATATTAGCAGACGCCAAGCTGAAAATTTGTAGTAGGGAAGACCTCATAAATAGTTTGTGGCGCGTACGTAATTTACATTAAATAAAACACTTTTTTAACCATCTATAGTAGATGATTTATACAGCGTCAGGAGGCAACTTTTTACCTTCACAAACGGGACGCTGTAGTGCCCGGGACGAATTAAGATGGAGTAGGCTTGCCCAGCACCTATACCATCCTCTCAGCTTAGTCTGCCTTGTCCACAGGAAAGACATGGTAAATACGTGCGGAGCTGAATAAGCCGCGGGTTTCCTCATGGTGTTTTCCTTCACCGTTTGAGAGTACTGGTATAGTGCCATCGAGCATTTAACTCGATGTATAATGCACATAAATTTTTCACACAAAAAAATCCATTGGTACACGACCGGATTTGAACCCACGTCCTTAGGATCGGAAGGCGGGGTCACTACCAACTAGACCACCAGTGCACTCTTACATCATACTACATTAAAATAAAACACTTATATCATCTTAAATGTATCATTTATTTTAAAATTATTGCTGCTCTTCTAACATGCTGAGAACCTCTACAATCGAATTAAGTGCCGATGCGATGGCCCTATTTGCCTCGGACAGGTGCTCACTTTAGCTTTGAATAGCTGAAGTAACAGCCTCCAAAGTATCGGTGTTCCGGGGTTCTAGCTGTAATCGCTGTTCTTACAACCTCAAAAATCTGTCAGTGGTGCTGGTCATCTGAGATCGCCGCTGTGATAGTGGTGATGGCGGTATCAATATCCGTCTAGGGCGACGTGGACCTACCTATAACAATATTTTCTTATTTACAATCAATATATCCTAACATTTTTATACCTTTTCACGGCTACGACTGAACGAATCTTGATACAATTTGGCATGGATATAGTGTACATCATGGGGAAGGTCATAAGCTACTTAATAATCCAAGTTCCATGCGGGCGAAGCCACAGACAGAAGCTAGTAACAGATATTTTTAAACAAAAATAAGAGTAGGTTAGGTACCTAGTTATTTAATGTGTAGGTAGGACAGGACCGGAGTATGTGTCAGTTATTGGGTTCTAAAACAGACAGAGAGACAGAATTATGATAAATTGTTATATGTCGGCGCGAAGGCGTTATTTGTATCTACGAGATTCGTCAGACCATGTGGAATCATGCATTTTAGAATTAATTTGAAGTTATTGCATTGTTAATTTAATGATTAACTAATTGAACAATGATTTTACCATTTTCATAGTTCCTTAAATCATTGTTGAATTTAATCCACTGTAAAATATAAACTTCAGGAGCGCACAAGCAATTTCAAGCTTTTGTTATTGAAGTTGCTTAGGTACGCCTGTATTTCGTATAAATACGGGCGGCTGGCACGACAGAGAACATTCTTGTTCGAGCCGCCACACCGTAAGGACCTACGTAAGCGTATGTACAGTAGTTAATAAACAAAGTTACTCTATTGAGGCATTTCATTTGTCATATCATGAGTGGTGATGATGATAGTGACGACGGCAATGCTGACGTCACCCTTCTGGGGATCGACCACAAAACCGTTTTGACCCACTTGAAAAAGTCTGGGTATACAAAAAATCTCGATATTTAGGTGCCACACGAGCTCACTGAAAGAAACCAAATGAATCGTGTACTCATTTGCGTTTCTCTATTGAAACGTAACGAAACCGAACGGTTTTTGAAAAGATTGATCACTGGTGATGAAAAGTGGATTACCTATGACAAGAACGTGCGCAAACGATCATGGTAAAAGGGCAGTCAAGCACCACAGACTGTAGCGAAATTAACACGTAATAAGGTGATGCTGTGTGTATGGTGGGATTGGAAGGGCGTCGTTCATTATGAGCTTTTACCGCCGGTTAAAACCATCGATTCAGATCTCTACTGCCAACAGCTGATGAGACTCAAACAAGAAATTGAGAAAAAACGGCCGGAATTGATCAACAGAAAGGGTGTGGTCTTTCATCATGATAACGCCAGACCACACACATCTTTGGCCACTCAGCAAAAATTAAGAGAGCTTGGTTGGGAAGTGTTAATGCATCCACTATGTAGCCCTGACCTTGCACCATCAGATTTCCACCTGTTTCGGTCTCTTCAGAATTCTTTTGGTAGTGTTAGGTTAACATCAAGAGAGGACTGTCAAAACTACTTGTCACATTTTTTTGATCAGAAGTCCCAAAATTTCTACAGCAACGGGATTATGTCACTATCTACAAGATGATATACCATGATATGCCTGTAGAACTGTTGGCGAAGGTTGACGGTTTTCTCAATCTATGCAGAGCATAAACAAATCTATTTACTTTGGAGCACACCTTATCGACCTGCATTTTAAAGTTTAAATGTTTATCTAAGACTATTCCTAGAAACGTTGTGCTATCGACCTCGGAAATGTTGATATTCCCGTATGAAATGTGGTAACGCCATCTATTAGCCCCAATCATTACCTTTTACGTCATGATCTCCTTAAATCCATTCCTATATCCCAATGTGCGCCCGCACCGCTAGACGGAGTCACCATCACACCGCAAGAACACAGACAGCCATGTTGTCTGGAAACTTCTTCAAGATCGTTCATCGCGAACCGCGAGCGCGAATGTCTCGCCGCTTTCCCGCTAACCGCTGTCACCGCTATTTTAAATACAATTTGTGCTGTAAAAAAGAACGTTGATATTGTTCTCGAGAAATCTATGTGTATCGCCAAAACCCGCTATTCTGGAGATTTGGACAAGCGTTCGTGGACTCGTGCACGCCAGGAGATGTCTTACAATCAACTTCGTGATCAAAAGGCTGTAACGTTCGATTTTTCCCTCCTTTTTATTTGAAAGTTTCGTTCAGCGAGATAGGTAATAATTTTCGTTTTTGCTGGTCACACTCTGGCTTGGCACGGCTCGATTGGTGATTTGTGAGTGTCAGTGTCCTTATCAAGACGAATCGAACTGTCAATGTCGTTTGAGTTTTTTCGTCTCACTCGGTCAGAGCGAGAGGAAAAAAGGCAAGGATCTTTTTGACGGATCGATGTTGAGAACGTGGCGTGGGTCTTTTGATGAAAATTGTATTTGCTGGCTGATATATCCTGGTTTCTGTGTCTGGCGTAGCGGGAATCATCCACGGGAGAGCCCACGCGTGTGATTCCTTCGGGCGCACGTGTTTTGTGCGTATTATCAGCTTTGTGCCTCTGGTAAGAGTCTTGAACTTTTGATCTTTGATTTTTGTCTTCCTCGATTGCCGAGCGGAGCTCGTGGGACATCCTCAACCATGTGCATGAATACACAAGGGCAGAATTTGCTAAGGTTGCACCCCGCTTCGCAGGCTAAAGAGCACTTTCGCTTACACCGGGCTATGCAATTTCCAGAAAAGAGGTGCTCCGTATGGGCGCGAACACGTGGCGAGCGCGTGTCGCAACCTTTCTACCTGTCGCCTTCTGGCGCACGCTGTCGTCGGCGAGGGTCCAGAGCGCCAGCGTCCCCTGCTGTGCTGCTATGACAAGACCGAAAATCCTGGTGTGGCGTTTCCCTGCCTTTTTGTGACCTTGTGGTGGCTGGTGTCAGTCAGTGAGTGTGCCTGATAGGTTCGTTAAATCAAGCGTTCCTGTAGGTTCGCTCGCGCGAATTTCGTCAATTTCGGAATTTTACAAACCAAATCTAACCAAAAGTCTATTTTTGTGGATCGTTGAATCAACGGTGAGGTGCGGTGGACTGATACTCCTGAGTAGGCCGTGACTAAGTGGGCATCCGGTTGATTTACAAGGCAGAGTAGATCAGGGCAGGTCATTAAACCCGTTTATTGTTAATTTACATTTTAATTTTTACCCGTTGAGATGAACCAAGTATTAGAGAGTAATTTTATGATCGTGGGATATGTCAGAGCAGACTGACGAAGGTAAATCACAGTAGTATTGTGTAGATGAACGGTGGATGAACTGTGAATGATAGCGTTGTAGTTTGTAATAGTCTCGTCTATGAATTGTAAGCGTTTCAATAAAGTTATTTTTTTGGTTTACTCATAGTAACTAGAACAGTAGTGTGTAATAGATGCGGCTAAAAAGAACTGTAAAACCTTTCGATAATTTTCTTCCTTTTCTGGTAATAACATTCCTGTAATAAACACTTGATAATCAACACTTTAATCTATATATTTTTGTGTGGCATCCTTTCCTACCTAGGGGGGAAAAATAGCTCACAAGGTCAGCGCGCACAGGTCCTAGTTTTTCCCTATCCTTCCAGAATTCCTAAAGGGCTCTGTCGAGCCGTCGAAGGCTTGAGGACGCTTTAATTTTATAATCGAAAAGGCGCCACCAAAATGTTTTTTAGAGGCTGACTTTTACGTGCATAGGTTCGAAACTGTATATAATTGGTCTTTATCAAGTTTACATTTAAATTATTAATGTCAAGCCATTTAATTATGCATTCAATAATATTATTTATGTCAATTTTGTAATTATTAATGTCAGTATTGAGATTAGATGTAAATATTAAAGAAATGTCATCAGCAAATAATATTGTGTTGACTGCCCTTTCCAGCTGAAGGAAACACATGGAATGTTATACTCGGTATAGGCGGTGAAGCTATCCACTTGAACGCCCAGGCGACCATAGTCGCCTAAAAATTTTTCCGGTTGTACGCAGCGGCGACTAGAGCAGCCTCACCGACTCGTAGTTTTTAGCCCTTTTTAAGGCAGTGGCCACCAATTTTAGTTTTTTTTTTTCGGGCAACTTTTTATCTTTCTGGTATTTTTTTTTTACTGGCAAGCTTGAGATGTCCTGTCAACGTATATTTTTTGTTGTGTGGGAATTGTCAAATTCAATTGACACTTTTCAAACTTTGAACGGTAAAAACCGGTGATTTTGTGTAACGTGTAACAAATCTAGCTCAATCTTTAAAATCTTTTGGGAAACTGGTAAGAGTTTGCATTTATTTCAATAATTACGTATGTCACTTGTACGATCGAGTAGTATTTTGTAAAATTACGTTTATTATTTTGATAAAATTTTGTATTTAACTGGTGGCAATATATCTGCCACTGCCCGTGTAGATAATAATATTACAGTATTTACTGCAGGTGAAAATGCCGAAAATATTGTCTGATGACGACATAGAAAATGCACTGGACGAGTTATTTGGCTTACCCGACGACCCCGACATTTCGGAGGACGAATACGAACAAGAACCGGATAATTTAGATACGTATGAAGGTATGACGCTATATGATATTCTTAGTGGTGCGACCGAAACCGATTCTACCCAGGAGAAAAACGACTCTAATTTAGAAGAATCTTTTAATCAGCCGTCAACATCTGGTCTACATTTAGACAGCCGCAACAATGAGTCTACTCAGGTGACACACAACTCGGACGACGAACGTGAGACATCAATTCATTCCTCAACATCTGGTCTTCATTTAGACAGACACCGTAACCGTTTACTTGACTCTCCTCCTGAACCACCATTCAGCCAACTTCCTACAGCTGTTGATACATTTTCTGAAACTGATGATTCGGATGGTGCAGAAGATCAGTGGAAAAAAGTTATCTGGTCTCAACAACCAAACATGGATGATTTTGACCGTGTTCGTTTACAAGGAACTCAATTCCTTTCATCCCAGACAAGGCCTACAACATATTTCACACGTTTCTTCGATGACGATATTTTTACACATATTGTAACACAAACGAATCTCTATGCAGAACAAAATCAAAGTCGTAACTGGACACCTGTTTGTTGTGATGAAATTAAAGCTTTCATAGGCATAATAATTCTAATGGGGCTCCATCCATTACCGACTGTTGATTTATATTGGGCTAGCGATCCATTTTTCCGCGTAGATGAAATCGCATCCATAATGCCAATCAAAAGATTTAAAAAAATCCTCGAAAACCTGCATTTGAATAATAATGAGCAAACGCCTCAAAGAGCTGCAACAAATTTTGATAAATTATTCAAAGTAAGACCAATACTGGATTTGCTGAATATTGCATGTCAGCGAGAAGCGAAAACAACATCGTCACAATCAATTGATGAATCGATGATTCGATTCAAGGGACGTTCAACTCTAAAACAGTACATGCCCCTCAAACCCATCAAGAGAGGATACAAAGTTTGGGTAAGAGCTGATAGCAAAACTGGTTATGTTTACGAATTTAGCATTTACACTGGTAAACGTGAAGACCAAGCTCCTGAAGTTGGTCTAGGAGTCAAAGTAGTGAAATCTCTCACACAAAAACTCATTGATCAAGGCTTCCGAGGACATGTAGCTTTTGACAATTTCTTTGCATCTTATGAGCTCTTGCAATATTTGTTTGAAA
Organism: Scotopteryx bipunctaria; assembly: GCA_949320045.1. Lineage (NCBI taxonomy): Eukaryota > Metazoa > Arthropoda > Insecta > Lepidoptera > Geometridae > Scotopteryx > Scotopteryx bipunctaria. Next base: position 11,811,275 of record OX439440.1, read on the forward strand.
ACGGAATATATGCCACCGCAACCGTCAATTCTGGGAGATCTGATTTGCCACTAATACTAAAAAACGCTAAGAAAAAAAACGTATCAAGACAAGAAAAAATACATTTAGAGAGAGGTGAATATAAATGGCGTACTAAAAATAATGTTTCCTTTATCATGTGGCAGGATACAAAAATAGTTACAGTTTTGACCACCGCATTTCACCCCAAAATTTGCCAAACTACATGTGAAAGAAAGCAGAAAGACGGAACAAAAAAAACGTATCCTTGTCCAACAGCGGTACTTGAATATACAAAACGTATGGGCGGTGTGGATCGTTTCGATCAGAAGCGGAGTACCTATGAAGTCGGCAGAAGAAGTAAGAAATGGTGGCTTCGCATTTTTTATTTTTGCATAGACCTAGCAATAACAAACTCGTACCTTCTCTACAGTTCAAACAGCCGCGTCCACAGTATTATGCCACAATTAGCGTTTAGATTATCTTTGGCACGTGGTCTTATAAATAATTTTTCATCAAGGAGAAGGAGCTTGGATACCCAACCAATGTATCTTACTAAGAAGCCCAAGATGTCAGATAATTACCAAAAAACCGGCTCTGTAATCGATGACCTTCGTTTTGCCAGTGTTGGAACACATAAACATGAACGTTTGCCAACTTATCGGCGATGTCGTGTATGTAGCACAAAGACAAACAATAAAAGGTCTAAAATTCAATGTTCCAGATGCAAGGTTCCACTCTGTGTGGTACCTTGTTTTGATATTTACCATGAACAGAAATAAAAATTTGCATTAAGAATAAACCTTATTTTATTTTTGATAGTCTTTTACAGTCAGCGGCAACTATATTGCCACCAAATTTTCCAAAATTTTCCCTTCGATTTTCACGAAAAAAAAAAAATACATAAGGCATTCATAACATATTGGCTTACAAAATCCGTTTAGTTTAAATTTGTAACTGTCCTAGTTCCCTCTGCCTTATAAAGGGTTAGGCGCTAAAATCTCTCGAAATTTATGAAAAAACTTCCGAGAGCCGATGCTAGATGGTAAGTATTTCATAATTATTAAACTATAATAGGAGTGTAATATATCAATACTTGTAAAAATAAATGCTTTTCAAAATATATATATGAATATCCTACGTCTAAGGCAAATACGACGACAAATCGTCATGATAGGAAACTTGACCTTGTGAATCGGTTTTTACATCATGTTTTATTAATGGATTAATCATATTTTCAGTCAATAAATACTTGTAATAAAGAAAACCTTTCCTAAGAAGTTTATGACACACTTCCAAGACTTAGATGTAACAAAACAAGCAAGTATTATACGTATTATTGTTGAATTCCGCAGATTAATCATACGGGCGACCACAGCCGCCCGTAACGTTTGAGTTTTAAACTCTAATTATGGTTTGTTCGCACGTGCGTCTAATACTATATTTTATCAGTGGTGGTTTCTTGTTTTTATTTGGTGTGATGTGAATTTTACTCATCTATCGCATAATACTTTTTAACCGACTTTAAAAAAGGAGGAGGTTTCAAGTCGGGTGTTTTTTTGGTATGTAGCTTATACATTTTTTATTTGAACGAAAAATGTCCAAAAAGTAAAACGTCCAACAGTATAATAATGTCCAACTATAGAAACGCCTAAGGGGAAAAATCTAACTATAGAAATTCCGGCTTAGTAATAAATAAATGCTCTATTCGCAAAATGCCCTAAACGTAAAAAGACTTGTTCTTGGACTGACTAATTTTGATATGAATAATTTATTGATCAACTTAAAGCATGTTAGCATATAGCCTAAGGAGGGGAGAGCTGCCTTGCCGTAACACAGTTTTTTAACTAGCACGGTAGGCATGTTCCTCACTTCCATACTGATGGAATTTCACTTTAGGTCTCAAAATATCCGTGATGGTGAAGGCAGTGGAGGCCGTGGTGGCCAAGGTAATGGAGGAAATGATGGGAGTGACTTAGTGCCGCTTGAACAATCGTAAGTGCGCAGAATTAACTTTTATTTATTTAAAGGTCACTTTTGGGTTATTACGTAATTATTATATATTTAGGATTCAGAAGTAAAAATAATTAAAAAAAAAACAAAACTTTATTACAACAAAAATTACCAAATCAATCTTATTTTAATAATCACTTCTAACCATAAAGTTAACAAAGAAAACACCAATTTACACAATTACACAATCAAATTCAGAACTACTTACTCAGCAAATAATTATCAATAACTTAGGTACACTTTTACTTATCTACAAGTCACGCCGATTACGACTGCACCGCACGAAAGCCAACAAGCAAGTGGTTGAGCTGCGCTCGGGTGCCGCTTTATATAAGGATGGTCCGTGGGAGTAGGGAAGGCTCCTAATTCGGCCTTTCCTGACATCGGGACGCCCTCGTCACGAAAGCCTTGTTGTCCTGGCCTAAGGACCAGCTTTAGCACCGACGTCCTGGGAAGACTCGGAGGTTTCAGCAGAAGGCTCTCGAGGTTCAGATGACGGTCCTGCGTCGGAATCAAGCTCATCATCTGAAACATTTTTACACATAAGAACATGGCACAACTGTTCCAAAGCCGTGCACAACATCACAAAATAGCAAGCAATAAAGCATTCAGAACAACAATTGAGAGCTCTCATTTATTCCCCATGTTACCAACACATATATCTTCATAGCAGTGGCCTCGCTGAAGAGTTCTAGATGAGGTGAAACAAACAGGATCTGTGAACAGAGCAGGCAGACAACAGGCGTCCCCATTGTCTGCGAGGACCACGCGTCCTCCAGGGCCATGCGCCCACAGAACCAAGCATTCTGTACCAATGACCATGCGTCAATAAAATCAAAGACCAAGCGTCTTCCAGGGGCCACGCGCCCATAGGACCAGGCGTCCTCTGCAAGTATTATAGCTTAGAGATAGTGATTTAATCCGCCACTTGAACTGAGGGGAGTGAAATTATGTTGTGAGAGGGGATGAATCATTAGTGTCTATGAAGTAAACATATTAGAGCTACCTATTACGTAAAGTCTGTCTGTATCTAAGGATCCCCTATCTACCTAACTAGGGTAAACAACTTAGGGGTAGGTTAGGTACATGGCAAATCAAATCACCACTCCTTGCACAATACCAACATTGCACTCACTTTCGAAGAAGTCAGCGCAAGACTCAGGACACCATTCTCCGCGCCAAGGCACCATGTATTCAGCGGCTGCTTGTGTAGTTTTTCCATAGGAGCCGCTCAACAGCTTCAACTGGTAGCGATCACAGGGCAGGACCCTAATAACTTTGTAAGGTCCTCTCATGCCCGGATCTAGCTTGCCTGTTGACTGAGTGTACTTAATAACAAAAACAAGATCATCAATTTTAAAAGTACGCGGCGGGTGTCGTCGTTGATTAACATGCGCGTCTTGATGAGCTCGATTACGCGCTAAGAGCTCACTTGCTCTGGCTCTACATAGTTCTCTCCAACTTTCATGATTCTGAGACATATCTACCGCTACATCGCGAACTAGCGCTCGGATCATGGGTGTAGTGGCATCAGTTCCAATAAGCAGTTTCAAAGCAGATGACTGGGTTGTTTTTTGCTTTGTAATATTAAGTACTAGTTGTAGCTTCCATAACTGTTCAGACCAGACGGCATTTTTGTTGTTCACCTCGATACGTATCATGTTCAAGACGGTTCGAACGTATCTTTCCACCTGTCCGTTTGCATTATGCATTTCTGGTGTAATGTAGTGAATGTTACATCCTAACTCGGTAATCAATGTCATGAACTCAGTGGATTCAAACATCCATCCGCGGTCGGTCACAAGCAGTTTCGGGGTACCAAAAAGGGAAATCGCATTGGTAAACGTGCGTTTCAGTTCAGTCACATCTTGTTTGTAGATGGGGTACAATAAACAAAACTTTGTAAAAGGGTCAACTACTAGCAAGACAAACTTATATCCATTAGATTCGGGTAAGGGACCTAGTACATCTAGATGCAGCGTTTCGAAAGGGGTGTTAGGCTTTTCCCATGAGACAATGGGCTGGTGAGGAGCTCTTGGGACGCGTTTCATAGAAATACACACAAGGCAATGTTTTATGTACTTAGCTACAAATTGGCGAAGGCCCGGGAACCAAAAATATTTAAGGATTAGGTCCTGTGTTTTTTCTGCACACATGTGCTCGTGTTCATCGTGAAAGATCCTAAGCAGACTTAGGCGATGTCCCTTTGGAACAAAACACAAGAGTCTAGCTTGCTCACCCACAGGCGTGTATCGATAATAGAGGAGCTCATTTTGACGAACATAGCGCTGTGGATCTAACTGTCCATCTTGTAATTTCTGTAGGAGTGTTTGTGTCTCTGTGTCTGCTGACTGAGCGATTTGTGCCCAATTGCGTGGTCTAGTGATAAGATGCACATTTGCAGAAATAGGATTGCGACTAAGGTAGTCAGCATGTGACATTAGACAGCCTTTTCTGTATTCTATGGTAAAATCGAAATCCTGTAAGTAGATCCACCATCGAGCGACGCGTGGAAGCAGGTCCTTTTTCTTTTCGGTGGCTTTGAGAGCATTGCAGTCACTCACAATTTTGAACTTGAGACCTACTAAATAGTGGCGAAAGTGCTGCAAAGCTCTCACCACCGCCAAAGTCTCCAACTCATAGGAGTGGTACCTGCTTTCAGCACCCTGGGTGGTTTTACTAAAGTAGGCTACCACTTGCTTTGTACCGTCAGGCTTTGTCTGCATAAGCACAGCACCATAGCCAATGCTACTGGCGTCGGTATGAAGTTCTGTTGGAAGTGTAGGGTCAAAGATGGATAGTACAGGGGAGTTTGTGAGGGTATTTATAATCTCTTGTTTGACTTTCTCTTGTTCGGGGCCCCAGTTAAACACGACATCTTTCTTGGTCAGGCGTGATATACACGCGGTCTTAGCGGCATAATTTTGAATGTACCGACGAAAGTATCCCGCCAGCCCCAGAAATTGTCGCACTTGTTTAACATTACCTGGTGACAGTGCATTGACTAGTGCCTCGACCTTATGAGGACTAGGTTTGACTTGTCCTTGACTTATGACACGCCCTAGATATTCAATTTCCGAGGAAAGGAATGAACATTTGCGAAGGTTAATAGAAAAACCAGCGCCAGTTAACGTTTTCAGAACCCCTTTCAACAATTGGATTCCCTCTTCTATGCTGTTACTCATAATCAGCACATCATCAACGTACACCAGGACATTACCGGCTTCAATGTGTTCCCGCAAAGTATCGTTGATAATGCGCTGATAGACGATAGGGCTGTTAGTAAGACCATACGGCATACGAAGGTACTCAAAATGACCCTCAGGGGTCACGAATGCCGTTTTAGAGATAGACGCCTCATCAATAGGGATCTGGTGAAAACCAGTGGCCATGTCAAGGCTGGTGAAGAATTTGAAGTTACCTAGCCTATCAATGTGATCCTCTATGAGAGGCAATGGATAACGATCCCTAAGAGTCAGTCGGTTCAATGCGCGGTAATCAACACACATTCTGTCACTTCCATCTTTCTTTTTAACCAAGATAATGGGACTGGCATATTCAGACTTAGAGTCACGAATGATGCCTTTCTCTTTTAGGTCACTTATAATGTTGCGGACTTTAAGTTTTTCGGAATGTGACAGTTTGTATGGTCGGTAGGCAACAGGAGTTTTATCAGTAACGTCAATATGCATTTTACCTGTGGTGACAGTTGTTGATGCAGTACCCGTGATGAAAAACTCAGAGAACTGATCAATCACGCTTATCAGCGACTCACGTTCTGGACCCTGAAGGGGGGTATTAATCGAAACTTCTGTTTGGGGGAATGTTGAGCAAACAGTTTTCTCCTTAGAACGGGTTAGGTATTGTCGGTCTTTCGTTCGTACGTAAGTTATGCCATCGCGGTTAAGAATATCGGTACCTATTACAATAGGAGTAGGCATGTAAGATCCGGGGACTATTACGAAATCTGCTTCAATAGAGATCTCATCAAGTTCAACGGTAAGCGTCACATAGGAGTCTGCCTCAATAACGGAATTACTAATCCCCTTTAATGTGCAACGTATAGGTTTTCTCTCACAAGACAAGTATTTCAAGGTGTCGGATGATATCAGAGAGACATTTAATGCACCGCTGTCAATGAGAACATCGACAGGAATTCCCTGAACTACCCCTGAAGTCAAATCAGTATGTGGGGTAGTGCGAATGGCGGAAGGTTCAGAACACAAGTTCACGTTGCGGGTATTACGTGGGCCTGACCTATCTTTAGCGAAACAAGAGACCTCGTTGTGACCCGGTTTTTTACAAAATCCACATACTACTTTACTGTTACTGGTATTTGGTTTAGGGTTCTGATCTGTTGCAGCTTTTTTGGAACATTGTAAAGATTTATGCCCTGTCTGTCCGCATGTAAAGCATCTTGCCCTAAATGAAGCGTTATTCGAACGTTTTGTTGCATGATTACGACTGTCTTGGTTAGTACGCACAGGCTTGACATAAATCGACAAGAACGACACTAAACCTTCACAAGTTAGATTAGCATTAGCTGCTGCTGCCCTTACCTGCGAATCCGTAATGCCACGTATTACGATCAGAGCCCTCAACTCATCACTTAAACCCTTAACTATCTTGAGGCGCAGCAAAGTCCTACGTGCGTATTCTGCATACGTGCTAAACCTATCAGAGTTGGTTTGCATAGCGTCGTATAAAATATTTGCGTAGTCTAGTTTTCGCGGGCATAAGGGTTTGAACTCGCGGCAAAAGTTCGACCATGTTCGGTCATTAGTTACCCATTCGTTAAGCCATGAACGCGCGTCACCTTTGAGACAGCCCGACACACGGGAAAGACATTCGGAATCCTGCCAGTTATTGCAAATCTTGGCCCTTTCGACTTCCTCGCACCACACATCAATGTCATGTAACTTTGGGTCAAAATTAGAAACAAAGTAGTTTTGTTTATTGGCTGAATTCAAAGATCTAATGGCCTCCGCTAGAATGCGTCCTGAATCGGATACGACTGTATCAGGGTGTGACTGCACAGACGCGTCGCTAGCTAGGGGAATGTCAGATGCTGTGCTTTCTGGCAAGTGCGTGTTTAAGACAGCACTGGGAGCGGAAGGGTTCATGGATGTCGGATTGTTAGTCAGTCCCGTGTTTTCATTTTGTGTTTCACTGTCCCTAATAATGGTGGAATGCGTTTGTGGAACAAGGGTGGAAGGTATCTCAGACAATCCGATTCTACCTACCTCGCCATCATGCGGGCTATCGGAACGGCGATTCTCGAGTGACTCTAGCCGTGTAAGGATTGTATCTAGGGTATGTTGCAATGAGGCATCCTGACTGCGAGAGCCACGACCTCTCGAAGATCTATTTCGCGAGCGCGATCTATTACGAGAGCGGGACCTGATACGTGATCTAGATCGTACACGCGAGCGAGACCTGCTTTGGTTACGAGAACGAGACCTACGTCGCGAGCGGGACCTATCTCGTGATCTACTCGCGCTTTCGCATCGACGTGACTTGTTTCTAGACTCATATTGGTCGTCAGCCATAGCAACTCACAAAAATAAAATGTTAAAACAAAGAAATTGGTGTTTTCTTAGAGAAAAATAAAAATATTTCTACCCACACAAATAAAATTTCATCTACTTTCTGCTAGAATGGCCTGAAGGGCTTGGAGAAGAATCCCACTTCTGAATTTAGGATTCAGAAGTAAAAATAATTAAAAAAAAAACAAAACTTTATTACAACAAAAATTACCAAATCAATCTTATTTTAATAATCACTTCTAACCATAAAGTTAACAAAGAAAACACCAATTTACACAATTACACAATCAAAATCAGAACTACTTACTCAGCAAATAATTATCAATAACTTAGGTACACTTTTACTTATCTACAAGTCACGCCGATTACGACTGCACCGCACGAAAGCCAACAAGCAAGTGGTTGAGCTGCGCTCGGGTGCCGCTTTATATAAGGATGGTCCGTGGGAGTAGGGAAGGCTCCTAATTATATTGAATTTGTTTAAATACAAATTTATGGGTGGTTTGTGAGGAAGGCTTGTGGTTAAGTTTATTTAACTATTGATTCATTTTAGAACTACAAGTAGAAGAGGAGGGCGAGGACGAGGACGAGGGCGACGAAGAAGGCGAGGCCGCGGGAAGGGGCAAGGTGTACAGTGGTGTGTGTCTTTTTCTGTCATATGTTTATAACAAACAGAAACTAGATTATTCCAGTGTATTAAGTATTAAAAGAAGTTTCAATTTAAGATAGATATATATTTTTAGTGACGTTCCGGAAGACGCTCTCCAACAAATTAGGCTGGAGAGGCAGTTAACGCAGCGTCGGATCGGAGCGCTACCGGCGGATGCGAGGAAGGAGCTCATGTCAAGGAAGCGGGAGGCTCAATTAGAGCGGATGCTCCTTCCAGATGCACCACCGCGCAAACGACAGACAAAGTATCTGTGAACTGTATTTGCTTAAATTTTAAGCTCCTTCCAAAAAACTTGACCTACATATATAAAATTTTCTTTATTTTACAGAAAGAAATCTCCAGAGCGTCAGCCATGTATCATGGTTAACCCTGAACCCTACCAGGAAGATCATATACCCTCAACATCAGCTGGCCTGTCCCATTCTGTCGGTAAGATGGTTATTTCTTGTTGTCTTTAGTAATTTGTCTTGTGTAACTTACGCTATATTTAACCCTAGACACCTAACCTTCGTCGAATCGACGAGTACTCAACAGAAATATTGTTGTCTCTTTCCGACGCGCGCGCCGATCTTAGCCTCGTCGTTTGCCAACTCAGTGTTCACCGAGCTCTCTCGGGAAGCGACGGAGTCCGGCGCGTAAGTACTTTATTTCTCGATATATTACGAAAATAGTCGTCGTTTCGACGAATGGTTAGGTTTTGTGTACTATTTTTTTCAACTAGTGTTTATACTTTTTTGCAGCTTTTACTATGGCTTCTCAAAGATTGCTATCTGATGACAATATTACGCGTTTATTATTGGGCGAGGAAGATATTGGTGAATTGGAGGAGTTACCTGACAGCGAAACAGAAGATCATTTGGAGGTGGAGGATGTAGAAAGCGACACTCAAGACGACCGTTCCGATCTTGAAGGTACTCAAGATCGTTCTTCACCTGTTCTGCAGGACAACGAACAGGAGCCATAAACACCTCCAGCACCATTGGCAGAAAGCTCAGGTAGCAATTCTAGTATATTGACCTTTTCACAAAGCAATATCCGTAATCGGAGTCGTCATGTTTGGGCTAGCAGCAAAGGGCGTACTTCAGGTAGGGCAGCTGCGATAAATATTGTGCGTGTTGCCAGAGGACCTACGCGTACGGTAAGGAATATACTAGATGCACTGCTATTATTTGAACAATTCATGACTAATCAGATACTAGAAGAAATTTTGAAATGGACGAACTCAGAGATTGTGATAAAAAGGCAAAACTACGACTAAAGTACGTCGACGGAGAATGAAACTAGCAAAGAAGAGATCAGAGCTCTTATTGGTATGCTGGTGCTAAGTGCAGCTCTGAAAGATAATCATCTGACCCTTGATGAATTGTTCAACACGGAATACTCAGGTACGAGATATATTTCATGTATGAGCAAAGAGAGATGCAACTTCCTTCTGCGATGCTTTCGTTTCGATGACAAAACATTTCGCTTACAACGACAAAAGGACGATCCCTTTACACCTATAAGAGACATATGGGAAATGCTTATGGTTCAGTGCCGCCAAAACTATGTCCCTGGAACAAATGTAACCATTGACGAACAACTATTAGCATTTCGAGGGAGATGTAAATTTAGGATGTATATTCCAAATAAACCTGCAAAATATGGGGTCAAATTGAAAATGATGTGTGATAGTGGCACAAGATATATGATCGACAGTATGCCATATCTTGGAAAAGGTACCAACACAGGGGGTGCGCCTTTGAGAGAGTACTTCGTAAAGGAACTTACTCGCAGTATACATGGTACAAATAGAAACGTTACCATGGATAATTGGTTCACGTCAGTACCCCTAGCGAAACAGTTACTGCAGCAGCCTTATAAATTGACGCTTGTAGGGACTCTGCGAGCTAATAAAAGGGAAATCCTAGAAGAAATGAAGAATTGTCGGTCCCGAAACGTCAATACATCGATGTTCTGTTATGATGGCCCCCTCACACTTCTGTCATACAAGCCAAAACCCTCAAAAATGGTATATTTACTATCTTCTTGTGATGAAGAGGGCTCAGTCAACCCCGAAACAAAAAAACCACGTATGATTGAGTTCTATAATAGCACAAAAGGTGGCGTGGACACGTTTGACCAAATGTGCTCCGTGATGTCATGCAGCAGAAAAACTAATCGGTGGCCAATGTGTGTCTTCTACGGCATGATAAACATATCGTGTATAAACAGCTACGTAATTTACTGCCACAATGCTTCTGTGATGGGTCAGAAAATAATGATTCGACTTGATTTTATGAAGAAGCTGCATACGCACTTAGTAGAGCCCTGGCTCAAAATCAGACTGGAAATTCGTACTATGCCCACGCAGGTAAAAAATAAAATCAAAGAAATACTAGGAGCTAAGTCTGATGAGGGCCAAGGTGAAGGTCAAGTTGATGGTCAAGGTGAAGGTCCGTCATCATCCAGCAACCTTCAACCAGTCGAAGCTCCAAATGTGAGAAAAAGAAAAGTCTGTGGTCTCTGTTCCTACAAAAAAAGGCGCATGACAAAGTCATATTGCTCAAAATGTAACACCGCAATTTGTGGTGAACACAAAGTTGATTATTGCATAAAATGCGCCTCTAATTAATAGTTTTCATATTTTATTCTAAATGATAAGACTGTTATTATTTATGTTCGCCTAAGAAAAAAAGGCTATTTTGTGTTACTTTTTTTAAATTTTAATTTATATAAGAGTACATCTCATTTGATCTCTAAAACCTAGTGCCATGTAATATAAGGTATAAAATAAATATTTCTATACCAAAATATATTTTTAGTGTTTTATTTACTAAAATAATACTTGCTTTATGTATTTAAGTAATAAAAATAACGGAAACATTTATAAATAGATAAATTAATAAGGGCTAAAAATTGCTCGTCGAAACGACTTGATTAGTACCGTATGAAATAGCCATCGACGAATCTTTACTTAAATGGCACGGAAGATTGAGTTTCGCCCAGAAGATTGCGTCAAAAGCCGCATAAGTCGGGGTGAAAACGTACGAATTGTGCGAGTCCTCCACTGGCTATTTATGGTCGTTTTTTGTATACGCTGGAAAAGACAAACCGACGGACAGACAGACAGACAGACGATGACGCTACAAATGATAGACCGACAGACAGACAGACAGACAGATGATGATGACGCTACAAATGACAGACCGACTGACAGACAGATAGACGATGATGACGCTACAAATGACAGACCGACTGACAGACAGATAGACGATGATGACGCTACAAATGACAGACCGACTGACAGACAGATAGACGATGATGACGCCACAAATGACAGACCGACTGACAGACAGACAGACGATAATCGTCCGACAAATGCTACAGCCAAAATTGTCTACGATTTGATTGAGCCGCTGCTTCACCGTGGACATACATTAATTATGGACAATTTTTATAATAGCCCATTGTTATTGCGATGTCTTAAAAAGCAAAACACGGATTGCTTTGGAACATTACGTCTGAACCGAGAGTTCGTTCCTGAGGCTGTCAGGACTCTGTCTAAAACAGAGCTTCGACAAGGAGAAGTAGTGGCCACATATTGTTCCGATTTGTCCGTTCTCGTATGGCGAGATGCTAACATAGTTAGTTTGATCTCTACATACCATAACCTCGAAATCGGGACAAGAGACAAATATAACAGACGGACTTACAAACCAAGCATAGTACTCGACTACAACAAAACCATGGGAGGCGTCGACAGGAAGGACCAATTCTTGTCCGCTCACCCCATGGAACGTCTGAGGAATAGAGTTTGGTATAAAAAACTATTTCGCCGATTGTACAATGCGGCGCTCTTTAACTGCTATGTGATGTTTTCTACTGTTCATCGGAAAATATCGCATCGCAAGTTCCGAATTACATTGGCGGAAGAGTTGCTGAAAAGACACATGGGTTGGGTTTGCGCGAGTGTATGCGGTTGCTCTCGGGCAAGCAGTGCGCAGGGCATGCAGTGTGTGTGTGCGTGTGTGTGAGTGTGCGCGTGCGCGTGTGTACCGGCGCGGCGGGCGGCAGATGCACGGGCTCGACGCGCAGGCGGCCGTGGTGTGCGGTGAGCGTGAGGCGCGCGACTGATTGACCTGACAACTGAATCCCGAATTTTGAATGTGAGATCTAATACGATTGGAGGCGGCAGTTACCATACCAGTAGAATACAAGTCTTCAGTGGAGGAGGACACAGGGAAGGATGATAGCCCGGATGATTCAGGCTCGAAGACAGAAGTGGACGAGACTTACGTATTGTCTGAAGATTCTTCGGTGAGTACATCAGATGACAGTTTTGTTGACACAGTGTCAGATGTTACCATACTTGAGGAGCAAGAATATGCACAAAAACGTGCAAGAAAACAACCTAATAGGTTTGGCTACAACAATTTATGTCTTGCAGAGTGTGAAGAAAACAGAATTAGAGAAATCACAAAATGTTTGTCATGATTATCCATATCAGCAATTTATAGGCAGTTTGATGTTTTGACCAGACCAGATATTGCATACAGTGTTGGTTTCCTTAGCCAATTTAATAATTCGTTTGATGAAACTCATTGGAAACATGCAAAAAGGGTGCTTAAATATTTAAAAAGAACTAAAAAGTATGGTCTTGTGTTCCGTAAAGATAATTCTGTTATTGAAGGTTTTGTAGATGCGGATTGGGGTTCTAATCCTGTAGATAGAAAGTCATATACTGGATATTGTTTTAAATTGTCAAATACTGTTATCTCTTTTGAATGTAGAAAACAAAGAAATGTTGCGTTGTCTAGTACAGAAGCTGAATACATTTCCATGTCAGAAGCTAGCAAAGAAGCAATGTACACTCCTCAACAAAGTCTAGGGAACAAGGGTATTTTAGTTTATATTTTTGATTCAACTATCTTTTTGTTCTAGATGTTATACGTCAATAGAAGCCTAATTTATTCTTGATTTTAGTTATGCAATTAAATAAAAAGCGTGCAAGTAAAAAAAATAAGTTTAATTAGAAAAACTAAAATAATGCCTAAACCGAAAAAAACACTTTTCTGTTAATTACAAAAACATTTGACGCTTAAGTGAAAATTAAATGAAAAAACATTCTTTGTAGCTGTTAAATAATCCGTCGGACCTCCCAAGGCATTAGCCATGGCCCTACATCGGCGTGGCATGCTGAGTATCAAGTTATCAATTGTCGCCCGTGGAATAAGGCTCCATATTCTAGAAAGATCTGAAAAAGATTCTTCTCCCGTGTTCAAATTTTGAAGAAGATCACTAAAAGCTCTTCTCCCGAGTAAATCCCATGCATGCTCAATTGGATTGAGATCGGCGGACTGAGCAGGCCACTCTAATACCGTGATATTGTGCTCGCTGAACACATTCATCATCTGCCTTGCGGTGTGTGCGCGTGCATTATCTTGCATGAACACGAAATCTCGGCCGAACTGCTGGTGGTGAGGGATGACCATAAAATGCACTACCTGCTCAATGTATTGCTCTGAATTCAAACTGCCTCGTATGCAAACGAGATCAGTTCTCCCACCCAGGCGAATTTCAGCCCACACCATGATCGTTCCGCCTTGATAAGGATGAACTTCCTGAGGATTTTGGAGTCGACTTTGGCGATCAGGGACACACCAAACACGCACTCTCCTTGAATCAGGATGAAATTCGAAGTGAGACTCATCACAAAAGAGAACACGTGCCCACTCATTGTCGGTCCATCGCAAATGTGCATTAGCCCACAATAAACGACGCCCTCGATTTCCTCGTCGCAAAGCTGGAACTCTTAATGGTCTGCGAGCGCAGAGATTGACTTCATGTAATCTTCTCCTGGCAGTTTTGTCACTGATAACCACTTGGTGTTGGGACTGGAGTCTTCCTACCAACTGGGGAGCTGTAATCTGGGGCTGCCTTCTTGCAGCATTTTGCAGAAATCGATCATGTCTCTGGGTAGTGACCTTGTATCTTCCTCGGTGACGTTCGGCTACATCTCCTGTAGCCCTTGAGCGTGCCCATAATCGGCAAATTATGCTTGCTTGTGTGTTAACAGCGTCTGCAATATCGCGTTGACTGCGTCCAGCTTTCAACATTCCCACAGCCTCTTAAGCATCTCTTCCCGCGTTAAATGACGACGTGACATAACGTTTAGAGTCTCAAAAATCTCGAAAAACTTGGGTGTAATGGTCTTTCACAAGAAAAAAAACGATACATGACAAAAATCACTTAACACTTTATGCTAGCAAACCCCTTACTCTGCGACCAAGTTAGGTTTTCCCTTCTTAATTTGAAAAGCTTTTAATTTTTGTTATAATTTTTTTTAATTTCAAACACATTATTTAATTCTCTTCCAGCCTACATTTATAAATTTTAGTGTCTAGTACTTTTTTTACGAGTTTTCGCAAAATAAGTTGAAGTATATTGCTTGTTCCCTAGACTTTGTTGAGTAGTGTATTTAAAAAAATTACTATGTGAAATTCTAAAAAAGTCAGAACCTATTGTCTTGTATAATGATAGTCAAAGTGCGCAAAAACTAGTTCTGAATTCAATTTTTCATAGTAGATCAAAACATAAAGATATAAGATATCATTTTGTAAGAGAGGCTGTTACTAATGATTTTATTAGGATAGCTTATTTGGAAACAGCTGAAATGCCAGCAGATATGTTAACCAAAAGCTTAGGATCAGCTAAGCATAATTATTTCATGAAAAAGCTAGGTATTTTTCCTGTAAACTAGGTAGCTGTTATTTTGTTAAGCGGAGGTGTTAGTTATATTAACAAAATACAGATCAGCGCCACCTATTGAGCAGGTATATAGTATTATATGTAATTGTCACCTGTCACTTCTATAATAAAAACCTCTTCCGCTATGAACCCTGCAACCGGTGTTTTATTAGATATGTACCTAAAACTATGAATAAATGATTATGATTATGATGTTTTGGTTTATTTTGGTAAAACACGGTAATTTTAGTGATGACTAAGTAGTATCAAAAAAAAGCTTAGATAATCTATTTTTATTCTCAGTTGGTTAAATTTATATAAACTGTATCATGGTGTGTAAAAACTGGGGAGAACGAATATTTTATTGAATTCAGACCTACATTAACTACTTTACCATTTTTTTTATCATTTTTCATTGATAATTTTAATTAAATTTTCATATAAATCGATTCTGCATATTTTCAACTATTTGTACGTATTTTTTATATGGATATAGCTATAGTAGTTAGTGAGCTATAATTTTGTAGAAAATGGAGTAGGCGTTTATCGTTGCGGAATGACTATCGCGCGAGGTGGCGTTAGACCGGAAAATCACTATTCTACAGTGGCGTTCAAGTGGCTATGAAATGTTTTTACTTACCTTGTATGATCTCGCTGGCTTGTATAACAGATATGATTAGTTTAGATATTCGTTGTCCCGTACAGACTAAATTCCTTTTATATAGCAGAAAAAGAAGAGGCCCCAAGACACTTCCCTGAGGCACTCCAAGTTTATTTGGTCTGTAGGTAAAACGAAAAGATGTTAATTCATTATTTCAACGCATTGTAGTCGATTGTCCAAATACGTTTTTAACCAACTAAGGGCAGGTCCACGTATCCCATTTCTAGCTTCGTCAACAAAACGTCGTGAAAGTCAAACGCCATAGACATATCGAAGAAAATAACTGTTACAAATTCTTTATTATCGTTTTGGCATGGCCTGCTAACAGCTTTGACCAGAATTTAATTGAACGCCTTTGGGATCAATTAAAACGTCGAGTCCGGGCAGCTGAAGAGGATGTACACAACCAGCAACAGTTGATTCAGTCACTGAAAAAGCGCTGGGAAGGGATCCCAGAGGAAAACATCCGCCATCTTATTGAGAGCATGCCAGCAAGGCTCCAAGAATGTGCTTTCAAAAGAGGAGGGCATAGCTGTTATTATTCACAACAAAAGTAAACAGCACGACGGTGCATTTAGTTTACAATTTAATTCCATTGTTAGGTGTAAACAGCCTTATAAAGTGCTAAATACCAAAAACATCCATAGATTAAGTATTTTTTGTATAATTGCGTAATTTTTGCTGGCTGATGCACAAAGTTTCTACACAAGCAACATGGACATTTATGTTGGAAACAATGAAGGGCCATACAACCATAGTAATTCACCAATTAAAGTGGTGAAACGTTTGGTAGAACCTATAAAAAATAGCCATCGAAATGTAGTGATGGATAACTGGTTTACCAGTTTTGTACTTTTCCGTAATTTGCTGAGAGATTACCAATCTTCACATCAACCGCAGGACGAGAAATTCAAAGCACCCTTTTTGTGTTTCAAAAAGACTGCACTTTGGTATCATATATCTCAAAGAAAAATAAAGTTGTTCTTTTAGCTTCAACTATGCACCACGACATGCATACTACACCCATTTGCGGGAATTGCTATTGTAGAAGTAAACTTTCTAAATATTTTTCATAATAAAAGTACAAATGTTTCCCATTAGTTAGTAAGTGAATTTAGTCTATTTTTGATAACTGATCTCGATTTTGCATGTTTTGTTATAAATATTACATATTTGTGTAAATTTTTGAAGAAGTTTCTAAAAGTGTTGTGTTTTTAAATGTTTTTGGTATATGTGCTCTAATTAGAAATAAATGAATGATTCTACTGTATTCCTGCTTTTTATTACAATATGAATAAATAATATAAAACCTCAAAACAAAACCCCTATCATTAAATAACCAGTGTAGCGCGGGCCTTATGCCCTTACTGTCTTATTAATAAAAATTGCTTACTTTTAACATAATCCGAAATTACTCTTAGACTAGTTAAACTCAGACTAAGCGAGTACTAACTTCGATATTACAAAGTTATTAATAAACATGGAGTAAGCTTGGATTAACTATACATTCCTTAAGTCGAGATTAACACGTGCGTTATGGCAACACACTTAATTTAAAAGTAAAAAGAGTGAGTCAACGAGTGAATGATGATGTCAATAATGACAGTGACAGGCAATATTTTGAGTTTGACAATTTGAGCGATTTGTTTTGTCTGTAGGCACGTGTGTTTTTTATTTCAATACTTACAATTAAATAACAATAATACTTAATTAATATTGAATAAAATGAACCCCAAACGTAATCGCTCAATTAACTGGGATGACGAGGAAAAGGTAAGTCATATCTATTACCTAGTCATTCTTAATTGCTTAATATTGTGATACATAATGAACTACATGTTTATGTTTTGTTAAATGTTTCAGCAATTACTTCGCAGTGTTTTAAAAGACTATGCAAATATAATAGAAGACAAATCACTGAACACCAACACTAATAAAAATAAAACAAAAGCATGGGAAGAAGTCCACAAAAAGTGAGATATTTTCATCTTTTAAGATCTGTTAGCTTTTTCCCATGACTTTTCTCATAAAAAGTGTAGGTACTGTGCTGTGTAGGTAGGACCGAATATCCATTTCTTCCTTTAACACAAATCTGATCAGTCATTTACCTTTACTTAACTTCTTCATTTAGAATGGTGGGATCTAATTCCTTCTCACCATATTTTCATAATTGAAGGTTTAATGGGTTAAATTGCCGACAGCGGGAATTAAATCAGCTAAGAATTCAATGGAAAGGAATGAAAGTTAATGCCCGCAAAAAATACAGTGAATATAAACAAGAAGCCATTAAAACAGGTGGTGGTGCAAGACCAGCAACTCCTGACGATTCTGTCATTGAGATCAAAGATCTTCTAAATCCTGCAGAATTATTGAGAGATGATAATCCATTTGATTCAGATGGGCTTGTGAGTACTTATACTTTTCATTATTTTGTTAACGTAATGTTTAAATACAGTAAACTGCTACATGATTTAGCATTCTGGAGTACATGCAATACAAATTGATTGACCATATTTATTTTGTTATTAATAGGTCTTTAATACATCAGCAATTAATGAAGTATTGCCAAGTGCCAGTGGAGCATGTGCCAAAATATCATTGCCGGTCAGTATTTAAATTTATTTATTATTTTATTGTTAGTTTTTACACAAACATACAATTACAAGGATAACATTTTGGATTGGACGTTAACATAATTTACATTTTTTATTTATTTTTAAAGCAGCAGGCAGTAGGTAAACTTTTGAAAAGAGAAGATACTCATTTTTCCTGGGCCTAACTTAATTCATATTATTATTTTTACTGTTTTTCCAGGATTTTAAACCACATGAAGTCAAAGACCCGGCAATAGATTTAGTATTAATCGACAAAGTTAGTCAAGAATATGAGCAGGTATATATATTATATAATACAATATAAGTAGTAATTTATTCGTTCAGAATACATACAGAAAAACAATACAATTTTATTTCTATTTTTTAGGATCCCAATATAATAACTATAGAAGAAAATGACATGCAAGTAGATGCAGAGAATACTCCATTGAGGGTAAGTACCTTACAACAACAGTGTACACTGTACATATTTGAATCTACGTATGCATCTATAAATGCAGTTTTTATGTTTTACAGCACTCTAAAGAGAATTTGATAGAGACTCCACTCCAGACAAATATGTCCAAAATTAAAGCAAAGAAGGTTTGAATAATAAATAATTGTTTTTAATTATTTTTATTGCAAATAAATGTTTCATTGTCAATAATTTTATTTATGATTTACAGGTACCCAAACGAAAATTAAATTATAAAAATATTGTGAACAGAGCAGGACCAGACAGTGTTTTGAATAGCAGTAAGGTATGTATGTGTTTATTGCTAGTTTGATCAATATCTCCGCAACGCAACAAGAATCATAAAATAAAAATGAGCCCCTGGATTAAATACATGAACTATGTACAGATACATATTTTATAGATAAGAAAAACACAAAATATGACCTATGTATTTGTTTGTGTTAGGTGTTTGTGTTTTATTCTAACCCCAGGCTTTATTAAAGTATGTACCTAGTCACTAAGTACAGATATTTTAGCATTAAGTAAGGTGGTTGTCATTTTCAGGACCTTGACTATGTAAGCACTATTTTAAGCCATTCAAAAAATTTAAAAGAGGAAGAACACAGGAGACGGATGGAAATGGCGGAAGAGGAACATAAAATCAAAATGACAATTCAGCAAGAGCAGTTAAAAAGTGTCATTTTAGAAAGAGAAATTTTAGAATTAAAAAAAGCCCGTGAAGAAATGCGGACTGAATTATAGTAATTTTGGTTAAGTTTGTTTATCTATTAAATAATTGTTCTCATTTAGTATGTTATTTTAATTCTCTAAATAGCCCCAAAGCAATGCAAATCAACACAATAATATTCCTTGGAGTGCTCTGAATCGAATGGATCTAATGCTGAGTGTTTGCTGGTTTATTTATGGCCAATCATTAACAATAAATTAAATCAATATAAACCAACTTAGCTATGAAGGATATCAAACTTAAACTTCATTTAGGAAAATATTAAAATGAGCCACAAAATAATTAAACAGGCTACTAAAATACAGACTAAGCGACTTGTCGTGTCATTATTAGGTTAGGTATTTTTAGATACACATTTAAATAATACCCATTATTTATCAATATTCAAATTTGCCCTGAATTACACCTGTGATGGTATGATTTCATCATTTAGCTTGCAAGTATATTACCATAATAAGAAGGAAAAACAACTAAATCAGAAATAATAAGTAGATAATATAGTAGAACTATTTTTATTAATAAAATTAAAAAATTTGATTAATAAATGCTGCCCGTGCCGCATTCCCTCTAAGAGAAGTATTTACGATGTGTGGCACGGGTACATTGCCATCATCTTGTGCTTCTTCATCCTCAAGTAAGTCTTGCCTATGCATTGCAATATTGTGCAATATTGCTAATGCAACAACATATAATTTAGTATTCTCCAATTTTGTGGTAAATCCACGCAGTAAACACCGAAATCTTTGTTTCCATACTCCAAAGCATCGTTCCACAGAATTACGGGTTCTTATGTGTGCCCAATTATATGATTCATCTTTTTGTGAACTCGGATTCAAAACAGGAGTAAATAAATAATGAGTACAGGCATAACCTGAGTCTCCTAGAAGCCGACCTTTAAATTCTGATTGTTCGAATCTTTGTTTTAAGCGGCATTCATTAAATATTCTCGAGTCATGGGTGCTGCCTCGCCAATGTGCCACTATATCCATGATTTCTAAATTAGCATTTGAAACGACTTGTACATTTATTGAGCTGTATCCTTTTCTATTTATATAATATTGTCCAATATTTCCACTCACTTTTGGGATTCGAATATGTGTACAGTCAATGGCTCCAATCACTTGTCTAAATCCACATACTGAATGGAATCCTGCAATGACATTGTTCTGCTCTATATCATTTTGTGGCATTTTAATCCATTGAGCTCTTTGTGCCACTAGTGCCAAAGCAACTTGCTTGCATACAAGTGAGATTGTTGGTTGACTCATTCCATTTAAGTCTCCTGAATCATCTTGAATCTGTTGAAATAAAAAAATATAAGTATTAAAACAATTTAAAATACAACTAGTAGATAACCATTGCTATTGGATGATGTTAATAAAGTAATAGTTTTATTTACCTCTCCACGGGCCCATGTTCTTATTGCAGTCAAAACTTTCAGGTGGGGTGGTATAAAGCCACCTCTTGCATCACCAGCTAAATGATTTTTAACCATTTCTATAATAAAAAAGGCAGTAGACCGAGAAAATCTGTACTTAGATTTAAATTCAGTTTCTTGAAGTTCTTCCAATGGATTCTTACGAATTTTGTAAATTTTCACTCGCCTTGGAATTTGGTTTTCAAACTCATTTAGTTCTTCTATCACCCTCAAATCATCAATATAATAATCTCTATCCATCGTTTGATCGATTGGATTGCACAAAACAAAACAAAGAAACTTTTATAGTAGGTAGCGTAAAATAAAAGTTAACCTTTTGAGGTTATGAAATGTCAAAATAATGTATTTAGTCTATGCTTAATCTAACCCTAAACTAGGTGGCACCTCAGAGTAACTTTAACTCCAAGAGTAGATTCGGATTAGCTTACTTCCTCCTTACGCTATATTTATTAATACAGAATTTATCTACTACTGACTTAAAACTTGGAGTAAATTTAATCTTTCTTTAGTCTATGTTTATTAATAAGACAGTTAGAGTATTGCTCGAACGCATCCATAAGATGAACGCACCCGCACCCCCGCCAGAGATTGGTCGTCGAGCGAGACAAGCGCGTCATAGGGACTCGCTCTAACCGCGCGCCCGGCAACGGTTTTACGCGTCGGCATTATTTTAGTTTTATTGGTTTATATTGTTTCTCCTTCATTGTTTTGTTATTACCGTGTCCGTGTGTTTTATATTATACCATTTTTTACTGATCTTTCGTGTTTCGAACATTTTATGCACCCAAAACACCCCTGAGAGAGGCTTGCCTTACATTGACGCCCAACGAGCGGGCACGAAAATCAGTGAAATTTTGTGCAAAATCACTCGAGAACTATAAAAGTGCAGTTTACTATCGTGCAACACAATATCGTGGACCCTTTCCGATAGTGTATTACACGGGAACTTTATTCAAACAGTGCAAAACAAGAAAACCCTAACACTTGGGCGAGTCCATTTTTCCGCACGTACGCCACCGGAATTCGAAGTAAGGAAGACTCACATCCGACTGTGCAGGTAAATCTTTCGTGTACGCGGCTTCTCAACGCGTCTTCAAGGATAGATACCTATTTACTACCGGTCGAGAAGTCAATCGTACCTACTTCTATCTACGACGCCGTCGAGAACTGTAACGTACACCGGGAACGGAGGTCAAGTTTCGACTATGTGTAAATAATTCATGGCACATGGCCCAAGGGTGGGGATAGTGAGGATAGATTCATGGAAGTGTCTTGTAACGGTACCGGTCAAAGTTTTATGGCTAAATTGACTTTGAAAAAATGACTTTTGGCCGCCTAAATCGTCGAAATCTACCTATGTGCGACGCTCACTGTGCAACTTCTCTTACAAAGTCCATATTTTTTTTGTGAAGTTAATTACCTTAGTGAAAGTGATGGATTCGCATAATTCAGGTATGAATCTTTGAAACTATATATAATAATGGTGTTTTATTACAGATTGTCATATTTTTTTTCACTTGTAAGGCAAGATGTTTTTTGTACAAATTTATCATTTTGATTTTCGATTTCTCAAGAGTTTTAATTATACTTCAGGGTCCGTCCCACCTGTTTTCTTCTCTTTTAAGGTATAAACAGGGTCTTAGTATTATAGTAAACAAAAAATTTGCCGCTAGAAACCGCAAATCTCGGAAAAATCCTTAATCAAAAAATTTTTGTAAAAAAACAAGAAAAAAAATTATTTTTTCTAACGCTTCTAAAATATAGTTGACTTCGTTTTAGGGTCATCAAATACCTCTGGCGTGAAGGTAGTGACGAAAAAATATTTATTTGACCTAATGCAGGGACAAAACTTACCTTCTTTCGATGAGAAATTGGATTATTTAGAGAATTACTTGCTGGTGCGCTATGGTGATACAGAAGACAATAAAAAAACTCTTAAGCATAAATTTTCATACGTTAGATCGCAAATGAAACAAAGATGGTTGAAAGCACATAAAAATAAAGAGTTTTTCGAAAAAAATAATAGTTCTTGGTTAGGTGGAACCTTTGAGATTCCGATTGAAACAACTCATCGCCAGGGTCGTCCAAGTAAATCATTTGCCGATTCGAGTGAGCGAAGCAAGAGAAGGAAAACAGAAGAAATACGTTCTTCTGTGGACCCTGAAGTAATAGTCCATGCTGCGCAAGTACTTTTACAATCAGATGGAAAAAGAAATGCGTCCAAAGTCCTGAAGGACGTAACCAATTCGCCAACAAAAGCCAGTCAATACAAAAAGGCTTATTCTAAGGTTGATGAAGCTATCCCTCCGTTGACCCCCTTCGAAGCACTTAAGATGTTTGTTGAGGCTGATCTCACACGTAGACAGTATGAAATAATAAGAGCAACAAACAAAAGACATTTCCCTTGTTATGACCTTTTGTTGAAAGCGAAGCAAGAGTGTTACCCGCCGAAATCGGCTTTACGGGTAACGGGTACCTGCGCGGAAATGGACCTTCAAAGCCTAATTGATCACACCGTTACGCGCTTATCGAAATTCCTGGAAGAAGTTTTGATAACACTTAATTCTAATGAAAGACAATCATTAACTATTATATTGAAATGGGGTTGTGACGGCTCACAACAAACGCGGTATAAGCAGAAATTTACAGAAGATGCCGACTCTGATGCAAATATATTCTTGAGTTCTTTTGTTCCAATCCAAATTGTCTGTGGAGAACAGGGCAAAAAGGTTGTATGGCAGAATCCTACACCTTCGTCACCACGATTTTGCCGACCGATTAGATTTCGCTTCGTGAAAGAATCAACAAATATCACTAGAGAAGAAATAGCATATGTAGAAAATGCACAAAAGCGCCTGACCGCAACAAAAGTTGATATTAATTCTAACGAATATACGTTTCGGCATATTATGAAAATGACGATGATTGACGGCAAAGTATGCAACGCAGCTACAAACACTTCTTCAACAAGTCGGTGTTTTATATGTGGAGCGACATCAAAAGACTTCAATGATCTTAGTATAAATAATGTAGTAAAATGTCCCGAAGCTCTCGAGTTTGGAATCTCTAATTTACACGCCAGGATACGGCTTTTTGAAAGCATTTTGCATTTAGCATATAAATTACCCGTAAAAAAGTACAGAGAAAGGAGGACCCCAGAGGAAAAGTTGTTAGAAGAACAAAGAAAAAGGGAAATTCAAGAAAGATTCAGAACAGAAACTGGCCTTTTAGTTGATATGCCTAAAGCTAACTTTGGTAACACAAATGATGGGAATACCAGTAGACGCTTTTTTGATGACACTGAATTGGCTGCTGAGATTACAGGCATTAACCATGAAGTTACCCATAGGTTGAAGGTTATATTAGAGGTGATTACTAGTGGCCATAAAATTGATGTTTCTAAATATAATAACTACGCTTTGGATACAGCAAAGTTATATGTTGATCTTTATGGATGGCACCCCATGACGCCAACAATGCATAAGATTTTAATCCACGGTGAAAGCATCATCGAACATGCATTGCTGCCGATAGGACAGCTGTCAGAAGAAGCGGCAGAGGCACGCAACAAACACTTTCGCACCTACAGGCTCAATTACGCGAGAAAGTTTTCGCGCGAAGAGTGCAACTTAGATATTTTTCATAGATTATTATTATCATCAGATCCATTGTTAAGTAGTTTGAGGCCAATCAGGAAAACCTCACATAAATCTTTTTTAAGCGAAACTATTGCAATGTTGTTGCCTGGGGATCCAAATGAGACCGAAAATGAAATATAGGACTTTAGATTTTTTTATATATATTTAGTTATATAGGTAAATATATATATATTATACAGTTAAAAGTCTCAAAGGGCCTCTACATGTTGGACCCATGCCCCCATGCAAGCCTCTCAAAGGACCGGGCATCGTCCCGTGAATTACTCCGCTGAGACAACATAATAATATAAATTTTTATTAAAATCTTAATATTTATATATATTTTTAGTAAATAATTTATTAAATTTTTTTTTTTACTCCATACAGTGTTTCATTTTATAATAACCTCTTTTAATTACTAAAACCCCATTTAAAAGCTGTTAACACAGTAAAATATTTTTGGCCGCCTAAATTCGCGAAATCTACCTATGTGCGACGAGGCGAAGCAAATGAGCGGACGAGTCTACTGTGCACGCGGCAAGTGAACGCGTCCTCACAGGAATTTTATCACGTGCGTACGAGTCACCGTACCTACGTCGGATACCTAAACCGTCTACACAGAAACGTCTAGAAGCGAGAAACGGAGAGAAACCGTACCTACAATGCCGCCGAAAAGACGAATCAACAAGGACGATGATTCTGAATCTGACGCAGACGAAGGAAACATAACAGTGGTGGCTTCCCCGAACATAACCATGTCGGAAGATATGTTCCAGTCCCTGGTTTCCAACATCACCAGGAGTCAAACGGAAGCGAACCGAGTTCTGATCGAGTACATACTGGCTGGTAACAGAGAGCAGTGCACCCTATCTCCGAGGTCCGAGACGGTAGGTCATACACAGCGCCCGGGTAACCTCGCGAAGTGCACGGCACGCTTCGACGGAGCTTCAAAGAACGCGGACGAGCTCGAGGCATTCATCGACGCGGTCGAGGTATACCGCAACTGCACCAACGTCAGCGAGGAGCACGCGCTACGAGGGCTACCGATGTTGCTGACCGGCGAGGCCGCCATCTGGTGGCAAGGCGTCAAGGCGTCGGTGACGTGGAACGACGCTTTGCTCCGGCTGCGCGGAATGTACGGAGTGCCGCGACCTGCGTATAAAATCTGAGGTCTCAGGCACCTTAGTCGATGGTTTCGGGCCGGTTTTCTTTGGCTGCGATCCCTTGGCTACACCTTTTTTCATTAACGGCACTGCCTTTGGCCACTGGAATGGAATCACTGTTGAAGGTGGGTTCTTATTCCGATCGGCTGCAAGCGGTGGGCGGAGACGCTTCTCTGGAGGGAGACGCTCCTCCTCTAGCACTTCCAGGCTCGCCTGGAAGTGCTAGAGGAGCGTCTCGCAATGCTCGCATTGATCATGGTGCCAACCTGCATCATTATATTGTGCATCAACTCCTCATTCCCGATTGGAACAGGTTCCGGAACCTCCATCCTCTCCGGCGTGGGTTGTTGGTGAGGTGTAGATTTCGGTTCCTGTGGGACCCGAGCAGCTACCACTTCTTTCTTGAGCTCCACCATCTCCTTACGCAGCTCAGCCACCTTTGCCTGTAGACGACTGTTATCCCTTTGCAGCTTTTTGGTCTCCTCCGAAGAGGTCCGCCTGCTAAGGATTTCCACCGCCATTTTAATTGAGGCCACCGATTCTTTTAGGGCCCGAACAAAAGTTCCTTTAAGATTTCCTGACTTGGTGGTGACAGTGGAAATAATATCCAAGTCACCCATAACCCTTTCACAAGGAGAACTTGCTGTTTGCTTATCTACTACATTAGTAGCCGAGACCACGTCTATTGCCTGTTCTAAGGCCGTCCAATGCGCGTGGGCCTATTTAATTTGGTCATCGACCCGATTTTAGGCTTCCACAGTCCTCTCGTTTTTCCTTTTCAGGAAAATCTCCTTTTTTTTGTCGGGCGACTGCAATAGCTGAGGAGGACCCCAATATTGCAGGTGCCCGACTGTCCGCTCCACTAGATGATGCCGAGTCATCCCGGCGACGTCTCTTGGAACCCTCTTGCCAGAAACGGCCAGTCTCAGAAGACTGCGCCGTCGCAACCGTGCCTGCGCTTGCGTCCGATTCGTTCGCATTCGCAGGCACGACTGCCACCACCATCGTTGAAGGGGATCCCGAAGGATCAGAGCGATTGTTGCCCCCCCCCCCCCCGAGTACGAGGGGCTGGATGCCGTAGCACCGTGGGATTGCCCAACCTCGATGAGGCCGGTACCCACCTGGGGTAGTCTTTTCACTTTTCGCTCTTTCATGGTTTTTAGTTTCTTTTAAGGGGTGAGGTTAGTGGTTTGACGCAGTAGCGACTGGAGTCCAGCCAGATCCACTATTACTATCAATCAATAAGGATTAATAATAAAAGCGGAATCTGAAATCTCACGCTGCACTGCCGCTTATTTCCGGGATTTTTTATTTTATTTTAACAGAGATTTACTTCTCTTGGGCCTCATTACTCCAGTTGGATTACGCCTCTGGACGATGGCAAACGAGACCCTCCCCAGTGCCAGTGCAACGGCAGTGTAATTGCACGCCGAACACGTCCTGCTCCATCCACTGCGCCCTCTGCTAATCAGAGGGACGCGTGGAAAAGCACCATCTTACTCCTCAACCCTCTCTAATAACTTAATCCTAAACCTTAACCGAAGTCCTCAACATCAATCCATCCATCCATTAATTCATCCATCCTCATTCATCCTTCTCTTTTAATCCCTTCCCCTACCCAATCCTTTTTTTTTTTTTTTTGACGCTGGGAAAAATGCATTACGCACGGTCCCCCCCATTGGGGGATGGGGGGGGGTGTGTGTGGGACTCCCCGGCCCAGAGAGGGCCGGTATACCCACTAAACAACCCAGCGGCACTCCCGCATCGTCTATGTGGAGGGGGACTGGGAATCCGGCAGAGCCTTTACATCCAGTCCCCCGTCGACGACCGCCCGCCTTTACAGCGGGGCCTGCACGCCCCTCCCCACAGGGAGGGGCCCGGGAACGACCGTGAGTGCTCGGCCGTTCCCGCCCGACGCGTCGGGCGGGAACGGCACATATTCACCACCCCGTCGCGACGGGGTGGTGAATATGTGCAATGCGGGAGAGGGCGCCCCCGCGCCTGTCCCCCGCTATTCACCACCTCCTACCCAACCCTACCCTACCAAGCCTACCCCACCGGACGGCCCAAAAGGACCGCAGCGGCGTCTGAGGTTTCTGTTACGTCTATTTCAGAGGAAATAGACCAAAGCAGGCAGCAACCACGTGCAGGAAGCAACCATCAGACTTGCCTTAGGGATCTTCACGCTAAGTGCGCTCTCCCCTAAGACCATTCGCCTCCCTATCCGTTTCCCAACCCCCCCATGGATAGGGAAGGCCTAAGTTTATCCAAAACTCCTAAATGGAGCTAGGCATTGCAACTATTAATGGATAAACCTAGACCATACGTTAACGTACCTAACTTAAGCGTCTTTAAAGGGGATGATTCTTCCTCCCTCCAAAGAATTCGCTGCAAATTATGGTGACCCTTTAAGGCTACCATTCTAAACATCTTTTCGACGTCACCTGTTATTAAGTATTTGTATTGTCCCGCACGGATTAGAATGGAAAAAAAAGAACCTTGAACCTTCTGTCCCACTCTCAGAATATCATTTAGTGAATAGCCAGATGTGGAGAGGGCAGAACCATCGAACACCACCCGTAGCTTGGTGGACTCACTCTCCTCCTTCAAATCCACTGCGTGATGGCATAAATAATAGGATGGACTAGTGTCATTATAATTATTGTTATCTAACACAGAGAGATGACCCAGCTCGCCATACTCAGTAATGAACTTAGCGTATTCGGTCTTCAGAGTTGAATTTCCCTTGAAACGCTTTTCAAGGTTAAAAAACCGCTATTTTGCAATATTATACGTATCACCAAGGCAATTCGGAGATACCTTGAAAGGCAGCTCGACCAAAAATCTACCTGTATGCTCCCTAGTTGTGTGAGCAAGGAAATGTCTTTCACATTCCTTGTCACATTCGCTCCTTATTGTTCTTTCCGGTACAGTTTCTAAGTCCCAAAATTTAGTCAACATATTTTCTATGTTTTTGATTTCAGAATCAGAAACAGTAACATGATTACATTGTGTCCACCTTTGCGTCACCATTGCCGAACTAATAGGATCGGATTTAATCCAAACCAAGTGTGAGCTTATCAATTTTGGATTTTTGAGCTCTAGGGATCTTTGCTCGGCACCAACGATGTCGGCTCCTATTAGTACGTCTATTGGGGCTGGTTGATAAAACTGCGGATCAGCTAATTTAATGTTCTTTGGCATGTTTAGTGACTGAATGTTAATTGGGTTTTTTGGCAAATACCCTGTTAATTCCTTTAGAATAAGACACGATAAATCTATTTGAGAATCGTTATGTATCGACTACATTTTAGTCATATAGAAGCAAAGGTAGCAACATCCAATTTTTTTAATGTGGCAACTTTTAATGCAGTTTGATAGTGTTCTGACAAGTTTACTTGACCGAATAATAAAATCGTATCAAAACTAGCATCATCCTATACAAAATGAATATTTTATATTGAGGTTGGTAGCAGAAACAGCATTATCCCTTCATTGTTAAAGCATAGACAGCAACATCCGTTTTGACCAATCAGGTGTCGTTATTTGAACGCCATTACCAAAAAATTTTGCTAGTTGTTGTTGTACTTTGCTCTCGTAAAACAGTGAAATTAAAACATAAATAGTTAATAAACTTTCAAAAAGATTAATGAACCTTAAACATGGAACGTTTTCCCACCCCCTGTGATAATAAAAACAGTCAAAAGAGAAGTGCAGAACCCGAAAAATGGAAGAGAAACATAGCGAAGAAAAAACGGTAAGTTATAGTACGTTGAGATAATTTTGATCATTTCAATATATTTTTCAGGCGTAATTATTTTAATCAGTTTTATTATTTAATTTAAATTGCAAATTTCGTCGCTCAGATTATTATGATGGAAATTTAGGAAGGTGTTAAGGTAACAAAGGTAGGTAGGTAACTAAGGTATTAACAATAGTTTATTATCAGACTTAAAAAAATGTGTTTTTTTTTCATTAAAGTTAATAATCTCTTTTATCTTCGAACCTATATATATATGTATATTTTTGTTTTAGGTATTCTGCTGTAACTCTTCCGAAGAGAATGCTGTGTCGTCACACGAAAACTTTTCATTGCAATGATATATCAATGGCCGACCTTAAGCAGTTTTTTGAAAACTTTTATGCAGAACCCGATAAATTGAAACAAGACGCTTTTTTACTAAAGCATTGCAAACCAAAGAAGGTAAAACGTCGCCGTTCTACACTCAAAAAATATTCGAAGCAAAACTTTCAAACAAAGTTTACGTTTACTGTAAATCGGCAAAAAAGAACGTACAAGTATGTCAAAAATATTTTTTTACGGTTTTACAAAAAGTGTTATGAAGACTTATTATGAGACCGGAAAAGTTTTAACAGAAAAAAGAGGAGGTGACCGTGTTTCTATGAAATATCTGCACAAACGTGAAGCTATTAAGAGCTTTATCAATAAAATTCCATGCGAGGAACCTCATTACTGTAGAGGAAATACTAAAAGGTATTATTTATCATCTGAATTGTCCATTAACAAATTATGGAAGCAGTACAATATGGAAGTGAGTAATGACTTGAAAATAAAAAAGTCCTACTTTCCACACACATTCAACACAAATTACAATCTTGACATTTATTGATAAACTGGTGAATACCAAGCTGAACGCAGCCCCGGGGCCCAAGTCATATGCTACATCTGCCATTCTCTGCTGCAGAGATGCCGCAGATTCTCAGAGCTGGCTCACAAGTCAGACAAAATAGTCAAAGACCTGTTTGAAAAAGGCGGCGTCGAGGTAACACACATAAATATACTGAAGCTACACCCTGGATTGCAGTGTAGTTTATAAATCATAGGAGAGAATGGAATAGGTGCTGGGCAAGCCTACTCCATCTTAATTCGTCCCAGGCACTACAGCGTCCCGTTATGAAGAAAAAAGTCGCCTCCTGACGCTGTATAAATCATCTACTAGATGGTAAAGGCCTTAAGCTTATGCTATAATGGACAAAGTATAACTGAAGTAGATGAAACAAAATTTTTAGGTATAATAATAGACTGTAAATGTAAGTGGAAAGCACATATAGATCAAATATGTACTAAACTTTAAGGTTTGTTTATGTGCTGTACAAGCTACGGAAGACGTCAAATCATGAGACATTACTGACTGCGTATCACGGCTACGTTGCTTCAGTATTAAATTATGGTTTGTTATTAGGTCCTTACCTATGAAATTGGCGTTTTGTCGAACTAGCCACTTTGATCTCAAATATCTGGCGTTTGGATAGGATTACCAAATTTAAATTTATTTTAAATTGAGGCTTGTGTATTTGTGTTTGGAATTTAGCGATACATTTGTTTTCGTGCCATTTGATTTTTCTTTGACATCGTTCTGTTTACACCATGGAAAACTTAAAATATCGCGTTTTTTTCGAATATGAGTTCCGCCGAGGAACCAATGCTGCAGAAACAGCTCGAAGGATTAGTGATGTGTATGAGGAAGATACAGTAAAAGAAAGCACGGTACGATTTCGGTTTCAACGTTTTCTTTCTAGAAATTTTGACCTACAGAACAAACCCCGTGGACGGCCGAAAACCCTCGTTGATAATGAAGAATTAAAAGTGATGGTGGAAGCGGATCCATCGCGAACTACGTCAGAGCTAGCGGCAGGCTTCGGTGTAAGTGATAAAATCATTTTAGCTTACTTGAAACAAATTGGAAAAGAGAAAAAGTTGGAAAAATGGGTACCGCATGAATTGAGCGAAGCACACCAACAAACACTCGTCGAGTGCTGCGTTACATTACTCAACCGTCACAATAACGAGGGGATTTTGAATCGTATCGTAACTTGTGATGAAAAATGGATCTTGTGCGATAATCGGAAACGCTCATCACGATGGTTGAACCCAGGAGAACCGGCCAAATCCTGCCCCAAGCGAAAGTTGACTCAGAAGAAAGTACTGGTAAGTGTCTGGTGGACCAGTGCTGGTGTCATCCACTCCAGCTTCATACAATCAGGCCAGACGATTGCGGCAGATCTGTATTGTCAACAATTGCAAACCATGATGGAAAAGCTAGCTTTTAAACAACCGAGACTGGTCAATTGCTCTAGCCCGCTACTGCTTCATGACAACGCTAGACCACACACTGCACAACAGACGGTCACTAAATTAAAGGAGCTGCGATTGGAATGTCTCCGAAACCCACCATACTCCCCGGACCTTGCTCCAACAATTACCATATTTTCCGGAATTTGGATAATTTCTTGCAAGGAAAAAAAATCAATTCCAATGAGGCAGTCAAAACCGCCTTCACAGATTTTATTGATTCTCGCTCCCACAATTTTTTTAGGAAAAGAATCAATGAACTACCTATTAAATGGCAAAAGTACATAGATAACAATGGTACATACTTTGATTAAACAAAATTTATTTATTCATAAAAAAAAATTCGTTTTACTTTTTCCATATAAAACGCCAATTTCATATGTAAGGACCTAATATTATGAGGTAACTCTACCACAGTAAGTAAAGCGTTTATAGCTCAAAAAAATGTGTTCGAGCGATCACAGGCATATCGCCCTGGGAATCTTGTAAGCCAATTTTTCCAAAACTTAATTTACTTACACTGTATATTTTGGAAGCAGCTAAATTTGTCAAGGAGCACAATAACCTTTTTACAAAAGCACGAGATACCTATCCCAGATGTTCTAGAAATCCTGATAGAATTGTTTTATGTAAAGTTCCTAGAACTGAGCTTTATAAAAAGAGCAGTTATGCCATATGTGGAGTAATAATATTTAATAAAGTTCCAAATAGTATTAAAAATTTGCCTATGAAACTTTTTTTTTTTAATTATGATTTTTATACAGTGACTGAATTTTTAAACAATAAAATAATGTAATGTGTATTTGTACCTTATTTTTTTATATTTATTCTGACATTCATTGATTTATTATTATTAATTTACCTGACATTTATTGATCCATTGTTATTAATTTGACATTTATTGATAAACTGGTGAATACCAAGCTGAACGCAGCCCCGGGGCCCAACATGCTACATCTGCCATTCTCTGCTGCAGAGATGCCGCAGATTCTCAGAGCTGGCTCACAAGTCAGACAAAATAGTCAAAGACCTGTTTGAAATAGGCGGCGTCGAGGTAACACACATAAATATACTGAAGCTACACCCTGGATTGCAGTGTAGTTTATAAATCATAGGAGAGAATGGAATAGGTGCTGGGCAAGCCTACTCCATCTTAATTCGTCCCAGGCACTACAGCGTCCCGTTATGAAGAAAAAAGTCGCCTCCTGACGCTGTATAAATCATCTACTAGATGGTAAAGGCCTTAAGCTTATGCTATTATAATGGACAAAGTATAACTGAAGTAGATGAAACAAAATTTTTAGGTATAATAATAGACTGTAACTGTAAGTGGAAAGCACATATAGATCAAATATGTACTAAACTTTAAGGTTTGTTTATGTGCTGTACAAGCTACGGAAGACGTCAAATCATGAGACATTACTGACTGCGTATCACGGCTACATTGCTTCAGTATTAAATTATGGTTTGTTATTATGAGGTAACTCTACCACAGTAAGTAAAGCGTTTATAGCTCAAAAAAATGTGTTCGAGCGATCACAGGCATATCGCCCTGGGAATCTTGTAAGCCAATTTTTCCAAAACTTAATTTACTTACACTGCTTAGCATGTATATTTTGGAAGCAGCTAAATTTGTCAAGGAGCACAATAACCTTTTTACAAAAGCACGAGATACCTATCCCAGATGTTCTAGAAATCCTGATAGAATCGTTTTATGTAAAGTTCCTAGAACTGAGCTTTATAAAAAGAGCAGTTATGCCATATGTGGAGTAATAATATTTAATAAAGTTCCAAATAGTATTAAAAATTTGCCTATGAAACTTTTTTTTTTTAAATTATGATTTTTATACAGTGACTGAATTTTTAAACAATAAAATAATGTAATGTGTATTTGTACCCTATTTTTATATTTATTCTGACATTAATTGATTTATTATTATTAATTTGACATTTTTTTATAAACTGGTGAATACCAAGCTGAACGCAGCCCCGGGGCCCAAGTCATATGCTACATCTGCCACTCTCTGCTGCAGAGATGCCGCAGATTCTCAGAGCTGGCTCACAAGTCAGACAAAATAGTCAAAGACCTGTTTGAAAAAGGCGGCGTCGAGGTAACACACATAAATATACTGAAGCTACACCCTGGATTGCAGTGTAGTTTATAAATCATAGGAGAGAATGGAATAGGTGCTGGGCAAGCCTACTCCATCTTAATTCGTCCCAGGCACTACAGTGTCCCGTTTTGAAGAAAAAAGTCGCCTCCTGACGCTGTATAAATCATCTACTAGATGGTAAAGGCCTTAAGCTTATGCTATAATGGACAAAGTATAACCCTTTTTGGGGCTCTGTCCATATATTGGCCACCATACATTTTAAATTTTCGCGGCTTAACTAAACATCAGACAAATGTCACTTTTGGCACTCTGGTTGAGCAATTAGATACTGATAACGAAACGTAAAAAAAAAACAAGCATGGCCGAATTTTATCAGCTGATCGATCGAATGTGAAAAATTGATGATTTTTGATATTTGTTTATAAATCTAAGAAAATCTTCAAAAGTAATGAACAGAAAGGTAAGTTTTCTTCTATGTATTGTTCCAAATGTTGTAAATATGGGGTAAAAGCTCTGATTTTTGAGATTGTGGTTCACATTTCTTGTCAGAAACGAAAAACTATGACGTCCATATTTTGGACACTGCCTGCGTAGGTCATGGTAATTTTCATGCCTTAGAATCAGATTTATAATTTTTGGTTTCTATGTAACTAATTATGTAACTGTTTCTATTTCTGACGATTCCATTAGATAAACTAGAAGATGTTCTCGAAGATCTGTTCGCATTGTCGGATGGTGAACACTCTGAAGATGGTAACGAAAGTGAGGAGAACGACACCGAAACTATTTTCATACCGCCAAGTAATGCTGAACTTCTGAAGACATTTTGGATCCAATCTTGCCTCTTAGACCTGCAACAGTTTCAAACCTGGGGATGGAGTCATCTTCTGCAGGTACAGTTGTTTCACATACTAGCTCCACGCAGCCACATCCTTCTCCTGGAACTTCTAGATTGTCTCCTGCTCTAACAACTGCTTCTGCATATCCAATACCACGAAATATTATACCTCCTGCTGATGCAGGTACAGAATCATCTGACGATAGCTCCGACAGTGATGACGAACATTGGAAAAAACGTGCAGTTTCCCCACAATCCGCCAATTGATAAATTCGATGATAGAGTATTGAAACCGAAACAGTTTATCCCGAACAGAAGTAGTCCTGCTGTATATTTTACAGCTTTTTTCACGGATGAAGTCTTAGCTATCATTGTTGACCAAACTAATGTATATGCAACACAAAACTGCCAAAAAGATTGGGAACCTGTCACCATAGCTGAACTTTGAAAGCCTTTTTTGGAATTCTGATATTCATGGGACTTCATGTACTTCCTAATGTGGCACTATACTGATCTTCTGATCCACTGTTTTGCGTAAAAGACATTGCAGACGTCATGCCAGTGAAGCGATTCAAAAAGATTCTGTCTAATTTACATATAAATGACAATAGTAAAATGCCTAAGAGAAATGAACAAGGGTTTGATAAGCTGTACAAAATCAGACCTTTGATCGACAGCATGAATGAGGCTTTTCAAAATAGTGCAGCATGCTCTTCCTCACAAAGCATTGACGAATGCATGATAAAATTTAAGGGTCGCAGCACGCTCAAACAATACATGCCAAAAAAGCCCATCAAGCGAGGTTTCAAGGTTTGGGCGCGCTGTGACAGTTTGACGGGTTATCTTTACCAGTTTGAAATATACACAGGTAAAAAAGACGACACCACGGAAGTTGGATTAGGTGCAAGTGTGGTGAAAGGACTGTGCAAAAATCTGATTGAACAAAATGCTGAAAACATTCATGTCGCGTTCGACAATTTTTTTGCGTCCTATGAGCTTATGCAATTTCTATTGGAAAAAATATATACTCAACAGCCACTGTTCGTCAAGACCGCACCAATTTGCCTGAATTGATAAGAAGCCATAGGAAAAAGAAAAATACACCTAAACCAGCTGCTCTAAAATTGGACAAAGGCCAACACAAATGGCGAGTCAACAAAAATGTTGCATTCTTCGTATGGAAGGATACCAAATTGGTATATGTACTAAGTACAGCATATCACCCTCGACAAAAGCGAACCTGTAAAAGAACGCAAAAAGATGGGACTAAGTCTGATATTCCTTGTCCTTTGGGCATTTTAGAGTACACAAAAAGGATGGGAGGTGTGGACAGATTTGACCAGAAGAGGGGTACTTACCCTACTTCAAGACGCAGTAGAAGGTGGTGGATGCGTATATTCTATTTTTTGGTGGACGCAGCTATCACGAATGCCCACATACTTTATACCCAAAATGACAGAGTGCATAATCCAATGAGTGCATTGCAGTTCCGCACTGACCTGGCACGTAACCTGGTCAACAATTACAGCTCCAGGAAACGAAGAGTATCTGTCTTGCCCAACTTTGCGACCAAAAGACCAAAGGGACCAACAAGCAGGCAGAAGTCTATTTATGGTATCCCTGACGAGCTAAGGCTGAATGATGTGGGATCGCATATGCCAGGAGAGCTGCCCAGTTATAGAAGGTGCAGAGCTTGCAGCAGTAAAGTTCTTGGAAAAAAGAGCAAAATAGAGTGTGTCAAATGCAAAGTGCCATTATGCATTACACCATGTTTTGCACAATTTCATACATGAGAAGGGGCAGTGTCCAAAATGAGGACACCATAATTTTTTTTCATGGAAAAAAAGTGTCTCAAAAATTTTCAATAAATACTACTTTTAATATCCCAGTGTTTTATTTTTAAAATACAAGCCAGGGGCTTCTGCCCTATAAAGGGATAACTGAAGTAAATGAAACAAAATTTTTTGGTATAATAATAGACTGTAACTGTAAGTGGAAAGCACATATAGATCAAATATGTACTAAACTCAGAGCTGGCTCACAAGTCAGACAAAATAGTCAAAGACCTGTTTGAAAAAGGCGGCGTCGAGGTAACACACATAAATATACTGAAGCTACACCCTGGATTGCAGTGTAGTTTATAAATCATAGGAGAGAATGCAATAGGTGCTGGGCAAGCCTAGCGTCCCGTTATGAAGAAAAAAGTCGCCTCCTGACGCTGTATAAATCATCTACTAGATGGTAAAGGCCTTAAGCTTATGCTATTATAATGGACAAAGTATAACTGAAGTAGATGAAACAAAATTTTTAGGTATAATAATAGACTGTAACTGTAAGTGGAAAGCACATATAGATCAAATATGTACTAAACTTTAAGGTTTGTTTATGTGCTGTACAAGCTACGGAAGACGTCAAATCATGAGACATTACTGACTGCGTATCACGGCTACATTGCTTCAGTATTAAATTATGGTTTGTTATTATGAGGTAACTCTACCACAGTAAGTAAAGCGTTTATAGCTCAAAAAAATGTGTTCGAGCGATCACAGGCATATCGCCCTGGGAATCTTGTAAGCCAATTTTTCCAAAACTTAATTTACTTACACTGCTTAGCATGTATATTTTGGAAGCAGCTAAATTTGTCAAGG
This sequence comes from Scotopteryx bipunctaria, assembly GCA_949320045.1. Lineage (NCBI taxonomy): Eukaryota > Metazoa > Arthropoda > Insecta > Lepidoptera > Geometridae > Scotopteryx > Scotopteryx bipunctaria. The sequence continues at coordinate 11,848,623 of OX439440.1, forward strand.
AGCACAATAACCTTTTTACAAAAGCACGAGATACCTATCCCAGATGTTCTAGAAATCCTGATAGAATTGTTTTATGTAAAGTTCCTAGAACTGAGCTTTATAAAAAGAGCAGTTATGCCATATGTGGAGTAATAATATTTAATAAAGATCCAAATAGTATTAAAAATTTGCCTATGAAACTTTAAAAAAACAAAATTATGAATGGCTAATTGAAAAATGTTTTTATACAGTGACTGAATTTTTAAACAATAAAAGAATGTAATGTGTATTTGTACCCTATTTTTTATATTTATTCTGACATTCATTGATTTATTATTATTAATTTACCTGACATTTATTGATTTAGGAAAATTATATTTCGTTGATATTTTTAGCTGACTTACTAAGATAATTTTATTTTCCAATTTAAACCTATTATTTTTATTTTTTTGCGTGCTGTATTTAACGGTGAAGTGTGTGAAACAATTTATTTATTTTAAGTATATAACTCTATGACCATGCTTCTGACACAATAAAATTTTCATTTCAATTTTCATTTCATTTCATTTCGTGATTTGGCGTTACCAGAGAGCATTGCAAAGCTACGATACGACGATGTAACCAAATTGTTAGATGATTATTTCAAACCAATTAAGTGTGGTTTTGCGGAAAGATATTTGTTCCATAGTTCGATTCAACACCAAAAGGAAACCTTGACAGAATGGGCAGGGCGTGTAAGAAGTTTAGCCACGGATTGTGATTTCCCGGATAATTATAATATTAGTGTAGATATATATTATTATTTTAGACAATAAGTGGCCAATAACTAGTATTTTGTAAGTAGGTTGATAAAGAAAATAATTGTGTATTGCATTTCAATTTTATAATAATTTCAATTTTAATTTCAATTTAATTTTCAATTTATATTTTAATTTCATATTGTCCATTTAATGTATTTTTATATTATTTTCAATGACATTTATTTAAAATTATACTGTTTGTATGTAGTTTTAGTTTTAAGTGTGTATGTTGTGTATATTGTGATGTTTTTATGGATTGACATCTGAAATAAATGAATAATAATAATAATAATAATAATAATTTCATATTTTCACATCACATCATTACTTCCAGGTGTGTGGGATTATAATAATGGAACGATGAGTTTTCACTGTTCCCTAGTGGGAGCTTAATGAACTCAAAAGTATTGATGATCCCGCTGGGATCATGAGAGTGGGAGCATAATGAAAACTTATACTTTAGATAAAAAAAAACCAGAATATTGTTCAGGATGTTAAACGACTCTTTTCTCTTATGAGAGAATTGAACTGATAATATAAAGCATCTAAGTCGGCTGACAGATCAGGCCTTCAAATTAAGAAACCTAATTCAGCGGAACCCTCGACGTCTAAGGCCCAGAACACACGGTGAAACGCAACTGCAACGAAACTGCAACTTCTAGTTACTTTTGAGTTGCATCTAAGTTTCTGCCATAGATTCCGTTGAGAGGACCACACATGACGCGACCAGTTTGAAACCGGTTTGAAACGCGTTGCAAATCAGTCGCATTGAAACCGTCGGGCAGGAAACTCGCGTTGCGTTTCATTCATCGGATTTGGCTTCTTTTGTACAAAATGGCTGACGACGAACAAAAAACATTACATTTGTGTTAGAAGTGGAAAAGTATCCTTGCTTGTATAATACCACACTATCAAGCTACTCTCGCAAGACTGAGACTGATAAAGCATGGGCAGAAATTGAGCAACCAGTATAAACACCTATTCCCTTGGACTTCAGCGGAATATCAACAGGAAATTCATCAAACTCTATGCAACCAATACAAACACCTAATCTTCAGGATTTCAGCAGAACATCTTCTACAGAATACACTCTTGTGAACCAAAATGTGAATTTTGGAAACTTCGTATGAATGCTTTGTTTACATACCTAAAATGTCTAAGCTCATGTAATTTTTAATTCTAAAACAAAATTTTTAATAATTGGTAAAAATAAATCTTTTAAAATACTTACATAAGTGTTATTAATAGCCTTTCTTGGGGACTCACACATTCTCGCATATTAGTATTCTGTTTCTGCAACCGAGGTGTCATTATTTCAACAAGTTCAAGATATGTAGTTTTGCTCATACGATAACGATCCAAAAATTTTCTATCACTTTCTTGTAATTCTTTGGCAGCCACAAACATATGACAGTTGATATTCTTCTCGATGTAGGGATGTATCCACATAGTTCTCCTTTTGCGCCTTCTTCTTTGTCGAAGATACAAATACATAACCACAATATCTTCGTCACTCGAAGAACTCATTTTGCAGACGTCTGTTCTCAAAGAAAACCGAAATGATTGTGGTTGCAGCGTGTATGGAAAATGGTTGAAACTGGTTTCAAATCAATAAAGGGTTTCGTTGCAGTTGCGTTTCACCGTGTGTTCTGGACCTAAGAAACCAGCAAGTCATCAGGGAAACTGGAGAGGCCCACCCCGTCCAGCTCAACGCGGGAACCGACAGGGTGGGGCCAGAAATCAACCACCATATAGCTTCAACAATTGGATGGGAACACAAACATCACAACAATACCAGGATCAAACGAAAGAACGTTCGAAACCTAAAACACAGGCAAAAACTCGTTGGAGGAATCACTCTTGTAGATTAAGGTAGAAACATAACAAGATTAATTTCATTACTACCTCTAGTGCCTGAAGACAAAATGAATAACGCATTGTTGTCCATACTCCAGGATGCTCCTAGGACACCAGAGATGAATACATTCCAAAATTATTTTCGAAAACAGTGGCAAAGGAGAAATATTTTTGAAATGCTGACTTGCGCAGAAGATAGGCATCGCACGACCAATGATTTAGAGGGTTGGCATCGTCGCCTAAATGCCAGAATTCCCAAAACACCGAACTTTTTTCTCTTTTTGCATTGTTCAAAAAAAAGAAAGCATTCATTATGATTTCAGAATAAGGAGTCTATTCCTAGAACCAAAAAACTTTTAACTTTTGAGAAGGACACTTTTTTCTGGATATAAAATGAGTGATTTACCTGCAACTGAGGTTGCTAGAGCCGTAACAATGATCGAGGAAGGTCACACATACCGTTCAGTGAGTAGTGCATTGGGTGTGTCGGTAGGTATTAGTGATCTATCGCAATGTGCAACGATACAGAAAGACAGGGTCTTACGTGCGGAGGCGGGGACAAGGCAAAAATCGGGCAACCAACGCCACAGATGACCGTTTTATAAGGATGCAAACATTGAGAAACCATCGTCAAACTGCTATTCAAATCCCGGAATGTCTTGGAAGAAGTTCGTAACATGCGTGTTAGTGGACGGACAGTGAGACGACGGCTAAATTACTTAACAGAAATAGCCTGAAACATCATCATCATCATTTTCCTGCCCTTATCCCACTAGGTCGGCACAACTTGTTTTCCTCTTCCATCTTCTCCTATCACTCGTCATCTCAGTATTCACTCCTTTCATACGCATGTCCTCTTTCACACAATCCATCCATAGAAATAGCCTGAATATTGTTAAAATAATCAAATACCTTGGTCATGTGTTAACTTCAGCGTTTCAGGATTCGCAGCGATCAATCGAAAGACAATCACTTCTTTAATGGGTAGAGTGAGAGTGTATATAATAGCGGACAAGTTTGATAACCCTATACTATCACATTGGGTCAATACTGTTATAGTTAAAACATGTAGTTAAGTAAAATTTGGCTAAATACATAGATTTAACCCTAATTCTGTTTCATTCCGTTTTTTTTTTTTTTTTATTGTGTTTGTTATTTATTTCTCATAATTTGTATCTATGGATCCATGTTGTCCGAAATAAAGAATTTATTATTATTATTATATTTATTCATGTAATTTACCAACGCTTCTCCCCTAAGTTTTAATAATTATTATAAATATTACAACATAATAATTTATTTTACTTAACCAAATATACTACTCAAAACAAAATGAGGGCCACCCAAAAATTTTTGTCTTGAGAACATTTTTTGCTGACTCTTGTCCTGATAAGGATTTTTTATGAATGCTACTATGTTCTCAAGTGTTGAGACGTATAGTGAAGTACTAGGCGATATTAGTCTTGAGGGTATGGTTAACATTTTTTATGTCTCACTTATCGCGAAGTGGGTGGTTTTGTTTATTTTTAAATTTGATTTTAGATTTCATTTAACGCAAGTCCACTGACAGCTACGGATGTTTTTGGAAGTTAAACGTGTAATTCTATCATTTAACCTTAAAATGCTCGGAACCCGACACCATTTGGACAATTCTTCAGCTACCAGAGTCGTAACGATGATCGAAGCTGGTCAGTCGCAACGTTTCGTGGGTTTACAGCTGTGATATTCGCGAAGGGCTATTCAAAACCTTTGGAACCGGTATCAAGAGACCTGGAGTGTATCCCGGCGTCGTGGCTCAGGAAGAATTCGTGCTACTACCGCCCAGGAAAACCGGTAGGTACGTGCGACTTACTGTGCGACGTGATCGTACTGTGACAGCGCGTGCATTACAGAACCATTTACGCCGAACTACTGGTACCCTTGTCAGCGACCAGACAATTAGAAATCGTTTGCACGAAGACCAGTAACGTTCACGAAGACCTGTAACTCGCACTAACTGACCAGGACTCATCGTGCGAATTGAATAAGGTTTGCACGTCAACATCTTGAATGGGGCATGGAGGAATGGCGTAAGGAGCTGTTCACAGACGAGTGTAAGGTGAAGTTTTTTAGTGACATCGACATATGCGAGTGTGGAGAAGAAGCGGAGAAAGATTTCTGATCCTTGTATTCACGAACGCGACAGGTATGGTGGTCCCAATGTCATGGTCTGGGGCGGGCGGGATCAACTTACAAGGCAAAACTGACTTTGTTTTTCTGAAACGAGTCTGTCGAGTCGAGTCTGGGCAGCTGAAGAGGATGTACACCACCAGCAACAGTTGATTCAGTTACTGAAAAGGTGCTGGGAAGAGATCCCCAGAGGAAAACATCCGCCATCTTATTGAGAGCATGCCAGCAAGGCTCCAAGAATGTGTTTTTAAAGGAAGAGGGCATACCCGTTATTAGTCACAACAAAACAACACGGCGGTGCATTTAGGCTACAATTTTATTCTATTGTTGAGTGTAAACAGCCTTAAATAGTGAAATATACCAAAAACATCCATAAATTAAGTATTTTTTGCTTAATTGCATTAAATTTAATTTAATTTAACTAAAAAAATATGTTTTTATTAAATTTGAACGCAGATTCTCAGAGCTGGCTCACAAGTCAGACGAAATAGTCAAAGACCTGTTTGAAAAAGGCAGCGTCGAGGTAACATACATCAATATACTGAAGCTACACCCTGGATTGCAGTGTAGTTTATAAATCATAGGAGAGAATGGAATAGGTGCTGGGCAAGCCTACTCCATCTTAATTCGTCCCAGGCACTACAGCGCCAAAAAGTCGCCTACTGACGCTGTATAAATCATCTACTAGATGATAAAAGGCCTATATCACATAACCTATATCAAATTAGAGAGCCGATTTTTCTCATTTAGTTGATGTCATAATTACCTGTAAATTCTTTATTTTTGGCATGTTTTTCATGAAAAATAGAATACTTTTATTTTGACATAAGACAGCGATGATACCACAGATTAGTAATAGAAGATACAAAACATATGGAAAAGGAACTGTCAATGTCAAATTACCTGTGAAAGCTCATGTGAAAGGAAGCATAAATTATTACTGATCTATTATGTTTCCAATCTTGATTATTCATGGAGTTCTGACGTAATTCAACGTCTGATAACTAGATGTCGCTGCTAATTCTGATCAAATCCTAGAACGCGCTATCGTTGCGTTTTGAAAAATTTACCATAACTCTCAAATTTTTTACTAAATTCACCGAAATTTCTTAATTTTTAGATTTAGGTATGTTTGTTACTCTTTCCCGCAAAAACTACGGAATATACTTACATACCCTATTATAGCCTATTATTCATATTCGTTCGCTAAAGTTAGCCATTGCTTAAAGTTAGCCCTGTCACTGTTTGTCATTATGAAATGGTAAGAGGTGGCAATACTTTAGTCATCGTTTAGCGTACACGATATTATAATGAATAATGAGGATAGTAGGTACCTGCTGGAATGGGACATAGGGTACTTTTTATCTGGGTACCGCGTGAGCGAAGTCGCGGGCGGCTGCTAGTCATGAATAAATATGATCGTAGACGAAGAAATGATATTTCTTTTGACATAAAGTATCAAAAACTAAAAGAAGAGCTTATTCGCGGGAATATCAACGCAAAGAAATAGTTGACAACTTGGTGACAGAACACCTTTTAATAATCAGCTGGTGCATTAATTTAAACAACTTGGTGTCAAACAACTTTAATATACCAATTATGTTGATTTGTTTAGATTCACAGATTTTGTAATAAATTGTTTCTTTATCACTATAAAATATCCAATTCATTTTAATGACCTAGGCAACTATTAGGTACTTGGTGACAGAACACCTTACGCAATTCGGCAGTGTTGCCATACATACAGATTTATCTCTACCTATACAGAATTTACACTTCGTATACAGATGAAAGATTTGGTTCTTGTTTTACACAGATTTTACAACTTGGTGACAGAACACCTTTTGATAATCAGCGGGTGCATTAATAAAGAATGAGGCTTCATTTCAGAATACAAGAATAAAAAACGCTTTTTTTTGTGCAGCTGGTAGACGTAGAAATGATATTTCTTTTGACATAAAGTATCAAAAACAAAAAGAAGAGCTTATTCGCGGGGATATCACCGCAAAGGAATTTTTAAAACATTTCGAATACTCAAGGGATCGGAGGTGTTTCTTCATTTCTAGTTGACAACTTGGTGACAGAACACCTTTTAATAATTAGCTGGTGCATTTATTTAAACGACTTGGTGTCCATAAACTTTAATATACCCATTATATTGACTTGTGTAGATTCACAGATTTTGTAAAAAATTGTTTCTTTATCACTATAAAATACCCAATTCATTTTTAATGACCTAGGCAACTATTAGGTACTTGGTGACAGAACACCTTACGCAATACGGCAGTGTTGCCATATATACAGATTTATCTCTACCTATACAGAATTTAGACTTCGTATACAGATGAAAGATTTGGTTCTTGCCGTAAGTGCCGTAAGAAGTGTTTCCCTTAACAAAGCATCATAATAATAATAAATAAATAACACCCAACAGTCACATACATAGTCCTGACCCCACACTAGGATTCCCTGTGTCGTGGGTCCACCGAGGCCGTCCATGGATCATGGATGTTATTACCATTTTCAAAACCAATTATGGGGGAAAGCAAAAAGTCTTAATTTAAAGAAGAATAACAGAATTCGTAAAATTGTATCTCTTTGCACCGTCCTACCTCTTCTGTCTGTATCAAGAATTAATGATGGATGGGAATACATAGTTTCAGAAAATGATGTTGTAGAAGGAGATGACAATAATAATGTGCAAAAATTTCTAAGTTACGTGAAAAAAAAATTGATGCCTAAGAAAACACTGTGGTGCTGTTTCGGTGAACGGCATCGTACTAATAACGTTTGTGAGGAATGGAATGGGTACATTAATAACTGTTTCAAAAGAAGATCCCCAACTATTTATAATTCTTAGCTATGCTTAAGCAAGATGCCGCTTTTAATGCTGTTCACGGTTTAACAAAATAGCCATATAAGAACAGGGCAAATACGTCAAGGAACGTGATAAATATATAACGAATGTACAAATGAATAAATACTAGTGGCGACATAAATGTGCCGTTATTTTTAGAAAGTTTAAGATACTATAAATAAATTGAAGTGAGAAAAATCTAATGAATTCTTATTCCGCCACAGACTAAATTCACCTAGGTGAATAAACAATTTTTTTATTGAGAGTTTATCTACGGCGAGGAAAGCAAGGTAAGTATATATGGGCGTCGATTTTTTTTGGGGCATAATTTGATTTTACCTTTAGGATGTGACGTCACATCCAGCCTGTTTCTTAGTTATTATTGTGTAATTATTATCGGATAAATAAATATTAAAATATGTTATTTATGTTTGAAAATTAAGATAAAATGTATATTGATAATTGTATTGCTTTTTGTAATTTTAGGCAGTAATATAAAGCATATTTTCAAATAAGATGCTTTGACGTGTTTCCTGTTGTTGTTATTGTAAGTTTGTATTGGGCTATTTAAGGCGGAGTGCCCATGTTTAAAGTCAGTTCTTATTTGATCGTTGTACTGTTAATTTCTATATAAATAAAAGTTATTTGGATCTTGAAAGTGCGTTAAAATGTTTTATCATGGAAGATAATAACCAGTCAAGCGATACGTCGCCGACATATAGTTGTATCAATTTGAATGGTGCAACGTAACTAACCAGTTACGTCTGCACCATTAATGGGGCAAATCAATGATGCAAACTTAACCGCGGCAAATATCCAATTCATTTCTAATGACCTAGGCAACTAGAGTCTGGCTAACGAAAGTAGATACTGGATTTTTTTGCAAACTTTTTATATGACAACACTAAAGTGTTCCTACCATCGGATATTTACCCTAAAAATTGGGGTATTTTAAGCAGAAAGTACTTAGGAACAATTAATTCCAAAAAGGCATTTTTAAAACAAACTTATTTTAAACATATTATAAAATGAGTTTTAAAAATTCGTACGTTTGCTAAAATTGTATTCATCGAAAATAAGTGTCGTATGTACGTGTTGGATCATTTCAAGAGCAACACTAAGCCTTAAGTTGGTCTAATAAATAGCTTAATTAATTAGGTACACTATTTACTAGAGAAAAACTTGGCAATTTTATTTTAAAGAAATTAATTTTCGGCTGTTTCCCGAAAGATTTGGTAAAATCAGAATCAGTGTATGGTATCCCTATCTCTGACGCAACAAGATGGCGTGTTGTTGATGTTTCGTTGTGGTTGACTTGCGTATAGTTTTGTTGTGATATATCCGTGTTAATGCTATAAAAATGAATAAAACTATAAAGAGTGAAGTGCGAAAACTATTGTTTTGTATAATTTCGAAATATGAAGAGAAAAAGCTTGTGAAACAAGCCGTATTGCGAGAAAAACAGGATTGTTTACGTACTGTGACTGATTTTTTAGGTTAGTACGGTCAAAATGTCTTGATATTTTTTATTTTAAATAAGTACATATTAGTTTTAGTTACTTTATATAATGTTATTGTTCTTTTATAATGTACTAACTGCTGAAGTAAAACAAGCAATTGAAAAGATCACAGATTTAGATCAAAAAGATATGATGAAATCGCAGAACCAGTACTTAGAAGAACTATCTTCACTCACCGGTAAGTTTTCACTCAACGTTAATCTTAGACTAGTTTTGTAATACTTGTGTATTTTCTATTATTTCTTAGTTATGAGACTCACGATAATTGACATTTTACTTTATTCTTTTTACAGATGTAAGTGTTATTACATTGAAGAGAATTAAAAAAGAAGGTGCGGTGAACGAAGGGGTCTGGAGGACTCCAGATAAAAAACGACCTCACCCTTCAAAAGTGTCGAACTTAGATAGTTTCGATATGGATGTTATTCGTAATAAAGTAAACGAATTTTAGATTGTGAGGAAACAAGTACCAACATTAAGATCTTTGTTGGTAGAGTTAAAAGAAAGTATAGAATTTGGTGGATGTCGTGAAACTCTCCGTCGCATATTATTAGCCAACGGTTATGAATTTAAGCAAAACAAAAATGAACGTTCATTATTAATTAAACGGTATGATATAGCTGCATGGAGACATCGCTTTTTGCGTACCATTGCATCGAAACGTGCAGAAGGCAAGCCAATAATCTACTTAGATGAAACTTATGCCCACAAAACTTATAAGCCTAAAAAAATGTGGGCAAGGTCCATCAACAAGTGGAATAATTGAAAATATATCGTCAGGAAAACGATATATTATTGTGCATGCAGGATCAGAGAAAGGCCCTGTTCCAAGCACCAAATCGAAAATGGCCGACTACCACCATGACATGAATTCCACAAACTTCAACAAATGGCTTCAAGAAAAGCTTATGCCCAATTTGAATGAACCAAGTGTAATTGTAATGGACAATGCATCATACCATTCTGTCATAATAAATAAAGCGCCCACATCTCAAAATCGAAAGTTAGAGATACAGAATTGGCTTACATTGAATGGTATTTCATTTGAAACATACAATTCAAAAGCAGAGTTGCTCTGCTTAGTAAAACAGAACACACCAGAACCTATTTATGAAGCTGATGAACTTTTAAGCCAAAACGGACATGAAGTGCTAAGACTTCCTCCATATCATTGTGACCTAAATGCTATAGAACTCATATGGAGTCTAGCAAAAAGAAATGTGGGAAGCAAAAATGTAAGACGAACTCCAAAAGAGTTCGAGGATCTCATAAAACAATCTTTTGAGTGTATTACAGCAGATGATTGTAAAAAAATGACAGACCATGTCATTCATGTGGAAGACAAGTACAAAAGAAGAGACCATATAACTGAAAATAGTTTAGAAAGCTTCATCATCAATTTAAGAGACAGCAGCGACTCCAGTGATTCTGACGATTCACTCCATGTTGAATTTTTAGATTCAGATTTTGATTATAGTGATTAAAAAACAGTAAAAATATATGGTCTTGTTTTCTTGATACATACTCACATAGATTTACAAATATTTAAACTCATGATAATATTGATACTCATGATAGTGTTTGATAGCCTGTTTGTTCCTTTAATACGCCACAATGGAGTGACGTATCCGTGTGATGTTTGGTATGGAGTTAATAAAGAGTTAACAAGTGATATAAGCTACTTTTAATCTCGTCATAACGCGGACAAAATTGCAAGCATCCACTAGTAAAATAAAAATAAATGTCAAAGTATCAAAGTGAGTTGTTCCAACTTTCCTTTTTACTTTAGGGCTGCCATGCTGATATTTTTTAAATTTGCCGCGCTTTTTCAGTATCAACTTTCATTAGCCAGACTTTATTAGGTACTTGGTGACAGAACACCTTACGCAATTCGGCAGTGTTGCCATATATACAGATTTATCTCTACCTATACAGAATTAAGACTTCGTATACAGATGAAAGATTTCAACTTTGTGACAGAACACCTTTTAATAATCGGCGGGTGCATTAACAAAGAATGAGGCTTCATTTCAGGATACAAGCATAAAAAACGCTTTTTTTAGTGCAGCTGGTAGATGAAGAAATGATATTTCTTTTGACATAAAGTATCAAAAACGAAAAGAAGAGCTTATTGGCGGGAATATCACAACAAAGGAATTTTTAAAACATTTTGAATAGGGTAAACTCACACAATTTTGTGATAGTACTAATTTCGTGATAGTCTGTTTCGAAGCTGGTACTGAATTATGTGAGACAAATACACACCTTTAATATAAACCTTAGCGTAGAGTAATAAGTCTTATTTTGCTTTGAAAAGTTTGGTTCGAATCGTGCAAGAGAGATAGTAACAAATGACAGAATAGTCCGCCCGCGCTTAGTTTCACGCGCTGCGCGGCCACGATGATTTTGTGTTTACGTAATTAATTGCAAATAAATACTAAATTTGCATAGATTGCAACAAAACTTATACAGATTGTAGTAAAAACAGTGCAGATTGAGATTTGTGGCTTGGAATGAGCAAAGGGTGAGTTGTTTTTGTATAATTTCTTATTTTGTTGACCCATAAAATTAACGAATTTTCTAGTTTTGAATTCAATCCAAGAGGATGAAACTGTGGAGCACGTGACACTTCACTGCTCCGCAACAAACGAAATAAAACAAAGCTTGGGACTGCGGACGGTCATCGAGCGGTGTCAGGCACTATCATCATCGACCTCGACAGCGCCAACAGCGGCTTCAACAACACCATCGAGGATACTGGAACACTGCTGCCAACACCCCAAAGTCCTTCTCCGGTACTTCAAGGAGCTGGGCTGGCTGGGGGAGGGTTAGCAGAGGGGATAATGCACAATACACCCCACCGCGGGACGTCAGTGCAGATCTTTGTTCCCCTAACATTAGAATTAGAATTAGTTTTGAATTGAAGCTGTATCGCGGATTTAACGTAGGCAAATGTGATGTACGTAAAAAACTTGGTTAAGAACTATTGATTATCGTGATTTAGAAAGTTAATGTGAACGTTTACGTCAAGTCAAACCAAATAAAAAAAAAATACGAATGGAACAACTTTTTCAGGTTTATTGTCACGGAATTAAATGAGTTTTTTTTTGTTGATAACTGACTGACTCAATTGTTTTTTACTTACCTAGGTACAGATATAATGGAGAAACAACAAGGAACAAAAAAAAATAGAAAGTACAATGAAGCAACGCTAAGAACCGCAGTCGAGAATGTGTTAAAAAAGAACATGACAGTTTACCGCGCATCGAAGGAATACGCCTTTCCATGGACTACCCTCAAAGATAATGTTCGTCGTGCGAAAGAAGGAGACAAAGGAATAGAATCTCAATTTACTATGTCTAAAATTGGAAGACCGTTTTCATTACCGGTTGAATTAGAGCAAAAATTAGTTGCTTATATAATTGAAATGCAGGAGCTTGGGTTTGGCCTCAAAGTGAATCAAATACGAAAACTTGCCTTTTCGTTGGCAGAAGCAAAAAATCCTAAGCATTGCTTTAGCACAGACAAAGGTGTTGCTGGTTGGAACTGGTGGGTCAGTTTTAAACAGCGTTATGGCCTATCATTGCGAACACCAGAAAATTTATCTGCTGGCTGAGCTAGTTGTTCCAATCCTGCTATCCTTGCTGACTTTTATGAAAAATTGGAGAAAACCCTAGTTGAATGAATGAATGAATGAATGAATGAAACATTTATTTGGCACACAAAAAAAAACCTTAAACTAACTTATATACTACTTAACTAAAAGTGTTGGTGCCAAAAAGGCGTCCAGCTCAGCATGTGTTGGAAGTAAGTAGAACTTACAACCAACGCTGATTTTCGGCTGTAACCTAGGTAGGGTAGGGAGAGTAGGTTGCAACAACGACAATCACAGCAACATACATAAAAACAGAACAGAACTAACAATAGAAAGATAGAAATACAGAGGTGGACACAATATGCTTTACCATTATTGTAACAATAGTAAAGGTAGATTAATAAATAAATTTAACATTTAAAAATTATAAATACATAATATAAGGTATCATACCTAATTTAAAAGAAAATAAATAAAAATACTAAAAAAAACAACAAAGAAAAAACAAAAGTGGAAACAAGCTTAAATAAACGATACATTTATGACTAAGTCTCCATGCCGTATTTGAGCTTCTATAAGAAATGCTTTGAGTTTAAGCCTAAAACTGTTGGAACTTTTAGCACTTCTTATAGGTGGAGGAAGGTTATTCCAGCACTTGGTAGCGGCATATCGGAAACTACCCCTGAAGGCCTCTGTCCTGTGACGTTGGGTTGATAAATGGGCACAACACTGCCTTCTGGCACAGTCACGACTCGCAGACGGCCAACTGAGTTTCTCATAAAGATATTTGGGAGTTTTGCTAGCAACTACACCAAATAGCAAGCAGGCCAGGTGAAACTTGCGACGGGACTTCATTTTGAGTAGCCGGTTCTTATTCAGGAAAGGTGTTACGTGACTTCTAGGCGGAATATTGAAACAGAACCTCGCACAAGCGTTCTGGACTCGCTGTGTAAGTTGTTGGGTCCGTGATAGTAGCCGCGGTCCATAGACTGTATCTGCGTAGTTTAGCTTTGACAAGATCAATGATTCCGTCAAACGTATACGAACCTCTTCGCTTAGATAAGGCCTTATTTTGTATAAGATTTTGAGTCTGTAAAAGCAGTTTCGAACACATTTCGCCACGTGATCTTCAAAGCGTAAGCCCGCGTCCATATTTAGCCCCAAATTTCGAGCTTCAAATACACGCTCGACCGGCTTACCTTTAAGCAAAACACTAGTATCTAGATGTAGCGAAGATAGATGGTATTTGCTTCCAAATACTAGGTATTTCGATTTTAAAGGGTTGAGGACGAGATTGTTTGCATCAGACCATGCAGAAATCCTAGTTAGGTCATTGTTGATAGCAGCAATAGCCTTTGTATGGTCTTGGGGCTTAAATGACATATAGATTTGAACATCGTCTGCGTATATGTGGTACTTGCATTGAATGATGTGGTTTTTAATGTCGGAGCTGTACAAAGAAAACAAGATGGGTCCCAAAATAGAACCCTGAGGCACACCGCGGTTGAGGGGAGTGAGTTGTGAACAGACCGAAGAGCCGTTAGCATTTTTCAACTCAACATATTGGTATCTCTCACTTAAATAACTATTAAACCAATTCACAGTGCTTGTATCAAATCCGTAATATTTAAGTTTAGACAGTAAAAGTGGAATGTTTATAGCGTCAAACGCTCTTGAAAAATCGAGCAGGACTAGTATGGTACACATGCCTTGGTCTTGAGCGGCCAGGATGTTGTCTGTGACGTCCGCAAGTGCTGTGGCTGTGCTTCGATTCTTTCTAAAGCCAGACTGTACATCAGGTAAAATATTGTGTATTTCAACAAAATTCGTTAACTGCTGGCAAACCGTTTTTTCTATAATTTTAGACATGCAAGGAAGTATACTAATCGGCCTCAGTTCCTTAACAACATTAGGGTTTTTTACTTTTGGTATTGGACGCACTATAGCAACTTTGTGGACGTCAGGGAAGGTTGAAGTGGTAATTGACCGATTTACTATCGATGTGATAGCTTCCAGTGACACAGGGAGCGTCAACAAAATCATGTTTAGCGTAATACCATCACATCCCTCCGCATTTGATTTAAGGTTTTTTATAATTTTAGCTACAGTATCCATACTTACAGGCTGTAAAGAAAAGACTACATCATCAGAGAATAAGTGATACTCAAAAAAAGTAAGAATTGAAATAGGAACAGTTGAAGAGCCAGGTACATTTAGAAAGTGATTATTGATCGCATCAGCGTCATCAAAGTGCGATGGTAGTAAATTATCATTTTTTGGTGGTAAAACAGTTGACTTGAGATTTTTCCAAAGTGTTTTTGGCTCCTTAATTTTATTATTAATGTTTTGCTTATAGTACGCAATCTTTTCGTAAAACGTTGACTGTATGACCAACGATTTAAGGGATTTGTAGTAAATTTTCTTGGCTTCTAGTTTAGTTTTTCGATAATCACCTAATGCTTCATCCCTCAATCTCATCATCAATTTTACATTTCCGGTAATCCAAGGGTAATTGTACTCTTTTATAGTACATAGCTTCCTTAGCGCGTGCGCGTCAAAGATCACCATAATACCAGTATTGAAGCATTCAAGCATTGCATTGACATTATAAATATCAGCAATATAGTTCCATCGAATTTTTAGCAAATCTGCCTCAAAAAGCTCAAGTGAAATATTTTTTAGAGGCCTGAAAGAAACCGTGTACGGAGTATATTTGGGCTTTACTATACGAAACTCACATGTAATCAAGGCATGACCGGTGGATGAACCCACAGATTCCACCGCTATCCGTCCTGACTTGAGATCAGTACAGATGATATCTATTAGTGTCTGGCTGTGATCGGTAAAATGTGTTGGCTCACTCACCAGCTGTGATAAATTCAAACAATTAAGCATACTTAGTAGTTAATTTTTTTGCACTGCAATTATCAATCCGTAGCAGATCTACATTAAAGTCACCTAAAAGCACTATATTATCGACTCCTGACAAGGAATTAACGCTTGCAGTTAATGCGTCGAGAAACAGGTCCAGAGGGACACCTTTGGGAGGTCGGTAAGCTGTACCGATAGCGAGTTTATTACCCTTTACATTCAACGTAACCCACATTTGTTCCACTGATTTGTGCAACGGATCTTGCGGGTGAGGCCAGATGCGAACGCGCAGTCCGCATTTAATGTAAAAGCCAACACCTCCACCGCGGCCGCACTTCACGTCCGCCGGCCGCGGCGCGTACCGCAGGCGGTAACCGGGCACGACAGGCGCGAGATCTTCCTGCCCCTCACGGATCCACGTCTCGTTCATTGCCATTATGTCAACTTTGTACCTATCCATATAAACTATGAACTACATACTAGTTGAGCATGATTTGTTAGAAACCCCAGATAAAATATGGAATTGCGACGAGACAGGCTTAATGTTCGTTAACAAACCTTCCAAAATTGTCTCAAAGATTGGAAAACAATATGTATATAACCGTACATATGCAGAAAAAGGTACCACCACTACAGTACTAGCTGCCATCAATGCTTCTGGATGTTTTCTTCCACCGATGACGATTTTCAAAGAGGTACGAAATATACCAGAACTTAGTTCTGGTTCTCTTCCGAATAGCCTGACACGACTTTCTCCAAAAGGTTGGATCAATGCGGATCTGTTTTTGGAATGGCTGGTGTTTTTCTCCAAAAACATTCCTCCAGCAAGGCCGGTTTTGCTCATAATGGATTCACATGCTAGCCACGTATCGCCGAATGTATTAGCTTATGCTCAATCTAACAAGATCATATTATTCACAATGCCTGCACACACAAGTCATATCCTTCAGCCACTTGACGTTGGGGTCTTTAGGCCACTTAAAGCAGCTTGGCGTGCTGAGTTACAAAAATACAAAACGCAACATCCAAGTTCAGTGCCGACTCGTTTTGATTTCCATAAATTTTTAACTCCAGCATATGAAAGAAGTTTCACTTCATCAAACATAAGAGCAGGGTTTGAAAAGACAGGTATCTATCCATTAAACAAGACTGCAGTATGTCCAGAAGCAATAGCGCCCAGCCGACTTACGGACAAACCCCTTCCTGTGGAGCCAATGCAACAAGTTTTGATCGAAGAAGACCTTGAAGATTCGATCCCTATTACCAAAATCGACACGACTAACAGCGACCCCCTCAATGATTTGTCATCACAAGAACCAAAACAAGCATTTACCACCAACATAGCAACACAGGCTACCAGCAACAAAGGCTCATGCGTAACGAAGGCAGACTCAAATGTAGCAAATTCTTCGCCTCCTAAACCAAAGAAAATTGAAATTCTCGATATTTTGATACTACCTAAATGGATACCTAAAGCGAATAAGCAGAGTTCTAAAAGGACTGTTCCTAAAGCAATATGTTTGACACCTATTCAGCCGTCAACTTCTAAACTGCAAACTAACTGCACACCACAACAGACAAAACAAAAGCCTACAAGAAAAATGTCTGTACCTGCAAAAGTCAAGGGAAAAGCAAAATCAGAGAAGCGAAAACTGTCACCACCAGAAGACGATTGGACATGTATCACGTGTGATGGATTGTACTCAAACGATGTGTTGTCGAGAAACGGAGCTGAATGGATAACTTGTTCTTTTTGCACGTTACCCTATCATGTCCATTGCCAAAGTCAAGAAATACCAAAAGGAAGCCAGCAACACATTTTCATGTGCGATACTTGCAGTGTGGAAGATAGTGATGATGATTAGGTGAATGTTGATAGTTGGATTTGGATTAATTGGATAGTCGGGAAATATATTTATAATTTCGTGATATAAAAAAATTAAAAGCTCATGCAATTCCGTGATAACGTAATTAGCTGAGTATGTATCACGGACTTAAAGAGATTACCACGAAATTGACAAAGTCAACGAGGTTTCGATTATTAGCTATAAGTATAAAAATGGTAGTCCTAAATAAGTTAACTATTCTAATTATTGTAAATGAAAGACTGATTAAAGTTCCTAATTAAAATAAAAAAGAAGTTTTTACTAAATTATCGAAGTTTTATTACATTATTTGTTTTATCACGAAATTGGATGAGTCCACCCTACTCCAGGGATCGGAGGTGTTTCTTTATTTCTAGTTGACAACTTGGTGTCAGAACACCTTTTAATAATCAGCTGGTGCATTAATTTAAACAACTTGGTGTCAAACTACTTTAATATACAAACTAGTCGGTCGCGTCGGGGGCGCGAGCTGCAAGCAGCTCGCGAGAGATGGAGTTGCTGCTGGTGAAAAAAAAAACATCTTTGGCATTTGCATTGCACCATCCTCTATGACATTTATTCGAGCACCCCCTACCTATCGCTTATAGTTTTCGAGATATCGTCCATCAAAGTTTGTATGGCGGCCATCTTGTTTTCCGCCATTTTGAATTTTTTTCACTGCAGATCGAATTCGACCAGGGTGCATGTCCACATTCCGCAAACAGGGTGGGTGTCGGTTTTTTAGTTTCGTCTGGCAGTAGGTGAGGTCCCTGATGGGTGTGGTCGCGTTTCGTGCGCCGACATAATTTGGTAAACAAGCTAGTTGGTCGCGATTCGGGTGTTTTACAAAATGACGGAAAAAATACCTACTCGTTTGGTAGAGGTTCGTGATCTTTTGAAACTCATTATGAGTAATGCCATAGAGCTACGAACAACAATGTTGAAATGTATTAAATCGATAAAATAAAATTGTATTATGATTTAGGTACTTCTCTGCTGGTCTGGGAGTAAAGAAATAACATAGAATGCGTCCAGCTGCATCTCTCCCCGAGCATGTCGTAAAAGTCGACTAAGGGATAATATCCTCCAACATGATAAGATACAATAAGCAAGTTTTCCCAAGGACGTCAGGTAGGCGGTCGGTCATAAAACACCTTAGCCAAAACTTTAACAGCCAGGTATGTATAATGTTGTGCGTTCGTGTATGTGTGTGTGTGTGTATATGACATTTAATTTTAGTTTATTTCTAAGAGGCCTTCTGCCTCCTCATAGTTTTTCGTTAAAAGCCAATTAGAAATAATTTCTAATTGGCTTTTAACGAAAAACGAGAGATCATTATACTGGAGCATGGCGATCCTGTGTTATCAGAAATAAAAAAAAACTACCAAATGAGCTATCTTTTTGCCCTATGTATGAAAGCCAAATTCCTATAAACAGAGCAAAATTAAATGACTTAAATAAGTTATTACCTTTTCTAAAGGAAGAAAATCAACTGTTTTATAAAACTTTAAGAGGCATTGATGAAGGAAATTCTATAGATATTGATTGCTCTGATAACAGTAGTGGAGAAGAAAATTAAGTTATGTGAATAAAGTTCCATTAATAACAATAAATACTAATTAACGCACATTTTTTAAACCTTTTATTCATGAATTTCCTACGAAAACCACCTTTGTCACTACCACTATTCATGATTTTCCTACGAAAACAACCTTTGTCACTTCCTCTTCCGGTTTAAGATATGTTATCTATTACTATAATAAATATATTTTTTGTAG
The DNA here is from genome assembly GCA_949320045.1 of Scotopteryx bipunctaria. Lineage (NCBI taxonomy): Eukaryota > Metazoa > Arthropoda > Insecta > Lepidoptera > Geometridae > Scotopteryx > Scotopteryx bipunctaria. The sequence continues at coordinate 11,867,914 of OX439440.1, forward strand.
AAAATATGCCAATACAAAGCTAAAACTACAGATAATAAAATATGAAAAGATTTCTACCAAAATCACTCTTTGATTAACTGTAAAACAGTTTTTTAAGCCTCCTGTAAATTAAGTAATTTATGACAAAGGTGGTTTTTGAAATGAAGTCTTCAATTATTGTCTTGAAATGACAATAACGCTTTGGGTATACATATATCTAAGGATTTATTGATTAAGTTGTATAGGTGTTCTGACTGTTTTTGGTATTGGTTGCTAGCATACGTGGTTTTTGTAATATGTATTTTTACTGCCTTGCCTTTTCTTCTCTTTCCTGCAGTTTCCAGGACATAGACAAGGTTCTTGTGCATTCGTAATAGTTTGTAAGATATATATTTTTCTTATTGATAGTAAGTTACAAGTGGAGTATAATGAATCTGTAGAGAATCTGTATGGTTTAAAGTACATAACCTTAATCAGAGACCTTTGGGCTCTTTCTATCTCTATAAATCTACACTTAGCAGCTCCACCCCATACAGGAATACAATATCTAATAATAGATTCAGCCAATGCTTTATAGATGTTTTTTAAAAGAGTCTCGGGTGCAACATGTCTTAGCATTTTAAAAACCCAAATTAATTTCCTAAGCCTACTGGATAGAGCTTCAATTTGAGCATACCACGTCAGTTTTTGATCTATGACTACTCCTAAGTACTTAGTTGAGGTTACTTTTTGGATGATCGGACAGTGACAGACATTGTGATTAGTATCATGGTTTTTGAAGTTATGTATTTTTAGTTTAAAGTCAATGTCAGGTTGACATCATTCTCATATAATACAAACATGAGAATAATAAAGAATAAGAAGAGAATTGGCAGCCACTTTTAATTGAAAGTCCTAAGATTGATGTACCTGGGATCCATAATCACAAATACGGGAAGCTGCGAGGAAGAGATCAAAAGACGGTGTGCCGTGACAAGATCAGCCGTAGAAAAGCTCACGAAGATATGGAAAGATCGCCGCATAACCAAAAACACCAAGGTTCGCTTAATGAGATGCTTAATATTTCCTATTTTTCTGTATGGAGCTGAAACATGGACTATCCATTCTAAATTCTAATGTTAGGGGAACAAAGATCTGCACTGACGTCCCGCGGTGGGGTGTATTGTGCATTATCCCCTCTGCTAACCCTCCCCCAGCCAGCCCAGCTCCTTGAAGTACCGGAGAAGGACTTTGGGGTGTTGGCAGCAGTGGACTATCCATCAAAAACATCGCAAAAAGATTGAAGCCCTTGAAACGTGGTGCTGGAGGCGCTTGCTGAGAATAAAATGAACTGCTCACCGCACTAACGTTTCCATCCTGAAAGAGCTTCGCATCAAACAATAACTTTCGTCGATTGTGCAAGTGCGAATCCTTAAAATGTTTGGACATATCATCCGCAACGAAAGCTCTTTAGAACGTTTAGTGGTACAAGGAAGAGTAGAAGGTCAACGTTCTCGCGGCCGATCACCCACAAATGGACAGACCTCATTAGATCAGCTACGAAGTGTTCCCTTACAGAATGTACACGCAGTGCCATGAGTAGAGAGAGATGGAGAAGTCTCGCAAAAGCCGCAACCAACCTAGCAGACGATCCATAGCCACGACCACTCCGCCAGGAGTGTACGACTAAGAAGAAGAAGAAGAAGAAAAGATTGATGTGGTGAACCATCGTAAGAGGTGATCAGCCCATCGCTCATATAGATGGTCCATCATTTTGGTGAGGTCTATCTCTTAGTCGTCTATTACATTATACAATACTGCAAATTTTCAGCTACCTACATAGTTTTCAAAATCAATTTTTCGCAGTCCTTGACTTTCCGATTACGTGAAACGTATTAGAAAAAAGAAAACAAATGTCGTAGAGGGTGATACAATGCAACTGCATTGCATCACCCTCTACGACATTTGTTCGAGAACCTCCCACCTACCGCTAATAATTTCCGATATATCATCCATCATAATTTACAAAACATGGCAGCCATCTTGTTTTCCCCCATTTTAATTTTTTTTTTTCATGACAGATCGAATTTGACCATGGTGCATGTCCACATTCCCCAAACAGGAAGGAAGGTCTTGCAGTTTCGTCTGGCAGTAGGTGAGGTCCCTGATGAGGAGCAGTTTTCGAGGATTTCGGATTTTTCCCATACTCACCTTAACTCCTCAAACATTTCCCCCATATATCATTTTTACCGGTTTCGACTCTTTCTAGGAGAACAACCATGTCAGTCAGTCAGTGGTAATCGAGCTTTATATGGAGTAAATAAAATAAATAATAATAAAATAATAATTTGTGCAGATTCACAGATTTTGTAATAAATTGTTTCTTTATTACTATAAAATATCCAATTCATTTTTAATGACCTAGGCAACTATTAGGTACTTGGTGACAGAACACCTTACCCAATTCGACAGTGTTGCCATATATACAGATTTATCTCTACCTATACAGAATTTAGACTTCGTATACAGATGAAAGATTTGGTTCTTGTTTTACACAGATTTTACAACTTGGTGACAGAACACCTTTTGATAATCAGCGGGTGCATTAATAAAGAATGAGGCTTCATTTCAGGATACAAGAATAAAAAACATTTCTTTTAGTGCAGCTGGTAGACGAAGAAATGATATTTCTTTTGACATAAAGTATCAAAAACAAAAAGATGAGCTTATTCGCGGGGACATCACCGCAAAGAAGTTTTTAAAACATTTCGAATACTCCAGGGATCGGAGGTGTTTCTTTATTTCTAGTTGACAACTTGGTGACAGAACACCTTTTAATAATCAGCTGGTGCATTAATTTAAACAACTTGGTGTCAAACAACTTTAATATACCAATTATGTTGATTTGTGTAGATTCACAGATTTTGTAATAAATTGTTTCTTTATCACTATAAAATATCCAATTCATTTTTAATGACCTAGGCAACTATTAGGTACTTGGTGACAGAACACCTTCCACAATTCGACAGTGTTGCCATATATACAGATTTATCTCTACCTATACAGAATTTAGACTTCGTATACAGATGAAAGATTTGGTTCTTGTTTTATACAGATTTTACAACTTGGTGACAGAACACCTTTTAATAATCAGCGGGTGCATTAATAAAGAAAGAGGCTTCATTTCAGGATACAAGAATAAAAAACGCTTCTTTAAGTGAAGCTGGTATGAATGAATGAATGAATGAAACATTTATTTGGCACACAAAAAAAAAACCTTAAACTAACTTATATACTACTTAACCAAAAGAGTGGGTGCCAAAAAGGCGTCCAGCTCAGCATGTGTTGGAAGTGAGTAGAACTTACAACCAACGCTGATTTTCGGCTGTAACCTAGGTAGGGTAGGGAGAGTAGGTTGCAACAACGACAATCACAGCAACATACATAAAAACAGAACAGAACTAACAATAGAAAGATAGAAATACAGAGGTGGACACAATATGCTTTACCATTATTGTAACAATAGTAAAAACAACAAAGAAAAAACAAAAGTGGAAACAAGCTTAAATAAACGGAGATATCGTCGGTCAAAGTTTGTATGGCGGCCATCTTGTTTTCCGCCATTTTGAATTTTTTTCACCGCACATCGAATTCGACCAGGGTGCATGTCCACATTCCGCAAGCAGGAGAGATCTTGGTCTTGTCGTTTCGTCTGGCAGTAGGTGAGGTCCCTGATGAGGAGCAGTTTTCGAAGATTTCGGATTTTTCCCAAATTGGAATTGACACCCTGAACACTTCCCCCATACATCATTTTGACCCATCTCTACTCCTTCTGGGAGAACAATGATGTCAGTCAGTGAGTGAGTCAGTGGGTTTGCAGCTTTATATAGTATAATAACTAGTATTTTCGCTTGCGGGCGCGGGCTGCAAGCAGCCCGCGCAAAACCCTTGGAACCAAAATTTCAGCCCAATCGGACGAACCGTTTCGGAGATACAAGCAAGAGGAAGTGAAAATTGGGGGGGAGATTTTACTCGCCATCCCATTCTCTATACGAATCGAGCAAACGCGATCTCGAATCGTGGGTAATTTCGGAGATACAAGCAAGAGGGGGTGAAAATTGGGGGGGAGGGGGGGATTTTTTTATGAAATTTTACTCGCCATCCCATTCTCTATACGAATCCACTTGAAAAAATCCCATTTCTCGAGTCGTTTCGGAGAACCGATAGGAGGGGGGGTCAAAGGGGGGTCCAAAGGGGGGGGGAGAAAAAAAGTTGTATTCCTTCGAGCACCCTCTATCCGAATCTACAAAAAAAACATGCCCTCGTCGGGAAGAATCGGGACACCGAACGTGGGGGGGGCGAGGGGGGAGGAAAATGGGGGTTTTCGGATTTTTCCCCCACTCACCGGGACTCCCCGAACATTTCCCCCATACATCATCATCGTCCATCTCGACTCCTTCCGGGAGAACAATGATGTCAATGAGTCAGTCAGTCAGTGAGTGGTAATCGAGCTTTATATAGTATAACTAGTCTTTCGCTTGCGGGCGCGAGCTGCACGCAGCTCGCGAGGGACGTAATCGCTGCTGTTAAAAAAAAAAAAAAAAAAAACTGTCACTTTTGGCATTTGCATCGCGCCATCCTCTATGACATTTGTTCGAGCACCCCTTACTTTTCGCTTTTAGTTTTCGAGATATCGTCGGTCAAAGTTTGTATGGCGGCCATCTTGTTTTCCGCCATTTTGATTTTTTTTTCACCGCACATCGAATTCGACCAGGGTGCATGTCCACATTCCGCAAGCAGGAGAGATCTTGGTCTTGTCGTTTCGTCTGGCAGTAGGTGAGGTCCCTGATGAGGAGCAGTTTTCGAAGATTTCGGATTTTTCCCAAATTGGAATTGACTCCCTGAACACTTCCCCCATACATCATTTTGACCCATCTCTACTCCTTCTGGGAGAACAATGATGTCAGTCAGTGAGTGGGTTTGCAGCTATATATAGTATAATAATAATAATAATAACCAGCCAGAAGCTCGCTGCTGTCAATAGCACCGTTTAGAATATCATAGATGAGTATTACATCATATTGACGACGCCTGTATTCAAGAGAATCAATCTTATAAAAACTGCATGCTTCTTGGTATGTATCAAATAACTTGTGATCCTTGAAACACAAGTAATTTATAAATTTATTTTGTATGGACTCTAATCTATTTATATGAACGGCATAACAAGGGGCCCAAATAATACAGGCGTATTCCAAAATACTTCTGACGTAGGCATCTTAAAAGTAGGTCTAGGCCATGGGGGTCTGAGGTAACAGTTCATTTTGGAAAAGGCGTCACTTGTCCAAAATAGTTTGGGGATCCCTGATTTAAACGGTTTGTAATGGTACACTCCTAATGATATTATTAAACTACTGCTGAGATCATAGTCTGAGGAGAGATCCATTTAATATTGTAATCTTTATACAAAGTCTCAGTAATGAAAAAACTAAAATCTAGAGAGGAGGTAAAGTTCCACTATCCTTTATTATAATATTCTATGTACATACCTACTATTCTATTTTTAATAATTACTTATTACTAACAAACAACCCGCGACGTTATCTGCATGGTATTTTTTTTTTTTTTTGGAATGATGTTGTCTTAAAGTTTAAAGTGAGAAATGTGTCTTTATTAATACTTGAATGTCACGATGTGACGTTGGTGCCTCACTCACAACCAAACTGCTGTACAGATTCAAAACTTTACTACACTACACACACACACTACCTATATGTATCATAGCACATACGCGTGCTGGAATAATATTTAGTATATAGTGAAGGAGGTTACGCTTGTGGAGAACGCAAATATTAACAGAATATCAAAGCATCCTAATTTATGTGAGACTACTGGAACCAATTCCCTAAAGAAAGCCTCCTCGAGTAATCCTGGACCTGAACGAAAATAGCAGTCAGCTACACTCAGTGGAGCAAACCCTGCCAGACCATCACTTTTAAAATCTGCTTATAGCTAAGCCAGCTGATCACCGTTCAGGATAGCTTCACTTACATTGAGATTCTATTTATTTTAAGATTTGCGGGAAGGGCTCCTTGCTTTATCATCACTTCCAGGGGTATTAGTTTTAAGACTAAACGACGCCAGTCACCGGTCGGAGGTGAGATATCTTCTGCGTTGCCTGAGGGCCGGACGAGGGGAGGACTGGAACGGCGGTTGACATTGGCTCTCTTCAGGGGTAGTACCTTACTGGTATGCGAGCCTGCGCTTTGCTTATAATTTTCAGTTTTCAACTCCTTATTGTCTTCAATAAGACACCTATTCAGGTATTCAACTCTTGCAATCACCTTGGTCACCATAGCGTCTGCGACATCATCCTTATTCAGCATAATGGTTCTCTTTAAAGTTCCATGTTTATGTTCATCTAGAAACATGGTCTTCTTCAAATTCATCTTCAAGTTGCTCAGCCAAATCGGGAGCCTTTTTGTAGTGAGCACGTTCCTGACGAGCTCGCGGCCTCTTCGTAGGAACTTAAATTCCTCGTCGTCAGAATCGAACTCAGAGACATCGAGCGGCGTCGCCTCAAGAACATTCGGCTCGTCGTCGTCACTAACAGGCAACTTGCTCGAAACCTTTTTATACTTTGTTATGTTAACAACTCACACCGTTTGCAAGCTTTACACAATTTTTTTTTGTCAGACTGAGTATTCAACAGCTCGTGTTGGTTACGGAATAAATGGGTAGGACAATTATTCTTGTCTGTTTTTGGCTTTTTTCGATACACTGGTAGATTTGGCACTTTGAAAAGGATAATATCATCTATAGTAGATGGTGGAGAAACTGCTCTACCATTTATTGGAGCAGTCTGCGTGCGGGCTGGGCGCGTCAGCCGAAAAGTGGCAGATGGCGGTGTTGGGCTGGGCGATGTCGGACGGGAAACGGGTGATGACAGCATCAACTGGGATTTGGGAGCTGGCGGCGTCTGCCGTGATTTGGGAGCTCGCGGCGTCTGCCGTGATTTGGAAAATGGCGGCTTCATCCGGGAAGTAGACGCTACGGGGGGCTCAGATCGCTCTTCCTCTTTAAGAGGTATATTTTCTCCGCTGTCGCTGACGCTAACACGGCGTTGAATCGAACTATGCGCAGCTAAGCTTTTGGCCTGTTTCGCTGGACGTATTTCTTTTTTTTTTGACTATAAGAAATGTGTTTTTTCTTTTCAGATGGTTCTAGTCCGCGGCAATTCTTGTCTTCGGTTCAAGTCCAAGATTTCAAGCTAGTATTTTCGCTTGCGGGCGCGGGCTGCAAGCAGCCCGCGATTTCAGCCCAATCGGACAAACCGTTTCGGAGATACAAGCAAGAGGGGGTGAAAAGTGGAGGGGAGGGGGGATTTTTTTATGAAATTTTACTCGCCATCCCATTCTCTATACGAATCGACCAACCGCGATCTCGAATCGTGGGTAATTTCGGAGATACAAGCAAGAGGGGGTGAAAATTGGGGGGGAGGGGGGTCAAATTTTTATTTAACTTTACTCGCCAGCCTATTCTCTATACGAATCCACTTGAAAAAATCCCATTTCACGAGTCATTTCGGAGAACCATTAGAAGGGGGGGTCAAAGGGGGGTCCAAAGGGGGGGGGAGTAAAAAAAATGTATTCCATCGAGCACCCTCTATCCGAATCTACAAAAAAAACATGCCCTCGTCGGGAAGAATCGGGACACCGAATGTGGGGGGGGCGAGGGGGGAGGAAAATGGGGGTTTTCGGATTTTTCCCCCACTCACTGGGACTCCCCGAACATTTCCCCCATACATCATCATCGTCCATCTCGACTCCTTCCGGGAGAACAATGATGTCAATGAGTCAGTCAGTGAGTGAGTGGTAATCGAGCTTTATATAGTATAATAACTAGTATTTTCGCTTGCGGGCGCGGGCTGCAAGCAGCCCGCGATTTCAGCCCAATCGGACAAACCGTTTCGGAGATACAAGCAAGAGGGGGTGAAAAGTGGAGGGGAGGGGGGGATTTTTTTATGAAATTTTACTCGCCATCCCATTCTCTATACGAATCGAGAAAACGCAATCTCGAATCATAGGTAATTTCGGAGATACGTAAAAAAGGGGGTGAAAATTGGGAGGGAGGGGGGTCAAATTTTTATTTATCTTTACTCGCCATCCTATTCTCTATACGAATCCACTTGAAAAAATCCCATTTCACGAGTCATTTCGGAGAACCAATAGAGGGGGGGGTCATAGGGGGGGCAAAAGGGGGGGTTGAATAAAAAGTTGTATTCCTTCGAGCACCCTCTATCCGAATCTACGAAAAAAACATGCCCTCGTCGGGAAGAATCGGGACACCGAACGTGGGGGGGGCGAGGGGGGAGGAAAATGGGGGTTTTCGGATTTTTCCCATACTCACAGGAACACATCGAACACTTCCCCCATACATCATCTTCACCCATCTCCACTCCTTCCGGGAGAACAATGATGTCAATGAGTGAGTGAGTCAGTGGTAATCGAGCTTTATATAGTATAACTAGTATTTTCGCTTGCGGGCGCGGGCTGCAAGCAGCCCGCGAGTGGCATCAGCGACCCTCAAAACCCTCGGAACCAAAATTTCAGCCCAATCGGACGAACCGTTTCGAAGATACAAATAAGTGGGGGTGAAAATTGGGGGGGAGGGGGGTCAAATTTTTATTTAACTTTACTCGCCATCCTGTTCTCTATACGAATCCACTTTAAAAAATCCCATATCACGAGTCATTTCCGAGAACCATTAGAAGGGGGGGTCCAAGGGGGGGCAAAAGGGGGGGGGGGAGTAAAAGAAATGTATTCCTTCGAGCACCCTCGATCCGAATCTACAAAAAAAACATGCCCTCGTCGGGAAGAATCGGGACACCGAACGTGGGGGGGGCGAGGGGCGAGGAAAATGGGGGTTTTCGGATTTTTCCCCCACTCACCGGGACTCCCCGAACATTTCCCCCATACATCATCATCGTCCATCTCGACTCCTTCCGGGAGAACAATGATGTCAATGAGTGAGTCAGTGAGTGAGTGAGTGGTAATCGAGCTTTATATAGTATAATTTTTATTTACTAGCTTTAGCCCGCAACCTCGTCGGTGTAAATGTTGAATTTTTGAAAATCCTTTCTTAGCGGATGCCACCGTTATAATAGCTATATGTGTGCCAAATTTTAGCTTGATCCATCCATTGGTTTGAGCTGTGTGTTGAAACATCAGTCAGTTAGGACTTTGAATTTTATATTTATAGATTATAACATTTTTATGTATTTTCATGCTTTTTTACAGGAACGGTGAACCTAAGATTTAAAGAAAATATGCCTGGTGAGGAATGGTGCGTTTCATTTTTAGAAAGACATAAAAATCGTCTTACTACAAGGTTATGCTCGAATATCAAGAGGGCCCGATCCGAGCTCTCAAGAGAACAATTGACAGAATATTTTAATAATCTCGAAGAATCTCTCATTGGAGTTTCCCCTGAGAATATAATAAACTTTGATGAAACTAATATGTCTGATGATCCAGGGAGGAAAAAAGTTCTTATAAAACGAGGAAGCAAACGGGCAGATAGAATTATGGACTTTTCAAAAAGTAGCACCTCTGTTATGTTTGCAGGCACAGCAACTGGTGTGCTATTACCCCTATATGTAGTCTACAAGGCTGAGCATATGCATACCTACACTATTTTGTCCGGTAGCTACAAAGCTTATAAATACTTCTCTTGCCAGGGTAGCTTTCCTTCGTTAAGAAAATAGTTTTTAAAGTTTTCTCTTGTTGTTTTTCCAGAATTTGATACAGTAATAATTCGGCTCCTTGTACTTGTAAGAGTTGTTGAGGTACGTTGCGAAATATGTACATATTGTTCTTGTTCTCTTGCTATGACAAAATTATGTAAAATACAAACAGCTTTTACGATAGCGATGGTTATATTCACATTAGTAGCAATCGGTGTATGCAGATTCTGCATACACCGATCCTAACAAGCAAATGGAGAGTTCTGCATTGCAGAACTCTCCATTTGCTTGTTAGGATGCCGAATGCACATTCCACGCATCTCCTAGCCCGACTATGACGATAATTGTAAATTCGCTTTTCCTTATTTAAACTTTTATTAGGAAAAGGCCTCAAGATATGCTTTTGTAATCCAAATGCCTCATCTCCAAGAAACACGAAAGATTGGGGCAATCCATTTGAATTAGGCAATTTAGTAGAGTTAGGAATCTTCAGAGACCCACGAGCCAATTTTTTGCCAAAAGCACTTTCTTTAAATATATTACTGTCAGCATTTCGTCCGCAAGCACCTACATCAATAGCTATAAAAGAACAGTTTGCATCTGCTACGGCTAACAGAACAATTGAGAAGAACTTCTTATAATTAAAATAGTTAGACCCACTTTTTGGTGGTTTTCGAATATGGATATGCTTGCCATCGATAGATCCTATACAAATACGATAGTTGGTTTTTTTATAATATCGTTTTGCTATTTCTAACCACAATTCTTCAGAAGGTTCCGGCATTTCCTGTGGCTGTAAAATATCCCATATAATGCATGCAGTTTCCTTTATTATTTTCGATACCGTTGATTTTCCAACAAGAAACTCTTGGGCAATTTTTCTGTAACTTAGTCCACTTGCCAGGAATATGGAAAGAATATTGAACTACCGATTATTTTTGCTTCAGTAAAAGATCTACAAAGAAATGGAAGGGTTTGCGAGACTATCACGCCAGAGAAAAAAATAAGGATTCCTCACTCAAAAGCGGAAGTGGGGCACCAAAAAAACGCAAGACGCCATACTCGGACATGTTACACTTTTTAAATGTTTCTAGAGCTAGCAACCAGACATCTGGCAACATTAGCGCCGAGACGTCTAGCGACAATAGCGCTTTATTAGATGAAAATGATTCTACGGACTCGGTAGTCAGTGTCAGTAGACAAAAAAAAAGACTGTGTTTCAAGAAGCACTAATTAACTCGATGGAAAAAAAAGAGAAAACGATCCAAATATGAACTTTCTACTAAATATTTTACCGGAAATGAAGACAATGTCCCCAACACAGAATTTTGAATTTCGGTTCGAAGTGATGAAACTTATTAAAAATATAAAATATAGTGTACATAATAATTATGACGGTGGTCTGATGCAAACTGGGTGGACGAATGCCTATAACTACCCACATCAGTATGGCTATGGGAGGGAAGCAGTACACCAAATGTGCAAAACTATCCTTTAACCTCAAACAACTACAACCCAGTTGGCAGCAGCAGCATTCAAAGTCCTCGAAACAGCCCATCACATAGCTCTACAAGTTCTTCAGCGGAAGTAGAAGACATAGAAGCAATATTGCGAGGCGATTCAGACCACGTTGAGGATGACGAATGACTGGTTACCTAGGTACTTAATGTTACCATATTAGTTCCTAATCCAATTTAATAAAACACAATTTTGAAAAGTGATTGTTAAATTAAAAACTATAAATGCGAAAGTGACTTTGTATTAAATAAAAATAACATTATTTTTTTTTTAATCCTAAAGCGTTAACTTACCTCAAAGTTATAGTAAGCCGTTCTTCGGGACATATTGTATCTCTTGTGATTATTTTTAGCTGTGTACTGGGTTATAGAGTTCAACAATTCACCAAATGTATGAGAAGTCATATTGAAATACTCGTAAAATTTATCTGGATGTTTCCTTAGTTCTGGGTAAAGAGTGTGAAATTGTCCAATGCTCAACCTTTTCTTGTTTAGTGGGTGAACCCAGTGCTTCCTTTTATCCTCTTTCAGCGCTTCTAAGATACCAATTACTTCAAAAATATCCATCGCGACCAACACGACCACTCCCTTCGTACAAACAATAGTAAAGTGATAATTCAGTCGGCCGACCTAAATAAGCGGCTAACTCATAAGAGTTTGCTTACGACGCACGAAAATTGATCTTAGTTTGCAGCTAACTCAAATTTCAGTTCGCCACAAATTTGCGGCTCGCTCAGTCGGCCGCTAACAGTTTGCCTACTGGGGACACAGCCTTATTCTGAATTTCAATTTCAATTTATTTATTTCAGTACATAACCTTATATTTTAACGTAGCTTACAGTATTTAAGACCCTCTTTTAAGTATTATAATACTTGTGTCAGAGGATCTTGCTCTCACATATCTGTTTAAGTGGTAAAAATTTAAGGCTTGATATAAAGTTTTATATGTAGTATATATATTTTTTATACAAAACAAAGCAAAATAAGAAAAGAGAAAAGAAAAAAATAATAATAATTGTGCTTCTGTGTTATCTGTTGTGGTATGTATAATGTTGTGCGTTCGTGTATGTGTGTGTGTGTATATAGCATTTAATTTTAGTTTATTTCTAAGAGGCCTTCTGCCTCATAGTTTTTCGTTAAAAGCCAATTAGAAATTATTGTCTTGCAATGACAAAAACGCTTTGGGTATATATCTAAGGATTTATTGATTAAGTTGTATAGGTGTTCTGACTGTTTTTGGTATTGGTTGCTAGCATACGTGGTTTTTGTAATATGTATTTTTACTGCCTTGCCTTTTCTTCTCTTTCCTGCAGTTTCCAGGACATAGACAAGGTTCTTGTGCATTCGTAATATAGTTTATAAGATATATATTTTTCTTATTGATAGTAAGTTACAAGTGGAGTATAATGAATCTGTAGAGAATCTGTATGGTTAACCTTAATCAGAGACCTTTGGGCTCTTTCTATCTCTATAAATCTACACTTAGCAGCTCCACCCCATACAGGAATACAATATCTAATAATAGATTCAGCCAATGCTTTATAGATGTTTTTTAAAAGAGTCTCGGGTGCAACATGTCTTAGCATTTTAAAAACCCAAATTAATTTCCTAAGCCTACTGGATAGAGCTTCAATTTGAGCATACCACGTCAGTTCTTGATCTATGACTACTCCTAAGTACTTAGTTGAGGTTACTTTTTGGATGATCGGACAGTGACAGACATTGTGATTAGTATCATGGTCATTGAAGTTATGTATTTTTAGTTTAAAGTCAATGTCAGGTTGACATCATTCTCATATAATACAAACATGAGAATAATAAAGAATAAGAAGAGAATTGGCAGCCACTTTTAATTTAAAGTCCTAAGATTGATGTGGTGAACCATCGTGAGAGGTGATCAGCCCATCGCTCATATAGATGGTCCATCATTTTGGTGAGGTCCATCTCTTAGTCGTCTTTTACATTATACAATACTGCAAATTTTCAGCTACCTACATAGTTTTCAAAATCAATTTTTCGCAGTCCTTGACTTTCCGATTACGTGAAACGTATTAGAAAAAAGAAAACAAATGTCGTAGAGGGTGATACAATGCAACTGCATTGCATCACCCTCTACGACATTTGTTCGAGAACCTCCCACCTACCGCTAATAATTTCCGATATATCATCCATCATAATTTACAAATCATGGCAGCCATCTTGTTTTCCGCCATTTTAATTTTTTTTTTCATGACAGATCGAATTTGACCATGGTGCATGTCCACATTCCCCAAACAGGAAGGAAGGTTGTTGCAGTTTCGTCTGGCAGTAGGTGAGGTCCCTGATGAAGAGCAGTTTTCGAGGATTTCGGATTTTTCCCATACTCACCTTAACTCCTCAAACATTTCCCCCATACATCATTTTCACCGGTTTCAACTCTTTCTAGGAGAACAACCATGTCAGTCAGTCAGTGGTAATCGAGCTTTATATGGAGTAAATAAAATAAATAATAATAAAATAATAATTTGTGCAGATTCAGAGATTTTGTAATAAATTGTTTCTTTATCACTATAAAATATCCAATTCATTTTTAATGACCTAGGCAACTATTAGGTACCTACTTGGTGACAGAACACCTTACCCAATTCGACAGTGTTGCCATATATACAGATTTATCTCTACCTATACAGAATTTAGACTTCGTATACAGATGAAAGATTTGGTTCTTGTTTTACACAGATTTTACAACTTGGTGACAGAACACCTTTTGATAATCAGCGGGTGCATTAATAAAGAATGAGGCTTCATTTCAGGATACAAGAATAAAAAACATTTCTTTTAGTGCAGCTGGTAGACGAAGAAATGATATTTCTTTTGACATAAAGTATCAAAAACAAAAAGATGAGCTTATTCGCGGGGATATCACCGCAAAGAAGTTTTTAAAACATTTCGAATACTCCAGGGATCGTAGGTGTTTCTTTATTTCTAGTTGACAACTTGGTGACAGAACACCTTTTAATAATCAGCTGGTGCATTAATTTAAACAACTTGGTGTCAAACAACTTTAATATATCAATTATGTTGATTTGTGTAGATTCACAGATTTTGTAATAAATTGTTTCTTTATCACTATAAAATATCTAATTCATTTTAATGACCTAGGCAACTATTAGGTACTTGGTGACAGAACACCTTCCACAATTCGACAGTGTTGCCATATATACAGATTTATCTCTACCTATACAGAATTTAGACTTCGTATACAGATGAAAGATTTGGTTCTTGTTTTATACAGATTTTACAACTTGGTGACAGAACACCTTTTAATAATCAGCGGGTGCATTAATAAAGAAAGAGGCTTCATTTCAGGATACAAGAATAAAAAAGGCTTCTTTAAGTGAAGCTGGTAGACGAAGAAATGATATTTCTTTTGACATAAAGTATCAAAAACAAAAAGATGAGCTTATTCGCGGGGATATCACCGCAAAGAAGTTTTTAAAACATTTCGAATACTCCAGGGATCGGAGGTGTTTCTTTATTTCTAGTTGACAACTTGGTGACAGAACACCTTTTAATAATCAGCTGGTGCATTAATTTAAACAACTTGGTGTCAAACAACTTTAATATATCAATTATGTTGATTTGTGTAGATTCACAGATTTTGTAATAAATTGTTTCTTTATCACTATAAAATATCTAATTCATTTTTAATGACCTAGGCAACTATTAGGTACTTGGTGACAGAACACCTTTCACAATTCGACAGTGTTGCCATATATACAGATTTATCTCTACCTATACAGAATTTAGACTTCGTATACAGATGAAAGATTTGGTTCTTGTTTTATACAGATTTTACAACTTGGTGACAGAACACCTTTTAATAATCAGCGGGTGCATTAATAAAGATAGAGGCTTCATTTCAGGATACAAGAATAAAAAACGCTTCTTTAAGTGAAGCTGGTAGACGAAGAAGTGATATTTCTTTGGACATAAAGTATCAAAAACAAAAAGAACTTATTCGCGGGAATATCACCGCAAAGGAATTTTTAAACATGTGCCAATTCTATGTTGACTACGGAACGAAGTCTTTTTTGAGGGTAGCGTAATAGGCTGTGCTGAAAGCCTACCTGTCTCTGTCATCGATATATTCGCATCTACTTCGGTAACCAATTTCACATCTATCGACCCGGGTACCAATAGGCGCCGAGCGACAGACGGATCGCATGACATCACAACTCATATTTGTCCTTGATTCCATGATGAGATCTTCTTGGGAGATTAATGTGGTGCGTTCCCATTTCCTTTCACATGAGTATTTTAGAGGGGATTTAATACCTCAAGGCCACTGGGAGCCGCTCCGAAATGTACCACGGAGGGTTCAGGTTAATTGACCGCCGCCTGAGACTCGGCGTTGACGTTTTACGGGTGGGCACGTCTCCTCCAACACCAACCCTCCTCCTTTTGCATTCGGGCTTGGGACCGACAACGGCGGAGTTAAAGAAGAGCTTATTCGCGGGGATATCACCGCAAAGGAATTTTTAAAACATTTCGAATACTCCAGGGATCGGAGGTGTTTCTTTATTTCTAGTTAACCACTTGGTGGCAGAACACCTTTTAATAATCAGCTGGTGTATTCATTTAAACAACTTGGTGTCAAACAACTTTAATATACCAATTATATTGATTTGTGTAGATTCACAGATTTTGTAATAAATTGTTTCTTTATCACTATTAAATAGGTATCCAATTCATTTTTAATGACCTAGGCAACTATTGGGTACTTGGTGACAGAACACCTTACGCAATTCGGCAGTGTTGCCATATATACAGATTTATCTCTACCTATACAGAATTTAGACTTCGTATACAGATAAAAGATTTGGTTCCTGTTTTACAGAGATTTTGTGAAAATTAACACATTATACATTTAACTATAAAATTACGCAGTATTTTTATCACAAATACCATTGAAGGTTTACTATTTAATTATCTAAACAGCTGCTCAACGATGATCCATGCTTCAAATTAAATGTAAATAATAAAATGATTAGCAAAATGGACAAAGATATGCTTGTCCCTATGAGTAAGTATTTTAATAATAATACAGAATATAAAATAACTTAGTTTTATTTCAAAGTAACGTAACTACTATCCTTCCCACCATCATACAGAATATTATACAGATATTAATTATTTAGACCCATACAGATTTTATACAGATTTAAAACATCAAATTACCACATTTAGCATCTTGGCATATGGCAACACTGCAATTCGGTGCGGTAGTGCGTTAATTTAAACAATTTTGCGACATCATTATTATAATAAAACAAATAATAATAAATGCAGTTTGCTGTTAAGAAACGGGTCTGTTACCATCTCGAACTTGCTTGAAAGCTCCGATCTATTGATGAGGAGTGTAAAGGGATCATAATGATGATGTTGAGAGACGGTCCGTCAACACTGCGAGTAGAATTGACAAAATCAGATATCAGAGGATCACATGATCTTACAAATAAAATGTCTAGATTTGAAATTGATTGGTTTCAAAATAAAACTTCATGTTGGTAAATAATAATGGATTATATTCTTAAAATATGAATGAATACAATTGTTAAAGAAATTCGGTTTAGAGCATGTTATTTTATTAATTTCGATGATCGCGTATCTTTGATCTTATAAACAAAATAATAATCGAATTTAGCAATAATAATATCACTTATATACGTCATATATTTTGTTTAAAATTATTTTAGCCTAAATAATACTCAATCCAAAACAACATAAGTAGATAAGCGAGCACCTAATGTAATTATGTACTTATTTTTCATACTAATATTAGTTTACGCTAAAACGTACACATTTGGTTAACACTTTCAAAAGTTTTAATTTTTTATTGAGTATTATTATAGTATGTGCAAGCAAAGTTAGCTTACACTATTTAACATGTAAGTATTTATAAATAATTTAACATTTTCTTATAATATTATACTAGCAGAACACCCTAAGCGTTAATATAGGTTCAGATATAATTATGTATGTAAATACGAGTTAACTTTTTGTGCTAGCTTCCTTTCAATTTAATTTATAATCTGATGTTAACTTATTACTAGCAATATAATTATTTTAATGTCTGTCATAAAATATTAAGGCAATTCAGTTATTCACAGTTAAAAACGAATGTACTTATTTACAATAACTTCTTCTAGAATATGTAGAAATTATTGCACATGTATAATTGCGTCTCCACTAAAGTACGAAGCCCAGCAGAAATCAGCAATGAGTTTCATGTAAAGGTAGGAGGAGTCTACAAGGGATCAGCACTAAGCCCACTACTGTTCAACCTTGTCATGGAATAACTTATATCTGAGATACAGCAATTCACACCAGTATTACTTTACGCGAACGATGTAGTTCCTAAAGTTCCTATCAACAAAGACCCGACAGCCCTCCAAAAAAAGCTAGAGAAGTGGCGATGAGCCAAACAGTAACAATCACTGAATTGCACTTTGTTAAAATAGAAAGACAAAATGGACGTCACTTGTGCATTTTACATTCTGTAGGTAACTGTGTACGATCTCGACACAGATTTTAATTTGAAACGCAATTAAACATGCAATTAAACACCTAGAAAGATAATTTTATTCTGTTAAGGGAGTGAAATGTTGCATTTTATTCTGTTAAGGGATTGTTTACTCTACATGTTTATACTCCCTGGGTTTTATTGGGGCTCTAATAGTTAAGTGCATACATTTGCGTTAATAACGCTACGTGAATTTGATTTATATATTTACACTTAGCAAACTACAGTGACTATTTTCACGCAGAAATACAATTTTGAATCCTAAATGAAGCTATTTTTAAAGGATAGCAGTAAGCTACTTTTATATTTTCAATGAAATAAGTATGTTTAACGTGTTCATAAGAGGTTTTACTTACTCTTCTATTGCAGAATATTTAAATTAATATCGATCGATCACATCACATCCATTATACTCATGTTCAGTAACGAAACGTAATTTCAATTTGTCAGTCAAGGTCAACAAACTGTCACCTAATTTCAATTCCGTTTCGTTTGGTTAGAACGTTTTTGGTATTCAGAGTGCTTTGTAGTGTTATTTGGTGTTTTTTTTTCTACGTACTGCTTTTCCTTAAGATTTCGACGACCGTGCATATAAAGTTTCACCCTCGCAATACATACCTACTGGAACTTGATTTTTGGCCTGACATGACGGTTTGGACCTGTCGTTAGGAAACATGTTTGGTTCTGTAAATAGCTGTTGTGTTCCACATTGTGATAAAGTACCGCTCTAAGGACCCTAGGAGTTATTCCTTTATGATCACAATGCCTACGCCGCAAAACGACTTAGTCGCAAAATAACTTACATTTAAAATACCCACAAAGCAAAATGCCTCAAATCGATACCTCTAACGTTGTTTGCCAAATTTGCAATACGCCTGCATTCCTTCTTTTAAGAATATGAAGATTCGCACCAAAACATAAAAGAAATAAATTAAAATTCATATGTAATGTAATTATATTGTTTTACTGTTATTGGAGCCTAAAAATTTATAATAGTATAAAATATCTGGCTACTAGAAACGTTACTACTATGGCCACAGAATAAATAATAGTATGCAAAAGCACAATAACTAAAAGTAAGTAAGTTCGTATGAGCTAGTGGTCAACTCTTGTGACGGAGTTTTTAGGTCGCCTAAAGGCATCCGTCATGGCTTAACGACTTAAAAGCCGGGACTGACAATTTAACGTGTCCTCCGATCAGTTTGTAATGCCACTAATAACTAATAGTACCATTAACATTACAGTCAATTGCGTTAGATGGCGTCGGGTCGTATTTTTGAATGATAACTCTATCTCTCATTGGGTATATAGGTTACTCAATTATAGGTTATTGGATGTAATGACGACGGCTACTAATCAAATCTTTACTTTGACAGTTCGTTGAAATTAGCTCATAGTCGGAATACATCAAGGTCCTTGTCTGTGTGCGTGAATAGCTTCCTGGGACATTGTTCGGCACAAATACATGTACTTCTTAGACTTAAATGCACCTGAAATATAGCTGGGTAACATAACAAATAACCTATTATCGGCAAACATAACGATTTACATTTTTTCATTGATAAAAAATAAATACATTAAACTCGAGAATCAACGCCAACGACACTGCAGAGCTTAGCTAACAACATTCTGTTCGAATCGACATTAATTCTTTAATTTTCTAACACATGGCAATAGTACTACTATAACATTCTAAAGTAATACAAATTGTTACATCTTTTAGTTTTTAAAAATGTTTATAATATAATATTTTAATGTTTAGCACGCTTAGACATGAATTTAAATTACTATGTTAAAGCCCGAATCTAAGGGTGTGATAGTTTTTCCGTAAAGTGTACCACAAACATGCACAGGTTGTGAAGTAAAGTCATATATCTTGAAGTAAATACAATCTTATCGTTGTGACCGTATACACTTAAAATAATTACAGTACTCGCTAAGCAATTTTGTGCGTGAGGGCATATTTTCAAATTTGCATGTAACTGACGCGCAACCTTGCAAAGCGAATGCTGTATGATAAACATTTAAAGCTTGCATTTAGATCGGCAGTTCAGTGAAAATTAAAAGGGAATCAAAGCGTTATCAATGAGCTCTATACTGACCGTACGAGCAGACTCGCGAGGCTGCCGCGCAAGGCTGCTCGGTCAGTCAGTACGCAGCTATTATGAATGATGGGTTCTTACGGTATAGTTACGATGATCTTAGATTACCTTACATTTAAGTAGATTTATTCATAAAAACCGTCTAACGCAACGGTAAACTAACAAATCTAAAAGCCGATATTACTATACTATCAAGAATATAGTTATGCAACAATGGTAGGTAAGACGAAAGTTATGGTTTTCGAAAGAGATGCAGATGAGACAGCTTGTGATATTTTGATAGATGGAGAAAGAGTGGAACAAGTAAATGAATTCATATATTTGGGAATATTATTTACGAGAGATGGAAAGCATGAGAAGGATGTTGCAAGGAAAGTGATTGCGGGAAATAAATTGAATGGGACGCTACACACCTTTATGAACAGACGGAGTCTCCAAAATAGCACGACTGGCTGTACATAGAGGAGTACTAGTGCCGACACTTATGTATGGTAGTGAAAGTTGGGTATGGCAGAAGAAACATCAAAGTAGAGTGAATGCAGTAGAAATGCGTGCGTTGCGAAGTACATGTGGTGTGACTTTGAGACATAAAGAGTGGAGTAAAAGAAGATGTAGTGATGAAGATTGAGAAAGGTGTGTTGAGATGTTTTGGTCATGTAGAGGATGAATGAAAAAATATTAACGAAACAGGTGTATGAGGCGAGTGTGAATGTTACCGTTGGAAGGGGAAGACCTAGGCGTACGTACCTGGACCTAATTGGCGACATTTAGGAAAAGGGGTCAAGAGTACCCTAAACTTGTATTATGGGAACCAGATGGCTGATAGAATACTTATATACTTTTTTTTTGTAAATAGATACTTATACTTATAATACATAATACTACAACACCCAGACCCGGAAGAAATATTTGCAGAGCATGCAAACATTTCTCCCGCAGCGGGAATCGAACCCGCGCCTCTTGCGTCTCAGCCGAGCACTCCCCCGCCTCGCCACAGAGGTCGCCAAACGACCGTATGCATGATTATACGAAACATAATGAAGTAACAATAATTAGAAAATATTAAAACATTTGTAAAGATTTTAATTAATGCAAATTACTACGGAACCCTGAGTCTCGTTTGGTTATTTATAAACATCCACCGGTTTTCAAACCTTTTCCGCCTTGGGCAGAAATTTTATTAAAATATTCAGCATAGAATTGCTCTTTAGCTTTCGCACATAATATAAGCGATTTTCGCAATATTACTTACCAGTGGCATGACAGACAAGATGTTAGGGGACCTAAGGACGTATCATAAAATATTTGGAAAATTTATTGGTAGGGTTTTAGACGGGCGGTATCGTCCACAGCACTGCTGTTTTGTCAGCTGATGTGGAGAGGAAAGAGAAGTCGTCAGGGTGCCACCGCGCGGATATCACTTTGTCGGGGTGGCGTGCCACTGGCACGCTTGGCAATGGGCAAGTCAGATCTCCTGTGGGACAAATGCATTTCGAATCACAATCAAAATTATTTAAAGTAGACTTTCGAAGCAAGCCTCAGTGGCCCAGCCTCAGTTCTATCTGCCTTTATGGTGTTACCAAAAAACTTACTATTAGACTTTGTCGAAGCATGATAAGCGTATATATTAGTCCCATTTGCTTCTAGGTCATATTGCTAATAGGACGTTATGCTAATATACCGTTTTGCTTTTAGGACGTTCTGCTAATAGGGCGTTCTGCTTAAATGTCATTTCGATACGAAACGAAAAAAATAATGTTTCGTGCGGAACAAAACATGTTCGCTGTAAATTCAGAACATTAAATGGAAACGCGGCTTATGATTTCATTTATAAATTGCAAAGTAGCGTAAGATGTCATTAATATAAGATCATACCTAACTCACGACGAAAGTCTTACCTTGTAAGTCAGTGAGCACGACGCGGCCATCGTAGCCGGCAGTGAGTAGGTAGTAAGCGCCTGGTGAGAATCGAACGCTGCGCACGTCGCCAGAGTGCGGCGTGAAGCGTTGTAGAGCGCGCGAGCCGCGCACGTCGTGCAACGCGCTCGAGCCGTCGTCGTGGCCACACACGAGCAGTCTCCCACTGGGGTCCACCGCTAGAGACGTCACCGCAGCGCCCTAAACACACAACACCTGTGCCTGTAGCCAAATCTTATCCTTATGAAGTCGCCAGACGCTACGTATATGGGTCATTGTGTCATGACCACCCCCTGGGCTGATTTTAAGTCGACTGCGATATTTTTTCTAAACTCATTGATAATCTGTCCTAACTAGACCTCGACTACATCCTGACTTAAAAGCTGGATTCGCCCTTGGTCTGTAACGAAGGCTTTCTGCTTAGGATGTCACAAGACGATACGGGTATGGGACCAACTTCATCGCTTAACCACGTGGCTTCACTATCGCATAGGGTAGCTGCGATCAGGCGACAATGGCGATCACAACATTATCCTTAAAAGTATACTGTTCGTGTATGCATATACATGCACAATTGCACACATTTGTAGAGGGTGGTGTGATCGGTCCTGACAGTCATATCCGGAAATTATATATATTTATGACCTTCCATTCAGATATATTTGATATTATTTTCCCTTTTTAGGACGTTGGATACTCTAAATAAGAGCATGAAATTGAAGGTAAAATGGAACCAAATCATGATATAGGTATATACGAACTTGTCACAGAAGGATAAATAAATAAATAACAGCCAACTTTATGGCTGCACTTCCATTTAAATAAGAAATATAGCTTATGAATACGCAATTAAAACTTACATGAAGCTCAAGTTTAATTTGGAATTTCAGGAAAGGATTGGCTCAAAAAATTCATGAAAATAAATAAGTTGTCTGTTCAGAAAAAGTTCAAAAGTTCTGTAAAGTTCAAGGCACGAGGCTGATTAGAGCTATTATTAGCTAACGAAAATAGTTTTGCTAAAGTGCTTGGAAACTTATAGAGCAACATAATTGTTTTTAGCAAGGAACAATTACAGATTGCATGAAAATGGCATTTTTTCACTACAACTACAGGAGGCTACATGGTGCAATTTGTGTCGCTAAAAAGCTTGCATTGCCAATCTCCCGACCGGTATTGCCAATACCCACTAGCTTCCGCATACGGCTTCGCTCGCGTGGTACCCAGTTTAAAGGCATATATTATATTCCAGGTTACGTACTATGTCGTATTCAACGTTTCATCCGAACAGGTTTAGTCGATCCAGCATGTTTCTAACAAAAACATTTACTTTCGACCTTATAATATTAAGTAGGAATTCAGCAACAGGAGGTAACTCTTTTAAGGTGATAAAGTCTGATGACAATTTGTAACAAAATGCACGTTTGAAACATAAGCAGAAACATACAATTACGGTAAGGACTCTCACTACCCACACTAATAACGCTTTTATGTATAGGATGACAACGACGATCATGTGGCCTTTATAATCAAAGTAACATAACCCCTCAGATAATACTAGAGACGCATTTGGTCGATTTTAAAAGCAACATGAATGTTGGTGGTTGCCTGTAAACTGATTTATACGAAGAGAAAGAACACTAAATAAAGCTTATGTTATGCAATTAAATGGAGCAAATTAATTATAGACCTACTAAATTATATTTGCGCGGAGACGAAGAGAACTCGAGTAAAGAACAAACAATGAGAAATAATATTCAGCAAATTGCCGAGCTAAAACAATTTTTTGGGCTAGCCAACCAGCATGCGATCTCTTTTTGAAACGCAGCTTATGAACACTTACCAAAGTCAAAGTTATTTATTCTTTAAAATTACTAGGATCACTTGGACACGTCTTAAATGTACGTTGCATTTACATCTGTTCGTAACGCGACCAAACGTCAGGCGAAGTCATTTAACAAAATATTTATGAGATTAACATAAGCTATCGCAGGTATATGTCGTAATATGGAATAGAATCAGGCGAAGCCAGTAGTCGACAGGTGATTTGTTTTGGATCCAATGTTCAAATACAATTTTTAGTTAAAGGAAATCAATAACCGTTCATAGAAGTCCAATGGAGCAAAAGTAGCTCAAAGTTTTAAAATAAATGTCAATTCAACGGTAACTTTAACTTATCCGTCGATGTCGCGCAGTATTTCAGAGGCGCGAGAACCATCTTGACTGTGATTATTGTTTTCAAACACGAAACCCACACTAAACACTTAAAAAGAGCTTGATGACGATGACTTATGACTTTCATACTTATTCGGCAGAGTCACAAAAAGTATCTCGGGGCTTAGAAAAACAAAAGGAATTTCAATGTCACGCCCATGTGAGCACATTAAGCTATATAACTGATTGGCTATTTTGCTTATTGTATGATTTCATAATAGCCAGTTTACACCTGCAGAGTAAAAAAAATAACAGGACCATTTACAGATACCTACAACTTAAACAGTAAAACGCAATTCAACTGGTGCAGGATCATGCATGCTAAAAATGAGGTAATGTTAAAAACTTGGAGCACATGTGGCATGGTAATAGGCCAACCACCGAACTGGGTCAGTGTCTTGAGGACACAGTTTCAAAAAGATGACAACTTATGAATTACGCTACACAATATTTGTGTCACGTGAAAAACATAACAACGACTATGCCATTAGTACATTGTAAAACAGAACAACCGCGTCAAAACAGAACAAACATCCGTTGAACGATCTGTTTTTCTATTGGTGAACGCTCGCCTCCTTATTCTGATACGTATCATACGTAAAACAATTTGTGCCTGAAATGTATCCTGTTTATTTTAATTTTGCTTTATCAGTTTTGTGTTGGTAATCCAGTGTCTAAGTGTGTGTATTACTCTGTATAAAGCTTATCTTAGTATACATTATGCAAATGTTATCTTCGTAATGAGCAATACTTACGGAATGCGAGCAATTAATCACACGCAGCGTTACATGGCTACCATTTGGGGCGAATAAGGAAACGAATACGTAAAGAACAAGCATGAAATCAGAATAAAATACTGCCGTAAAATACTACAAAGAGTTCACTTTTTATTTCCGAGCTTTTAGAAAAACTAAAGACTCGGATGCTGGAAAATTTAAGGAAAATTTAATTCTGCGAGATACTAAAAACAAATTATGAAATACGAATAGATTTTTCTGTAAAATTAAAATGGTTGGAAAACTTGTACTTTTATCTCGCATGCCAACTAAAAAAATAAATATATCTAGAAAAGTCAGTAAACCCATTTAGTTCATACCTTACTCGGCAGTCCTGTGGGCGGCGATATGACGTTGACGCAGCCACCCGTGCGAAGGTCCCAAAACCTCACGGTCTTGTCCTGGCTACCCGAAACGAACATGGCACCTCCCCAGTTATAGAGAGACAGCACGTGTCCCGAGTGACCGCTTAGAGCCTGTAAATAAAACCTGGTTACTTCAGTTCACGTAACACCAGCCACAGATTTAACTATTTACTTGCTCAAACATGGCTAACTCAATCTTATGCGACAAGCGCTGAGCAATTATGAATGATGAGTTTGAGCATCCGTTCATGCACAATTTTGATCAGGAGCTGAACGGCCGCTCAGGTTTTTTGAGTGAATATTACAGGGTGTTCCATGTTTAAGCAAGTAAATCCTTAAATCCGTGGCTGGCACAAGCATTCCCAGATTTTTCGACCTGATACAAATATGACAAACTAGACAACGATTTGTCTACGACGGAATTAATAAATACACGTATCGTATGGTCAAGTCTGATGTCCTATCAAATCTTTGTTATGCAATACGGAGATTCGGGTCAGGAATGGTCACATGTTATATAATCACATCGTAACGGCTGAACTGATTCAGTTTGCTTTATCCAGGTCTGCGGATGAGGGTGGTAAAATAAAATAAAAGTCCATGCATTATTTTGGTTTCGCCTCGCTTTTTAGGGTTCCGTACTCGAAGCGTGCCAATGGGATCCTATTACTAAGCCTCTGTTGTCCGCCCGTCCATCCGTCTGTCAGTGAAATGTACCTCATGAACCGTAATAGGTAGAGAGTTGAAATTTTCACAGAGTATTGTCGCTATAACATGTAATTATATAAAAAAGGGTTTATGTAAGAAACATGTCTGTCTGTACATGTAGGATGGTACATGTTTTTTCTTATATGCAACAAAGAATTTTCTAGCTATCTATTTCGAATTCGACTCGCACTTGACCGGTTTTTTCTCGCTATTCTCTCGTCTTCCGTCGTCTCGTTTGCCATTTTTCCCCGGCAATAGATGCATTCTATTGATAATTAGTTTGAATTTTTAGGACCTTTATTGGCACAGCAGGATAGACAATACAAATCAATCAGCTATCTAGTTCGACGTCACAGGTTATGACATCATACAAAGCAAGCGTTCGATACGGAATACGGAAACAAAGACAAATTGTACGGCCTACGTACGAACTTGCGTGTAGGTATTTCTACATTGTGTACGATGGCTACGGTGAATTAATTTGCAAATGGCGGCTTGTATGAAATGTAGCGGCTCTTGTGGCTTAAGGCTATGTTAGTACGAGACTGGAGAGACAGGAACAGTCGCTGTTACAGATTTTAGGCAATTTGTGCAAAAAATGCATTTGGAAATTACCTTCAGATTGCCTTGCCTAGTTTGTTTATAAAACTTTACTATCACGCTCTATTTTTACATATATAAATATTTTCCCGAGCAAAAATAAGCAGAATAAAATTATACTTAAAATGCCATTATTAGCTCGAATTATGTACCCCATATAATCGAGCTATTCATAGAATTTAACTGAGGAATGGTGAAGGACTTTTTAATTATGAAAAGCCTTTTAGGTAAAATGTTCTTTTTTTATTGTAATTAAATGCAAAGGCTATTTTGAGTTCTAGATTCATGCCAATAAATAGCTGAATTCAGAATGTAGGCCAAAGAAAAGGAGGGATAAAGGATGTATTGTGTGAAAGAGGACAAGCGTAAAAAAGGAATGAATACAGATATGACGGCTGACAGAGGGGAATGGAAGAAGAGAACATGCTATGCCGAACCCACATAAAGTGAGATAAAGTGAGAGGATAAGGGCAGGAAGATGATGATGATGAACGATGTGTTGTAGTGACCTTAGGCAAACAATAACAATAAAATTACTGGTAAGTTACAGAACGTGCACGATTCATTTGTAGTGCAATAGCGCGAGGAAATACGTAGACTAGACAACGATCATTGTTTTTACGAAGATCGATGAATAAATAGCCGCAACAGCGACGATTCCTTTGTGTAGGAAAAGCACGACTTACATCCGCAGGTTTGAATAATCTGATTCCTAATATTTATAAGACTGTTTGCTTGAATTTGCCAAGTGATTTACTTTCATATAACTTTTCACTTTCATTATAAGATAACGTCAAGAAAGCCGTTAAATTATGTTAATTATTTCAGAACTTTGCCAAAACAATAAAGAAAATGTAATATTTGTTCCCCAATGGAAGACTCCGTGTTAATAAAACTTTTAGATTCCAATTTTTGAACAAGAAGTCGGCAAATTTTATTAAATCAATTGCGTAACACAGTACAAATAAATACTGTGTCCTCATAAGCGGATTAAGGGATCAGATAGATATCGACTGTATCAATGAAGACAAAAAGAAGGGAAAGTAATAAGTAGACTCAAAGGATAACGAAACAAAACGATTCTATTAGATTAATAGAGTATAGCCGGAGTACGATAATGCACACGACTTGTTCGTTTGGAGTCTTTGTGATATCGAGTATGAACTGAATTAACTTTAATATCAAATCCAACGATTTTACTATTTCCAGTGCATCTATAAATCTTGTTTTCGAGCGCGCCGTATTCGTCGCCAAACGCTCATTCACAACACAGGATGACGTAAACACGACCGCAGCTGGGATTTGAAGGAAATGAGCTACGTGTCAAAACTGTCCGACGATTGATGGCAGTAATCCGCATGGGAGCAATCATGATCACGTTTTACAACCAATCCATAGGCGCGCCTAATCTATTGATAACCCACTGCTTGGGTCGTGGGTAGGTGCATGCAGATGATGCAAAACGTAATTCATGTATTCGCAAATTAATGATACTACATTATAAAATGAATGTGGTTCATCGCGCCTTAGCTTCGTATAAAACGAAGAAACTTGGAATTTATGTATTTCGTGACTCGTTCCTTATATTCCAGGAACCAGTGAACAAAAGTCGCGAGTAAATGGTAGTTTTGAAGTAACATCTACACATAATATGATTAGACAGTCGTGAACATAACTGAGTTATGACTTGGAGACCTGCTTTTGAGTTGAGTAAAGAAGGCTTTGTTTTAGTTGAAACTGGCACGCCACATATCGTGAGAAAATATTTCTAATGTTGACACCTATTCCCACGATGCAGTTACAATGAAATATACAACATTACCCTGCACTGCACGTACGCAATAAGAAAAACATACTGAAGATTCTAGGGAAATGACAATAATGGTAGATCTAATAGAATTACGTTTTAAAATTATCAGACAACCAGATGTCAAACTTAAAGTGAAAACACCAATCAAGTACCTACTGTTGCTATTCAAGCAATTATCACTAACATTGTATTATATACATTCTCTAGTAAACAACTTACTTCCCGTTTTTTGCCTCCATCACTTAGCGATCAAGACTCATCACATCACATTACCAAGTACAAAAACAAATAAAATGAGATAACATGACTTACTTGAAAAGTCTTCCCGGTAGCGCAATCGGTGACGTAAATCTTGCAATCTCCTGCACCGCCGCTGACGAGAAGGCTTGTCTTATTAGATGTGTCTTCGATGAAACATACATCGCGAACCGTGCCATCATGCATACTCAGTTCCACCTGTGTAACAAAAACATTTATGGGTTACCCACTAGCTTAGTTCCATAATGACTCTGTCACCATTCCGGCACACAAAAGCAGTCCTGTCAATGCCTACCTGCCCTGTTTGTAACTTTATGATGCACTAGATTTAGTCTGCGGTTTCTGTATACAAATGACCTAAATATTACAGAATATAGAGCGGTTCAGCCGTTATGGCGTGATTTAACCACAAACTAGTGGTTTAATATCAGAGTTTTTAAGTAGGATTGTATACTTGTCATCGACTCGACAAAAGCTGAGAGAGTACCCCGTGGTAGTGTGTCAACTGAACGTGATATCTTCTTAGACACAATTATTATTAGTTTGATAAAAAAAATATACTTTATTATACCTCAACTTAAAATAAAAAGTATTTTTTCTGACTAATAAGGTCTCGAATTCCGCGCACAGTTCTGCAGCAAGTAATAAGCAGTAAAACATTCAATATCATAAACAAGAGCAATGCAGTCGTGTCTGTTAAGCGAGTCGCAATAAAAAATATGCTTTATTACGTTGCTTCTAGGTTCAAAATCGATACGTAGCGAACTTTAATTATCGAAAACGGCAGACGCAATTCAACGAAGAGATGCGCGCAGTACATAATTTTGTTACTTAATATAGAGCCGACTTTACATCAGACTGATAATATAGAACAACAAAA
Source organism: Scotopteryx bipunctaria (assembly GCA_949320045.1). Taxonomy (NCBI): domain Eukaryota; kingdom Metazoa; phylum Arthropoda; class Insecta; order Lepidoptera; family Geometridae; genus Scotopteryx; species Scotopteryx bipunctaria. Next base: position 11,897,326 of record OX439440.1, read on the forward strand.
ATTCTTCCAGTCTTCTCTCGAATTTTGTACAAGCCTTCTTTTGTTGACATGCCCATGATTGATGGAGATGAATACATTGAAAATATACATATTGTCGCCGTATTTATACTCGAGGATACCCCGGATTCGTTTGAGTAAGATTTTAAAAACCAAGAGCATCAAGTGTATCTTTTTAATAATACTTTACTAAGATTTGATGTACAGAACGTGTATCGCCCGCGGCTGACAGGAGTAGTGCACTGATTGATTGACAATACGTGTAGTATGTAAATTACGTTTCGTACTAGCTTCGCGAGCAAATGGAGCACTCGTTGTTATAACAGGTGCTGCAATATGACTAATAAGGGCAATACACAGGGTGTGTCAAAAAATTGTGTCAAACGGAAATCTAGAGATAGAGCACCCCTTGGGGTACCCGAATCACCCCCATGTATGTACCGCAATTTTTCGTATTTTCTAGTCAAACTTTGGCTCCAAACATCCATTTCCAAAATAGGTAAATAGTATGGCAAGAGCAATTGTGGGACGATCTGATACCATTGCACCATAAAAAAATGTTGGATCTCAAAGTTAGTTAAAATACCAAACTTTAAAAATCTCATTTAAATGTATGTTCAAAGGGACTTTTGAGTAACTACTTGGACTTCCGACCGCTTGACACTATTTTTAGGGACACCCTATATATTCATAATAATTACAACAAACCATTATATTTACACTAGGTTGAATAATTATTTGATATTTATTTCTCATAATGCGACCATGGAAAATTTAATCTTCCCCGACTCTTGGGAGCATTCCACAATTATCGTCATACCCAAACCAGGAAATAACCTTTGGGCCATTTTCATAAGGGTTTTTCATAACTAGCTACAAAAAAGGCAATTTTCAAAGGCTACCGTCAATTAGACCGTCAATCTACCGCCAGATCTCTCAGTTATATGTTGAAGATCTACAGCAACTCTGATTCGGCTCTGGTCCTTTGTGAGTGCAGCAGTGTACTTTTGGAAGGGCTATCGGTCTCCCGCAGTGTCCCTTATAATCCTCCATGATTTAACGTTTCGCATGTTACGCAGTGATCCCCGTTATTTGCTGGACTCCTCCCAAACGATGAACGACAAACAAAATTTATTCATTCGTCATCTTAATCTGTCATCTAAGCTGCTGAACGGGATATTGTAAGACTTTATGTTAACCGTTTCTCACTAACACGAGCTAAGTCTAGAAGCAAGTAGGTTAAGTTACGCATTATCACGGCTTTCGACCATTACGTAAACATGGTTATTGACCTAAGTGACAAATTAAAAACTACGATCTACTCGTATGGAGACAGTCGAGTTTATGTTCAAAATCGGTTATTTTGGTGAAGTGTTGGGCAAATATTTCTTTTGTTTCTGGGTGTCCTTACTCGTACTCGTAGTTTCCACGGCCCGGGGTATCATAGGCAATTCAGATATATGTAGGTGACTGCCGGGTGTTATATTTGATAGTCAATTTCAAATACCTATTCAATTACGTTCAATCTTTTCATTAAGGCGCAATCGTCATCCGTGTCTAAACGCCTCATGGGAAATAGGTTATATCAATTAGTGATTAAATAAAGTACATTATAATCAAGGAAACACCCGAAGATAAGCAATTATCTTATTGTTAGCTGATAAGACAATTTATTTATACTTGCGGATAAAAAATGTTGGCTGTAAATTGTTTCGTATTTAAACTTATGGCTTAAATCCACAAAAAAACTTATATTTCAACATGTTCTTTCGCATAATCCCATCGTTTTACAGTAAAACAAGACTGCTGGTCGCCTAATGGGCGTTTCTTCATTGGTAAAAGGATTTCAAATGAGGCTCAAATGCTGCTTTCGTGCACTTGACACATGTTTTCGAATTTTTAGGTTCTACGATTCTTCCGGCTAGTTTCCTCACGATGTTTTCTTCCACTGTTTGAGAGTACTGATATAAAGCACATAATGTTTTCAAACAGAAAAATCTGTTGGTACACGACCGCATTTAAACCCACGACCTTAGGATCGGAAGGCGCGGAGCCGCTCGCTACCACTAGACCACCAGTGCTCTCTCATTGCACGACAGGACAGCAGCACGGCAACAAAAATATGCAGGATAGCCAGAAAGAAACATTGTCACGACTCACTACACCTAGCATTCCTATGTAGCAGTATATCCTACTAGTGTTATAACTTCGGAAGTTTCTGAGGACGTTCGTAAGGTGTTTTGATGTTTGTGGTAGTCAGCTGCAGTAACTACTAAAATGATTTGGATCCAGGTACATACATGGTTTGGCAGCAGGTATAAATAGGTTACTATTATCCAGGCACAGATAACAATCGAAACTTTTTCGAGATGCATGACTAAAAAAAACAGAACACAAATGACATACCTCTTGTCCTTCCAAGTTGCAGGAATGGCTGTCAAACCTCATCATTTTGACGGTCTTGTCGTTGGAGCCGGTCGCGAGGAGGTCGCCAGCTGGGCTCCACGCGAGGCAGTAGATACTGCCCTTGTGGTGTTTGGTTCTTTTGAGCAACACCGTCGGTGCTGTGAGTATGCTGTTGTCTCTAAGAAACAATTACGATACATTGTTAGAATAAGAAGATTTTCATGTTTTTCTTATAGGATCAAATTATAATTATGTAATCTTAAAGAGATTTCGATTGCAATTTAAATATTTAAGCATTCAATAAGACCAGTAGGATCACGCTACTTTTTCGCAACCAAACCGTGTACGGCTTTAATGTACCTACTATAACGTTCGTAAGCCAAAATGAAAATAAACTTGAGATACAAATGCGATCATCTCGTATTTCAAAATAAAGAATCTAATAGATGATAAAATACATCAAAAAACTTAGTTACTAGAAGGATGAGACGCAATCCGAATGAACTAAAATAACAATTAGGTTAGTATAGAATAATTAATTGAAAGATTTGCTCAGCAAGTTGTAAAATGAGCGCATAGGTATACTCAACTGGGTTAAGGCTGGGCTTGTAATTAGTATTTAAAGTTTCAAGTTGACAGACTAAGTGGTTGGCATAGCAAATAGTAGGACAGGATCTACTTCTTGTTTAATGTGTTTATATATAATTTTAACATTTCAAAAACTGAAAAAAGTAACACAAAATAAAAATTACCATAATAAAATTAAGTTTGCTTGTATTTTTGTTTGTAGGGGATAATCTTAGAATCTACTAACGCAATTCTTTCTAGTTTCGATTCAATTGTTATGGGCTATATATTTTATTGCTACACGATTGAATCGCGTGGTTACAGCTAGTAAAAGTATAAGATGGCTGATGATGACATGTCTACAGACCTATAAGTATTAAGTAATTGACCAGATGGATATTGATGATATCGAACTTTCTTGCAACAAAGTGAAGAGAACAAAATGTATAGGGGTGTACGTTTCAGGTAAAACGTAATAGAATGTTTTGGATTAAATTGTTGAAAATTGGGATAAAATATCTTATACATAGACAAGTGCTGCGAAGTGTTGAAAGACCAAATAAATATAATGAAGAATTCCACGTGGTGGTCTGGTAAACTTATTTAAAAAGGACATCATCATCATCATGATCATGATGATGCAGCATAACAGCATGATCCTTGGATCATGCTGTAAGAGTTTTGGCTAAGGTGTTTATATGACCGGCCGCCTGCCTGATGCCAACCCTCCTTGGGAATACTTGCTTATTTAAAAAGGATATATGCCACTATATATTTAGGTAAGTCTCAATATTTTTTTTTAACAATAGTTAGTAGTAGTTCTATACGATTAAGTTCGTGATCAAGTATTTGCAACCATTTCTTACGTTTCGTTCAACTTTATGTTTGGTGTCTTACATGATTTTCTAGCTCTAGAATTTAGAAAGGCAACGAAAGCAATGCATCACATACAAGCCTCATTACCATACTTAACAACCGTCGCAAAGCAGTATTATCTGAAACTCGGGCCTTTTAGATCACATAAGTACATGTACAATGTAACAATACGTTATTATAATAATTTACTGAACGCGATAAAAAAGCTAATGGTGAAGGGAGCTAAATAAGTCAATTGTGATTGCTTTTCCGATAAAGCGCAGCGACGGCTTCCTCGGAACTATTTATCATACCTCAATTAGATTCCAATCTTATTTTATATAATACGTTTAAAAAAAACTAAAAACAAAACCAACTTTAATGAAAATAAGTTGAAACTTCTTGGCGTCATCCTATAGAAACTAACAGATAGATAATGTTAAGATATCACTGCCTCACTGGCCATCAACACTCTTTCGAATGAAAAACTAAGTAATATTATGTCTAGTCTAGAGGATCGGAATTCTATCGAATTTTTTAGGAATCTAGAAAATTTATGTGCGCTATACCAGTACTCTCAAACGGTGAAGGAAAACATCGTGAGGAAACCCGCAGCTTAGTCAGCTCCGCACGTATTGACCATGCCTTTCCTGTGGACAAGGCCGACTAAGCTGAGAGGATGGTATAGGTGCTGGGCAAGCTTACTCCATCTTAATTCGTCCCGGGCACTACAGCGTCCCGTTTGTGAAGGTAATAAGTTGCCTCCTGAAGCTGTATAAAATCATCTACTATAGATGGTTAAAGGCCTTAGTAGTAGTTAATCTAGAGGAACGCCCCGTGACTTTGTTTGCGTTATGTTTTTTTTATACAAACTTCATCTTCCCGCTGCGTTCCCATGGAGTTGAACTTCGGGAATTCTTTTCTTAGAGCATCACTATACCCTTAAGTTTCATGCTTTGAGGACTGTAACGTTGATTGTCAGTCAATCAGTCAGTTAGTAACGTAAGAGTTTTATATATTTAGTTAGATGATACGCAACCTTGAATGTTTCCATGACTTATGCCATTACCATAATAAATTAGGTGAAAATAAGTAGGTACCGTTGTCATTTCAAAGTTTAATTTAACGACTTTTAAATATTACTTGAGCAATATAAATCTCTCCGACATAAAATTTATATTGGAACATTTCGGGGCCATTCCCTATACACCTATATATGAAAAATCAGTTAACTATTGGCAGAGATATCGGTGAACATACATAAAAAAATACATAGTCGAGCATCTTCCTTTTTTTTTAAGTAGTTTAATAGGTTGGCCGTATAATAAAACTGGTTTCGATTCAAAATTCGAGCAGCAACAAACGCATTTTAACATTTTTTACGCATACATCCCAAATCCACGAGTAGAGCTAGTAAAGTAATGACAGTAATTTAGAAAGTACTGTGATATATCATCGACACTGCTGTAATATTTTTTAGTCTTGTAATGACGCTTGTGAACTCATAAATATCTCACGTAGCCATAGCGGTAAAAGCTACGTAATCAAAGTGTTTCGTAAGAGGTCAAATTCACGACTAGCAGGTAAAATTTCGAAGCTTTCTCACAGTTATTGTAGTTCCGATGCTTCCTTTGCCGTTATATGACGTATAGTTTTAGGAACATTGTCATACTCATTTTGTCAGTTATTGCATTCGCGAAATAACTTTTTACCTACGACGAACCGGAGGAGGTATAAGCGTTTGGCCTAAGAGGTTGTATGTTTTATTTATTTGTTTGTCTGTTACCATTTTCCCCAAAAACTACTGACTCGATTTCGATGCAGTTTCTTGCATTTTATTGGTGCCATTTTAGGGAAGGGTTTTAGATCTACAGAAATCTAAATCGAAATCGGTTCAGTAGTTATTAAGTTTCCGAGGTGCAAAAAATTGCTATCTACAACATTGTAGACAGCAAATTTTTTATCGTCGTGGTTTTATAAAAATATATATAATTCATAAACACACAGACTGAATTTTAACATTTGGAAACTTGTATTATAAGAGTTTCGTATAACGTCATCATTAACATGATAGAGAAATCGAATGTTATATTGTCAAAAGTTAAAAAGTAAGTTTGTATAGGCTAGTGGCCAACTCTTGTAACGGAGTCTTTAGTTTTTGTCAAAAGTTTAAATGTTTAGTTTAAAAAGCGTTAGGTACGAGTATGTCAAAGAATTTCGTCATAAATGTCACAACGGCAGCGGCAGCATGAGATTCACCTAGTTTTGTTTTGGTATGTATGTGAATACAACCAATAACTCATTATTTAAAAACTTTCTGAAAAAAAGTAGTTTGATTTAAAACTGTTTTAATATAATAATGATATTCTTTCGTTTAACTATCAAACCAAAATATATGGCTCCTTTTAAAACCGGCGAATATAAAATATTCCTCAACTTTGTTAGATGGTGTACTTTGCCTACGAATGAAGTTCTCATTGTGGAGTCGAGTTTGAATGTAAAAACATAAATCATAACCGGCGAGTCGTGGTGCTGACAGCTGGACTGAATTGCACCGAACATAGGTTTTAAATTTTAAAGCTATCCCAAAGCGATATCAGATAGCTCATTTATCTTGTATGAATGATCGAAGTTTCGGTTTATTTTCTTACTATACCATTTCTGTAACTAATTTACTAAAAGGAAATGACAAACAGCCCTAATGTCCTTTCAAGGTGTCGCGTTGCATTTTCTATGGTCAGTTGGAACGAATTCATAAACTGGTGAAGAGCGTCACAACAAAATAGCAACACTCAATCGAAGGAGCGACAGATTTCAATAGTGACTTCACATTTACCGTGAAACCTTGGCATTTTAAATTGTTGATTTTATATACTTTTATTCTTACACCATTTTGCGCGCAACATTGTGTGACCGTCACCAAAAGTATTTTATTATGGTACTATATTATACTATTCTGTAACCTTTAAACTAAGAAGTTGGGGCGTAGGGTAATTTAATAATGAAAGCGTTGGCTAAAAGAGAGACCTTAAAGTATATTTAAAGCCAAAGGAAAATAAAAATGTTAACAACATGTAGGTAAAAGTGAAGCTCACAATAATTTAGCAACTCCGACGTGACTAAATGGTGTGTCTATTCAATAATTCATAACCCCATTTGCCTCTTACAGAATTTTACAAGAGCCTTTGTAAAAAGATACATAAAACAAGAACAACAAAACCGTTTTATGGTTAATGTCGGCTATTAGTAATTCGCGATGTAGCTCATGAATTGGGGAAGGTTAAAACATGTACCTAGAGGTAAAAGTGAAGCACACAGTAATTTAACAACTCCGACGTGATTAAATGGTGTCTGTCTTTTCAATAATTTACTAGTATAACCCCATTTGCCACTCACAGAATTTCACAAGAGCCTTTGTAAAAAAGATACATAAGACAAGAACAACAAAAACCTTTTATGGTTAGAGGCGGCTATTTATAATTCACTAGTAATTCGCGTTACAGCTCATGAATTGGGGAAGGTTACTGCGCTGGCCGCCACATGGCGAAGAAAGTCCACGGCCATCGCGTCGCGTAAGGTCGCAAGTAGAAATCTGATATGTACAGAACCTCCATTTATAGAAACAAATATGTTACCACACGATACAACTTTATCAAATGTACTCGTAAACATACAATTTTGTAATATGAAAACGGCATATCGTAATAAACATTGCTCCGTTTCAGTTAATTTATCAAAGAAAACAAATTTCTAGTTCGGGTTTGAAGTTTGATGTACCACAACCCTCAAACCACAGCCACAGGTAGGCCAATTTATATAAATTGTTTGTTTGTGGAGTTCCCGATACCTAATCAATATTAATAACAAGGAACAAGCCGACAATTTTATTCCGAGGAAATGTAAATTCGACAGGATAACAAGTTTCTACACTAACATGTAGAACTAAAATGTAGCCTATACTGTATCATTCTACCTCTGTAGTCATTTCAGAATCTCTTCAATAGTTTTGGACAATACGAACAAACGTAATTTTTTTTCTATAGGTACCTCTTTATTGATCAAGCTAGCAAAGCGAGCGAATATCTCAGTGGCAACTTGGGCGATTTGTCGTTGTATGTATGTTTGTGGATTTGTTTGTTAGAGCATAACTTTCGAACCATTAATCCAATCTGTAAGAAACTTGGTAGATCAATAGATTTTGCTATGAAGATTTACTGCGAAGCATATGAGCTTAATCGATGAAGGGGTTGTAAAGATATTGAATTACCAAGAGGGCAAAAAGAAAAGACTTACAAATGTCGTCGAGTGAGGCGTCATATGAAAGGGCTTTGTTTGCACATTCCAAAAAGGTTTTTATTTATATTCTAGGATGTACAATTATTTAAAACAGCGAAAAAATTTAATTTAAAAACCGTTGTAACCTGAGCTCCCTTTTGTTAAGAGTTTTGATGTCTTCGTAGTTCAGGTTAGACTGGAAATAAGTATGGGGAAATCCGAACCAGAAGAGAAGTACAGGGTTGCTTAGGAACTATTTGCTCATTAGTATTTTTGTCATAGTATTTTTTTTGCCCAAGCGTGAGTTGACCATGAATAAGGGGTATGTTGCCAAAAAAATTTTTGGATGCTAATCGACTCAGATACTTCTATGGATCATTTTATTGCATCGGAAAAAATCCAAACAACAAAAGAACAAATCTTGGTAGCACAAGAAACCTCAGGGTGTGAATTCAAATCATTATTGTTATCGCTACGTGTTGTAAATTGCGACACATCTTGCGTCGCTAATTAGTTGTATTCAAGTATAATTGCTAGCGTCAAATAGCGTGTTTCATTTCGCTATTTATTCGGTGGTACATCTCGGTGGTATATTATTTCAAAGTATATACAATCTACCTACCAACTTTTAGCCATTACAAAGGCTCACTTTGTTGACTTATTGGCGTAGATACCTAGTACTTGCTATGTACAGCATCTACCTTAATCATAAAAATTGTAGTCCTCTACAATTTTTTTGATTACGGAACATACAATGAAAAATTAACATTAGGAATACTCTTTAACTTATAAAGTAGGTACAAATAATAAGTAAAATTAAAGCAAGTTCTTGGTATGCCGGTTTTTGATGCAGGTTGACTGTCACCATAGGAAAGACGTCCTTTTATGAAGTTTAGGCGTATGTATCAACGCCAGTTTAATTCCTTCATTGCAATATTTGATTGGTTAACATTGTCAACATTTTATAAATGTCAGAGTAATCTGCATCGTCATAAAATAATGTCTAAGAAGAGTTAATGCGTTTTCCTGGTTAGCCTTTTAAATCTTTTTTCCGTTTTAGGATCGTTTTACAGGACAAAAAGTAGCTTATGTCCTTCCCCGGGATGGAATCTATCTTCTTGCACAAATTTCATTAGTTCAGCAGTTTAGGCGTGAAAATGTAACAGACAGAGTTACTTTCGCATTTATAATATTAGTATGGATGGAAGTATTGATATCAACTTTCCACACACATCCTTCATATACTTGCTTATCCTACGTGCGTGGCCAATGAACGTATTCCGACAGTTTCAGAAGTTGGACGGAATATAAAAACTTTTCTACTTCGATAAATGAATAACCGAATAAGTACCAATTTAGTATGAGCCTATTAGTTCGAAGGGCCATTAGTCTTGCACGTGGATGAAATCATCTATTCATTATCTATTATCTATGTAACTTAGTAGGTATTTGTTCGAGGCAGATCTTCTTAAACAGAGAGTCTACTATGAAAAACTATATATCGGGACAATGATCGTATCGTGACCACAGTCAAAATCCAACTATATGCACGGTCACAAATTGGGATGGGTGACCGCAAGTGGCATTACGAGCTGAGCGCTTCCGTGCTTCGGAGGGCACGTTAAACTGTCGGTCCCGGCTTTTAAGTCGTTAAGCCACGACGGAGGCCTTTAGGCGGCCTAAAAAACTCCGTCACTAGAGTTGGCCACTAGCTCATACGAACATACATACATAGTCAAAATCCACTCTTGACAGATTAACTTGACTGACCTGACGGCTCAGTTAGTAGTGGATTAGCCTTCTGCGTTGTAGGTTAGGCTTGATTCCCACCTAGTACAAACAATTGTGTGATGATCATAGTATTCTGAAAGAAAAGAAGAAAGAAAGAAGCCTGGAAGAGATCGCTCTTAGCGATAAGGCCGCCCATTGTAATTCTCATTGTTCCGTTAAGTGCCTATTTTGTTTTATTTTAATTTTATCTGATGTGTTTTACAATAAAGTTGTATTGTATTGTATTCTGGGTCTAGGTAGGTACTATACTGAATTATTAAATAAAAAAATTATACAAGTATTCTATCAGTCAACTGGTTTCCATCAAATACAAGAGTTGGCCACCAGCTCATACGAACTTAATTACTTACTTTATCAAATACGAGTGAGATATAGGACACGAGGACAGTTACAAATGCATAGGATTTTCAAATAAAATGACTTTTGCTATGTGTACTAGTAACAATATCCACCATCTCCTCTTGAATATTATGCATAATAGCGGATAAATAAAATATCCCAGAAATTGACAAGGTATGGTCACCCTACTGAATTGGAAGCGGCGACAACTTTGTTGTCGGGCTGACATACGATCCGTCACCCGTCTCTACTTGCGCACAGCGAACTATTCCGTACTTGCCCGGTAAAACCTCGGAAATTCTTCCGATTTTCCAAGACAGAGGAGGTGCGTTTTCGTTGTTTAGAAGAACTTTGGTTCCTACAGAGACCGGGTTAGTGGCGGTATTCAATTTTTCGCTTGTTTGCAAGTTATAGAGGTATTCATTTTTGAAACGTTTCTAAAACGTTTGGACTAGCGAGTCCATCAAAGAGTGACGGTTTAAAAGATTTGCCCGTTCTCTACTGACATTCTAGCATGTGAGGATGTGTGGATGTGATGATGTATGTTTGTGCCTCAATCACGTCGTAACGGCTGAACCGATTTCAATGAAACTTGGAATACATCTACTTTTTGTCCAGATACCTAGCGAGCGAAGCCCCGGGCGAAAACTAATTATACCATAATCGTCTTGCAGAGTAGACGCCCACGTTTCAATACATTATTTAATCACTTATCGAAATTGAAGCAATAAGCTTGCATTGTTTTGACGGAACACTTAGGGTCGATTCACAATATTCACATCTGACGCAAAATGCGTCGAGCTTATCATCGGTCGCGTCTATTCGGTTTAGACCTACTACATATCGCGTCTAGTCAGTTTCTGCGTTCAGCATCTACAGAGCGATTGTGTTGTGTGATATTGAATTTTAAAATGTGACCTGTTGAGAAATGTTTCATAACTAAACGCTGTACGTTCGACGCACTAACTAACGCATCATCGGTTGGGTGTGAAAGGTTGAATGTTTTATTATATATTTGTCTGTTCTGGCGTTACGCGACCGATAATACGCGACGCATTTACCGTCAGATGTGGATCGACCCTTACGGCTGTTTACAACAATCTACTAAGAAATCTATTTGTATCTAGGGATCTGGATTGTTTTTACTTTTGTCCGGAATTAGTCCGGATTTGATCAATCTTTGTTTGTTAACTTCTCATTCATTCAAATAAAATATTAATCTAATCTCGCAATGTTGGCATTTCGTCGGGACTTTTAAAATTTCTAAATGGTACTTATATCTCTTGTAATACTAACAAGGTTTTAAATGTTATAGGTAAACAAAATTAGTTTAAATAACAATTATAACATACGCCCAAAATATGTAACGAATAACTTTAGTACCTACGCAACAACTGGCAGAATAAATATAAGTATATGAACCCATATAATACACCCTCCTGATCAACAGTATAACATGGGTAGAAGCAGGCGCGGTCGCAGCCTCAAATTTTGGAGGGGGTCACTAATAATAGAGTAAATCAGATTTTGTTGCACAATACACAATTTTATTGCACACATACCCCCGAATACTCAAACGCATCTCAAAGTTGAGCACGTTTCAAGTGACGAGTATTTGACAGATTTTCTTCAAAAACTGTCAAAAAACCGTGACTTGAGACGTGCTCAACTCTGAGTCGCGTTTGAATATTCGGGGGATATAAAACAAACGTAGCCTTCTATTTTTATTTGCATCGCGGCTAGGGGCAGAAAATTACTTTTTTATATTTTGTAAATTTTTAGATTTTTCAATTTGACGTGTACGATTTTGGGGGGGGGGGGGGTCATGTCCCCTGTGACCCCCACCCCCCCCTCGGACGGCGCCTTGTTAGGTGGGATAAAACTTTGGCAGATAAAAGATCAAAGAAATGACCGACCCCTTGAAGAACGGGAAAAAAAGAATTCCAATAATGATGTCGAAAAAGTGTACCGAACAAAATTATGAAGGTATCTACCTAACACGCTCGTATTTAAAAACGAATGCTTTACAGTATAAAACTGAATTAGAGGGCAAAACTACCTCGGTGAAGTGGCGGGCGAGTGCTCGGCTAAGACGCAAGAGGCGCGATTCCCGCTACGGCAGAAATGTTTGCATGTTCTGCAAATATTTCTTCCGGGTCTGGGTAAGGTATTTATAAAACAAAAGTATAAGTATTCTATCAGCCATCTGGTGCCCATTGATACAAGCTTAACTCAGTTTGGGGCTAGATGGATGAAATCATCATATGAAATGTCCACAAGTATTTATTTATTTAAACAAATTATAAGGGTGCCACACGAATAATAAAACAAATTAACTTTTTTAAACTAGCTTCCGCCCGCAGCTTTACTCGCGTTGAAGTAGCCTACATATTATTCCATTACACGTATATACTATGTATATTCCAAGTTTCACTCAAATCAGTTAAGCTCTTACGGCGTGATTGAGGCACCAAACTTTCGATTTTATAATATTAGTAGCAGAAAGGGATATGATAAAGATCGCACTTATGATGATTACTATGAGAAACTCAAATAATTCCTGAATATCAGTCGTTATTTCAGAAAGTGATTCCCTATACACGTTTCATGTGTTTTTGTGAAAGTACATCCTCAGCAGATGAACTTTTAGAATTCACGTGACCTTACTAGGACATTGACATTGGATACAACCGTGTCGTTGTAAACATGGACCTATATATGGAATATTTATGATGAATAAGATCGTTAGAGAACAAGTAACTGTAGGGATTATCATTCAGCAAAGCCTTTCTACCACACATGGTAGACAGGCATAAAACGAACGGAATTCTTCTGTTTGGTAGCTGAAGTTATAAGATGCAGATGTCGTAAAATGTGAAGACTTAGGCGCGTCTCTCACAGGAACGAGAACCGAGGTGAAGTAGAGGTTCAAAGGCTTTAAAAGGTTCAAAGGTTTAATCAAAGGCTTTAAAAATCCCGTAGATTAAAATGTAGTTAGTTCTTAGTTCCCGTAATATGCGCCCGTGCCTTGACTCCGCCCGACTCTCGTTGCTGTGAGCGACGCCTTAGACTTAAAGAAAAACTAATTATTTATGTAAACTTACTTGACATCTTCGATTTTGGGGTAAGTGCATATCCTCAGCGTTTTCGTATTTGATCCGACGGCATACAGTTTTCCATTGGGGTGGAACTCAGCACATCTAACCGCCTGCAGATCTTCCAGCACAGTAACAGGCTTGAAAGTAGGCCTCGATCCATTCACATCAGCACCGGACCCTATACCACCGACGGCTGAGGGCAGTACCTGATGCCCACCGTTTCTGTTCTGAGCCTGCAAAGAATAAGCATTTTAGATTTCTTGGTACGAATGGTCTGATGACGTTGTGAAGACAGCGGGTATCCACAGGGTCGGAAAGAATGACGTGCTAAGGAGGAGGCCATATACTCGTAGCCCGGCAGTGGGTGAATGTGAGCTCATATAAATAAATAAATAAATAAATAAATAAATATTTGAGGACTTATCACACAACGCCATCTAGCCCCAAACTAAGCAAAGCTTGTACTATGGGAACCAGATGGCTGATAGAATACATAATACTTATACTTTTTTTTTTAAATACATACTTATAATACATATTACAACACCCAGACCCGGAAGAAATATTTGCAGAGCATGCAAACATTTCTCCCGCAGCGGGAATCGAACCCGCGCCTCTTGCGTCTCAGCTGAGCACTCGCCCGCCACGCCACAGAGGTCGTCGTGATAACGATGATGATAGGCATGATACAAGAACTAGCCATCCAGAAGTTTCATTATTTTGGCCGTTACATATTCGCACAGAGAAGAGAATCATTTTTTGTAATGAAATCTACGGTGTTCAACGTCGTACTTAAAATAAACGTGACTTTATTTTATGTACTTATCACAGCATTCAATAGTCAAACCTAGACAATGTTATGAATAATTATGAATTAGTTTGAGTAGAAATTACCTATGCGTCGGAATGTTAGATTGATTGAAAAAAATACGAAAAGGAGGGCCCGGAAAGATTTGCTCCATAAAACACTGTACTATGTTTTGTAATTGAATCGGTATTTCAATTACAAAACAACACGTTATGTAGTAGAAATACATAAATACATATTCTAACAAAGCAACCGTAACTGAATTCATGAATGTGAAATATTTAAATGAGCTCTTATTTTTTGTTAGTTTTAGGTAATCGCAACTTACCTAACACAATATTAGCCATAAAAACAATAACATGCTGCAATGCAATCAATAAATTGAACTAAAGTTAGTGTGTTTATTTTTTAACCGTATAAAAAAATGCAATGAATTTAACAGATAATCAGAACTCATTCTGGAGCACGAAAGGGCCGTCTTCGAGTTAGCAGAACTAATTGTAGAAAAAAAATTAAATACTACTGAAAGAAAAGACCATCTTCTTTCTACTTAAATCTATACAATTATTAATTACCTACACTATTATTTGTTTAGTTTAAGTACTCATTTGTATTCTTGATTCGATGATCATAACGTTAGAACCACGCCACGCAAATAATGAAGTCATCGTCTATCATTGCATTTTATCAATGAAATGTCTTTGATGTTTTCGCAGTCAACATTATCTACATAATTGAATAACATTTATTACTTCCCGCAAATAGATATCACACATTGCTCACCGCTATTTAAGATAAGTCGTTTGAAAGTCAAATAATTGAACAAAAACTTAAATTTTAGAAAATGGTGATAGAAACAAGTAAACAATTCTAAATAAAATTGTTGTTGTTGTTGCTAGCCTGTATCATCCCACAGCTGGGCAAAGGCCTCCCCTCGAGTTTTCCAGGTTTTTCGGTCTAAAGGTATGGTCTAGCTTATCTAATAAAAATTAGATATAAAAATTGCTTTTAGCTGAAGTGCCTGCTGCCTACATACAAGAAGCACAACGTCGACATAAAATACAATTATTATTATTATTATTATTATTATTATTAAGAGCCTGTAGTGTCCCACTGCAGGGCAAAGGCCTCCCTTCCTTCTTTAATATAAAAGACAATATCGAGAAAATAAATAATTGACAAGAAGTTAGCTTTTGCTGTTGTTGTCTCGCGTACAGAAAGACCAAATAACTGAAGGTCATCTATAAGTAAAGAAATTATAAAGAAAAGGAGGATCACATAGAAGACACACACAAGCATCGCACAATGACGTCACGCTCGAATATCCATCGTAAAAAAAATAGTCATCCCAAATGGAAATCAGAACATTCTCGAAAGCGAGAACAGCTGATTACGTAACCTATCGATAAATTTAAGTTCCTAACTAAAATTGATTACTGAATGCTGACCAAAGCGACAAATAGAGCGCGTTGAATGCATCGATTAAGGTAGGTCATCTCGTGTAACAGAACGGAACTCGTTTATTTACAAAATAATGATCGATACTAGTAAACCTGTTTGAACAATAAGAAAGCCACATGTATACGACTTAAGTAGGTAATTGAAAATACTCTGAAATAATTGTATGATATTAATGCACATTGCACAGTCGTCGTCTGATTTAACATTAATAATAATTAGAAACGTTACGTGAGTTGACATTGCCACTATTATTACTTCTTGCTTTTGAATGAGTAGGGGCCTTGAATATGTTGAATTTGTGACCGTTAACAAAAGTCCCATAGAAATACCCATACGATGCCATCTGCCTCGTGGCTCCAGACTAAATCCATGCATGAATAGAAAGTTGTCAAGGTTGATTTTTAATCAAAAACGATTCAACGCAGCTGTCGTCATTGATAAAAAAAAAAAAAAAAAAAAAAAAAAATTCAGCCAATACTGCTTTTGTTCATTGATCAACTGGTCGACAAAGCAGTTAATTTATCAGTATATTCCTTTTTAGGGTTCTTCTTAGGCACCCTATTACTAATCTTCCGCTATCCGTCCGTCTATCTGTCAGCGGGCTGTATCTCATGAACCGTAATAGGTAGAAAGTTCACATTTTCACAGAGTGTGTATTTCTATTGCCGCTATAAAAAAAATTATAAAAATAAAATAAAATACTAGTATTTAAACGAGCGAAAATAAGTTCAAATCAAAGATTTCAAAATTTTTGAACATGCCTTACTGAAATAATAATTGGGCGACAAGCAATGGGCGAATACAAACTTTTAAAACAGCGACTTGAAAATACAATGTAATTAGAAAGTATTTAAACGAAAGATAATAGATTAAAAGTTATTGAACATGCCTTACTGAAACACTAAGTGGGCGACTAAAGTGCTACATTTCTGGCACTTCGGCGGCCGCTAACGCAGCGCGCTCGTTTAACCTAACCTTTTGATTTTGATCTAATAGATAAGGTAAATCTGCTTGGATAGAAATTAGTAGGTAAGGTTAGACGCTCGGTTTAGTGTTAAAGTATTCCAGTAAAAGTCGCCAAT
The DNA here is from genome assembly GCA_949320045.1 of Scotopteryx bipunctaria. Lineage (NCBI taxonomy): Eukaryota > Metazoa > Arthropoda > Insecta > Lepidoptera > Geometridae > Scotopteryx > Scotopteryx bipunctaria. The sequence goes on from OX439440.1 coordinate 11,914,005, forward strand.
ATTATTTTTATTCGTTGATTAATAATTACCCAAAAGGGGCCCCCATATAAGAAACATTTTCAAATGTACTATGGTACGGAACCCTTCGTGCGCGAATTCGACTCGTACTAGACCGGTTTTTCAAATTAGAACGGTCATTGAATTGTGGATGGATTATGTGAAATAGGGCATGGTTGAAGAAGGAATAATGAAGAAAGGAGTGAGGACAGACATGGCGTCTGACAAAATGGAATGGAAATAATAATAAATGCTGTGCCTATCCCACAGAGCGAGATGAGGACAGGAAGATGATGATGATGAAACGGTCATTGAATTTAACGAAGTAGCTGAAGATGCGCATCGTTAATTTCCATATGGTCATTAAATTCAACGAAGTGGCTGAATGCGCATCAACTAATCAATTTGATCATTGAAGGAAACGAACTAGAATAATGTGACGCGCGTGTCAATGATAAATTAACAGTTTTTTTATGATGATTAGCAGTTGACAGATTAATTTACTCATTAGCTTCAAATTGACTTAAAGTCCACGTCTAAAACATGTGATATCGCGACGAATCTATTACTTACATGGTATTGTTAATATGAGAGCCTAATATTATGAAGGCCTTTTAAATCCTGATGACAAACGCAAGAGGATCAGATTAAACATAAAAATCAATAAAAAACAAGAACTCTTTTCAAAGACTATTTGATAGGCCATTATATATAATGTTAATTTGATTAAAAGCTTTTATTTTCAGAAAGATCTCATCAACCATTGCATGTATAGCGCACTCTACAAAGAAGGCATGTAGGTACGAACATGGTGCGAACCCGATGTCGTTAAAACCCAACATTTAAACTCGATTTCATTAAAAATAAATAAAACCTCAGAAAATTTTACTTAATTCTAAATGTGAAAGTTTGTGAGGATGTTTGTATGTTTGTGCCTCAATCACACCTAAACGGCTGAATGGATTTGAATTAAACTTGGAATATACATAATACGTGTGCTGGAATAACATATAGGCAACTTTTTATACGGGCAGCTAATCCTTACTGATATTATAAACGCGAAAGTTTGTATTCATGGATGTTTGTTACGCTTTCACGCAAAAACTACTGAATGGATTTTAATGAAACTTGGAATATACATAGTACATGTGCGGGATTACCATATAGACTATTTTTATGCGGGTACAATGCGAACAAAGCCGCGGGCGGCAGCTAGTACAAATAATAATCAATTTTATACGTAAGCTTAGTATTTAAAAGTAACATATTTATTTATAAACAACATTGAGGAAAGTAACAGACTCAAGCTAGTAAGGCGGTTTCTCTTACATAAGAATCATGAGTGTTAACATTTTCTACAGCGTATCAAATCTACATACCTATTAGAAACGTAGATGATTTTGTTCGCCTATTTTTAATTGATCGAGCGAAGATCTCAGTGGCAACTTTGGCGTTGTATGTTTGTGGATATGTTTGTAAGAACACAACTTGCGAGGCGTTAAACCAATTTGTATGAAACTTAGTAGGCCAATAGATTTGCTGGGAAGCATTTGAGCTTAATCGGTGAAGGCGTTGTAAAGATATTGGGTTCCTAACCCCCGAATACTCAAACGCGACTCAGAGTTGATCACGTCTCAATTCACAGTTTTTTGACAGTTTCTGATGAAAATCTGTCAAAAAATCGTCATTTGAGACGTGATCAACCTTGAGATGCGTTTGAGTATTCGGGGGTAAGGGGTTAAAAAAAGGTTTACAAATGTGTCGCGTGGGGTGCATATGAAAGGGCTTTATTTGTACATTTCAAATTATTTTTTTATTTTCAGTCAGCTAGACTAGCTGGATATAAGCGGTATAATTACAGGATTAAATGAACTAACCTATAAGTGAAGTTCTATCCTTATTATTTCATTTTTTTTATTCTTGAATATTTCTCTGTCCTTATATTTTCTCAACTTATTTGCACAAATAACTTATAACTTCACAAAAATACTATTTTTTTAAGTTTTCCTTTGCTTTATTAATACTTTTTTGAAATTTTCAAAACCTTACATAAAAACGAAGACGACGCGATTGAGCGCGAATGAACGAATAATATGTATTGGTAATGTTGCAGGTACTAATCATTTTTTTCCCTAGTTATGTTGCAGTGCTGCATAAACATTTGACACGCGAATTATAACATGAAAGTATACATAGAGTACTTACTACTCAGTCATCCCAGAATAATTAAGTGAAAAGTCTTGATTTTGTACTGTAATCAAGACATTCTTACATGTATAGAATAAACAAAGGTCTAATGAGAAGTTGTACATAAATAGTGTAAGTACAAGAAACCTCAAGTAGCGAATGCTATACTTGCGGATTGAGGATATGGCGCGCGAGATTTCAGTTAGGGGCGAACTACTAGTATTTTAAAACTTTACTCATGTTTACTACTGCTTTAAACACCTACTAAGTCACAACTAATTCAACATACCAATTTGGTATTTCACTTCCGTAAATTCAAATGTATAATCTGTTTCAAAATGTTGCGCAGATAGTAACTTTTGTTAATTAATACAGGCTGATTTATGTTATGCGCTGTTTGCGCACTAGTATATTGATTTTTACATAGCAAAAAGCTTCATCAACGATGAAAACAATCGCATCGCATTATAATGAAATATGGGCTCACGGAATTCACATAGGAAAAATCCTCAGAGCCACGGGGACTCACATCTTATCGATGTTGTGTTAGTCATAGGCAGATCAAATTAATGAGCATGACACGTACTCAGCTCATGCTATTCCTTTAGAATTTAACACGTGATAGGATATATCCCAAGTTTTATGCCAAGTTTCTAACTGAAAACTCATCAAAAATAGTTCAACTTTTGTGCTTCTTTACAAACATGGTGTAGGTTTAAAAATAGAAGATTATTACCATATCATAAAACCAATATAAGTCAGTTTTTCGTATTATTATTGATTGTGATATTTGAATTATTTAAAAAGCAAGTCTTTCGTTCGTTGGTTTGGTTATTTTTCATGTTACCAAGTATTCTTACATCGTTACATATTTAATAAAGCAGGTATGTATCGTACAATCCGTTACACAAAGGACGGCGTGTTGCGGTTCAACGGAGCTGAACGAGCTATGGCTGGCGTTACAGTGAAATATCAAAACACAACCGCTTGTGCACATCACCACCGACCATTACTGATCCTACTCACAAGTTTCTTATAATTCGCTTAAGCATCACATAGCGCTAACTATACAATTCGCTGGTTTGAAGAAGTCGAGAAAGTACGCATAAATGTAAAATAGTGTGGTCGTTTCCACACTGCTTTTAATGGACTTGTTCATTCAGGGATATTGTGCACATCGTACAATCAAACTGCTTTATCACAGTCATCTCGACAAGTCGGCCGTCACGATAGAAAGTTAACTCAATTACCTGAAAGGCGGAGATCCGTTTGGGTGGCAGCAACTGCGGCGCTTTATCGGCTAGGTTTTCCATAGAATGGCGTGTGAGGTATCCTTGTTTTTGCATAGAAGAATTAGCCTTGTACGAAGTTCGGTTAAACTTTGTAGCTGGTGCAATTATGCGATTTCCGTTTTCATCATCATCTTCCCATTCGGTGACGACTTCAGTTCGGACATCTTCGAGGGAGCGAGAGCGACTGCAAGGGCACGCGGCAGATGGCGAAGGGTTCGGATTTCGCAACTGACGCGGTGGCTCGCGTGCGTATTGGTCCACATGTCCGCTTGGCGTCGGTGCGCCTGCGGACCTGTAGCTCGGCGACAAGAAATAGTAATCCCGAGATTTATTACTATATGCGCTCATACCGGAAAAATCCGAATACGTCGATCCTTTGGAAGACGCGGTTTTGAAATTCCTTAAGTCCATTGGATCCGGAGGACGGAAATAAAAATTCGACTGCGTCTGGCGGGAGAGCGGCGGCCACGGTCTGTACGGCGCGTCTACGTAGTGTGTCGGTTTGGACTTCATATCAATAGTGCATCGATGCGATAGAGCATCCGAGCGCGGCGATACCGATTCCGTGCGGATGTAATCGAGGGAACTGCGCTACTGCAGGCGCAGGCGACTAGCATCGGCCCCTCCGACTCACCACAAAGCCGTACGACACTCGCACACGTTAGACAGAGATGGACAGAGAGAGAAAGGCGCGCTCGTGTTCCCCTCGATCCGTTTGATGTGAACATAAGTGAAAGGGGTGGCCCGTGCGCGGTCAACGTGTTCGGCGCACTCAGGTACTTATTGCTCACAAGCATTTCGCGATAACTCTCTAGTAGCCGTTTTAAAATACTCAAAAACAGTATGCAACTTGTAACAAACAATACACCTCACTGACACTTTTTCAAATAAGTATCAATAAATATATATTGAAACTATAAAACCAGTACTTACTAATTTCATACTGCCGCCCGCGGCTTCGCTCGCGTGGTACCCAGATAAAAAATAGCCTATATGTTAATCCAGTACCATGTACTATGTAATTTTCAAGTTTCATTCAAATCCGTTTAGCCGTTAAGGCGTGATTGAGGCTCCAACATCCAAACATCCTCACAAACTTTCGCATTTAAAAAAAAGTAAGATTATTGCAGTCAATAAGAGAAAATGAATCGGCAGTGTTTTAATTATATTATGAATTTATGGAATTGAAAAAATCTATCACAGAACAAAGTGGTTTATACATTCTGTGAATTATGGTACCGTTTTTCAAGTGAGTTGCTCCAACCAAACGCATGATTAGAATAACTTATAATTTGTCACGCCCGCATGCGACTTTCGCTTTTTTGTTACACCTCAACAGTTATTAAAATGATGCCGTAACTGAATATTCCCGTAATTCTTCAAATTATTTTATGCGTTTAAAGAAATGACTGAACGCAGAATACAGGTATTGTTGATATAATACGCAAGAGCAATCATATAACTCATCTAAATATATACCTACCTAGATATTGCTCACGTAGGCACCCACGTTAGTCTACATTTAACGTAGGAAAAATCAAACATTTAATTAGTCACCTTATTCGTAACGAAGGAACACAAGGCTGTTCCATATACAGTCCTATAATAATAAACAACTACGTATCAGAAGAAACTCATCATAGTCTTTACTTCAACCTACACATGAAAAATGAATAATTAAAATCATTATTATGAACCACTTGATGTACTTCCATCGCACGCCGCATTAAGAACAAGGCGGCATCTGATTGGTAAGAAACCTACTGCGTCTTGGCAAAGAGATGCGTTTTAAGGAAGCATTCATGATAATTAATTAACTATACATTAGGCATTCAACGCGAGATTCCAATGAAGAATGATCGTAGATATTGACATATTTTGCCAAATTTTTGCAAAAGTTTGCAAAGTTTTTGAGTTTCAACGACAGTCAGCTCTAAGTCAGTCCACTGTTCGTCAAAATTCTTATGCATATAATTGAAATGAGGTGGTTGCCTTCATGTTCCAATTACATTAAAACACTTTTTTTACGACCGATGTTTTTGGATAGGAATATGGACGGATTAGTTTCGGATAGCGCAACTAGGACGAAACTAGATATTTTAGTGATTTGCCCAGATTCTTAAAAATAAAACAATGAACACAATGCGTAAGTAAGTAAATTTTTCTTTGTTAGTCAATGGTCGCACTGCACATACTTTACCGTTTAGTTGGACTAGAACCGAGTCAGAGTTAGAATCGCATTAGTTTTGAATTTTGACAATATCTAAATGTTACATCTGAGTTCGGTTCTCTCTACATGGTCCGCGGATAGGGCGTACCTCGACGAGTTCTGTGTGACCTACACCACCATAAATGGTTATGACGCCGGCTCCGTCGACTGCCGTAGTCTCGACTAAATCATTATTATATTTTTTTATCTCACACACCGTTGTGATATTTGCACACCGTGCTAAACAACGAAAACATGTTTGGCTCGAGAAACACTGTCGTTTATACAGTTTTATTCATTTACCTCATCATCATCAGTGGCTAATAAAAAAGTGGTATTTTTAAGACCCTTATGATTACACGAAAAGTTCTTTGGAGAATAATAATTGATCTAGTGATCTAAGAAATTTAAGCGATCTTAAGAATTCTTGCAAGGAAAGTCACACTAGACAAATCAATTAAGAAATCAGTCTACAGTGAAGACGGAATTCAAAATCGCTAGCTCAATTCAGTATTATATTATATATTCTATATTGTATTCTTTATTTAAAGTAAACTCATCGTATATAACTAAAAAAGGGAGTTCAGCAAGCGTCTTGCGTGTCACATTTGCACGTCATCACATGTTTACGAATTCGTGAATAGTAGATAGCAAATGCTGTGAATAAATATGTAGCTCGACCCTTTACTGCGCCTCGTGAGTCACAGTTTACGCCGAAATTCCTAAGCAAAACTATGGAAGTAAACATTGATACAATTTACCGATACACACACATAGCAAAGCGCACAAGTGAATCATCCGTGGTTAGAGTCTAGCTCGCACTCAATTGAAATTTATTGGATGATTAACCACCCTGTCCCAGGTCAACCTGTATTTACGAGAGAAGGGTTACGTTCTTATTAAATTCAAATTTAATAAGAACGGAATTTAATAAGAGCAGGGAATGTCACAAAGACTAACATAAGATACTAATCTCTTTTTGTTTGAATTGATTCCTCCAACTCGTGTTAGATGTTAGTAGTAATCGATCTGACAATAATTAACGACAAAAATAATGGTGCATTCATTTTCCTTCTTGTTTATAAATAAGAGAAACAAAGTGATGATGTCATGATGTAATTCACTCTATTTGTTGGTGAGCAAATCGATTAAGTACTTGTATGTCCAATAACGCACACAGAGCCTCTACTGTTTGTTATAATTACCTTATGATGCCCGAATGAGAATCGGCGAGCCCAATCGTCATGCGCCAGCGACGAAACTGAATTGTTTTTGTCTGATTCCCAAGATGTATTCCAGAAATCTAAAGAATCCGTAGAAGATTTCTTTGTGTCAATTGAACTCTTCCTGGAAAGTGAATTTGTCGAACTAGCGTAATCTCTTGAGCTCTTTCTCGACAGGGCGTTTGTCGAGCCGAAGGTATCTTTAGAACTTTTTCTAGAGAGTGAATTCGTCGAACCAACGTAATCTCTTTTCATTTCTCTAATACCGTTACTGACGGTGGAATCTCTTCTGTAATTGACGATGTTGGCGCGACTGAGATTTGGAAAAGATCCCATCGAGTGTCTTTTGCTGTTAAATTTATGCGTTGGGCTCGGAGTATCCCTGCGCGGCGGAGTTACGGAGGGGCTGAGGCGGTCACGCCGTAGGAGGCTGGGAAACGAAGACGGATGTTCCATCTCACGGCCGGGCGATGACGAGTAACGGTTTGAATCCCTTCGCCTGTTTCAGCACAATAATTATTAATAAACACTCAATTACAATATATTTTATTGTCTTTTGCAAAAAATTAGAAATACGGACCTGATAATAAGCCCGTTTGTGGGCGACGCAGAATCTCTACCGAATCCTGGTGTTGATTCTCTGCTATGCAAATATAGCGATGACCGATAAGGAGTGCTGCACCGACCGTGAACGTCGCATCGGGGGTCGTGCTCGATGGTGCAGCTGACGAGCGGCGATCGGCGTCCCTCCCCATCGAGATTCATATTGCCAAACATAGAGTCCAGCTGACGCATCGCCAGCACTTTCTTCACCGTTGTCATTTTCTCACGTCAACACTTTTAGCCAGATATAAGTTTTAAGTCACAACTTCAGTCAAAAATAAATAATGAAAGCTCGTTCGATGGCAACGCGTACTAAAGCGTGAGATAAGTGACATGTATGTCCTCTAAGTATGCCTCAACGCGACTGGACTGTTCGGACGGCATTGTGCGCAGAACGTTTACGGTGACTCATAGAGGCATGCGCGCGCGCAACAAGACTACGATATTATAGTCGTGTCTTACAATTACATACCGTATACAACTATATAATATAGTTGACAAGGAGGTAAATAATGGACCGGCGGCACAATTGAAGGAATCAGCAATAATAAGCAAGGTTCGATTGAATGTGGGAGTTGTAATTTCGCACGAAGGTCATTTATATAACAGAACTATATATTGATATTCATAAAACTTTTGTTTATTAGCGCCTCCAAACGTGTTAAAGTCAATTAGAAGTAAACAAATTAAATCATTTCTGAAACAAGGAGCTCCCCACGCTAAGCATTAACTCAATTATCTAGCTAGTTAATTTAATAATATCGGGAGCAATTTAAGGTTTGTTAGTATACTCGTACACGTACAATTTTACCGATATAATATGCTGAATCACTGAGGCAACCCAAAACGTATGAAAAGGATTCAAAAAAATACTAACTTTATAAAAAATCTTATCGTAATGTAGAAGAAAGAACAATACGATAAAAATAACCTATATGTTAATCCAGCACATTTACTATGTATATTCCAAGTTTTATTCAAATCTGTTCAGCCTTTCACATTTATAATAAGTTTGATCATTAAAAATCAAAGAATAAAATAAAAAAATCTTAAACAAAATAATGAGCAGTTATTCGAATTGTGCCCTCTAAAGTTAAAACTATTGCAAATTCAACACCGCATAAATTAATAATTTAAGGTATTAAACGTATTTTTTTTTAACATAAAATAAAGTTCGCTAATTTTATCATTATGTATTTTAATATTACGTCAATATTTGACAAAAAAAGACATGTTGTGAAAGAACTGTGGGCACGTTGGAAGCTGATGATATCCAACGCAAGGTTGTTCTCCAAATTTGATGAAAAAGAGCAACTTTTCTTGCACTCAGGGCCTTATACCCAACATGATTTGGACAACCAAATTTTGAGCATGAACAACCAATGTTTAACACTTATTGACTTCAGGGGTAGTAACACAGATTATTAAATTCAATTAAATTTTATCGTACACGTGAAGGATAAAAAAGGCTAGGTAAAAAAGCAGAATAGGTGATAGAATAATTATTAAGAGAAAAAGAGACTCTAGCCAAATAAGTACTGATCTGACAGCTGTCACCCAACCCATGGTGTAATGGACTATAGTTTGAAACTATACTAACTACTACGTACTTATTACGTACGTTTTTAATAACAAAGTAATATCTTGACCAATAATAATATCTACCATTGCTTGCGTTTTATATCTTAGTTGTGGGAGTCAAACTAATTTATATCCAAACCAATGTAGTATTAAAGGACAATAATTATTGTATACGTTGAGGTAATAAATAAGTCATTTTACATAAATAATAAGAATATTAAATACTATGAAAATATAGAATAATTCAACGCTACATTGTTCCTTCAAGGCTCAAATCATGTTCGATCTGCATGACGAGCTCGGTAGCGTAGCGGGCGATTACTCGGCAGAGATGCAAGAAGCGCGGGTTCGATTCCCGCTGCGGAAGAAATGTTTGCATGATCTATAAATATTTCTTCCGGGTCTGGGCGTTGTGGTACCATGGTACTCGTAGATTCTGATACCCACGAGACAGGGAATCCTAGTGTGGGGTCAGGACTATGTATGTGACTGTTGGGTGTTATTATTATTATTATTATGGATTTTGAGCGCTATCTTCTCGCTCTAACAATAAATCTACACCTTTTCTTTCGAAGAGCGCTTAAGGTTCGTGTGCGTATATCGAAGAGAGTGACGAAGGTGGATGGATTTAGCGGATTGACTGAGTGAAAGATTATACAGAAAAAAAATAAAGACAACATAGAATATACGTAGTACAGAAACGACAGAAGAGAAAAGAGAACATTGTGTTGAACCTCATATAATGTGGATTATGAGCAGGAAAATTATATTCCCAAAACAAGTTACATGAAATGATCCGAGTAGCAAATATCAAATTCAAACAATATTTCAATCCGGAATTAGTCCCATACAGTCCACAAAATTGTAGATACTCGTGTCCATAAAAACGCTTCTCCTAATACATTCGGTGACAAAGAACAGTACTTCGAGGCCGAAGAACTTTTACTTAAACAACATTTGGCGCAGATTGGTCATCGTTGTGGTATAGCGGCATCAGACCATTTTTGACCTAAAATTGACGTAACAGTGAGGCAGATCATCTAAATTAAACGGTGAGGTAATAGTCTTCGAAACGCTGTTATTGCATTATTTTGCGTAGTATTAGTAGATATAAGTAGATCTTGGTTCTTTTTCGTTAAGGTAATTTGTTCATGTTCAGCCATTGTTGTTTCGACACAGAAATACTCTACATTGAAGAAAACAAATAATATTAATAGCACATCTGAATAAATTATTGTCAAATCGTGGTAAGTAAATGTAAAAATAAATATTTGATTACTAATATATGTTAAATATAAATATTTGATTACCAATAACATTAAAAAAGAATCAAAGCTCAGAATAAAAGGACTTGGTTGGGTTCAAATACAGGTCAAGAAATTATATGAAATCTTTATTGCTAGAAAATAACACCTATATCGTTAAATTGACTATATAGAGTGGGATAAGGGCAGGAAGATGATGATGATCGTTAAATTGTCGATCTCGGCTTTTAAGTCGTTAAGCCATGTCACAAGAGGGGGCCACTAGCTCATACGAACTTACTTTTTAAGTTAATTTTATATAGCCGAAACTTTTTTTAAAGTCTATGGTCTTGTCTAACATTTTTGCCAAAATTCTTACAGCGTTATCCAAGGATCAAGCTGTGCCGACCCCACATAGAGTGGGATAAGGGCAGGAAGATGATGATGTTCTTGTCTAAAATAGACCACTATAATATAAGGTCATGTCATCTTAGCAAAGATAAAGCGTAACATGCATAGCTGGGTACGAATCGGACTACGGCCCAACCGAACCGAGGCTAACAAACGAGTAAATAAATAAAAAATTGCGAATGCATTTATGCGGACGTTGAATCCATGTTGTCCGAAATAAAGAATTTATTTATTATTATTATTATTATTTTTTATATCTTTACAATCTCGGCTTCTATGAGAGCCGGCATTAGAAACAATGTGCACGGGCCTAAGCCAAGTGCGCATCGTTGAGGATGGCTGTTTGATTTTGTGCCCCAGAACTTGGTATCTGTACATCAGTTGAGAGATCCGTTTGCAGAAATTTGCGGACAATTCTGCAGGTATTCAGGATTACTGCTTTTTGTAGTAGGACAAATGTGTGTTTGGGTAGATCAAGTAGTGCGAGTGAATGAAACAGTTGTTTAGGAATAACAGCGGTGGAAGATAACACTATGGGAATAATCGAAACCTTGTCTAGTTTCCACATCCGGGTTATTTCGTTTTTTAAATCAACATATTTTGAAAGCTTTTCCGCAATTGTGTTTTGCAAATTGTGTGTGTTAGGGATGGCTATATCTATGAGGAGTGCTGTTTTATTAGATTTATCAATAAGTGTTATGTCCGGTCTATTGTAATGTGTAGTTCTGTCTGTGAGGATGGCTCTATCAAAGTAAAGTTTATGTGTGTGATTCTCCAGCACTGTGTCGGGGGTGTATTTATAATACGGAGTTGGTCTTGTGGATGTTTCTATTAAGTCATATTTGATAGCCAGTCGTTGGTGTACAATATTGGCTACCTGGTCGTGCCTGAACTTATAATCTGTTTGAGCGATCGATTTACAAGCCCCCGTTATGTGCTGGATGGTTTCAGAAGAACTGTTGCAACGCCTGCACAGATCTGTAGCTAAATTTCGCATCTTCATAATGTACTTCTGATAGTTCCGAGTTTCAACCACTTGGTCCTGAATGGCTATCATAAACCCCTCTGTCTCAGGGAAGAGTTCGCCTCGGTTAAGCCATTCGTTCGACGCCTGTATGTCGACGGTTGACTGGCTCAAATCGTGATGATGTCTTCCGTGGAGAGACTTTCGGGACCATTCGGTAGCTAAAGTCTGTCTGTCAGTTAGTTCTTCGTTTTTCTGTTTATTGTAGTCCTGTAAATTGAGTGGTGTAAGCTTTCGATCAAGTTGAACTATTGACTTATGAAGTGTAGATGTTTCAGCTTTAGTGTGAAAGTATGACCTTAGAGATGTTATTTGTCGGTTGTGCAAGTTAGTAATATCTATAATGCCCCTACCCCCCTCTATTCGAGATAAAATTTGTCTCTGGACACAAGCTCGCGGGTGGTGTTTGCGGTGTTTCATCATGGTGACGTTAATAAGGCGTTGAAGGTTTTTCAGTTCAGTTTTGGTCCAGTTTAGTATGCCGAAGCTATAGGTGAGAACCGGGATGGCGTAGGAGTTTATTGCTTTTGTTGTATATTTTGAGTAGAGTTGTGATTTTAAAATAGAATTTAATCTGTGTTTAAAGTTTTGTGTTAGTTTAATTTTAATTTCTTTATAGTGGATCTGTTTTGATTGATTGTAACCTAAATACTTGTATGCTTCATTTTCATTTAAGGGATCTATTGTTTTACCAGATTGCGTTTCATATATATGACTATAACTTTCTCCTGCTTTAATCGAATTTATTTTGCATTTATCTATGCCGAACTCCATAGAGATGTCGTTTGAAAACTGCTCCGTTATTTGAATTAATAGTTCTAGGTCATTTTCAGTTGAGGCATATATTTTTATATCGTCCATGTACAAGAGGTGGTTCAACTTACATTCTGGGTAGTCTGTTTGTCCGTCAGTTATATTTCCAAGCCAGTAATTATTATTATAATAAGAGAGCCAGCGAAGTCCTTCGGCGTGCTCTAAGGCTCTATGCAAGTACGACGTGTTTTCATCAGGGCGATCTAGAAACATAATATTTACCAGCGCCATCTAGTTGTGAAATTTAAACCATTTGCCTACTATATGCTTATCTAGTAACATTCAACACGGTGCTAATATAGTTTAATTTTATTAGCCTCATAGCTGATATTAGTTCTGCCTTCTACACTATAGGTTGAAGGTTCGATTCCTGCCCAGGAAAACATTTACGTAATGAACATAGAGGTTTGTGTTTGTGTCCAGCATTATTTAGTATACCGTAAGTCATTTTTCAAAGTGGACTCTTTCTGAATTTATTATTTGGTTATAGTTTTGCAAAGAGGCCCTGTTTCGACAAGGCGAGTGAACATCGTTTACATCGTCGATACCTACTCGCACGCCTTCGCTTGCTTTGTTTAGGTTAGTTTGGTCTGTACTCAGGAGCTATAGAATTCAAGAAATTAAAAATAGGAATAGTGCCATAATCATCAAAAAGTTAGTAAAAGCTACCACCTTCACATTACCTAACAGCTCAAAAAATACTGATTCTCCATACATGCTTACTAATAAAAGTCCTAGCTGTGACCCGCAACGTTGTATGCGCAACAAAAATGTATATAGCACCAGCTAGAGGCCCTTACCCACAGCCCTGCAAGAAAAAGAGAGCTAATGACAACCCGATTGATATGAATGACATTGTCAATTGTCAAAATGTTATAAATTTCTAATTTACTGTCTTGTCATTAATTAATGTCTAAGAAGCATTTATATTATATCATATTATATTTATATTTTGTGGACATTTCACACAGCGCCATCTAGCCCCAAACTAAGCAAAGCTTGTACTATGGGAACCAGATGGCTGATAGAATACTTAGGTACTTTTTTTGTAAATACATACTTATAATACAAAATACTAAAACACCCAGACCCGGAAGAAATATTTGCAGAACATACAAACATTTCTCCCGTAGCGGGAATCGAACCCGCGCCTCTTGCGTCTCAGCCAAGCACTCGCCCGCCACGCCACCGAGGTCGTCAATTTATGCCTTATCTTGTTTATCCTTTTACATCCTTTTTCCACTTTGGGATCGTTTTACAGGATAAAAAGTAGCCTATGTCCTCCTTGCCAAATATCATCAAAATTTATTCAGCATTTTAGGCATGAAAATGTAACAGACAGAAAGAGTTACTGTCGCATTTATAACATTAGTATAGATATGAATAGTATGGATAGAATTGTACCATATTGTAATAGTAAAACCGACAGAGGGAGATAATGTTGTCTTATTAGTAAAATAAACGATTTTTTATATGTGCTCCAAACTACGTTTTCGCCACAATACACCAGCAATAGCTTAAAAAAAAGCAAAATTGTTATTTAGTCAACCCAATTATCCAGTCAACCCAATTATCTAGTCAACACAGTTTTCCAACAAAAGCTACGATAAGAAAAGTGGAAAAATAAGATAAATATCAATGCTTGATAATCATTAAATGTGGGCGTTAGCTTTCTTTCAAACTTATTCATTCCTCTTCAATGGACAATGTCACTAGACACATGTTTGTATTTATAATTTCTTTCGGTTTGTGTAGTAGCTATCTGGTCATCTTAAAAAATTTCGGGTTTACAGAATATTATGTACATATTTCTATAAAGATCCTCCCCAACATGATGTAGCATCTACGAGTATATGGCCGATGGGTTGATCAACTATCACCCTGATCATCATACCCATCATGGGACTTTGAATCAGGAGTGGCTGCAAGTTTTCTTATTATTACTTGTAGCTCTGCCTACCCTATTAAGGAATCGAGATAGTCTATGTCTAAAAATATTTCAATGTTTGCATCACATAAAGTAACAATCATACAAAAAACAGCTTGCATTAAATGCCGTTCCAGTCTCAGACCAAATAAAAAGAAAAGACGCCGCGCCGCGAACAACAGAAGTGAAGCCACCTTTTTATCTATGTTGTGTCGAAGGTTTTGAGGTTTTATATTCCAAGTAACCTAAAATTCATAGTATAATAATTAGGAAACGATGTTATTTGAAGTACTTACAAGAGAAAAGTGATTCCGTAAGAATTTTTATATGTGATTTGCTGCTGTTTTTACAAGTTTTCACTACACAGGAAGGCATAATTCTATTTTTAAGACTCGTGACGTACTAAGAGCGATGAGCATGGTTTTAGTGAAGGTGTGTGCGTGAGCGTGCACGTTTACTTGCAGGAGCACGGTTTTGTGTGGCTTCACTTTTGTTGTTCGCGGCGTGGCGTCTTTTCTTTTTATTTGGTCTGAGGTTCCAGCATAGAAACAAGACTAGATAATTAAAAAAGACTTACGTTATTCAGGTAATCCGTCTCTGGTGTTTCGTTGATTTCGTTCTTCCTGAAACACAGATAAAAGGACCGTTACAAACGTTAGTCTTAAATAAAATACATATCAACTACAATAATAACCAGCAATTGTATCAAATCAAATGGTTAAACATCTACACGTAGTAATTTATCGGTTCGCTGTCGGAGAAAACTGCTTAGGCGACCAAACGAGCAAATTGCCTGTTCACTCTACCGAGGAAAGTACCGCACCGTAAGAAAATAATAGTTGCCTGATGCTCCGCGTGCATGCATTTCTTATAGCCTACCATACAACTGCATAACGAATGTCCGTTAATCGAGTAAGTAGTAATAGTTTGATGGTTTTAGATATTACGATTTTATGAAAATGATAATGAAATGGTTACCCAAATATGATTAAAATAACAAATGACATACATACCTCATAAATTGCGGATGTTCCTGGACTTCCCGAGATTCGTCTGCAGCCGGGATCTTCGACGGATGATTTTCAGCTGACGGAAACGCCGGCGAAATGTCACTTATCTCCATCCTGAAACCATAAAGTCTTATTATTACTTCAGCCGCAATTTATACAGATGACTAATACGTTTTTAGAAAGGCGCTTACGTTTTGTGCTGCCGCAAATCCGACGAGCATAGATTACGAATGTAGTCGTCGCACTCGCGTTGCTTTTGTATCTGATATTCCTTGAGCAAGTCTCTCCTAAAATCTCCATCGGCGGCGTGAATGAGAGGCACGTGGTCGGGCTGGAGTGGCGCGCGCTCGGCTACGGAGGACGCCGCCGTCGAGACGGACGTGCACGCCGAAAGGTCCTGCGCACGGTGCTCCGGAGTCGTCGCCGTCGATGCGCCGATGCTGCTAGGCATCTGAATGTTATTCTTCGACTCCCCCGTTTTCGATTGCTCGTCGATAGGCTTCAGCGACTCGTTCAGACCGTTGAAGATGCTCTCGCAGTTTTTGTTATCGAACAACCGGTCGACAGACGTGTTCATTAGCTTGCTTCCCTTGATGCCGGTGAGATGGAACCCGGCGAAGCACGAAGAGGACGGTCCGTAGTCGATGGCGGACAGAGCCATGACAGCGGGGTGGCGCGACGTGCCGTCGGGCAGCGGGCGCAGCGAGCGCGTCATGGCGTCGGCGGCCGAGCGCGGCCTGCGGAAGGGCATCGCGAGGTGCGGGAATGTGCGCGGTTTGATCGGCGTCACGAGCATGTGCTCCGTCCACGACGTATGCAGCGACGGCCGCTCGAGCTTCTCCACATCCACGTTCAACATTCTCTGCTCGAACGGCACGCTGAACGTTTCCGAGGGAATAGATTGCAACCACGATAACAAACTCAAGTCGGATTCGTCGAAACCGGAGCCATCTAATAGTCTAGAAAAATTCACTTCATTTGACTGCGCCTCTTTAGATCCCGTAGCTTTCGCTTGGCAGTAATTCACGCATGACTCATAAAGTATCCCCTTTATGAGCAACTGCATCAATCGGTCATTTTTAGCGCACTTGGAAATAGTATTACTTGATTTCTTGTCGCAAGGTAAGAACTGTTCTACCAGGGGGTACACCTCCCGAAAACATTGCACCCTAGCATTACTCGGATTCCATTTCTTGAACTGCGCATGATCAGTGATGCTGGGTAAAGTTAACAATAAACATAGGTTTGAGTATTCTTCTTTCGAGGGAGCTAGTTTTTCGAGATCACTTAGTACTTTGACTACTTCTTCCACAATATTTTCGACGTTATTGTATGCTTTTATTTCAGATCTGATGCATAGTAACTCGATGTATTTGTGCCTAAGGATGGCGTAGTTGAATTTGTCGGCTTCGAAGTCCTTGAGCGCGCTGAGGGGTTGGATGAACTCGAGTACGTCATCCCACTGGCCGTCAAGGATGAGCTGTCGAAGGAAGAGAACGTCGTCGGCGTAATTGCCGTTGATGACGCCGGTCTCGCGCTCGAGGGACAGTTGCGTGATATGCAAGTCACGGTGGTGCAGGAACTCCAGCGCCAGCCTCACCACGTCGTCCTCACGAAGGTTCAGGTGCGTCGACGGCATGCCGCACCCCCCTCCCCCGCACTGGGCTGCAACAATTATACAACCTCAACTTACAAATGTACACCACCTTTACTTATTGTTACAAGCCTCAGAACTTCAGATAAAAAATTTACACAGCATGGCAAGCAGCGGTTTCAATGGAATATTCTTTTGACTTAGATTCAGTGCAATTATACACCTTATACATTCAAAGGAATCTTTTTTTTCATGTTGGCTTTAGAAATTAGAATCATCATCATTTCCCACTTTATGTGGGGTCAGCACAACATGTATTCTTCTTCCATATCCTACTAATATTATAAATGCGAAAGTTTATGAGGACGTGAGGATGTGTGGATGTGATGATGTATGTTTGTGATGGACGCGCCGTAATGGATTTGAATGAAACTTGGAATATACATAGTATGTGTGCTGGAATAACATATAGGCTACTTTTTGTCCGGATACCACGCCAGCAAAGCCGCAGGCAAAAGCTAGTTATGATATAAATTAGAATCTTACATGTTATTATATCAATTCTATATTTCATTCAAATCAGTCCAACTACTACAGCGGGAACAAACCACAGACATTCAAGTATTATTTTAAGCTATAGGATATGATTAAACCCCACTACAGTAGTATACTTATTAGGAAAGCTAGACCACCCAGGGCTTAAAAGAGGTTTGTTTTAAATAAGTTTATAGTAAGTATTCATGTCTCCATAGTGCAATATGGAGAAGAAATAGGGGAGGCCTATGCTGTAAAGCAAAATAATCTAGTAATTTGATACCAATGTCTAAATTAAACTAGTATGTATGTATGTTCGTATGAGCTAGTGGCCAACTCTAGTGTAATAAAACACTGGTTGGATTCATAGCGGAAAGAGTTTTATTTTAGAAGTGACAAGTGACAATTACATATAATACTACATACCTGCTCAATAGGTGGCGCTGATCTATATTTTGTTAATAGAACTAACATAGTGACGGAGTTTTTAGGCCGCCTTAAGGCCTCCGTCATGGCTTAACGACTTAAAAGCCGGGACCGACTGTTTAGTAAAAAACATATGTAAAACTAGTTATAAGATTATTAAATAAAGGCTTTTGAAATTGAAATTGAAGTACTCATGTCATGGCTAGCATTCTAGATTAATTATAACAATCAGACAATTGGAGCAAGCTAATAAAAATTCTTAACACATTGCAAGAACTTTCTTTTGAATAACTCACAGTACAGAATGCTTAAGCACTTAATAAAGTGAGCTACACTAATGAGAGTAGATAAGTGTTTTTTGGTGCTTTTTGTTATTTTGGTCAATTCCTCTATCCCTAGATTCTAATTAGTAATGCCATATTAGGTAAATTTAATTTAAAAAACTAAGGCCTTTTACCATCTATAGTACATTTATACAGTGTCAGAAGGCAACTTTATGTTTTTTTTTCCTGTCTCTGTACTGTACACATTACTTCCACCTATTTTAAAGCTTCTCTTTTGCCTCAAAGGTTTGCTGGTAGAAAACTCTTTAAGAGTTAAGCTCGCCTTTGTACATGTACATTTTAATGTTTTTTTGTAATTGCTTCATGTACAATAAAAAAAATTCAGAACTTTTACCTTCACCAACGGGATGCTGTAGTACCCGGTACGAATTAAGATGGAGTAGGCTTGCCCAACACTTATCCGCACATAAATTTTTCATACAGAAAAATCCATTGGTATACGACCGGGTCTGAACCCACAACCTTACGATTAGAAGGCGGGGTCACTACCAACTAGACCACCAGTGCTCAAATAGTAAATTAAATAAAAAAAGCAATATTATACTAATCTTGCAATGTAGGTCAGGATTGTAAGTTGTAATGTACACTGCACTTTAGTGTCAAACCAACCTGAGATGTTATCTTGATTGGGATTATCTTGACTGTTACAAGAAGGGTCACATGTTTTCAGTTTTGAGGCAGATTGTTCCGAGTTTTACAGAAATGATAGCAGGAAGAGTGCTATCTTCAGTTCTATGCTTGTGAGATAGAAAATCAATTCCTAAATATTATGTCTTACCTATTAGCTACTATGTATATTTTAAGTTTCATTTAATTCATTCGGCCATTTGGGAATGATTGAGTAGCATTATATGTATACTCACATCCTCACATACTTTCACATTATAATAGAACAAACTAAAAAATCATTATGTTGGCAAGATGTCCTTATTGGTCACTGGTGTCATTGCCTTAAGTGCTAAGGTAAGTATTTGCAGAAAATTTTCAGACCACCTATATATTTTAAGATATACAAGGAGCGTTCAATGTATTCTCGGTATCGGAGTGATTGCCACCGAAGAAGTTTAAAGTCACCCTATCCACTGGAAAACTCATGGCCACAGTGTTTTGGGATTCTAAGGGAATCTTACTGATCGAATACACAAAAAAGGGTCAAAGTATTACTGCCGCATCTTACGCAAAAACCCTACGCAATTTAAAGGAGGCAATAAAAGGAAAAAGACGTGGAAAACTGACCGCTGGTGTCTTGCTTCTTCACGACAACGCGCCGGTTCACACAGGGCGCGTTGCCAAGGCTGCTGTGAGGGATTGTGGATTTGAAGAAATCACTCATCCACCCTACAGTCTAGACCTGGCCCCCAGTGATTACTTTTTGTTCCCAAACCTGAAGAAAGATCTTCGGGGTAAGCATTTTTCTGACAATGAAGAGTTGAAGGCAGCAATTAATGATCATTTTTCGGACAAAGAAAAAAAATATTTTTTGAGGGTATCGAAAAGTTATTTACCCGAGCAAATAAGTGTTTTGAGGTTATGGGAGACTATATTGAAAAATAAACTTTATTTAGAATTTTCTGATTATTATTTCATACCTATACCGTGAATACATTGAACACCCCTCGTATATACACTTTGATTTAATTGATAAGTTTGCTACATAGTTTCACCTATGAACCTAGGTGGTAATATTAAGAAAATAGAGAAAGTCAGGAAGTTCATTATATTAGTTAGCTATGAATAAAATTGCCCCTCCTAAATGTCAAATTATCATAGGAATGAGACTTTCACACATCACATATGTTTGTAAAAGTAATTTATTCTGCTGTGTGGAGAAAGCATTAAGAGATTCTGTCATGTGGCTTGCCTTGGTTATGATGTTCAAACAACAATCATGCATCATACAGGTACCAATCTAGTTGGTGACACACCACCCCATACCTAGTTAGCCATTTAGGCGTCAATCTTATAACACAATAGAAACACCCCGGCCATTTATAGAAACATGTGGGTAGTGGATACTTTACCAGCAAATATGTAAATGTATGTTTAGTAAAATAACTACGAAAAATAACGTCGCAAGTTTCTAGGCTTTGACTATCCAAAATATTACTTAATACCTAATATAGCGTAAAACAAAAATTTTACCGTTCCGAAGTCTTGATTCCGACGAACAAACACTACAGGTGTTATACAAAAGTCGGCAGCTTTATTTTGACGGCACGCTCAGAAATATAATTAATGAAAATAGTTTATACACATTTTCATTTTAATTCAATTCAATGCTTGGCATACACAATTTTTCACAGCAGTCAAGAAAACCGATCGATCTCACTCAACAAAACAAAAAATCGGAATCTCATTTATTCTTCCAAGCATACAGTCGACCCCACAGAGTATAGGGATGCTAACGCATGTCAACCCACAGGCTAAGTAAGAACAAAATCTTAGCCACATATATAGTCTGTGGTTCACATATCACAGAGATGACAGTTTCCTCCTCCTCTCCTTCATACTTTTTCAACATTAATTATTGATTATAATTATTATTTAATAATTATACTAATAAATACCTCTTGTAAGTGGGTTCAAGTAGTAAAAAACCAGTAGCATGCATTAGCAGCCGACCACCATTTCTATTCATTAAAAAAAAATGAAGCACTAAAAAATATTTTCTTTCGGGTTTAAATGTCCCTGTATATTATGTTAGCATCTCCTACTGTGGGGAAACCACTAAGCAATATACAATGAGCAGGTGAGCGATCACAAATGTAAGTTCATCTGAGCCTATGAGAAGTCTGTGGAGTCTGTGTGAATTTATTGTTCTGAGGTGTGAAGCTCGGAACATTATAACCGAGATTATAATCTTCCAAGACAAGCATTGGTAACTGACAGTGACTGACTGGTGTGAATGATGTTGATGGTCTATGATGGTGAACCTCAGAACAATTGTTCTGATTAGTGAACTGAACCATAGAGACGGGATGTGGCCTATCTAGACGAGCGAAGTGCGGAAAGCTGGCCCGGTCAAGCAGCCAGCCAGCCAGCGCAGGGTCGTCTGCAATATATTAAAATATATTAAAATATATTATGGTATATCCATCTGGAAAAAGAAAACCAGTAAATTCTGCAAGTATTAAAATAACATTGTAGTGTAATACAGGTGGTCATTTATCTATCTTTCTATTTATTTACCTTTCGTGTATCTAACATTATCTTTGCATAGGTACTTGTTAAAATTTCTGAAATATCATGTTATGTTTTCAGTAAGGCAGTAAATATCACATGATTTTAGTATGGAATCCTACACAATTTCACAGCAAACGAAAATTAGCCAATCAAACGAACAAAAACATTCCTATCCGTATCTTAAATAAAAACGGCGATACTGAATGGCTGCCACTATCCCCAGATCTTCGTCTGTCGACTCCTGACTTTTCTTGTGGGGTGCTAAAGGTTCACCTTTACCACCTTTACCTTGATGTACCTACCAAGTCTACATCAAGGCACCTTACTTGTACATCATAATCACATTAGGATGATTATTATTATTATTCTGCCAATTACATCCTAACATTATTATTAGCTACAGTCTAACCTGAACTACGAAAACGTCAAAACTCTAACAAAAGGGAGCTCACGTTACAACGGTTTTCTAGATTTTTCTTTAGTCGTTGTAGAGTCTTTTTCACGAAAGAGGTCCCGCGGAATTAGGCGGAGCTAAACAAATTAAACGGTAAATTCTCGTTAAGCGAAGAATGCAACGTCCCCTCCGAGGGACTTCATTCGTGAAACGGACTCTATTTTAAAAACTATACGTTCATTATAAACATATTTTCACGCCTGTGATTTTTTAGTTCGATGTAACGAAATGCTCCTCGCTAAGCATAAAAAAATGTTTGTGCAACGCAGCTCAGTTTCATAACGAACTCACGCTTGGGCAAAAAAAGTTATTATACCAAAATTGATTTCACAAATTATAGCAAATGGTTTTCAGGTCACTTTTAATAGACTTTCCTGCCACTTCTCTTATAAAACTCTAACAAGAGGGAGCTCAGGCTACAACGGTTTTTAAGTTTACGGTTAGAACGGTGACGAACCGTGAATTATTAATCAAAAATTTAAATATTACTAAGTAGATTGGGTACACAGTTGTAGGTAAAATATAACAGAATCTACCTGAACATTTACTGACTGCAATTCACACAATTCTGGGACAAACCCTACATTTCTTTACAGCACTGTCTACGTGAAAATGATTCCTTATTTTCTCTATGACTAGAAATGTCAACAATGTCAGATTGACGTTTTTCGTCTTGTCTGTCATAATTTTGAAATTCGTTAAAACGTGCGTGTGAGCTTGAGAAATTGAAGAACCGTACATTTAACTTGGTCTATTGAATTATTTTTGGAAATTACAGTTTACATTGAAAAATGGAAGAAGAAGGAAATAATATTTTGATTGAAGAAAATTATTACCAATTTTTAAATGTGTCGAAAACGGTAAGCAACTATTGCATCACATACTTACTGTCGGCTTGGATATTTTTACCTTATCATATCCTCATTATATAATCTGGGAAAGATATCGTTGGCTACATTACGATTGTTGATATTCTCTTCCTACCGGTCTAGGTACTAACTTTCGTACTATGTAAAAAGGTTGGAACTAAAAATGTATTAAGAGGTGACGATAATTATGTGGATCTACTATAATAAATTACATTGGACTTAAGAAACATGACCTTGTTTATAGGCGAGTTACAAATTTGTACCTACCAAATATAGGAAATTTAGTTTTGAACTTTGAACGTCACGCTAACTGACGCTTCATGCTCCTGGCGAAATTTTATCAAATCCACTAAAAAGTGATTGATTGTTGAAATTAAGCATCTTTGTGCGCGGTCACAATTTGGATGGGTGACCGCAATTGGCATTACGAGCTGCGCGCTTCCGTTCTTCGGAGGGCACGTTAAATTGTCAGTCCCGGCTTTTAAGTCGTTAAGCCACGATAGAGTCCTTTAGGCGGCCTAAAAACTCCGTCACATGAGTTGGCCACTAGCTCATTATGAACTTACTACTTAGTGTTCAAAGTGATTGGGTTCCTTCCAGTCCTAAGGTGGTGTGTTCATTCATATTATGAATTGATGAATGAATGAATGAACAAACACCACTGAATTTTACTGGTTGAAAAATTTATGTGCTAACACACAGTAGAAGTAAACGTAGTATGTTGTAGGAAACGATGAAGGAAAACATTAAGAGGAAACCAGCATGCCGTAGAACTTAATAAGTTTGATAGCATGTGACAAGTGCACGAAAGGAGACTTTGAGAGGCATCTTAAAATCTTTTCGTCACACCGATTAAAAGAACTTATGACACTATTATTAGTCATATTCATAAGTTGCACTAATCTTACTCATTTTCTCATAGAGGGTGTTAAAAAGTAGAGGGTCCACCTCGGGAGCAACACTATTTTAAACTCGAGTGATGTACTTTGAATCCCTTACTGAGAATCCATCGCTCCGCTCTGGATTCAAAGAAACAGTCTCGTGTGAAAAATTGTTGTTAGCTCCCTAACTAAACAATCTACTATTTGAGCCTACATGATTGTCCCATTACCTTTACTGTTGCAGGCCACACCGGAAGAAATAAACAGCGCGTATCGGCGGCTCTCTCGAATATTCCATCCTGACAAGCACAGCACTGACCGTCCCAACCAGCAGAAATGGGCTAAACAAATATTCAACAAAGTCAAAGAAGCTTATGAAGTTTTGTCCGATTCTCACAAAAGGGCCATATATGATACACTAGGTATGATTGGTAATTTTCACAATATATTAGGTTTCTGAAGTATTTTTGACTTTGCGCAGAGGTTGGGTTCTATTTAATTTAAATAAATCCCTACACTTTTTAATACAAACATTTGCCTGCATCTTATATAAGTCATAAACAATGTGTATTCTAAATTATATCCGCACATAAACTTTTCATTCATAATGTTAACTAGTGTAATTTGAATTCAGGCAAGCGTGGCTTGGAAGTCGACGGTTGGGAAGTTATATTTCGTACAAGAACACCAAGGGAGATACGGGAAGAATATGAAAGGTAGTTACTGTTAAGGCATCATACTTTTATTAAGTAAGACTCATCACTTAGAACTGTACAGCAAAAGAAAGGTTTTAAACATGTGCTGTGCAGTCATTTTATAAGGGGATTCTAATTCTAATTCTAATTCTAATTATGGTTAGGGGAACAAAGATGACGTCCTGCGGTGGGGTGTATTGTGCATTATCCCCCCTGCTAACCCTCCCCCAGCCAGCCCAACTCCTTGAAGTACCGGAGGAGGACCTTGGGATGTTGGCAGCAGCGTTCCAGTATCTTCGATGATGTTGAGGCTGTAGGTGGTGTTGATGAGGTCGATGGTGATGCCGTGCAATTCTCGATGACCGTCTGCAGTCCCGATTTATGTCTTATTTCATTTGTTGCGGAACAATGTAGCGTCACATGTTCCACAGTCTCTTCCTCCTGGAAGCATCCGCGACAGAGGCTACTGTCCGTTACTCCTATTTTGAGTAGATGGTGATTCAGCTCACAGTGTCAAAAAAACCTATTGAAATTGATTGCAACAAATTTTAATCATCCTCCATGTCTATTAGCACACTGACTATTGAAAATACTATGTTTCTTGTCGGCACTTGCATAAAATCTATTGGTCACTGCCTCACTGGTGGTAAATAAAATATAGTTTATTTAACTTACGGATCATTTTGAAACTTGCTCATCTTACGTTGAATTTACGCTCGGTCGGCGTATAGCTTTGCAGTCACGGTGTGCTTAGATAGCGTCCAGATGGCGGCGTGATAAACATTTTTCGCAACTGACGATCATTCCAAAGACGTCATGTTGAAATATCCGAAGTATCGTCAATCCACGTCAATTGCTACCTGACTCTTACTGACTGACTGACAATAATAATGACAAATAATAAAATCACAGCCAGAACTATAAGTCCAAGAAGCATGAAAATTGGAGGGTATATTCCTCTTGTGGTGTAGGGCTGTACTAAGGAAGGAATTCCCGAAATTCAACTCCTGTTGGATACAGTGGCAAGATGAGGTATAAAAAACTCAACGCGGACAAAGTACTATACGTTATACTAGGAGTGTCATCTGTACTGTGTGGTTTCAGGCTGAAACGTGAGCGCGAGGAGCGCCGATTACAGCAGAGCGCAAACCCTCGAGGCACCATCACAATGTCCATCAACGCTACAGACATGTTTACTAAGTACTACGATGAGTATGAAGTGTAAGTAGATGTTATTATTACTTGTAGAAATGGCTCTTTCAACAGTGAGGTAAAATAATTAAAGTATATACTTCCACTCTCGTGGAGCATCTACATAAACTTGGGTAAAAAAATATCCTTGTGCTACTACTACTAGTTATGTCACTAGGTCTTTCGAACTAGTGTGGTGAAAGGATTTGAAGTGCGCCTTAAAGGTTTCTTTCACATGACACATGTTTTCGAACATGTTAGGTGCCACGACATGCTGGTTTCCTTGGGATGTTTTCCTTCAACGTTTCAGAGTACTGGTATAACGCATATAAATTCGAACTACTTTATATAAAAAAAAGCAATATTAGCATAAAGCAATTAATACAGAAAGGTCTATTGGTGCACAACCGGATTTGAACGACCTTATTATCCGAAGGCTACCACTAGGCCACCGTTGCTCTCAAAGTTTAGGTCATAAAATAACATACGGCTATAAAATCCAATCCACCATCGTTGCGTATTTCGGAAAGTACTAACTATCTAAGTAGATCCTAACTTCCTCACATACATATCACGCCCATATCTTCAATGGGGAGGACAGAGCCACAAGTAATCATAAGATAACTTGCAGCCACGCCTGATTCAAAGTCCCAAGATGAATATGGTGAACCATCATGACAGGTGATCAGCCCGTCGCCCATATAGATAGTCCATCATATTAGTGAGGATACTATCCCCTAGTTGACTTTTACAACATGAAGGGCAGGGAAGCAGCTGGACGCATTGTATGTTTTTTCTTTAATCTCGGTCCAGTAGAGAAGTAAATTAGATTTATAGTCATAGTAAAAAAAGGTTTTTTGTTCACAGAGAGGATCCTCAACTCATCCCATCAATTGAGGTGTCAGGAATGAGCATTCAACAGTCAGTAGATGCACCTGTCACCCTCAGGAACACATTGACAGTGTCCGGCAACATCTCAACACAGAATGGGATAGGTAGGTGCCTAGTGAAATTGAGTACCTAACCTAGGCAGATATAAAATTACTTAATTACCCGGTACCTAGTATCCAAATAAAAAGTAGCCTATCGAGGGTGCTGTGATAAAACCCGATAAATGTGAAATAGTAGTTTTAAGATAATCAATGTTCATGTTTGCTGGATATAAAAATTAGGTTTATATATAAAGTAAATGCAAATTACTCAGTACCTTAGTAAGATAATACATCTATGATAATATTTTTCATGTTTTTTAGTCTTATGTTATATTATAAACATTTGCATAAAATTCAAATCAATAAATTGAGGGGCTGACTTATTAGGTTATTTGGTCACTATATCTCTATGTTATACTTAAAAATCAGTTTAACTGGAAACATCACTAAGAAGAGCAAAAAATTTTGGTTCTATGGACTATAGAATTTTCGATATATTTGCATTTATCGGGTTTTAACACTGCACCCTCGCTATATGTTATTCCAGCACACATACTCTATATACCAAGTTTTTTTTAATAAATAACACCTAACAGTCATATACATAGTCCTGACCCCACTAGAATTCCCTGTGTCGTGGGCATCAGAAACTATAAGTACCACAACACCCAGACCGAAATATTAGCAGAACATGCAAACATTTCTTCCGCAGCGGGAATCGAACTCGCGCCTCTTGCGTCTCAGCCGAGCAATTGCCCGCCACATCGCCACACGATTAGAGCTGAGACATTGAAACATCCTCACAAACCGAGGTAGTAATATTAGTAAGATGAAGGAGTATTACACTTAGGGTATGTAAATAGCTTGCAGAATTCTGTTATTCCAGGTAATGGAACAGTGAACCTATCAAACCGACATCTGAGTTCAGAGAAGGGCTGGACAGAGGTGGAGTGTGGCATCGGTAATGGTCCACTGCTCGGCTTCAAGATATTCAGAACGCTGTCTCGTATGATGTTTCTCAACTGTGGCACCGTGTTGCACTTCACTCCTCGAGGAATCTCCCCTTCATTCTTTTCCAGTGAGTATTAATAAAGATCCACAATTCCAAAAAATCTTTGATGTTTTCTATATAAAATAATTCTTTTCTTCTTTCTCACTTCTGATACAACTATCAAAATTGTGTTAAATTTGGAATTTTGAGTATCAATGTCAGATTTGGAAAGCATGTGTCAAGTGCACGAATGGAACCTTTGAGGCGCACTTTAAATCCTTTCACCACTTTAGTTCGAAAGTACTAGTGACACGAATCGATAACACGAAACTATATATAACAGTAATAATATGCCTTATTCCCAAGAAAGTGAAAATACTAAGGCAAAATTATGTCTATGAGAGGGCATTTAGTATGAATAAGTTAGCAGGGAGACATTATTCTGTCCAGAAATGGTTAAAGTTCTCTGGATAATTTTGTTGCGTCACCGTCTGTTTTAAATCGCTTTCAATAAACTAACTACAAGTTTTTTTTTCTTTTTAGCAATGGCACTGCAATTAGATGCGCATTCTGTCGGCTATCTGACGTACCGAGCTGGCTCACAAGGATCATCCATGTCCACAATATATGTACGCGACTCAGAGCGTTATCACAGGTGAACATCTGTTTCGATGAGTGAATGAAGTGTAGGAAATATTTTAGGACCACAGCAAATTTATATCTGTTGTCTTTGGCTATGTGTGTATGTAACATCGATTAACTTTAGGTGTATTAGGCGAGTGTGAATGGTGGAATCAGGAAAAAGGCCAGGTCAATAGTGCCTTAAACTGGCGAGCATGCATGAAGAATATCAAATGTGATGAGAGTGAATAAAACGAAAGAAGTATGTCAGGACATAGCAAATGGGAGATCCATGGAGAGTGTGACATTATTTAAGTATATAAAAAAAATATTAAAAAAAAGTATATAAGTATTCTATAAGCCATCTGGTGCCCAAAGCTTTACTTAGTTTGGGGCTAAATGGAGCTGTGTGAGATGTCCACAAATATTTTTTTATTTCATGTTAGGGGAACAAAGATTGCACTGACATACCGCGATGGGGCTGTATTGTGCATATCATATACATACTAAGTATGTTATGTACATCTATATAAAAGTCACACTATAACTGCAATGGTTACAAGTTACTAAATAAATATAGTTTTATTGAATGTTATTTATATTATAAAGAATTTATGATGATAAGTGAGTACTGAGATGGCGAGTGATAAAGAGAATGAAAGGAAACTTGTTGTGCCGAACCCCAGGTGGGTTCGGCACAACAAGTTTCCTTTCATAGCCAGTAAGATTTTTTTAGCCAGTAAGTTTCATTTACCAGTAAGATAGATAATGATGATTTATATAATGTAACAAGTTATTACATGTGTTTTCAGTAATGTGGCGATTCAAATCGGAAAGCCTCATTCATTTGCTTCACTCAACCTGCTGTGGAAGCTGCCACAATATGACATGAAGCTCCGGCTGGCCCTCAAGTGAGTTTGTTGCAATTATTATTCAAGCAAATCTAAATATTTTGCTTATTGAGGTTAAAACACTTATAATGTGAACCGAAATATTGGATGACCCATATTCCTCTGTGTCTAGTATTCTTTTAAAACTCATTTCTTTCTAATTCATGAAGGTGTTAAGTACAATAACGTAGTACTCACACAGTTCACAAAAATAATGGAAATTTTGCAGTTCCAAACATTAAAGTTTTCTTCAAGTCATTATAATCATCATAATTTCAGCCACTGCCGGGTATCTCAAAATAAATAATGTAATTGTAGGGTTCCATACCCGAAGGGTACCAACGGGACCTTATTACTAAGTCTCCGCTGTCTGTCCATCTGTCAGCGGACTGTATCTTATGAACTGTGATAGGTAGAGAGTTGAAATTTTCACGGAGTGAAAATATACCAATAATAAACTAACAACAAATAATAGAATGTTGTTTGATTCTAGGGGCGGTACCTTTGGTGCTATAGTAGAATATGGAGCTGAGAAGAAAGTGTCGCAGAACAACAGTGTCTCAGCAGCCGTGATGGTCGGCGTACCAAGCGGAGTCATACTCAAAGTCAAGTAACTATCCAATATAGTCTGGTGACTTTTGGGCTGCCATCTTTTGACAAAAGTTAAATAATCATGTTAAACTTAGCAGCTCATTGAGGGCCCTGAAAATCTCATCGAAAGAGTGATAATCGAAAAAGTATTGAATTCAAAACTTACATAGCTTAAATAGTTTAAAAATATTTTATTCTCGTTTAATTTGTGGTTTGAAAACAATTAGTGTAATTAATTCTAACTTGAAAAATAAATAATATATCTCGTTTCACTCTTGCGTTCCTAAATCCGAGGTGAAACTATAATACTTGTTAAAAAAATGACAGATTTAAGAAATTAATGAAAAATCGAAGGTCACACTTGGTTCTCCGGAAATAAAGTAGTGATTTTAAGAGGTGTTTGTAAGACTGCATATCTTATGACGAATCACGTGGAGTGAACCGAAGTTCAGGCTTTAGACAAGTACGTAAATACTTGTTTATCGCGCCCGTATCCCTAATGGAGTGGGCAGAGCCACAAGTAATCATAACAAAATATGCAGCTACTCCTGTAGATTCAATGTCCCAAGATGGATATGGTGAACCATTGTGAACAAAATATTTATACTTCATTAAAAAATTATATGAAAGATGGAAAGCATGAAAAGGATATTGAAAGTGATTGCGGGAAATAAAGTGAATGTGGCGTTACACACCTTTATGAACAGACGGAAAGTCACCAAAATAGCACGACTGGCTGTACATAGAGGAGTAAGTACTAGTGCCGACACATGTATGGTAGTGAAAGTTGGGTACGGCAGAAGAAACATCAAAGTAGAGTGAATGCAGTAGAAATGCGTGCCATAGTGCAGTCAGCGACAGAAGTTCATGAACATTTCGAGTTTTTTAAATCACTTATTCTTCTAATTACGTGTTAACGAAGTTAGTACCTTTTGTTTACAAAATAATATCAACAGGTTACAAAGATAATTATTGTCATATGTTTTTTATTTATTTATATAGAACGGCTTAACCAATTACACTAACTAAATAACAATAACAAAGTTTTATAAATCAGGTTTCAAATGTTCAGTAGTAAGTCAAATAATAATTATAATGTCAAAATTCAATCATCAATCGAGCATAACAACATAAACTTCATAAACGATCATGGTTAAAAAGAGTTTTATTTGCAGATGGACGAATTCGTCTCAAACCATCGTGTTTCCGATCCAGTTGTGCGAGGAGGTGCTTCCATCGCCGGTTTTCTACGCCACTATCCTGCCAGTCGTCTCGTGGCTCATCCTGAAGAAGCTGGTGCTGGATCCAATCGTCAAGGAACGCGAAGAGAGGGATAAACAACGATCTATGGAGGCCAACTTCGAAAGGTACACTACATTTCATCAAAGAGTACTGGTCTTGTCTAGTGAACTCGCTTTACAATTCTAAGGATGTTGTTCACTGTCTTAAGGTTCAAATTAGCTTATGGGAAGATTTGTAAATAAAATAAACGAGTGATCTTGACGATGGTTTATTGGACTGAAATAAGGATGGCTTTGTGGCCTTTTAAGTACAAATATCTATTGGACAGATGTGGATTCAAATCTGTGCATCAATTACGTAATAAATTTAAAGAAATAAGCGTCATGACTGTTCTTTGTCAATATATTTACGAAAACTTGATGTACGTATGTAAAAATGTTAGTGAGTTTAAGAAAAATAGCGATATTCATAGTGTTAATACTAGAAGGATAAACTACTACCCATGATTAGGCTAGATAAAGTAATAACAAATAGTTTAAAGGGCAATGCGCTTCTAAAACAAAGTCCCAAGCGAGATGACAAATTTGTCTGTTCATAAATTTAAATCTAATAAAACGAAAATGGTTTAAAAAAGTTTACTACAAAACATTCGATTATAATAGAAGACAAAAATGCTTGGGACTGAATAATGCTCCAACTCCTTTTATAAACATGATTGTAATAGTAGTAGTGTGTTGTACAAGTGTGTTTTGTTGCAGATTGCAAGAGATGCAGCGGCAGGCTCGAGCCACCGTCGAGCTGATGAAGGCAACGTACACTCGCATCCGCTCCGACGAAGAAAAGAAGAAAGGACTCGTTATACTGAAGGCCTTATATGGGAAACTACCACAAGGTCACATCCTACTTCCTACTAATATTATTGATGCGAAATTTTGTATGTTTGTAAATACGGCGTAATGGTTAAACTGAAACAATAGCTGAAACTTTCGATGGGTGGAGTATGTGACCTAGATGCGAGCAAAGCTTGCAGGATATAAAAAATATGAAAGTTAAAATGTCACGATTTGGAAAATATAATTGGTTGCGTTTGTCTTTGTAATGCTCTGAAAGTTATAAACTGGAATAACTCATAGTTACTGGGTACTTTTTAGGGTATCGTACCCGAAAGGTGCCAAGGGGAACCTATTACAAAGCCTCCCCTGTCCGTTCATCAAGTTGCATGCACTATGATCACGGAATAACTGAAAAGCACCGAATCCTGCTAAATATCCCTTAATATGTGCTAATAAAAATTTAAATCATGACAGTTTAAAAATACCTTACTTGGTATTTACATACATAATAGTTCTGACCCTTCACAACGATTCGCTGTATCATGGATATCAGATATACGAGTATCAGGGTACCACAACATAAATGACTTTTGGCATTTAAATTGATGTTTTTACTTGTGTTTCTTTACAGACTGCTCGAGCCATCCGATCACGGAGCCGTCGCCTGGCGATGTGCTTTCCCCAGAGGCACCCCTCGTAGCTTCAGAGGTCATAGACGTCACCATCCCGCTACAATGCCTCACTAAGGACTCCAGACTTGAGCTGCTAGATGCTAGCAAGGTATGCTAGCATAGGCTGTCTTCGCTACTGCTGGAAGTAGGCTTCCCCTTGCTTGTGCCATGTGATGGGACCAACAGAGTCCCATCCACGGTCATGTTAATTCTTTTCCCACGATTTAATTTACTGTGGCGCGACCCTGAAGCTTATAATACTAGAATGTAAAATTACATACATACATATTATCACGCCCGTATCCCTAATGGGGTGGGCAGAGCCACAAGTAAACATAAGAAAACTTGCAGCCACTTCTGATTTAAAGTCCTAAGATGGTTATGGTGAACCATGGTGACAGGTGATCAGCCCATCGCCCATATAGATCCATCATTTGGAGAGTCCATCCCTTAGTCGACTTTTAAGACATGCTCGGGAAGAGAAGCAACTGGACGCATTCTATGCTTTTTCTTTACTTCCAGTCCAGCAGAGAAGTAAAGAAACTAATGTAAAACTAACCTGCGAATAAAAGTTTGCGGGTGGAAAAAAGTTTCCATTGCGCACTATCATTTTTAGTGATTTATTAGTGCACCATAACAGGAATGTAGACATTCTGAACCACCATCTTCGGATCGAATGTAGGGGTATCTTCCACTAGGCCAAAACGTTTTTAACGATGATGATTGCCGCCCATTGTACACTTGTTTTATCGTGTTTAAGTTTTATATTTCTTAATTTATTATTAAAGTAGACAATAAATATTAAATGTAGGTCATGTAGAGAGGATGAATGAAAGAAGATTAACGAAACAGGTATACGAGGCGAGTGTGAATGTTACCGTTGGAAGGGGAAGACCTCGGCGCACGTACCTGGATCAAATCAGCGACGTTCTGGAAAAGGGCCAGGTCAAGAGTACCCTAAACCGACGAGCATGCATGAGGAATGTGATGAGAGTGAAGGAAGCAAAAGAAGTATGTCAGGATCGTAGCAAATGGCGATCCGTGATCTCTGCCTACCCCTATGGGAAACAGGCGTGATTTTATGTATGTATGTATGTATAAATATTATAATTAATTAATGAATTGTAATATTTGTTTGTTATCAGTCGGAGCTGGCTGGTTTCTACGACCCGTGCGTGGGGGAGACGAAGCATCTGACAGTGCAGTATTTGTTCCACGGCATGATGCATTCAACCACCGTCGAAGACTCGCAGGCTCTGGTGCTGCCGCGAAACAGTAATTATGTTTTTTGATACTAGGGGTACACCCTGTGTTGAGTCTTCTTTTCATACTTCTGCTGCCTTCTCCAGGAGCCCTGAATTTCGGAAATTCCTTTCATATACAACATAAGAGTAATATACGCTCCAAATTTCATGCTTCTAGGACTTATGGTTTAGGCTGTGCGTCAGTCAGTAACGTGAGAGTTTTATATGATTAGACTAGCTTCCGTTCTAGGCTCAACTCGTGTCGTACTAGATTAAGAAGTAGCGTATATGCCACTAACTAGTCAGTGGCCAGGTCACGAACTTTACGCGAGGTTCCATCCAAAACTTTTCAGTAGTGTTTGAGCCAGTCATTCTCATACGTTAAGTCTCGTCTCGGTACCTCATGCGTAGAAACGTCAACTACCTGCTAAAGGTAGACTTTTGAAGCAATGGCGCCTCGTTAGTGACGCCGCGACAGACCTACGCAAATGTATGGAACATCATTCAAACGCAGTGTCCCTACCGCAGCGCCGCTGAGACACTGTTTCGACCTTGAATGTTGTATGGCATCTATTCTTCATTGAATTTTGTTTTTTTTTACTTTTTAAAATGAAATTATTTACTCCCCAGATCACAGGATAAAGAGATCCTGAGAGTGCCATCGGCGGCGGATCAGCGTCGCAGCCGCCATAGAGGCAAGCAGCCGAGCCGCCCACAACAGCCCTTGGTCTAGCCAGCGCCCCGGGCTCGGTCTAGGCCAGCCAGACTCTGGCCCCGTTTAGCCAGACTCTGGCATAAGCTATTTAGTCTAGTCCAGGCCAGCCAGACTCTGGCATAAGCTAGTTTGTCTGGCACAGGCCCGCCAGACTCTGACATAAGCTAGTTAGAGTCTGGCCCAGGCTAGTTAGACTCTGGCATAAGCTAGTTAAGAGTCTGGACTAGACTAACAAAACTTCGGGCCCGGCTAGTTCACCCTTCGACCAAATAGATGTACTGCCACGAAGATGTAAATAAGACCTATAAGGTCTCGTGATTACTTTGGCCAATGGTTGTTTTGATTGCTTAGTGCAGGAAAGCTGTGAATTTAAATGAATGCTTAGTTTATCTCTTATATTTCTCATTCGTAAAATGGACATCATAATTATATTATTTTATAGTAATATTTATTAATGTATAAATAAATGTACCATAAGGCTCAATTTACATTGCCGCGGAACAGAATGGAACGAGAGCGTCAATTTCGTGTCGTTGCGCGTGAATACTTCTAGAGTCTAAGAATCTAAGTCTAGATTCCGGTAGCTACTGACTAAAGTTTAGACAGTAGCTACCGGAATCTTCGAGAATTCCACGGACCTCTTTATTGGCTCGTTTGTACATTAATGGTATATTATGTCCAATTTAAATTCCAATATTCGCTTCCATTCCGCGGCAGTGTAAATTGAGTCTTACATTGGTTTGTTGTCTTTTTGTATGTTTTTTTTAGTAGTTTAGTTTTACCAGAATATTCCTTGATATCGCGATCAGATCATGCCACGTTTTTTAGATTGAACACGAAATATAAAGCATATTTAGAATGTTATGGATATTCTCTTATTGTACTTCTTATCAGTGTTCGAAAACTAAATTGTAGTCATACAATGGTATGCATTACTGAGCCTACGATTACTTCCTACTTAGTGAGGAGGCAGCCAGGGAATGTCTTTAGTGATTAAATCTTTTTCTTGATAATATAAACGTAGGTATAATATTTAAAACGATAGATTTAAAACATTTGCAAAGTAATGGCCGATACAACGAATTTACGAGTGTCGTAAAGTTAGTCGCAGACCGGTGCGCAGACGTACGATATTCGAATCGGTGAAAGGTTCCCACGTAGCTCGCTAGATGGCGTTAGGTGTCTGAATATGCTGGCTGCCTTGGAAATAATCAGGATCCAGACTTCCAACATTATGTACTTGAGAGCTAGTTACTGGCTGGAAAGTTCCGCAAGATCTTCGAGAACGCTTGTCGGATCGTGCTTGTAGCTATTAGGATCTTTTCTATTCGTGAGATGTAATTTTTAGAAATATACCTACCTACCCTACACATGAGCCTCCACTTGAGGTGCGGAAGATTTTCCTCCTTGATGAGTACCAGGCTATCTTGGGCGATGTCTGCACTGTTGTAGGTATTTCCACTTTGTACGTTGATGAGGCTCCGATGCGTACTCTTTGGACCAACGTTGCCAAGAGTTGTCTGAGCTGCTCCAACCGATCGTAGCGTGCCAGTCGCGTCGACGTTGTCGTCCGGTCGCTGCAGGCTGGCGCAGTGAGCGGTCGACCGATCAGGCAATGTGCTCGAGTCAGAGGAAGGAGATCAATCACACACATCTGAGGATAGAAGGGACAGTGGACGGGAGTTCAGGACGGCTAATAGAATAGAATACAAATGAAAATGTAAAATACAATAAGCCTATGTGTTATCCAGGTCATAAACTGTATGTATTCGAAGTTTCATCAAAATCCGTGCAGCCGTTCTGGCGTGATTGAGTAACAAACATCCATCCATCCATCCAAACTTAGTTTAGTAACATTAGTAGGATATTAGTGTGAAGTTTAATTTTAATACCTACTATTACGTAAGTTCCCCATAATTTTGGGGTACTACCCCACTTTATCCAGCAACACAGTTCAATTCTACAAGCCGTCAAAATATGAAAATTATTAATCGTTTTTTCTCTAAAATAGGTAATTTTAAAACTAACCGATGGAATGTGATTCCCTTTTTATTATCACGATTTCCTGCCTGATTCCGACAAAGTTGGACAGCACAAATCGACATAATATTTATATTTTCAAGACACGCTAACATGGCAGTATCAAAAATGACACTAACCTATCCGAAATCAATATCTTGATATTTTGACCCCCCTGTCGTGAGGCTAACTGATAACCAATCTAGACAGGTACCTATATAATCAAAGCTCTCCTGGAGATCGATGTACCCTATGACGTATTTTTCTACTACCTACTATTGTATGTCATAAACTATATCTTTACTGCTCTAACTTGCACAAAATGTAGAGAAAAGAACAAGGATGGCATATCGTCACATGTTACGTCTCCAAAAAAAAACCCCTTTAGAGATAATAATATCACATGCGCCGTTCTCGCGCAGGACCGCCCAGAACTACCTCCACAGATGTGCAAATTCATACAAAATGGCCGCCTGGCCGCCACAGTTCACGGGATATGGAAAAAATCGTTCCAAAAAAATCCGCTAGATGTCGCTAACCCACCTCAGTAACGCTTAAACCGAAATAGGTAGTATCGATTTTAGCACGCCCGACTCACCTTCATACTGCTCTGTCACACTGGTGTTACGATTAAGAAATAATTTCTATTGACGACCTCTGTGCGCAGCGGGCGAAGGTCCGCCTGCGTCGCAGGAGGTTTCGGGTTCGATTCCCGCCTCGGGACAAATGTTTGTACGATTTGTAGATATTTGTTCCGGGTGTTTTTTATGTATGTGTAATAAAAAAACAGAATCACTTAATTTGGCTTAGTACACATGCTACGAGGCACCCTGTAATTACTCGTATTACCAACTTTATAA
Source organism: Scotopteryx bipunctaria (assembly GCA_949320045.1). Classification (NCBI taxonomy): domain Eukaryota; kingdom Metazoa; phylum Arthropoda; class Insecta; order Lepidoptera; family Geometridae; genus Scotopteryx; species Scotopteryx bipunctaria. Next base: position 11,951,306 of record OX439440.1, read on the forward strand.
TTTTGTCATCGAGAATTTTGCTTTGTTTTAATTATTAAAGTAAGTAAGTACTTAAATTTTGAGAAAACAATTAGGTAGGTAATTTGATTTATTACGTTTATTAAGTTGGTATTTCTTTAGTTAAAAAAAGGCGGTTGCCTTTCTAGCGTCATATTGATCCGCCAAAAAGTCGATAGAAGTCGCCAAAAACTTTTCTCGCTAAATTAGAATTTTTTCCAATAAACCTTTACAAAATCCTCTATTTAGAACGGCAACACTGTTTCTTGACAAAAATATTTATAGCAAACGCACGAGACATAGCTCGCTAGATGGCGTTAAGTGTCTGAACACACCTATCTTATTCCCTCCATGGTCTAAATAAGTCTGCTTTAAGATAAGAATAAAATTTGCTTACTTTTATGCATATGTTTTTAAGAGCACTGGTAACTTCTCCGCTTTTTGATCTAAGGTTGCGGGTTCAAACCCGGCCGTGCACCAATGGATTTTTCAGTTCGAAAAAAATATTTGCGCTATGGATCGAGCTTCAGTTAAATGCTCTATGGCGCTATGCCAGTAGGTACTATCAAACAGAGAAGGGAAACATCGTGAGGAAACCCGCGGCTTAGTCAGCTCCGCACGTATTGACCATGTCTTTCCTGTGGACAAGGGCGACTAAGCTGAGAGTATGGTGTAGTTGCTAGGCAAGCCTACTCCATCTAAATTCGTCCTGGGCACCAGGGGGCAAAAAAAAAACATTGGCTTAAAACAAAATTTTCACAGATAGTGCTGCCATCTGAGTTTGGCTACACTAAGTTTGGCCATAGTTTTACATTTTTGCCGATAGATAGAGTTAGTTGATAACGGTACAATACAACCATTATCAACTAGCTCTATCCATACTATAAATACATAATATAATAATATTATATTATATATACTATATATCTATACAGTACATTATAGTGTATTATCTATGCTCCGGGCACTACAGCGTCCCGTTGGTAAAGGCACAAGTTGCCTCCTGACGATATATAAATCATCTTCTCTAAAGATGGCAAAGACCTTCGTTTTTTAGTACCTAATCTACCTATCTTCTGTCTTTGTCTTCGTTGCTAGAAGCTTGCACTGCCGACCAACCAATCGTTTCGAACTTTTTAGGCCTTCTCTATTCTTTCAACTCTTGCTATGCTGTACCGAACTATTGAATATAGTTATCAATGATCATACCCAGTTCCAATATTCTCCTAACAGTGATGAATCGTTCATTACCACAACATCGTTTTTCTCCCAAAAAAATATGGTGCTGTTGCAACAATAGAACAAATTATAAATACCTATAACAGCACGCCCAATACGCTATTTGGTCGAAGGAACAACAACAGCATTTAAAATTCTTAGGTAGGTATTATTTAATTTGTTTCCTCTGTTCAAGCTTTTTATAAGTACCAGTTGTTTACAGAGCTTAAATGTTTTCTATTGTAAGTACCTATTCCTTTTATTTGTAAGCTTAGCAGTTACTTGTTTATTTTGTAATTTGAAATGTTTGGGAAAAATCCAGAAAGTAGGTAGATCAGGTATTACATGAAATTTTAAATTGTATCACATCTAGCTTAAATAAATATTCATAGATTAGCCTTTTTGGTTGTAATTCATTTAAAAAATCGACACTTTGATGGTCTGGTAGGTACTAGGTATGTTTGGAATTTGTATAGGTAGGTTAAGATTTCTAATTCTGTGTTGACGTTTCAATTCAGAGTCCATTGAAAACTAGATTTATCTATAATTATAAAAAAAATGCGCAATGAAACCTATTGATGATTCATATGACTTTATTTTTATAGGCTCCATAGGACTATCGCCTGTGATATGTAGGTACTTGGCGGGCTATCCACTATGATGTTGTATTGTAATGCTTACGATACCTATTATAAATTAAGAAGTTTTAAGATAAAACCTCTTATTTTTATAAGACTGTACCTACCTACGTAGCTCCAGGTAGATAGCTGTATAAAACATCTACTATAGATGGTAAAAGGCCTTAGTTTTTTTTTCAGTCTCCTACAGTTTTTTTTGTTGCCCAACTGGGATTAGGCACACGATGCATCCTAATTCTCCAGGGCAGCCTTCTTGACCTGATCTTAGGTCTTTCTCTTCCTCTCTTTCCTTGTACCTACTTTCCCTTCGATGATGTTTTAAATGAAGCTGTCATGTCGTTGGTCGATCATCTTTCCTTTTCTGTTCTCAACTATTTGCAATAGAGACCTTTCCTCGTCTACTCTATTCATAAGTGCACTTATTCAATAGCATAACAAGCTCTAACTAATGCGCCTCCACAATCAATGTAATCAAGCGAAATTACTGGTTTAGACGGAAAATAGTGTCACTGCAATTGTTATTTTCCACGGTTTCCACTAGATCATTTGGGGCAAGACGATTTTTATGCAGTCTTACACCAAGGTAATTGTATTATGAGGTCTCATTGTGATTATGAAAGGGACTTTATTTCTCGCACTAAGGCCACTATTCGTAGGAAAAGTTTCATTTTTGTTGTTGGAACACTCATGACTCACAGCTGTGGATTCCTGCGATGCCACCAAGCTCATTTTATTCGCCCATTTCGCAGTTATTTTGGTAACTTTGGCGTTGGTATTAAAGAACAATGGGAACTACAATATCTACAAGGCATGAAATAGCAATAAGCTATTGAAATACGTTATGAATTGCTCATAAAAAAATAACAGATCAGTCCCTGCCAAAATTATCCTTCTGCTCAATGTGTAAGGATAATTTGCTCTGGCAATGGAATAGCACCTTACGGCCTACATTTTCAAAATAAGAGTAGTAGGTATGTTTATCTACGAGTAGGTACCTATATGCATATTTCGTAAAAAAAATATTGATGAAGTAAGTGCCTAAAGTTTTCGAATAGCTGTCACTGTCATCGACCGGAAAACTAATTACACCTTTAGAACCCCGGACCCTTCCTGTTATTAGGGACCTACCCTAGCTACCTTGATTATAGCATAGGTCACAAAGGGTGGTCAGTGGGATGACTCAGACAAAATCGATCGTCCGGGAAATATTGTGGGGGTCTTTTGTTTAGCAAAGGACTTTTCGGTATAAGCTGATTTGATGACGATGCGATGCCAAAAAAGTCATTTAAAACTTTTAGGGACTACGAGGTTGAGTGGAATATGGTTAGGTATGTAGGTACCTACAGATTTTTATTAACTTTGCAGTTTTTAACTTAAAATGATCGACAAACTTGGATCAAAACGGTTAGCTCAATAACTGAAATAATTATAGATGATAGATAATACCTTATGATAAATAAAATAGGTAACTAACAAAGAAGGTTAGGGGGCCCTAAATGGTGGGGGAGGTGAAATTGTACTAGGTCTGTTGGAGCATAATTTCAATGGGCTTGATTTGGCCATAAGATGATAATTATAACTGTTTTGTTCCGGACGGCCAATATTAAATAGTTTTGTATAAATTGATAGTTCATAAATACATAAGTATAAATAATTAGTTGTAGACCCATTTTATCTTTTACAATAGGATCATAAAAAAAAGATCATAATAGTTTTGGATAGCATAAATTGTATAATACTGGCTCCTAGTGAAGAACGCAGTAACTATGTCGAACATGTTTTGACGTTTTTGACGTTACGTGAATGAGAACAGAATGTTGTATTTTGTTAGGCGATACCGAGTATAACTAATATAGTATAACTAATATTTGTCAAAAATGTTAGTTACTGCGTTCTTCACTAGGGCAGAATAGTAAGGATTTAATAAAGCTAGGGAAAGTACAGTGCAGTCAATTGTAAGTGTAGGTACAGATATTCCTACCCCACCTCCACCTCCACACCCCTATTAAGGCCCTTAATAGGGGTGTGGAGGTGGAGGTGGGGTAGACAGTGGAATGACAAGGATAAGTAGGTAAATGCCAGGTATAACGCATAGTAAATTTGATGGTATTGAACACTGCATTGGGGCAACATGACATGTAAATGTCAATTGAATTGTAAATAGGCACTCTAGAAAAGAAAGGGTTTTAATGTAGTCTATATTGCCAATGTAATAATAATAACGATAAACTAGACAGAGAAATATATTTAGATAAGTAAAGATAGAAATTGTCATATAAACAGAGATAGAAATATTGTAACATACATACATACATACATAAAATCACGCCTGTTTCCCATAGGGGTAGGCAGAGATCACGGATCGCCATTTGCTACGATCCTGACATACTTCTTTTGCTTCCTTCACTCTCATCACATTCCTCATGCATGCTCGTCGGTTTAGGGTACTCTTGACCTGGCCCTTTTCCAATATTGTAACAGAGACAGGTTATTGTAACAGTTTATGATTGAAATAAAGTATGAACGCGCTTTAGGATAAGCTACTCACGGCGGGGTCAATAATCGAAATATTCAATATAGATTATGATAGTTTTTGGATAATGCATTTTTAACATGTTTTTTTCTAAAAAACGTTTTTTTGCTCGGTGTCGCGCCCTCTGCGTTCACCAAAGCCCGGCAACGCGCATCCGGTCATCTGCGACTCAAAGCACTTATATCCGTCCGAAAAAAAGGACAATGCAGTCAGATGTTCCGGTATAGTTTAAGAGTGAAAGTAGTGGATCACTCGCCTTGAGGAGTCAAAAAGCCCGTGCCTGAATTTGACCGTAAAAGTTCGTCATTTTTCTTCTCTCCGCTTATCCCACGGCGACACTGAGGCCGACAATCGAAGCGGAGTGGGTATACAACAGTGCATTATTATTTACATATAGAGTCCACTTCAGTGAATCAGCCCCCTCGGCTATCGAGGTCCGGTAGAAGTTTTCTATTTTTGGATTTATTTCTTTTGTGCCTCATACTATGTTACCTACGTAAGATGAAAATCTTACTTATATTATAAATGCGAAAGTTTGTGAGGATGTTTGAATGTTTGGATGTTTGTGCCTCAATCTTACTTATATTATAAATGCGAAAGTTTGTGAGTTTGGATGTTTGGATGTTTGTGTCTCAATCACGCCTAAACGGCTGAACGGATTTGAATGAAACTTGGAATATACATAGTAGATGTACCGGATTAACATATGGGCTATTTTTATATGGGTACCACGTGAGCGAAGCCGCTGGTGGCAGCTAGTCAAGCATAAACGGCTGAACGAATTTGAATGAAACTTGGAATATACATAGTACATAGTAGGTACAATGACAGCCTGTCTGGCGGCGAGCTTGGCCTTTTGACGGACTTGCGCGGCGAATCAGTCGAGATCCCGGGTGCTTTGTGTGGTGACGACGCGGCCGCCGTCCGCCACCTTCTCCACTAGCTTCAGAGCCTCGAGGGCCTGGAGAGCCTTACGGGCGATGCTGCCTGAGGATCTGCAGAAGTGAGAGGGTGTGACTCCATTACCTTTGCGTCCACCAAAGATCTTGGTGACAGTTTGACTCCGACCGGGGAGCGGATGTAGATATGCCTGAGGATGGCAGCACATCTCATATAGAACCAGTCAGGGTCATAGGGAGCCAGCTCCTTGAAACGGGCAGTTTTAACCAGGTCCATGTGTTCGAGAACACGGACTTTGCCCGATTTTTTCAAGTGAGCGGCCGATGATGATGAAAGTGGAATTCTGTACACAAATTCTCAACTTTTCACCGTAAAACCATGTGGGTTTTCACCAAAACGCACCGTGCCTCAGGTTGGCAACCGGAAGAAGGTGGAAACATGTACGGGATTTACATATAGGCTATTTTTTATCCGGGTATCACGCGAGCGAAGCCGCGGGCGGCAGCTAGTCTGACAATAAAATTGCGAGTAGGTACCTTCCTCTGCCCGTTCATGGGAAAAATGGTTTGACACGGTCGAATAGGCAGACAACAAATAGATTCTACATAAGTAATATTCAATTTATTCCTTTTGAGGTATCGAGGTAAACATGATTGAGTAGGGTAATACCAAAACCAAGTACCTACCTACTTTATCAAACTTGTTTTTTTTTTAATTTATTTGAGGGTTTTGTCGCTTTGGGAAAACTCAACTACTTCTTAAATATGTTTAATCATCAGAAGTTGGTAAATTGGTAGGAAAAGATAAAAGTATGAATTTACCTACTATTCGGTTTTTCGCATCTAATTCAAGTATCTTGAAATAATACGTTAGATTCACAATTTATATGAAAATCACAAAATAATGTGACAAGTGTAATTTTCGATAACACGTCTTTCTGTAATGCGCATAATACTTTTTGTCTCTAGTTTTTTATAAAATCTGATACTAACTTTCACATTTATTTTAGAGAATACCTACACTAAATCCTGAGTAGGTACCTACCTACATTTGCAATGTTTTTAATTAAGTGACACTCAATCCATACACATGTCATTAAAGTCCATAGTTGATTTGTTGTTCCGAGTTCAAGTATACAAAGTAGAAAACTAATGAAAAACACAGGAAGTAATGCTCACATTTTCAATTTGTCACCATTAGGTAGATGGCCTTCAATACAATAAACAGCGGATAAACACAAAGGGGCATAATCATATTATACTCGTAGCTAAGTGCACAGCACAACGCTTTATAACGAATCAATATGATTATTACACTTAAGAAAAGCTGATTCTGTTTTTCCGGAAGTCATCAAGCTGTTTGCCCACTACAACCGATACAACTACAAGTCGATGGTTGGACGTTTGTTACAAGTTCTACCATCTGCCTGACCGATAACAGACCAGTCTTGTCTCGTCGGTAATTAGATAGGTCGTCGTGGAAATTTCTGTTGTGAGCAATTTGGACCGACTTATTATCAACTCGTTCTTTCTCTGTATTTTTAGATTCTAAAGTCATGGGATCAATAAGGACGCCCGTCCATCAATGGACTTTTCTGTTCGAAAATGAAATTTTGCTTAGACTTAGGTCTACTTCACTCTAACAGTAAAGGAAAACATCGCGATGAAACCAGCATGTCGTATATCACGCCACTATCTATGTACTGTGTGTATGTTTATTGTGCTAGATTTAGCGATGCGCAAGTTGAGTTGTTTAACTCGAGCAACCAGAGTAAAAATGTTACACGAGTCTGTTCGTGTAAAATTTTTTTCAACTCGAGTTAGGTAGGTATTCGCTTCGAATTCAACTCGATCAGCTGAGTCATTTTGAGTGGCGCGCGTTGACGTTTTCTCGCAGCACCACTCAAGTCAATCGGTTGGTCAAGTCGAACTCGTCCTGCGACCGAGCTCATTCGGACTCCCTCGTTCGATAACCGAGTTGCGAAAGAGAGTTCACTGTGCGATTTGGTCGATTGTCGTTACTGGTTGCGGTGGACAAACAGCCTTAAACAGTGTAGTACGCAGTTACAGAACTATATTGTACTTTATTGTAAACGTTTCCTGTTGGGATGCAGGCTGGGTGCGTTTGATACTTAGTGTCAAAGAGATGCTACAAATAGGTAACCAATACAAGTTTGAGACAGTGACTTGCCTAGGTCTTAGGTTATCCACGGTCTTAAGTTAAATCCACGAGTCAAAAGTTTGTTATGAAGGATTTTTTCTTTTTTATTTCGCAGAGACGAGCATTGGGTCAGGCAGGCTGTTTAAAAACCATGGAGTACATACCTGCTTAGGTTCCTTTTAAAAATAAAAACGAACTTTTTCGTACTTTAAATATAAAGCTATACTAATGTAGATAAGCCCCCTTCTGATTCGCGTGGGGTAAAAAGAAGCACAGAAAGCTATGAAGAAGTCAGAGGAACGTCCAAAGATTTTGCACGTGGTATATGGTACCTCCTATACAGGTAGTTTATATTGCTTGTTTCTAGTTATAAGGAAGTGGGCTCGGATTGAGTTGTGTACCAATACCAATGGATTCTTCAATTCGAAAAAACATATGTGGTGTGTACCAGTACTCTAAAACTGTGAAGGAACACATCGTGAGAAAACCACGGCTGAGTCAGTTTCACTCTTACTGACCATGTCTTTTAGGTCTTTCCCGTTTGACCGACTAACCCCCGAATACTCAAACGCATCTCAAAGTTGAGCACTAGTCAAATGATGCGCTCAACTTTGAGATGCGTTTGAGTATTCAGGGGTAGGTAAGTTGAGAGGATGTTATACCTAGGTGCTTGGCAAGTTGGCAAACTTACTCCATTAAAAATCGTCCCAGGCGGCGCGCCGAAATTTACAGTAATAGGACGCCGCGGCGTCCCATTACTGTAAATTTTGGTTGCCTCCTTACGCTGTCTATTATATAGTCTAGTAAGATGGCGGCTGAGCACTGGTGGTCTAGTTGGTAGTGACCCCGCCTTTCGATCCTATGGTGGCGGGTTCAAATCCGGTTGTGTACCAAATGGATTCTTCTGTGCGAAAAAATTATGTGCGCTATACCAGTACTCTCCAACGGTGAAGGAAAACATCGTGAGGAAACCCGCGTCTTAGTCAGCTCCGCATGTATTGACCATGTCTTTCATGTGGACAAGGCCGACTAAACTGAGAGGATGGAATAGGTGCTGGGCAAGCCTACTCCATCTTAATTCGTCCCGGGCACTACAGCGTCCCGTTTGTGAAGGTAAAAGTTGCCTCCTGACGCTGTATAAAACGTCTACTATAGATGTTAATAGGCCTTTATTATAGATGGTAGAGGCATTAGTTGTTTCTAGATTTTATTGTACTGTGTTGCACCATTGTTAGATAGGATAGCGGTCGAATTAACGAACACAGTCGTATTATTAGGAATTTTGAAAATAGTAATCTCATCTTGAGTGAGGCGGCGGGGCCATCGGGGAAGTGGGCTGTGCCCACGTGATTATTTCGCTTTATATTGCGTTTTTTTGTAATTATGCCTTTGATAGCAAAGCAATTCAGGTATTGTTGTTCCTTTTATGCCGTATCATGAATAGAAATCGGTACAGTTGAACAAGAGGGTTATATTATCTATAAGTATTTTTTTAGTCATCGAATCTTTGATTTATGAAAAACTAGTTTTCGCCCGCAGCCTCGCTCGCGTGGTATCCGGACAAAAAGTAGCCTATATGTCATTCCAGCACTACTATGCATATTCCAAGTTTCATACAAATCCGTTTAGTCGTTACGGCGTGATTTAGGCACAAACATACATCCTCATCGTCACAAACTTTCGTATTTATAATATTAGTAGGATAGGATAAATGTAAAGACTAACCCGTAGTTTATTTAATAAAATTTCAGGAGGCTAGCAATATTGAAATACCTAGCAGTAGATGAATGTGTCACCACTACTTCGAGTCCCTTGAGCAGATCGAATCTTTGTCAGCGCACTATAACGTCGAGTCTCCTGATTTTGCGCCCTTAAACAATGCGTGGCTGGATGTTGGCACCCTTCGGGAACGGAACCCTAAAAATCTTATAAAAAATAAAAAAAACTCTGCTTAGTAAATATAATGATACCAGGCTATAATGATGATAAAAATATATTATCAATGCGAGAACCATGAGCCGCGGGCCAATGGTACCTAGTATAAAATTAATTAGTCGCATACCTACTCATTCATAAATTTATGCAGGTACATAAGTAGTAATTACCTTTACAAAACTTACGTAGGTAAGCAAATCTTTTATAATGAAGTGCCCCAACGGGGTTCTCGTTGCAATGTATCCATAAGATTTAAAGTACAATCAACGTGTAACAACGAATAAATGAAAATAATTGCGGATGTATTTCACGTGAGGAAGAGGCGTGTCATTTTGTAGTTCGTCATAATTACTACATCACTGTGTTAGCTGGATTGTGCATAATAGGTAGGTACCAACTTCAACTGGCAATTGGTTTAAATTGGTATAGGTACCTCACACTATACCTTATGATTACTGTGAGGTACCAAATACACGTGATAGTTGTTACCTTCATGTCATGACCGTCCAATTCAAGTTCAATTGTCATAAATCAGACCACGCTGACTACCCGTGATCACCCTACATACCTACTATTACCTCTACATACGTGATGACGTTTGTGTACCTACTCTGTAATAGGGCTTCATAGTGCTGCCCTGTCGTTACAGAATTTCCATAACACCCGTCTTTGGAGCCCTACTGCTCCTCCATAAAGTTGCGCAGACTATTTACTATTATAGGTAACTAGCTGCCGCCCGCGGCTTCGCTCGCGTGGTATCCGGATAAAAAATAGCCTATATGTTAATCCAGTACATATACTATGTATATTCCAAGTTTCATTCAAATCCGTTCAGCCGTTTAGACGTGATTGAGGCACAAACATCCAAACATCCAAACTCACAAACTTTCGTATTTATAATATAAGTAAGATAATTTTTTGAACGGTCAACTATTTTGATACTCGTAAGTCATAAAACCATAATAACATTCGACCACTTTTGGCTATTCGATATAATAATAAAAAAAAGAAAATAAACTCATGTTTCGTAGTTCGCCTACATATAGAAAACAGAGCTCAGATCACCGACTATGTATAAAGCCTAAAAGGCTGGCGACGAAAATAAAAATCTTTTTTTACTTCATTAAAATAGTCATGGAGATGTTTCAGGAGTAATCTATCGTGCTTTGGAAGGCACAAGGAAGCCTAAAACCCATGTCGGCAATCAATGTAAAATTACGACTTGACGACATTATATGTAAACTACGCCAAGTCGTCGGTTTATTCAACTTCTTTTCCTAACGAGGTAAGTCATGTCAATAAAGACAATGTAGGCATTTTGTTTTGCGGTGAACTGACACATTAATGCAGGCATCAAACATGATAACCGGCGGTTTTTTCACGGAAAAACCCTGAGAATCCCAGAATTATTACAATAACGAAACCAACATTTTTAATGAAGGTATAATTTGAAAAGTTAAGGGAAAGGAAAGTTAGAAGGAAGCGTCAGCGGGATACCTTCGATACCTTCGAGCGAGGGTAGTGAAAGAAAACTGGGGATGTCTGAAAGTTGAGTTAAGGTCCCGTAATAAACAGTATTTGTTTTTTGTTTAAACTTTAATGTTTTAAGCAAAGTTATATGTACCTAAGTTGGTCGTCGAACCAAAGGTCCTGTCAGAAAACCAGCGTTGCATCAGCTTCTTGTTGAGCAACATGATGCTGAGGCAGGGCCTTTTGGTTCATTACATCACATGCTTACTCTTAGTTTTGTATTTAGTAATAGATAGATTGTTATTGTAAGTTACTGTGACAAATGAACCAATAAACGTATTTTCTTTCTTTCAAAGTCGTTTTCTTTCTTTCGCTCAGCAATGGCAACAAATAGGTAAGAAAAAAAATTAAGTACGTAATAAAGTAACTATTTATTTATTAAAATCATCATCATTCACTGGACATGAGCCTCCCAATACCCCGACACACGATTCAAAGCTGGATGGATGGAGGCTTAGGATTCTGATGCGAAAGGTGCAAGTTCTATTCAATCGGATTATTTGCTGAGTAGTTCAGTTTGAAAAGTCTTTGACGCCATAATCAGAGTATCTCGCTGTCAACGTATTAACAGATGTAACGAATTTCATTTTTAAGGTTTCGTACCCGAAGGGTGCCAATGGGACCCTTTTACTAGGCCACCGCTGTCCATCTTCTATCCGTCCGTCCGTCCGTCTGTTAGCAGCCTGACCCCCGAATACTCAAACGCATCTCAGAGTTGAGCACGTCTCAAGTGACGAATTTTTGACAGATTTTCATCAATTCATTGAGTTTTTTTCAGCGTTTACCAACATCGTTGTCAACGTCGCAGCCATTCTTGAACCGAATGGTCTGCTTCGTGAAGACGGTAAAAGACCCGACGGTGTGACTCTAGTTCCTTGAGAGAAGGGAAGGCCTATGGTGTGGGACACCACTTGCTTAGGATTCACCATGGCGCGTTCTCATTTGCCGGGGACTTTGGTTAGGTTAGTTGCGGCAGGTTCGACCGAGGATCTCAAAAGGCTCAGGTATGCAATAGTTGCTATGCTGGTTGAAGCGATGCGGATCAAGAGCTTGTTCTTTGACGACCTCGGTGGAGTGGCGGGCGAGTGTTCGGCTGATATGCAAGAGGTGCGGGTTCGATTCCCGCTATGGGAGAAATGTTTGTATTTTGTGTAAATATTTAATCTGTTGTTCAAATGTTTTGGGTGTTGTAGTAGGTATTATAAGTAAGTATTTATAAAAAGTACATAATTATTCTATCAGCCATCTGGTGCCCACAGTACAAGCTTTGCTTAGTTTGGGGCTAGATGGCGCTGTGTAATATGTCCAATTAATATTTATTTATTTATTATTTGGCTCAACGGATCAGTATTGCCTTAAAAAAACAAAACTCGTAGACGTAATAAACTGCTACGTGCATTTCGTAGCGCACGTGTAGCTAGCATTTCGTAGTTTGGAACATATAGTTCGAAAGTCGTCAGATAGTCACGTTTCTTGTAACCAGATACTTAAAAAAAAAATACCTACGAGCAGGATGTCCTCATTATGCAAAGACGCTATTATAAATTCAGGTATGCTCGGACGTCAGACACCTTTGGTACCTACTCGTACAGATAACAAAAATAAGAAATATTTAGAAGCCTTTGCAAAGCAACTCACAAATGATTAGCGCTGCCAATACGCGTTGTTGCTCATGAAATACAACAGGCACGAGGATATTTCTTGACTGAAGCTTGTGGAGGATTTCCTAAGGTCTAAACAATGTTCTTGCAACCTTCAAGTTTTTGTCTAATATAGGAACTGTCGGGAAAGTTCTGGTATGTATGTATGTATGTTCGTATGAGCTAGTGGCCAAAGTTTTGGTGATGAAGTATAAAATCCTCTTTAGTTGACTTCAGTTCTCTTTAGGTGACTCTTCAGTTTATTACAGTATTTTCTTAACTTTAAGGCGATTTACTTATATTTTTTTTTCATATTATACATTCCAAAATTACACACGTCCTCCCGTTTTTGCGGCGATGTTCTATTGTTTATTTTCTATCTGTCAAAAATGTATTTAAAATGAATTCTACAGAAATGGTTGGAATACAAAGGAGTTTGCTATCGTCACATTACCAATTCCAACAGTTTGATATTTCAAAATAGATTCAAAATGATTGTCCTAATAACTGTAAGCTAACACTACGTAACGTCCTTTGGATTACCCAATGCAATTTTAAGAGCATGGAGTTTTGAAGATGATTTTTTTAACTGTGGATACAGGCGTGAACCTGCTTACGTTTTTTTCTTTTAGTCACAACCGCTTATAAATTTTCTGTCACATGCCATAAAATGTGACGAGTCTTATTACTCGTACCTCCAGATACACGTACATAATGAATATTTTTCGCGAACAGATGTGACGTAAAACAAATAAAATTAGGTAATTGAATGTTACTACCTACCATTTGCCACAGGTTCTCTAATTTATCATCATAATTTTTGAGCTTTAAAGTGTACTACTTAAGATAATTATTTACTTTGTTAGGTTAGGTTTCCTTAACAATCGATATTGTGAGCCATACTCTAAAGACTCCCAGCCGCCCTATGGATCTTTCATCCATCTAACGAGGGTTACCTATTACGATCTTCAGTGTAAAACAATCATGGGTACTTACTATTTGTATCTACGTGACTGTGATGTGTATAAAAACTATGTAATTGGGGTGAAAATGAAAATGACTTATATTGCCATTTATTATATTCAGCGTGGCAATGCGGCCAGCGTCTTGGGCACGCTTCCACCGCCTGATGAGCTGGATCAGGTGAGCTATCTATAGACCATTTACAACGGTCTGTAGATAGCTATCTAGCACAACTGTTTCTTTTGTATTTTGTAAATTATATATGTATTAGTTGTAAATTTCTTTCTGTTAATAAATGCATACCGTAAGACTAAAAGAAATATGAACAATGTACATTGGCTGATTGTTGCTTAGAAGAGGCAGAATGGGACTATTCAAACATCAAATATTTTGTTTGTTACAGTTCACTTGTTTGTGCTTTTTCAAGACCCAAGAAAAATTACATACATACTGCAGTAAGTAGTTTATTTGTGACTGCAGAACCTGAAAAATTCGGTAAGTACATAAATTAAGACCTCGACGTTATTATTATATTCCGACCTAAGTATATTCCATTTATGCAGTTGGCAAAAGAAAATAACTGAACTGTGTGAAAAGGAAAATACGATATTTTCTTCCATTGTCATTATATCATAAAAGCGAGTCAATTTCTTTGCCAAATCCTCTTTCACACAGTTCAGTTCTTTTCTGTGGCCTGATTCAAATTCTACATCCATCTATATTAATTCCTTAACCTTTTCTAGTTAATGTAACTAAAATAAATAAATATTTAAAATTTCAGGCTGTTGTGAAATCCAGGGGGACGCGTTGATGTCTATTGAGGGCGTTTTCCGTAGCCGCGTTAATCTACCTGCAGGAATTTCCTACTTTTATTTTGCTCTTTTTGGTAAGCCTCGGGATTATGATTATAAATATAAAATACATAGCAGAATCACAATTAACTTTTTGTTAAATAGGGATAAACTTAGTATTTACATTGCTTTGTTAGATGGATTGTCTTACATTGTTAAAGAAGATTATTTTAAATAGTTTTGAGACAAGATAATATTTAAAAAATGTATTTTTCTCGTAATATTTCTGCACTCTCTGAAGTTGGTTAAAGTAATCAAATTTTCAGGATGTGCACGGATCCGGACTGTTGACGAAGCGGGGTGCGCGCGCGCATCCATATATCGGCCCCCGCACCTCGCGGCTTTTAGTTCAAGCTGAGAGCCGCATACGCCAACACGCTTTCGCGAAGACAAGAAACGCAAAGCAACGCGAGTGCTCACCGCCGAACAAGTTGCGCGCCCTTTCTCTCACGCACTGTGATCGTGCTTCGGTACCTGAATGCAAAACCGGACTACTCTCTTGACACGAGACAACATCGGGGAATCACCAATTGGACATCTGAAAATTTTAAGCAGGTGAGTTGTTTTTTTTTGAACAGGCAAAGCGAGTGTACTGACTGCATTTGCGAGTGGTCGTCGGTTTGAGGCTCGGGTGACACTTTCCAAAAGGCTAGTAAGGCTCCTTGAGCGGCGCGGTGGTGGTGGCTACGTGAAACCTTTTCGCAGATTGTACCATGGCGTCCACGCTCTCGTCGGTGTTCCCCAAGCGTTTCGTCTACCCTTTACCAGCACTATAAATACGTTACTTTGTAAATATTCAGTTTTCCGTTGTGATTCAAATTCAGTCACGGCGAGACGAGGAATTCTTGTAAACTTATGCTTTTGTAGTAGGTATTTGCGATGTTGCCGAAAAGTGGCGCTTGATTCGACGCATACGTTTGATTCTTTTGTTCTCGTACTATTGAACTACTCAAATTTTTCACTGGCGGCATAATACAAAAACCTATTTCAACAAATACTTACCTATATTTGCTACGAAAAGCCGTAAAAATTGGTAATTAATCATTTCAAACAGCACGAGCATTATTGAACTGGTACAAAATTAAAATTGTACTCTGTTCGCTTAAAATAGGATGTTTTTTTCTTATAACGATTGTTCAAAAAAATAATAATATGTAAATCGTAGTTTGTAATTGGCATATCAAATCCATGTTTGGTTGAAGTTGGGTTGAACAAACAAAAAAGTAATTACGTAGGTATGTATTTAGCCACACAAAAACATACTAAATAATAGGTACTTATATTAACTTTATATACCTTCTCACAGGAAAGCGAATTACTACACAATTTTCCTGTGATTTAGTGTATTTTACCTAAAAAACATTATTCAAAACTACCCCCTCAATTGAAATAGGTTAAAGCGTATAATATATTTATTGAGTTACAAATAGTGAATGTAACGGTATTTTTTATAATAGGACGGCCACGGTGGCGTGGCTGGCGATTACTCGGCAGAGACACAAGAGGCGCGGGTTCGATTCCCGCTGCGGAATAAATGTTTGCATGTTCTGTAAATATTTCTTCCGGGTCTGGGTGTTGTGGTACCATGGTACTCGTAGTTTCTGATATCCACGACACAGGGAATCCTAGTGTGGGGTCAGGACTAGGTATGTATGTGACTGTTGGGTGTTATTTACTGGGTGTCATTTATTGTTTAATTCGCTTGCATTAATTATTTAAAATTCAGTTTAAATAAAACAAATATACAGATAATTATTATAATAATTATGTTTTGATGAAACATTATTTATGTTCGTTTTTCTTAATTTAAAAATAAATACATGTTACACAACAATAGTAAAATAAAAAATAAACTGAACCGTGGTCTGATTCCATCTGCGTAAGCTTAAGCATGAAAGAAAAGAGAAAACTGAATTTATATCAGACCTCGGGTTATGTACTCAAAAGGCAATATTCTCCTATTCGTATCGTAGTCTTTAGATGCAACAAATTTTTTATATTTAATAACAGATAGAAACTTATAACTAATACAAATATAACTTATAAAATACAAAAAAAACCAGTCGGACTATCTAAAGGCCGTTGCAAACGGTCTATAGATAGCTTTTCTTGTGTCTTTACTACACTGTCTTCTGAAAGAGCTGCTATACATATTAACAGATTTATGAATTTATACAGCTCAGTTCAAGTAATTATATATACTTGGTAAATAGATATATTAATTAATCGCCTCCGTTCCAAAAAAATATACTAAATGTCTGTCTTAGTAGGTTAATTATTTTGGTCACAAAAATATTTTAACCTGTATCTTATAGCAAAATTCCAACGTCAGTTCAGTACATAGTGCTGTTTAAATAAATTACAAATGTAATTATATTCAATAACGATCAATAATTAAAACATAAAAATTACTTAGTAATAAAATTTGAAACGGTCGGTAATGACCGGAAGTCATTTTGGAAACGAGTTAAAAATAGGTAATAAACAGCTATGTGGAAAATAAGAATCCTAATAGTATTAGTAGACATTTCATGAGGGTAGTTGGAGATAAGAATAAGATATGGTCAAAGCTATTATAAAGTTTTATAAATCAAGAATGGTCAATCGCTCCCATCCAGTCATCCTGCGCTACGAAGTAGTGCTTCAAGGAAATGTTTCTGCTGCAAGCTTCACAAATTGGCCTTGATTAAATCCATAAATGGAACAGCAACTAGTTCTTCTTCTGTGAATTGACTATAAAATTCATAACCACATTTTTGTGGAGCAAGAATTCTGTCGTTTATCCAAAATTATAAGTGCTTATAGGTATTGTACTTGGAACCATTATTTAACCATGACTTGCTGCTCTAATACTAGGTGCCTATCATTTGCCTATCTAATGTAAGCGAAGCTGAAATAAATATAATCCGGTTTAAAGCTTATTGATATAGCGGGTAGGCCTTTTTAGTAGGATCATGAACAGACGTAAATAGCCATAATCATCGTCATCAGCCCTTAGTATCGCACTGTCTGGTGTAGGCCTCTCTTTGTTTCCGTCACTCCGGTCCTGTGCCTTCCGTGACACATAAATATTACTTACGTCGCCAGCCTTACCGTCTGTGATCTGAGCTCTGTTTTTTATCTGTAGGCGATCTTAGATAGAAAACTGAGCTCATTTTCATTTCTTATTTTTATAACGATTACCTAAAAGCTTTTAATGTGGTTATAGTTTGTTTAATAAAATATTCCCTATAAGGAAAAGATGGGTGAAATTCTATCGAATTTCTGGCCATCAGTGTCGCAAAGCACAGATACTGGGGAAAACCAAGACGTTCACAAATTCTTAATACGTAACTGTATTCACAACTCACGATGTCCTTTAGGTGGTACAGAGTAGGAATACAGGTCTATGTTGTGATTATACCGCATTTCGCAACTGGGGTTACGACGAGGACGCATTTGCGTTCGGACTCGACATTTCGAAACTTTTGAAACGTCGAGATATACAACTGTATTTTCGAAGCCTTCGCTTATTGGTGACAAATTAACATTCGTTATTTGCGTATTTACATTTCTTGGAATCCTCTTTTTAGGTCGACATCGTGATTTAAGACTAGTAGGTACTTTTATATCTGTAAGGGGTCTTAGAGAAACTTCATAACACAGGCTTGATACATCTCTGCCGCTCCCATGTATTTTAGGATTCCTTACTCGAAGGGTGCCAACGGGACCCTATTACAAAGCCTCCGCCGTCCGTCTGTCAGAGGGCTGTATCTCAAGAGCCGTAGAGAGTTGAAATTTTTGCAGATTGTTTATTTCTATTGCCGACATACAAAAAAAAAATTGTAATAAAGTATAAATTAAAAGTACGGAGCTCTTTTTGTGCGAATTCGACTCGCACTTGACCGGTTTTTTATCAAAATCACTTTGTTTAGTTAAGCAATTTTCTAAAACACGCTATTTATATAGAACATAATTTGGACACGCCTTCGATTACTCATTAAAGTCTCATACTCATTAAAATTAATTTATTCGATTACAGTATCTAATAGTTCTAGAGAGTAGTTGAAGATTAGGTTAAGTGCCTATTTACAATTATTTGTTGGTAGCAAACCGTGTATTAAGTGAAATAAATCTAGTACCATACAGGAGTTTGTGGTTTCTGAACGAAAACCGTTTAAAATAATACGTCGTTTCGTGTTAACTGGATTTAACTAGTTGCGGCGGGGGGTTCTTAGTAGCGTTAAGAAACATGGAACGTGGCCGCGGTTGCATAACTAAGCTGGGGAGTTGATACTGTGTTTCAATAACACTGAGGATAAAAGCTGACAGATCAGCAACATACTAGTTTTTGCCACCATGTCACCAATTCGTCACACTAGTCAGTCTATTGTTGTTATTTATTTGGTTGAATAAATTATCGCACCGAGAATACTTTGAAAAGAATTTCAAAGATAATTGATGTCATACCGAGTCTTGAAATAATATGAATTCCGTTCGGTGGCGAATACAGGATGGTTTTATTATTAACAATATAAATAACGTTATTTTACATATAAAAAATATATATTCATGGTCTATACAGGCTGGCAATAAATACCTGTGTCTACCCTACTTATGGCACGCCAATGCTGTAGAGCCTGTGTCGGACATTGTATCTTTCCCTCATCATCATCTTCCTGCCCTAATCCCCCTCTATGTGGGGTCGGCACAGCATGTTCCTTGAATCATGTTGTAAGAGATTTGGCTAAAGTGTTTTAAGACCGGCCGCCTGCCTGACGTCACCCCTCCTTGGGAATACTTGCTTATTGTATCTCATCATGTTGGAGGATACTATCCCTTAGTCGACTTTTACGACATGCTCGGGGAGAGAAACAGCTGGACGCATTCTATGTTTTTTCTTTACCCTCAGTCCAGCGAAGAAGTAATCTTAAAGAAGAATTGTATCTTTCCCTCATATTATTATAAATTGGAAAGTTTGTCAGAACAACGTGCGGGTGTTCATTCACGGCATAGCGGCCTAACGGAGTTGAATGAATATGGTATAATCATAGTTCGTTACTATTTTGGAGTATTACGTATTATAGGCTACTTTTGAGTATCACGCGAGTGAAATGCCGGGACATAGTTAGTTCCTGATAACAGTAGATACCTATAACATCCTTTACTCACATTACAACATTATTACACTCACACTACACAACGCACTCAGCATTCTCACATCTTTTACTCACATTCTCATAGTCTCAGTCATTCATTGTATTTTTTATTTCTCTACACTATTTTCTTTAGTAGTCATATAGTTTACAGATAGATAATTTATCTACAGAACCAAGTCCCATGTTTAGGACGTGGGCGTTGAGACTGCGTCACAGTTTCAAAAGTTTTTCAGTCTCATCGTTTTACTTGTAAAATTTCCAACTTGTTCTGTTCTGAATAAACAATTTTTATTTTTTTTTAATTTTTTTACTCTTACATGTACATAAAGACTGTCCCTTGCCTCGGTTCATAGTGACTGCAAAAAACGTGTGAGGAAAGGTCGTCTTAATCGTCTGTTTCTATTGTCAACATAACTATTAATGATTGGTTCGCGTGTTGTGACGCCTTGCTTAACAGTCTCTATTTATAAGACATTTTAAACATTGTAAAATCACTGGGTAAAATACCTCCTGCGATAACAGCTATTCACTAGTTTTAAAATGGCTCTTTTAAAACTGGAGCATACGATGTATGGAAGTGGTTATTTAACTATTTCAAAATCATTTTTAAGTTGTTCAAGTTTTTGTTTAAGGTGTGAGACTTGAAATTTAAGTATAAAATTACACTTCAGTATCTAATAAAATTAAAACATTCCATTCTTTTCTGGTGTGAATGCTTTAATGAATTTATTTAATTTTGGACTATCAGAAAAGAGGATCTTAAGAAAAAAACTGATTAATGCCACGGTCAGACGATCGTCAAACCGTTCATAACCAGTTTGTTTACAATCTTATCTAAAATATTTGAAGGCTCCTTTACTATTTTATGGCAGTGGCTAGAAACTCAATGATGACAGTTGACGTTTCGTCGACTGTGACACAACTTGGACCTATGGACGCTAGTGTGAATGCGCCACGGCCGGCGGGTCGGAGGCCGACATTACAAATCAGCAATCGGTTCGCATCGCAAACGCACGTTACGTGTTCCATGGAGTGTCTACATTTTGAGTTGTAATAGACTATCATTCCTTTAATTGTAGCAGTATTTTGATAAACGATTGTAAAACAACCATTACAGTGTTGGACCATGCATGACAAGATCTGTTATTTTATT
The DNA here is from genome assembly GCA_949320045.1 of Scotopteryx bipunctaria. NCBI lineage: Eukaryota > Metazoa > Arthropoda > Insecta > Lepidoptera > Geometridae > Scotopteryx > Scotopteryx bipunctaria. Next base: position 11,971,962 of record OX439440.1, read on the forward strand.
TTCCTCACTCAATGTAATTATGCCTACCCTTATTGTAAGAAGAATATGCAGTAGCTACAACAATATCGGCTCTGTGCCTTCATATTAGTCACTTGCGTTTACAAAGTTGGCGTTTATCAATAAATAATGAAAATTAAAAAGGGGGACACGTTTACTTCGCGGAACGATGACAAGACGATACTTTAGGATCTATGTATTTAAAGTTTAGATAGTGACTTTTGTGTCAGAAACCCCAAAATTGGGACTTTTTAGTCTTTTTGACTATGTGTAATAAGTATTAAAAATTCTGCATTTCACAGAGCCCGAGTATCCAATAGCAACTCACGGTTTACGAGGTAGTAAAATTTTACTGCATAGCAATTAAATAAACATAAGTATGGGTAGTACATTGAGTTTCAATTCGTATATTGGATGATTTTCCTTGAATCATATTTTAAAAATCTAGTGATTTTTTAGTTCATTTTACACGTATTTAAGATATCATTAGGTACTGACTAAGTCAGGTCACCAAATTATGAATCACATCACTACTTGGTGCCAATAACAACTGGATTAAACCTGTGCTAGCTAGATTTTGCATCTGAAACGCGTGAAAGCATTTACTGCACTCGAATATATTTTTCGATGCCTGTCAAATGTTTATGTCATATATATAGACAGAATTTTTTTTATGCTTGTCAAATGTTTTGTTTTGCTTTTTTGTGCTTCACTGGTGACGGTACGGGGTATGAGCAAAGAGACTGTTCTGCAGAGTTGTAGGAATGCGGGTCCGCGCGTTAGCGAAGCCTTGACTCGGAATCCCAGCGCATTTGCCTACATTGCCAAATGCACGGGCGACGCACTCCAAACCTGTTTTTTAGGGTTCCGAAGTCCAAAGGAATCCATAAAGTTTCGCCATGTCCTTCTGTCCGTCCATCCAGAATCAGAGGCAATTTACTCAGACTTTGCAGAATGAAATATATAGGTACCTAACAATTTAAAAAGATGAAGGTTCGGTATACCGGGGCGCAGTAGGATCTTTATTTTTTTCCTGCCCCAGACCCAATGGGGCATTGTTGGATAGAGCTTTCAAAAATATTAGCCGTACTGATTTCGTAAGCTTTCACTATCCGTGGTCAGACACGCGCTTGTCCATTTATTTCCTTATCTCCATGCCAAGTTCTAAAACCGGTTCCAAAAATAACCTGAAAGCAATTGAACGGAGTACGGACCAACCTGGTCAAAGTACATGTAGGTATGTATAGTGATGTCAATTGACGAGACCTATCTGATTTGTGTCCAATACAAAATAGCAGTTACATTGAAACTGCTAGTCATTCTCTGGTATTGTGTCTTGTAAGCAAAGATATTGTATTAAATGCATGCTATTGAAATATAAAAAGGTACCAGCTGTGTCTATGGTTACTAATATTGTACACAACTACATGCATTACCTATTATTGATAATGCCTATACCACAGAACGGTATGATTTCCAATACAGTGAGTGGTCTTACCTATTGTACATGGGTTCAAAGCAGAGTGCATTACGAAGGTAAATGAGTCGTGCGTAAATAATTTATAAAAGAATATGTAACATATTTTAGGTATGTCGGTAGATAAAAAGTATTTTTGGTACGTATATTTTATGTTTAAAATAAACGATGTCGGAACTTAGGAATGTCTATTGTTCAACACTTTATTTTCATTCCTTATAAAAGTCATTACATAAGTATAATAACCACATACGTATTTCCAAGAATAATCATAATAATCCATCTTACTTAATGATGGCAGAAGTACCTTATAGCTTCATTAACCCATACCAATGTACTGTGTCATGATCATCCATCATCAAACCTAATAATGTTCAAATTTAATGTATTTCGATGTCTTCGAAGATCATTTTGAAACGTCATAAACTACGTTTAATTTTCACCTGTTACTCGAACATTCATGACATAATTTCTTGATTTTGAGCAAGGTTTTTGGCACTACAAAAAATTATATACGCGTCTTACTAAAAAGCTTATTTATTTTCATCCTTTTGTGCCAGCTGGGTAAAATTTATCAAAAAATTATGTTTCCATATTTTTCGAAAAGGGGAATGGGCTTAAAATTTCAATACCTAAATCGGTATTTGTCCTGAATAGTAAACACATAATTATTCAAGTATAACAAAGTGATTAGTAATTACAGAATAGATAACTGTCAGTTACATAATTAACGAACTGATACGAAACTTTGACCAGCTTGTTATCAGTATGTAATGCGTATTTTGATGCATTTTTCTTAGAATATCGTTATAACGAGGTTCAGAAACCGACGAATTTTATCTACTACTACGAGTACCTACTACTACTTCTAGTCGTATCATATCTCAAGTTCTTTCATATTCGTCAATCTTAGTAAAATAACAAAGCCAGCTAAATAATACCTATCCTTATATATGCATTTTTTTTAGAATTTCTAAAGAGTTTCATAAATTGAAGAACTTCATCTTCTACTAGTCGTGTCACTAGTTCTTTCGAATGTCATATATCGTAGTAAAATATCAAAGCCACCTAAATAACACCCAGAGTATTTTTTTTACATGATAAAAGTAAAGTCTTTCTCCGGAATGAAATCTATCGCCTTTCCAAATCTCATTAAAACCTGTTCAGCAGTTTAGGCGTGAAAAGGTAACAGTAAAAACAGACAGAGTTACTTTCGCATTTATAATATTAGTATGGATTTAGATAGACTTATAATTTAGTTAAGTTTTTGAAATAGACATCGACAAGAATTGCCCCACCTAAGGCAATAAATAACGTTAATAAACATGTATAAATAATTAAAGCTAATAATATATTCTAAAATTACCATGCGTAATATATGTTAGTGAACTGATAATTCTGTAAATCATAATTTAAGTTAATCATATACATACATATTGTCACACCCTAATGGGGTGGGCAGAGCCATAAGCAATCATAAAACTTACAGCCACTCCCGGTTCAAAGTCGCAAGATGAATATAAATTAAATTGTTTAAATGCACAACCTGGCTCCAAACTCTTTCATACGAAGAAACAGAGAATTTGCTTAGTATACCAACATAAACTAGGCTTAGGTACTCCAGAATTTTAGGAGTACCTATACACACACTCTCTCTCTCTCTCTCTCACACACACACACACACACACATATTATTATTGCATCTTACAAATTATGCGTATTCTAGGTTTAATCCAAATTCTATCCATTATCTTTATTTATAAGCAAAACATAAGAGGACTACATTTTGAAATTTATTTTAATTTAATTCAAGTAATCTTTGACAGCGGCTTCTCTTGTCTTTTTTGTACAACATTGACTAGTTCATTCTTCAAGTTGAATGGCTCATAAATACTCTGGCCCAACACTTTTCATCCTAGCTCCGCCCATGCCAATGGCATGGACCACAGTATCTCAAAATATATGGTAACTTTCGAATATTTCTGGGAAACACAAGTTCCGAAATTCAAGTGTTTTGGTTTGGCGCTATTTTACATATTTTTTGGATACCAAACTTTTTTGTAAGATCGTATCTACTTCTGCTTAATGCAACCGTACTTCAGTCTGTCTTAAACCTTCATTTGTTAATCTGTCATTGTCATGACGGGCCCTCCTATGGTTTTTAATGAGCGAGGATGTCATCCTTCTAAGATTAATTTTCAATGACCTACCTTTTGAAGGTTAACTGGCAATACCAAAGACACCAGAACTACATAAAGTGGAATGTGGTGCTAAATATATTCGCTCACTAGTAGAACGCCCTGCGGCTTTGTCCCCGTTGAATTTTTACACAAACTTTTTAGGGGTTTGATTTGGGGAATTCCTTCTTGAGCGCATCCCTACCATTAGAGGAGGGGATACCCTCCAAGTTAGGAAAGTCATTCTCACGAAAGTAGACTATGCAATCACATCTAACATAAGAGTTAATACTATCCCTGTTTGTTTTGGGAATCTAAGTTATGTGAACTAATACTGTTTCTATCAAACATCCGAACAAATGGTAGCGGATGATGTGTTGAGATGAATATAATTTACGTTGTACTAGCTAACCCTGCGAACTTCGTACCGCCTTAGAATGAATAATGAACATTTTTCAAATGTTTTATTAGGTAGTTATTCTTGTTATTCGGGGCGGAGACAATTCCAACAAATCAAAAATCATGAAATCGGTCCAGCTAGAGGCTACCACTCTGCAAGAAAAAGAGAGCTGCTGACGACCCGATTGATATCAATGATACTGTCAATTATCAAAATATTTATTATATAGTATTTATGCGTTATCCTGGTTATACTTTTACACAAGTAGTCATGAAAACTTGCAGCCACTCCTGATTCAAAGTCCCAAGACAAATATGGTGAACCATGGTGACAGGTGATCAGCCCATCGCCCATATAAATGGTCCACTATGTTGGGGAGGATATTAATCTCTTAGTCGACTTTTACGAAATGCTCGGGGAAAGAAGCAGCTGGACGCATTCTATGTTTTTTTACTCCCAGTCCAGCAGAGAAGAATTTAATGATAATCATGTAAATAATCAAACAAGTCATAACAATTACTAATTAGCACAGGAATCTAGGCTGGCTAGGAGTTCTTCGAGGTTACACGGATTAAAATAGCTTGATGAGTGTACAATCGGCTACAAAATCTTCTTTAACCTGTCCTGTAAGACCTTATTCCATGCCAGATTACATGGTTCTAAGTCAACGGGAATTACCCCATAGGTTTTGAGAAGCAAACGTCTATAAATAGTTGCATCTTTTGATTGCTATGACTTAGTAGTTCCTAGAAATTAATTTATGTTTGATATTTTCACCCGTTATGGACAAATTGTCTTGATATGGTTGGACAGGACACAAAGATAACAAAGTGATTACTATAACAAGACTTCCTTTTTCTTTTTTATATACTGTACCTACTCTAAAATAACCCCCAATTCTGAGTACCATTGTATAACCATATTTATAAGGGCAGGAAGATGATGATGATGATGATTTGCACATGCATATAATACTGTATTACTGTGAAGGGAAACGAACCTGCTTCCGATTAACATATTCTTGTACACCGCGCCACCTTTTTTAGCTGGCCTATTTCGTAAGCCTCAAAATCACGGTTTTATCACTAGCTGTAAGTATTTTATTGATTTCTATGAAGTCATCAATATTTTTAGAACTAATGACTTTGATCATTAAAATCTTGAAACCTATCTTTTGTATCTATTATTTAAGTCGTTAATCGTGCCAAGGAATCATCTCGATATTTCTGTTCATGTTATAAAATCGAGTCTAGTAAGTTACATGAAACATTTTGCCATTTGCTCTTAGATGAAAATGACACAGTCCATCTTCAACTCCCTGCTTTTATTTTATTCACTCTTGTGGGGTCGACACAAAATGTTATTTTTACTTATTCCCTCGTAGCACTACTCCTTCTTTCTCCTGTCATCTTTAAAATATCTAACTTTTCTTTTCTTTCCACTTGAAATCACATCATATACCCTAAAATTGCCACCCCCTTTAGAAAAGAAATGACAAGCCAAGTTTCAAGAATGTCCTCTATTTTCTTAATTTTTTTCTTGTATAATGCAGACCTCACCATCAGATGGGAATAATAAATGCTAAGGAGAGGAAGTTAAACCATACATCACATACACATCCCTGTTCAGACCACGCTAACTTATTAATCTTCAACCATCTTCAACCTTCAAGTACATTTCTTTTCTTATCCATTCGCATTCTTTCCTCTCACTTTCGTAGCCCAGCACAAGAGGCTTGATTCATACAATACGACAGGATGGATGATCGTCTTGTAGACTTGTAGTCTTGTAGTAGGGTTAAACCCTTAGGTACCTTGATCAAACCAAGTATGAAAAAGTCACAATTATAGTTCTGCTGAATCACCGAGCTAAATAACTGTTTTTACAAGAAAAATAATGAAGTGCAGGAAACACGTAGGTTCATTTACTCAGTATTGTAAAGACTTTGTATCTAGCAGATGTGGTCACTTGTTTCTTGAGGCTGAATAAGGTATATAATCAACAGTAACATAACATCGACAAGTACGCGATAATCACTTACATAAATACATATTATCACGTCTGTATCCCTAATGGGGTGGGCAGAGCCAAAACTTGCAGCCACTTCTGATTTAGTTCTGATAATCACAGACCAACAGCATAAAATTGAATAAATAATATAACACACAACAGTCACGTACATAGTCCTGACCCCACACTAGGGTTTCCTGTGTCGTGGGTATCAGAAACTACGAGTAACATAGAACCACAACACCCAGACCCGCAGGAAATATTTGCAGAACATGCAAACATTTCTTCCGCAGCGGGAATCGAAACCGCGCCTCTTGCGTCTCTGCCGATCGCCCATCACGCGACCGAGGCCGTCAGAAGTAGGTACATTTATGCTGTTGACCTAGAATCTAGATCTGTTTATTGTAGATATTCCTAGTAAGGAATAGCATTCTAGTAAGGCGAAGACGCAAAGGCCTACCTAAGTTTTCACGAGAGTTAGCCATCAGCTCAAATTTGCTTATCTTCTCATTACGTAACTATGTAACTTTTATCGATTTCTATTATAACCACAGTTTTTTACTTCGGGATTACATTATTGTTCTTAGAAAAATAGTTGTAAATTCATTACAAATACAAGCTTCGTGCAAACGTAACCGCGGCCTTCTTATCAAAATACTACATAATAGTGTGAGCTGTCAAGTTTCTGCAGAAATTGCAGTTTAGATATTTCAGGTTTGCCAACTTGAGTGTTGAACTCTAGTTGCTGTATTTACATCAGCAATTACAACGAGATAAGTATTAAGAAATTAAAACAACATCCTTTGAAACTGGTCTAAGATTCAGAGAAGAAGCATTGTTTTGCAATTGCAATGTTTTATTACTACCTAATTTTAAGAATTCTATTTTGCACGTCGTTTTAATTCGGTCATGCCACTGATGTTGTGACATCGCAGTGAAGTGACACAATAGAATCAACACATAGTTCCACAAAGCAAACCACGTCACTGATTAAAAATAATTCCAATACCATGGTGATTTTAAACACTCCTCGGTTATTACTTTCTAGTGTTGACGTCAGAGATACGCGATTCTAGGATTACGACTTGCCAGGCTGCCTTGCCTCCGAGTTGATAATGTTGCCGCAGATTAAATAATACTTAGTAAAGCTATAAAATTCAATGTTCCTTGCTACTGGTTATGAATAATTTTCGCACGTCTTTTCTCTCGTTATTTATAGGTATAATGTTTATGGATGATATTTATTACAATTTTTATCAACCTTAATAAATGTGCTTAAAATATGTAAGTTTTAAATAGGTAACCATGTTCGCTAATCCATTTGCATTGGTCTGTACGCCATTGGTGGTCCATTATTTGAGCACGTCGATGCATTTCTACTCTGTATGAAACAATGGCACAAGGTCGTGGTGACGTGCGTACTAGCCGTCAGAACCCCTCAGAATCATCCCGGAGGTCAACAACTTACAATTCTGTTTAATCAATATTCTAATCAGAATACCTTATTTCCTTGTAAACGACAACATTGCTATTGTTTATTGTTGATGCTAATTACATATTGCAGTTTAATCGCGACAATGCCTATTTTTGTGAGTAGGTGGTAGGCTTACTTTACTTACGCGTTATAATGACTTCGCTGGCGTGGTGGGCGCCCGGCTGAGACGCAAGAGGCGCGAGTTCGATTCTCGCTGCGGGAGAAATGTTCTGTAAATATTATAAGTATGTTAGTATTCTATCAGCCATTTGGTTCCTATAGGACAAGCTTTGCTTAGTTTGGGGCTAGATGGCGAGCGCTGTGTGAAGTCTACACAAATATTTATATATTTATATTTTTTTTGTTAACGTTTATTTGTTTACAAAACAGTACAATATAAACTTAGTATATACCAACTGAATCACTTACAAATACATTTAGTTAATAAAAAAATGGGCCAAATAATCACACGGAAAACATGACAGTAAAAAAACCTTTGCAAGTATCGAGTACAATACTGTGTAACTAGTACAATAATATAATGGCCTTGGTGGCGTGGCGGGCGATTGCTCGACTGAGACGCAAGGGAACGCGGATTCGATTCCCGCTGCGGAAGAAATGGTTGCATGTTCTGCAAATATTTCTTCCGAGTTTGGGTTATGTGGTACTATGGTACTCGTATTTTCTGATACCCGTGACACAGGGAATCCTAGTGTGGGATCAGGACTATGTATGTTACTGTTGAGTGTTATTTATTTGTAAGTAAGTGTGTACATCAAATAGACGTGTGCAAAGATTTGCGAGAGCAAACTTGAACATGTAAAGGAGTGGACCGTTATGGCCCAGATAGAGTGACATCGTTTGCCAGGATGTCAGATCTTGTGCTGATTCAACATCTATAGGCAAAGAACAACAATTATTTGTGTCAACTCATCAACTTTGTACAGTAGTACCACTTATATTGTGCGCCTCGGCAAACTTCGTGCTTTGTATGAAAACCGAGTTTGGCCGAATATGCAACTAATAGTCAAATAATAATAAATGAACCAACCTTTCAAAAAAATAAGTACCTATATACATAATTATTGTTACCTACATCTCTTTTTTTTTGTTTACTTTGTGTGTCTTTCTTTTTGTGTACAATAAGGTGTTTATTATTGTTATTATTTATTACAAAATATCATCGCATTAGTTCGTATTTCAGAAGCTATACGAAAATTGCCAAAGCGCACAATATTCGTGGTACTGTTGTACTAATGTTTATACTTGTGAAACAAGTTGGAGCATTATTTAGTCCTAAGCACGTTGTCTTCTATATAAGGTGCTAACCAACTAGGTACCAATACTTTAACAGATGTGTTACCTTACAAAAAACAATAGAAATTAAGAAAAGTTTTACACCTTATGTTTTTTATATCAGATAACAATAAGCTCTTTTTGGGAGATTGCTTCACTTAGCAGAGAACATGTTTTCCTCTTTGGTTAGTCCTAAATTTATTATAGGGTTTCAAAATATGGCGCATGGTTTAAATAGGTATTGTTGGGTTAGTTCGTTTCGAATTAGTAAATGAGGAACCGTGGCTCATAAATATTTATAGTTTGTTAACTAACTACTGAAATACACCATTGAGAATTGGTAAAATAAAACTTAAAAATGCAAGAAACCCTAAAAATACATTTGCTTGCTGGCTTGCCTTGAGAGCTTAGTCAATGACAGCTTTTCTTGTGGCCGTGTTCGTTTTGCCACAACAAAGAATTCTGAACTCAGTACTGACTGAATATTGAATAACTAATTCTAGTACTAAAAACTTTTCTTTATGACAGAAAGTATTACTCAGTGAAAAACATCAGACATGGTAGGCATTACTACTATTCTAGCCTATACCGTCCTATTGTTGAGCAATGACCTGATGGTACATCCGCTTTATACAATTATATATAAATACTACAAAATTAAATAAATAAATTTAGTACTATATAGCATTGTTAACTAGTAATATTATTATTGACCTTATAAAACAGCAAATATTGAACCATAGTTTCGCGTTATCACTCTAATCATTACGATCAATTCAGACATTGTGAATGGACCGTGTTGTATCTTCGATTATTAAATTGATAATGGTGCACACATCAGGTGCAAATCTTTAAATAAATAGAACTATTATGTAAGGTTCTGATCGTAAGGTCGTTCGCGGGTTCTAGTCCGGTCGTGTACTAATGGATTTTTCTATTTTACCAGTGCTCTCAAACGGTGAAGGAAAACATAGTGAGGCAAGCCGGGGTTTGGTCAGCGCCGCACGTATTGGCCATAATATCTTTCCTGTGGATACGGCCAACTAGGCTGAGAGGATGGTATAAGTGCTGGACAAGCCTGCGCCATCTGAAAATCGTCCCGGGCACTACATCGTTTCGTTACCGTAGGCAAAAAAGTAGCCTCTTCTCGATGTATAAATCATCAAGCATATATGGTAAAGGACTTTGTTTACAAGTAGTAAGCAATGATGTCAACTTGTAAAAGCTAGCCTTAATATGTTCCGTGTAAACATATTGATATTAATTTAACAGTTTTCTAGTGAAGTTTAAAAATAAAACATTTACTAAAACATTGTATTCTGACAAATACAACAATGAATGAATGCGCGTTCCCACATAACTAGGTACCTACTTTCATACCATTTAGCTAGCCATTGAAATGCCTATGTATAGTCATTTACAGGATATGTCATTCAGTCATTTATGTTTTTCTAAGCGAGACTTAAAAAAACAGTAAAAAAAATACTATTCTAACAAATATATTCGTTTTGTCGCTAGGGTTGCCCTAAAAAGAGACACGGCTTCTTAATTATAGGTATGTATTAAGAATAAAGAACAACGGAAATCAGAAAAAAGGAAGTAATACACAAAGTTACCATGTATCTACACTACATACTTGATTTCAGTCAAATTATATCTAACAAATACAATGTTACGTCTAGTATTACAACCTAAAAGTTACAAAAAATAGCATTTGGCGGTCTAAGAGGTATTCAATCAATGTAAAATAAACTTGTGGAGGATAAATGAATGCAATGCAATGAATGCACCTACAAATTATAAAAACAAAGTTGATATTATCAATGCTGATAGGTACCTACTTAGTTTAAGCCTTGAACCTTTTTTAGAGACACGTCAGGTAATTTAGTTGTTTAGTTTAGTCACAGGATAGAATGAAAAGCTCAATGACTACAACTAAAATATTCTATTAGAGGACAGCTGGATGGGTCTGCCCAATATACTCCTAGAATAAACGATTATGTGCTTCCTCCATCCACTGAAATATTATAGGCGCTTACAATATCATCGGTCCATCACGTGGGGGGCTACACGTACACGTGATCGAAAACATATGTTTTTGATCTAGTGACACGACTAGATAGATAGATAAGATCATCGGTCCATTAGGTGGGGGTTAAACCTACACTTCATTTCTAGGTCCATGACCGCCATCCAATACTTAACGCTCATGCTCATTTAGCCATAGGTACATACGTACGAGTACCTAACTCGTACGTATGGCTAAATGAGCATGCCTACCTGTCTAAAGAACGAGGGATGTTTTAGTCTATTTGATGGGTGTTATTATTGTTATTCGAAGTTGTTTCGCTATTTTTATCCTTTTTTATAATGACACTACATTTTGTAGGTAGTTATTATTCATGCAGTTGACGAACTATTTACAATTCGGCTGTGGTGTGAGGAAGGTAATTTGTTAGTTTTTTGCATTAGCATTACCTGGAAAACAATAGCTGTGAATCTTGCTGCGGCCAACTGATGGTCGTTGGCAAAAACGTAATGTGATTTGAGTAAAACTATTCTCGTGGCTTTATGATTACTGCCCATTCGCAACATTGTGAAGCCTTTGAACTATGTATTTGACTTATTTTTCTATAACAATATAAAACTAATAACTAGTTTGAAAACATGTGTCAAGTGCTTTTTAAAGTGCACTTTGAATCATTTCATCACACTGGTTTGAAAGAACTTGTGACACGACCAATAGAAGAAATAGTAACTTACATCAGTCCGCGGCTTCGCTCGCGTGGTATCTTGATAAAACGAAGCTCATGTCATTCGCCAGCCCATAAACTGTGTCTGAGCAAAAATCATGTCGACCCGTTGTTGCGTGAAATAAGGACACACCAGCAAACTAACAAACTAGTATGTACTAGTATGTAAGTAAGTAAGATCGTATGAGCTAGTGGCCAACTCTTGTGGCAGAATTTTTAGGTCGCCTAAAGGCCTCCGTCATGGCTTAGCGACTTAAAAGCCGGGACCGACAATTTAACGTGCCCTCCGAAGCGCTCAGCTCGTAATGTCACTTGCGGTCATCAGTCCCAATTGTGACCGTGCACAATACGACCCTTCATGTAAAAAAGTTGAGTTTTTAGTTTTGTTACTTAAGTTAGGTTTATGTGAGTAGTTTGGTTTTATAATAAGTAGGTATAGATTAAGTTTTTCTTGTTTTTTTTATTCATTTTTGTTTTTTAAATGGGTGATGTGGTCGCATAGCGACAAAACCCTTAAATACATTAAAAAAAGGTAATGAGGGTAGGTAATGACAAGGGTGAAAAATATAAAAGTAGATGGTTTTAATTACAGATAAAGATGTGTGTGGATTGTGGAAGATAACATTAGTAGGAATGTAGTAAATAAATTTGATGAAGAATTATGGAAGGGAATACTAACAAAAGTAACCTGTAGTGGCGACGTACGCATGGGATTTACGTAGGCAGATGATTAATATAGTAGTATATAGTAGGTATTTTTCCGTCAAAGTCTCTGCCACTACCTATGTGGTTTGTGGTGAGTGATAGAGATAGGGAAAACAAGTAAATAAATTAGTGTAAACTTCCAAATATATTTTTAATTGCAGTTCGCTGGTAGCCTCGGTAGTCTTGGACGAATAATATTTGTCCAAGCCCGAAGTATGTTATAGCTTGCTGACAGACGGACGGACGGACGGACGGACGGACAGTGAAGGCTTAGTAATAGGGTCCCGTTGGCACTCTTCGGGTATGGAACCCTAAAACAGATTTTATGAAATGAACTCTTTTGCGCCTTTGTACGTTCGTCAGAGTAGGCAGATCATTTAAGTGTAAAAGACAATGCTGTAAAAAAATCTATTGATACTTTTCCGAAAAGCAAATCGTGTAGCAACGTATCTCCATGGTTCATCGTACTCGTATGTATAGCCATTAACTTTTCCATTGTGATTCACTCAACTCTCAAGCATGTATTCAAAAGTGTTATCTTTCAAGAGAACTTTACTCATTAGCGTCCTTAACAAACACTAATGTTTAATAACCTTGTCAGAACCAACCACTACCGTGTAATAGGATATATCCATAACCGAGTAATAGGACATGCACGCGACCCGCACGCGACCGGCACGCGACCGGCAGCTTAGACATTGATTATTAGTTTTTTATCCAGTCACGAGGCAATGAGACCCTAAAAGTACTATGTACAATCTTTATTAAGTTTTGTCACAGGCCGCTGTGATATTAGATTGAGGCTTGCTTGCCCACAGCATTTTCAAAATTCTTTTATTGCATCTGGTCGAAGCCATGCGTGATCCTTTTGTCCAAATCTGTCATGCTGGGTGATGACGTATAGACTCAAAGGCTTATAAATTGCTCAATTAGTAAAAGGCTAAATTGCTCTGATCTAATAAATTATACTAACGGGCGACGGATGGAAGATTACCACAATAATGCAGTTTTTTGACATCAAAATATGATGATGATGTCCTCCTTGACGTGTCCGTCAACGGCGAACCCTGTTAGCTTCGGACATGTGATGATGTGAGCGAATGTGGATTGCAAAGCCGAATTTGGTTGTAAAGGTCCTGATGCAGAGCGCACAGTGCAACTGGCCTGATGTATTGTAGGTATAGGAATAGGAAGGCTTGGGACGGTACTTTTTTAAAAGGCGTTTTGTATATCGATTTCCTTCGTTTGTTACAGCCTTGTCAACAGAGTTGACATAAAAAATTACCTATGGCATGACAATGTTGCTAAACCTGGCATAAATAAACATGATTAGTTTATCTATCCTCTTAGGAGGAGAGCTGAAGATTGAGCAGTGGCGTGCCATGGGAGAGGCCTATGTCCAGCAGTGGACTGACGTGGGCTGATAATGATGATAATGAGTTTATCTATAGGTATATAATTCGAACAGATTTTAAATTAAAAGTTAGGAAAACTTATATAACACATACTCCTCTCTATATAATAAATAAGGAAAACAATAAATCATAAAACTCAAGCACCTGATTGTCAACATTGGTAATCATAATACTCGTTATTGTCATTTTTACATAAACTATGTTTTATGTATTGGCGTAAATATGTTCAGTATAAGATAATTATATTTTGTTTCTGACAAAGTAACCATTAAGTAGCTTCTCGACCTAAGAATGTACCTATGTTGCGGATCTAGTTATGGTATAATTATTATTTTTTCATGTACTTTTTTTCATAATCATCGTTATCACCTACGGCCTGACTTAAGCTGGACTGGCTTTTCTATCTGCATAGCTCCCTTTATCTCCCTCTGTAATTATCTGCTGGACTGGGAGTAAAAAACAGAATACGTCCATCTGCTTCTTTCCCCGAGCATGTCGTAAAAGTCGACTAAGGGATAGTATCCTCCAACATGATAAACCATCTATATGGACGATGAACATCTGTCACCATGGTTCACCATAATATCCATCTTGGTACTTTCAATAAAGAGTGGCTGCAAGTTTTCTTATGATTACTTGTGGCTCTGCCCACTCCATATACAGGAGTGATGATACCTATATTATCCATCCATCATGGTCTTGTGCTAGTTTCGTTCGTCCATCCACCGCCCACGGTTTTGAAAAACCAATTACAACGAATATTGTAGGTGAGTATTATATACTCGTGCTTCGCTGTCAACACACGAGCAAAATAGTTCATGTATCACGTGTTTTCAACAACCTGTACCATGACACCTCCATATGCAGTGCTCGACCTTGATTATAATTAGAAATGTTACCTAAAATTATACTGAAAGTACCTATGTACATTGAAAGAAAATCTTACCACAATTATTTTAATAACATTTTTTATTCTTTTCTGTAAAACCCTCCAATAACGGAAAGTTTCTTTATAAAAACATTGGATTCAATTTTAAGGTTGGAATAATAATGTAAGAAAAATGCTTCCAGTATGGTAATTTATCGAACCTACCTAACAACGTGAGCGTTAAATTTATTAACATTATTAAAAACTTGTTATAATATAATATATTTGACCATTAGCAAGCCGAAAGACTATTATATAATTGTAATTGCAGACATAAAGTATAAATATCAATAGAATAGACACAAAGGTGTTGTGAGACGAACTAACAGGTAAATAAATCAGTGCATTCTCCCTAGCGCTAGAGGTCGCGTCGTGATGATAGGTACGAGATTGATAGATTGGCTAATGTGAGGAAGCGATCACATTTAACTGGTCAGCTTATATCAAAACCTTGCGGCAAGGTTGTTTCGACGGCGCTTCGCGTATTGAATCTCAAGTAGCCTTGCTATGTCGTTTCAATATTCGGAATAAGTATGCGCGCTGCCGTTTTTACCTTTTTATTGAAAAGACAGACACGATTATTCGAATAATAAATACCAAATCTTCTTCGACTTTGGGAGAATATTTATGAAGATTGACTAATAGTTATGCAGTTGCGTTAATTGAAACACTTTTCATTACGTAAATTTTCTCTATTATTATTATTCACGATTGTTACCCTATCCTCGATCGTTTTCACTGGATGTTGACAACAACTGATTGTGAACACCTACGAGAAACGCCAGCTAATGATCTGCAGATCAAAGAAAACATGTAACAAGTGCCAAAAGAAGCTTATTTAGGGCGCATTTTATTCGTTCCACCACACTGATTCGAAATAATTAGGGATGAGAGGAGAGTAGTTATCAAAGTACCTCGTAATTATTTGATATCCCTGCACAACAAATCCCCTCAAGCGTCAATTGCCGTATGATTGCCGTGAAACTACCAATTATTTATTATTTCGGAGGAGGGCGTTATGTTTTCGACATAGTTAGGGTTCCATGCCCGAAGGGTACCAACGGGACCCTATTACTAAGTCTCCACTGTCCGTCCGTCCGTCCGTCCGTCTGTCAGCGGGCTCATGACCGAAATTGGTATAGAGTTAAATATTTCACAGAGTGTGTGTTTCCATTGCCGCTAAAACAACATATAATAAAAATAAAATAAAAAAATTAAAAGGGTCTTATAAGAAACATATAAGGATATGTGCGTTGGAACCCTTTGTATGCGAATTCGTTTCGCAATCATTTGTTTTATGTACCAAATCATAAAAAAATATTTAGAGGATTTTATACTACCGATAAAGTTATTGTTGACTTTTCAATATTTTCAAATTAGTCGTCATCATCATTTGGAACTTCCATACCAACTTGATGTATCATACACACACGAGGTCGCCCTATGCCTATAATCGCACATAGACAAATAAACAAAGACAAAACTTTTCTTAATACAGGACTAACAACACGCTTCAGAGTTTCCTCCAATATGTTTATAATTTATGTAAAGTTCTAAGTCCAAAAAAATAAAATAAAATGTATCCTAATTAACATTTCTACTAGGAAAAATTAGATTTCTTTCCACAGTCCGACAGTCATTCATTTTATTATTTTGTTGTAAATAGTTATTAGGTCATCTTAGCGTTTGCTTTTACCTGTACAAAATATCATCTTGGGAATACCTAATTACCTTTCAAATACTAATGCGTGTACGTTACCACACCTGTTATCGCTGTCTGGTTATACCGGGCGACGTTAATTTCTAAACAAATCGTTTAAACAAAGCCTAGCGATCCGAACGTGCTCCATTCACTCGAGCTGTTTACTTCGTAAACACTGATATAATATTTAGGACGGTTTGTAGGCAAATGTGTGGTGTGATAAACACGTTGTTTTTGTTTTCTTAACAAGTAACTGTGTGAACTAGGAGTGTCGATTACGTACTTATGGACACAGAATTTTGATTGCTTTGTGTTCATTTTCTTTATTATTCTTATTAATTTAATGACAGTTATTTTAATGGCAGTTAATTTAATGACTCCGGTTTCGAAGGAGACTTCAATTTTCCTGCAACTTTCAGGTACTTTGGTACATGTTTGATGATTTACAAGTTTATGTTCTTAATCTCGAATAAAAAGGGTTTTTAAATGAGAATCAGGACATATAAATTCATAAATGTTATGCGTTGGAATAGGAACAGTTCGTGCCCAGTCCGTGCAGTCTGATTTAAAATTATATTATACTAGCTGCCGCCCGCGGCTTCGCTCGCGCTGTACCCGGATATAAAATAGCCTATATGTTTATCCAGTACATGTACTATGTATATTCCAAGTTTCGTTTAAATCCGTTGAGCCGTTTAGGCGTGATTGAGGCACAAACATCACAACATTCAAACATCCTCACAAACTTTCGCATTTATAATATAAGTAAGAAGTAAGATTGGACGCAAGTGCCTTATTTCTGGCAAGACTAGAATGGAGACGGCAAGGGGAATCGGCATGACCACTGACCACTGTGTGAGAGGCTGGTTGTAAGTAGATCGAGCATTCGCACGGGCACTTTCAGCGGACTCGCTGGCGCCATGCATCAGCCACAGAATACATAACAAGCCCGCACACATTCACGGCAAGCCATGAACGGTACTCAAACGAGTTTGCAACATTGAGATGGTGAGATGCATAGCAACCGCTTATACAAGTCCTTAGCTCAACTACTGTCTAAAAATATCCTGTTACAAAATAATTAAAAAATGTTGGTTGGTGAGGCATGTTTGCGGAGTCGTTGCAATTTTATTTACTTGTATCGAGCCGAAATATTCGGAAATCAAACTTATGACACTTTGCTTATCGAACATCAACATATTTATGATGAATTTAATAAGATCAAGGAATTCAGTTTACTAAAATGCCGGTTTTTATATTTTTTATAGTTGATTTTATTATTCTTAAAAGCTGAAGTTCCCAGATTCAGTTATAGGTTGCAAATTGCGGTGCCAAATTAACAGATAGTCGAAAGATCTTTCAGTACTAAAGGCCCACTGCTGAACAAAGATCTCCCATAGATTTCCAGACATCCCTACCCTGAGCTTGCTTCCACCACACTCTTTCAAAGACATCGAGCTCGTCACGCCAATCAATTCATAGAAACTCACATGATTTCTTTTTTTAGGGTATTATGACATTTCGTCACAATTCTGGCAATGTCCTTTGATCAAGTATCATAAACTTTGATGGAGTAAAAATCATATATTATACTGTCACATCTAATGATCTCTTAGCACTGGTGGTCTAGTTGGTAGTGATCCTAAGGTAGTGGGTTCAAATCCGGTCGTGTACCAATGGAAATTTCTGTACGAAAAAATTATGTGCGCTATACCAGTACTTTCAAACGATGAAGAAAAACATCGTGAGGAAACTCACGGCTTAGTTAGCTCCGCACGTATTGACCATGTCTTTCCTGTGGACAAGGCTGACTAAGATGAGAGGATGGAATAGGTGCTGGGCAAGCCTACTTCATCTTAATTCGCCCCGGGCACTACAGCGTCCCGTTTGTGAAGGTAAAAGTTGCCTCCTGACGTTGTATAAATCATCTACTATTGATGGTAAAAGGCCTTTTTTGTAACGATCTCTACCTTATGTTATGCCAGACGATTGTCTAAAGGTTAATTATCTACCTCCCATTAGTCATGTCCAGCAGGGAAACCATATAATGAATGGATAAACGATCCTAGGGATAAGACAATGGGCAGTATTCAATGCCTCATTTGTACGAATGGCTTTTGAGAAGTTTGCAATATTATCAGGGCTAAGTTTATTGAGTACTTTGTCCATCTACAGCCTAATCTGCTAGCGATAGTGGGGAATAAAAATTACCTGCTTCAAACCTGTTATTATATTTTAATAAATAAATAAATATTAGAGGACAATTCACACAGCCCCATCTAGTCCCAAACTAAGCTTGTACTTTGGAACCAGATGGCTTATAGGATACTTGTATACTTTTTTTCGTAAATACATACTAATATAATATACTACAACACTCAGACCCGGAAGAAATATTTGCAGAACATACAAACATCCTCACAAACTTTCACATTTATAATATAGTAGGTTTTATCCTTATAACACTGTTTGATTCATAATAATTATTTGTATTTCCTACGACGGACAATGAATAAAATTTATTTACAATATTTAATAACTATGTTCAGTAAAAATTCAGTGCAATCGCACATACACCACGTGCATTACGATAAGAGACTACAAATAAAAATCATGTGTGCTTTGATGGAGGTGACATGATTCTATGTAGGTAACATAACTGCGTACGATGGGTTTATGTTTAAAATTCTTAGTGATAAAATAATACATAACAATTTAAAATGTATGCATATTCTAACGCTTACGTGGCCTATAGATAACCATTTTTAGTTAAAAAAATTAGTTGTAAAATTAAAAGTCCTTATTCCCTTTTTTAATACCTCTTACAAGTCTATGTTTTTTATTTTATACATATTATCATGCCCGTATCCCTAATAGGATGGGCAGAACCACAAGTAATCATGAGCAGCCACTAATTCAAAGTCCCAAAAAGGATATGGTGAACCTTGGCGACAGGTGATCAGTCCATCGCCCATATAGATGGTCTGTCATGTTGGGGAAGATACTATCCCTCAGTCGACTTTTAGGACATGCTCGGGGAGAGAAGTAGTGAGACGCATTCTATGGTTTATTTTATATTACGGAAGACTTATGAAAAATAAGTGTTTAAGTTATTATTATAATAAGTGTGTCGTGCAACTACAAAACTAAACTCATCTTAGTGACGTCAGAGTCGAGTGTTCCAGTCTTATTTGTACAGCTTGCAAAATGACGATTGTCTCATGGTAAATACTTTACATGGTACATACTCATTTATACAGTGTGCAAACACTAAACTCAAATATAGCTCCGAGTATGAGTAGTACCTACAGTCATCCCGTTTTCAGACATAAGGTAGATACTGTTTTTAATGGCTTGCAAATATTTACGTGAAAATCGTTACATAGCGAAAAGATCTAATTAAAATATTTGAACAAATGCGGTGAATTATTTTCAAATTCATATTTATTACTATACTATTATTTTTACAATTTTAGGTAAACATACAGCAAAAAAAAGTATTATCAGATAAATAGATACTTAAGGCAAATTACAAGTTTCCACTGTAAATAGAAAAGTCAGTTTCCTTGTTTATCCTTATTCCTCGCAGCAGAGCCACGGGTCGACATTATTTTATTATTTTATTTAGTTTTATTTAGTTTGTTTAGGGACTGCAGAGTGACAGGAACTTCTTATCCGGGTACCACGCGAGCAATGCCGCTGTTGGAAGCTGCTATATTAATAGATGCGAAAATTTGTGAGGATGTGAAGCTTTTGTTCGGAAGGATTAACAAGAAATGTTTATTCAAAGAGAAACTATGAAAAGTCATTTTGCATTTCTAGCCCTGCAGTCTAGATACTAGTCATAAAATAAACAGTACCTGTATCAGTACACTGTGACACATAGGCCTGTATTTAAGAGCGTCTACAGGAGTTGTTTGGATTTGGATTTAATAAAAAAGTATAGTACTTATCTTGTTTTGTTTTAGAAGCAGTTCCCACTATGTTTCTTAAACTAGTAAATTTTGTACTCACTTTATTAAAAAAATTGGAGGCCTCAGCATTGGGTGAGATCCGGCCTCGAATGATGATGATGATGATTATGATGATAATGCCAGTGGTAGGATTGATTCGGGATTGTCACTGTCACTTTGTCAGATTACAAGCACCCTAAATCATATCGTGATGTCTTTTAGAATTGCTAGTTAGTAAAACCTTCACAAACAATTGCCTAGTTAGTAGCTAATAATACTTGCAATTGTCTTTGGAGATATTGATCTTATAAACTGAATAGAAACTGCGGAAATACCTTCCTCTGATTACAACATTGGTAAAGCAATTACTGCAATAAAAAAATGCATATTTTACTACTATGGCAGGAAAAGTCACTGTGTATTAATAAAAAAATCAAGCTTTCCTAATTAAGACTGATCCCAACAAATGCTAAAGTTGCTAATTTTAATAAAAATTAACGAAACTATTTTCCTTCTACATAAATTGAAGAACGTTGTACGTTCCTATCAGCTATGATTTAATGAACTACTATGGAACTTCGCACCTGACCAACTACAGGGACTTTTAGATGCTCTAAGGAAAATTACATTCCCATTTTAACATTGTCCAATACCATCGCCAGCACGATTAAACCGAGGTTTTAAATAGTTGAATTAAATTAATATGTCATTGTAATTTAACATGATCGCCTTGATATTATTTTTTGACATTACTACCCAAAAATGGAGATTAAAATGTTTTATTCCTCGCGGTGCCTGCCAGTCGGCTGTCCTTTGTAGACTTTAATGTTTTACATACGAGCAAAGATTTCACATTTACTTTCTCCAATGAATCGTTTAGAGTTGGTGCGCCGGCGCAGCTAAGGGAAGCTAGCACATTAAACTAAACCAGACCCCACAGAAAAACTTGAAAACATACGAGTAATTCATGTCAACATAGATAATTGATACTCTACATGAATAAAAAAAACCGCAATTACTAAAATGCCCATGCCTCATATAATTGCGTATTTTTTTCAATTATTTTTAATATTCTTAATCTCTTGGAACTGATACATTACAACGCAACTTTATTCTTTTCCGGTATCAAGTTTAATTTCCACTCGTCTCAATACCAATACCGATTGGATCAAACTAGTAACATAAATCAATTGGACATGCTAACGTATTACTACTATGCTCGTTTACTACTTATTCGCCTAATCGATTATTTCGTAAATTATACAACAAACAAGCATTATCACAAAGTTTTGTATTTCATTTATAGTATTAGTAAGATTGAGCGCTATGTGGCAGTAAAGTGAGCGAGATACGCTGTTTCGTCGCAGGCACAGTCTCTTCGACCATACCGTGAGACAAACACATTATACCTAAGAAATCTAACGAAGGCCAGGATTCTCTTAACCTTGTGTCCGGCTCTAAAACAATTATTACGTCTGTGTACAAAAAATATCTGAATATCGGCAGATATGTGCGCAAAAATTTGGCGTTGGTTACGCCATTTTTTATACATCGCGATCGTCTCGCTAGATAACTTTATCAACATTAAATAGTGTGGTACGTAGTTTAAAGACTTAGAATCAGCCATGCGTATAATCAAAACGTACCTAACTATATTTATTAAGTACCTAGGTATGTATATTTTGTAGAAAAATAATTTACCTAATCACAAACACAATCATAATAAAATTAGCCCACTGTTTATTATTAATGTGAAACACGGGCATCATGCATAATTTTTTTCATTGAATATTAGAGAATAAAAGTAAAGAACTAACTTTTAGAATACCTACCTGCTAGAGGTTTTTTGTGAAGCCGCGAATCTTATATTTGCTGTTTGTGGGATTCTATATTTTTTACTTGTCACGTTTACTTGGTAATTTTCCGTAACAGATAATTATTACTGGAATAGTAAATAAGCTAATGCGAGCAAAGCCACGAGCGGAAGCTAGTTATTTCTAAAATTAAAAATATGAAAACGGTAGCTTTAGGCGAGTTATTACTTTGTTAAATAAGTTTCAAGTTCTTGATAAATATAGTCAAGTATGAGTTACATTTGCGGTTGATTTGCTTAAAATTATATATTTGTTCTCACGCACACAGTTTCTGGTTTCACTTGCTTTTAAATTAGCTTCGTTGATATGAAGCGTTGGTGGGACGGTGCCTTGTGGAGAAGGTTCGGGATTCTCCGGACTCGGGACATGGATGTCTAGAAGTCCATGGGGGAGATATTTACCTAGCTGTCGGACGAAGTAGGTTAAATAAAAATAATTAATAAAAATAGTACATAAATACTAAGAAATAAGTTCATCTGAAAGTTTATTTTCAATGCTGACAAAACCGACCGAATTAGTGACATCGCATGGTGACGTGTTAGAGGAAAGTTTGTGATTCCATTCAGTATTTATTTATCACTTTTGAAAAATAAGTTTCCGTGACTCATCTTTGTTACCTAGTTTTTCCTTTAGGCAGCTGGACTTGCAGTGTTGCAATACTAGGGTGCCACAGAAAAATAGTATATTATTTTTTTCTCGGACTGTAAAAATAACTTTATCATTGTTTTTTATCATAATTTTTCAAATTACCGCCGAAGAAAATTCTATTTTTATTTTAGACTAGCTGCCACCCGCGGCTTCGCTCGCGTGGTACCCGGATAAAAAATAGCCTATATGTTAATCCAGTACATGTACTATGTATATTCCAAGTTTCATTCAAATCCGTTCAGCCGTTTAGGCGTGATTGAGGCACAAACATCCAAACATCCAAACTCACAAACTTTCGCATTTATAATATAAGTAAGATTATCATGAGGTAATAGTTAGACGGGGAGTAAAGAAAAAACATAGAATGCGTCAAGCTGCTTCTCTCCCCGAGCATGTAGTAAAAGTCGACTAAGTGATGTATCCTCTCCAACATGATGATATGCAATAAGTACGTATTCCCAAGGAAGGTTGAAGTCAGGCAGGCGGCTGGTCATAAAACACTTTAGCCAAAACTCTTACAGCATGCTCTTTGGATCATGCTGTGCTGACCTCACATGGAGTAGGATAAGGGCCGGAAGATGATGATGAGGTGATAGTTACAATAGTTTATTTCTCATCAATTAAGTTACTTCTCAAATAAAATATAAAACTATACGCAATATTATCTACTGACTCACTGACCATGCATAACTGAAATATATTAACGGCTCAAAACACAATAACAAATCTTATTGTTGGAAACTTTATACATAAATAGATATATATAATGTGAACCTGAGCATTCGTTCATAAGCATTTGTACAAAGAGGTAGACTAATTGCATTATATTATAAAAAATATAATAAAATAAAATATAGTGAAAATACACAAAAAAGCACATCTTTAAATAAATATACAAAGCATTTGATCGTAAGTGAAAGACAAAGAAAATTAAGGAATATTATCAAAAGTGAAACAGAAGTGATTACAACTGCGGTACATCTGATTGTGCAACAAGCCCTCACCTTAACTCTGACCACGATCCAACTGTAATCAAGTTACTATCAAGGTAATTAAAGTCTCATTTTGATGTTATCAGTGACTCTTGTTCGTCACAATATCATCAACTATGGGGATAGTGTTTTGATATATTTTTTTGCATAATTTTAATTCTAGATTATTACAATACTTTTAATAACTTTTAAGGCGATTTTTCTTCTCTTAATTTTTCATTATTATTGCGTTTTTGAGTTAAATTTTATGATATAAGATTGCTTCAAAAACTGAAACATTGCATATAGACCATCTAAACACATGGAGGTTAAAAACACGAATATGAATTGTTCACATTGCCTTGTTAACAGACGCAATTACAAAATATGTAATTTAAGGTAAAATAACTACACAATGACACCCCAATATTCTACTAACGGACGACGGCTCGTTCATTGCCATAGTAACGTTGTTTTTCTGTCAAATAAAGTGTGGCACTTTTAGCAAATAATAACGTAGCTATTCAGTAGTGTATTGGCCACTAGCTCATACAAACATACATACATACATACATACATAGTAGTATATTAGCAGAATATTGAAACGGAGTATAAATTCTCTTTAGTGACTCCTCTTTGAGCTGTTTCACATTATTGACGAGATAAATATGTCATTTTATTAGTAGGCTTCCGCAATGTTTTAATTTGCGTATAATTATGATTTTTGTTTGATAATAAGATGGTCCATCATATTGGAGAGGATACAACTCCTTGGTCGAATTTTAAGACATGCTCGGGGTGAGAAGCAATTGGTCACATTCTATGTTTGTTCTTCACGTCAGTCGAGCAGAGAATTTTAAATTAAATTGAATATGTGCTATATAAGTTTAATTAGGGAAAATGAACACCAACTTGTTCTTTTCCTAGTTTATCAAAGAGCGCTAATTCTCTATTTTCCGTGCTTCGTCAAAAAGTCGGTCCCGGCTTTTAAGTCGTAAGCCATGACAAGGACTTTAGGCGGCTTAAAAACTCCGTCACTAGAGTTGGCCACTAGCTCATACGAACATACTTACATAAAGAGTGCTAATGAATATCATAAGTATCAGCCATATTATTTTCTATGTAATGAAGCAATAAGTTATGAGATGTTACTGATGTTTTGGAAGCATCAGTAACAAAATTATTGTAAATATATACTTTTGCATTGAACAAATCAGTCAGTCAGTCAGTAACAGTTTTATAAATTAAATTTGGCGTTATCTTCTGTAAAGTACCTAGGTAAGCTGATGAGGGCAAAAACATTAACTAATTGTCCTAAAACAGGAGTCTTCAAGTGGATAAATTGCTTACTTTTTGTAGGCGTTTTGACGTCATTGTTTTAATTTGCTTCGGGATCCCCTGATTGATACAGCCGGTTGTTTGGGAGATTTGTCACTATCAAAAATACCGCACGTTATAACAACTTATAAGTACTGTTCACTATAAAATTTAAGACCTTTTACTTTCTTCTTTTACCTCTTTTACTTTTTTATACTAAGTACATGACAGCGTCTTTTCTTTATCTGGCTCATGTAGTTAATTCCTGGCCTTCCTCTACTTCGCCTTTCTTCCACCTTTCCTTCTATGACGTTCTTTATAATGTTCACTATAAAAATCTTAACCTTGCAATGTTTTTTTCATGCAAAACAAAAAACTATTGGCACCGTACTAAATTAAAATTTATTTATCCGGAAGATATTAGTTTGTGTTGTATTTTGTATCTAGCTTGTAATACTTTTTGATTTCCGAATTTAATTGCCGTTTTCCCACTTTATGTGCGGTCGGCACAACATGTACCAATTCTTCTTCCATTACCCTTTGTTAGAAGACAAGTCATCTCAACACTCACTCCTTACTCATGGCATTTTTCACAGTCTATCCATCTTTTCTTTCTTTCTACCTGAACCCAAACATTCTTTCACATTACATACATACATATTATCATGCCTGTATTCATAAGTAAACATAAGAAAACTTGCAGCCACTTCTGATTTAGTCCTAAGATGGATATGGTGAAACATGGTGATCAGCCCATCGCCCGTATAGGTTGCTTATTGTATCTCATCATGTTGGTGAGAATACTGTCCCTTAATCTAGACTTTTACGACATGCTCGGGGAGAGAAGCAGCTGGACGCATTCTATGCTTTTTCTTTAGTTCCAGTCCAGCAGAGAAGTAATCCTTAAGAAGTAAATCCTTCCACATTAATATCTAAAGTTCTCCTTGTCACACCAAATAAATAAAAATAAAAAACTTTAATATGAAGGTACTTTTGTATTTGGCTGTACGTAAGTAGGTAGATATAAACCGCAAGTAATCTCTTTTTCGACATTGTTAGATTGAGGTTGACGGCCGGCGACGGCCGTCCGTAGATATAGGTTGATTGATACGAGTTAATGCTTAATTATTTTATATTAAGAACATACACGTCCTCCTGGTTATATTTCTGGTACACATAATAGTTGCGTGTTTTGTAAACAAATATTGAAATATTTGATTATTCAACAAAGGTTTTTTGTTTTGGGTATAGACAAAAAATAAAAAAAGTAATATCTTTCAGGGAACTAATACCTCGCACATTAAATGATTTTTTTATCGTGTCTGTTGTCAATGTGAAAAAGCCTACTGGTTTGGTTCCGTGTAATTTATCACGAGCATAAAAAATGTATGCGCGCTACACCAGTATCTACTCTCAAACGCTGAATAAAAAATCGTAATGAAAACGGGATGTCGTAGAAACAAAAAAGAGATTCTAAAAACATGTGCCAACAAAAAGGAGCTTTTGGGGCGTACTTTAAATCCTTTCATCACACTGGTTCGAAAAAACTAGTACGCCTAGTAATATCACTATGAGTTGGTAGTAGTCATAAGTTGCTCAGCATTACCGCTTGGTACACATATTAAAGCAAGTTATTACGATAAGTGGGATTGCTATACATAATGATTGGCTTAATGAGTGATAATGGTGATGGTCACGTGTTGTTGTATCTATTTGTATTGAGATGTAACGTGTATTTTATGACAACCATACATTTGCAGTTACTAATGTATACTCACATAGGTGTTGTACTGAGAGCACTGGTGGTCTAGTTGGTAGTGACCCCGCCTTCCGATCCTAAGGGTTCAAATTCGGTCGTGTACCAATGGATTTTTCTGTGCGAAAAATGTATGTGCGTTAAATCAGTACCCTCAAACGGTGAAAGAAAACATCGTGAGGAAACCGCCAGCTCCGCACGTATTGACCATGTCTTTCCTGTGGACAAAGCCGACTAAGCTGAGAGGATGGAATAGGTTCTGGGCAAGCCTATTCCTTATCTTAATTCGTTCCGGGCACTACGGCGTCCCGTTTGTGAATGTAAAAGTTCCCTCCTGATGCTGTATAAATCATCTACTATAAATTATCTACTGTACTTACTGCTTTGTAATTGCAGATTCATTTGAAGAAGACTTGTGATTAAAATGATATCTAAAAAACTTTTAAATCACTGACTAACTGATTGACAATCTACGCACAACCTAGACTAAAAGTCTTAGAGGTATGAAATTTGGAGGGTAAATTCATTTTATAATATAGGGGTGCACATAAAAGGAAATTCCGAAATTCTATTCCTACAAGACACAAGGAGAGAAGACGAAGTTTGTAGAAAAAAAACTCAACGCAGACAAAGACGCGGGGTGTTTCGCTAGTAAAATATATATTCCTTTTATGTAATCTGTCATCACGATACCTCGTTAACGTTCGTCCGTTTGTCCTTAGTGGGTAATTCTGCGAGCTTGCATTATCGTCGGTCTAGATCAATTCTTGTTAAAAGTATTGCGTTGCATTTAATCTAACCTCGTGTTCAAAAATGGAGGGTTCAGTAGCGGATTTGCTCACCAAAATCGATATAGCGCTCTGTTGTACGTTAATGAAATGTGTCTATTCATATTACGACAATTATGACAATCATTTGATTTCATTATTTTGCGCAGTCTCACTCTCTGTCTTTCTTTTAAACACCGAAATCCGTAGCGCTATCTCTTTCGAAATAGATCTTGACGCGATGATGATACGGTAGCCTTATAAGGATTTTTTAAAGAAACATAAAGGTATCATGGAATATTTTAAAGAACTTCAAAATTTTCATTGACATTCATTTGCATATCATCATCACAAAGAGTATTCTGCAATATTTGCAGAATGTGCAAGCATTCCCACAGCGGGAATCGAACCCGCACCTCTTTCATCTCAGCCAAGCCTACCACGCCACCAAGGTGTCAGTTTATATTTCGTTTGTTTTGTGTCAGATTCCAATCCGGATCGTTCATAGCCATATAATAACGGTGTTTGTCCGTAAAGTGCCATACATTTTTTGATAGAAAAACAACGTTGTTATTGCAATGAACGATCCGTTATCCTTTAGTAGAATATTGGAACTGAGCATTAGCGGTGCCAGTGTGTGCTACGATATTAATATTAATTCTTAGTTAATATTTAAGCTGCCGTGTGTAAATGTTGTAGACTTGATGATCTCGCTTTTCTCACAAACATGAATTATCTGATAAACATCGGTTTGTGCAGAATTGCCGCTCCTTTTGTATCCATTTTTTCATTCAACTCCGCTTTGTATCTACATAAGTACAAGGTATCTATAATTATACCTATTTCAATCTTTATTATACAGTAGCTATTTTCCATCCTGGTCTAGCTTCTGTGGTTTATGAATAAACAGGGCTCATAAAAGGTGCACTTTTAAATTCTACACTACATTGATCGAAAGAACTTAACACGAATAGTAATAGTAGCGAACAGGGTTATTTACCAATACTTTAATAAGTTTTATCAATTTCGGATGATTGAGTATCACTTCCCGGGTAATGAGATACAGCCCGCTGACAGACGGACGGACGGGCAGCGGAGGCTTAGTAATAGGGTCCCGTTGGCACCCTTCGGGTACGGAACCTTAAAAAGCACAAACAAAAAAATCACAGAGCAGAATCACAGAGAGAGAGAGAATTGTTTCCAAAATTCAAAAATCAATTTTTATATGCTGTTTTTGCCCGTGTCATCTCTTAACTGGATTTAGACATAAAAAAAAAAACAGAAGTTCATAGACAAAAAGACAGCCTCTACAATTATCTAAAGAAATAATCCTTGTGGATTGTTATCAAGGTGAAGACGCAAAACTAGTATAGAACAACATAAAACTAAATGTCCTTGCAAAAGATTTTATTCATTAATAAAGACATTAATTGGCGCAGAAGCGGAACTCACTGAACTATGAAACTGATGTTATCAGACACATTAGAGTCATGATGCTAGTCCACTCCGCTTGAGTTCCGTATCTAATCCATACTAATATTATAAATGCGAAAGTAACTCTGTCTGTCTGTCAGTCTGTCTGTTACCTTTACACACCTAAACTGCTGAACAGATTTGATGAAATTAGGGAAGGACATAATGGTACTTTTTATCCTGCAAAACGATCTTAAAATAGAAAAAAGATGTAAAAGAATAAGCAGTATAACGCAAAAATCGTTCTTAGACATTAATTTATGACAAGACAGTTAATCTAACATTTATAAAATTTTGACAATTTGCCAATGCCATTCTTATCAATCGGGTCCTTAGCAGCTCTCTTTTTCTTGCAGGGATGTGGGTAAGGGCCTCTTGTTGGTGCTATATACATTTTTGTTGCTAAAGTTAACCTACAGTTATGAATACTTCTTGGGTAAATTCGCCTTCAATAAGATGTGTTCATTTATTTACTTTTCATCATAACAAGATAATGTAAAACAGAGCAAAAAGTAAAAAATATATTTTAATTTCTCATATTCTGAAAGTTCGCTTGACCTCACCCTCTGTTCAGGTAATTACAAACTTACTTTCCGAATGAAAATAGTTCCTTTCGTTCCTGGGAAACGATTTTTCCTGCTGCCAAATATTTAAAAACTATGCGAGCCAGGACCCAACTTTTTATACTATCACTCTGTTAAATCGTGGCATTAATTATTATTTAATTTACATAGATTTGAACTGAATATTTACCATCATCAATGATAAAAAATACTGGCTGGTAGATTGTAACAGAGAAAAAAACATTATCTACAAAAAGTGTCGCGACAGCATATGTCTAGCTATTATAGTTAGGTCATAATAAGGGTTCTTTTATTTTAAAAATTTATTTGAAATGCCGGCGCTAGAAAAGGCTCTTGGTATTCAACCTTATCAAAATAAATTACTTCATATTCAAGACTGCTTCAATAACTTTATATAACTTTTTTAATTATTCAGTTCGCACATTCCATTCGAAAGATATCACGAGTTTAAAAATGTAAGTACATAAAGGGTGTCCCAATAAGAGTACACTTTTTAAATTGCGTGCAATTTTTTTTTCGTGCATTGACAACTCTGAAATTTGTCAGCTGTCATCTATAACTGTTCCGATTATTAAAAATGGAGCGTTACATAAAAGAAGAACGCGTTAAGATTGTAAAAACTCATTACAAATATGGGGAAAATTACGCTGAGGACGAATATCGATTTTTCGAAAAAAGTCATTTTCACCGATGAACCGCATTTCCACATACATAATCGGGATATATTTACTCTAAAATACAATAAAAATATCACAATTTCCTTTAAAGAACGAATTTTATTTGTAAATTAAAAAGTGCACTCTTATTGGGACACCCATTATTAGAAAAAAGTCGCGTGGTCGCCGCTCACCTTGTTTGGCTAGCAGCAGCTGCAGACGTCACTGGGGTATGGGAGGGTGGTCAAATTTTTGTTAAAATACCCATCATTTATTATAAACTAGCTGTGACCCGCAACGTTGTATGCGCAAAAAAATGTATATATAGCACCAGCTAGAGGCCCTTGCTCACAGCCCTGTAAGAAAAAGAGAGCTGCTGACGACATGATTGATATGAATAACATTGTCAATTGTTAAAATTTTATAAATGTCTAAATACCTGTCTTGCCATAAATTAAATTCTAGAAAAGATTTATGCGTTATCTTGTTTATCCTTATACAGCCTTTTTCCATTTTGGAATCGTTTTACAGGGTAAAACATAACCTATGTCCTTCCCCGGGATGGAATTTATCTCCTTGCCAAGTATCATCAAAATTTGTCAAAAAAATCAAAAGTTTAGGCGTGAAAAGGTAACAGAGACAGACAGACAGCTGTGTCTGTCTGTAATTTCGCATTTATATTATTAGTATGGATTAAAAATCACATTTGATAGAGTGGCAACAGCTGGCCTTTTATTCCTTCACCCCACGATGACCGAACAAAGGGGAGTTATTCTGTTTCAGCTTGGATTCATTTGTCGGGACGACAAGATCCCCTATGGAAAACAAGCGAGAGATTATTGATGTAAATATTTAGCAGGATGTGACCTAGCTAAAAATATATATTTTTCCCGAGAATCATTTAATCCCTAATGGCAGAAGAGAAAATCATAGAGCATGATCTCGTTAAGGGTCTTGTTAATATAAATTGCGCATCTAAGCACATTTCCCGTTAATTAGTTCAGTCATTCGATATCTCTAATGATGTTCACATAAACATTTTTGCTAAACTAATCAGGTTTTTATTTTCTTTCTTAATATTCGTAATGCAATGTAGCAGAGTGTTTACCTCGGGTGAAAGATCAAATTAAGCACACGGCGCTCTTGCTCCAACCAACTCGTGCTTAAATAAGCTCTTTACCAACCTTTTGTGACAATCTACTATTGTTTTTATTTCCTTTCCCTATATTCGAAATGAAAAGCAGAGTATTTACCTCGTGTGAAAGACCTAATATGCAACACGGCGCTCGTGGTCCAAACCTACTCGTGCTTAAATAAGCTCCTTACCAACCTTTTGTGACAATCTACTATTGTTTTTATTTACTTTCCCTGTATTCGAAATGAAAAGCAGAGTATTTACCTCGTGTGAAAGACCTAATAGGCAACACGGCGCTCGTGTTCAAACCTACTCGTGCTTAAATAAGTTCCATAACACCCTTTTGTAACAATACTATTGTACACGTATGCGATTATAGTGCGCTTATTTGAGAATTACTAATACTAGTCGAGACCCTAGTACATCTGGAAAATTAAGAAGTACATGCAAAAGCAAAATAGATTAGTATGAAAAAAGATTTTATTTGCTTGACCTCTCAGCCTAGTATTGAGCGCCGTAGTGAAGGCGTGCCTTATCATACCTGTAGATTGCATTGAAAATAAATGTAATGAGCTTATGTTTGTTCAAATTTTGAACAAATATGTATTTTGTTTGGTCGTTGCCTGGTCCTTTAAGCTATGTTGTAATGTGCTGATTGTAGTCCTTTACTGAGACATTGAGAAAGAAAACGTAACAGATCTAGGTATACCTAGATCTGTTACGTTTTCTTACGTTTTCTCTTACGTTTTCTCAAAAAATATATATATTTTTTGGCGTTTTCCAAGTAAATACAACTACTACCTATGGATTAAAGTGAGCCTCTTTGAGGATCCCTTCATGCATTTCTCACTTTATAAAAAAAAGTTATATTTTAGTTAATGTCGGTTTCCTTCACGATTACTGGTATAACGCACACATATAATAGAAAAATCGGCGTAAGTCCAATGTGCGACTGGGTTTAAACCCACGACCACGATTATGAGTCACGAGACGCCGATATTCAAAAAAAAAATAATAATATTGTGTCGTTGTATCGAGCCACTTGGTACACAAAATCAGCTATTCGCATGATTTTGCATATTCGCGTAATATATTGGTCTGTTTGTAAAGCCAAGCAAGGGTAAAGATTGTAAACACAAAATATCAATTGATTAGTTCAAGAGTCTATCCGCCAAACACTTGAACTTTTGTGCAAAGCGGTAAAAAGTATATAGTAGCTTTTTTGGAAACAAGTTACAGGGACTGCTAGCAACGAAAGCACATGTATGTATATTGCATTATTTTCTATTTTTTTTTCTCATTATGTAGGAAAATGACAATTAATGTTTACAAAATAGTAATTAGCAAAGTTTACATTGAGATCTCAATAATAATAAGTATACGGGTTCCAGAACGATTTAAAAGGAAAATTGTCCTGATCTTTCATTGTTGATTGTACCAGTGATACGACACTGGTTATATAGGTACCTATGCGATTTTATTAAGTTGATTTTTACAAGACTCATAAAACTGCCAATAGTTATATTAGTAACAATATTCTTTAAAATAGTCTTACAAAGCTCATTTTAAAATATTTCTTAGTATTGATCGTATTTACCTTAGTCTCTCAGCCATTTGGTTTCCATAGTACAAATTTTTGCTTAGTTTGGGGGATGACGCTGTTTGAAATTTTCAGCAATATTTTGTTCATGTAAAACTGTTTAGTTGGATCGTAGTGACTGGTGGTAATGGGGGGGAGGCCTGTGCCCAACAAGAATGAGACAATATGGAGTAATAGTACATACATACATAAATATCACGCCGTATCCCTAATGGGGTGGCCAGAGCCACAAGTAAACATAAGAAAACTTGTAGCCACTTCTGAACCAAACTCCCAAGATGGATACGGTAAACCATGGTGACAGGTGATCAGCCCATTGCCATATAGGTGGTCCATCATTTTGGAGAAGATACTATCCCTTGGTCGCCTTTTACGACATGCTCAGGGAGAGAAGCAGCTGGACGCATTCTATGCTATTTCTTTACTTCTAGTCCAGCAGAGAAGAAGAGTAATAGTAATAGTAATAATAGAGATAATATTTGGTATAAGTCGCTGGCGTTTTGGCTTTGCGAGTTGCTGTGCGTTGGCCTGGCTTGTACTGGTACTGACTAGTCTGGTCTGGTCTGCAGCCACCGAGGTCTGGCCTGCCACTCGCCCGGATTCGCCTCGCAACGGGGCCTTCGACTTCACGACCGCAACGCATAAGGACAATCACGTAGTATGTACCTACTAACTTTATTTTATTTTCCTAATATCAATAGCTGTGTACTGACTGACCGATTAGCCTCGTAAAGCCGAGTGAGGCAAGTGCTGCTGCTTGCTTATTAACCTGTTCATTTTGTGTGGAGAACGACTAAACTGAGAGAGCATAGTGCACTAAAGGAGCCTTTGAGCCACACTTTAAATCCTTTCACCACGTGACACGGCTAGATAGACTGGGAGGATAGTTAGGATAGTTTACTACATCTAAAGACGTCTCAGGTCAGGCACTATTGTCCTGTTAGTGTCAGCAAAAGATAATCTTCTTAACGCTGTATTAATTCGGTAAAGATGGTTAAGGTCTTCGATGGTATTTTTAAACAGCTATTGTGGTTTTAGCTACCTTCAGCTATCATAGTACTAATGTGTGTGTAGTGTACCCAGTGTGGAAAAAGGTTCATACTTTCAGAAGTGATCTTGTTCATTAAAAGTGGAATAAATCTCAAGCGATATCAATTACTATTTTATAATAGGTGTACGTTTGTCAGATTCTGATCACGCTATTCTATGGATCTGATTGATAAACAGGCTGGAAAGACTGGGTCGACAGATAAGTATCTTCCGACTTTTATCTCGCCCACTAAACCTTAAATTCCAATCTGTTGATATCAGCATAGCAGAAAACATTACGTTCGATTCGCTCCAAGGTTAATTAAAAACCATTTTTGTTTTGTTGGATTGATTTTTTGTTTTTTATTATGTCTTGAAACATCATTTATTTCAATCAATGGAGGGACATGATGACTCGGGCGATTTTGCGTGCCGTTTATAATTATCCGTTGATCAAACAATTACAGAATGCTTAAACTACAATTTGGCATCCCTGGATTTGTTCGTACAGGATGTGGTGTAAAGAGTGGACAATCCTTTACCTACGTTACCTTCATTTACTTACCTAAAAAAAATGTTCCCAGTTTAAGTCTCACGGGTTTCGAGTTATTGGATATTTTAGTTTTTTTTTTCCTCTTTTCCATAAAAAAATATACAATTCTGTTTTTTATAGTACTCTTGGATAATTATGCTATCAAATGCTAACTGCAATTTGGGTGCCAAAGGACAATTTTTTAGGAAAAATGTTAAGCAAAAAAAATGTGTTTTGCTAATTTTAATGAAGGTAAACCAGAAGACATAGGTAGTGCCGTGACAAGTATCCCTCTAGATTCCGTCTTAAGTCTACAGCTATTTAATTTGACAAGCGTTTAGAGCTGTCATTTTTCTCGATCCACGCTACAGTTGAAAAATAAATTCCGGTCTTTTCAAATCTTTATTAAGAGAAAATCAGAGCGTGAAGCCCAACCTACAAATAAAAAAATTAAAAAAAAAATGATACCTAAAATCATACCATAATCATAAAAGTACATATTATTATCTAGTTTTAACAAGTAACTTACTCGTATATCGTGCACATTTAAAAGCCCGGCCCGTGTAAATTAAACAATATTTTTCCTCATTTTACGTTTTTGATATAAAATAAGTGTACAGCTGTTTCTATATTAATTGATATGTAAAACGTCTCTGCATGAAAAACAGCCTGTCTCTACCCGTGTTGATAGGATACAGTATTTTAAGTAAGGCCGCTCTTGTCTACAATATACAAATATGAATATAATATATGTATACCCATGACTTAATAACCCCTGTCTGAATGCATGGCAACCCGGTCTGGCTCCAAGAAGTTTAGCTACAATAAGGAAAATCGTGCCGTTATCCTTTAAACATTTTTCTCAAAATGGTCTTTAGTTCCAATAAAATTAAAAGTCACCTTTGTTCGGTGTTTTTTCTTTTTACTTTTATAATTATGACGTACTTAGGTAAATAATCGATATAGGAAGAGTGATCGACTTGTTATCCTCGACAAAAATGCAATAAAAAAACGTTATAGGTATTAAGTTCGCGCTGGTATTCAGTTTCTTTGCCTGTTTAAGACACCTTTCGCTATAGGTATCTAGTATACATCAATTTTACTAACCGCGAATTGACACGGTTACAGCTGTTGACAGTTTCGACATGGTACACGTGTCCAAGTGTGGCATATAGTGGCATATACCTATAACACCAACTGTATTCAGTTCGCGTATTTACACGGGTATACGTAGTTACTTCTATTTATTAATTCATGTTATTTGTTGGCAAATGTAACCATGTCAAATCATTTTTGGAAAAAAAATATAAATAAAAACATAATGCAAGCGTCCAGCCGCAATTCTTGAACCAACCTGGATAAAGATAAGCTTTTATATTCCAAGAGGGTTAAAAAAGGCCACTTTATCAAATCTGCTGCTGTATTGAATTGCGTACGATTTACAAAAATTCCGAACATTTTAGGGCCAAATATGAGTCTGTTATTGAATCGTGCGTATAATTCACCTATAATTCGGACCACTTTACGAATATTGCAAGAATCGCTTTATAGGGTTTGCTATAAAAATGAATTGCTATAGATCAATAGCTCAAAGTAGGCCTTTTTAGCTTCACAGGTTAAATTAAATTTATTAAAATGATATATTAATTGGTTACACAATCTTGCTTTGAATTATACTATTGGGCTAAGAAATTGAATCTGGAATCAAAGCTTATATAGAAAGAAATAACTTACGTAAGAGATTTTAGTACAACGTTCTATAAATATTTATTGTTGCGTGGATAAAAGTGCTTCAATCAGGATAATTGCTATCATCTGTAGGCTTGGAAGTATAAATTAAAATTAATTGTTTGATAGAGCGGAGTAAAGATATTTGCCCTGAAGTGTAGCTAGTAAAAAATATCAGTTTCAAGAGAAAATATCTACTAGTACCTATCAGTTTAGCAAAGGGAAAGATTATCAGATTCATATAGCAAAAAAAATTAAAATATATGAAATCCTACTGAGAGAATACATACATATTATTATATTAAACATAAGTATTGACAGAAAGAAACTTAAAACTAATACAAATAGCGGTCGGGTGATCTGAGCTCTGTTTTCTATCTGTAGGCGAACTTAGATAGAAAACTGAGCTCATTTTTATTTCTTATTATTATACCGATTACCTTAAAGTTTTTAATGTTATTATAGTTTGTCTTTGTAACTGTGTTCTTGTAAATAAACATTTTATTATTTTATACAAATATAATTTACAAAATACAAAAGAAACAGTCGGGCTATCTAAAGGCCGTTGCAAACGGTCTTTAGATAGCTCACTTGATCCAGCTCATCAGACGGCGGAAGCGTGCCCAAGACGCTGGCCGCATTGCCTGCCACGCTATGTAGAAATACTGATCCATAAGTTGAAACAGATATATATAATATTAAGTATTTAACACACCAGAATACTTATCAATGTTTCATTTTAATCATCAACCTTTTAGTTTTCCCATTTAATGCATTTCATCACTTCTAAGGTAAACAAGGTTTGTAAGTGCAAGATCCACCCACAATAAAATTGTTTCCTCTATCTACAGTATAAAAATACAACTTCCGTGTTGGCCACCTCTCTGTGCATCTACGTGATTATATTGTGAAATAGGCGTGATGTCGAAGATATACGCAATAAACATTTAATATTGAAGTTAATAATAATCTTTTGCTATCCAACGAGGTAACGACGCCAGCCTATTGAGGACCTTATCTATTTTATATCTGTAGGCGAATCGAGTTCATTTTCATTTCTTTCATTTACAATGAGGTGTTATAATAGTTTTGTTTATAAATAATTAAATATCTTTTAAAAAGAAGGAGGTAATCAATTCGTCAAATCAGTATATTTAAAAAAAATTGTATGTCACACAGTTTCTCCGCAAACTATTAGCCGCTCTTGACGATTCTTGCTGTCTCTTATTTGATAATCGCTGGTGTGTAGAAGATGATCTTGAGGTTGTCTTCTTGAAGTTGTATAATAACGTTCATAGATTTTCACAAATTAACGTCTTAAGGCCTTTACTATCTAAACTAGAGGATTTATACAACACCAGGAGTTTTGCCTACACTAAACGGACGCTTTAGTGCCTGGGTCGTCTGCTATGAATGATGTCTTTAATTTATGACCATGACTTACAACTGTATTACCATAATATCAATTGATCGACATTGAGAACGTACGTGTTTTGGATAGCAATTCATACACTGAGCGATAACTATTAAAATCAAACTTAATTATAGTAATTTTAAGGCTCAATTTTATTTGAGCACGCTTGCTAGTCTATTCTTATTAATGTATGAAAGGTGTGAATCTACGTCATTATGACGTAGAAGCTGTGACAGACATCGATATCGGTAGAAAAATAAACAAAATGATAGGACATTAATTTAAAAAAATGCGGCTAGCGTCTTGGGCACCCCTCCTCCGTCTGATGAGCTGGATCAGGTGAGCTATCTATAGACCGTTTGCAACAGCCTTTAGATAGCTCGACTGTTTCTTTTGATTTTTGTAAATTATATTTGTATTAGTTGTAAGTTTATTTCTGTTAATAAAGAATCTATTAAAATAATAATTAACCTTATAACATGACATATAAAAGGCTAACTGTTATAAGAAATAAAAAGTTAAATATTCGAAATATCGGATTCTCAGAACGGCACTTGTTTTGTTGTTGTATATATTTTTTTTCTTATTGTGTCGGATTTTGCTGTCATGGTCGTGTCGATGGCTGGCGATTGGCATAAATAGGTAGGATCATTAATAGAAGCAAGTTTGAATTGACACAAAACGTAGTGATTCCTTGTCTCTGGACAATCTAGTGTGCTTCAACCCCAACGCTTCTTCCTTAGTATTTCTTAAACATTTGCGATTTGTTAACATATTTAAAGTTTATTACGGGACTTAATTGCATACCTTACGAAACGGCCTTCAGAACTCAGAGGTAGTTCCAGTACTTCAATCATACCGGAGCTTCTTCTTTCATTGAGTGGTCCTTAGTCCTTCCTAGCAGTTACTCAGTTATTTCTATGTTGCAAATTAGTGGAGTAAATTGTATTTTGTTTGCAAACTATCAAAAGGTCATCCTGAAGTCACCATTAACAAATTTCGAAATATTAATAAATATTTACTTAATAATAATATCTATCTATTTACATACCTACTATGCGACGTGGACGTGCAGAATTTGAGGCTGACTTGTGTAATATAAATACTAGTTTGCGTCGTGATTGTATCGCATACCGGATTCTATAAATATTATATTCAAGCATTGCATGTGTTAAAACATAAGTGTACATGTTTTTTCTTTAATTATTTGTTGATTGGGTGTTACTGTATGTATTAGCCTACCTAATACTACTAACATAACCTGAGCAAAAATACGTTCTCTGAACACAGGTTAATTGTTAAACAGTTTTGATTAACTTAAAGTTTTTTAAACAGTATTTTATTAAAGCAATGAAACGTACTTTTATTTAGTTTTCGACCCTTTGTACTACATACGTATCAGGTAAATAAATAAGTCGTAAGACAATATATATGTTATCTCTAAGATAAGGTAAAGGTTTTTGCGGACGTGGGTTTAATTAAGGTTAAATATTGGCGCTATAATTAAATTGAAAATAACAACATTTTAGGTGTCGATCATGACTAACGTATAATAAATGACGGGGTTAATTACTACGAGATAAAACAGGAGGTTAGCAAAAACTAGTTATTTACCTCAATCGAGTCTTGAATCCTAGATTACCTACCTATACCTAGGTACGCAAACGAATCAATCCAATCAAAAAACGTCAAAATAACAATCCGCAAAGTGTTGATCATAGATTTAGCTATATTTTAATCACAGTTTAGAAATTTAAATTAAAAGCACCTAAGACAAAGTAGTTAGGAGCAGTTTACTATTACAGTAGATATTCGAATTCGAGCCGAGAATTTCAAAGGGCTGCTCAGTGGTTCGACGAACTCGGCCTTGTGTGTCATACAATCTCCAACAGCTACAGTGGGTATGTGGTATTAGGTAGGTATGCGCTTAAATGTATTATACAAGTTCTGCACTGCTTCGCGACCAATTTATTAGGACGAAAGATTGTGTTTGGATGCTACAGCGTGTGTCATCATCATCTTCCTACCCTTATGCCACTCTATGTGCGGTCGGTACAGCATGAACTTGGATCATGCTGTAAAATTTTTGGCTAAGGTGTTTTATGACCGGCCGCCTGCCTGACGTCAACCCTCCTTGGGAATACTTGCTTATCTCATCATGTTGGAGGATACTATCCTTTAGTCGACTTTTACCACATGCTCGGGGAGAGCAGCAGCTGGACGTATTCTATGTTTTTTCTTTACTCCCAGTCCAGCAGAGAAGTTGCTATAGCGTGTGTATTTGTTGAATATTAGTGCAATATTTGAACAGCCACGATTTTATTATAGGTGCTATTTTTATTTGTAGATCAGTTCAGTATTGCTTATTCCCATAGGTACAAGTATAATTTAGATCTACTTACAGTAACTGTTTTTGTAAGTACTTTTGTGCACATTTTGTTTTAAAAGGAGTCCACTCTTTAAATGTTCAGTTGTCATTAGTAAAGCGACGCTCAAAGTGTTCATTATGGGTAGACCAGCTTACACTAGTTCGAGCTAGACATCCT
This sequence comes from Scotopteryx bipunctaria, assembly GCA_949320045.1. Lineage (NCBI taxonomy): Eukaryota > Metazoa > Arthropoda > Insecta > Lepidoptera > Geometridae > Scotopteryx > Scotopteryx bipunctaria. Next base: position 12,012,279 of record OX439440.1, read on the forward strand.
CACGCCTCTTTCGGATGTCGTGAAATGGACAGTCGTAACTGGTTCTTATTTAAAATTTGTGATGATAAATCTGCGGAGAGTTTCTTAATGTTTTTTGTTTATTGTGGACCAGCCGTACGCAAACTAAATCGGTCGGTGGACGAAGGCGACGGTCACTTTCACTAAATCGCCGTTGGCGTAACAAACAGTTTTACTGTGTCGCTTTTCTTTGCAAATCTTCTTCGTTGCCGCTCAATGTGCTATACATACACACATAGATAACTAGATAATATTATAGAGTGATATTTGTTCAGAGTCCTCCGAAGCTTTAAACATAAACGGCTGCAAACACGTTTGCATCTTTATGGAGATCGCAGAATATTTATAAATTGAATTCAAACCGAGCAATTTTATGATAACTATAGTTCATTATATAAAATACTTTAAAAAGAAACTTACTTGGATTTCATAGACCTTTGCTACTAATCTAAATTTATAGGAGTAACTCGAGGATGTTTGTGGCCGCAGTAATTGCAGTCTGAGAATATCTTAGTTGAACCAGTCTTCTATTAGGAAACTAGAAAAACAAGCATACGGCTGGCTGGGCACCGAGCTAAAAAAAGAACGCCTAAGAAAGTTTTGGCGATATAAATAGAAATTGCATATACTAGTTTGCTAAACGCGGCGCAAATCGAAGGCTGCTTATGTTTGATAACAAAATAATGCAACTTTATGTATACGTTTTACATTAGAGTTGACATAATTTAAGGTCAAGATATTTCTAAATTTGTTGCTAGGATAGTAGGTGCTGGGCAAGCCTACTACATCTTAATTCATCCCGGGCACTACAGCGCCCCGTTTGCGAAGGTAAAAGTAGCCTCCTGACGCTGTATAAATCCTTAGTAGTAGGCAGTTTTACAATTTTTATGACTAATCTCAAACAAAAACATTGATAGTACCTACTTACGGTTTAAGGCTAGATGGCACTGTGTGTATTTTCCACCAATATTTATTATTTTTTTAGTGAGTGAAGTTTCGTGTAACTATTTTAACGGTTATATTAGAAAATAGGTAAAATTTTATTAATAGTTACATCGACCACCGACTTTTAAATGAACGCGATAGGTATCACACAACAAGTTGTAAGTCCAATAAATCGACCTACATTTTGTATTCTAACTAGAGAAATGCCCCGTGACTTTGTTCGCGTTTAGTTTTTTACACATAGCTATACTTTATCATCCCTCTGCGTCCTTCAGGAGTAGAATTTAGGGAATTACTTTCATAGTGAAACCTTATACCATAAAAGGAACACCTTCTAAGTTACATGCTTCTAGGTCTCATGGCATTAGGCTGTTTGTAAGTCAGCTACGTTATTATTTTTAGATTTATCAGCGGCGTCTGATGCAAGTGGTTCACATTACGTGCTCAATAATATTCAATTCAAATAGATTGATATGAATTTGCAATGCATTTAGTTGCCGGTCGCATTTATTTGCATATTGTTTATTTCGTCATTTCATGTTTGCAAATTAGAAAACAACGGAGTGACCTTGACCTAAAAAGGACACTCTTTTGCATGTGTATACAATAACCCTAGCTTTTTAGTATGGTTTCATATAAAAGCGGCTAAGTCCGTATTGACTGGCCCATTAGATAGCTCGTCATGTATTTTTTGAACATGTCTTTTATGTGGATATAGCCTAAACTGAGAGGATGGAAGAGGTGTTGGGCAAGCCTACACCATCATCATATTTGAGTTTTTTTGTATGGTTTATTGGTTCATTACTGTCAAAAATCTTAAAAGGAAGAAAAACGACTTTTATTGGAGATTCTGACATAAAAAAGCTTTTACCAGGGAACACTATCCCGTTCTCTCAATTTATTGTCCGACATATAAGTTTTATAGTATGTATATGACCTTAAGATATTTTGTGTGCTATTTATTTCTCTCTTGTCTGACCATTCATCGCCAACACGAGCACTGGTCCGGTGGTAGAGGTCCTACCTTCCGATCTTAAGGTGGTGGGTTCAAATCCCGTTATACAGCAATAGATCTCTCTATTGTAAAAAAATATATATGCGATATACCAGTACACTTAAACGATAAAGGAAAAGAACATGTCGTAGAACACAAAAAAATCTAAAATATGTGTCAATTGCAGCCTTTGAGGCGAACTTGAAATCCACACTGGTTCGAAATTAAATAAAATAACATGACTAGAAGTAGTATTGCAAACAAAGAAAATAATCTGGGGACGAACTGTGGGGCTTTTATGTCATTTTTTTTACAAAAATTGATTAATTACCTACCATTGGAATTCCCAGGAAAAACCTGAAACTATTCGTTTTGTTTTTGTAGTAATAAATATGCAGATTTTATGTTTTCGGTTCCATTGTTTTGACGCCTGCTAATATTTTTCAACGTATATTCTTACCTGGTTAGATGAAAAACAAATGACTAAAGGAATTGGTATATAATGTAGGTATACTGAACTTCTAACTTAGAGGATAAACAAAAAAGTTTAATGGTTATTCATACGTTTTCCTCTATCAAAGTTATCCATCGTTACACAAAGGTGCAATTTTGTTTCTTATTTTTAATTATGGTGCTTATTACATATTTACATACATATTATCACGCCCGTATTCCTAACGGGGTGGGCAGAACCGCAAGTAATTATAAGAAGACTTGCAGCCACTTCTGATCCAAGACTCTCAAGATGGATATGGTGAACCATGGTGGAGGTGATCAACCCATCACCCATAGAGGTCCATCAAGTTTTTTGACGGTTAACATCGTTGCTTTGGTAATCCGTTCAGGCGTTATGGCGCGATTAAGGCACAAACATCATCACATCCTCACAAACTTTCGCATTTATAATATTAGTAGGATTGTGTATTACCTAAAACAAAATAATGGATATCAATAAGGAATTTGCAATCGTGGTGCAATGACATCTGTTTACACGCAATTTGTTTTTAAACCGCTTCGCCAAGCTTTACTTGTAGGCCTTTGGAACAGCATCAAACCGCTTCTATCCCGATGTTCTGAACCGCGTTGGCTTAAATCAGCGGGAACTGGCTTAATCCGGCCGGCTAATTGTCACAGTATTAACGATTAAATAGCGTGTGGTAAACGATAAACCTTACTCAGGCGTAGGGCCAACTAATACAATCATTCTGATGCATTGTAAACAACGTAATTCAGACGTCTCGCTACTCCTCTCTACTCTCTGGTTACTGGAGGTAGAGAGGATATTGACAAAGATATAAAATTAATTCCCCGCGCATTCATTTTGACGAGTGCATACTGCGACGCAAGATGCGCGGGTTCGATTTCCGTAGCGGAAGAAATGTTTGCATGCTCTGAAATATTTCTTGTGGGTCTGGGTCTGGGTGTTGTTATATTGGTGCTGTGTAGAATGTCCACAATTTTTTTTATTTGTATAACTGCAAGGCATACCTTTGCGCGTATTAAATCATTTCACCTTACTGGTTCAAAAAACTAGAGACACGACACGTTATAGAGGGAGTGGCCTCAACTAAATGGTTAAAACACTAAAATTGCTAACAAAGTTTTTTGTTTATCTTGCCACACAAAAAGTACACAATGGCGCTGCAGCATTTGTATTGACCATTCACCAATTTGTTATAAAATAACTTGGTTTTAAAGTTTTTTAATATCAAGAAAACTTCGTCTTTTGGTATCTAATCACATTAACAATTATATCCTAACCAAGCTATATATTAATGTGCGTAACTAAAATGAGGAAATCAATTAACCATTATAAAAGGTCGAGTCAGAAAAGTAAAGATAAAATATCCGGCAATATTTATGCGTCCAAATGTTTTACGTAGTAGTGATTAAGAGCTGATCGTCCTTTGGTTGCCGACTTTAGATCCCGGCACAATTTGGCAGAAAGGCAATATTTATATTTTAGGTCATTATTTATATTTTGATTAACTCAGATAAAAAAAAGTTGTTGATCTTTATTTATATCACTTTGACTAAGGGTTCCGTTAACTATAGATTTCCAAACGCGTTTCTTAATTCTAAAACAACTACTTACAAATAAAATATATTTAACCAATATTACCCATCCTTAGTTGGTAGTGTTTGCTGGTTGTGGCCTGTGCCGTTACTGCAGCTTAGCTTTGCATATTAAGGACAGCTTAAGTCGTGTTCACAAGACGAGTAGTCAGCGGCTTACTAAGTAATCAGTTAGTATCCAATGCTGATTTAAATAGATTACACGACGCGTTCAGTGCCGAGACGGCTTATTGTCGGGCAGACAGAATAACAACTTATAGCTGCTGAATAGGCGCCTAATGTGAACATAACCTTATATCACATGGCAACCTTCTCGCCATGGGGTCAAGAATCTTTCACTGCAGTTAGGATTTGTACATTGACAGATGACCTGCTTACACTGACTTATCGCTTATGTGATGCGTAGGCGGTAGCTACCGGACTAAACACAAAAACTATTTGAAATCGCCAAGAAAACTAACTTACATACTGTTTTATAAATTAACTTAAATGCGTATTATTTTCTAACGCCGTAAAATAGCTTCAACTTTAGTCAAGGCCATACAGACTACCCTACCTAAAAACTATGTATATTATTCTAATGAAGTCTGGCTTACATTCGGATCTTTATCACGCGACTCACACGCTCGCAAGAGCTTTAGCCGGTTAAGAAGCAGTAAAATAAAGATGTTTATTTACTAGGTACTTAAAAGTAGATGCCATTTCAATAAATGCCAAGCAAGAAACCGGGAAATCGTGATTTCGCTGCGCGTCAAAAGCACGTGAACACGTGAGACGGGACAAAGAAATCCTAGTACAGCGCAAACAAATACAATATACAAATTATAGAACAACACGGACCTATGCAGGAATGTTGCCAATACATTTTGCTCTATTTATCTGATCGCGGAAACGAAATAATTTGAATGGAAAACCGGTCTGCATGACGATCCGTTAAGACAGCTGCAAGTTGCTCGATGGCCGATAAAAGAGCAAAGCTCGGCTTTGTATTCATACAACAAACAAGATTCAACAGGAAAACGACCACGATACCACTGGCATGGCGCCATCTATTCTCACCACAATACCTGGGTTAATAACTTTTACCAGCAGGCATGTGCATTTGGGCAAGCCTTTTTATCCATATACGCAATTATAGACCTCATTATATACCTAGATACATATATATCAATGCCTAGATGTTTTATAATTTATATCTAATTTGATTGAAGATACTTGATGTCTTGGGCGTTTCCTCCGAATCCGAAACGAGGAAATATTATGATCAAAAGTCTCCGATTAGCTCATAGAATAAGGAAGTTACGATAAAGTCAATCCCATATTTTTTTACAGTGGATATTGGATACCACCCAATGGACCGATGAAATTGTAGGAGGCAGTACAAAAGCGTTCGTATTGGAATTTTGTTAAACACGTCACATTAAATTCAGACATAGGTAGGTACCGATTCCAAAATGTGAAAGTTTATGAGAATATTTGGATGTTTGTGCTTCAATCACGCCTAAACGGCTGAACGGATTTGTATGAAACTTGGAATATACATAGTACATAATATGCTGGATTAACATATAGGCTATTTCTTATCCGGGTACCACACGAGCGAAGCCGCGAGCGGCAGCTAGTTCTCAATAAAATGTTTTTCGATATGAATATTAGTATCTTATCTACCCACTCAAAAATAATAATATCATACTTAAATGTAACACTTAAATGTTTTGCTTTCAAATTTTTTGACGACTTCGATGGCGTGGCGGGCGAGTGCTTGGCTAAAGCGCAAGAGGCGTGGGTTTGATTCTTGCTACGAGAGAAACGTTTGTATCTTCTGCAAATATTTCTTCCGGGTCTGGTTGTTGTAGTATTATGTACTACTCGTATAAGTATGTATTTACAAAAAAGTATTTTAAGTATTCTATCACCTATCTGGTGACATGACCCCTAAGCTATTTTTTAGTTGAATGTCATCAGGGAATGTAACAATTACGTGGACAATTACTCAAATAGCCTAATTTATAATTTAATTTAAATATTAGTTACTGTCTGACTGACAAACAATCAAAGCACAGCCTAAATTTCTTCTTAAGGCGTAGGGGGTACTCTAAAACAAGAATTTCCGAAATTCAACTACTACAGAAGGTACTCGTAGCAAGTAGATGGACTTTGTAGAATCTCAGCGCGGACAAAGTCAAGGGTTCCAATAGTATTACCTAATACTTAGTTGATAATAGCTTGATAGCGTGACTGGATGAATTGGTAATAAGTAATAAATTAAATATTATTTTCCTAATTAATGCAGTCGATCTCGTGTCGAGTCATGATTTGACTCGCGGTTCAGCCTTGTGTTGCATCAATGTGTCCTCGATACAAGAATGTTAGGCTCGGTATCCACAACTTGTCTATAGCTGCATACTGACTGCACGAGCGAGCAACCTCGCATAGCTGTGCCTCGCCTATAGTTTTAGTTCTTCGGTAACGGTGCCACTCGCACGTGAGACAACCGATGCGAGTGTGGACAATGCGGCGGGCGTTAGAACCGTCACTTGCTCACCTCAGTATAAGCGCAAACGATTAAATAAATAAAATAACACCCAACAGTCACATACATAGTCCTGACCCCACACTAGGATTCCCTGTGCCGTGGGTATCAGAATTTACGAGTACCCATGGCACCACAACACCCAGACCCGGAAGAAATATTTACAGATCATGCAAATATTTTTACCGCAGCGGGAATCGAAACCGCGCCTCTTGCTTCTCTGCCGAGCAATCGCCCGCGCCACCGAGGCCGTCACTCCACCGATTGTTTAATTTGTTAGTCATTAGCTTTTTAATATTTCTAGTTAGCGTAAAAATCGTCATTTTGATAAACCTCTAAATACGTATGTATCTTATTTGTAGTATTAAAATGTTTACGGTTTGGTGCAAAAATATTGTAAAAATCTAACCGATAGTGAACAAAAGCCTTAAGCGTCTCATCTAGTACTCGTAAGTTCTGACTCTATTGTTTATAGACATAATTTTCGATCAGGTCACAGGTAGATTGACTGTAATCACGAACGCATTAATTGTATATTATTTATTACTGTACCTTATTCATCTGTTCGTACTAAATATAGAAAGTACAAGTTATTAGGTAAGACATTGTGGCGTAAACATTATTGCGAAGATTCCTAACTGCTTTCTAGACAAGTTATTGATGGTAAATAAAGTTTTTGAGAGGTTACCTAGTTATGGTATCCCCTCACCCCTCTGCCTTAGATTAAGTTTAGGTATAGTTTTTGCTTGCATCTTCAATACATTTCTCTGTAACTGAGATTCGCTGATTCAGCCGTCTGTACTTCGCTCATGTTTCGAGACTTATTAGTTTTTTTTAAACCCCTGACAACGTTCCCAAATTAAAAGTACCTATGCCTATGCCCATAATGGATCGTTTTGTTTCTCCATTTTTCGTTTGAACGTTTGAAACGCATGTCTCACACTTTTCCTTGCATCTTAACCGTTGGCTAGATACATATCTATCTATGTTTATGGAGGCTGATTGGCGGAGTGGAGTATAACTTCTATTTCACTCAGCAGTTTTTTTTTAAACAATATTTCAAATGTGTTTGTGAAATGCTTCGCCACTGGTCCATAAGGCCAGAGACTTAAACGTGTATAAATATGGCAAAGCTTAACCGGTTATAGTTCTAAAGGATGATACATCGTTATTGCAGCTGGCTGAGTCGGGGGTTAAAAGTTCACGTAAGGAACCGCCTCTTTAATCACAAGAACTTGAATTGAATGGAGTCGGTGCTATTTTTTGTGGGAATTTTATTTCTCATATTCATTGTAACTGACGCCACTTTTAAACTATACCAGTACTCTCAAACGGCGAAGGAAAACATCGTAAAGAAACCGACATAAACGTAGAATCTAATAAGTTTGGGTCGAGAATCTTCATGCAATTGTCGCATACAACCTCTTGTGGTTTTGAAGTGAGCCTCTTTTATCGCAATTGAAATCAGAATCAAAATTAAATAAAGTTAATTCAGTAAAAACTGTAAGGATCACGTTGAAAAGCCTTAAATTTACGCCCATTGGTAACGTGACCAAGAAACAGGCAAGAAATCTCGCTTAGCTATTTAGAAAAACAATCCCTTTATAATCATGTTTATGAAACGAGTTAGATACTACAGATTACATAAACATATATTTTGTAACAAGCTGAAATAGACAACACTTAATTTTGAGGGTATTTTTAAAAAACATATTGAATAAAGAATGACCGCGCACGTGACTATTGTACGGCGACTTTGACCAGCAATTAATAAAGTACTTACAATAATATCTGTCTATTTCCGTGACAAAACGAAAATTGGTTTAAATTATCGTTGCTGCATTATTATCATACCTTAGATGACTGTTTCTATTTGTAGTTGCTGGTATTTACCTAAATAGTGTTTGGGTATCATTTTGTGGTTTTTGTAAATATGATAATAGTGAAATAATGAATCTTTATAAACTAATGAATTACTGCTCAGCTGGACTGGTCCAAAATGATGGACCAACTATATGGGCTGATCATCTGTCGCCAAGGTCCACCATATCCATCTTAGGATTTTAAATCAGAAGACGCTGCAAGTTTCTGGCAAACTTGTGGCTCTGCCTACCCCATTAGGGATAAGGGCGTGATAATATGTAGGTTTGTATGTATGAATCTTTAAAGAACCTTTGGTGATCGAGTTAGTGCTAATGCGTATCTCATCTGAATCTGTTAATAACGAAGAACCATCTTATCGGAAAAAAATATGAAGATTATAAGATTATAAGATCTTATAATTAAATATAAAAAAGCAACTAAAAATTGGGACTGGCTGCGCTCGTCGGTTTGAGTCTTAAGATATTATCCAAATCTGCCATTTTACACACTTATTTACGGGTTAGTACCATTTCGCCTAAAATAGCAGCTGGTCTAAGTACAAACTGGTCTAATTAGCAAGTGATCTAAAACTACATTAGGGGTAGATTAGGGGTAAGCAAGGGAATACCAGAGCCGAGGTATACAGGCACGAATATGCTAGAGTTCTTTCTGTTTCTTTTTCTAAGGTTGATGGCCCGTCCACCGTCAATAAGTTTAAAATATGGCTCAACTTAAAAAAACTAGGCCGGCCTTGCCGAAAAAAATTAAATAAAAAACCGCATTCTATTGCTTAATCTCCTGTCGAGGTACAAACAAATAACTTTTGATTCAAACAGACGAACTCATTTTTTTATTTATTCGAAGTACTCAAAAAAGCAGTACAATATCTTTAAAACATGCAGTCATCATCATCAGTCCACAGCTGGACATAAGCCTCTCCCACGTCATGCCACTGACTTCAGCGATCTTCAGCTCACTTCCTTCAATCCCTGCCTCACCTAGCTACAATAATATTTATTATAGTAGTGGTCGGTGTTTCATGTAAACTTAGAGGATATCAGACTAGAAGTGAAGGATGTTATACTAATCGCTTCCGCGATGATAACTCTATTAAAGATGCCAAGGTCTTGCAAGTGTTGCCAATTTCGTGACTCGTCAGACAACGCGGTCAAGTTTTGCCAATGTGAAGCGTTTGCCAGTTTGTGTGTGAGTAAGTGTATGTGTGTGTGTGTCCAATCAATTATCTCCATATCGGCTGGAATTTGGTATACATATAGTTACTGTCTGAGCTGAAATAAATACTTAAGCTAATTTTTATCCTGGTAGATACCAAATGAGCGTAACCAAGCAATAATGCTTAGCACACTTGAAAAGATGGCAATTCTACACATACCTATTGTTTTTTACAAAGCATACCTAAGAAAATTTGCTAGGCCATTATCTAATTAAAATTTTAATTAATGACAATTATGGTATAATATAATAATAGCTTCTTAATTTGAATTAATTAGTGCAGACCAAGAAAAATGTTTATAAGTAAGACGGTGGAATAGCTACTTATTGGCAAATTATTCAATGAATAATCAATAAAATCTGCGTTTCGTGAGGACGTGCCATTGTCTACGTCAAGAAGTTGATTTGCTGTACTGAGGTCTACGTTACTATTGATTTGAAAAAGGCAGGGGATAATCTAAAAAAGTATAAAAAATATTATTAAAATTCTATAACACACCTGCACTATCTCCGATAGATGTACTTGAGTGATTGTACTCATTAGTTCATAATATAATTATGATCTCTATTCTCTATCTATCTAGTAGTGTCACTAGTTCTTGCGGACCAGTGTGGTGAAACGATTTAAAGTGCGACTCAAAGGCTTCTTTCATGCACTAATTATGATGAACATGCATTATATTTTTAGCCGGTATTCCGCCAAGCGTTGTTTAGCTCTTACAAATTAATGCTTTCCTGGTAGTTACTAGGGATGGACTGTGTGAAAGATGACGTGAGTAGAAATGAAGTGAGTGTTGAGATGACTTCTAACAGAGGGAAATGGAAAAAGAAAACATGTTGTGCCGACTCCACATATAGTGGAACAAGGGCAGGGAAATGAATGATGGTAGTTTTTATCTGGTTAAAAAAATTCTAAGCCTGACATGGTAGCTATCAAATCAGCAAAAAAATTGTGTTTCCTAGCTCGGTGCACGTGTAAGACAAGTTTTAACTTATTGATGTCTCAAGTAGTTTGTTTATATAAATTTTTGAAGTAAACACGTCTTGTGTGTTTTTCCTTTTTCGTTGAAATTGATAAACTTGAATATCGTGCTGTCATAAAATTCTCCGTTTTGAACCCCTTAGGGAATTTATAAGTTGGCAAAAGTTTACGAGGGCTCTGCGTCTTCCTTAAAATGTCAAACGTTAAAAAGTGGACGGCTAAACGGCTAACGTGTTCACAAGTCCTTCAAAGGTGACCCATGTGAAGCACGCCCAAAAAGCACCACCGTGAGTGAGATAACTGGGGCTTTGCGGATATCGAAAAAGGGTGCGAAACATTTTGTACAAAGAATTAGGAATGCGAAAGCTTTGCACAAGATGCATTCATTTGTAAGTCAAGTTTCGCATATGCTCTTTCTACTACTACTAGTTGTGTCACTTGTTCTTTTGAACAAGTGTGGTGAAAGAATTTAAATTGCGTTTCAAAAACGCACTTGACACATGTTTTCAGACTTTTAGGTTCTACGACATGCCGATTTTCTTACGAACGAACTGAAGGTTTAAATAACTAAATTTTGTCGTCAAAGAGAACCAATAAAACGCAGCTGTGCACGTGCACACGTCAGTGAACTTGACCTTAGCTAAATTATCATTCGCTTTTTATAACATTAAAATGTTTTATTACGTCTTGAAAAGGCCAGCCATACCTATCCTACTTAATATGCATAGATAAGCACATACTAAGTATAAGATCGTCACTTTTCAAAACCCTGTTCTTATACAGCACGTAGTATTCCTAGCTATGAAGACTATTTAGGTCCTAATCAATCAATCTGCATTGACCTAGATTCCATGAATGACATTGTTCTCTCAAATCAATTTGCATAAGACGGGCATTTTATATAAAGACCTATAATAAAACCGTTTCTTCTACTCTTTATAAAAACGTAAAAAAATCTTGGTTTCATTGACGAAATTATTACGAAAGCGCTCTTGCGTAGTTATTTGGATACTATAACATAACTTCTAGTAGTTTTTGTTTTCCTGGTATCGGATAGCCGTATTCTATCTATCTAATTTTTTTTTAACTTTTAAAGACATGCTTGCTTTTAACTTTAATGTGTAATTGGTTAAGTATTCTAAGGTAATTAAATCAGTCTTCCGGATCATTTATTCATATTTTTTTTCAACTTTTTTAAAAAGGAGGCTTAGTAATAGGGTCCCGTTGGCACCCTTCGGGTATGGAACTCTAGAAAATGAAAAGACACTTAACATGTTGACTGTCCGTGCATTACATGTAATGCATTTTTGGTCTGGTTGTAACGTCCGTGAATTAGGTACATGCCAATGCCAAATGCAATTGAACGCCGTTTCTTGGGCTGGACGTGTGGGCTAGAGAACTTTGATTTTCATGAGGAACATAAAAATAAAGCAGTTTATAAAAAAGAAACCATTGGACGTACCAGAAAATTACCCAAAATAGACGGGACAGTCAACGTGTTAAATAGGAGGAGAATCTCTTTATTGGTTACAATAATATTATTGCCAAGGCGATATTAATCTTACTGCGCCGTCGGCCGTCTCGCCGTTTTGAATTTGGAGGTAAACCAGACGAAACACTCCCGCCGCGATATTAGCAGTGACCTTCTTAAACAATTGGTATTGAGGAGGGTCGGGATCAAAAAGGTCGCGACGATGCCCTTATTCTGTCGACCAAATATAAGAAAGTTAGAGCAAGAAACCACATTCTCAATTTTATGTGGCTGTGGTTGTGTAGGCTGCTGTCCGTTACTCCTATTTTGAGTAGATGGTGATTCAGCTCACAGTGTCCTATGATAATCATCACAGTGTCCTGTGATCATCATCACGTGATTTTTGCACGTGTGCCTCTAGTCAAACATTATATCCGCGTCTAGTCAGAAAAAAATTGGGTATAATAAGTACTGAGTCTTTTTTTGTACATACATAACTGCGAGGCACGTCCTGACTGAACGAGCATTTGCCTTGCGCGACTGTTCCGAAGGGCTGATCAGTCAGTCAGTTCCAGTTATTCATCATGATCATCATCTTCCATTGTCAGGGACTTTGTCCCAAGATGGATATGGTAAACCATGGTGACAGGTTATCAGCCCATCATCACCCCTAAAGATGGGTGATGGGCTTAATTATATGGGGCTTCTTTTTGCATTTGTTTAATAATAATAGTTGTAAGTTTCTTTCTGTTAATAAAGATTGTATTTAATATGACTGAATCGAACTATTTAGGTTTGACTTCACCGTTTAAACTGAACTGCTGCGTTTAGCTCTAAACCGAGTTCAAAAGCTGTCAAATTGTATGAAAACTGTTAGCAGTGACACTTGAACTTAACTGAAACTAAGCTAAACAACGTTGATTTAAATGGTGAAATTGGTTCTTAAACTGTATTATGAAAACTGAAAACACTGAAATAAACCTTACTCAGTAGAAAGCTTCACCATTTGTTGTTTAGATTAAATTATAGAACTCTAAGCGAGCAAGCAAACAGGAAATTTAAGGCTTCACTAATCTTTTAAAATCGTGCGTCCTTTCAAATCGCATTCAGATTGGCGTTCAACGTGACTTGGTGATCGTGAACCAACCTACGCAAATGCTTAACAAAGCATGGTAGCAAATTAAAAACTTGGAGACTGTTTGTATAAACAAAGTTGTTTAATAATTGCTTTTTAATTAATAAAATTATGCTAAGTTTTTCTAAGTATTCTTGGTTATAAAAGCAAAAAGGAATTTGTATCACGTTTGTGGAAAGAAAAATTTACAATGTACTTATGGTATAACCTACTTACAAAATTGCTTTTCAATTAATCAAATTATGCTAAGTTTTTCTAAGGATTCTTGGTTATAAAAGCAAAAACGAATTTGTATCACGTTTATGGAAAGAAAAATTTACAATGTACTTATGGTACAACCTACTAACAAAGTTACACACAACACGAGACTGATGGTCTGTGTGAATGAACGACTCAGGTCAATGTGGTCACGTGCAACTTCAAACAATTGTAGCAAACTGCCAATCTGAAAGCGGTTTTATACAATTTAACCCGTGGTCATGACGATGGTAATTTAGCCCGTGGCCTTGTACCATTATGTGACCATGACAGGGATGGATACACAGGAAGTGAAAATGCTCTCGTTATATTTGATCATACTGTGTGACATTAGTTAGTTCCGTGAGAATATTGGTGGGAGAATGTATGTATGTTCATATGAGCTAGTGGCCAACTCTAGTAACGGAGTTTTTAGGCCGCCTAACCTTAAAAGCCGGTCCCGGCTGTTTAACGTGCCCTCCGAAGCACGGTGCCACTTGCAGTCACCCATCCCAATTTGTGACCGCGCATATCGTTGCTTAACTTTAACGATCAATCAAGAACGCCTAAGCACGCTACGCCAAGAGCGATTCAAGGAAGGAGATTATTAATAAACAGTCGATAACCAATTAGACCGTAGAGTGAGGGGATCGTACGGGTAGTGGGTAGCAGGCCATGGTGAGCAATCAATACACATCGCCCTCGTCCCCCGCCATATCCGTCCGCTGTCACAGAGGGTGGTGTGTATCCACAGGAGTGAGCTTTATTAAATAATTTACCTGTCGCTACTAGAAAAAGTGCCTTTCTATTACTCTAGGTACTTTCATGTGCGTTACACTTAATGACGCAATACTCGAAGAATTACCACCAAAAAAGGTTTCTAGCAACAATTTTATTATTGTTTACTACTGAGCACAGTCTACTATCAACCATAGTAGAGGATGTGGATAACTCTTGAACAACTAAAATTAGGTATTTGGTTAGTTTCTTGGCGACTGTCTGACTGATTCAAAATCAAACAGTAACAGTGTTTTTATTAGAATGAAAACATTTCACAACGACCTACCATTTCCACCCTCTTCAGTTTCAGTAAATAGTCTTCCTTCGTCTAGAAATGTGTAGGTAATCTATTGGAACGTGCTGTAAGGTGCGTTCCAAATAGATTACACTCGATAGACCAGCCATTTCCCACTTGCAGCAAACACATTTTAATATCACGTCTCAAAAACTGATAGTGCTTAAGGAGTGGAGTAGAAGTCAACAAAGAAGAGATACTAAAACTAAAGCCTTTTACCATCTATAGTAGATGGTTGATTTATACAGCGTCAGGAGGCAACTTTTACCTTCACCAACGGGACGCTGTAATGCCCGGGACGAATTAAGATGGAGTAGGCTTGCTCAGCACCTATTCCATCCTCTCAGCTTAGTCGGCTTTGTCTACAGGAAAGACATGGTCGATACGTGCGGAGCTGACTAAGCCGGTTTCCTCACGATGTTTTCCTTCACCGTTTGCGAGTACTGGTATAGCGCACATCCATTCCAGAAAAATCCATTGGTACACGACCGGGTTTTAACCCACGACCTAGGATCGAAAGGCGGGGTCAGTACCAACTAGAATAGAGATACTAGAGTTCTTATAAATAAGGGAATTTGAATAGGTCAGATTGGTAGATTGACTTTATACCTATATCTTTGATTAAGACCAGCCCCAAATTGTGATTGTCTGGGAACTTTTTAACACCTGAGATATTCGGAAGGATCTATCATAGGCTTTTGTATATTAGTTCCAGTGTGGTTTCTATGTTTTATATGTATGTCAGTTTATATTGTGAGCTTTAGAACTTGATACCTTTTCAATGCGATAACATCGGCGTTGATTTCTTGGAATCCGGCTGTCTATGCCGTGAGTCGTGAGAAAACGACATGCATTTTGCATACGAGTAGATTACATAATTAGGTATTTGATTTCCCCAAGTTGTAATTCCAATGTCTGTTACAAATATAAATTTGTTTGAAAACGTATAAACAACTCAGACCAAATAAAAAGAGAAGACGCCGCGCCGCGAACAACAAAAGTGAATCCACACAAAACCGTGCTCCTGCAAGTAAACATACACGCTCACGCACACACCTACACTAAAACCATGCTCATCGCTCTTATTACGTCACGAGTCTTAAAAATAGAATTATGCCTTCCTGTGTAGTGAAAACTTGTAAAAACAGCAGCAAATCACATAAAAAGTCTCACGGAATTACTTTTCACTTGTAAGTACTTCAAATAGCATCGTTTCTTAATTATTATACTATGAATTTAGGTTACTTGGAACACACAACCTTAAAACCTTCGACACACATATAGATAAAAAGGTGGCTTCACTTTTGTTGTTCGCGGCACGGGGACTTTTCTTTTTATTTGGTCTGAGATAAACAATTATAAAATGGGTAGCGCATGACCGAGAAGTGGCAAGAGCACAGGGAGGCCAGTAGTGGAAGCGATCTGGCTGCGAATCATGATAATGATAAAAGAAAACCGTAAACAACCGACCTAACTAGGTACGTTAGTAGAAATAGATAAATATTTGAGGACATATCACACAGCACCATCTAGCCCCAAACTAAGCAAAGCTTGTATTATGGGAACCGGATGGCTGATAGAATACATAATATACTTTTTATATACATACTTATAATACATAGTACTACAACACTCGGAAGAAATATTTAAAGAGCATGCAAACATTTCTCCCGCAGCGGGAGTCGAACCCGCGCCTCTTGCGTCTCAGCCGAGCATTCGCCCGCCTCGCCACAGAGGTCGTCATAAATATGCCGTTAAAAAATGATTCTTCAAACCTACTGTATAAATATAGTCACTTAGGTATTTCTATGAAATCAAGATAAGTTCCTACATATTTCTTGGATAATTTATAAAGTACTTTACATAAATACTTGATTTAACAGTTAAAAGCATACTTTATTGCTTCCTATGACTATAACTATATAGATATAAAATAACTGAAAAACGGGTTAGGTGCGAGTCGAATGTTCACACGAAGTGTTCCGCACCATCGTACCTGTACATAAATCTTTCTTGTATGGGGCCCCCTTTTATTTTATTTATTATTAATTGTTGTTATAGCGGTAATAGAAATACACCCTGTGAAAATTGCAACCCTCTACCTATCACGGTTCATGAGATACAGTCCGCTGACAGATAGACGGACGGACGGTCGGACAGACAGGCAGACGGACAGTAAAGGCTTAGTAATAGGGTCCCGTTGGCACCCTTCGGGTACGGAACCCTAGCTCATACGAACTTACCCAAAAAAGTATAAAAAATGCAGCCCTCAGCAGCCCCCTCTTTAAAGTAATCAAAATTTTTTGTGTTTGATGCCTATTCGAATTCGAACCACACGCTTAACAACATAAGCAGCTAGCATCGTAAACATTGAACCCTATGAGTTACATTACGCTCTCAGTTTGAGGCTCACTATGAGAAATTTTAGTACTACCATGAGTTTAAAATTGGATATTCACATATTATTTTGTAGGTACGCAGTGTGCGGGCAAAATATTAGCTTGTTCTTCTTGTTGTGTCACTAGTTCTTTAGAGATTCTTTAGATTTAAAGTGCTCCTTACGTGACACATGTTTTCTAACTTTTAAGGTTCTACGACATACCTACTGTGAGTGTTGTGAGGATGATCTTATGTTATGATTTTTATTTTACACAGTTTCGGCTTCGTCAGGTTTTGTCACATTTTGTTTTTTTGTTAAACAGACAACTTTTGACACATTTTGATAGGAAACAAATAAATTAAAGTATTTTATAAACAAGCTACAATGCTCTAAAAAGAAGAAAATTAACCTTAAATTAAATAAAACCCATCAATTTATTATATAACACAATTTATATGATGTACCTAAAAGCTTTTCGCGGAATTTGCCTATTTTGTAAACAACATTATATTATTATCTTGTTTGTCCTGTATAGATGTTATATCTCTAGGCAAGCTTTTATATCATATAATTATATTATTCGTATTTTTCTCAGTAAACCTTTTCATTCGATATCCTTAGCGTGGGAGTGACAAAAAAACATGTCCGCCATCTTTGGAAGTCCGCCGGATATCGGATTTCACTTAGCCTATCATGCATTGTCATCCATAACTAAACGTGTAAAATTTCAGTTCCATTGGTTGAGGATAATTTCTTTAGAATTGCAAGATATGACCAGAACAAACACACATACATTGAAAGTTGAATAAAAACTATTAATAAGCAACCAGCTTTTGCCATCGACATGTCGACTTTAGTCTGTAGACACCCTCACCCTAAACCGAACCCTAAAACTTTGATTAGCTAGCTATGTAGGTACCTACCGTGTTTGAATTACGGCAACAAATGCTTTTGTACTTGAATGACAATATAACTAAAGTGGCTGCTTAGATCTGCTCACCTTTAGTATTAGTCAAGGCTATAATGGCTGGTTTCTGCTTATCGCTCAAGAATTTGTTTTGCCTCTTCATGGGAAGAAGTTGAACAATGGCGCTTCATTACGACGTATCTATTTAAAACAGGTCATCATCTACCAGTAGTTACTCTCAAGTAGTCATAAGTGTGTGTTTATCCAAAAAATATGCGTAATATTCAAAGTGAAACCAATTACCAAATATTTATGCTTATCACGCCTATTGTCCAGTTTTTGTGAATCAAATGCCACTGAAAATTGTATGCATTTAATTAAAAAGTACATACAATCTTTTTATGCCTACCTAAATTCAATTTATTCTTACTCCGTCACGGAATTTGTCCACAATCCTTTCTCTAAACAGTCTGTTTGAAGGTTAGGACGTGTTTTTACATAGGAAAACTCTTGCTTTAGGTATACTTAGTAGCAGTGACAACTGCAAATCAGTCTACTATCAAAAATAGTTATTTGATATCGCGACAGAGACACGGTAGAATACAATGCTAATGTTAGGTATCCGAAGAAAGTGGCTACTTCCTGTGGATTCAACACCTGACAACAACACAGACTTGTTTCGCGAATCGCAATAATGTTTACAAAATTCGCAGACGCATAGACTGTTACATTCACGTTACGAACAACAACGCAGTCATTAAGTTTCACAATAGAACATTCAACAGCTATTGATGATTTTGAGCCTGTGTGATCGGAATATCACTGGCGTGATTTCGCCATGGCGACCCTGGCCACGGATGGCATGTCCTTGTTATTTCATGGTGAATCTGTTGGGGCTTATTGCAAGTTATGAAAGGATAGTATTAACACACCAGAATATACCTGTTTTTTATTAAAAAATACCAGTCGTCTATCTAGAATACAATTTATCCACAACAAAAGCTTTTTCAATGTTTGTTAATTGAAATGAGCCTCTAAAATCTTAACGAGTGTGTAGTTACAAAATTATGGTTTAATTCTTACAAAAAAATAATATCTTCGCACTTCCTGTTTTTTATAAACACAATCTACTAGGAGAGTTAGGTAATGGCATACAAGTAGGTATGCGTACTGATTCGATATTGTTACTGAACCAAACCTATCCTATTCGGGGGAACGATTAGGTTTTTGAAATGTACTTAATTAATGTAATTAGATAGCATTTTTAATATGTTGTCATCAAATCATACAACGTAGCACATTGTACGTGGGGTGATTTTTTTAAGTGCGATGAATATTTTTGTCACTATAAAATTCAAACTTCACGTCATTACAAGCAATGAATCTACCATAACATTGCTAAAATAGTGCGATGACACAAAATATATATATTTTTTACTTACCGAAAACTAACAACATGTTTTAAAAGTTCAATGAATATGCTTTACTCAGAACAAATCAGTTGGGAAATACTCTAAATTTACTAGCCCAACTAGCCACTTACATATCCGTGAATTTAAGCTGCGCATACGTTGTAAACGTGATGATTATGTCATGGCGAAACATTTTGTGAAACCTGGCAAACAATAGTGCGATATGTACACAGCCGATGTGGTCCATTGTACCGATGGATGCGGATCCAATCGTACTCGTACCTGACTCTGACAAAAACTATACAGCAAACACCCAAGTCACCCAACGCGCCTCACCTCATTGAACACAATTACTAGAGTATTTATATGTTACTGCTAACAAAAACTTAGAAAATAACAATGTTAGCATACCAACCTACAGCTATGTAAGTGAAAACTAAAATTCTTTGTTACAGGACAATCGGAGATAACACGGTATGACGGCTACGCACGGAGGCGGACGTGAAGACGACCGTCCGGACAAAGATTCCGTATACACAATCAAGGCTGGGTTAAAGAACGAAGGATACCAACACGACCGTGGTTCCAGCGACGATATCGTCAAACCCCCGCCGCTACCCATCGAGGAAGATAGCTACACCTCCGGCAAAGTGAAGTTAGCGAGAAACGAGAAATGGAGAATACTTAAGAACGTGGCCGCCGTGAGTTGCGCGTTCATGGTGCAGTTCACAGCTTTTCAAGGAACGGCGAATCTGCAGTCGTCGATCAATGCTGCCGACGGGCTCGGAACTGTATCGCTCAGTTCCATATACGCCGCGCTTGTGGTCTCCTGCATTTTCGTGCCCACGTTTTTAATCAAGAGGCTAACCGTCAAGTGGACGCTATGTTTGTCCATGATGTGCTACGCGCCGTACATTGGCGCACAGTTCTACCCCGCTTTCTACACCCTGGTGCCCGCTGGAGTGGTTGTCGGGCTGGGTGCAGCGCCCATGTGGACCTCTAAAGCTACTTATATTACACAAGCGGGAAGCGTGTACGCGAAGCTGACCGACCAAGCGGTCGATGGGATCATCGTACGGTTCTTCGGCTTCTTCTTCCTTGCCTGGCAAACAGCTGAGCTATGGGGCAACCTTATCTCCAGTTTAGGTAAGTTTAAAACATTTTGCTTTCGATCATCATAGCTTTGAAGTGCTGATCTGAGAGTAATTAGATTTTTCTATTCTTTTCAGTTTTCTCGTCTGGTGGGCACAGCGGAAATGCAACGATCGCCAATACCACCATGAAAACTATGTTAAATTGTGGAGCCAACTTCTGCGTGATCGGCGGGGGACACCTTGACAATCAAAACCTGCACCGTCCTCCAGATAGCGAGATATACGAGATCAGCGCGATTTATCTCGCTTGTGTCGTGGTCGCAGTCTTTATGGTAGCTCTTCTCGTCGACCCATTGTCACGGTAAGTTTCAGAATGTTTTAGCTAAGTTAGATTTAGTGAAGTCTTCACTAAAGCTATCAAATGTTATCTCTACTCTTACCCTTCGGCAGCTGGTTTGCTATATTGAAAATAAAATACATGTTGAATAAAACTTTGAAGAAAATAACTCGATTCAATTTTTCACGGCTGTTCTAATGATAATTGATAATTGAATTCTAATCCATTAATGTTCTTGGTATACTCGTATATATGGCTTTTCATATTTTATATTAAAAATGGGAAATTTAGTGTTTATTTTTTGTTCCTAAATAATTTCAATAGCCATTAGGTAAGTAGGAACGTTGTTGTTTGTTTGTCGTTGTTTACATTGTAAGTTCCTAAGAAACAACATAAGGAAATGTCAGATTTACTCAAAACTCTAATTCCGAAAAATCTGGTTCATTTTTGTATGTCTCGTGTTTATTGGGTATTAGGTTTTTAAATGTAATAACGCTAATATATATTTATTTAGAACACAGTTACAAAGACAAACTATAATAACATTAAAAACTTTAAGGTAATCGGTATAATAATAAGAAATAAAAATGAGCTCAGTTTTCTATCTAAGTTCGCCTACAAATAGAAAACAGAGCTCAGATCACCGACCGCAGGTAAGGTCCCCAAAAGGCTGGCGACGTTACCTCGTTGGATAGCTATACTTATCCTCTGTCCGAGGTAAACGCCAGCCCTTTGGTCATTGGTCATATCTATTAGCTTCTTGGATATCTCCTTGAAAAGAAGCCACGCCTCCGGACCCCGGTCCCAGTCCTAAAGTTTCCACGCCAAAAGGCATAAATATGTATCCATCACCTAAGGATGCATATTTACGCCTTTAAATGTAGGTATACCTACATGATAGATAAATGCGTACTTATGAATGATTAAAATAAAATAAAATTTAAGTAATATAAGCTAATAAGAGGATGTATCTCGCAGGTATGGTGAAAAGCAGAGGAACACGGATCCCTCAAGGGAAATCTCGGGCATCCAGCTCCTGTCTGCCACTGCATACCAGCTGAAGAAGCCTAATCAACAACTTCTTATTCCCATCACCCTATGGATCGGAATGGAACAGGCCTTCATCGGAGCAGATTACACACAGGTATGTTTGACTATAACCACAAACTTTTTACCTACTATTTTTAATATACTCGTAATATCCTTGTAATACAATTTCATTACCTATTTGAAAATCATAATATTTTTCTACATAGCTCTAAACCTAAATGAGGTTAAATGTTTAAAACCGAGGTAGACACCTTTTGTATGGTTCAACCACATTGAAATTTAATAGGCGGCACAAAAATGTTTTGCGTGGAACAATTTAATTCTTCACAATGACCTTTGTAAAGTGGGCACTATTCGAAAGGATCTCAAGCAAAATGAAATCTTGTTTTTAAATTAGTTTGGTGAACTGGTCAGCTGTATAAAGAGATGTGATGTTGGTACTAGTACACCTTCGCAAAAACTCCGATTCCTCCAACTTCGCTACGGTAATAAAATCGAGTTGGGTATCGCCAGAAATTAGTCTACGAATAAATGTGTCCCTATTCTTACACATGATTACTACTTTTTGTCGTCAGTAACGGAGTTTTTTGCTGCTAGCTATAACCAATTAATTTTTTCAGGCGTACGTTTCATGCGCTCTCGGCATCCGATCAATCGGGTACGTGATGATATGCTTTGGTGTGGTGAACGCCATCTGCTCGCTGCTATTTGGCTCAGCCATGAAGTACATCGGGAGGTTCCCGATCCTGGTGATGGGAGCTGCACTGCATCTTGGCCTGATCGTCTGGCTGCTGATCTGGAGACCGAGCGCGGAGTCTCCCACCACCTTCTTTGTGATTTCGGGGCTGTGGGGCGTCGGTGACGCTGTGTGGCAGACCCAAGTCAATGGTGAGTTTTCTTCAAGTTCTTGCAAATACATATTTTTAAATAACGATCATAGGTTTGTGGTAGATAAGATTAAGGCAATTCAGGTAATCAACACAAATATCACATAACATACTTATGCTAAATCTTAATATTTAAAGATAGTTGTGTACTTGTGTAGGTAGGTATAAGGGAGGGAGTAAGGTTATCTTTGGAAAAGTTGGGAGTTACAACGTTGGGACGCTCAACTTTTGTTACGTTGCAAACACAAATTGTAAAAGTAGCTACAAACAAATGCATTGTGGCATCAGTGGCCGGTCAATTGTAGCACATTGCGACGCTTTGCTCTAAATATTTTCCTTGTAGTTTTGGCACACACATTCCCACATAAAGGTATTTATTGGTCGTATTTTCCTCATACTGAACAAGGAAAATCTTGTGATTTCAAAACATTTTATTGTCTCCGATTTGAATATCTATAAAATTGGATATGGACAATCTTGCCAAATTTGCTAGATAATTCACTTATAAGTGATGGCTGGTGTGAAGTTAAGGCTACTGTGAATTTGATATTTCTCATGAAACACTGCTCTAGCTTCTGCTTGCGCGTTTATTTACGTCATTACAATTAAAATACATAATTAGGTACCTTCCGATACCTCGGCTGGATCAATATCCAGAACAACGGCGATATAGACCGGGACGTGAAAAATAGAATAAATGCGGGATGGATGAAATGGCAGCAGGTCACTGGGACAACGTGCGACCCAAGAATGCCCCATCAAATTAAGGGGAAAATTTACAAATCAATCGTAAGACCTGTCGTAATGTATGGATCAGAATGTTGGGCAACCAAAGGGACGGATGAAAGAAGACTGCATGCAACGGAGATGAGAATGTTAAGATGGATGTGTGGAGTGACGAGAATAAATAAATAAATAACACCCAACAGTCACATACATAGTCCTGACCCCACACTAGGATTCCCTGTGTCGTGGGTATCAGAAACTACGAGTACCATGGTACCACAACACCCAGACCCGTAAGAAATATTTGCAGAACATGCAAACATTTCTTCCGCAGCGAGAATCGAACCCGCGCCTCTTGCGTCTCCGCCGAGCAATCGCCCGCCACGCCACCAAGGCCATCAGAATGGATAAAATACGGAATGAATATATTAGAGGAAGTTTGAAAGTAGCGCCTGTGACGGAAAAGTTGAGGAGCAATAGATTAGCATGGTATGGGCATGTCATGCGGAGGGATGAATGTCATGTGAGGAGAAGAATGTTAGATACGAAAGTGGATGGATACAAGGGTAGAGGTTGACCAAAGAAGAGATGGATGGATTGCGTGAATGATGATATGAGTAAGAAAGGAGTGACTATTGAAATGACGGCTGATAGAGGGGTATGGAAGAGGAAAACGTTGTGCCGACCCCACTTAAGTGGTATAAGGGCAGGGAGATGATGATGAGGTTAATGAAAGCATATATTGCCTTTTGATGCTGTATTAATCATCTGTATAGATGGCAAAGGCCTTCGTAGGGTATCCTTAAGTGGTTATAAATTTTTGTTCGCTCGATAATTTCCCTAGATTAAAGTATACTTTAGTTATATTTCAACATGTTTAGAAAGCGATAGGTGCACCTATTGCTTTCTTTTTAAAAATCTGCTGGTTAATCTTTCGAAATTAGTCGGGGTAAACTTACTTTTTACTTCCTACTAATATTATAAATGTTAAAGTTTGTGAGGATGTGATGATATTTGTGCCTCAATCACGCCGTAACGGCTGAATGGATTTGGCTGTGACTTGAAATATATATAGTATGTGTGCTGGTATAACCGCTACTTTTGATGCGGGTACAAAGCGTGCGAAACCCAGGCGGAATATGGTATAATATATAATAAATGCGCAAGTTTGTGAGTATGCGAGGACGAGTGGTCTAAGTTTGTGCCTAAACAGATTAAGATGAAACTTGGATTATACATAGTATACTTAGGTGACCTCTGTGACGTGGCGGGCGAATGCTCGACTGGGACGCAGGAGGCGCGGGTCCAATTCCCGCTGCGAAAGAAATGTTTGCATGGTCTACAAATATTTCTTCCAGATCTGGGTGTTGTAATATTATGTATTATAAGTATGTAGGTATTTACAAAAAGAAAAATGTAAGTATTCTATCAGCCATCTGGTTCCCATAGGCTTTGTTTAGTTTGGGGCTAAGTAGAGGTAAAATGTCTCCAAATATTTATTTATTATTTTATATTACTTTATAAGGGGTGTAAGGGGTTCCAAACAACACCATTCGGAACCCAAGCCAACCTCACCGGCCCGTGGTACACCCTGCCGACCAACAAACGAGGCTCTGGCGCCCCCACCCACCAACCCGCACTGGACCCGCGTGGTGGGTTATGGTCCAACCCCCTTCCTTCATGAATCACAGCACAAATAATATGCCCCAAGTGCCCGGCGGCTCGGGGATCGACGCTGATGACAGTAGGCCGATGATCCCTACAGTCAGGGGCCAGGTGAATCTCCGGGCGAGGTTCTTAAACTGTCGAACAACCCAGGCTATGAAAATGGACACTGAGAAGCTAAACATCTTGACCTATAATGTCAAAACACTACGCACAGAAGAAAAACTTGTAGAACTTGAGCATGCCCTCGAACATATCAACTGGGACATTATAGGTCTATCGGAAGTAAGACGAGAAGGCGAGAACACCCTAGAACGGACTAATAACACCTTTTACCACTTTGGAACCAAAAGCCACTATGGTGTAGGATTTTTGGTTGCCAAACGCTGGAAACCCAACATCAAAGAGTTTATAGCGTATTCTGACCGAATTGCTGTACTCAAGTTCCACATAAAAGATAAAAAAGTCCTTACCGTTGTGCAAGTGTACGCACCGACATCATCACACCCCGACGACGAGGTCGAGGAATTTTATGACCAGCTAAACAAAGCGTGTGACGATCATAGAGGGACGTGGACTATTGTGATTGGAGATTTCAACGCTAAAGTCGGTAAGACTCAGGACCAAGATAATACCACCGTTCTTGGTCCTTATGGTCTTGGCGATAGAAATCTCCGTGGGGAACGTCTCCTCAACTTCGCTTTTGGTCAAGGTATGTGCGTAGGTAACAGCCTCTTCCATAGGAAACCTCAACGGCGCTGGACATGGTATTCGCCAGATAAGATTACAAAAAACGAGATAGACTACTGTCTCTCGTCTAATAAAAACATAATTAAAAACGTCGAAATCATTAATCAAATAAAATTCTCTTCAGATCACCGACCATTACGTACTACTTTACAATTTAATCTAAAAATCCATAGACTTCAACTAATCAAACATACAATAAAACAAATTAATAAATCGACTTTAATTACAAATAAAGAACAGTTTTGCTTGGATCTAAAGAATAGCTTTGATATCCTAAACACCTTGACACATGAAGATCCACAAACTCAGTACTCTCACATTTTAAAAAGCATAAAAACCGCTAGCCGAAATATTAAGTTGGATAGAGGCAAAAATAAAAAACTGAGTTCTAAAAGTAAACGACTAATCGAAGAGAGACAAAAGCTTACTATTTACACTCCGGAGTATAAATTAAAGGACATTGAAGTAAAGCGAAGCATCCGTAAAGATATTAGGAACTCTAACGTAGAAGCAGTTAAACTGGCACTTGATAGAAATACTTCTTTAAAAATAGCGATGAGGGGCATACAAGCAGGAAAAACATTAATTATAAATATGAAAGATAGTAATGGTAACAAACAAGGCGATAAAACTAAGATATTAGAAATTTGTACACAATTCTATAAAAACTTATATTCCGATTCTTCGTCAACCCAAAATAACCCGAGTACCTACTCTTATTCTTCCGATGTTCCGCTGATATCTGGACTTGAAGTACATCGCGCACTCCTGTGTATGAAATATGGAAAAAGTCCAGGGGAAGATGGTGTCAGGACGGAAGCCTTAAGAGTAGGAGAACATATTTTACTCCCACACCTTACCAACCTTTATAATTCAATACTAACAACGGGTAAATTCCCAAAAAACTTTTGTCATTCCAACATCATTTTGTTGCACAAAAAGGGTGACAAAGCAGAAATAGCAAACTACCGTCCCATAAGCCTGGTGTCCCACATTTACAAAGCTTTTATTAAAGTCATAGAAAATAGAATAGCAGGACAATTAGACCTACACCAACCACCAGAACAAGCTGGATTCCGTCGTGGCCTCTCCACCACGGACCATTTACACTCTCTCAATCAAATAATTGAAAAACATCAAGAATTTAAATTACCATTATATTTAGCCTTCGTCGATTATAGTAAAGCTTTCGATAGCATAAAGCACTCAGCCATTTTCAAAGCACTCAGTGACCAAGATATTTCACATACTTATAATAGTCTTTTACAACAGATTTATTTTAATAGTACAGCAGCAATAAAAATAGACACTGTTGGGCCATCCTTTCACATCCAAAAAGGCGTCAAACAAGGAGACCCTCTATCCCCAAAACTTTTTACATCTACCCTGGAAGAGGTTTTCAAGAAAGTCACAATAAGCTGGAGAGAGAGGGGCATTGTTGTCGGTGAAAAGAGGTTGACTAACCTTCGCTTTGCCGATGATGTGGTGCTTTTCTCTTCTTCAGCTTCAGAACTTGAAACCATGCTGAACGAATTGAACACGGCAAGCCTCGAGGTTGGACTTAGCATGAACAGATCTAAGACCAAGCTGATGACTAACAGCACGCAGCACAAGCTACGGGTAGGGGGCGGGGAGGTGGAATACGTCGATGACTACGTGTACCTAGGCCAACTAGTATCTTTCCAGAGCCGGCAAGACCTTGAAATCGCAAGGCGGACCGAGAATGCCTGGAAAGGATACTGGGCCATGAAACACCTAATGAAAGGTACACTTCCTCTATCACTGAAAAGGAAGCTCATGGACGTATGTATTCTCCCCATCCTCACCTACGGCGCACAGACCTGGTCTCTAACTGATCTGCAAAAGTCCAGACTCGGGGTTTGCCAGCGAGCCATGGAGCGTAGTATACTAGGAGTCAAACTCACAGACCGCGTACGCAACAGTATACTGCGCTCCAAAACGCAAATCGCGGATGTCGGGCAGCAAGCGGGTAGGTTGAAATGGGATTGGGCGGGCCACGTCTGCCGTATGTCGGATGCGTTATGGGCTAAAGCCACCACGGAGTGGACGCCTCTAAACGGGAAACGACCTCGCGGCAGACCACGGCGAAGATGGAGGGATGAAATTGATGCCTACTTAAAGGACTGGCCCACAGTGGCGAAAAACAGGGATGACTGGAAAGAAGGAAGGGAGGCCTTTGCCCTGCAGTGGGACACTACAGGCTCTTAATAATAATAATAATAATAATATTACTTTGGCTACTTTTTATCTGGGTACCAGGCGAGAGAAGCCGCGGGCGGTAGCTAGTTTTCTATAGATCATTACGGGTATATTTATATTTAAATATTGAGTAAATATTACAGAGCTACCTTCGTTCATAACCACTATTATTGATCTTAGCTTTACGACGGCATAAAATTAACACCGTACCAATAAAATATATCCTTGAAAGATTTACATAAATGTACATATTTTATTTCCGATTCCCTTATAACGGAAGTTTTCTGACAAAACTAATATAAAATTCAATGTCTTCAGATTATATTGTGATTGATGCTCATTATGATGCATTTATTGTTATAGTTTTATGTAAATTTAACGGAAGAGGATCTCAATCAATGTTGTGTGATGATACCGAATAGAGATTAACCCGTACTGGCTTCCGCCTGGGACTTCACTTGCGTGTAATCGAGATGAAAAGTCTAGGTACCTACTTATGTCACTCTCCGGCCCATCTCTATGCAAATATCATGTCGATCCGTTGCTTGTGAAAGATGGACAAACCAACATACGTACAGACATATTTTCAAATGAATAATAGATAAGGATAAACATATTAGCATAGGTACTTCTTGCAGGCGCGGTCGCAGCCTGTTATTTTGGAGGGGGTCACTAATAATAGAATATGTCGAGTAGGTAAATCAGATTTGTGTCAGATCAGAATCAGATAATGTGCACACATTATAAAACAAATGGAAGTCTTCTATTTTTATTGGCATCGCGGCTGAGAGCAGAAAATAACTTTTTTATATTTTGTAAATTTTTAAAAGATTTTACAAATTGACGTGTACGATTTTGGGGGAGTCATGTCCCCTGTGACCCCCCTCCCCTCCTCGGACCGCCACTGACTTCTTGTCTTACTCCTCACAATGTTTTCCTTCAGTGATACCAACTAAGCTGAGAGGATTATATGTCAGCGCTGAGCAAGCCCACTCCATCAAAATAATCACCTTGTCCCGGTTACTACACCCCTTAGCAACCCCCTCTATAATGATCCGTACAGGACAGATGGTAGGAGTATAGATGGTAGGAAGATTAAATATAGCTTAGATTTAACTTCACAAATTGGAGCGCAAACATTTGTTTGTTCTTTGGTACTCCAAACTCCGAATTTAATTAGATTTACCCGGACTAAAACGGAGCTAATTTCAAATTACATGATTAACTATGACGTCTTGGCCCCAGTTCAGATAAAGGATTTAGGGGTACCTACTGGTGGATAGCAAGCTCCGCTATGACGCTCATAGCGATTTTATTGCGAAATAGTATTTTAATAACCTCGGTTTTTAACGAGTTCTTGAGTAAATGTTTTTTTGTTAATTTTTAATGTCGAAACTTCAAAAGGTCCAAGATTAGAACAATGCTTTGTAACTCGCTAGTCAGAAAGAAGCCCTTTCAAGTATTGTAACTATGCTCAAAGTTCATTTCATGACGTAGGTATATAAATATTGCTTTGTATGGAGCCCCCTTTTACTTTTACTAGCTTTTGCCCGCGACTTCGTACGCGTTAGATTACTTTTATAAGTATCGTACCGCCCGCCCTTTAAAAAGTTCCAATACAAATTTTAATTGGTACCCCATTTCACCTCTTTTTAAGGGTTTTTTTGAAAAATACTCAAACACGTGTACATTTACTTTGCATTTATAATATCCAAACCAAGTTTCAAGCCAATCGCACCGCCCGTTAAAAAGTTCCCATACAAACTTTGACACCCCATTTCATCTCATCTGAAAATCAACTCCAGTTAATATTTTGTACGGTCGTAAAGTAAGACACGTGAGCAGTCAGTGGCGAAACAGTGGCGATCTATAGAACCATTGCAACTTAGTTCTAAGTAAATAGTAGATATGGATTTTTCCAGCCGTTGATAAAATGATAAATGATGAGTATACTCAACATGATGGACCATCTATATGGGTGATGAACTGGTTACCATATCCATCTTGGGACTTTAAATCAGGAGAGGCTGCAAGTTTTCTTATGATTACTTGTGACTCTGCCCACCACATTAGGGAAATGATTACATAGACACGTATGTAACTACACTCATTCAACTAAATACAGCCTAGTTCTAATTATGACCCATTCATTCATTTCCACGTGTTCATGCTATATGAACACGTTTCTTGAGTACTGAATCGCAATTACACACGCCTACTGCCTACTATGATATCACATTGGTCTATTACTTTTAAACAATAACATAGGATTATCTGTTCACATAATTCTTTTTATCTCGCCGGTAGATCCGACAATCAATTGTTCGCTGTGAAGCATTATTAATAGGTACCTACAACAAAGTCTTGTGATGAGTATGAATACCTACGGTTTTAGACTCGGTAGGTATTGTCAGATAATGAGGTATCATCTACAGAAATTGAAACTAATGTTTTGGTTTACAAGTCGAAATGCGAACTCTTCATTTTCAAACATTCCATATCCATCTAGTATCTGTGCAATGTTATTAAATATATTACATCGTGTTCTCTCGATTAGAGCACAAAGAGGTGAAATCGAGTATTAATAAATTTTTTACTTCCAACTAATGCCAAAATTACTTAAGTACACTTTTGTTCCAATCCGTTCAAAGCAAATAAGTAGGGAAGTAAAACTTAGTATTTGTAGTCTGCATCAAGATTTAATATAATTAAGAAGATTACGTCCGTCGGCTTAGTCTAGGTAGGTACTTGTACTTCAAGGCAGGCGTCAGCTTTAAGGAATAATAAAATTCTAATCAGAGGAGAGATGCAAATAAATTAGTAGAAAAAACTTTACTAAAAAATACACTGTGTTTTAAAAATTAAGGGAATTATGTTCAAATAACACGTTAAGCGTTACACATTAACACGATAAGCACTAAAGCCTCCTAAATTCATTTCTTTGCCAGCCATCAAGAATTATTACAAGTAGCATCTTAGTAGCTCCTAATAATCGTAAATTATACATAGGAAAAATTTGGAATCAATTTTGCTCATATATATTGTTAAGCTAGCCGTAAATGTTGGCATGACCACCAAATATAGATTACATACATAGGTACTATTCAAAGACACAAATTCAGACTAGTTCTTTTGAACCAGCGTAACGAGTGAAGTCGCCGCCTATTCATAAGCATTCTCTTCTGTTTCAGGGTTGTACGGAGTGCTGTTTAGACGCAACAAAGAGGCTGCTTTTTCCAACTACCGATTGTGGGAGAGTGCTGGGTTCGTCGTTGCCTATGCCTACTCCACGCACCTCTGCGCTAGAATGAAACTCTACGTGATGATGGTGGTACTGCTCATCGGAGTCGCAGGCTACATCGTTGTTGAAATCCTGCATAAGAAAAAGGTAAGATACTTGAATTTAAAACCTATCATTATTATTATTATAGCTATCATTCTATTAACTAGAACTAGGGTCAGGACTGTCAAACTTACCTCCTTGCTATTGTCACAGATTAAGTACTACTCAGTATTATACTCATTTGTTCGGTAGAATGATAAAATACTGCTTGGTCTAGTACCGATTTGAAAGTGGAGAAAAAGATAAAAAAGGCGGCGGATGTAATTTTTTTTTGAAGAGGAAAATTATTTGAATGTTAATTTATATGTTTTCTATGTATTTTGTTGAATAAACCCACATGTGATTAGAGTTGTGTTTATAAAGTAGGCATAATAGCCTACAGGACTATATTAAAAAAATACTTACCAGACCAATAACCTTCCAAACAGGACTTTTTAAAATCTAAAGGTTAAAATTAATAAAGGTAGTTGTTTCGAAAAATATATTAGGCTTGCGTTATTCCAAACATCCCGTATGTAATTATTAGTATGCACCTGCATATATCAAGTTATCTGCATATAGAACTGTCTGCCATAAATCACCCTCTCGATATCGGTAGACTTCAAACGTGCGATCAATACACCCACACATGCAACTGTTACGCAGAACGCAGACAGCGTAATTGAATCCTCTCCACCAACTCCCCCTTTAATTATACTTGTAGTGCATAATATAGGAAGCTGTTACTGAGCCCGGGCGGCCCGATATTCGAGCTCAAATTTCGCTTTTTAGAAAAGGGAACTGTACCAAGAAATGCATGAAATAGACCTTGGTGTAATGGCGAGTGACACGAGATTTACGGGTTCGATTCCCGCGGGAGAAATGTTTGCTTGTTCTGCTAATATTTCTTCCGTCTCTGAGGGTTCTGATACCCACAGGGAATCTTAAGGTGAATCTTATGACTGTATACGTGATTGCTGGTTAATATAATGATTAAAAAATAGGTACACATCTATGTTAATTATTATTAAATTCCATATCATCTAATATGGAATTTTATTTTGGCTTAGACTTCCGACTAACCTACGGTTAACCGTATCCCGGACATTCAATTTGCATGATACTGTACTAGGACTATTATATATAACTACCTAGGAATATGCTGAGCGCTTGCATGGCCCGGGCCGCCCGGACCACCCCCTTCCCATCCCCCCATAACCACCTATTAGTTGTTTTATTGCGTGCCGGCCTGGCCCGGGCATTTTGCATCGAGCAATGTGTTCGAATCTATTTATTTCTACTAGGATCATAATCACCTAGCAATTTATTGTGCACTTGCACTGTCCGGGAAAAACGAAAACCCTCAAGGTCTCTTTCCCTCGTGGAAGGAAATGTATGAAAATAAAATTTCACCCTTTTCTTCTCTGTTTCCTTACATTCCTGGATAAAATAAAATGTCTCCATAATTTTCAGGCATTTCAATCGACCTTAATTCTAGCTTTACCTGATCAGGATTGCATGAATCTACTCGTATAAGTCTAGAGTTCAATGCTTCCAGCCGACGGGTAGGTTCCCACTCCACAATTTTCTCCGTTTCAATTGGTGCAGTGGAAAAACCAGTAAAGGTAAAAGAGATGGGCGATGCCCTCCCTATATTCCGTGCATTCCATGTATCGTAAACGCTGAATCCATTTTACATCTCACATGTACAATTCAAAGCGTAGTATTAAAATAATTCTTGGAAATTTGGTGTCATGTTTCCCAGTTTTCCCGTAGATACCGAACATTTTTTTTTTCTTTTATTAATATATATCTTCTCTCTAGTGGTCTGCTTATGGCTCTCCACTGTCACTAATGTCTCAAAGTAAATACCTACACTCTTCCCAATACCAGTCAACCGCCAAACATCTAGATATCGATGATTTACTTTATTAATATCACATCATTGCATATTGTAATTTGTTGTATCAGGTAGCAACTAGCCTACTACTTACTACCTTTCTTGTAATTATGCGTGTGCTTACGCACTTGTTATTTTTTTTTGTATCCGTAAGGACCTATAACTGGCTTCTCTTTTTCTCAGTCTAGTTAACCTAACACTAATAATGTAAGCTGTTGGTCTTCCAAATAAATAAATAAATGATCTTCGGATAAGCATATACTTTTCTGAGCAAAGTTTCCAGGGTTGTTAGAGAATATTGTACCTTCATAGCATTAATAATACTTACCTGACGATTTAAGCCCTCACTTGAATCAATCATTTGAATAGCTTTGTAATATCTTGAAAGATATTATATGTAGGTACTCAAGAGAAAATAAGGGCCACTTGAAAATAATATTTTAATTTGAGAGTAGGATTAAAATTATATTTAGATCCCTATTTTCTTTTGCTGAGTATACCTTCGCATACAAATAATTAATAATAATAAATAACACCCCAACAGTCACATACATAGTCCTGACCCCACACTAGGATTCCCTGTGTCGTATTTATCAGAAACTACGAGTACCACGGTACCACAACACCCAGATCCGGAAGAAATATTTGCAGAACATACAAATATTTCTTCCGCAGTGGGATTAGAACCCGCGCCTCTTGCGTCTCTGACGAGCAATCGCCCGCCACGCCACCGAGGCCGTCGCCGTCTGCGTCGTTTGCAGTATGAAACGTATTTTTATAAATTTATAAAAATGCGTTTCATACTGCAAATACTAAAATAACTGCTACAGTTGTGATTCCTGGTTCGTTAAATGGTACCCAAAAACAAAAATATTTGTTAGTACGTCCTTAAACGTGCCACATTTTCTTATTTTTATAAATAAACTAATATACATTCTGTGGGATATATTTTGAAAACTATATCATCAGAATCCTATTTTTCATCAGAATGGATTTTTCTGTTCGAAAAATGTATAATGCTCTATGCTCTATAGGTACCAATAGATACTCTCAAACGATGAAGGTAAACATCATCGTGAGTAAATCATCGCCATGTCGTAGAGCCTAAAAAGTTCAAAAATATGTGTCAAGTGCACGAAAGGATCCTTTGAGTTTTAAGCCTTTCACCACACTGGTTCCACACTAATGACACAACTAGATAGATAGATGAGAATCCTCACATAACTTGTATGCATCAATTTAAAAATGCTATCGACAAAAATAGATAGCCTCCCATACTAAAGCTTTGTTGAGATCTTTTGCACGTATTTCTTATATTGATGATATTAAAGCTGTTTTGGCTTAGTGGGACGTACCGACTTTCCATCTGGAGGATGGGTTTAAATCCCGGCTGTGCACTGGATTTTACGTTTCGATAAAAGTATGTGCGATCAAACACGTGCTCTAAACATGGTGAAGAAAAATTTCGTGAACCCGCGATTTAGTCAGATCTTTCCTGAGCCATGTCTTTCCTGTGAATAAGGCCGACTAAGCTGAGAGGATGGTAGGTGCTAGGCAAGTCTAATAAAATACCCTTTATACAGCGTCTCGTTTGTGTAGGCAAAAGTAGCCTCCTAACGCTGTTAAAAAGCATTTTTTTACCTTTTGATTGTAATTCTAAAGTTTATTTAAAAAGCTCTGTTAATTATAAAGAAACTAGATAAAAGTGAGTATTTTCCTTTAGTAATCGTAAAATACAAGAATCTGTAGCAGCTCTTGTCCTCCTCTATAAATAGAACCAATATTCAATTTCCCGGGCTAGATGGCAGCAGCCTCGCATATCGAATCAATCAATACCTTCCCTGGATGGCGCTCTGCGCATGTCACAAATAAATAAGTGAGGCACGTGGGCTTTGTCAATTCTAGGAATCTCTAACGTAAACATAATTATTTCGGAATAATAAAATCACGAAGCTCGTTAGAGTCTTTGATGTTTACCTGACATACATTTTGTAAGCCTATATTTTTCAAGATTCGAATTTTATGTGTACATTTTGATCGGTATTTTTAATACCGGTCGCCCTCCTTTTCGCCGTAGTCGTGTAATAAAACAAGACATTCGACAAAGATTCAGGACTCAGACTGTCGATCCTAGAAGGTCAAGTTGCGATGGTTGTTGTCAGGGCATTTAAGGCTTCAATATTAATAATAGCATTTTCATTTAGTAGAAAAAAAAATCGAAGCAATATCTTAGTATTAAGAAGGCAAAGGAGACTGAGAATTCCTTTTCAGAACTCTTAATAGGATAAGTAATACAACAATATATCTAGAACATTTCACCTACCAGGATGAAAAGGTTTCCCCCTTTCCACTTGCATGCAAGGTACAGGGCGTCTCTTTTGCAAGGCGACATTTCGCGATGCACCGACGAAACAGAAAATAGGAGGTGGGTATTCAACAACCCCCTATTTTCTTTATTCTCTAAAGGACATCTAACTCCCTAAGATGGTGCCTACGTATTCACGAGTTCGATTTCCTAAGCTGTTCTGATATCTAGGTACCGAGAATCATATACAGTACACATCTAATTGCATTTTGAAACTTGCATTCTAGCTGCAATTTCTCGTTATAATTAAAATTCTTAATATGAGTGTAAACAGGGTATTTTAATGTATCTTTTGATGTTCCCCTATCCTTTGGGGTGATTGGATATGGATGTATAATTTTTGAGTAGGTATAAAGAGGGTGGCTAACAAGAGTGTGTGTATTTATCATACAGGTCTGCGTAATAAGAGGACAGTTTTAATTTCGTATATTTTAGAAAGCTTTGTATATTTTTTTAATTGCACGAATCAAAAAGGTGGATTTTAAAAGTTATTACTAGGTACCTACTTCAGGAGTCTTTAGGTATTCCAAAAAAAGTTAATTGTCACGATACAAATTCTTTCCTTTTCTGGCTGTATTCGCCGAAAAACATGTTTTCAGTTTCCAAAGAAATCCTTTATACCTACTCGTATGTATGCCTACACAACTACTACTACTACTATAAGACGTGTCTATTTCTGTCGAAACGGTGTCGTTGAAGTAAAGTAATTTATGTTTCAAAGACTTATTTATTTATTATGTTGATATTATTATTATTTTGGATTGCTTAAATAAAGCCATTGTTTGAGATTTCTTATAATACTCATAAGATTTTGGGTCGATTTTACCATTCAAACTGAACGGCATTTAGCTCTAAGTTCAAAAGTTATCAAAGCGTATGAAAATTATTAGCAGTGGTTCTTGAACTCTGTTTAAAACGCCCTCCATTTAGTTTGAATGCTTCAATCAACTCTTATTGTTGTACATGTGTGCACTCCGATCACGAGTCATTTCTTCATATCGCCCGTCTCTAGTAACATCTCCTGCGGTTTCGTGATAGCCTGGTACATTTTCCTATCAAAACTACATTGTAGCTCGACAATACGAGGTGATCTCTGGAGGGTACAATTTTTAGGAGCAACAAGTCTGTACCTGTCTCTAATTTTGATACTACTCGTACATAAACAGAAGTTAATATTCATTACCAACCAGACAAATAATACAGGTTAATTTCAAACTTACTTTAGTGTGCTCTGCTTCGTGGTTGATTAACCGGAGTGTAGTATGTTGTATTGGAGTCTCTGACGGCTCTGTTCAACGCCTATGTTATTATGCTCTCCTGGTATATTTACCTATTGTAGCCATGACCCAGACAGGTACAAGTCGGCAGTCTCAATGAGCAGAACTTACATTCAAATACTATAGATTACTCTTCATACAACATGCTGTCTTAGTAGTAAAAGGTATATCCTATCTTATGCCAACATGTAGTCTGAAATGTTAAGCTAGGTCAAGATACACAATGTTGCATTTGTTCAGCGCTAGATTAGCCAGCAGTTTGTAACAGGCAATGCTCAAACAACTTCACCGCTATAGGTATTATGTTCTCCTAGTATTATCTTGGACAATTGCCCATTCACGCGAACATCAAAAGGGGGACTGCGGTGACAAGAGTGCCTTGACCCTTCTAGATAATACACATACATACCTACAGTGTCTTTTAACTGGGACAGTATGGGGATCTTGGAACCATGAAGAGGTACATAAAAATTGTCTTAGGAAACAGTTGCCTTTTAAAACGTGAAAAAAATTTTGGCAATGTTCATTTTTTGGCCAAGTGTGAGTTGGCCATGAAAATACCTGGCAATAACAATTTTTTTGTAAAAAAATCCGATGCCTAAATAGTGACAAACTTCTGCTGTCCCGATTTTTTTCTTCCAATAAAATGAAAAATGATCTTTAAAAGTAACTGAGTCGATAAGCTTCATAAGATTTTTTGACAACATCACCCATTTTCATGGGTAACTCGCGCTTGGCCAAAAAATTTAGGTACTATGCCAAAATAATTTTTCAAAGAAAAGAGCAAATGTTTCCTAAAACAGTTTTCCTATATCTCTTCTTGTTTCGGATTTCCCCATACTGTCCCAGCTAAAAAAAATCACTCGGTATAAAATAAGATAAATCTGTAGATTCATGGCGCGTTTCTAACCATAAGAATCCTTTTTTTTTTGTTTCATATGTTGATGACATTATTGGAGTGAGCATAAATGGTTAAATTTTGGTTGACTTACAATGTTTTTGTTCACAGGCCCGCCGTATGAAGGCAATCATCGAGGACCCCGCCATTGCCGCCGAAGCTTCTAAACAGCCTCCGGAGGAGGATGACGAAAAAGATGAAATCGACGACGAAATCATTATCACACATCTGTAATACGTAATTTACATCACTGGGCGCGAAAATTATGTTACTTCTATTACCTTCTGGAGAAAGTTTGGTTTCAATCAAGCTGGTAGAAATAACGCGTCTAGAGATAAGTAATTTAAAAGACGCAAGGGATCCATTTCGAAATTTGCCATAAATTTTGATACGTACAAAATTAACGGTGTATATTCTCAATTTAAACGTAATTAGCTACTTACGTGTATTGTACTTATCCAATAGTTTAGTTAACGAGTCTGCTTCGAAAGGCGAAGTGTATAATAAAAGACTTAACAAGTACAAATTTCAAAACCATGTTTCAAAATGTGCTTGCAATTAATCCAGAACGGGGGCACAGCCGTTCTACTTTTCATATAATTTGAATTTGACTGTTCATTATATTTGAAGTTTTAGTAGGGATTCACAGTCAGTAGTTTGAAATTCTTAATACTAGGTTGCTGATAAATAAAACAAAAATGAAGATTTTTTTCAGAGTAGATACTATAAATACCTATTTAAATAAATATCTGGGTGTGAAATATTTGTAAAATTATATTAAAATCATAAAATTATTAAAAAAGCGCATGATTATGGGTATTTCCACTGAACACGGTAAAACATTGAGAATTTTAAGGGCAAGCTCTTTTTAAATCATGAGGAACAAATTTCACGTAAAATGCGTCTCTTTGTATGACTACGAAACTTTTTCTCCGAACAGTAACGGTAAAAATTAAAAATTGATTGACTTTTATTGATTTTAATTAAATGAAAGTTAAATTACGTCGTTGAATCGGAAGGTCCTTGCTATTTTATTCATCAGATTCAATATATATGACTACACTGTTTCGTAATTTACAAAAAAATATGTTATGTTGAGCTGAGTCTTCGTCCCAGGGATTCCAATAGCATCAACGCATTGTTTTTTCTTTAATTTATTGATTTATTTTCCGTTAAATATAAGTTAAAGACTAGCATTGTCCTTTTTAAGAGTATTCAACTAAATAATATTTATTACTTAAGGTATTATTATGTGTGTAATATCGCATTAAGTAAGTAAGTCTATGAAAAATATTTTTAAACCTGTCCAGGTGTTGTTATTAGAGAATTATTTATTTAAATTGCTTATATTTATTTCAAAATTTCAAAACGATGTAACTAACCTAACCTAAGTATATAAATAATATAATAGTGAAATGTTTATATAATCATTGAATTCTATTTGAATGTTGATAATATGGCTGCTTTGATAAGCTACTTGAATCATTAATTAAAATTTGTAAGAAGGGACACGAAAAAAATTTCTGTACTTTGTGGTATCGAGTACCATTCTTTCAATACCTATACTTTTGTACTCGATACTTTGTGTTTGATACTTTTACTCAATGGGTACTTTATGGCAGGTACCTATCGTATCGAATAAATCTTAGAAATTACCTACTATTAAAAACTTGGCTTTACGGTTTACGCAACACTTATCTACCTACTTAAGAGTCAGTCGTGTTGTTATTTAGATTCTAAGCTGTTGAAGCTTTGAAATACTTGATATTTGAATACGCTACGATACCTGTATTTTCACTATAAATAACAAATAGTACCTATTATGTACCAATTATCTATCATAAACGAAACGAAATACAAGAAAAATACTTGAAGTATCGATACTACTCATGAGCACAGTATCGATACCTTCTTTTCGATATCGTGTCCCTAGTTTTAGCTACAAAAATACTTTATACATAGAACATAAATTTAGCTGTCGAAATGTATCATTTTTTCAATGTAGTTAACGTGAACATCATTCAAAATACTGACAGCTTTATGTTTTGAATATTAAATATGAAAATAGTGAATTTAATATTTGAGCAGCAGCGAATAGAAATAATAAAGTATAATAAGGTTACATTCTTAGATCAAATATATGTTTTAGTGCTGCTTGTTATGCGTACCTAGAAGTTAGGATTGCAGTTACCTATGTACGTTAAATGTTCCCTTTGATTATAATTTTTGTGCACTATTATTTAGCAAGCGTTTTGTTTGTTTAGAGAAAGGTCACGAGCTTAGCTATAGATAGTTATAGTTATAGATAGTGTTATGCGTAGTTGTGTGTCGTAACATGGCTGCCTACCGATCTGTTTTATACTTCGACAGTATAGTACCTAAACTAATAACGATATTAAATAAAAAGGAATCTCATACGAAAATTGACATATATTTATTTTTCTCGCAACATGCGTTTGCATAACTTAAGTAAAATTATTTGTCTCGAAGTAAAGGCGATTGGTAGGTTAACAAAACCACGTGATAATTAACAGTTAACTTTTAAATAAGTATGTATTATACATAAGTAAATTTAAATTCATATAGTATTAGCATTTGTAAGGCTACTTTAATTAATAAAATTGATCTATTTTCAAAATAACAGATTACTATTATTTATTCGCTTACTGGCTAGCCTTATAGGAAGCTTCAACTAAACCACTGTGCCTAATGAATCCGTTAGTAGACACTATGTAGGTACAAAAAAAAATCACATTGGCATATGCGATCACAATAATACTAAATGACTGAGATCTCTAATGTCCATCTCATATTTTGTAAACGTAGCGTCGACTTATTTAGACGACAAATCCACGTCTTCTTTCGGAGGACATTTGTCCACTAGTGGATAAGAGGCCTAAGTGACTTGGCTACAAGCCTCTGGATTGGTGATGTCTTTAGGCTACACGTGACCCTCTGATGAGAATCCTAGATCGAGCGCTGTCATCTCTAGAGTATCATACATACCTATCTTCATTATTTGTTTGAGTTGTTGGTTGGTCAGTTGATGAGTGGTTCGCCAACTAATTTTCAAAAGGAATCATCTTCTAATTGAGAAGATCCTTTATTTTTGAAGCCTATTGTGTTGAGGAAATATAAACAAAATAAAATATTTCAATGTAAAACTCGAACTGAGCGAAGGTAAAAATATTACACTCATAAAAGATTCTTCTTTGTTAAATGAACTATTGACCTAGTGAGTCCTAGATTGAACTAAGTAGGTCAATAGTTCAGCCCAGTGTGCAAGAGAGATCTTCTACGCTGCTATGTACTCCTGGTTACTCGTTCGTGACAGTAGATACTAGGTAGGTACATTGTTTCGTAGTTACGTGCATACAATGTTTTCATCAAAACTTACCTATAGTGTGATTGTGAACGGTTTTGTCTATGGTTTCTGTTTGTGCTTCATTGACATAAGAGGAAACTTGTAACGCAGATTTTGACACTCATTATGTAGCTACTCTATTCTTCATTTTACGGCAGTGTTATGGCGCTTCGCTGTGGAAATTTCCAACAGTGTGGGTAATGAGATAATAGGTACCTACCTACTTACCTATGTATCTTCAACAGACGTTTCAAAATATCTTAAGTAAACGTGGCGTGATGGGCAAGGGCTCGGC
This sequence comes from Scotopteryx bipunctaria, assembly GCA_949320045.1. Taxonomy (NCBI): domain Eukaryota; kingdom Metazoa; phylum Arthropoda; class Insecta; order Lepidoptera; family Geometridae; genus Scotopteryx; species Scotopteryx bipunctaria. The sequence continues at coordinate 12,053,690 of OX439440.1, forward strand.
TTCGATTGGTGCGGTTTCGATTCCTATAGCGGGCAAAATTATTACGCATTAAGCGAAAAATGATAACAAACCCATTGCAATGCTCATTAGGTAGGAACTTATATATACCACTAAAAATTAAAAATAAAAGACAACATTCGGCTAATCCATTTTATTCATTAACATCTAGTAGATACAACACCAAGTTCACTACACAAAATACTTTTATAAAAGTGGGTACAAAGTGTTCTTAAGTCTATATTAAATAAGTTCTTAACTAAATTAGACGTTATACAAATAAAATGGGGTCAATCTGATTCAATGGGGTCAAAACGCGATGTGTCGAGGTAGGTAATAAAGTTAGATCTACAACAAATAGATGGAACTTTTTTCAGTTCTCGTTCATGTAACTTAAACAATTACGAGTAGTTCTAGGTGCGTTCATTACCATCGTCTTAAAAGTTAAGCGCTTGGTTGGCCTATATTCACATTATTATACCTACACCTCAGTCTGAGACCTACACACTGAATAATTTAGTGAAGGACTAGTTTTAGCTCGCGTTTTCGCATAAATAAATAAAAAGTAACTTAAATTCTACTTTCAGTACACTGATTAAAACATAAACATACAATCATTAAACTGCCTGGTTAGTAAACAAATAAATATCGTGAATGCGAAAGTTAGGAGAAATAAGAAAAAAGCAGGATATAATTAGTTACGACAAAGAGCGAAGTAAAACATATTTCTATGTGAGTTACATTTCATAAGTTACTCAAGGACACTATGTACATACTCATTACTTAAGAACCAGCATACATCTTATATTACTAAAATTTATTTTTGGACATTGATTTTAATTACGGTTTATTACAAATAGACGCGTCATACGCCAAAATGCGTTGTACTGAAATTTTAAACGAAAAAATACTTTTTGTTGAACTTATTGACCATGCTATTGACAGGGACGTCTAGTCCAGACAATGTAAAGTGCACGACTGAGAGCTGTCAAAATTGGTTGAAAAAGTTTATCAGTTGACAGTTTAATGCTGAATTATTTTATCGATATTATATTATGCTTTATAATCCTTGTTTTTGTAATCAAGAACAAGTTGGGACAAGAACATTTACAAAGTAAAATGTCATGTTGCAAAAATCGACACGTTGTTTTGAACCAATTTTGATAATTTTTACAAACGCAGAGTTAGTAATACTTTATAAAGTGAAACTGGAAAAATTTATTAAATCTGTGGTAAGTTAAAATAACGTAAAAACAACTTGAAATAAATAAAAATTGTAGTGAGATACAGTGGATCAAAAAAAATATTCTAAAACTTTGTCAAATAACAATGAATTGAGCAGTTCATGCCTGAATTTAATTTTAGGCCTTAAGAAATTCTTAAAATTCCATAAATAAGCGTGTTACTTAAAATGGTCTAAATGAATTTTGTGATAGCCACACCACTTCACGTTCACTATACCCATTATACATACCCATTATACTCTACGACATACATAGTCGAAAAATACCCTTTTCCATTTTAAGTTACAGCTCGTTTCGTATTTTTTATCAAACCTGCATAGAGAAATCCAAATAAATACAATTTCTTATAAATACAATTTTGGTTATTTTAATAACCGTAAGGATAGAAGTATCATAGGTTACAGATCGTTTAGTATTTTTCATTAACCCTAGAATACTAATCATCGCCTGAGAGGCCGCGTACGGTCAGTTTTTTTCCATTATTTCAAAAACGCGCCCGCGAATCTAGTTGTGCTTCCGCGCCAATTCAATATACCCCGCGCCGCAGAGGGCAGCAAAAGAGGGCCCGGCTCAGACTCTCAGTTTTCAAAATATAAGCTACTGGATCGCCTAGGAGGCGATCATTAGTATTAACGGTAAGTTTATTTTTCGTTATTTTGATTTGTATTTTGCTTTTTTTTCAGCATTTAGTGATGTTATAACCTAGCAAATGTTTATTTTCTTTTTAGATTAATTTCAACGAAGAAAAAATAGCCGATTTTTTAATAAATGAGAACTCCGATAGCGAAACTGAGGACAACCTGGAAGTCGATCTCTGACTCTGATCTATGAAAATTAGGCTGACTTCAAATTAGTCTGTAGATAAAAATACGACGTTACCATAAGTTTGATTTAGTTTTTTGTAAAGCTTATATATTGGATAATAATATTGATCCCAAAAAAGCAAGGTTATAGTAGTATTTTTTTTAACAGACTGATATAAGACTGTTATGTTATGAGACTAATGGTAATTTTAAAAAAGAATTTCGATTTTAGTTTTTGAAAAGCAAATTATTTAGGTTATCTTTATTGTAATTTAATAAATAACTATTATAATAAATTGGTTTTAGTTAAAAGTAGCCTCCCAAGCGATCATTAGTATTAAGCTATAGTAAATTTATATTAGTATTCTAGGGTTAAACGACAGAAGTTAAAAATACGTAAAGAGTTTAAAAATCTTATAAATAGTATAATCCAAATACATAGGATTTTCTTATAAATACCATTTTGGTTATTCTAATAACCGTAAGAGTAAAAGTTACTAACTATAACTTGGCATGTTTCTGACGTTTTGGAATCCTTTAAATCGTTCGAAAATGTCAAATAACCTACACCACTACCCAAGTAACAATTTTTTGTTCTATAGCAGTCCATAGAACGTATCTCAAACACCACTTTTGGCACTATAAAAGCCCAAAGAGAGGTCGAGTAAAGCTGATTTGACTCAGTTATATCACCAATAAGTGACATAGTAGAACCGTAGAAGTGTTAGCGGTGACATTTTAGCTCTATAAAGTTGATATAATGGTGACTCGTATTACAATTTATTGATATAGGGGGTACAGTAACACCTATCCATAATGGCTCGTGCCGTGGGGTCTCGGCCTAGAATTGGACCCCTCCATCTCCTCCCGTGGATGTTGTAAAAGGCGACTAAGGGATTACCAGGATCCATGCAGTGGTTTACGGCCTTGTCGCTGTATCCCAATCTTTGCCAATCGTACCGGTTTCCCGGACCATTGGACTACAGAGGGCGGGACGAGAGAGTGGACTTGCACCAGCGCAACCGTTAGTTCACTTTAAATAAATACACGCGCAGATGACCCTGGCTATTTATTCATACCGGATTTGAGCTTATCAAGTCCTACGACGATGGGGTGTTGACAGTGGGGTGAAGGCAACGATGTGCCAAGGCTTTAGTTAACATCCTGTACGTAGGCGGTCAGGAGAGAGTGGTCGCTCCCAGAGTCGATGTAGGCGGGACTCGGGGTTCGGCAGCACGACTGGCGACAAAGCAGCTCTTTTTAGGATCGCTCTACTTTCCTCTGCACAGGGGAGGGGCCTAGAAAAGGTGGCCTAAAAATAGTTCGTCTCACCTATCATCTGGATGCTAAACCGCGGGCATCTAGACATCGTTAATGCGGTCAAAAGACACAGAAAAATAACCGATTTACCACTAAACAAAAATGACTTTGCATTGCCACATGGAACGTTCGAACTTTGCTAGATAATGACCATAACTTATGTCCAGAGAGAAGTCAAAGTTTGGTCTAGCAAGCCACATCAGGGCTCACGATAGAAAATAGTAAATAAGTTAGCTTTAGTTGTAACTATATTAGTAATATTATTTAAATAAAGTAGGTGTAACTAAATATTATAATTCAATTCATTATTAGTGTGTTAGTCAGGGTCGCCGTCATCGAAATCGATGAGGAGGACTATAAATAACGGCTCTATAAAATGGTGAAATAAACCTTTACATCGACAGGTAAGGATAATTTGGCTCTATTTTGGAATTTTTTTTTTGTGATATAAACCTAGGTCAAAAATGTTACTTGGGTATACTTTACATGCATACGCAATACATCGACGTAAATCGAAAACACAGAAACTAACTACTAAGACTATACTAAAACTTAATATCGTCACTGGAAAGGCAAAATTACGTAAGCGCCAAAATGGCGCCAAAATAGGCATATTGAGTTATTATCCTAAAATAGCAGTCCAAATACAATAATATGAATTGCTGGACATAGAAAATGAAAAAAGAATGAAATCTTACGTTCACGTCATAAAAATTCGATAATTAGGTAGAAAGTTATGATTAAAAAACGAAAAAAATGAACTTTAAACGGCTTTTTCTCGATTGGCGCTTACGTAAATTTGCCTTTCCAGTGACGATATAGTATGGTTTACACACAGACAAAAATTGACTTCACTTAATAAATACGTTTTTAAGAATAAAGTTTAAGTTTAAAGTTTTTTAACCTACTTAGTAATAAAGCTGCAAATTAAAATTAAAAATTATTAAAAATGTATAGTAAAAATTATTTTATTAGGTAAATCAACTAAATTTAGTCTTTATCAAACTAACTAATAGAATTTTTTTTTGTATTAAAGCATAAATTGACATTTTAAAATTAATTATATACATTTTTTGTCTCTTTCCGAACTTGTAAAATTTCAAATATTACAGAAAGGAACAAGAACATAATATAGATGCCTAAACACTTAAAATAATCCTGTAATGTGCTTACCTTTTTATTACATAAATAAATAAATAAAATATATATACCAAATTAATGGTACAGCAAAGTAATTAAAACTTTAGCATATAATAAAATGCTTACCTTTAGCTTTACCTTACTTGTATATAATAAATAAAGTGTGTAATAGCTGCAGGGCACGAATGCAAAACTTGCGGATTATGGACATCGCGAGATATCAGTTTGGGGCGAACTACTAGTAAATAAGTATTTTATCAGATTATCATTTAAAAAAGTAAGTAAGATTGATTATCTGGATTTTTTTATATATTTGTCAGACATGTATGAGATTAAATAACATCGAGTCTTTTAGAATATGACGGGAGGTATTTACCTCTCATCTGAACCAAAAGCTGATAGAAAATACGTTAAAAAGTTTATTCACTACGTATCCCTTTCGTAGTTTACCTACCAATTTTTCACTGCAAACAAATTGTAAATATTTACCCCTATTTTGGAATCTGATATGTAATAACAGTACACTATTAAATCGTATTACACTTCCTTAAATATTCAATAAAGTAAATTAAAACAAATCAAGGACAGTGATGATTATTATGGCACAACAAAAAAAACTTTATTTCCACGCTACACTCAAAGTTCTTAGCTGCTGGATATATTATAAGAATACTGTGGGAAAGATTACCTGAATAAGAAAGTGTTGAAATGACTTGTGACTGAGGGAAATGAAAGAATACACATGTTGTGCTGACCCCACAAAAAGTGGGACATGGGCACCGAAATGTGATGCTGTGAAATAGTATAAAACGTTAATTTAGGTCGTATCGTTCTAATAGTTTATAAAAAACTGCATCCAAATTGGTTGAGCTATTTTAGAGATACAGACGAAAAAAACACAAAAGCTTTTAGTGCCTTTAGCGTTAGTCGGCTTTGTTTTATAGATAACTTTTGTTTATAACACGACCTCCAAGTTTCACCTTTGCGGCCAAACAAATGATTTACAATAATCATTCATCAAAGCATGTAGCAAAAATGTGTTCTTTTTTAATTGCTCTTTGATGACAATAGACGAAATGTCTTTCTATAGTTGATTTGCCGTATTAAGGTTACGTTAATGGTTATGCACGGTTTTTCGTTTTTTGCAGCGGTTTCAAATAGTGACAGTGACAGCACCAGTAGGGTTTCGACTTGATTTTGGTTTCAGAACCCTAAATTAAATAATCAAAACACTGTCTGTCAATTTTGCTATAAAAAGAAGTCAATGATAGTGATCGAGTTACGAGTATCGAGATTAGTAGATGAAAGAGTTTTTTTTAATGTTACCATACTTTAAAAAAATATAATAGACTTTCAAAATTACAAATAAAAAATAGTATAGATGTTGAAAATGAGGTATAAATTAAATAATAATGAACAGTTTCCTTTTTGTGCATTAGATATTAAGGTGTTGTATTATCGATTCTGAGATTGCCAGATAAAACCTGAATAGCTTTTTTCCGAGTATGTCACAAAATATTTTTATAATGTACCACGAATATGGGCATCGATAAAACTTGGAGGTAAATATTATTATCATTGTTTATAGTTTAAATGTTTAAGAAATAACACAGTTCTGAAATAGGGTACGCAAAAATGAATGATTTTGACCTTCACGATCTGCGTTTACGTTGTTTCTCATGTTGTCTCCGATGTTATTATCTAAACCAGCCATTTCGATATCACCACCATTGCCATCGTGTTCATCATCATGTTCATTGACAACATCATCATCGGTTATAATGCTGTCGTCGCTGTTATCGGCGTTATATCCATCGTTGCTGTTATTACCAGCCCCACCCGCATTACCATCACCGCCGTTATCGCTGTTATTACCAGCCCCACCCGTATTACCATCACCGCCGTTATCGCCGTTATTACCAGCCCCACCCGTATTACCATCACCACCGTTATCGCCGCTATCACCGTTATCGCCATTATCACCGTTATCGCCGTCTTTATCAGTAATATTTGTGTTGCTGTCATCGCTATCGCTACTGCTAGAAGAAGCATTTTTCAAATCTTTGCACTGTTTTTTAGGAGTTCTTTCCGGTGAAGTTGAATCAGCTTTACGTTTAGATGTGTGCGGTACTTCTCCGGAAGTACTTGGTAACGCTGGTGGCGTCGAACGTTCGGGAGATACCAAAATTCGAGTGCGTTTAATTATTTTTGACTCAGGTCTGATAGGTGGTCGTTTACTGGGTGTTATTTTGGGGAGCCCCGAGGCGTATGTCAGCGCTGCAGCACTGGTGGATGGCCCGGAAGGCGAGATTGAATCTCTAAGCATCCTGCTAGTAGAAGGAAGCAAATTCATTCTATCTGGCCTCTCATCAGTATGCATCATTCTTATTTCTTTATTTCCTTCTTCTATCTTGCTTTCAGCATCCTCGGGTTTTAAGATAACATCAGCATTACTTTCATTCTCTATGGGTTGTTGTACATTGTCTCTGGATATAATTGGCTCCGGCGAGGCTTGACTGAGTTCAGAGCTAGTCTTTTCTAAATCTGATGACTGCTCCGAAGTTGAGCATTCATGCGAATCTATTACGTTTTGGTCGGCTTCATCTGAATCATTTTCTTCAGAGCTTTCAGCTGGCATGAAAGCACCAGTATTTCTTCGATATATCCAGTTCTTATGTGAGTTCTTATCAATATCGGGGAGAAGTCTCATTCTCTTAAATATTCTGCGTTCATGTAGACTTGGTATACCCTGGTCTACTTCCGATGTGGTTTCTTCTTTCTCGGGGTTTCTAACGTCATCACGATTGGAGGGACCAGCACCATTATCGTCCGCCACGTTTCTTGTGAAATGAGTAGAAACGCTTGTCTCTGGTGTCTCATCGCTGATTTTAGGGCTAGGAGTTAGTGGTAAAATTTGTGGAGGTACTTGAGTTGCAAGTTGAAATTGTTTATCTTCCGGAGGGTCAGATGTTGGAAGTTCAAGCAAATCCTGGCTAGGTATCAGTTCTTCCTGGCTAGGAAGCTCTTGATTTGGGTTCAATTTCGCACTTTGCTTCACTTCCGATGTTGAAAGCTCAGTCAAATCTTGAGTTGGGAGATTTTGAATAGACATCGATTCGATAAATTCATTTGATTGAGGTGTTGGTTGTACATGCAAATCCTGACTAGGAATATCTGACTGACTGGGCATCAATTCCATATTATTATCGTCTGGAAGATCGGAGATCGGAATATCATGAATTTCTAGACTACGTGTCAATCCCAATTCCCCTGAAGGTTGAATTGGAGCTTCTGCTTCTACAAGCACCAAGTTTTTGGCTTCTTCGGAGTTGGAAGGACCGGCACCTTCGCCCGGCACAGATTCCCGCTCGATCTCTGTGGACATAAAAATAGGATAGAAAAAGTGTCTAAAATACAATAAAGAATACAATAGAATATAAAAGTTCTTATGTAACTTAAGTTTTAAAATTTATTTAACTATGTAACTCGCGAAACTTTTCTATTTAAGCTACATAGTTTTTTATGTCAAAATTTTCTGAAATCTTACATAAAAAAGTGGTACAAACACATCTAATTCCTTTAAAATAAACACATTTCTGCCAAGGTTTCTGATCAATTAATTTTTTTGCTAAGTAGGTGCAAAGTTAAGGAGAGGTATTTTGGTTACTTTGTTATTTTATATCAAACAATAAAAAGTATGCGTCCTAAATAAAATGAAAGCTTGTATGGAATGACAAATAAAATTAAGCCCTTTCAAATGAGATCTCACGTGACCTATATAAGCCCTCAATGCACGTACTACCGATCAAGACTATATATCATCTGCGAGTCGTAAGTGTGAGATGTGCTCGCCGTTTATGTTAATGCCCATGACTTTCCAGTTCAGCGTCTTTAACATATCTTCCAACGCACAGTTTCAGAAATATGACAGTCCTCTATCTCACTTCTCTGCGCAGTTGGATGAGTTTAGACTACTAGCCCTGTACTTGAACACACATGGTGGCGGTTTCATAAATCTCAACACTTCGATATAACGATATTGGCATCGTTGCAAGGATTTAAAATTAGCCCAGACTTCGATGAAGTCAAAGGCGAAGGCCTTTCGAACTCCATCGAAATCTGGGTTCATCATAGTCTACAAAAGCTAGACAGAGGCTGATAATTCTACTGGTAATACTCTTAGGACTTCTATACAATCGGCCTCAATGTATGGATCTGTGACAAATCCTCTTCGAAACTCAGCCTGCTCCGGTAACTGATACTCGTCAAGCCATTTCGCTTCTTACCATTAACTCAAATTTGTATAATTATACTGTTATTTATATATATATATATATATATATCCATCTTAGGACTTTAAATCAGAAGTGGCTGCAAGTCTTACTTGTGGCTCTGCCCACCCCATTAGGGATACGGGCGTGATAATATGTATGTACGTTGTAATTTTTCTAATTTGTATCTTAAACTATAAAATAGGACGTAACCACTTGATACTCCACTTGTCCTAGTAGAGTCTTCATACAGGAACGGAGTAACGATATTACCCGTTCCCGGACGGTCATCGTACCGTTCTAAGAAAGTAAAGCGAGAAGAGGAAAGGTGAAGACCACTAGTTATTTAGATTTCGCTTATCCTTCTTTACACATACTTTTATAGTGACAAACTACTATGGGCCATGCTCGGCATTACTTATAGACCGTACTCCTAATGCGAAAATCTGAAGACGTACAAGATATTGGGAATCGTATTATGGAACACAAACGGAGCTGGGCAGGAGATATGGCGAGGCGTAGTTGAGACCGCTGGAGTAAGGCGATAACTGAACGGTGACCGAGGTGTGGCTATACTAATGTGAGATGTCCGGCCGCGAGATGGGCAGACGAGATAGTCAAGATGGTGGCTCGTAATTGGATTAGACTAGCACAGGACCGTATTAGATGGCACAAAAGTGAATAGAGGCCTATGCCCAGCAGTGGGCAAAAACAGGCTGATGATGATGATGATAATCGTCTGCTTACTGTGTAAATCTAATAAATGCATGTGATGCCGTTTTGAGTAACCAGCTAAGCGCTACGACAAGTCAAACAGGAGTTATCCAATGGTAATACCTGTTAAATGTAGCAAATGGACCAATACTCGACCACTAAAATAGCTTAAATACCTTTAGTATATAAATGTGCATAAGTTTTTTCATGAAAAATGTATTAAAAGCATTTATACGGATTTACTGTTCAATTTATTTCACTGCGCGCTATAGAAATTGTACTGCGAAAACAGGCTATTGCAAAAATCGTAAATGATTGAACAAAATATTCTATTTCTTACTGATTGTTTACATGCAAAATCGACTAAACGACGCTATTTAGTTTACGTAATATAATTTGATCGATTTGATGTAGGTACATAATACAAGAAAGGGAGTGCAATATCAACTTGTTTTGTTTGAAAAGTTGCATTTTCGTTCAGTTTGCTTGGCGTACAAGTAATTTAGTGTGATTTTCAAGTGTAATTTGGTTATTTTGTACTTTGCAATGTTGTGTTAGTGAAAATGAACTCGCGAGGAAAAAGACTAGTGTCTGTGGCTACTAGTGCTGCAGTCAATACAGATTAATTTGTTACCGGTAAGTGTAATTTTGTGGTTATATAAGGGCAGGAAGATGATGATGATGATGTTATCTTCCTACTTTTATTATTATTATAAAATGTATATAAAATAAATAGTCTAAACAATGTTTTCTATGTTTAAGATGACGTATCAACTCAGTCTGCTATTTATTACTAGCAAAGTGGACACGTACTTTCATCCACCAATTAGAAAGATTAGATAAATAAAAGATTAACTTAGGTATTTATTAGTATAACTAGCTGCCGCTCGCGTCTTCGCTCACTTGGTACCCGGATAAAAATAGCCTATTATGTTAATCCAGTACATATACTATGTATATTCCAAGTTTCATTCAAATCCGTTCAGCCGTTTAGGCGTGATTGAGGCACAAACATCCAAACATCCAAACTCACAAACTTTCGCATTTATAATATAAGTAAGAAGTAAGATATTCGAACCTAGTGTGGAAGTTTTTGTTCGGTAGGTATGTGCGTACACATTAAACTGTCGTTTATACCGTTGGACGAGTTGAAAAATCTATTATTTAGTAGGTTTTATACTCGAGCACTATTATGGTTTCTTTACTTTTAATTCAAAATATCTTTTGTTTCAGAGGGTGCTTTAAAAGAGGATTCAGACGTTGAAAAAGAATTGGAGAGTTTATTCGGCGACATTTCTGACACTGACGACCCAACTTACCACCTGCCAAATAAGTTATTTCAGAAAGAAAAAGAAAATTCGGATGACTTAATAACATTAGAAGATTTACTAGGTGAAAACGAAAATGAAAGTCAAAATTTTAAACAAAAGTATAGACAACATAACGAAGTGACATGTGTAGTGGAAAATATCTTGAGTGAGCTTTTTAAAAAGGCTTGGTTGCTAATTCAACCATTAAAAAGGTGGCGAAAACTTTATCCGAACAATTGGGCCTGTAATGTGGGCTGTGGCTAAAAAAAGACGAGCAGATGGTTTGCTATATAAAACCAGAGCGAAAGTTAGACCAGCTAAGGTTCTAATTAGATTGTTCCACATGTCAATTTAAGTGCGCTGACATCTTTTTTGCCACTGAAAGAGATACGACTTGCAGATTCTATTGGAATTTCAACTTCAAGAGCAAGAAAAAAAATATTTTAGCCAATGTTACTAATGAACCGCCACAAAAACAATATAGATCAAAATGTGATTTAAAGTAGGAACTGCCAACCATAAACATAATTTAGCATTTAACTGTTTTTCATTTTATAATACCTAGCTCCTTATAGTTTATAACAGTAACAGGCAAAACCTGCTAGATTTTTTTGTTGATGGATAAATCAATTAGTTTACGTCTTATTTAGCATCTCGTTGTGACATAAAATGCAGTTATTTATCATTAAATCATCTTAAACGTTACTAATTTCGCTAAAACAGCGTTTTATAAGTTAACAGGTAAAACATACTAGATGCGCGACCTTGCTTATAATTTTCCAAATATAATAAATTCTAGCTCATAATTTTGCCTGAAACTATACAAAACTTTATCTTAATTGATGTATCTTGACTTATAAATAGCACAATACCAAACCTATTGATGGATTAGCAAGTTTCATAGGCACAAACTTTTGAAATCGAATATCTCTAAACTAATGTCACTGCCTTTAGCTGGTTTTCGCAGTAAACCCTCGATTTTTTTATGTTATTTATTCCCTTTTCACGCTGACCATCTCTGCAACCATAGGTCGTAGCCGTTGCTCAGTTTTACCAGTCGATAGAGCGTAAAAAAATACATATAACTGCAATTTTAACCCAATTCTGCTCAAAAGTGCATTTATTCAGTTTACGTTGTAAGCAGACGATATTCTTACTTATATTATAAAATTAAAAAGCTTTAGTTTGCTTGAAATTACCGGCGTAAACTTCAAAACGCAACGATAGCGCGTGCTAACTTTACCTGTGCCTTCTAGTATTATTATTCATGCAAATGTTTGTAAAGATGTTTGGATGTTTGAATGTTTGGATGTTTGTGCCTCAATCACGCCTAAACGGTTGAACGGATTTGAATGAAACTTGGAATATACATGGTACATGTATTGGATGAACATATAGGCTAATAGGATAGTGTTTATTTATTTTTATTTTTTAACTTCTTGTACACCGCCGTCTTTCTGCTCTGTTTTTATCCTCTCCATCCAAAGGTTGCCTGGAAGAAATCGCTCTTAGCGATAAGGTCGCCCATTGTACAGTTTTTGTTTGTTTTTTATTTACTTTTTTGTGTTTTTTTTTTGTTTGTGTACAATAAAGTGTCTATCTATCTATCTATCGATCTAATTTTTATCCGGGTACCACGCGAGCGAAGCGGCGGGCGGCAGCTAGTAGGCCTACTTTTATAAAAATGTTTCATAAATTACGCATGCTTACTTACTATCCCATCTGTGAAGGTAAAAATGGCCTCCTGACGTTGTATAAATCATCTACTATAGATAGTAAAAGGCCTTTGTTTAAAGATTTTTATTAACATGTCGGCGTAAGCATAAGCGTTATGCATTTTACATCAGATTTTACATGAATTTACTTCTAAGGTGGAGCTTCTCGCGCTAGGACATAGTGCTGTACATGATACATAGGCACAGCTTAAAACCTTATCTTACAGCAATATGCAGGTACTTTGTTAAAATTAAAATGTTTACCAAAAATTTCGTCTAAGCCATATTTCTGAGAATATACAGCTTTATTATATTTTCTTTTGAAGTTAGAAGGTTTTGTTCTTAGGAAACTATGTTTTTTTTTCATACAGTCAGCCTAGAAAATGTATTTTTTTTTCAAAATTTTCAAGTAGAAATAATTTTAGTTTTATTTTTCAATACGACCGGGTTCGATTCCCGAACTGAGTAAAACTTTTTTTATCTATGTATGCAGTTTTTCTTGCCACTAAAATCGATGACATGGTTCCTAAGAATAGATCTTCGTATGTCTTATAGTTTCAGACTTTCCCATACTGACCGATCTAAATGTTATGCCCTGTACCTATATGAATTATTTATTTACAAAGACAAACTATAACAACTTTAAAAACTTTAAATTAATCGGATTAGATAATATGAAATGAAAATGAGCTTAGTTTTCTATCTAATTTCGCTTATAGATAGAAAACAGCTCAGATCACCGACCGCAGGTAAGGTACCCAAAAAATTGTAAAAGCATCTTGTAAAAAAGTAAAAGAATGTTTTTCGTATAATTTCTGCAAAATCTTAAGATTTGTTTTTTGAAGAAGAAGATGTAAGTTACTTTAGAAAAAGCATTTTCAGCTATTGTCATTTTCTAGGTGACTACATTTTCAAAAAAAACCGAAAATGCGGTTGTTTTTTTCTTCAAAATAAACCTATAGTTTCCTAAGAACAAAACCTTCTAACCGCAAAAGAAGCTGTTCCCAGTGAAGCTGCGCTCAATGAGGTAACATTTTGCCCCACCCTGTATGTACTCCCATTCTCAGATCCTAGAAATAAATTTTATGAGCAAGTCTTTGCCTCGTTTAGCCGCCAGCATTGTTTTAATTTTGCCGGCATAATAGGAACAACATTTGCATCAAAAGTAACGATTATTGGTAAAAGTATGCTAACAATTTGTGCTTTCTAGACAATAATTTAATCGTGATTGTAGTGATGTATAGAATAATTGAATAGTAAGTACATTAGACAGGGGATGTATCTCAAAATGAGAACCCCTAATTTGTAGTTCCCAACAACGACGCTTGCCTTATTTTTCATTGCACATAGTCTTTATTTCTACTGGTATACGAGTTACTTTAGCTTGGCTGGCGAGTAAGTTACACCCTTAACAGCACATGCGCACTACTATTCGGGCGCGGCAAACGCCACGGCAAAAAAAAAATTAGCAAAATTTGAAATCTAGATTAATCTACAAATAATATCGTACAAATCATATGAGAATACTTACGCGTAGAGGAGTCTTTTTTCTGCATATTGCAGATTTTCGGCAAAACTGGCACTCACTCAAGATAGCAGTTCGAAGCTGATTTTTATTTAATACCGCGCGCGCTACACACCGACCGACCTTTACAGTCAGAGGCAGGAGCACAACTGATGTTGCAACCCCGCGCGGAGGGTTCTCATGACAGGAGCTGTGGCTATTACGCAGTGATGTTACGAGTATGATTGATTCGATTATACGATTTTATTAACAAAACGTGTACCTTAACGTAGGGAGAACACGGAGCAAAATCGCCAGAGACCGCGAAAAATAGAAAGAGCTGGAGGAGGCTTTTAACGCTGATAGCGGTCTATGCACATAGTTCATGTTACCTACGTTGTTATTTATGTAAAGTGTACATAGAAAATCATCATCATCTTCCTGCCCTGATCCCACTCTATGTGGAGTCGGCACAGCATGATTCTTGGATCATGCTGTAAGAGTTTTGGCTAAAGTGTTTTATGACCGGTCGCCTGCCTGACGTCAACCTTCCTTGGGAATACTTGCTTATTATATTTCATCATGTTGGAGAGGATACTATCCCTTAGTCGACTTTTACGACATGCTCGGGGAGAGAAGCAGCTGGACACATCCTATGTTTTACAATACCGAAACTTTATATTATTTGAATTATTTAAATCAATCCAAGGTAATGTCTAAGCAAGCACTTAGTACTATTTTCATACTAGCTTTCGCCCGTGGCTTCTATTACTACATTACTACGCGGCATATATTGATAAAAATTAGGTACAATACTGTCGGTGGATCTAGGCATTCGTGAAGTTAGCAAATCTTGCGCGGATCTCAAGGCAGCCATCTGCAGCAATAAGCCTCGCACTATTGTGTGAACACCCTCTCACCAAAGTACAGGCAGTCGTGGCCTATCGTAGAACATGGCCCATGCACGCCATTGTGTACTAGAGACTAGAGCTATCAGCTAAGTTAAAGAGCTGTCAAATTGTATGAAAGCTGTCTGCAGTGCTCAGACATCTCTTGAATCTGAATCATAACTGTAGCCACTACTAAAGAACTTAACTGAACTGAACTCAGTTTAGTAGAACTTGTCCCGAGGTTTAGAAGCTAGAAGCCGTTTTTATACATAGAAAATAAAAGCTATTATTATTATTATTATTATTATAGCTTATAACCTATTTTAGTACCTATTTAAAACACATAATTCTACTAAAAAGACTTATGTTAGCGAGAATGTTTGTCTGTTACCGAACTTCAAATGAAATATGATGACCTCCGTGGCGAGGCGGGCGAGTGCTCGGCTGAGACGCAAGAGACGTGGGTTCGATTCCCGCTGCGGGAGAAATGTTTGCATGCTCTTCAAATATGTCTTCCAGGTCTGGGTGTTGTAGTATTATGTATTTACAAAAAAAAGTATATTATGTATTCTACCAGCATTCTGGTTCCCATAGGCTAGGCTAGATGGTGATGTGTGATATGTCCTCAAAATTATATATTTAATACTAGCTGCCGCCCGCGGCTTCGCTCGCGTGGTACACGGATGAAAAATAGCCTATATGTTAATCCAGCACAGGTACTATGTATATTCCAAGTTTCATTAAAATCCGTTCAGCCGTTTAGATGTGATTGAGGCACAAACATCCAAACTCATAAACTTTCGCAATTATAGTACAAGTAAGATTTAATATGGAATCCCTATAGTTATTTCGTAGCATAGAATATAAAAGTTTAGCCTACAACAACTTCTCTGCTGGACTGGGAGTAAAGAAAAAACATAGAATGCGTCCAGCTGCTTCTCGCCCTGAGCATGTCGTACAAGTCGACTAAGGGATAGTATCCTCTCCAACATGATGGATCACCTATGTAGGTATATGGGCGATGGGCTGATCACCTTTCACCATGGTTCGCCATATCCATCTTAGGACTAAATCAGAAGTGTCTACAAGTTTCTTATGTCTTACTTGTGGCTCTGCCCACCCCATTAGGGATACAGGCATGATAATATGTATGTATGTGTGTCTGAATTAAAGATGTGTTGCTAATCTACGGCGCGATTGTGAGCCTTCGGGTTGCCTCATAGAGTTTCTCCACTAGATATTCTACCATCAGCATAATTAAGGAAAATCATGCGTTAAGAAAATCTTTAATTTATGAGAACTCTTCAATTTAGTGAAACCCGTGTTTGGCTTCATCTTAATCGATTTGCTGGTATTGCTTTGTTCTCATCTAGGTATTAGATATTTTCAATACTTAAAAAGAACGCATGATAATCAAAACCTACGTAGTCTACGTATAATTTGTTTATACAGAGAGAGCTGGTTTTGACATAAAATGCAAGAGAATTCTTAGTCTCAGAATTCGTAGAACTTTGTCGTAGAGCATCTACGCCGTAGACATATTTGAAATCGAACTTTTTTTTTTATAACCGAGTATTTTCTTTATTTTATTGGTACATTAAAAAACATAAAATAGTTTTAAATGTAGAATAGTATCGTCTTAATACTTGACCTATATGGACGATGGGCTGATCACCTGTCACCGTGGTTCACTATATCCATCTTGGGAGTCTTGGATCAAAAGTGGATGCAAGTTCTCTTACGATTACTTGTGTCTCTGCCCACCCTATTAGGGATGCGGTCGTGATAATATGTGTGTAGAATATTTTTAACCAACGCTTTTCTGTTATTATTTTAAGTTGCTGCACTGATTCTTAAGCCCGAATACTGAAACGCTACTTAAATATTTAGTCATCAACCTTGTTTTAAACTCTGTATCATTGTATTTTTCAAAGGCGTCCAATTTTTCTTCATTTCGTCGCCGTACAACCAAATCTTCATTGTCTAATAGTGAAGACAGTGAAGAAACAGACATTCTCACTATCTACCTATCTATATACACCAGCATGTTTTCCACGCTTGATCGCGATATGAACAGGCGTAAATTCATTTCAAGATGATCCTTTTGATTTTCTTATTCTAAACACGTAGGGTAGGTATCTACTCAAATAATGTAAGACTTGTCACGAGTATTCTCAAATTTGGCGGAAAACTTAACGTTTTGAGGCCCCGTTAGCGCTGTCAAAACGTTAATCATCCTTTGAGTATACTAATTTTAACCTAAGTGGTCATTGTGGGTAGGATTTGAGTGGAAAATTTAAGATCATGCTTAAATTTCATCACGAGAATGTTCACCACACAGGGAACCCTAGTGTGGGGTCAGGACTATGTATGTGACTGTTGGGTGTTATTATTATTATTATATTATTTGAAGTCGTGATCATTTTGACGTTTGAGTATACGATTTTGAAAGATAATAAAAAAAAAGATTTTATTTCGGACTACAGGATCCATAATTTGTTAGTAAATAAGTACAAGCACTTATAATTAGGGTTAGTTATTTGTCTAATACTAGATACGTAATACTAAATATTTTAGTAGATCACCCTCCTCACGAAGCAATGCCATGTGGGAGAGGTGATTCTACCGGCAATTTGAAGGATGGTGTTGGGGCTGTCACGCACTCTGTGCATCAGGGATGAGGTCTTTTTACGGGGGATGGCTGCAAACCCTCGTTTGCTGTCGTCCTCTTCTCGTATTCTGCAAACATCCCTGATGCACTGCAGAAACGGGGCAGTCCCAACATCAACATCCCTAAAAATATTATTATATTGTACACGTAGGCTCTCTAGCGGTTGTTTGGCGTAGCTAACCTATGGGTTAGGGCTAGGAACCTATGGGTTCCCGGTGTAGAAGCTTTGGCAGTACGCTTTAAAAAGCGTTATTTTTACTTCTTCTGTACACCGGGAAAACTTACAGATCAAAATATTACCTCTTACCGCCAGAGCCCTACGCTCTCGTTCAATGTTAGCATTGTCTTTAAGGTCGTCGGTAATATAATGGCCAAGATATTTAAAACTTTTGTGTTGTGACTCTGTTGATGTTCATGCCGTTAAGGGTTATCTCTGAGAATTCTTTGGGGTTATTACCGGCGGCCTTAAAGACAATGTATTCACACTTCTTTATGTTGTAGCGGAGACCATGAGAAGCAGCGTAGTCAGCACAGACTTTCAGCATCTCTATGACAGATCTCGCTATCGGGCCCAGCAGCACCATGTCGTCTGCGTAGCTGATGTTGTTTATGCAAACACCATCAACATGGCAGCCAACACGCATGCCGCTGAGCCCAACAATGAGATCATTTACATATAGGTTGAAGAACGAGGGTGAACTTACCCCTCCCCCCTGTCTCACCCCGCACTCCAACCTATATGTGTCAGAGAGAGCATTGAACCACTTGATGGAATTTTTTTGGTGCCCATACCATTATCTAAATATTTTTAACAGGTCCGCCGGTACACCCCTGTCACTCAACTTTCCCCAGAGCACATCATAAGATACGAGATCAAATGCTTTGGAGAGGTCGAGGAAACAGGCGTACACCGGCGTCCTACACCTTGTGTAATATTGGACAGTCAGCTAATATTGCGCTTTCTGTATCCACAGAAAGTGCAATATTAGCAGACTAAACTCGAACTAAAAATAAAACATCTAGGAAAAAGGGAAGCCAGGAAAAAGTTCCTTCCAAGTAATTACTGATTGAGGAGCAAGACATATATTTTTTATTAACTGGAAGGGGAACCGAACTCGAGTCGAGCTTCTTGAAATTGTGTTGCCAAACGGTCATGCGAGCATTGGAACCATTTTATCCAGAAGTTGTGCAACACTTCCGGCCCATGACTTTTCTAGTTGTGTGCCGTACGAATCGTACAACTAACGTCTACGGGGTCTATTAAAATAGGCCCCGTAGATTCAATGAATTCCCGCTCAACAACACGCATCCAAAACTTTGAAAGAGGCGATTTTCTCAATAGCGGCCCACACGCTCACTGTAGCGACAAATACGGATTGCCCACGCAACTTCCTGCTTCAGAAAATCGATGCGTCTAAAAATAAAATAAGGTGTTTTTCATGAAACTTTTTGCGCTGTTTTGATATTATTTTGACATATTTAAAGAGACATTACAAGTCTATCTATCTATTATATTATCACGTTGCAGGAAATTGTCCAATTGTGACACGAGTGCGAGTTCGATTCCCATGGAAATCCCTTGAAACGTGTATTTATATTATGTAGGATAAGGAAATATAATTTTGGATTACAAGTCACAATAAAAGAAGATTAGCTCTATAGATAAAAATAATTTGTTTACCTACTGATATTTTTGGAATTTGGGTACTTGCACCTTGTAATCAATTGGCCATCAAATAAGCCATCTTATAGTAAAAGGTTTTTTTATATACTTATGTTTCAGCTTTCTCCAGGACACCGGATGTGTCAAAAATGCATTGTCATCTTCAAAGTCAAGCACAGTTTGATGAAATTACAAGAGATTTTGGACACAGATCAGTATGTTTAGGGTATGGTGTGCCTATTCTCCGAGCAAGAATTATTAATGATGACCGAAATAGACCTGAACATAACATAATTGCGGCATGGGTACCACAAATTCAGGCATTCTCGCCATTCGAGCAAAGTATATTATACTTATATAACGTATCAACAATACCTAGAACACACAGAAGCCAGTATAACAGGCTATTATTGTAATTGCAAAGCAGGTTGGTTGCTGTTGGTTGCTGTCCTCATGTAATGGTCATCATATGGTTCCTATCTTGAGTCAGATACAACCGAAGTAGCCTTGATCCTCCCGCGGCATTTTTAGATACTATAATCATAGATGAATAGTAATAAATTACCTACATCAACGATAATCCTACAGAGTAATATTTATTAACCTTAGAATAATGAGCTTTATAAATCTACCACTGTTAGGTACCTGGACTGCATAGACTGGATGATGCACGAGCACCATTTAATTTTTAACAACATTTGTGTAGCCATAAATAGCCACCCCAACAAGAAAAGACTATAACTTGTTATATTTTTTTCTTATTTAAAATCTAAAATGCTGCCAGTCTATTATATAATGTTCTTGGTTCATTTCATTCATTTATGGCAACTGTGCGGCACAACGCCGTAAATTCTGCCAGTGTCAATTGTATTTGTAGCAGCAAGTAGCAGCCGCTGCATGTGTCAATTTCCATACTTCACTTTTCTAGGTTCATCCCGAGGTTCATCTCGTTCATTGACTTATAGCGTCGTGCTTCATATTAGAATAACTTATAAATCACACTATTTAATAAAAAAAATAACACCCAACAGTCACATACATAGTCCTGACCCCACACTAGGATTCCCTGTGTCGTGGGTATCAGAAACTACGAGTGCCATGGTACCACAACACCCAGACCCGGAAGAAATATTTGCAGATCATGCAAACATTTCTAACGGGTTCGAGTTCGGGTTCGGGAATCGAACCCGCGCCTCCGTCGAGCAATCGCCCGCCACGCCACCGAGGCCGTCGTTAGAGGAAGAAGATTAATGGAGTCTCATTATAAAATAAAAAAATAAACCCAAATATCCCAATTTGATCATGACGCAAGCATTTTTTTCTGTGGGCACCTGTGGGGCAAAATAGGTATGGACAGTCGGCCTTTTTTCGAAAAAAATTATCAAGCGCAAAAAGGAGCCTTTGTTGCGCAATTTAAATCCTTTCACAACTAGACTCGATTTGATAGATAGATAGGTAGCAATTTAACTTTATGAGCACACTAACTTGACTAGTTTCCGTCTTCGGTTTCGTTCGTGATTGAGCCAGAAAGATACACACATCCGCACAAACTTTCGCATTAATATTAAGATAGATCTAACTCAAGACTGAGACGTATCTGTAGAAAAAATATGCCTTGGTGCGAATAGCTTGAAACTCGGGTTGGATATTAAAAATGCAAAATAAATGGACACGTGTTTTGGTGGACATGATTTTTCAAAAAACCCTTAAAAGGGGGTGAACTAAGATGTCAAAATTGTATTAAAACTATTTAAAGGGCGGTGCGGTTAGCATTCTAGTCATTCCACACATCCATCTCAACATTTGAATCTCAACTGCGTGTACTCTTCTTTCATCTGTCCCTTTGGTTGCCCAACACTCAGATCCATACAGTACGACAGGTCTTAATTATGATCGTCTTGTATACTTTCCCCTTACTAATTTGAATATTATTTTGTAAACTTGATTTTGAGCCCATAAGACAACTTTTTTTTCACAATTAACAAACAGTATCTCGAAAAAAAAATTCGTCTCACCCAGCGACTATCGGATCAAGTGCGAGCTTCAGCTACTGGATCAGAACTGAAATATACCTATCATGAAGGATGGCTACGGTCGACATCTGTGACATCAAGGATGCCACCGTCCCGGAGAGTCTTTCCGACATGTTATTTCCGGTTGATCGCATCTTGCTAACTTAGTTGTGCCTGTGCAAATATAGGAACAACCAAAGTGGTCAGGCTCATTTACTAGCAACTTGCTCTTCAGTATGGCCTTGTCCGAGTCCCAGGTGCCGTACTACAAACTACAAACCAGCGCCAGTTCTGGAGAATGGTCGTGCTTTGCTCTATTGGGACCGTTTTATCATCACGGACAGGACTATTGTCGCCAATAAGGCTGATATCTTGATTTCAAACCGATTCCAACGTCAGGCAGAGTTCGTTGACATTACCATCCTTCATGACGAGAAACTCGTGAAGGCCGAGAAGGACAAGCTCAGCAAGTACCTTGACTTGGCTCTCGAGATAACCGTCATGTGGGATGTTAACTCGACGGTAATTGTCCCGATAGTCGTCACGGCAAACGGCATAGCGAAGAGCCTCGATCAACACCTTAAGAGGCTCTCGCTAGGCGGTTGGGTCAAGGGTCAGATTCAGAAGGCAGTGATTCTTGACACTGCTCGTATTGTCAGGAGGTTCCTCACTCTGCAGCCTTAACCACTGACAGCTTGAGCACTGCCCCGCTGTCAGCGGCACCTTTTTTATGCTATTTTTTATTTAATATCAAAAAATTTATAAACTATGAAATAAATGGATACAGGATTAGTAAAACGCCTGTATTAGTCTACACACACTTTAATATTAATAATATTTATACATCAATATACGTTCACAATACTTAACTTCGAACAACATTCATATTGAGTATCAAAATGATTTCGTTGCGTACAACTTATGCGTAAACTTGTGATTTCGTTGCGTACTCAAAATTATAATTATTAGCGTTACGTACGATATTTGTAAAACCGGAACGCATGTTAAAATTCAACCTAGACATGAGACAGTGTGCGTCAAGAGTTCGAATATTAATACAGAAAAAAAAATTATCAGACCGCAAGGGAGGGCATGAACGCTCAAATTCAATAAAAAAATAATGTCTTCTTTTTTGTAAACTGACCTAGAAAGACCAGGGTTATTCTAAAATGATCGGATGTCGGGATTGGAAACTTTCGGAAACCCTAGATAGAGAATTTGTCGAACGCCTACGTCGATAAGACTTATTAAGCCTTACTAAGACTGATTTAAATTTATTAAGACATCAGATTCTAAAATCAACGTACGTTTATGGGATTCTGCAACGAAAGATTCCAATTCTGATATCCGATCGTTTCAGAATAACCACCCCACTGATTACAAACATAATACTATACAAGTATTTTGGGGGAGGTACATTGCAATCTAACACCGAAAACATTGGATCATTTTAATTTAATCGTAATGTATAATTATGTAATACCTACTTTACCAACATTTTTTAAGTACATTGAGTGTTTGAGATATATTTTTGTTTCGATATTTCAAGAATACTTGGGTAGCTATGATTATTAAAAAATCATGGTGACAGTAGGCCTAGTTTATCCTAAGATTTTAAGACAAATTTAACACCGAGCCTAAGTATGTTATAATGCAAGAAGTCAGAAACAGACATGTTTACTGAAACAGGCTTAGCCTTTTTAGGATTTCCAAAAAAAGTCTTGTTTCAGTTTCAGTAAAACGTTACTGCGTTAATTAAGCGATAAAACTACTTATTCAGTTCGTTGAAAGTTAGTTTAGCATGACCACATTAACTTACGTCAAATACCAAGAAGTCCAAAACAGTAATTGTGAAGGATAGGTCTAGCCTTTTTATTTTCTATAAACAGTTGTGAAGAATAGACGTCGCCTGTTTTATTTTTTACATCCTTAAAATTTAGTGAAGGAACTAAGCCTGCGAGACTCGACTTTTCATTATCTAATGTCTCAGCAAACTTTGAGTTCAGCCTTTTTATTGTCTTTCAAAAACTAATTTAATAGTAATTTGAATTTATACAACTACGAGTACATTTTTGTTTCTAATTTGGCCTTGCCATTTTTCTTAGTTCGTGTATAAATATTAAAATATAACTAATTTTCAAGTAAAGCTAATCAAATTGTCAATTTACATTTATGTTCTAAAATTTTACAATTTTTTTACAGAATTCCTGTATTTTTCCCTTCTGTGTTTTATTTTTTTATTTCACATGGCGACGGTTATCGCGAAGTGATATGCTTTTACATCTTTCTTAGTACAAGTTAGTTACATTTCCTATCACATACTTCATTGAATTAAATTAGTAAACATGGTCATTTTATATAAATAACTTTTTGTGCTTTAATATTTAATTTACTATCCAAAAGCTTCGTATGAAGTTAAATTATTGATCTCATATCCAAATTGCCTGATTTACCACGTACCTACGTGTGTGTATCAAACGGTGTCAGATCCAATTATTGGAATCAGGCATTAGTCTCACACCAGTCACTGTCGGTGCTAAATAAGACGAAAGAATTCTTTGGAAATTTGCTTTTAAAACAAGGATAATTTAAAATCCACATGTTATCAACATGAAAGAATTTATTTTTCATTAGGTAAACCAGGATAAAACATGAGACCAATATAGGAGGTGAGTAAGTGAGGAAGATGTCGAGGTGTAAATCCTGAACACGACGACCTCCACAAGCTCGCATTACAGACATTTATAAGACGATCTAAATACAACAACAATTATTACCAGAGATCGGAGTAAGTAGAATGAATTTACGTCATAGTTTCATAATATGGATATGCATTTTTTCCGGAAAGTTCCGATAAATACCGGATTGAGTAACTACTACATTTGGAATTTAAAGGAAGCGATTGTTTAACGTTTATAGGTAAATTAATTTATTTAACCTGTCTATTAAAAAAAAAGTTTTTTGTTTCCGCCGTATGCGTTTTCATAAAACTCATCAAAATGTTCACTACTTGTTGACAGTTCGCTATAGTTTTCTATGCATACTATTATTTATACAGAAATAATTCGATAATTTTAAAATACCGGAATTCCTGAGGCATATCCATACTAACCCATCATTTGATCCTACTCCGATCTCTGCTTATTACACACTAGAATGCATATATCGCACTATTTTCTTGGCAGATACCAATGCCTACTTGGTTTTAAGATATATACTACATTACACCAAACTAAGGTCTTTTTTCAGACATTTTAAGACGATCTAAACTCAACAACACTTAGGTATTACTTATCATACACACCTATCATAGACTTATATTAGAACACATAGACACATTTGAAAAGTGAAAGGTTTTTAACGCACTATTTTTTCTTGGATATATCTAATCGTGTCATTTTCTCAATGCCTAAATCTGCTTTGTTTTAAGAAATATAGTTGATAGACAAAACCAACGACAAAACCAACTAGCATATCAGCCATTTCAAGCTCGTCGAAAACCTAAGAGTCTGACAGAAAAGTTTAGTTTTCAAAAAAGCTTAGGGTAAAACCAGGATAGATGCCCCACTTTTTGAAAGAGCCTTGATATTTTACAACTATTAATTTACCATGAATAACTCCTATGAATATAGCTAGTTCAATCTTTTATCTTGCATTATGAGCTGTCTTTGTTGACGTATCAATTATTGATCGTGCAGAAATTGAGTTTTCGCAAAACCATTTTTTTGAGGATAGTTTCCAACATAAAAATGCTAAGGGGGATAGATACCAGTGGTGTACGTTAGATGCCCTATAGAATAAACCAAAGTAAAATACTATTTAAAATGTTTTATTTGAGCATATAGAATATCTATCTAATAATTAACCTTAAGCATATTTTGGCTTTAATTGTTCTGTAGTCAACAACACCTATTCCATCCTCTCAGCTTAGTTGGCCTTGTCCTCAGGAAAGACATGGTCAATATGTGCGAAGCTGACTAAGCCGTGGGTTTCCTCACGATATTTTCCTTCACCGTTTGAGAGTACTGGGATGGCGCACATAAATTTTTCGCACAGAAAAATTCATTGGTACACGACGGGGTTTGAACCCACGACCTTAGGATCGGAAGGCGGGGTCACTACCAACTGGACCACCAGCGCTCTAAAATAATTAACACAACAAAATAATTCCGACGTAAAATATAAGAACATTATGTTTTTCAAAATACACTGTCAATCTATAGAGCACTGGGGGATAGATAAGCTAAGGGCACCTATACCGCGAAAAATTGAGGCAACTATCCTTTTTGATACGGATAGATGCCTTTCTAACGTAGAATTCAATGAAATACAATCGAACGCTTATTGACACCTAGGTGTGTATTAAAATGTACCAGTGTATTAACGTAAAAAAAATTTAATGGAATTTATGGCTACTTATAAAGTTATGCAAACAGTGAATACTCACGTTTGAAACTTTGACGTATTTTCTTTGTTCGCCGCGGAGATAATCGCACGCACAAGCGAAATAAGTGAATCCTGCACATCTGCCTGCAGGGGACTTAGGTGTGAGGCGCGTACGCTCCTTATTTAACCTATTAATTCTTTGTTGCGATTTTGGGAAGTTGTGTTTTTTGAAAACGGGGCACCTATCCCACTGCGGCATTTATCCTGGTTTTACCCTACGCTTTTTATAATAAATAGCTGCCACCCACGGCTTCGCTCGCGTGGTACCCGGATAAAAAATAGCCTATATGTTAATCCATTACATGTACAATGTTTCATTCAAATCCGTTCAGCCGTTTAGGCGTGACGGAAGCACAAACATCCAAACATCTTCACAAACTTTCGCATTTATAATATGTATAAGAAGTAAGATTATTCACAAAGCGTGTATAAGTATTTCAGACCATATAAAAAGAAAAGACGGCGCGCCGCGAAAACTAAAGTGAAGCCACCTTTTTATCTGTGTGTGTGTGTGTGTGTTTTTGAGATTTTGTGTTCCAAGTAACCTAAAATTCATAGTATAATAATAATAATAACGTTTATTGATACAACATCAGACCTTCTTATTTAGACATTAGCGGTCTCCAATCTAGGGTGATTACCTGCTTACAAGTGAAAAGTGATTCCGTGAGACTAGTAATACATAACACTACAATACCGAAAATAAATATTATATTATATACACAGACCAAAAAGAAATATTTGGAGAAATATTTACATATGCTTACCCCCATGGTTATGAGGGAATGGGGGAATATTATTGGGATTTTGGGGAGTATCATTGGGAAGTTGGGGAATATAATTGAAAAGTTGGGGAATATAATTGGGGTTTTGGGGAATATAATTGGGGTTTTGGGGAATATCATTGAGAAGTTGGGGAACATCATTGGGAAGTTGGGGAATATTATTGGGATGTTGGGGAATATCATTGGAAAGTTGGGGAATATAATTGGCAAGTTGGGGAATATAATTGGAGAGTTGAGGAATATCATTGGTAAGTTGGGGAACATCATAGGGAAATTGAGGAATATTAATGGGGCGTTGGGAAAAATCATTGGGAAATCGGGGAACATCATTGGGAGGTTGGGGAATATCATTGGGAAATGGGGGAACATCATTGGGAGGTTGGGGAACATCATTGGGAAGTTGGGAAATATTAATGGGGAGTTGCTGGAAAGGATTGTTATTGGGAAATACAGGAATACGGGGAATATTTCCCAGAAACCCCATTCTTTCAAAGTTTGCAAAATTTGCCATATTCGGATAGTTGGCATACTCCGGGCCTGAGTAATTCGGGTAGTTGTAACGCCTCATCTGCTGAATACCTATCATGTAGGAGAGCATTTCGTTGTATTGCCTCTCTTCCCTGATCTCTTCTCCTGTATCCTGTTGTTCCTCTCCCCTTTCTTGTTGCTCCTCATGCAGTACTTGTACTTCGTTTCCCTCCTCCTGTAAAGGCGCTGCGAAAATCTCTTCCTGAAGTGGTTCGTTCTCCCTTGCGAAGTTTTGCTCATCGATCAAATCGTCAGATTCATTCCGCGCAGCAACCTGTAGCGAAGGCGGCGGCGTCACTGTCGTCGACGTCACTTCAGCGCATCCAGAGTCCTGTAATATTACGTAGGTTTATAATCTTACTTCTTACTTATATTCTAAATGCGTTTGGGAGTTTGGATGTTTGTGTCTCAATCAAGCCTGAACGGCTGAACGGATTCCAATGAAATTTGCTACAGAAGTAGATCATACACCAGAATAACATATAGGCTACTTTTTATCTTGATAAAGGATCCCAAAATGGAAAAAATCATTTAAAGAGATAGTCAGGATAACACATAAAAACCTTCATTGATTTGAATTTTATGACATGACGTTTAATCCGACTTATGTAAAATGTTGACAATTCATATCAATAAAAAATTTGCAGAGAAGGAAGAAAATCATTGTCTGTATATATTACAAATTACTTTCTCAAAATAACATGTAAATGGCTTGTTGCTGAAGGGGCCATCCCTCAGAACAATTTATTCTTCCAAAGTCGCGGCGTTACTAACGCGGTGGTCAGTCTTCGTGCGATCAATCCATACTTCCATGTTAATATTATAATTTTGTCATTGAAATGTAGCAAGGAGATAGATTCCATCCCGGGGAAAGACATAACTACATTACATACATAGGCAAAGACCTCTGTGGCGAGGCGGGCGAGTGCTCGGCTGAGACGCAAGAGGCACGGGTTCGATTTCCGCTGCGGGAGAAATGTTTGCATGTTCTGCAAATATTTTTTCCGGGTCCAGGTGTTATAGTATTATGTATCATGTATGTATTTACAAAAAAAAGTATATATATTATAATTATGTATTCTATCAGCCATCCGGTTCCCATAATACAAGCTTTACTTAGTTTGGGGCTGATGATGCAGTGCGATATGTCCTCAAATATTTATTTATTGTTTATTTAATTAGGAAAAATATTTTCTCTCTTGCTCGGAAATACATGATGCACGAGCACACACCCGCCACGCCACCGAATTCAAAAGTATGTGAAGATGTGAGGAAGCTTGGAAGTTTAAATGTTTGTGCCTCAATTACGCCGTAACCGCAACAGATTTTATTTAATGAAACTTGGAATTTACATAGAACTACTATTATCATATAGGCAATATTATTTTCCGGATATAGTTAAACAAAATATTATATATAGAGACTTACGTAAAACTCAGGGCGGGGTGGAGGGTGGTTACAGCGAGGATTCATGAAGCTCGAGTTGGCCGGCTGCTGGTTCAAAACACGACGCGCCGGGCCTGACCTGTTGAATGACCCCGTCGACGCCTCGGACGTTTCTGAATCTGCGGCCGCCTCGGATGCCTCTGATGCTTCAGCCACGTCGGGGGATTCGGACTCCTGAGACGTTTCGGCTTCTTCCGCTTTTTCGCCCTCTTCGGTTTCCTCGGCTTCTTCTTCTTCTTCAGCTTCTTTATCTTCTTCGACTTCTTCGTCTTCGACTTCTTCGTCTTCGTCTTCGTCTTCGTCTTCGTCTTCGACTTCTTCGTCTTCGACTTCTTCGTCTTCGACTTCTTCGTCTTCGACTTCTTCGTCTTCGACTTCTTCGTCTTCGACTTCTTCAGCTTCTGGAGATGTTTCAGACCCCTCGGATGCCTCGGATAATTCGGAGGCCTTGGGGGCATTGGGCGCCTCGGACGCTTTGGACGAACTAGATGAACGAACTTGAGACGAACTGGACGAAGTGCGATGCCGCTTGTTTTCAGACAGATCGCGCGGCTCAAGGCTCTTGCGTTTATTGGCCCTATTTTTGTCGTTGTTTCCGCTCATTTTGTTGTGCTTCTGCAAAAAAATAGGTTAAAGTAAAAACTTGTCTATGTACCTAAGTTCCGAAATACACCAAAATAATAATTATAAAGTTTTTTTTAGTTTTCAAACATTATTTTTAACATCAGCTGTAGACAGTGAAATCTTCTTGATGTGTTTCCAAATGTGGTGGTAAAAAATCTCTACTTGCGTATAAATACTGTTATGGTCATTTCGGTCAGTATAGTAACGTCACAGAGTAAGCGTATGCCGTTGCTTATTTCGATCGTCTTTCGTAAGCTTGCGATGGCTAAGTCGGAACGGGGCTGCTTACAATACCGACATTATATATAAATATATATCATTCCTAGTGTATTATATATATATATATATATATAATGCGTTCCAATGTCGACTAGAATGATCTAGTAGTAGCAGGTAGAAAATATAAAATGATAACTGTAGGTCAGATGGATCGGCCATTTTGGGACACGTCTTTGAACAGAGCTATGCATGCTCCGCCATTGAAGAATTTGATTCTTTTTTTGTATGCAACAGTTACAAGTTTTAATTGTAATTGTAACAGTTATTTCAAACTCTGTGTTGTGTACAGTTATAGGGGTAAGTGCTTAAATAGTGGGCATAAATCAGTGAGGTTTTGACCAGTTTGTTAATTTGAAATTTTCTCGTATTGTGGAGAATGGAATCGCCCTATCATTTGTGGTCACATCAAGGGTAGTGCCCACTCCCATGAGAAGATACAACTCACATTTCCTGTGTCAGAGAAGCACACACTATAAACTTTGTCTACTTAGTTGTAAGGCTCTCCGTGAGCAGCCGATATTTGATAGGCAGGGTTCCGTCGCACTATGGAAAATGGTAGAACAACGGCAGACTAAATCGTTTTTACTACTGTCGTTACGGACGCACTTTATTTTTTTTTTAGTAGTATAAGAGTGGAACTTTAATATAATGTAGTAATTTTGCTTTTTTTTCACAAATAAACAACTTTATTAACAGATAGAAACTTAAGTACAACTATTACAAATATTTATAATATTTTGCTTGAATAAGATTTGGAATATTTTTTTTAATACGACAAAGTTATAGTTATACGTCAATTCTAAAAATTGACTATCTAAGGTCTGTTCGCTTCAATATTTTAAACTTGATTTCTTTAAAAAAATTGCGGGAACAGACATAAAGTGTTTTACATTTCTAAAAAGCCCATTATATGGAGATTTTAAAGCAATTATAATGTTGTAGGTTTTATGATTATATTTCTATAAAAAAAAACTTAAGAGTGTGCCATATGCAATTTTGTAGTTCGACATCGTCATTTATCTCAAAATCTGTGAAAGTTACCAACCTAATATTTAGGGAAATGATGCTTAGAACGCTTATTTTGGATTTTGTGTTTTCTATACACAATTGGTGAAAATTTTCTCGATAATATATTTTTTTAAACACGTTTTGCACACATTTTGCTATTTATCTCAAGAACGGCACCACCGTTTGTTAGGTTTTTGTTTTGTTAAGATATCGAGCATTATTTCTTTAGTTACCTACATCTTATAATTTTTTGATTGATTGTTTAATTCACTTGTAATTAAGTAAAACAGTTTTGGCGCTTACGTTGTTATAAAATACGTTGCGCGTCTATGAATCTATCCTTCTCACTCACTAGAAAATCATAAATTGTCATCCCATTCATCCCGCTTGTTAGTTGGCTACGGCATTGCATCCGGGACGGACCTGCGCTTGACTGCCTCACATTTTCGAAAGAAATACATTGTCTAGTATTTTCATTTAATAAAATAGGTTTAATTTTTCATAAAATAGTATAATTACTCATAGGTATAAGATTCTGTAGTTTAAGTGTAAATAAAACATAAAATCTAATTTTTACAAAAAATACTATAACTAGTGCCACTCAAAGCTTGCATTTGTACTCTTGAATTAATACAGCTCAAAATAGTTTAAAGTTGAAATTGTGAATTATCGCCTTTCTACTATACTTTGCGCTTCTCTGCAAAGAAACAGGACAGAAGCTGATTGCTATTTTTTGCACCACTCGCACACAGTGCCACGACTACTCTGCACTAACCTGTGGCATCAACTGATGCTGACTCACTAGTTATGTTTCGAAAACGTAAACAGTACCAGAATCAATCATGCGAATGCTCTCATAAAATTTTAGCGCATAATGTAAGTATTAGAAAAAGTGAGTGTGGGTGTTAAAATTTATAATTTTTGTTAAATTATACCCGTGCGAAGCCGGGGCAGGCTGCTAGTAAACTATGTAGGAGGTACCTGGTATATTGCAAGCGTGCTTTGCGTATTTTCAAACAGACTATATCAGAGACCTGTAGGTACTTTTGTTGTTGTTTTGTGTGTGACCGATTTGCATGTAACTTGCAATAAATATAGTTTGTAATCTGGATTTAACATAATAAGCTACTTTTTATCCTGAATAATCAACAGCATGAACCACCCCGCGAACGAAGCCGCGGGCGGCCGCTAGTGTAAAATAATTCAGTTCCACTTTGTATCATAATAACATTCTTCACTTACATAGACTACCACAGAATAATAAATAGGTACGTAGGTAAGCCGGTCAAAACGCGTTGTCAGTGATGCGCGACTCGGAACTCTCGCACTCGGCCGCGTATTAGGTGTTGCGTGTTATTATAGAAGGGTGAAGGGAAGAGGGGCACTAAATCCATCTCGTAGCGGCGTTATGGCACGCTCTTAACAATAAGTGCGGGGCAAAAATAGAGTTTTCTAACTTCATCGCTTTGAAGAATTTATTGTTCCGAGCTTCATCGAGACTTTTGATAGTTACCGATGTCTCCCGATGCTTTACATTTGATGTTGTTTTGTAGCGTAGATATCCATAAATAACATTCATAAAAATTAGCTCCGGATACGTGCGTTTCTGAAGTTATCGTGAAAAGTATGACACAAGTCAGAGAACAGAAAACCTCTAACTTTTACGGTTTCTAATACGAATAGGTCACTGATTAGTTTGCGGTATATTTTATTTGAATATTCAATTGTTTTTGATAATTGGGCATTCTATCTGCAGTTTGCACTCATTTTGCGGTACAACTTGAACCAAGAAAATGCACACTACCCTTAATTATCAAATAATTTATATAAAGAGTGGATTCACTTAATATCGCTATTGAAAATTCGTAATAAAAATAACAGACGTTTGACTGTTACGTATCTTTGCTGAATTTCAAAATGAGTGTTCTAAGCGTGAATTATTACTTCCATACATCGAAGGAGGAAAAATTTGAAACTTAACAGTTAAAAAAAACGATCATGTTTCTGAAGACAACATTTTGTTTTAATATTAGTGATATTCAGACCAACCAAAAAAAGCTAAAATACTGCGCTGCTTAGTAAAACGTAGTTAATATGGCTTTGAACACATCTACAATGCCTTCGTTCAGGGACTACGATCAATATGAGAAGGAATAGAAGCAAATCTCGTGGAAAAACTAAGGCTTGCTGATAGTGATACAAAGTCTCTACTTATATGTATTTTAATCTCTAATAACGCAAACCAGAGTACAATGCTAACGGATCAAGAGGCATTAAGTGTTTTCATTGATTTAGATTTAATGAAAGCACAATATATTTTTTAAGGAATTTAACTAATGAGCGAAACTGTTTTATATTCCCACCATATTATAAAACACAAGAAGTCAAACACAGATGTTATCCACCATCTTCAGCAATAGAAATTACAATACACATACAAAAATACTGAATTTTCAAGATTCATTGGACCACACTGCAGCTAGGATTTTGACTATAAATTCATTTTGGATCCAGAAGTTCACCAAATATAATTAAGCAAGTGTACATTCTGCTTTATATTAATATACATAATTTTTCTAATATTAATTTTACGTAGAAATTAGTATTTCGTAACTTTAAATAAATAAATAATATAAATATTTGTAATCATAATTTTAATTACTTATTTAAATACTAAAGAGCTATATTACCATTGTTTTATAATAAACTAATGTAAAAATATTTTTTTATTCACAATATAAATAGTGTTGTCCCCAAGGAAATAAAAACTATTTGTGAAAGTTTTTCTTTTAATTTTTTTTAATATGTATACTTTAATAAAATCATAGGATCTGAACTTTATCTAAAGCCTTATTTAATACTCTATGAATGTGCAAAAATGCAAGCGTATTTCTTGAAAAATAAAGAAGTTATCGATTTTTGATCTAAAACAGACCTCGATTTTCCATAGTGCGTCGTCCAGCCTGTAAAACCCTCCTGGCGCCCTTCATTAGTTTTAATAAAATAGGTGTAGATAATTAGCTTTTATTTCAACTTGACACGAAACAATACGTTGGGCGCATCGGAAAGCCCTAAGCCCTAAAATCATTTATTGCAGTGCCGGCAACCCCCACGAAGAGGCCGGGCGTGTTCTGGTTAGGTAGTTCAAAAGTATTTGAAAAATGAAATTTATCTCTGATAATAATTACAGTGTAGAATAATAATAATACAATTAAAATAAGGTTATTTTTTTATCATTTTGAACGGTAGCCCGGGTATAACTCATGAAACCTGTAAAAGGTTTGAAATTGAAAAATCAAGACTTGTGAATTTGGGTCGATATTCTATAAAGTGCGTGAAATTAGAGCTGGTATGTTGTGATAGTCCGTTTTTATTATCAGTCATCATGATAATTTAATCACCCCGATTTGGTTTGTAAATAAATAATCATAAAAAAACCTGATGGTGAAGGCCTATGCTGTTCTTGGAAGTTTTTTCCTAGGTATACCTCTATTGAGTATGTTATCATGTACCTGCTTTCATATACCGGGTCGGATTTTGAGCGCTGACCTCCTCTTTCCCCAGCATTACCTAATCAAAATACCTAGATCTGAATTTTACCCTTAATAACTAAAATATTTTAGAGCAGACTTTAACAGGTTCCCTGTCCCTGTACAAAAGATGGTTTAGCATTGCCTATCTACTGCGGTTTCTTTTTTGTTTTAAATTCATTTTGCACCTTAATGAATATTTATATTTATTTTGAAGTAATAATATGTACGAAAATTGCCTTATTAAGTACATAAAAGATTATATATTTGTACTAATTATATCCCTAAATACATCTCAATTTTACCTGTAAAAATATAACTACATGGATAAAACCTTTGCCACGGCTTGCTTGTAAAGAATTTTTTTTTTTCTTTTATTCTATGCTTAGACAATATTCCCCATACGTCCCAGTACTAAAAATCTAATTCACGACACCACGTCCTAGAGTAAAATGAGTCTGAAATTGCATCTACTTTTGCTCATAATACTTTTCACGGACGTATAAAACATGATACAAAAATTATTATTTGTGCCTATCATGTCATTCATGGGACAGGAAACCAGGAATATTTTAGTTATGGATAAAGGGTAAAAATCCTATGAAAATATGTCGCAGGTCTAAAATATTATCTAAAGAAACCGCAGTAATATTGATTTGCACAAATAATAAAATCAGCTCGCTCACCCACAAGATCTATGCCAATAAGCTCTTTGTTTATCTACTTTACTGACCCTCGGCTCAGCCAGATAATTTATAAATAAAAATCAATGAATATAAAAAAATAAACTAATAACCAACTAATATACACATACCTTAGTCTTCAGCCCCACTGGGATTTCCTGTTTTGTGAGTATCAGAAACTATGTCCATAAGTTGTATTTATACCACACACAGCATTTAAAAATATATTTAAATAATTTCACCACACGAAAAACTAGCGACAATACTAGACCGATAGCCGACCGTACTTTTCGCGTTCCAGCGGGACACTTGTTACACGGAGGGCTCCCTGAGAATCACTACCCACATGATATATTTCTTGTTATCGAAGGAAGATATTATCTCGCTCGAGTAACCAATTGGGTGACCATTACGAAAATAAACACAAACACTTTGACAATCGCGCTTACTCCAATAATAGTAAATCTTTCTATAGTCAGCGTTCGAGTAACTCGTTTTGACAGTGCGTCTATTTCTTTATCAGTTTAATATCGATTTGAGTTGCGTTCGTAAAATTGGCTGTGAGAACCTTAGTCCAAGTCAAAGTCATTTTTTTTTATTCCTTAAAAAGTATTAGGATCACTTGGACACGTCGTTGACGTCACAGTAGCCACTAACTAATAAGAACTGAACTGAACTGAAATCTACGTAGCATTTGTTCGTAACGCGACCAAGCGTAGAAGATACAGGTAAGAAACCACGCTTGACTATTTTTTTGGAAAATTATCCCTTTACAATCATGTTTATAAAAGGAGTTGGAGCATTATTCAGTATTCAGATATTTTATAATAAGCTTTTTAAACAACTTTCGTTTTATTAGAGTTTTTAATTTATTAACTGACAAATTTTTCATCTCGCTTGGAACTTTAAATGATTTGTTAACTTTACCTAGCCTAATCGTGGGTACAGCAAGTTTATCCTTATTTCTAGTATTAACACTATGATTATTGCTATTTTTCTTAAACTTACTAACATTTTTATGTACGTACATCAAGTTTTCGTAAATATATTGACAAGGAACTGACAGAGAGATGATTATGCCATTTTGTAAAACTATTTTTAAGTAAATATACCGAGACAAACAATCGGTTTCATACAATTCATGTCGATTTTTATCCAAATTAGGGCCTCTACGGCGTAGCAAGTGAAGTGCTACGTAACATAGTCCAATCGCATTCACCGATTCAAAAAAATTATGAAAAAACTACCTGTAACCCGCCACGTTGTCGCCGTGATAGACAATCAATAGCTTGAAATAAATACCAATTAACCAGTTCAGACGTTGGACACCAACAATACAAGACACAGTTAATAGTCAGTACGAAATTAAATCCAGTTTTTCGGGATTTTCAACACACCTAACGCCATCTATTGGTTTAAAACAGAAAATGCTTACACACCTTCACGACTTTACTGTCAAGTCACGGCAGTTAAAACACCTAGTCTAAGAGTAGTTATTATTTGTTTATTAGTTGCTTAAAAAGTATTTTGTAGTTGACTGTTCAATATATTATTATGTGCTTGGATTATGTGATAGGAACAGGAGGAATTAATTTTAGAATATTACATTATTCCCCGTAGTTTTTATGTTCAGTAGGAGCATCAGGATATGGGTGTCCCGGTGCTCCTATCAGCAGGAGTATTTAGTAGGAGCACGAGAAGGAAGTGTCGGTCGGCGAGTGGCTCTCTCTTTTGTATAGGATATTGCTCAGGAGAGACAAAGCTAGCAATGAAATACGTTTCATTCCCAATGTTTCATAGAACAAATATTAGCCTGACTTCATCGAAACTCAGAAGTTTTTGCGTTCGACGGAGTAGGTTTTTGAGGGTATTAATTGTGAGATAATGTTGATTGCATACGTAAATAACTATAAAATTGTTAATAACTATATTTGTATTATGTTTAACCATGGTTTTCGGCTTCTTCATACATTTTTC
The DNA here is from genome assembly GCA_949320045.1 of Scotopteryx bipunctaria. Classification (NCBI taxonomy): domain Eukaryota; kingdom Metazoa; phylum Arthropoda; class Insecta; order Lepidoptera; family Geometridae; genus Scotopteryx; species Scotopteryx bipunctaria. The sequence continues at coordinate 12,090,250 of OX439440.1, forward strand.
ATATTCATCAAAAAAAACGTGAAAATTATTCTTTTAACTTTGAATTATACGTAATTTCTGGTCAAATGATATGAAACTAATACTAAAAGGGATAGGAAGTATTGTCTAGATTACAATACAATATAATTTTTTATACGTATCATAGTAAAAATCGAGAAATCTTGGAAGAAACACAAGCAAGTACATATAGCGCCTTGACTCCATTTGACTCGAGAGATGGCGCTGAGTCTCAACGGTAGTTCCGCGTTTTGCACGCTGACGCTTGAGGGGTATTCATACATTAAAAACAAGAAAAAACAGTCTAGCTACTTCTCTCCCCGAGCATGCCCTAAAAGTGGACTAAGGGATAGTATCCTCCAACATGATGGACCATCTATATGGGCGATGGGCTGATCACCTGTCACCATTTCACCATACTCATCTTGGAACGCTTGGATCAGGAGTGGCTGCAAGTTTTCTTATGATAACTGTGTATGATAACTGTCTTATGTGTTTTCTTATGATAAATGTGGCTCTGCCCACCCTGTTAGGGATACGGGCGCAATAATGTGAGTAAAAAACTTTTGTAAGGTGGTAGTAAACTTTATTCAAACTATTTAGGCATAGGTTAAACTAATTACAAATGGTAAATAAAGATATCAATAAAATACCTGTGGGATATACACAAATTATATCTTAGGAAGATTTCTGGAAACGCTGTTTATATTTTGACACAAAAATATTTGGAACCTATGATTTTCGTTAGTTAAATCATTGTCATCGTCAGCAAATGAACTTTCACTATTGCAATTGAAATATATGTACCTACCTACAACGTATATGAAGATTAATATATTCGTTTGGTACCTAGCATTAGTTAGCCGAATAAAAGGCGGATTTTTCAAAATAAGTATAGTTAAATCAATTTTTTCTTCCAAGCTCAGATATACAAATAAATGATTGTAAAACAGTTTCTTAATTAACATTATTCTTTTAAATATTTGTATTGTCTGTTTGTTTACATAATTTATGAATATCGGAAGATTAAAACCTATCAAGTATATTATGAGAAAAGGCTTTAAAAATGGACCTGGTTAAAAGGCATTCAATATAATCAGCTATGAAAATAATTATATTAAATGTAATCCTAAAACACATTAACTTATCGAGAGAAATAATGTAAAAAAACGATTTATTAGACATATTACATTATTAATATTGTAGGTAAGGTTAAATATTTTAATTAGTCACTACATTTTATTTAATACAAGGTGCAGAATTCTACATAAAATTCCACTAAGATTATAAACCAAACTTTGGAACTGAGTTGTATGTATCACACACTTTGATTAAAGAGTACTTAGTTATTTTAAGCTAAATTTATAAATAAATTGAGAAATATCCATTAAATACAAACATTTCATATTGAAATATATCAACCTGTTAAATATATTTAAACATGAAATGTTTGTTAATGGATATTTCTCAATCTATTGATTAATTAAACATGTTTTTATCTGTCAATAATTAAAACTGTTTTTTATATAATGAAAATGTTATTATTTACTCATGTGTTACTTGCTTATACCAGTTTGTTTAGAAATGTAAAATATTTTTTGAAAAACTATCAGTATTGATCTACCTAAAGTGTTATTTATGAAATTTATAGCGAAAATAACATATTTGCTCACCAATTTTTACATTGTGCCTTGAACAGTTGCGAATAAATAATAAATACGAAAGTTTTGTTTTCTTTCAATGACACCCAATTGGCTGAAAAACTAGTTAAAACTTGGAATGTTTATTCCAGTAGTATGGTGACCTGGAATATCATACACCTAGGCTTTTATTATTAAGATAAAGCGAACCAAGCCGCGGGCAGTTGCATGTACTCTAATAACTGAAATATTCTAATTTTTCATCCGTACGGAATTTTTTTTTTAGAATATCGTGCATAGTTGCAAAATCTATTTATCCTTTTTCCTTATCTTATGAGATTTATTCAAATAAGTACACGACTATAACTTTTTATAATAAGAAATCGTTTATTATTCTAGTCTCACTAATTTGCTGTAATGATTTTACTTTAATATGAATACTTACATTACTAAAGGGTAAAAGGTACTTTACACAGTCCCATTCAAGCTGCTATAAACACCATGCCACGATTGGTCCAATCATGGCATGGTGTTTGATTATGCATCAAAAACTATAACTTAAAAGCGCTCGTGGTGTAGCTTGCTTAGACGTTCTTGATTGATCGTCGAAGTTAAGCAACGTTGTGCGCGGTCACAATTTGGATGGCATTATGAGCTAAGCGCTTCCGTATTTCGGAGGGCACGTTAAACTGTCGGTCCCGGCTTTTCAGTCGTTAAGCCATGATGGAGGCCTTTAGGCGGCCTAAAAACAAAATATTATTATATTATATTAATATTATTATACTACGACAGAGAGACAAGGAAATATTATTAAATAAAATACGTCTACAATACGATTTCTTGATACTTACTTAGTATTTGGCTTTTAATTGAACGCTCAATACAGTAATAAGGTATTTAAATATTACCATGTATATTTTACTTAGCTAAATAATGCAAAAGTTGCCTAACACATTCAAATTTTGTAAATTATTTCACAATCAGTATTTGTGCGTATTTCGAATACATTCCAATTTTTTTTTGTTACAATCAGTTTCTATCTTTGTTATTAAGATTTGTAATATTTGATTGTCATAGAAAAACATTGAAACTGATTGCAACTAAAATTACTTGATCAGTAAACAACGATGTTCAATAGTTTTTGGTGTTATTCTTATTTTATTAATAACATGAGGTATTTCAATCTACCTCTGATATGATAGGGACACAAATTGAACTTAAAACTGCCCTTGAACAAACTTGCAAGGAAATTGCTGGGAAATAAGTTGTCTATTCAATTTCCTTTCGCTTCGTTACAGTTTCTGCTAAGTTTTATTATTACAAAATGTGTCCCACCTTGTAGATTTTAAGGCTGTAAGTTACAGCCATCTAGTCCATTTCAAGCCAATCATTGACTGCTGGTATGCCACAACGTATGAAATGTATAAAATAATTTGGATGAATTCATTGAATTAAATCACGACATTACTGCTATTAGTTTAAGAATTTGGACTAGTGGCATTAAGGCAGTCGTCAAATTTTTATTCCATCTCAAATAAAGAGATTAGACAATGACTTTGACCAACTATTCAAAATTAAATTCACTGATAAAAAAATCTTCTTATCTATATCATATTTCTGACTGAAAATTGCACAGAGTGAGTGTTTGTACGCAAAATATTGTTGTTCAAAATAAGCCTTATTGCTTATATCTTAAGGTTGTAATGCATCATGTTGTGGACATTATCACTGGAGTCTGGCGACTTGCTGTCTGCTAGCAGTGTGGCTACGAGAGTTTCCTGCTCCTTGAGACGTTTGACGAGTGGCTCCCACGATCCATAGTTCAGGTCCATTAGTTGCACCGCCTTTTTGAGTACCTTGTGAGTTTCTAGGCACCAATCCCTGAAAATTAGTATTAAAGAATATATGTTAATATTATCGTAGCTATATATTGACCTCGGTGACGTGGCGGGCGAGTGTTCGGCTGAGACGCAAAGGCGCGGGTTCGATTCCCGCTACGGCAAAAATATATGTATGTTCTGCAAATATTTCTTCCAGGTCTGGATATTGTAGTATTTTGTATTTACAAAATAAAACATTTACATTTACAAAAAATATATAAGTATTCTATCAGCCATCTGGTGCCCATAGCGCAAGCTTTGCTTAGTTTGGGACTAGATGGCACTGTATGAAATGTTCACAAATATTTATATTTATTTATTATTAATAGACCCTTTGCAGCGGTCTTTAGATAGCCCGACTACTTCTTTTGTATTTTGAAATTTTATTTATAAATACTTGTATTGGTTGTAGAATAAACATCGGCATTTTAATAATAAATAAACAATTAATTTTTATCTACCCTAATATTATAAAGAGGATTTTTTTTTGTTTGTAACGAATATGCTCCGAAACTACTGAACCGATTTAAAAAATTATTTCACCAGTAGATAGCTACATTATTACGCTATACGCATTATAGACTATAATTTATTAAAAAAAATTAGGGATCCTTACTAAAACTCCAATAATATAACCCGAGGTGTAAAAAATTGACCTAAAAATCCTAATTTGTTAAATATTCGCGCGAAGTCGGGGCGGGCTGCTAGTTTATTATAAAACGAATACTTAAGAAAGTTCTGGTTCAAATGTGACAACAAACCAGGGACTGACAGGATCTTGACAGGTTTAAACCTACTACTAGGGTTAGGGTTTAAAAACGTGTTCTTATTACAAAACGTAAAATAGTCTAAGACAAGATAGTACCAAGAAATAAACCATAGTTTCATATATTTGAAAGCTCCTCGATTATTTTATGGCAGTGGCAAGAACGCAATTATGACAGTTGACGTTTCGTCAACGACGTCAATACGTTTGATTTAAGAGTTTGACAGAGGAAAAAGTCACTATGATGTTAGTTTTATACCAAAGACTAGCTGCCGCCCGCGGCTTCGCTCGCGTGGTATCCGGATAAAAAATAGCCTATATGTTAATCCAGTACATGTATTATGTATATTCCAAGTTTCATTCAAATCCGTTCAGCCGTTTAGGCGTGATTGAGGCACAAACATCCAAACATCCAAACATCCAAACATCCAAACATCCAAACATCCAAACTCACAAACTTTCGCATTTATAATATAAGTAAGATAGAAGATAAACTAGGGGTCTCGTAGGTTCATATTCAGTACCATAGATGTTACAGTAACAGTAACTTTGTTTTGTAATAACGTTTTCGTTAGTCCCTTATAAATAATAAAACACCTTAGCCAAGACTCTTACAGCATGATCCTTGGATCAGGCTGTGCCGACCCCACATAGAGTGGGACAAGGGCAGGAAGATGAAGATGATGATGATGTTTTCGTTAGTCCCTGACTCATTGTCACATTTTAATCAGGACTTTCTTTACTAGCTTAGCTAGGTTTAAACCTAGACCAGAAAGTCTTGGTGAACTTAGCTGTAGATCTAGATCCTACACAGACTGGATCAAGCGTGTCTTTCAAAAGAATCTTTCCTCGAGAAAAGCTTCACTTTTGTATGGAATCGTTCGGCATTTGTTTAATTCCTGTTCAGACCCATTTCCAGTAAACAAATTAAAAACACAAACAAAATTAGGACAGGGTTTTGCTTTGCCTTTTTTGTGTCAGGAAGGTGACGGTAAGACGGTACGGTTATGGAAGACTTTAGTGCGCCAATTCACATCGTACCTGTAACCAGGATGCTGTGGGGTCTTGATGATCCGCTCCAGCATTACATCTGACAGTTTCCTTAACTCGTGGGCCACCTGAAATACAATATAACCAAGGTTTGAACGAGCTAGAAGTGATAACATCTTACATCGCTCGCGTGGTAACTGGAAAAATACAGGCATATGCTAATTTATTTTATTTGGCCTCGGTGGCATGGCGGACGATTGCTCGGCAGAGACGCAAGAGGCGCGGCTTCGATTCCCGCTGCGGAAGAAATGTTTGTATGATCTGTAAATATTTCTTCCGGGTCTGGGTGTTGTGGTACCATGGTACTCGTAGTTTCTGTTATCCACGACACAGGGAATCCTAGTGTGGGGTCAGGACTATGTATGTGACTGTTGGGTGTTATTTATTATTTATTTTGTGTTTTCAGAGAACTTAAAGCATGGTACAAACAGTATAGACAAATTATGTACCAAGTTATGCTTTACAAGGTTGAATTCTATTTTTCCGGACTACTTGCTGGAGTAAAAAGAAAACATAACGTGTTTTTATTTAATCAATCATCAATACAATTCGTTCCAATTCACTCAATATAAGCGAGCAATCGATAAGTCTAAGATGTTCACGCAATACTGTATTGCAATGCAAGTATTCACTCTTTACTGTATCGTCAGGTTGGCCGAGTGGTCTAAGGCGCCAGATTTAAGCTCTGGTTCCCGAGAGGGAGCGTGGGTTCGAACCCCACATCTGACAAAATTTTGCACCTCCTTTTTTATTAGGTTTTCCTCGCACTTGATAATAATTAAATTCTTTTTGAACACTTAATTTGGCGTGTTTCCTTTTTAGATAGCATTACATTTCTCTGTATTCTTTGTAACTCAAGTAACTTTAAAACGACTTTTGCACGTCAAGGAGCCTATTCACGATGACCAAACGAAACGTAACACGGACAAACACAGGCATGTTTGTGGACTTAACTTGTTATCTGTATTCTGCATGCCAATGTCAGATTTCACAAACAAGAGTAGGCGCGAGACAAGGCTCGTTTTAAACTGTCTAAATTACGTGCTTCGATAATGCGTGTTTTGCTGAGACGCGGTTCAGTGTTTTCATAAATTTGTTGTAATTATGTAAATAAATTAGTATTCTTTAAACTATTTAATATTAGAATGGCTTATTTGTACAATAAATTATATAATCTTTGTCTTCGAAGAACGTCTATTCTGATCACTGCACTAAAATTTAGACATTTTGTTTTTCAAAACAAAAAATTCAATAAAAGTCAATGTTTTAATTGATAATTCGTTCGAATACTATTTGTGCTTGGTTTGATTTACATAGTATTTTACGTTATAATTATTTTTAGATTTTAAACTTTAAAACAACAAAATAATTGTTAAATAGGGTTTAGCAATTCTATAATTGTATATTAATTTACTTGAGATGAAGATTAGAAACAAAAAATAAAATCAACTAAAATCTGATAACTTTCCAAATAGGCCGGATGTATGATTTTGAACGAATCACGTAAAACCAAAACACATTCATAGACAACCAGTCTTATAGCATACAGAATACTATTTTTCGATTTCACACCATGGCGTGTCACGTTTGCGTTTAGAAACACGAGGACGTCATATGGCATGTTTTGTTTGGTCATCGTGAGTAAAGTTCCAGTACGTTCACTACGCGTATGTATTTAGTATGGAAAATTTTACAACTGAAATAGTCAAAGTAGGATGAAGGAAGTACAAAGTTATTACCTCGACGCTGAACGACCCAAACTGGTACTCCAAACTCTGTATATTCTGCTTGATCAGCTCAACGCTCTTGCTAAAATCACCTGGAAAAACACAATTTATCGATATGATTATTGTTTTTTTTGCACCGAATTTAAGATGGCCGCCTTACTAAGATTTTTTGTATGGAGTTTTTGATTGTTTTTCCACCAGAAACATTTACGACACTCGCGCAACTCAAAATTCAAGATGGCGTATTCAAAATGGCGGCAAGTTTAGTTTCTCCAATCCGGCTAAAATTTTGCTTCCGGGAGTTTTCAAGCTCGCTGATGCCAAATCGATTTTTAATTACACCAAATTTCATGATGGCTGCCATGATAAGTTTTTTATGAGGTTTTTACTGTTTTTCCACCAGCAACGTTTCCGACTCTCGCGGTCTGCTTGCACGTACACGGGTCGACCTCTAGTTATTTCATATCCTTCTAAATCTTAACTTTTTTATTGTATGCAAACAAACTGAAGTAACTAACCCCCGAATACTCAAACGCGACTCAGAGTTGAGCACGTCTCAACTCACGGTTTATTAACAGTTTCTGATGAAATCTGTCAGAAAATCGTCATTTGAGACGTGCTCAACTTTGAGATGCGTTTGAGTATTCGGGGGTTAGTGTTCTATAGTAAGTCTATATGGTTCGAAATAAATGAAATGATGATGTAGTACTGACCGTGGTCGGCCAGCAAGCGCGCCAATGCGTCCGCTGCAGTCCTTAGCGCGCTGTTGTGTCGGTACCACACTTGCTGGCGCAACCGCAAAGCCGCCATCGACTTGTCGATACGCTCAGACATCTTTGTAGCGCGATCCGCTGCTTAAACAATAGAACATAAATATATTTATTTTGTTACTAACACACACATAAAGGCACAATATTCTTATTTAGAAAAGGTAACAAAAAAGGCCACTACTCTATGCAATGGCAAGACGAGACATGCCAAAGCACTGGTCTTCAGTGGTCGTACTAACACTCGATCTATGTCTCATCGTACTCAAGGTGTAATCTCTTTCTAATCTACAAAATGTGGAACGGCGTTTGTGTTACAATCACGTCCATAACACATTCGATGACGAAACTGATTAAGATGAAACTTACAATACACATAGCTCTGGATAAAATAACTCATAGCTATCGGGCGGAAACTGATAAACGACTTGATAACAATCTAGCTTTTCTCTGTATAAGCATTGATTTATTTTTAATATATGCATTAATTAAGGTGGATAAACCTGCACAAGGCAGAGTAAGATGTCAGTGAAATAAAAGGAGGTCTATGTTATCAGTGGATAAAGTCATTACAACGATTCAAGATGTCTTTATTCCTTTAACACTTGATCGTCTTTACGGAGGTTTTCTACCTTCCGCGGCTTTACTTGAGACCATCGAGATGAAAAGTAGTATTTTATACATACATACGTACATATTATCACGCCTGAATCCCTAATGGGGTAGGCAGAGCCACAAGTAAAATAAGAAATCTCGCGGCCACTTCTGATTTAGTCCTAAGATGGAGTAATGTAGTACTTTATGTTTAGATCAAATCTGTTCAGCCGCGACTAAGGCACAAACATCCTCAACATCTCTCGGGTTTATGATATAAGTAGGATGTACCTTGTGCCTGTAATGCCTCTGCCTCGTCTATGACGTCATTCGCGCGCTGATGGTGGAAAGGCGTGTGGCACTGGGGGCAAGTGCGTTTGCTCCCTCGCACTATCGGACCCTTGCACTGTTGGCACGCGTACGCGCTAAACAGCAGCTGAAAAAGGAGAAATAGGTTCAGATAAACTAGAGAAATTAGAAGCATGTTGTCTTTAGTAGTACATACATAATATTCACACTCGCTTCATACATTTTTTCACACTCGTTTTGGCGACCTCGTTGGCGTGGCGGGCGAGTGCTCGGCTGAGACGCAAGATGTGCGGTTTCGATTCCCGCTACGGGAGAAATATTTGTATGTTCTGCAAATATTTCTTCCGGGTCTGGGTGTTGAATGTATTTACAAAAAAATAGTATATAAGTATTCTATCAGCCGTCTGGTCCCCATAGTATAGCTTTGCTTAGTTTGGGGCTAGATGGCGCTGTTTCAAATGTCCACAAATAATTATTTATTTATACACCTGTCTCGTTAATCTACTTTCATTCATCCTCTCTACATGACGGAACAATTTTAACATACCTTTCTCAATCACTACATCTTTCACACCCTTTCACTCCACACCGCTCTCTTATCGCGCAAAGCACGCATTCCACTGCACTTCACTCACTCTACTTTGATATTTCTTCTGTCACACCCAACTTTCACTTTCATACATTTATGACGGCCTCGGTGGCGTGGCGGGCGATTGCTCGGCAGAGACGCAAGAGGCGCGGGTTCGATTCCCGCTGTGGAAGAAATATTTGCATGATCTGTAAATATTTCTTCCGGGTCTGGGTTTTGTGGTACCATGGTACTCGTAGCTTGTGATACCCACGACACAGGGAATCCTAGTGTGGGGTCAGGACTACGTATGTGACTGTTGGGTGTTATTTGTTTATTTATACATTTTGTCACTAGTACTCCTCTATGCACAGCCAGTTGTGCCTTTTTGGAGACTTTCAGGCTGCTCAAAGCTGTGTAGTGCCCCATTCCCTTTAGGAGTTCATAAAATGAACAAAAGTTACAGTTTTTAAAATTTAAGAAAAATATTGTAAAATATTAAAGAAGAAAACTAAAAACGAAGAGAAGCTGCCCTTCATGCAGTACGAAAATCAAAAATAATTATTTTTCCTACTAACATTATAAATGCGAAAATGAGGAGGCAGAACGAGTTTATCGAATCTTAGAAAAGATCGTAAGTACGTGTGCTGGAAAAACATATAAGTACGCTTTTTATTTAGGTGTCACGCGAGCAAAGCCGTTGGCGCAAACTAATAGATATTTGAGCGAAAGCTGGTATGTTTCTGTATAATAGTGGTACAAAGTACTGACTATTAATAAATGTGGATGGATTTAGAGGTAGAGGTAGGCCAAAGAAAAGGTGGAAGGATTGTGTGAAAGATGATATGGTTAAAAAGGAGCGAGTACAGAGGTGACGACTGACAGAAGAGAACATTTTGTGTCGTCCCCACAAGGCAGGAAAATGATCGTACTCACAACAAAGTCGCGACGCTCCATATCGAGGCAGGCGGAGCAGGAGCAGGTGAAGAGATACTGCGCTCGCAGCACCTGCTTCCTTCGAGATGTGGTCTCTCGCGCTCGATGCGGTCCATAACAGTTGAGTACTTGTGCGCCGGCCGCCAAATCCCGCGCGCCCCGCACTATCAAACGCGCCTTGTAGAATCTGCAAAACCAAATCACATTATTTAATAACATAACTTAGGATCATTTTCATATGTCAGGGTTTCATTCCGAATTATTAATTTTCGAAGTTCTAATATTGCACACATTTATATGTTTCCCGAATCTCTTTTTTTGTTCATTGGATTTAGATTAGTCCTCTCCAAAATGATGGACAATCTATATGGGCGATGGGCTGATCACCTGTCACCATGGTTCACCATATCCATCTTGGGACTTTAAATCAGAAGTGGCTGCAAGTTTTCTTATGTTTACTTGTGGCTCTGTCCACACACACGACAAACACGTAATATATACATATTTAAAAATGCAACTTCTGCTGGACTGGAAGTAAAGAAAAAGCATAGAATGCGTCCAGCTGCTTCTCTCCCCGAGCATGTCGTTAAAGTCGACTAAGAGATAGTCTCCTCTGCAACATGATGGACCATCTATATGGGCGATGGGCTGATCACCTGTCACCATGGTATCCATCATAGGACTAAATCAAAAGTGGCTGCAAGTTTACTTATGTTTACTTGTGGCTCTGCTCACCCCATTAGAGATACTGGCGTGAAAATATGTATGTATGTATGTATGTATGTAAAAATGCAAAGATAGAAAAAAATATCGATGATCTATTAAAGGGAAAAAATCACCTGAAGAAAATAATGTTATGTGTTATGTTGGTCTAAGTAATTTGTTATGCCGAATATACACAATTCTTACAAGAATAAATGCTTTAGAGTCCATATTATATAGAGTATATATTTATATTTTATATTATTCCTTATACTCTTATAAATAGGTGGTGTTATTTTCATTCGAACTCCATTGTTGAAATGATGATAATGTATAAAAGTAACATGGGAATAGGGGAATATTGATGATATAAGTAGGAGAGTTGTAAGGAACAATAAAAAAGTACCACACTACATAATTATGTATTAAAAAATCGTTTATTTTATTCCGTTAATTAGAATTCGTTTATTTTATTCCACACAACATCCGCGACAAAACTATCTAGGTTAGACACTTGATTGATGAGGTCTTTTTTTACCCGAAGTCCTCTAGACATCTTCATTCTGCATACCTTCTTTTTTAATCCTCTTAAACATTATGACACTTACTTCTGCAAATAAAATAAATGTATGAAAGTGATCAAGCAGATCTGAACAACAGAATTTTACATTTCAAATACAAAAGCACAGGGCTTAGTGAAAACTTACCAGTGAGTGAAGATATTTCTTCCAAGTACTGATTCTGGGTTTTAATCCTATCCTTTTATTCCAACTCAATTAACTTACATAGCCCATGTCACCCGGGGATAGTGTAGTTTCCCAACGGTAAAAGAATTTTTTAAATCGATCCAGTAGTTTCGGAGTTTATTCAATGCAAACAAACAATCAAATTTTTCCTCTTTATAATATTAGTGTAGACACACGAGCTCAAAGCACGTACCTACCTACGGATAAATAGTGCAAATCTAGTAATACCATGAAGGGATTGACGATCGGAGTTAGCGCTGTCGATCTGCTGCACGAGAGATCGCAGACCCAGAAATACGAGCAAAGCTAAGTCACTAAGGGATAAAAGAGTGGAAGATACAATACTACTAAGTAGAAAGACAGGCCAGCTCTGTTCACTACCACAAAATATGGGTAACATTATGTTCAAAATTGCATGCACCAAATGTAGGTAACTTGTGACATGCATCTGATTACTCCCTTACACATTGGCCGCATAGGTACCGTGCTTGTGAATAAAGTCGTCAATAAGTTTACATTTTTTTCAGTTTTTAACAAATGGCGTTAGCTGTATTTAAGATTTCGAAAATCGATATTGAATTCAATAATAACTATGTATTTATCAAGACGTACAAAGGCGCTGCCATCAATAGCTGCATATAATACGTGTCGACGGAGATAATAAAGAATAGGTAGGTATCAATCTATCTACCACATTGTAGATCAAGACGAGACCACCACTTAGGTATCTCATTGAATTTCAAAATGGTTATTTCTAACTTAAAGGTCTGTGTATCATACTAATATTATAAAGAAAAAAGATTTTTTGTTGTTTGTTTGTTTGTAACGAATAGGCTCCGAAACTACTGGATCGATTTCAAAAATTCTTTCACCAATAGCTAGCTACATTATCAGGAACCAGTATAGGCTATAATACATTTTCAAAAAAATTAGGGATCCGTAAAAAAATTGCAATATTGTAACCCAAGGTAGATGGAACGAATCATTATAGAAGTGGACGTCTTCCTCCACCTGATACCCAAAAAAGTGACAGGATCGTAGCAAATATAGATCTGCGAGCCGATATAAATTCGTTTATTTGAATAACAAAGAAAAGTTTATTTGCATACTTAAACAAGGACATTGAGCTATAGAATTAAATTTCTATAGTTGTCGAGCGTCATCGGTAACGGTTTTTACGCAGAGCCATTGTATCATCCAGTTTTCGCATCTGTTTTAGAGGGTAAAGAGGGGCAGCGCGGGGTGGGGTGAGTTATTGATTGGCGCTCTCGGCCGCCCCTAGCTTGTTTGCGCATCAGTCTGCCCGCGACAAGCTGACAACTTACACAGTTAACTTATCTAAAAATACAACAATTCAAGTGATTTAAATGTCACGGTAAGGAGTTTTTTATGCTCATTTACAGTGGTTACTACTGTGTTAAAGTTAGTTTTTTCATTCTGTTTGGAATAATGTTTGTTTATGTTACGTAGCTCGTTGGACGCGTGTCTTGATTGAATGTAATGAATATTTTCTCAGTTTCAACTCGAAGGATAACTTTGTGTGAACATTATCGTAAAAAAATATGACAATCGCAATAATTGTCAGTTACTGTGATCGTGCTGTGTTAACCAGCTGTATGTTTTGTCAACAGGCGTGGCGAAACGCCGCAGGACGCGGCAATCGGCGGAGGCGGAGGCGGTGTCGCACCGAAAAAGAACAAATCAAAGCAGTCTAAAAAGAACAAGACTGCTAAGAAGAATGAATCCAAAACAGCGAACGCTTCTACTCTTAGCGCACATGATGAAGTGCTGAAAACTGCTGATCATCTAGATATGCTGAAAATAAAGGAAGTGGTTGACACCGTTTCCGAGATCGCAGCGGGTGTAGCTCCAACTGGACAGAAGGAAGCGGAGACAAAAGTGGAAAAAAAAGATTCAGCGGCAGGATCTAACAAGCCTATGTCGGTCGGTGCTGCTAAGAGCAAGAATCGCAAGCGAAGAAATCGCAAAACTACAAAGAGTGCCAAAGAAATACCATCTGATGCAGTTCCCATGACTGAACCAGACCGCAAAGAGCCAGAGAAACTAGAGCCCAGCGCGAGTGAGCCAAAACCAAATGTTCTTAGCTACAGTCAGGTGTTGAAGCCGCTGGACGCTCGCGCTCCTGAAGTGCCGACCGCAACTGTCTCAGAACTCAGAGCAGTGACCAGTCCAACGACCCAAAGACAGTATGAAGACTATACAAGCAGCGATAATGACTACGAATACTACGTAGACGATGACAGTGGTGAAGAGTGGTGGAATCAAGACCAACGTAGATACATGGACGGCACTGGATACTAATTCATACGTGTTAGAAATGTAACCGTATAAAATAAACTTTATATTTCAGTAGTACACCAAAAATTATAAATTTTGGCCTCTAGTAATTAAAATTTTGTAATTTATTCATGTATGTTCTCATAAAAAACATGTTTAAAACCATGATTATGTATTAATAAATACACTTACTATCAAAAAATACTTTTGTGTTTGATATGTACCTACTTAACCCCTGTAAGTGTAGGTTTATGGGTAGACAGAAGTTAGGTAATTTTAATTTGTAGTAAATAGATGCACGCATTAACCTTAGACTAAGTATAGATAACGATAAAAATCGTGGTCGTGGGGGCAAATCAGCCAAAATATCAGAAGTCCTTCCGGATTTTACTTTACAACAGCTTATGTTGATGCCATTTGTAAATTAACAGTGAGATATCTCCAAGAAGTAGGTAATGGCTTAACTTTTTGGGTAAAAATAAAAATCATCCTCATCTTCCTGCCCTTATCCCACTCTATGTGGGGTCGGCACAGCATGAACTTTGGATCATGCTGTAAGAGTTTTGGCTAAGGTATTTTATGACCGGCCGCCTGCCTGACGTCAACCCTCCTTGGGAATACTTGCTTATTGTATCCCATCATGTTGGAGGGTAGGTACTATCCCTTAGTCGACTTTTACGATATGCTCGGGGAGAGAAGTAGCTGGACGCATTCTATGTTATTTCTTTACTCCCAGTCCAGCAGAGAAGTTATAATAAAAGAAGGGTAAAAATACAAATATAGGTAATGTGCAATATGAATAGTCGAGTAATTTTTTGATGCAAATTTAATAGGACTAAGGATAATAGTGAACGTAAAGTGTTACAAAATGGTATTCTTTATTTATTTTACTATGACTTATGGTTTTTGACTTTGTGAGTGAAAAATACTTACTGCTAGCAAGCAACCACCAAGCCGCTACCACCAACAGCTGCGTGTTACTACGCGATGGAGATAATACAGAATATCCATCTATCAAGCGTATTATGGATCAAGACGAGACCGCCATTTATTCCATCAAATTTCTAAATCGTTATTTCTAACTTAAAGGTCTGCCTATCTATCATTCTCTTAAAAAACCTTTGGGACCGGAACGTCACAGAAGCGGAGTCGGGGAACACTTACTTCTCCCTCGGATACCGCTCATATCCTTCAATTTTCTATTCTGCTTCGATCCGATGAACAAAGCACAGGAACAGATGCTGTTGAACAGATGCTGCAGTCACGAGCTGTACGCTATTTCACGAGTGAGAGGTGCCAGAAATATTTTGTTCATGCTCCAGGCAGTCTAACTAATAACAATGTGTACACAGAAGCGTTATAAATGGCACCTCGAACGAGTCGCGGGTACAGCAGTCCGATGACATAAGTTGTCTAAATGGTACATTTATTTCACCTTATAACGTATAATCAGCGATTTTTTAAACTCACTCTTCGGGGACACACAAATGAAACACAGAAATATTTCTTTATTTAAAATACAGTAAATCTAAGATGTGTTATTGTGAAAAGGTATGTCTTATCTGTAAAGGGAAAATACTAAGTCGTTTCTTTATTTTTTATTTTTTTTTTCACACCTACTACTCGGCGCTTAAAGGCTCAGCACTGTATGAAACTAATTCATTTAAATCAGTTTCATACGATACTGAATTATTTGCACTACACTAATATTATAAATGAGAAAGTTTGTGAGGATGTGTGGATGTGACGATGTATGTTTGTGCCACAATCAAGCCGTAACGGCTGAACGGATTTGAATGAAACTAGTAATATACATACTATGTTTGCTGGAATAACATATAGGCTACTTTTTGTCCGGATACCACGCGAGCGAAGCCGCGGGCTTAAAAATGGTATTTAAAAATCTTTGAACGCAGTTTGAATTATTTTTAAAATCAAAATTAAGTCTTCTTTCAGTAAAACTTTCTAACTACGGTATTTAAACCTGGTATGGTTTTACACGAGCAGAGTATGATTTAACAAAGTATAATTACGATTCAACTCTGATGATTAAAACAAGGTCCTAGTATATAATGATGTTTTCCTCCATAATCCAAGTCAACTTTTACGACATCATAAAAGTATCTGCTGCGATTCAAAATATGACCACGAACAGAAGTAAATTTAGCGTAATTTGAGAACAATTAAAAATGGAATTTATAATTTTAATATATACTAGCTGTCGCCCGGATAAAAAGTAGCCTATATGTTATTCCAGCACACGTATTATGTATATTCCAAGTTTCATTCAAATCCGTTCTCCCGTTTGAGCGTGATTGAGGCACAAACATACATCGTCACATCCACGCATCCTTACATCCTCACAAACTTTCGCATTTATAATATTAGTAGGATAGGATTTATAAAAAATGCCCACTTCTCCTCATTGGCATGTCATGAGGAGGGGTTTATTTAGTCATGAAGTTGCGAGGAGTTATGAATATGAACGTGAATGGATTTAGAGGTAGAATAAGGCCTATGATGATGGATTGTGTGAAAGAGGACATGGTTAAGAAAGGATTGAGTACAGAGATAACAGCTGACAGAAGGGAATGGAAAAAGAGAACATGCTGTGCCGACTGTGCTGTGGGATAACAGCAGGAAAATGATCATGATGTATAAAATTGATATTCCAAAATTGAGTCGTCGGCTGATACATACGTGTTTATAATGGTTGGGTCACACGAGTGGTTCATCATAGCGGCGGAAGGGTAGATAGCGGTGGCGCGACGAACTTCGCGCTCCATCACTGTTTGACCTACAAAAATAATATAAAGCTACATTAAGCTTCTGGTGGTCTAATTGGTAGTGACCACGCCTTCCGATCTTAAGGCCGTGGGTTAATGTTATGTGCGCTATATAAAGAACGCATCTTCAGCGCCGGCGAACAGACGCAGCAGAGACCAATAGCCTCTGCGTTAGGGTCAAAAGTAATAAAGGCCGGTGATAGTAGTTATACCTTCTCCATCGTCGACGACAGATAGGGTGAGTGCCGCGTGCCCGTTGCAGACGAGTTGCCCCAAAGCGCGCAGCATCAGCGCGCCGGCGAACAGACGCAGTTGAGACACGCCCAACGGATAAGGCACACGACTCGGCAGGTGCTCGAAGAACGACGTGAAATGCTCCAAGTACAGAATAAGCATTGTCGACGTCTGAAATAAACATAATTGTCAACAACTCAATGAAATTCCATTTGAAATGGCCAAATATGACGATTATTTGTATAGAAAAGCTGTCATATCTAACAACAGTTAGAAATTGATTGCAACAAGGATACATAATCGCCAATCAGATGTTCAGGTTTAAAAACATTCTGCACCTGACACCATGTTTCCAACTTTTTAGGTTCTACGACATGCCGGTTTCCTCACGATGTCTTCCTTCACCAGGAAAACCCGCGGCTTAGTCAGCTCCGCACATATTGACCATGTTTTTCCTGTGGACAAGGCCGACTAAGCTGAGAGGATGGAATAGGTGCTGGGCGAGCCTACTCCATCTAAATTCGTCCCGGGCACTACAGCATCCCGTCTGTGAAGGTAAAGTTGCCTCCTGACGCTGTATAAATCACCTACTATAGATGGTAAAAGGCCTTAGATTAGTTTTCGTCATTCACCGTTTGAGAGTGCTAGTTTAGCGCACATACTTTTTTTCAAACAGAATAATCCATTGGTGCACGTACGGATTTTCGACTGACTTTGCTACTACTAGACCACCAGTGTTCTCAAGACCACCAGTGCTCTCGCAAAAATAAAAGTTCTATTATTGATACTAATGTTATGTAAACAAACCGTCGCGTATTTTTCGTTATTACGATTATCACTTTAGTTTTAAGTAGATAAACCTCACAACATAAGTTTTAAAAGTTCCATGAACGAAAGTTTCCCGAATTTTAACTCCTATACTTGGCGTTGACTCTGCTACAGTTTTTACTTTTGCAATTGTCGACGTGCCATTTGTTTTATGTACTTCTAATGTTTTTGTCTCAAAAAAAAAAAAAATAATACTACTCAGCGGGAAGATGATGTTCGTGTAAAAAAACTCAACGCTGACATGTCGCGGGGCGTTCCACTAGTCAAATTATATAAAAGACTAGCAGCCCGCCCCGGCTTCGCACGGGTATTTAACAAATTAGGATTTTTTAGGTCAATTTTTTACACCTCGAGTTACATTATTGGAGTTTTAGTAAGAATTACAAATTTTTTGCCAATAAATTGTCTATGTTATTCCGTAATAATGTAATTATCCACTGGTCAAAGAATTTTTTAAATCGGTTCAGTAGTTTCGGAGCCTATTCGTTTCAAACAAAAAAATCTTTCCTCTTTATAACATTAGTGTAGAAATGCCGAAGATTCAGCTTCGCTCACCAAAGCATACTGAATGTAGTCCATATTGTTCATTTTCTCGAAGTTAGTAACGAGATTGAACATTCTGTAGAAGGGGTGGGTGTTCTTGTGGTATATTTCAATGTCATCCACATTGGCGTAGCCAGCGAATAGATCAGAGGCTTTCGACGGCACCGGAGTCCCAGTCGGCAGCTCGGGGAAACCGTTGATGGTCGAAACAATAAGTACCCTGAAAATATAAAAAAATAGTCACTAAATGCTATTGTACTTGTATACTATTACTATTAATTTATATACTACTATTAATTATAGTATTGAGACACACATTAAATTCTTTCACCAAACTGGTTCGAAACAACTAGTGACACGACTAGTAGTAGAATCAATGCTATTCGATCCCTTTTTAGGGTTCCGTACCCGAAGCGTGCCAACTGGACCCTATTACTAAGCCTCCGCTGGCCTTCCATCTGTACATCTGTCTGTACCGGACTGTATCTCATGAACCGTAATAGGTAGAGAGTAGAAATTTTCACAGAATGTGTACTGTAACATCTGGCAAGACCACGAGCAATCAACGCTTGACTATGGATGATAACCCAGACATGTCTACTGAAGGCTGTAGGTATATATATGAAAGATGGCAAGTTTTTATGAAACATGCATAAAGTATTGAAAAGTAAAGATTCCACAGATGACATTTTTTTATAACAGCGCCATCTAGCTACTAACTAAGCAAAGCTTGTATTGTGCAACAGATGGCTGATGGAATAGTTTTAAACTTTACAATGAATCAATAAATTTTGATTGAAGGGACATGACAAATTAGTGGCTCACCTTAGGGCCAGATGTGCGATGCCTATGGTCGGAAAAACGTCGGCCTGAGCGCCAATACACTCGTACTTGTGGTAGGCAGACGCGTTCGCACGGCATTCAAGATTACAATAAACACTGCGGGAGCAGACGTTGCAACTGAAACATAAATTCCACTCATCTCAAACCTTAATAATAATAATAATAACACCCAACAGTCACATACATAGTCCTGACCCCACACTAGGATTCCCTGTGTCGTAGGTATCAGAAACCACGAGTACCATGGTACCACAACACCCAGACCCGGAAGAAATATTTACAGATCATGCAAACATTTCTTCCGCAGCGGGAATCGAACCCGCGCCTCTTGCGTCTCTGCCGAGCAATAGCCCGCCACGCCACCGAGGCCATCAATACACATACTTAAATGACATAGTGTTTTGTTTCAATAACGTCATAAAAGTTCATCACCATCATCAACCTGTCCTTACCCAATCTGTGGGGTCGGCACAAGGAGTTTTGGCTAAGGTGTTTTATCACCGGCCGCCTGCCTGACGTCAACCCTCTTTGGGAAGACTTGCTTATTGTGTCTCATCACGTTGGATAGAATACTATCCCTTAATAATAGCTGTTGAAACGAATTTGATGAAGTGTGAATATAAAGCGCTCGGGGCGGCACGGTAACTTATACCCCTAATAGTACAACAAAGTCAATATTCGTGCTTATTTATGTAGTTCTTCCTAAACTACGCGACAGATACTAGTTTGAACAAGTATATTTTCTGTCGAGATTTTCTTCAAGGTTTACAAAAACGAACCGTGTTGGCGTGGCGTATCTAGAACATCGAGACAATGCAACCAAACGTACTCACGGCACTAGGTTGATATGAGCGGCGCAGCATCCGTCACATAAAGGCAGGTCGCACGGCAAAGGCACCCAGGCGTAAGGCTCCTCTGAGAAAAGAACTGAGCCGCGACGGGTCGCCGCACGGGTCGCGACGTAGCGACCCACCGTGTCGCTGCGTCTGAAATACCACTTTATCTCACCACACAGTCTAACACTGATTTGCCTAACACCTTAGTTCCAACTTGAAACTAAGGTGTTGGCAATTTCTTTGTAAAATTACTTTCCCCTATGGCTACATTATTATATAATACGAATATTTGAATGTTTGTATTCCAAGCATGCTCAAACGGCTCAACCGATTCCAATCAATTTTGGAATAGAAATAGTTTATAACCTGGGTAGTTATAAGAGAATAGAAAAAAATTATCCGGGTACCACGCGAACAAAGCCACGGGTAGGTTTTATAAGACTTACCGTAATATGTAGTATGCAGTGAAATTTAGAAGACTGATGAATAAATCTAGAGATTTGTTTCGAAGTCTGTATGTAATGTGTGTTGAAAATAACAAACACCCTCATACAATTTTACTAGGTAAATAAAAAAAATGCATTTGCTATGGACTACAAACAAAGCAACGATAACATTAATCATTACCAAATGCAAATATTTTTAACAAACAATAAATAAATATTTGATGACATATCACACAGCACCATCTAGCCCCAAACTAAGCAAGGCTTGTACTATGGGAACCAGATGGCTGATAGAATACTTTTATACTTTTTTTTTTGTGTATATACATACTTACTAAGGCCTTTAACCATCTATAGTAGATGATTTATACAGCGTCAGGAGGCAACTTTTTACCTTCACAAACTGGACGCTGTAGTGCCTGGGACGAATTAAGATGGAGTAGGCTTGCCCAGACCTATACCATCCTCTCAGCTAAGTCGGCCTTGTCCACAGGAAAGACATGGTCAATACGTGCGGAGCTAAGCCGCGGGTTTCCTCACGATGTTTCCTTCACCTTCCCTCACATGAGAGTACTGGTATAGCGTACATGAATTTTTCACACAGAAAAATCCATTGGTACACGACCGGATTTGAACCCACGTCCTTAGGATCAGAAGGCGGGGTCACTACCAACTAGACCCCCAGTGCTCTCTTTTTTTTATTCATACTTATGATAAATAGGATGATTAAGGATACGTGCGTGATAATATGTATGTATGTATGTACTTTTGCATATAACTCTAAAGCTTTTGCAAGCATTTCTTTCCAATCCTTCGCCAATCGAATCCAGCGGATTCTCATCATATATCATTTTACCATGCACATTTTATATTGTTATAGATAAACTTTGCATGAAAAATGTTTTTTTATTCAACGAGGCTACCATAGCTATCCAACGAGGTAACGTCGCCAGCCTTTTGGGGACCTTACCTGCGGTCGGTGATCTGAGCTCTGTTTTCTATCTGTAGGCGAACTTAGATAGAAAACTGAGCTCATTTTTATTTCTTATACCGATTACCTTAAAGTTTTTAATGTTATTATAGTTTGTCTTTGTAACTGTGTTCTAAATAAATATTTTATTTTTATTTTTCAATCGTATAGCTTACAGCTTATGTTCATTATAATGTATATATTGAATTCGTTAAAGCCCATTTTCTTGGGCTATGGCATATAGGCTATTCACATGATACTTAAAGGTCATTTTATAAGCAAGTACCTAATTTTAAAATTTGTTTTATGAACAAGCTTTCAACAATGCCAATTATAAATATGAGAGTATGTGTGTGATTGTTTCTAGTTTTGTGATTCAAATCATAATGGCAGAATGGATTTTAATAAAAATTGGAACACAGTTTCAAAACAACTTTTGTGATTTTTGATGTTTTACAGTGCCTATGGAACCCTCAGCGTTCTCCATTTCATTCAAACAGCAGTAAAAACCACGCCAGGCATTAACTGCAGAACTACTACTTTGCAGAAACTGATTTCATAATTATACAAGTAAATTCCAAATATAATTAGCAATGCACTTAAAAGTCGTATATTGCTAATACCCTTAAAAGTCCTATGAATAAGAAAGTATGATGAAACTTCTAATATTATTACGCCCGTATTCCTAATGGGGTGAACAGAGCCACAAGTAATCATAACAAACTTGCAGCCACTCATGATTTAAAGTGATTATAATGAAAAATAATTATGAAATTTGACTTAGTTCGCTAAAAAAAAAGGCCTTTTAACCATCTATAGTAGAATCTATCCTAAAGCTAAAATCTAATAATAAGAGAGTGTGTATCCAACGAATTCCTTCTCATGTCCAGTTGCAAGAAAATGATGATATGGATTTACTTGCAAAGCAGGCAATAGGAGATGGAGTTCCATTAAACCTGTTACCTCTTTTTTCAGACTTTGTTAAATTTGTTAAAAACCATTGTACAGATGTTTGGCAGGAGTACTTTGATGAAAGATCACGGGCGAAGGGAATCTGGTACAAAACCATCCAACTTCTTGTATCTCATCATCTATGGTTTGATACCATTTTGTTTAAAAGAGATTATTTAAAATCTGTACTTAGATTGCGCTCTGGCCATATACCATCAAACAAATTCGGTTTCTTAATGAAAAAGATCACTTCGCCAAATTGCAATGAGTGTGGTGTTGTTGAAGACGTTCATCATATTTTATTAGAGTGTGTTCGAAATTCCTCATTTAGATCATCATGTTCAAAGTCGTTTGTTAGATATAGGTTATGTACATAGTGTATTATCCGATCCTTTATGTAAAGAGGTTGAGTTTTTAGTTTTGTTACTTAAGTTAGGTTTAGTAAATAGGTAGTTAAGTTTTGTTATAAGTATAGTTTAAGTTTTTCTTGGTTTTTATACATTTTTATCTTTATATGGGTAATGTGGTCGCAAAGCGACAAAGCCCACAAATAAAATAAAAAAAACCATCTATAGTAGATTATTTACACAGGCTTGCCCAGCACCTATACCATCCTCTCAGCTTAGTCGGCCTTGTCCACAGGAAAGACATGGTCAATACGTGTGGAGCTGACTAAGCCGCGGGTTTCCTCACGATGTTTTCCTTCACCGTTTGAGAGTACCTACTGGTATAGCGCACATAAATTTTTCACACAGAAAAATCCATTGGTACACGACCGGGTTTGAACCCACGTCCTTAGGATCGTAAAGAGGGGTCACTACCAACTAGACCACCAGTACTCTATCACTTACATTATGTCTATTAATTTGCAATATATTTATAACTGTATGTATGTTCGTATGAGTTAGAGGCCAACTCTAATGACGGAGTTTTTAGGCCACCTAAAGACCTCCGTCATGGCTTAACGACTTAAAAGCCGGGACCGACTGTTTAACGTGCCCTCCGAAGCACGGAAGCGCTCAGCTCGTAATGCCACTTGCGGTCACCCATCCCGATTTGTGACCGCGCATATCGTTGCTTAACTTTAACGATCAATCAAGAACGCCTAAGCAAGCTACGCCAGGAGCGTTTCATTTATAACTTAACTAGCAGCCCGCCCGCGGCTTCGCTCGCGTGGTACCTGGATAAAAAATAGCCTATATGTTAATCCAGCACATGTACTATGTATATTCCAAGTTTCATTCAATCCGTTTAGCCGTTTGTGCGTGATTGAGGCACAAACATCCAAACATCCTCATAAACTTTCGCATTTATAAGTAAGACCAGTAATAATTTATGCTTCCTTTCACAAAGACTCTATTTTATCCAAAATAAAGATAAAAACTAGCCAAGTGCGAGTCGGACTCGTGCACGTACCCGTACCATTACTAATACTATAAATGCGAAATTTTATGAGGATGGATGGGTGGGTAGATTTAGGTACGTTTGTTACTCTTTCACGCAAAAACTACGGAATATACTTACATACCCTATTATTCATAGTCGTCGGCTCTTTAATTTGATATAGCTTATGTGCCGTTTTAGACCAAAAATTGATTCCAGATTTTCATCCCTTTTCACCCTTTTAGAGGTTGAATTTTGAAAAATCCCTTAGTACACCCATACGTACCAAGGTTTACCTACACTGAAAATTTCAAGTCTCTACGTCCAGCGGTTTAGGCTGTGCGTTGTCTGTCAGTCAGTCAGTCAGTCAGGACAAAGATTCTTATAATATAAGATGAGGGCAAGGCTGTTGGCCTTGTTTACAGGAGGCCATTACACAGGACATTATGTCTATTAATTTGCAATATATTTATAACTTAATGAGGGCAAGGCTAGCAGCTAAGCTAGCTAAGGGACGTCAGTGCAAATCTTTGTTCCCCTAGCATTAAAATTAGAATTAGAATTAGAGGGCAAGGCTATAAATAAGTTCGTATGAGCTAGTGGCCAGCTCTTGTGACGAAGTATTTAGGCCGCCTATGATGATCATTAACCTCAGGTGTAAAAATAATTAGACGAGAAGTTAAGAATTTTGCAGAGCATGCAATAAGCTAAAACAACATAAGACAACATAATAACATAAAAGTCTTACAACATAAGCGACGGAACAGAATAAATAATAACAATGTAAACTCTCGCCAACAGTAGTCATTCATCATGCGATTTTTTTTGCTCAAAATAAAAAATATGCTACAAATAGTAAATATACTCATAGCCTTAGTACTCATACCAACCTTAACTCAAGTACACTTGATGCTGCAATGAATTCATCACTTTCGCCCATGAAGCAATTTGGTAACTCAACATCCTGGGACACTTCCTCAATACTGACAACCACCATTTTGTTTTCGAGAAGTTTCATATTGCGCTCAAACTCCGCTGAAAAGATTAAAAACATTCTGAGAACCCCATAAATCACCACCATCATCATCCACAGCCCATTTTGTACACTGCTGGGCGTAGGCCTCACTTTGCTTATGCCCTCCAACCCCACATTTATAATAAATACATACATACATACTATCATGCCTGTATTCCTAATGGGGTGGGCAGAGCCACAAGTAAACATAAGAAAACTTGCAGCCACTTCTGATTTAGTCCTAAGATGGATATTTATTTATTTATTGGAAAACCAACAGCTACAGTAACAAATTAAATTAAATATACTTATAAGAAACAGAAAGCCAATAATATGGTGAACCATGGTGACAGATGATCATCCCATCGCCCATATAAGTGGTCCATCATGTTATGATATGAAATGGAGATGATACTAAATAATAAAAAAATTAAATAGAATGAAGAGCAAAAACAATGATATATACTTATTGCATACTAGACTTTTCATTTATACATTATTTTATCAATGGAAGGGAGGCCTTATTACTGTTTTGAACTGAACAATGAAATTTAGAAATTTCTTTCAAAACTTTCGCTCAAAACTGTTGAAACAGTATTATAATGCTTCTCAAGTATTCAAGAACAACAAAGTGATTTTATGGCTTACCAATTTGAGCAGGGGTCAGTTTGAGCGTTTTAGCATATTGTGAGGCCGAGGCCAGGGCTTCAAGCACTCTGTCTCGTTGGTTGAGCTCAATGTAGCAATCTGCTTGGCGCAGTATCAACTTGTGTCGTAGATCAGTGGGGTAGCCGGCTGATAGAGCCAGGGCTATATCGGCTAGGCACTCCTGGGAAAGGTTGAAATATGACTGATTACAGAAAAGTTTAGCAATATTGAATTTTCTTATGGAATACATTAAAAGTTGTCTATCTACCTGCTAATATTAATCTCCTTACATGTTATTCCATGTCATAGAGTGTATCTATTACAAGGTTTCATTTAAGTTACTTATGTGTAGTGGAACTGTTATGGTGCAATTGTACCAATAATATACCTACAAACTTTCTTATTTAAAAAAAATATCAGCATCCATCCACAACTCCACTTACATGGTTTCAAGGTTTCATTAAAATCCATTCAGCCGTTATGGTGTGATTAGGCAAAAACATCATCTTCTCACAAACTTTCACATTTATAATATTAATAGGATTGAGATTCAGTTTGAATATTAGAACAAACCTGAAATCGTTTCAGCCTTAACAAAGCTGCAGATCGGTTGGCCAATGCTAGAGGGTACATGGGTCCATTCTGATGTGCATACACTACGCTTTTTGTGTAACATTTGTAACTTTCCTCAAACAGATTGGATCGGAACTTGTCATTGCCTCGTTTCCTCCACAGGAGAGATATATCGTCAGACTTCCGAGCTGTATCACAACTACTACTTTTTTTGCCATATGTCGTTTGCATTTGCCTTATCCATTGTAGTAGTATATGTCTGAAATTCATAAAACATTACAATTAATTTAGGGTATCCCTAACGAAGTGTGCAGAGCCACAAGCATATCCTCAATGGGGTGGGCAGAGCCACAAGTAATCATAAGCAATCTTGCAGCCGTACTTATATAATTTATTTTTATTATTAGAGTATTTTTAATGTAAGCACAGGAAGATTTCACAAATTGATAAAAATTATGAGAAATCATTAGTAACTGGACAGAATGAAAGATGATGTACAGACTTGACTCCCTCGTTTTTCAGAAAGTAGTTCATAGTGTCGATCTCGTTATCATTGGTCCTGTCTATTTTCTTCTCTTCTGAAGCTATGAGGAGCAGCAGAATCTCCCACTGCTTGGAGCAATCCTCAGGTAGCATCACAGTATCCATTTCTCACTATTCCTTGGTCTCTTCAAGGCCTTACTTTAATGGTTTTCAAAACCATATCCGAAAAGCTATAATAAGCTAACTAGTACGTATAAAAATTTAATAGATCTATTTTCATGTCACACACAAATCATAATTCACATTTTTTCTTCGCACGCACGATGATGGTAGGTTAAATCGGGGCTTGTCAGGTTTCTAAGCGACCAATGTCAGCAATTCGTTAAAAGTAGATAGCGCTATACAAAAGAATGAGACAGTGAGAATATGAAAAAGTCAGAAAAAGTAAACCAAGTTGAAAACTTGCCTACCAATTTGATAGATTTTGTCCTCAAGATTGCAAACGATGGCCTTACGACAATTTTTATCTGAAAAATCATTTTAAACCTGAATATTTCGATATTTTCTATCTATCTATTTTGTTTGATATATCCATAAATCCTAAAAATAAATAAAACCATAAATAAATAATAAAACCAAATTGTTGTTGGACTTATTTTACGAGATGGCAACTTTTACTTTTCATGTCACTTGAAATAATGAGAAATAATCATAGATATCATTCATTTTTGACGTTTCATCTTATTTCCAATCATTCATCATTTTCTTTCCTGCTCATTCCATTCAGCTCTTAGCCCATTAGGTGAGGCGGCACACCATGTTTCCTTCTTCGCATCTTTTCCTATCATTCGCTATCTCAGTATCTCCTCCGTCCTCTTTCAGTATGAAAGAAATAGTTTTGAATCAGTATGATCATACAATTGTAAAAATAAATTGATTGTGAATAAAGATATCCAATATTTTAATGAACTATTACAAGTTCAAATTATCATAAATTATAGTTGAAACTTTTTTTGTGAGTTCAATTGTGGGTAGTGGGGGTAGGTATGACAGAACGAACGACGAACCCTACAGTATGCAATGTGAGTGAGAGAGAGAATAGACTTACGCACTCATAGATGTTGAGAAGTTTTATCGCAACATTTGTAGAGGCCGATACTTTCCATACATATCACGAAATTGCCAGGCGCGCACTGTATTTAATGTTCCAAGGCGCGCACACGCGGCGAACCATAGAGTACGGCAATAGAGTGCTCTATTTCCGTTTGTAGTAGTACTCTATGGTTCAATACCTACCTACATGGGCTAGTAGGTCTATCTAGGTACTACACAATGACCCATGCCCGACCATTGCAGGCTAGCCACTGGCCAGGCAGTGGAATGGCGAGTTGTCATGGGTGTTCACACAATGACCCATGGCTCAAATTCTCTCCCGACGACTGACGGGGTGATACACTTTTGATTTTTTTTACCTTTAAGTGCGGAAAATTGATAAATGCCTGTATCGTGAAGCAATGCTGAAACTTTTTCATTCATTGAATTAACTATATGAATTTGAGCGCATAATTTGGGACCGGAAAAATACTAAATACAAGGTAATATTTGCATTACTCAGGCAAAAGTACGTAAGATAAGTAGGTAGGTAATTACTTACTTTACTTATTACTTAGATAAATACTTAGTACTATTTTCAAACTAGCTTCCGCTCGTGGCTTTGCCCGTGTGGTATGTTGATGAAAAGTAGATACAATACTATGGTTGCCCTCAGTTGCCATCCGTCCGGGTTTCCCCGGATTTGTCCTAAGTAGTTTAGAGAGGCGTCCGGGGAGCGTTCGAGCGGGGTTTCATAATGTAGTCTGGGTTCAAACACATAAAGTCTTGGGCCGCCCGCGACACACGCACTGTGCCCGCGCGCCGCGATAAACCGACGAACCGACTCGCTAAATTCAAAAAATCTGTTGACATGTGTCCGGGTTCTGGGCTTCAAAATCCGGGCTTTTCACACATCTTGTCCTGGTTCCCAAATTTTAGAGATGGCAACCATTTACAATACTGTCGGCAGATCTAGGCATTCGTGAAGTCAGCAATGAGCCTCGCACCATTGTGTGAACACTCGCCAAAGCACACATGCAATGCAGGCAATCGTGGCTTATCGTAAAGCATGGCCCATGCACGCCATTGTGTAGGTAGGTAGGTAGGTACTAGGGCCTTTACCAAGAAAGTGCTCCTTTAATATTTGGTAAAATAATTCTTGATAATAATAAGTTTTAGTTATTTTATTAAGTCGGTTATTGTTTAAATTGGCTTCATTTAATTTTATTTTAAAAAGTACCTACTGTAATGAATGATGAATGACCCAAGTTGTCCGAAATAAAATTTATTAATCCGACCTATTTGTGCAGACACACTGCACCAGGCGAAATATAAAGAAAAGTGCATGGCTTTCGAATTTACTAGAATTGTAATTTTGACGTGCCAGTCAGTGGTATCGATTCTGATCTTATTCTAACGTAGGAAGTACGTTTTTCTTAACTAAACTTAATTGGACATTCTTATAAATTTTGCTGTCCTTTTTTTATAGATCGAAGTAACATGAACAGCCTGGAACAGCTATAATTTTAGAACTGTCAAATCAAGTTTAGTTATGGAAAACGTACATCTATATAAAGAGCTGAAATGGAACGTACATCAGAATTGAGACCTTGTGTAACATCGATTTTAATCGACATAACATTCCATTACACGCAGAACGTTTCGAATTCAAATCGTATTTTAATTTCTTATTTGTAGGTAGGTACATATTTAATTACCCTAGAACTTATTTGTTCACAAATTCGAGTTATGGATAAAAAGGGCTTAGGGATAGCAAGGAGATTTTGCCGTTACCAGTTCGCCCTGCAGGTAGGCATTTACCTACCTACCCGCTTATTTTTCTGAAAAAACTTTATGTAGGTAAGTAGGTAGGATAATATGATTAGATACATGTCGGGCTAAAAAGATTTTCGTGTTGTTTTTTTTATCCAAATAGTTTAATTTAAACTTTATCCCGCGGGTTCAAATTACTATATCTAGCGCGAACTATACCTACCTAGATAATAATTTTCTGGCAGGATTTCCATCTAGATCTAGGGTTGAATGAACTTTACTTGGGCACAAAGGAATAAGGTGCATGCGCACTGTGATGATGTGATCTGCGCCGCCGCGACCCGCCCTAAAGCGACACCCTGCCCGGCCAGAGCTCCAGCCCTGGCTTATTGATTGTCCATCGGTGACGCCATTAACTGTCTCAGTGAAGGTATTAAATCATTTCCCGAGCCAGAGCATCTCAGCAGAAGCAAAAACATGTCCATGTCACGTCTGCAGGGTGGGCCGATAGAAAGTGAGTAAAATTTTACTTATTTAACGTTTTATCTTTGAGATTTGCAATTTCATTGTCTTAGGTCCAGGTAGGTAGGTACCCAGATAGAACCTGCCTGCCCTTTGTTGCCTGCCTCAGCAAGCCTAACAAATTTTTCCTATTCTAGAGTTTAAGAATAAGGTGGTTGAAATGCTTGGAAAAGGTTTCAAGGATAAGGAGAGACATAATTATGCCGCTGATATTGAGCAGTCCAGGGCGGCATACAAGGTTGAGCCGACTGAAGTGGAATACGTGGTGATTAAAGCACTGCTGACTTTGCCACCCCTTGTTGAAACTGACGCCTTGATCACGACTTTGAGGCAAATTTTTCTATTCTTCCAACCTCTGATAAGAAAACTTATCAGCAACCACGTGGCTAAGCTGGACTGTCTGAGGGCTATCGAGGTTAGTACATCTTCCAACATTATAATACTTTATTTTTTACCCGGCTGTGTAGGTTGAGTGAGGTTAATAATGTAGGTACCTATTTGTGGGGGCTAGTACCATGTCTCGGAACATATTCTTCCAAGTACCATGTAATGTGAGATTCTTTGGCTGTCTCTTAGCCTAAATGATTAGACGGATTTTGACAAATGGGGTGTCGTTATGTAATTCGTCTGGACATAAAAATCAATAGGTTATATGAAGGTGTCGACAAATCCAACATGGCGGCTGTAAGACGCTTCCTACTATATTATAAATGTGAAAGTTTGTGAAGATGTTTGTATTTTTGCGACTCAATCACGCCCTAACGACTGAACGGATTTAAATTTAAATGAAACTTGAAATATTAATGAATATGTGTGATGGAAGAACATACCTATAGGTCACTTTTTATCCGGTTACAACGCGAGCGAAGTCGTGGGCGGCAGCTAGCTTTCAATATTTTGGCTGCCTCTATAGCCGAAATGGCTGGACGGATTTTGGCAACTTACGCATTGTTGGTTTCCTCTTGATAACGAGAGTGTCATAGCCTCGGAACAATAAATTCTTCCAAGGTTATATAGGCCTATGACACTTTTTTGACACTAAAGTGTAAAAAGTCCAATATTTATGGGGTCATTTCAAAATAACTTATGATGGTGCATAACTAAAAACGTATTATTAAAGTTATTCATCTAAGAAACAAGGAATGGAACAAAAGTGCCGCTTAGCTTCAAAAAAAAACTAGGTTTTTACTTTAGTATTAGGCATATTTATCCCAAATGGCACAATATCTGTCTGATCCGCTCATAGTGTTACCATGATTTCCTTGTTTAAATTATCTTCATCATCCTTGATTAGGAAGATACCTACGTTTTCCGTAATTCTAAGAATTTTTAGGGAAATTGGTTATTTATAAACTTGTCATTACAGGATAGCTGCATCGAGTATGATCATATGAATCAAAGGGAGTCCGGCGCCTTCATCATGAACTACTTGCAACTGGTGGCTGTTCTTGATGCGCCGAGCATTTTGGAATTTCATGCAAAACTGTTAGAAAAACGCAGCTTTTTTCTGGGGCAACACAGCTACAATATGCTCATTACTTGGGTGCGGGAGCAGGCCGAAAAAGAACGTAGACGAGCCTTGGAAGCAGAAGCCGAACTAGAGTGGTCGGATGATGACGAAGATGATAAACCATTGAGTTTTATGCTGATGAGGAATATTGAACATTCATTCAACCTCAATACGCTGTACAAGATGATGGGAGCAGTTGACCCACCAACACGTAAGCCGTTGTGCGTGTGGGTGAATAAGGATGGCGAAGAGCTGGATTCTGACGATCTATCTGATGAAGACGACAAAGATGAAGAAGAGAAAGAAGTAGATGATCAAAATGAAGAAGATGAAGAAGATGAAGAAGAAGAGGATGATGGAAACTTTGAAGTCGATGATCCATCAGATATTGAATATCAGTATGAAGATTCTGATGACGATGACGAAGGGCCGAAGGATCTCAGTGAGATGGACATGGAAAATCTTCCGTTGAAATTTCTCTGCAAGAATCTGACTAAGAATCACATGAAGAAGAAGGCTCGTCACTGAATCTTCTTAATCATATACCTACTTACCTATCTAGGCATAGGTACAGTAGTCATTTTATTCGTATCTACATTTATACCCATAGTGTTTTGTCCTGATGCATGCTGCCAATTGGCAAAATCCATACCGTAGATGATTATAATGTTTTTCAATAATATTCAAGCACAACTATTTAAAGCAGGTACCTATTTATGCATTAAATGTTTTTTATCAATGTCTTTTAATTACCTATTACAATGTTTAGAGGCACTTCAATTTGATTTAGTCAATGTTAAATTCAAACAATATAAATGTGGTAGATCTCTCTGTGTTGTTCGTGATGAATTTTAAAATTTCTAAGTGTCTATTAATCAATCAAAATATATGTGTAATACTTTACTCGTAGTGCTTAATGATGAGTGTTTTATTTAACCTACCAACTTATTCCTACTAGGTAACTAGTGTCAGTCTTTCGAAGCAGTGTGGTGAGAGGATAAAAGCAACCACAACCCCAGATATCAGCCATGAATTATGGAAAAGCTTGTGGCCCGCATTCCTGGACGACACCTACGACACTCCATAACATAGCATCTTCTACGTGATAGTGGCGCATTACCTACAGCAAGATGGGTGTTTTTTGATTTATCCTAAATTTAACCTTAGCACCTCGTAATAAGAGTGAAAGATCCGCAAAGTAAATAATTGATTTATCCACGGCTCAAATGGAAGGCCATGATTATATTGATTGGCTTAACCCTTATAAAGTGCTCTGCGCGCACCTATTTTGGTTCAAATGATAGTTAGGTCAGTAGGTAATTTTCTAACACCAGTACTTTTACTTCTGCCTTTTTGGGATTGATTAGGAGTTCGTTTTGGATGACTATTGAATTCTAGCAATGGCAATATATGATGTGTATGAGTACAGTTTGACCTTATCTATTTGGTAACTGAGCTACCAGCTGGACCTACGATGTTTTACTCGCTTTAGTAAGTAAACTTTTATTATGTAAGTAAGGTACCTTACCTACCAGATAAACGGACTACTTAATTTTCAAGACCGATTTCATCACATCACTTTTTCATTATTCTAAAACTAGCAGCCGCCCACGGCTTCGCTCACGCGGTACCCAGATAAAAAGTACCCTATGTCCCATTCCAGCACACGTAGGTACCTACTATCCTCATTATTCATTATAATATAGTGTACGCTAAACGATGACTAAAGTATTGCCATCTCTTACCATTTCATAATGACAAACAGTGACAGGGCTAACTTTAAGCAATGGCTAACTTTAGCGAACGAATATGAATAATAGGGTATGTAAGTATATTCCGTAGTTTTTGCGTGAAAGAGTAACAAACATACCTAAATCTAAAAATTAAGAAATTTCGGTGAATTTAGTAAAAATTTTGAGAGTTAAGGTAAACTTTTCAAAACGCAACGACAGCGCGTTCTAGGATTTGATCCTCAGAACAATAATTTGATCAGAATTAGCAGCGACATAATCTAGTTATCAGACGTACAATTACGTCAGAACTCCATGAATAATCAAGATTGGAAACTTATTATACCAGTAATAATTTATGCTTCCTTTCACAGGTAATTTGACATTGACAGTTCCTTTTCCATATGTTTTGTATCATCTATTACTAATCTGTGTGTATCATCGCTGTCATTATGTCAAAATAAAAGTATTCTATTTTTCATGAAAAACATACCAAAAATAAAGAATTTACAGGTAATTATGACATCAACCAAATGAGAAAAATCGGCTCTTTAATTTGATATAGGTTATGTGCAGTTTTAGACCAAAAATTGATTCCAGGTTTTCATCCCTTTTCACCCCTTTAGAGGTTGAATTTTGAAAAATCCCTTCTTAGTACACCCCCACGTACCAAGGTTTACCTACGCTGAAAATTTCAAGTCTCTACGTCCAGCGGTTTAGGCTGTGCGTTGTCTGTCAGTCAGTCAGTCAGTCAGTCAGTCAGTCAGGACAAAGATTCTTATAATATAAGATAAGAAGAGTAATAATGTTTTCATTATATACTACCAAGAATGACAATCAAGTGTGAACCAACCTTAGAACCAACACTTTGCTTCTCCGAACATTCATAACTTTAGGCACTTAATGTAGGTACCTAGGTACCTAACCTACACTTTATTTATCAAAATCAGTTTTAGATAATGTAGTATCTAATACCTACCTTACCTACCTACTCTGTTCATCGTAAATTGTTTCTTACACAGCCTCTATTAAACGAAAATAGCTTAAATCTCGTATAATTTTCTATATTCATTTCACTTGGCATGTGTGCGAAAATGATTTTATATCAGTGTCATCAAGAGTGATCATTAGGTGATAGAGTTGGCCTAGGAGTTTTTATCATATTTTTCATTAAAAGATCGTGTAGGGTTCTCTGCATAGGAAGATGTCCTGCCTGCCTATTTGAAATCTAAGATTGCTGCTACTTATGTGGTTGTGGTACCTACTAGGATTTGAGACTGGCTGTGCTCATCTGGCTTATGAAATAAAAATACTTTTAATACATTTTATTATGCGAAATTTACAAAAGGTACAAAGTATTTTATAGTTCAGAGGCCGCTCAATACTGACGCTGCGATTTATATAGATAGGTAATAGGAAATAGGGAATATTTGAGGGAAAATAGCGCCATCTCGCAGCTGCGGGTCGAACTCCTGTGGTTGCTGGCGTAAACATCTCGGCGGGCCTTGAGAACACCTAAGATGATGCTGCTCGCCTGCTCCAGTGTTGAGGGAATCTAACTCTGCTCCGGTTGGATTCAACACCCTGGACATCGATCTCGAGCGAGCACATTCGGGAGAATGCCCTCTTCACCAAGCCCGTCGCTAGTTTGATTTCTGCTACTCTTGAAACTCCATCCTTTCTTTGGAAGATGGCCATGATGCGGCCCAATCTCCACTTGAGAGGAGGGAGACCGTCCTCCTTGATGAGGACCATTGTTCCTGTCCTTATGTCCTCCTTCTTGTCTTGCTATTTTGTACGTTTTTGGAGCTCCGCTATATACTCCTTTGACCAGCGTCTCCAGAATAGTTGCCTCAGCTGCACGTGACGTCTCGCTCGGAGCCGCGCCGGCGGGGCTAGTCAGAGTTCGACCAATCAGGAAATGAGCTGGTGTGAGTGGGATGAAATCGTTCGGGTCTGAGGACATAGGATACATAGGGAGGGAATTCAAGACAGCTTCAATTTGTACTAAAACTGTATTGAATTCCTCATAAGTTAAATTAGCATTTCCTATTAGGTAGGTCTAGGTAGCTACGCGAGAAATGTGGTGTTTACAGCATTTGACCCCAGATTCCCACAACCCACCGAAATGAGATGTACCTATAGGTATGGAGGAATAAAACTAAATTCGATTTGATTACACATCTGATGCGTAAATAAGTATAGAATTTATATTGCCTCGTAAAAACTCTGTAAGTTCCCTCGCGGAGTCGCGACTCCCACAAAGCTCCTTCCATAATCTGAAAAAAATTAAGAGGTTTTCCTTTCCGCGAAATAAATATTTTCTAAGCTTAAATATAGGTACCTACCTACCTTATCTATCTTTCTGTTCACAAACAAGTAACAAGTTCCAAGTTCCAAGTGCAACCAACGCTCGGGTCGCAGAACATCCGAACAATAAATAACATTTTTCAAGTCTAACATCCCTGCCTTTTTTATTTAGAACAAGCTGCCGCCCGCGGCTTCGCTCCCGTGGATAGCTTAATTATTATGATAATCCAGTACATGTACTATGTTTTTTCACCGATTAAACTTTCCCTGGACTATAACAAACATTTCAAAACCAAAATCAGCTAAATCGGCCCAGCCGTTCTCGAGTTTTAGCGAGACAAACAAACAGTAATTGATTTTTATATATATAGATATAAAGAGGTCCTGCATAATCTACCTACAATATAGTATAAAATGGAAAAACTTACACTTGAACGCTCTTTAGGTAAATTACCCATGATAGGTTGAATAGGTTTAGATACCTACCTTTCATTCGGCAACATTTAACGCATAGTCGTAGGTTACCTACAACTTTTCTTGCTAAATTTCTTCCGCCTAGTGCTCACCAATTTTTCCTAATCTGTGAAAGAAGTAATTTGGGGTTCCGCATGTAATATGTAGTATAAAATGTTCCGATTTAAATAAGAGCAAGGTAAAATTGTACTTCTACACAATTAGGTAGGTACCACCTACCTACCTAACAGTAACAGTAAAAGCACAGTCGAAGTATTAAATCCGGTTGCTTTGCAATGTGGACTTTTAACTTTGAACTCGATGGTGAACTATCAATGTCATTAAATAATAGGTACGTTCCGAGATTTGAATCTAGGCGATTATAATCTGCGTAGAACTTTAGGTTTGAGTCGCTGATGAATTCATTTACACACAGATTGAAATCGATAATAATAATTCTGTCAATAAACGCATAATATTATAAACAATAGGTATTTACCACCTACCTATCTCAAATATTTGACCCGTTAGGATTGCTCAATCCATTTGTTACTATATGAAAGGTTTTATTACAAAGGCTTTGGTTATTAAAATTACAATAGGATGACCTTTGATTACTGACATGCCGTAAAATAATAATAGAATCGTTTGCATCCTACTTCCTACTAAGTATATTATAAACCAGCTGCCGCCCGCGGCTTCGTTTGCGTGGTATCTGGATAAAAAATAGTCTATATGTTAATCCAGTACATGTACTATGTATATTCCAAGTTTCATTCAAATCCATTTAGCCGTTTAGGCGTGATTGAGCCACAAACTTTCGCATTTAGAATAATATATATAGATAGATTAATATAATATATAAGTAAGATGTGTACCTACCGCCTTTGAAGTGGCAATAGGGACAAATAATTGTGAAAACGATAGGTACCCTACCGGATGGTATCGTTGTGCATTATAAGGCAGCAATGTTTTGTGTTTTTGCTTTGAAGATTGTGTAGCAGTCTTGATGGCATTCATTGCCAAAAGATTGTGTTGAAACCAGCTAAATAGGGTGTCTAACCCCCGAATACTCAACCGCATCTCAGAGTTGAGCACGTCCAAGTGACGAGTTTATGACAGATTTTCATCAAAAACTGTCAAGAAATCGTGACTTGAGACGTGCTCAACTCTGAGTCGCGTTTGAGGATTCGGGGGTAAGTAAATCAATTTGTGCATGTGTTAATAAAGACTTATTAATTTCTCATGGCACCCAACAAAATACAAACCCATATGACATTCAAGCCTACTGACCCAATAACCGAGTATTTTCTCAAACAACACACGTAGTAGTACCCTGGAGTAGCGACACTTGACGAGAAATTAGTTATTCAGCACGCGAAACTATACCTCCGTCTGCGATGCGATGCGCCGGCGGCGCACCTGTCGCCGCGTGCTCAGTGTGACCATTATGTGGCGGATTTCGGCCATTTTGGCAGACTTGGCTCATAGATAGCTTATAATATAAATAATAATAAATATTTGAGGACTTATCACACAGCACCATCTAGCCCCAAACTAAGCAAAACTTGTATTATGGGAACCAGATGGCTGATAGAATACATAATATACTTTTTTTTTGTAAATACGTACATAATACTAGGTACAACACCCAGACCCGGAAGAAATATTTGCAGAGGTCGTCAAAGTCGCTTGGCAGAGTATGGTGATTTCACAACAGTGACAGATTTTGACAGATTCAAAAGATTCTAACAAAATCGTATTAGTTTTAATTTTCATTGAAATCATCTTTATATTATTATTTTCTCAGGCGAATCTAATTAAAACAAGGAAGTTCCTAATCAAATAATGTTTGTATCAGCTGTAATTAACACAAAAGAGAGGATAAATCCTCTCTTTTGTGCTAATTAATGGAGACACAGTCTTCGTCGTAGACTGTGGTCTCTGTTATACCAACTAACGATATGATCAAAAAAGTGTCGTCAAAATCTACGTAGGTACACGGAATATGAAGATGACAATTTCGAGGCCAATGTTGATACATAAAGTACAGATAGATAAGACAGTAAAGTGGATACAGACCGTTACAAGCTCAACTGAATGTAATGTATTTGATTTTTTTCGTTTCCATGGAGATAGTATGAAGACATATTTTTGGCATTTTTGGCCAGTGTGTGGCAGAACCGCCACTTTTAAGATGGTCACCCTGCGCCGCATCTCTGGCTCAGCTCAGCAGTCTATGTCAAAGCGCCGCGCGCGTCGCACGCGCAATGATACAGTCGAATCTTCCCGCGAGTGTTTTTATAAGTTACTGAGTTCATTATCATGGATGTGTTACATTTCTGCATCACCATCTTCATCCTGCAAGGTACGTAATTTTTAAAACTAATTAGTAGTAACTTGGAATATCCCTATAAGCAGACGCACGGATGTATAATAAACTATCTACCCTCAAATAATAAAGGTGTAAATTCATTTATCGTACCTATTTAAATTCAAAATAAGAAATCGTAATTATCAACGATAACACCTTGCTTAATCATCATCATCTTCCTGCCCTTATCCCACTTTATGTGGGTTTTGGCTAAGGTGTTTTATGACCAGCCGCCTGCCTGACATCAACACCTTGCTTGATATGCGTTAAATTAGTAAAACTTAATAGTTTTTATAAAGGTAGGTAGAATGATTTCTGCCTATACTCTAACTAACGCAGGAACACCGACATTCAGATTAATTTTATACCTGAAAGTTATTGTTCTCATATAAAATGACATTGTATTTTCGTCTCTGAGAATTTTTTTTATAAACCTTAACCTTAAGTATGCGAGACTCGAGATGAAGAGATTTGCTCTCACGACGATTTCAGATTTCTTTTTTGCTCTCTTTTATAGTACATTCGATCTAGAGATGGTGTACAGTGTAATTTTTTCGTAATCATATAATATTACTTATTGAATATAACGAGTTATGTTATCATACCTATTATAATATACTTTTATGCTGGACTGGAAGTAAAGAAAAAGCATAGAATGCGTACAGCTGCTTCTCTCCCCGAGCATGTCGTAAACGTCGATTATGGGATAGTATTCTCTCCAACATGATGGGCCACCTGTATGGGCGATGGGCTGGTCACCTGTCACCATGGTGCGCCATATCCAATTGGCCGAACGTGAACGCGATACGCAACGCATACGATCGGAACGCCCGCGCCGCCGCCGGCGGCGGCCGCTGCGCACTAGCGCCATCGCGGTTATTTATTGTGGTTCGGTTCACGAAACCAAGCTATTATTTGACTACTAGCAAAAACCGCAACTTTGCGAGGGCTTCGAAGTTTTATGATATAAAACATATGATGTAGGGAGGGAGTGAGGCCGAATCTTGGCGTGGCCAAGGTAGTACTCATTTTTATTTCTGTTTATAACATTTATTTTAGTTCCGAGTCTGAGAAAGATATAGGTACTTATATAAAAAAAATAGTGAAATTGAAGAAAGAAGATCTAGTGACGGCAATCCAAAAAGTTAGGCTGTTTTATGTTGCTGTACGCTATTATTTTTCGTAATGTGGCTGATAGGTGGCAGCACGTTCCCAAAAAAACAAATATGTGCAAAAATACAGTCGACCCTTCCCAATTACTGACCGGGCCTAGCGTTGCTTAACTTCGATGATAGATTACGAACGTTAAAACCGATTCTTGTATTTTTTATTATTATTTGTTGTTATAGGGTAATAGAAATACATACTCTATGAAAATTTCAACTCTACCTATTACGGTTCATGAGATACTATAATTTAATACCTACTATACAATAAATATAACTGTGCCTACATAGGTACCTACTTATTTTTTATCGAAACTAAATTATAGCTACCTATTCATATTTCTGAGCATACACAGTACATATCTTTATAACACTCATAGCGTTTTGATTTATTTCAAATTTCTTGACCCTATTGGACTTAATTTTCTGTTTATATTCCAGAAACAACAATTTGTATTGGTAAATTTACACACTTAGAAGCTGGTTTTAGCATTTCTACGGGTCATTGATATCTCGCTTTCTCCAAACTTCGACCATGAAATTATAAATAACGATCATAGAATACGTATTCTGAGTGAATATTTTAAACTTAGCTTGTATAGATTGGTATGCAAAATACCGTTGCGCCGATTTACATATTATATTTCACATAAATTATCAGATTATCGATGTCTTTCTACGGTTTGTAGGGCGCCCGCTAGGCTGCTGTCCCGAAGAATTAACACCTTATCAACACCGTCGAGACCACAGCTCGAAACACCTGTCTATTGTTTTAAACAGACTTCAATAAGAGGAGGTTCTCAATTAGGCTGTATTTTTAACCAACTTTAAAAAGAAAGCAGCAATAACTCGGCTGTATTTTATTTTTGATATATCTAATGGAAAGTCATGTGCATCGTCATCAATGAATAGAGCTTCGTGAAGATCGCAAAGTTTCCCGTAATGTGCATACAATTTTCTATTATCTAGCCGAGTCGTATTGCCTGATTTCACCAACAGAGCACTGGTATTGGCAGTGCAGTGACCCTACTTCCGAAACTTTGATGCTAAGATAGAATAGAATAGAATAGAATAGAATAGACTTTATTAACGACACAACACGAAAAAGGCTTAATAACAAACAGAGATACTTACTTAAAATTAAATAACAACTAAAAACGAGTAGGTAGGTATGAATTATAGTATTGTAGGCATAGCTAGTGTAGATATCCATCCCCCACCAACCCCCGAGAAGGTACAAGATTTTCATCTTTTTCGCTTGTGGTATTAACCAGGTCTCAGCTCTAATGTCACTCCTATAATGGGAGGCAGCGCTAGTTTTCAGACTGGGCCCTCACTGGGCATAACAGGGTGACATCACGGGCGAGACCTAGTAATTTATATATAGATAATATACAAACTAAAAGAATACTTAGGTACTAGTTCCATTAACATAGCC
Organism: Scotopteryx bipunctaria; assembly: GCA_949320045.1. Lineage (NCBI taxonomy): Eukaryota > Metazoa > Arthropoda > Insecta > Lepidoptera > Geometridae > Scotopteryx > Scotopteryx bipunctaria. The sequence goes on from OX439440.1 coordinate 12,131,137, forward strand.
ATAGGTAGGTACGCAATAATAGAGGTAGATACCTATATACTTGATGGTAGAATACAAACAGAACACAGTCTTCTTCTATCGTGTCAACGGTTCACACTATCTTGGAGAAGAACTTAGCCACTTCCACAGCGTTGGGAGTGGCGTTGTTCAGGTCGTCTCTCGTGCAGGTGGTCGGGCACAAGGGTCAGCTGAGTAGGTGGCCCATGGACTGTATTGGGGCGCCACAGAACACAGTAAAACAATGACATGAAAATTCAGTAGTGCACCAAATAAATATTCTATGTGCGTACTCTCTAACGTTGAAGGAAATCGTGAAACTGGCATGTCGTGAAACCTATTCTATTCGTAGAATGTGCACGGAAGGGGGATCTCTTTGAGGGATCTTATGAATAGCAGAAGTTAGTAGAATCTTCAATCGACTACTTGTCTGATTTTAATGTCACTGGATCAATTACCAACTCGAGGATGGCATTCAAAGACACTATAGACAATGAAACATATAGATTTTTTCACAGTTTTCGATGGAAATTCAAGAGCAAGAAATCTATGCTTGAGTCGTGATTCACGCTTAAGCATTGTTCTTGAATACAGGCCATAGCATCTGAATTGAAGGTAATCACTTCATCACAAATGTTCCGACTACCAATTTCATGCCGGTTGGCGAAGTGTGTTCGAGCTAAACTTCCCTGTAACTTGTAAGCTTACCATACTTCTACCAAATAAGCGCTTTTATATATAATTGGTGACCTAGAAATAACTATTCAATCAAACCTAAGATGCTAGGGAACACTGGTTACCTGCGTAAAGTAAGAAAAAGTTGAGTAGTCAAATCCGCTACGTAGCAGGTTACCCTAGCGTGACGCGTGCGCATGCAGAGCAAATTACTAGAATTACGAGGGCGAACGACGCGGAATCAATCACGACTCAATCGGCCAATTTACTGGAATCATTTCAGTTCAGTTCGCATGAGCTAGAGTCACCTGGTAACGGGGCGTCGCCAGCAAGGTGACTCCCTAGTAACCTGAGCTTGGCAGAGGTTTCTTGTTGTAGCCAACAGCTAAACACTAAGCTAAGCATATAATCCATTATTAATCTTACTTGTATTATAAATTCGAAAGTTTGTGAGGATGTTTGGATGTTTGTGCCTCAATCACGCCTAAACAGCTGAACGGATTTGAATGTAACTTGGAATGTACATAGTACATGTGCTGGATTAAAATATAGGCTATTTTTTATCTAGGCACCTAACACGCGAGCGAAGCCGCGGGCGGCAGCTAGTACACAATAAATGTAATACATATTCCTAGACGTTTTATACATCGGCATCTAGTCACAAACTATGTAAAGCTTGTACTACTCGTATGATAACAATGACTGATAGAAAACTTACAAAAACGTTTTTCCGGTGGATCCTGAGTAGTATTCGAGCCCACAATCCACATCGCACTTCAGCGCAATAGTTTTAGCATTTCTACTAACTTGAGCAAAAAGAAATTTTCACTCATCGTTCGCGCTTCCAAACGTGCTCCATAATTCTCCATATTCATGCGTGTATCACGTCGTCCATAAAAATTAAAACTTACAGGCATTCTACATCCATAGAATATGTTAAATATTTGCGACATGCCAATATAAAACCAAAACGAAAACAAATATCAATCCACCACGAACATTCTCATGAACTTTTAAATAACTAGTATCCATCCGTGACTCCTTTCGCGATATAACTGGATAAAACGCATGTATCCTATCCCAGGTTAGTAATGTATTTTATAGTTTCATCCAACTCGGTTTGTGGAAAGGTAAACTTAAACAGGCTCACAGCTGTTACCCCAAAAAAGTACCTATATAAATATTTTCTCAAACCTGAGATTGTAGTAACTCTTTGATAATGTTTGGAATTAACTTATGCCCACTGTTCAAGTACTTAGTTAGCACTCTAAAGTGACAGGTTGCAAGCTGCGTCTGAAATAAAGTTTTATTATTATTATTATTATTATTATTGCCATTTTACTATGGAAGGCTTTAAAAAAGTAAATTAGTTTATAAAATTAGCTTCACGAATGCGTTATAATTCAATAGTTATCAAGACACAGTGACGGTAGCTCCCCTACCAGTGCCCGGAAGTTGGTAATAGGCTTACTTCCGGTTTCGCGGTAACGGAAAGCTCTTCTTTGTTCAATTGTTCAATATTAATATATTTAAATGTGTGTTTATTGTCATGAAGATAAACCTAACAGCACCTGTCGCACACCGAGTTTATCCTAGTTTATTTATATACGTAATCCGTTTTCGCCTACCTAGGGACTATCGAAGCGAGAAATCCTAGTACTGGTAATATGTGACCGTTTGGTGTTATGTTATTTATTACATTAGCATTGTCATAAGTTCTTGCGAGTGTTGAAGTATGTATGTATGTTCGCATGAGCTGGTGGCCAACTCTAGTGACGGAGTTTTTAGGCCGCCTAAAGGCCTTCGTCATGGCTTAGACTTAAAAGCCGGGACCGACTGTTTAACGTGCCCTCCGAAGCACGGAAGCGTTCAGCTCGTAATGCCACTTACGGTCACCCATCCCAATTTGTGACCGCGCATATCGTTGCTTAACTTTAACGATCAAACAAGAACGCCTAAGCAAGCTACGCCACGAGCGCTGAAGTAACCAGTAGTGAACTAAAGTGAAGTAAAAATACTTTATATTGTGATCGCTATAACAAATATCTATATAACGTAAATACAAAATCCTGGAGCATCAGTCCTGTCGGCTCGTTTCACAGGAATGCGTTTTTTGTGAGCAGCCAGGAAGGCACCGCCACTGGCCATATAAAAAGTCCGGAATGTGGATACAATGAGATTATACCTTTCCAACCTTAGAGCGCATTTTGATGATCATTGTTCACTACAGCTGAACGAATCCACGTGACATGGAAGCAAACAAGTTATTTTGAATTTACTTTATCCTACGATATTATAAATGTGAAAGTTTGTGAGGATGTTTGTGTGTTTGCGCCTCAATCACGCCATAACGGCTGAACGATTTCAATGAAACTTGAAATATACATTGTATGTGTGCTGGAATATCATATAATAATAAATAATAAAATAAATAAAAAGCCTGTTTATTCCACAATTTAGATAGGTAACATATAAATTTTAAATGTTTTAACTTTATATAAATTATTCCCTAATTTCTCTACTAAATTGGGACTCATTCCATTGATCGCGGTCTTCTGCCACCTCTTGTCGTATTTGTGGTATCAGATATTTATAAAAAAACACAAAGATTTGGGCTACCTATAGACCATAGTAATCTATCTATTAGGCAGTTCAGCTGGTAAAGGTTTATTAAATCGTTAATCGAATCAATGTTATAGCACTTTGGACATCATATTTTTATTTTATTTCATGAGCAAGAAATTACAAAGCATTTTTTACCTATGCAATGAATCGTGACTAAATAATTAGTGGATTTCACTTTTAACATTTAAGTAGCTACAAACAAAACAATGTAACGTTTAAAAAATGATTTTAGTTAGACAACATCAAAGAAATTACATAAATAAACTAAATAACTTTATTAACAGAAAGAAACTTACAACTATTACAAATATAATTTACAAAATACAAAAGAAACAGTCGGGCTATCTAAAGGCCGTTGCAAACGGTCTATAGATAGCTCACCTGATCCAGCTCATCAGACGGTGGAAGTGTGCCCAAGACGTTGGCCGCATTGCCACGCTGAATGGCAATACTGATCCGTACTAGACTGTACTTAGTACAGAGTACAAAATTAAGGTATATTTAAGAGGAAGATAGGAAATTCTTTTACATAACGTAATATAAGATTATTTTGAGAGGTTATCCCACATATTGTAACATTAAAAATAATCCCTATCGATGAAGATAAAATCGTTATAATTGCTCCTTCTTCCAATTTAAGAGTTTGTCGGCACAACTGATGCATTTGGTTATAACAGCAACAAAAAATATATCAAATAATTTAATATCAGAGTTGTTAGTGTGGTTAACTATTTAGCTATTTGTGTACATTTGATACTATATTAAAAGTACAAATTTGTCCACCAGTGTTAGAGTGAAAGTCTCAACTTCACGCCACGAGATCCAGGGTCAAGAACAAAATTAAACTGCGGAATAAATCCTTTGAACTTCAGTCGCTTTCTTCATTTCATTCGGAGTCATAAAACTACGCGCGCATACCAGCTTATATAAAGGCGAATGTGGAATCTTAAAACACAGTGATTCGACTGATTTCACCAGCTAGAATAGTCAGACTGACTGAACCAGGTGGAAAAAAGAACGTGATCTTTTGTATCGAAGGGACAAAGCAGACGGACCATGTGGCCACAGCCCGATAGACTTCCAACCGCACATCCTGAATGTAATGTTTGAATCATCATCTTCATGATCATTCGCTACTTGACTTCACCCACTGTTGGGTATCTTCTACGCAAATTGTTTTTACAAGATACTGTAATACTTTACGAAAATCTTACTTTATATTATAAATGCGAAAGTTATACACGCCTAAATGGCTGCACGATTTAGATAAAACTTGGAATATACATTAGTAGGTACGTGTGCTAGAAAAACATGTAGGCTACTTTTTAGTCGGGTAAGCCGCGGGCGGCGGCTAGTAACAAATGAAAACAGATTGTGCTTTTGATGTAACTAACTCATTTCTTATTAGGTTTTCGGTACTAAAAACTCTTTCAATACCAGATTCCTATCGAATTCTACATCAATCAAAGCATTTCTATTATGAAAATCTAAAATACCAATTGGTATTCTCCCTTGCATTATTCCCAATCACAGAATAAGAACTTACTGAAATAAAGTTTAATATTTGAATCCTAGTAGGAACTTACTTGAGAGCACTGGTGTTCTAGTTGGTAATGACCCCGCCTTCCGATCCTAAGGTCGTGGGTTCAAATCAAACGGTAAAGGAAAACATCGTGAGGAAACCCGCGGCTTAGTCAGCTCCGCATGTATTGACCATGTCTTTCCTGTGGACAAGGCCGACTAAGCTGAGAGGATAGAATAGGTGCTGGGCAAGCCTACTCCATCTTAATTAGTCCCGGGCACTACAGCGTCCCGTCTGTGAAGGTAAAAGTTGCCTCCTGACTCTGTATAAATCATCTACTATAGATGGTAAAAGGCCTTAGTTTAGTAGGAACTTAGCGCGTCGAAGTCTTTTCTATGAACAGACTACCTAGTGATTCCAATAAGTCGATTTAAGACATTCAAGATTATATAAATATTGCTATATGCGTTGGTAAGTGCTATTAGGAAGTATGAGTGATCATCAGCATCATCAACCTATAGATGTTCATTGCTGGACATGGGCGCCCATGGTAGGCCTTTCCATATACTTCCAGAAATAATTGAAAGCGAGCGAATTCCTCAGTGGCAACTTGCCTGATTTGGCGTTGTATGTTTGTGGATATGTTTGTAAGAGTATAACTTTCAAACCGTTAATCCAATTTTTATGAACCTTGGTAGGCTCATACAAATATTGAACTATTTTCTTTGAAGCATAATATGAGCTTAATCGGTGAATAGGTTGTTAAGATATTAGACACCCAAGGGGGTAAAAAATAAAGTTTCAAAAATGTATCGAGTGGTGCAATATATAAGGGCTTTCTTTGTACATCCCAAAATGGTTTTTATTTTTATCGTGGGATGAATAGTTTCTCAAATACAACAAAAAAAGTATTTTTTTAAAACCATGAGCTCTCTTTTGTTAAAGTTTCAATGTCCTCGTGGTTCAGCTTAGACTGGATATTAGCTAAATAAGTGATTTGCAGTGATTGTTTTTACTACGTTTCCTTTAAGTAACAAGTTAGAATCTACATAAAGTCTTGATTTTGTACATAGCTTAGACAATGGTCTAATGAGAACTTGTACAAGAAACCTCAGGGCGCTAATGCAAAACTTGCGCTTTGTGGACACGCACGCAAGACTCTCAGTTCGGGGCGAGACCTCAGTTCAGAGCAAACTACTACATAGTTATTTTGTGCTGCCTTCATCCACCGACCACCCGCAACCTTTACAATTTCCATCGAGTAAGATTCCCCCTGTCCTACACCCCCTCTCGTTTCCAGATTCGTGGCTGCCATTACAGAATATTTACTCCCGAGCAGTTACCAGTTTTTCAATATGAATGTGGAAAAATATGTAGGCAGAGGTAGTCGATAGAAAAGATGCCAGAATAGGCCAAAGAACGGACTGCGTGAAAGATGACATGAGTAAGAAAGGTGTAAGTGTTGAGATGACTTCTGAAAGAAGGAAATGGAAGAAGAATAAATGTTGTGCCGACCCCACATAAAGTAGGACAGGGGCAGGGAAATGATGATGAGTTATCTGTTTTTCGAGCTATACGAGTATGATCTGCTTGCCACTTAAACTTGCCTATTCTCTGATGTATGTCGATGACTCTAGTCCTCATAAGGATTTCATCGTTCGCATTCTATCACGTGGGGAAATCCCAAGCAAAGTCCTCCCTACAGCACGCTGCATGACTTTGAGCTTTTGCATGAGGCCAATCTTTTTCGACGTCTGTGTGCCACAAGTCATCCCTGGCACTGTTTGAAGACTATCTGGGACACAAAGATATTGCGTAGTTTGCCGAACGCTGTCCATATACCGTGTGGCAACTTCCCTTAGAAAACGCACAATTGTATCAAGGTCTGTGTAGCAACGCCGGGCCGATTGTTTCACTGAGATTACGATAATTAAATACATTATCAGTGTCAGTGCCGAGCAGTAGGAGAGCACTGGTGGTCTAGTTGTAGCGGCCCCACCTTCCGATCCGAAAGTCGTGGGTTCAAATCCGGTCTTACACCAATAGAATTTTCTTTTCGCAAAATTTATGTGCGCTGTACCAGTACTCTCAAACGGTGACAACATCGTGCGGAAACCGACATGTCGTAAAACCTAATATGTTCTAAAGCATGTGTCAAATGCACAAAAGGAGACTTTGTGGCGCAACTTAAACTCCTTTTACCACACTGGTTCGTAAGAACTTGTGACACGACCTAGTAAGTAGTAGTAGTGTCAGTACCGACACCTGATGTACCACGGCCACTCTTACGTTCATTTATATCTTTCCATTCATGGTTGTCTGGATAAGATCGCTTTAGTGATAGGATCACCCATTGTGCAGTAGTACCACAAATATTGTGCACCTCGTGCACTTATTTCTTTTTGTACAGACAGTCACCTAAAGAAGGGATTGGAGGGGGGAAGTTTCCTTAATTTTTTCAGTGTTTTATGCATTTCCTAGCATACATACCAAACAATCTTCTAGGACTTCAGGAAGTACCCTTGAGGATTTGATGATCATCAGTGAGTGAGTTAGTCATGAAATCGTCGTATTTCTGATGTCAATAAATCTGAAACCATAAAAGCTTCCAAAGACAGATCCTATCCTGAAAATTTCAGCTTTCTAGCATTATCCAAACCAAAGCTAGGAAAATATATTTGGCGGTTTGAAAATATGACGAAAAACTTCCAGAAAAGTGTGGTAGTGCCTCACTTCTTTTGGCTCGTCTTGGCGGAGGCAAAACCGTGAAACCAGATTTTCCATGTAACTTCTGGAGCAAACTGATTGTAGTATTTCTCATTAACATCTCAATTATAACTTTGAATGAAATATGGTTATTCATTGAGGTTAGGATAGGGTCTGCAACGATAAAAATGGTCCACAAACTACAAATACAATATGATGAGTCTTCAAGAAGGTCGTCTATATATATGAACTATTCAAATCTAAATTCTATATGTTTACTTCTGTGGAATATGGAAGGATCACATTGAATCGTCATAAATCTACGTTGAACTAACGCTTGTTCGTCTTCCAACAGCTAATTAGATTCGTGCCCTACCTATGTTAGCTATCCGCCTCACAGAACAGTGTCAGACAATGTAATCAAGCTATCTGATGTCATTGACCTCGCGTTTGTTCAGTTAAGAATGCCCAAGATCAACCGTGTGAAGTAAAAGTGCTTTTTCATAAAACACGCCGGTGAAAGTGACTTACCTACGCAAATAATAATAAAAGTTATATGCTATTCTGTAATAATGCTATTTGAATTAATACCTACGTATTATGGGCGAGTCTGTGGGATTAAAACAGTGAGAATATACTTACTACGGCTATGTGATATGTATTATTATTCGAAGCGGATATTTTCATACAAATAGTTTTTTTTCTATCTTGTCTTATTAAACCCGTATCATCAAAGCTGAAACAGTGCACTATGTGTATCTAATAGCTGCTCTAGTATATTGGTATCAAATAACTATGTTTCCTATAAATTAGTTATGCTCGTGAAAATCACACTTTCGATGAACTTAGCAGCCCCTATGATAAATCTACCAACCTTTTGAAAGCAAACCGCAAAAGGAATTTCATCAAATAACGATCGTATCGGTTGACCTGTGCCACTGACGAGTTCCAAGTTCCTGTCGCATGCGATCATTTACATCAAGGAGTTGGCAGCCAGGCAGCCTGGTTACAGTGGGCTAACTGCGCATTAGACTCTTAACGGTGCAAGAATGACTACCCGCTAAGATACACCACAGTTTAGCGGTTTGAAAAGCATTTGTTACAATTGCACAGACATCTTTCCAGGTTCTTGTTGCGCTAAATTTCCCTTTGAGAAATCTAGAGAAACTTATATTTTTTGACCTTTTTTCATTTCATACAAAGAAGACCACTAGTGCATGATGCTAGTTTTCAAGAAAGTTCCATATGGAAACCCTAATTTCTCTAACAATACGATTTGACTAGCTGACCTCAATTTACAATTTCTTTCGCTTTGACTCCAAGATAGCTTACTATGAGTCAAGCTTCCGAAATATACTTTGTCACCTTTATGTAGTTAAGAATAAGGTCGAGAATATTGCGTCTTACATCACAGCTTTCACATTTCTCGTGTGGCCGTTGCGTCAGTGACAGCATCACATAATGTTTTCTTACTGACTAATCTTGGGAAATACTCTACTCTAAGTAGGTTATATCCGATCCATTATCTCTCCGAGATCACTGCATCGCATCAGACAGGGTGTGATAGGTACTAACACAGATCATAAATAACTACTTTACGATGCGTTAAAACGATACCTACATTTTGCTCTTCATTATTTATAAGGTCATCACTTATGAACAAGTCATAGGAATTTCTATAGCGGTCGTATCAATCTAAAAATAAATGATTCCAAAGGTTCTAATCAAAATATATCATCGGTCAAAGTCTTAAACTCATTCAACTTTCTACCCCGAGGCGAGAAGCGTCCAATGGGTCAGCCTATGACAGGTTCATCGGTATACTGATGACTCAGCCCTCTTAACGTAAAGTCTAGTGGTATTCATAATTTATGATACCGGTACTTACGAATTTATAGCTAGCGAGGTGCGAAAATACGTTGTAAAGATACATTACAGATAAGGACAGTTTCGTTACAATTTCTTTTTACCCGACTATGGCGAAAAAGAGGGTTATAATTTTGACCGGTACGTATGTATGTTCATTATGTTCCCTTATAACTTCTGAACTACTTATCATAATTTGACAAATGAGATCTCGTTGGAAGCGTCTCAATTGTCCGCTGGTAATAGCCTAGGTGATGTCACATTAAATTGAATATGGCGCATAACATCCTTACGGATCCTATCCTGCAGAGAAACTCCGAGCATAGCTCTTTCCATAATTCGCTGAGCGACTTTGACTTTGTTAACTAGCCGTACTGTGAGTGTCTACATTTCGGCTCCGTATATCATGATTAAACACTTTGGTTTTCGAGCATTGTGGTATAGGTGACGTGAAAACTTACGTAATTTTTGAAATGCTGCCCACTGAGCTGGATTCTCCTCTTAGCCTTCTTCTCAAAGATGTTTCTACCATGCATTTCCAATCCAGCGTCTTAAACATATATTCCAACGCGTTGGTAAACAGTATCGGTGATATGACATCCCCCTGTCTCACTCCTAGTGGCATATGACCATAATGGTCATATGGCATGTTATGACCATGGCTATTCTCTGACTACAAACAACTTCAGATGAGAATATTTTCTTGTTTCATACTTTTTAGAGCGTGATTTTGTAGTACCTACCTAGCAGGTCTTAGTTTTTGAACTTACTTTTTGTATAAGCACAATAACGTCATCCTCGGTAACGTGGTGGGCGAGAGCTCGGCTGAGACGCAAGAGGCGCCGTTTCGATTCTCGATATTTACAAAAAAAATGTATAAGTATTCTATCAGCCATCTGGTTCCCATAGTACAAGCTTTGCTTAGTTCGGGGCTAGATGGCGCTGTGTGAAATGTCCACAAATAAGAACTTATTTATTTATTCTTTGATAACTCGGGGTTGACGACCGATAGCCGGATATAAACAAAATAGTTTCCGTCCTTCATTCCTAAGCCATTTTTAGTTCTAGTTCCACTCTGCAGCAGCGTGTAGGACAAGCCTCTTTTTAACTTGTAAGAAAAGTTAGAACCTCTTATGTAGGATCCGTTTTGGAGTAATGCCACATGCAAATTGTAAACTTGAACCTGCCCGTGACCTAGTCACGCCGCGCCGGGTAGGGGAACCTGGAAGTAGGCCTTTGCCCTCAGCGTTTAACACTTTCACCCCATACACTGTTTTCGCTTTATAGCCTTGCAGAATGTTGGAATGCACGAAAAGAGGAGAACCAGTTTTAATAGGACCAGGATCATTGTCCTCCATTTTCAATGGCTTGTACTAGGTACTGTTACTATTGCTGTACTAGAAATCTAGTAGTTAGGTAGTAATAAAATGTGAACAGTTAAGTATCTACGAACCCGCAGTTAAAACGGGTACTATAAAATTGTAGGATCGACAAATAAATTGTCATGATGCAGTAACCTACTTTTGTTCCAACATCATCGATGCTTATTTAGTAATTGTTAACTTTCTTCACTATAAACAGGATTAGTTTATAAATAACGGGATTATTATATAAAACATTTTCTAATTATTTAAACAGTCACTAGTATAATACAGGAAAACATCGTGAGGAAACCCGCGGCTTAGTCAGCTTCGCACGTAATGACCATATCTTTCCTGTGAACAAGACAGATTAAGCTGAGAGGATGGAATAGGTGCTGGGCAAGCCTACTCCATCTTAATTCGTCCCGGGCACTACAGCGTACCAGTGAAGATAAAAGTTGCCTCCTAACTCTGTATAAAAATTATCTAGTATAGATGGTAAAAGGAATTTATTATTATTATTATTAGGTACTTATACATTTATATCACGTATACTTATATATTTATAAATATATATTGTATTTATATAATGATGAGCTGGATCAGGTGAGCTATCTATAGACCTTTTGCAACGGCTTTTGGATAGCCCGACTGTTTCTTTTGTATTTTGTAAATGATTCGGCATTAATTAGCTACTATAAGCGTTTACAAGAATATCTATTACGTAATAAAAATATATGTATCCTATAAAAAAATGTATAATATCTTAATATATGTATTCTTAAGATTAGAATGTGGATGTGCATTTCTGTTCCAATAACCTAGTACGGGAGTCAATCATACCTCCTATCTGGAACAGAAGATCAGTAATATTACACTAACTCGTTAACTCGTGCAATATATCGGTGGGAAAATTCTTGGTCATTCAGGCACGGCGCAGCGACGCTCATTTATTATTCAGTTGATATCGCCGTGAACACATAGCATTAAGGTCGTCATTCATATTTAATCCAATGACTTAATAAGTGTTTCCATTTTCAGGGTTCCGTATCCGAAGGGTGCTATCATTCATATTTAATCCAATGACTTAATAAGTGTTTCCATTTTCAGGGTTCCGTATCCGAAGGGTGCTAACGGGACCCTATTAAGTATAGCTGTTTTGTTGTTCGTAATAAAATTATTGACTGTAATAAATGTATACACTCCGTCCAATCCAATCAATTTTACTTTTGACAGCTGACTGCTTAAAGCTTGAGAACGTAACAGTTCCATGATTTTAAAAGTATAAATAAATATTATATAATATTTGTTTTACCACGCATTTTATACCAGCATACAATGTTTATGCCTCAATCACGGAGTGACATAAGCTTACAATTGCGGCTAAACGGATTTGAATGAAATTTCGAATGTTATACATACGACTGGATTAGCTTATTACTGAAGCAACTTTTTGTCAGAGTACAATTTAGCCAGTATTTCACAAAAAATGTGGAAATGACAATTAGAAGTCTTTGGGTATTGGTGAGCTACAAATGAAAATGTCCTAACATTTCACAATGACTATTTCGTCCCACGTGGTCTCTTTATTCGTCTGCAATCATTCTTGTGAACCGCGAACACAAACTTACAGTCATAAGATCCTCAACAAAAAAACTAAGGCCTTTTACCATCTATAGTAGATGATTTATACAGCGTCGGGAGGCAACTTTTACCTTCATTAACAGGACGAATTAAGATGGCCCAGCACCTATTCCATCCTCTCAGCTTAGTCAGCCCTGTCCACAGGAAAGACATGGTCAATACGTGCGCAGCTGACTGAGCCGCGGGTTTCCTTACGATGTTTTCCTTCGCCGTTTTAGAGTACTGGTATAGCGCAGATAATTTTTTTGCACACAGAAATCCATTGGTATACGACCAGGTTTGAACCCAAATCGCATAAAGGTTCAGTAAGATTAGATTGGTGCAGAACATTGTCGGAAATAAGGAGTTCCATGGTAGTGTCAACTCAACATCACGCTTTCTTGCTTAGGTAATAGCTTGTAGGCATAAGCTGAGGTTAAGTACCGTCATTATCATCTAATTTACCATAGAGATTCACAATCTCTTAGCAGTTTATTGTATTTTACTTACAATGAGAGTATTGCGAGGTGATAGATGACAGTTAAATTGTTTAGAAATTTTCAATGAAATCACTGACATCAATTCTATGTTTATGCGCTATCTCAGACCAAATAAAAAGAAAAGACGCCGCACCGCGAACAACAAAAGTAAAGCCACCTTTTTATCTATGTCTTGTGTTCCAAGTAACCTAAAATTCATAGCATAATAATTAAGAAACGATGTTACTTGAAGTACCTACTTACAAGTGAAAAGTGATTCCGTGAGCGTGTATCTTTACTTGCAGAAGCACGGTTTTGTGTGGCTCCACTTTTGTTGTTCGCGGCGCGGCGTCTTTTCTTTTTATTTGTTCTGAGTACGCTATATAGTAGATATATTTAATTTGTAGCCTCATCAGTTTTGTCTCATGACAAGATTACACTTCCGAAACACCTGGCCATGATTAACCAACTTGTGGTATTCGTCATCAGTTCCATCTGTTGTTTAATCCAGCATGTCTCAAGTTCGCGGTCGCGTTTCAAGCCGTGAGATCGGATCAGGCTGCGCTTTCGCTGTTCCGACACGTACTTAGGGCTCAGCAGAAATAATAGTGCCTCATAGGGCTGACAGTTTCTGATAGCTTTCCATATCGTAACCTCTATTGAAAATAAAAAAGCAAAGCTTGTATTATGGAAACCAGATGGCTGATAGAATACATAATATACTTTTTTTGTAAATACATACTTATAATACATAATACTACGACACCCAGACCCGGAAGAAATATTTGCAGAGCATGCAAACATTTCTCCCGCAGCGGGAATCGAACCCGCGCCTCTTGCGTCTTAGCCGAGTATTCGCCCGCCTCGCCACAGAGACAATACCTATCGAACACGAAGCTTGTTGTAGAGAAGAAAATCTGATATTATTTCGGTCTCTCCATTTTGATTATTAATTTGAATACAAAGGCAAAAAGGTCAGTCGTCATAAACTATCTCTAGGTACCTGCAGGCCGACAGAGAGTATTAGGAACCTACCTCTAAATTGTTCCACAGGTTATAACGACGGGACGACTGCAACGTGATCCCGAGCAGCGCGCAATGAGACACCGTGTCTGCGTCACTCGCCACAGCATTCCAAACGAGTGTTTAGTAACTACTAAGGCCTTTTACCATCTATAGTAGATGATTTATACAGCGTTAGGAGGCAACTTTTACCTTCACAAACAGGACGCTGTGTGCCCGGGACGAATTAAGATGGAGTAGGCTTGCCCAGCACCTATTCCATCCTCTCAGCTTAGTCAGCCTTGTCCACAGGAAAGACAGGGTTTCCTCACGATGTTTTCCTTCACCGTTTGAGAGTACTGGTATAGCGCACATACATTTTTCGCACAGAAAAATCCATTGGTACACGACCGGGTTTTAACCCACGACCTTAGGATCGGAAAGTGGGGTCACTACGAACTAGATCACCAGTACTCTCTAGTCTAGTACTAGTCTAGTAACTAAGTTTATATTATACTGGCAGCCCGCCCCGGCTTCGCAAGGGTATTTAACAAATTAGGATTTTTAGGTAATTTTTTTACACCTTGGGTTACATTATTGAAGTTTTAGTAAGGATCCCAAATTTTTTTGAAAATAAATTATAACCTATGTTATTCCGTAATTATGTAGCTATCTATTGGTGGAAGAATTTTTTAAATCGGTTCAGTAGTCTCGGAGCCTTATCGTTACAAACAAAAAATCTTTCCTCTTTATAATATTAGTGTAGATATTTTATATATATATAATAGTTTTGAATGAGGCAGCCCTAGCCAGCGCCGTCTCAGGTCGCCTCCCACGGATCATTTAAGATTTGAATGCCATTTAGAGTGGACATGGACGGGTGAATCGATAGAGCGCAGAAAATCATCACAATATAAATGCTACTTTCAAAATCAGGCTTACGAGTAGGAATCGGAATCAGTTAATACAAGTGTCACTGGAGCGGTGTATTCTGTCGGTGATCAAAAATGAGACGTAAACGTTATGGCAAATAGCTATTCCTCAGGCTAACCTAGTATAAAGATCGTGATTTCTTTAGGTGAGAGGGATTCAAATCCAGCTTATTCAGCATCTTCACAAATAGTTCTAATATTAAAAGTGTCTTTGTACTGCGCACAGTAGAGGAACATAGGATTGACATTTTTTTTTTATAGAGAAAGTTTATAGGCTGGGGAGTAGGCTAGGTACTTTTTATTCTGATACCAAGCGAGCGAAAACACAGACAGAAACATGAAATGACTATGGTTAACCTTTTAATTCACTTCAAACTAGGTATCTACACTGATTTCCTACTGATTACATCAATTACAATGACTGTGCATGAGTTTTAATGCTGAGTCGGCTGCATCAGGGTCCAAGTGAGGTCTATCAGTAAGAGGAGAGCCGCAGTGGCGCTGAGGGTAGCCTTGAGAATGATCTGTCTTCGGACGGGCACGCCCAATACTCCCAGGAGCTCGGTTACCACGCGCGTCAAGTCTCCAGAACGGCGCCAATGACGCCAGATAATGACGGCATTTATTGCCAGCAATACCGCACCGGTCCCGCAGAGATACGCCTGCCGATATAAAAAAAACATCAAGAACACCGCCACAACATGTCATGTGGCCGCAATTTTCGGGTCGATCTCATTTGACTACGCAATTTATAAATTTGTTTAATTCAATTCATTCATTTCCAATTAGAAACATTATTGCTGGACTGGGAGTAAAGAAAAAAACATAGAATGCGTCCAGCTGCTTCTCTCCCCGAGCATGTCGTAAAAGTCGACTAAGGGATAGTATCCTCCAACATGATGAGATACTACATATAAGCAAGTATTCCCAAGGAGGGTTGACGTCAGGCAGGCGGCCGGTCATAAAACACCTTAGCCAAAACTCTTACAGCATGATCCAAGAATCATGCTGTGCCGACCCCACATAGAGTGGGATGAGGGCAGGAAGATGATGATGACGTGCCAGATAATAATTCAGATGTCAAACTGCAATGTGAGCCATAGAAATACTTAGTAAAAAATTAAAAATAAATAAAAAAATTGTCAATGTTCATTAATAGAGTAGAGACATTATGTAGAAGAAAATATAATTTTAATTAATTTTTGAGTGTGTCTCTCTTATTAATCAAAAATTTAATGTTACATGGAAGTTTATTAAAATATGTCCACGGCTTGATACCTTGTGCAGTGCTTCATTATGTCAGGTGTCTGATTAATTTAGTGCTTAAATTTTTTTTTCCTACTATTTACCCTTGCTGTGATCTCCTCTGACGTCTCATACTCATATAAATATTTGGAAGAAAATTTATGAGTACTTACTTGTACATACAGACTAGGTATTGCTAGAATTGCCAAGAGCTTGAAATATTCTCTACATGACTCTGTCTGGGGGATCCTGTCCATAATTTTCGAATACTCCGTTTTTGTATGATGAATGCTTTTTCCATGTTGTATTGATAGCTATTCCCCCAAAATTTAATACTATACCTTAACTTTGTAGTAAACCAGTTTAGTTGGTCGATGCTGATTTTATCAGGCAAAGTTCGCAACGTATAACAGGCTGAGGCGATAGAGGTTTCTATGCCTTCCAACTCACGTTTCCAGTTCAGGTAGCAGTCAATATTTACACCAAGGAATTTGACATAGTTAACACTATCCATAATATCATTATTTAATTTCGCTTCTAGACAGTCCTTATTCCTTGCCGTAGATTTAAATAACATCATATTCGTCTTTTTACGCCTAATATTATGTTTGTTGGCAGTAAACCAGTTCCCGAAAGCAGACAGTGCTTCCCCGATTCTTGTGTTAAGTGAAGTCATATCGTTTGAACTAACTATTGCATTTATATCGTCAGCATAATATATACAATCAATTCAATGTCAGGTAAAATATTTGCAATATAGTTAATAAGGTCATTTGTAAAAATAATAAATAAATTGGTCTTAATATTGAGCCTTGCGGTACTCCTGTCACTATATTAGTTAAATTAGTTTTATATACACAGTCTTTGTGTCCTCTAATGTTCTATTTTTTATTTCTTCATACATTTTCCAAATATTTAGGTAAGACCGTGTCAAAAGCAGAACTTAAATCTAAGAAAGTCCCCGACACCTTTTGTTTATTATTTAACCTCACGAGCACATTATCAACGAGGGCATTTATAGAGTCAACCGTGCTTACTGAAGTTTGATAGCCATACTGTCTATGAGCATATGTACTGTCTGTACTCACACTGTTCCTATTGGCCATATAGGGCAATAGGAACAGTGTAGTGATGGATCTAAAACACAGGTATCTACCGTGCCATGGCTTATACAATGGAGCTGGATTAGAGGTGTCGGACAAATTTGTGTGTCTAATAAGAGGCATGCATAAAACAACTACAACCGACCCACATAGAGTGGGATAAGGGCAGGAAGATGATGATGAATAAGAGGCATGCACTTTATTCCCATTCCAAAAAAATACCGGTTGAGATTGTTTACAGAAAACAAATAGATTTCCATAAGTAAGTCACAAAACATCACAAAGTTCAAGATATTTTGTTTGGGAGTAAAGTTGTTAGTTTAGCAGGCACGTCTCATTTCAAAGTGTTTATTTTTTTACGTACGTGTTAGGCGGTAATGCAGTACAGTGCACGAAATGAGGCTCGTTGAGACGCACTTTAATCTTTTCACCGCACCGAGTTGAAAGAACTGGTGACACGACTAGTAGTAATACCTTTCTATAGGTATTTGCAAAATATAGGTTTGTGCTAAAAGTGCCTCTGCCTACCATGTTCAGTTCAGTCACAGTGCAACAAAAAAATGACCACATAAAAGAGATGTACCTTCACTTCTTTAAATCCACACCGGCCCATGCCAACACACACCGACAGTGCGATGAAGGCAATGACATTCCCAACCATCACAATTCCAGGCAAACGCGGCTGGTCCAAGCGAAGAGTCCTCAGAAAGCGAAAGTGTAAACCCATCATAGCCACAATGAGCGCCAAAACCAAGAGTCTGAAGCCGTAAACGCTGCGCAGGCCGTACTGTGTTGACAACACTTCTTGTTAGTTCATTTATGTGACCGCTTACCTGAATACTCTACACGGCTTGACGCATCACCAAATATAATATAATAGCTATCCGAGACCGACTGGTCCACAAAGATTAGCTTTTTGTATACTTAATCATAGTAAAATTACCTGCAATACTTTTGCTCCACACGCCTCTGTCCCAGCGCACAGACCCAGGGCGACCACGGCCAAGACGTACGTTACCACCAGTCCGCCGGACACAGACCGTTCCCAACGGAACACACGTACGAAACGTATATGCAGTGTTAACAAAGCTACCAAAACGCATATGCAGACCAACCGCAGCGCCAGCAAGGCAACATGGTCTTTGGTGCGGCCAAGACGAAAGATGTTGTTCGACCTATTTCCTCGGAACATCTTCGGATTTTCTTGAACTTTAAATTGAATAGCTTCTTTAGCAGTTCGTCTAGCGTTTGTCTTACTTTCAAAAAATGGCTTTTGGTTGAGCTATTTGTTGATATTGTATTGAAGATATTTTAATTAAGAATCCCAATGACCCGCGAAGGATACTACCAACACTCTGCACCACCCAATAGTGTTTACTTGAGTGATGTGTACTGCCGTCAAAGTGACAAAGAAGTAGACTGGTCGAAGGCGCTGCCACTACTGGCCAAATAGGTGCTACGTAAATACTTCGGCTGTGACATTGAAAATTACAATTTCCTTCAGTTGATGCATTTTTTAGTAGATCGATAGACCTTAAAGACGGGGAAGACAAATTACACTAGCTGCAAAGATAAATGTTCCTTTCGAACTTCATACCTACAATCTACCATGCAATTTAATTAATTTCAATACCACGATGATTGATATTAATGGTAGTAGCGTTTAATAACAGAAATGAACGTATAACTAAGTTATTTTTCACTAGCTGTTGCCCGCGACTTCGTACCCGTTAGATTTCAAACAGACTTTCAAGCGATTCGCACCGCCCTTTAAAAAGTTCCATTACAAAGTTTGACACCCCATTACACACTGCTTTTTAAGAGTTGTTTTGAAAAATCCTGAAACACGTGTCATTTATTTTGCATTTATAGTAACCAATCCGAGTTTTAAGCCAATCACACCGCCCGTTTAAAAGTTCCAATACTAACTTTGACACCCCATTACACCCCTTTTTAAGGCTTGTTTTAAGAAATCCTGAAACACGTGTCCATTTATTTTGCATTTACAGTATTCGAACCGAGTTTCAAGCAAATTGCGCCACGCACAAAAAAGTTCCATACAAAGGTTTTTACCCCCTTTCTCCCCTTTAGAGGTAGAATTTCGAAAAATCCCGTCTTTGTGGGTGCTTTTGCTATAAAAGGAAGCTACTTTCCGAGTTTCAGCTTTCTAGCTTCAGCGGTTTCGGCTCGGCGATGATGAATCAGTCAGTCAGGTTAAGCTCTTTTATTTATAGGTATAGATTTAAAAAATACTAGCATCCCGCCCCGGCTTCGCACGTGTATTTAACAAATTAGGATTTTTTAGGTAAATTTTTTTTACCTCGAAGTTACATTATTGGAGTTTTAGTAAAATTGCAAATAAATTATAGCCCATGTTATTCCGTAATAATGTAGCTATTTACTGGTGAAAGAATTTTTTAAATCTAGATGAACTACTTAGTTAATCTAAGGTTACTGGTTGACGTGTAGAAGTATGAATTTATACAATTACTCTCCCTTGTTTCAGGATATGCGTCAGCGACATGTCGGTTCCCGGGCGCCCCAGCCCACTGCAGTGTGACCTTTTCTAACAAGAGCCTGGCCGAAAACACGTATGCCCTGTACGAGTGCGAACTCGGGTTCGAACTCCTGGGCCCCTCCAGGCGAAAGTGCGGCCCCAACGGCCGATGGACGCCTGATGGCATACCGTTTTGTGGTAAGTCCAGGTAAACTCATCATTAACAGCGGGAAGATTAATCTCGCCTGTTTCCTATCAGGGTAGGCAGAGACCACGGATCTCCGGTCTAGATGTACTACTCTCGCTTCATTCACTCTCATCACATTCTTCATGCATGCTCTTGGGTTGGGCACTCTTGACCTAGCCTTTATATCTAACGACACTTCTTACATTTCTTTTTCTTATAGATGAAATAGGATAGATAGGTCACATAGTGAAGTCCCGGTGACGACGAAACTATGTATAACGTAGACTGCCAACCTTACCTACATAACTATTTTTATTGGTTTCGGTGCCTACGATCTTTTAATTTTACAAGCGGTGATTCTACACCTTTGGAGCCCCAATACTTTGCAAACAATCAAAGCCCTAATAGTGCATCTGCAATCTTACATGTTGACATTGCATCAATCACGCTCGCGCTTGCGGCTCCGGTGACCCACTTTTACTTTCTTCGTCGAGAAATCACTTCTCATGAGATGTGAATGGCTTTGAAAAAGCGGAAGGCATTGTGCCTGCTCCCAGCGCTCTCGAATGAAAGCGCCCTTTGTTCTGAGATTACTTGGATAATGCAGACGCGTGAGCTTAGATAGTACCTGCTCATCTATTGGGTACATAATTGATAACTTGAAAAGCCTATTACTAAACTAAATTCTGACATGTCCATCCTATACAATAGTGGCGAACGAAACTAGGTAACCTTCATTCACAAAGATCATTCCCTGTTCCAATATTCTATTGACGGTCGAAGGATCGTTCTTTACCATAGCAACGTTGTTTTCTGTGAAAATCTGTATGGCGCTCATAAACAAATAACAACGTTGCTATGATAATTAACGAATCGTCGTCCGCTAGTAGAATATTGGAACCCAGCATTTGACTTGACTATGAATCCTACTGGTTCAATTCAATTCATTTAATTCAAACTATAATTATTATAGAACACTTAGGTTCGTCATTTGTTACATTGTTAAACATAAAAGATATCACGTCGATAAAAATGAAATTAAAGCGGCTGTAAAGTAGCCTTGTCAAAAGTGAAAATTCTTTCACCTAAAACATATCAATTGGATGAAGCTGTACAGGGACTTTGTCAATCTTATCAGTCAGGTAGTCATTTATACAATATTATGCTTTACATGTCAAGTTATCTTTAATACATTTCTTAAATTTGCCTTCTCTTAATTGTGCAATACTTTGAGGAGTTTTGTTATAATATCGCACTGCAGAGCTTAGTTTATCCCCTAGTTTACTGATATGAGGTCCCCATTGAAATTTGTTATCCAGCATTATTCCCAAAAATTTCGTAGATTCTGCTAATTGGATATTGTTGTTTCTCGGAATGATATTATTAGTAACACTTTTTTCAGAAAGCAATGACAATTTGACACAATTGGTTTTCGATGGATTTAGGACCAAATTGTTTTGTATCAGAAAAGGTAAATCACTTACGTAGACAAGAAACAGTAATGGACCCAATATGGAGCCTTGAGGTACGACCATTTTCATAGTTGAACCTGAGGACATAATGTTGTCCACTGCTACCCGTTATTCTCTCTCTAATATTATAAACGCGTAAGTTTGTATGTATGGATGTATGGATGTTTGTTATTCTTTCATGTAAAAACTACTGAATGGATTTGAATGAAACTTGGAATATACATAGTACATGTGCTGGATTAACATATAGGCTATTTTTTTATCCGGGTACCACACGAGCGAAGCCGCGGGCGGCAACTAGTTCTTACTAATATTATAAACGCGTAAGTTTGTATGTATGGATCTTTGTTACTCTTTCACGCAAAAACTAATGAATGGATTTGAATGAAATTTGGAATATACATAGTTCTTGTACTGGATTAACATATAGTCTATTATTGCAGCTAGTCTACACTAATATTATAAAGAGGAAAACTTTGTTTGTATGTTTGTTTGTTTGTACTGAATAGGCTCAAAAACTACTGGACCGATTTTAAAAATTCTTTCACCATTCGAAAGCTACATTATCCACGAGTAACATAGGCTATATTTTATTTTGGAAAAAAATAGGGTTCCGTAAGATATTTGGGTTTTTCGGACACAAGGTGTAAAAAATCAACCAGAAAAGTTACTTATTTTGCGTACGCTGCCTAAACTATAAAAGATAGAACCATAAAATGTTCTAATTAATTGTAGATCTTATAAATATCTACAAAAAAGTCCGCGACACACTATACCCATCTATGTCGAGTGAGGCACAGCAACCATTTTTTTATTTAAAAATCTTGAATTTTTTTTGGACTACATTTAAACGCGTTTATTTTACTCATGCTATTAATCCTTATCAAAATAAATGATTTCATCACTAAGAACAGTTTATGGAGATAATATTTGGTCTTTGAATGATTAAAATTGGACGTTTGGTTTTGAAGTTATGGCGAAATTAAAATATTACGATTTCTGCTGCACGGCCCGTTGCGAAGTGGGCGTCACCAAGGCGGGGGTGCGCGTGCGGGAGGGGAGTTTAGATCTATGAGTAAGGTACCCGCGCGGCTCAGTCGCGAGGTCGGCTCCCTACGCAGCGGTCGTGCGCGAAGTCTATATAGTATAAAAATGAATCGCAAAATGTGTTGGTAAGCGCATAACTCAACAACGCCTGGACCAATTTGGCCAAATCTTTTTTTAAAATGTTCGTTGAAGTTCAAGGATGGTTTTTACGGCGAGAAAAATTAGAATTATTGCTGGAAAAACCCTAAAAATAGCCCTTTTCTTTTTCCCATACAAATGATTTGTAACTAAAACGTAGTCAATTTGAGCTTTATTGCTATGGTATAAAGTTCATATTAAATTACAAGCACTTGAATTATTAATTTTAAGGCGATACGAAGTTCGCGGGGTCAGCTAGTCTTAAATAAGTCTGCAAAAGTCAATTCTAATAAATAATTTATTTACCTTCGACCATACCAACCAACACGCCATGACACTGACACTGACCGACGGTGGCAACTTAATTGAAAGCAATTATTATAGAAAACTAGCTTTCGCCGGCGGCTTTGCTCGCTTGATATCCGGACAAAAAGAGGCCTATATGTTATTCCAGCACACATATTATGTATTTCACAGTTTCATTCAAATCCGTTCAGCCGTTACGGCGTGATTGAGGCACAAACATACATTCTCACATCCACACATCCTCACAAACTTTCGCATTTATAATTAGTAGGATGATGTCAATTCTATTGTGTAGTTTCCTAAACTTAACTTTATTTGACAGCTCTAAAATTACAGCGATGTTATCTCAATATACCTTTAAGAAAGGGACGTCAATATTTTTAATTCTGTCAAATTAAATTAAATTTAAAAAATATATTAGAAATAATTTAAATACCTAACAGAAACGATACAATAGAAGAAACACGAGAGAAACTAATTACATTGCGTTAGATTCATAAAGTTGGTTTGCTGTTTTGAGGTTAGATCTGACGCAGTGTTTGATATCCCTACAGGAGCCTTATTCACTATGATCAAACAAACAAACATAACGCGGGCGTGTATTCTATGTGGCAACTAAACTTGGCGGCGTTAATGCCTCTCTCTAGTTTCAATACCCGCCACGTTTCTGTTATTTTGACGGCCTCGGTGGCGTGGCGGGCGATTGCTCGGCAGAGACCCAAAAGGCGCGGGTTCGATTCCCGCTGCGGAAGAAATGTTTGCATGTTCTGCAAATATTTCTTCCGGGTCTGCGTGTTGTGGTACCATGGTACTCGTAGTTTCTGATACCCACGACACAGGTAATCCTAGTGTGAGGTCAGGACTATGTATGTGACTGTTGGGTGTTATTTATTTATCCTACACTAGCTGTTGCCCGCGACTTCGTACGCGTGTAGTACATTATTTTGTTCTATAATCAATAGTTTTCGCAGCGCACGCCAAAAACTATTTTGGGTTTTCTACCTTGGGTTACAATATTGCAATATTCTTACAGATCCCTAGTTTTTTTTTAAATTTATTATAGCCTTTATTGGTCCCTGATAATTTAGCTTTCTATTGGTGAATTTTTTTTAAATCGGTCCAGTAGTTTCGGAGCCTATTCGTTACAAACAAACAAAAAAAAAAAACAAAAAATATTTCCTCTTTATAATATTAGTATGACTAACCTCATCTATTGCCTACACGTTTTTATTGCGTTTACCGCGTCTCCTGTACCTTACTACTCTGCTGGACTGGAAGTAAAGAAAAAGCATAGAATGCGTCCAGCTGCTTCTCTCCCCGAGCATGTCGTAAAAGCCGACTAAAGGATACCTAGACCTCTCCAAAATGATGGACCATCTTTATGGGCGATGGGCTGATCTGATCACCTATCACCATGGTTCACCATATCCATCTTAGGACTTTAAATCAGAAGTGGTTGCAAGTTTACTTATATTTACTTGTGGCTCTGCCTACCCCATTAGGGACACGGGCGTGATAATATGTATGTATGTACCGAGTCTCTTTCGTTCCACAGCCCATAAAAAGCTTGTTGGAAACACATCGCACTACTACGTCCATATCCATACTTATATTTTATAAACACGACATCTCACGTGTAAGCTAGTTTATGAATGTAGCCTTTTCAAGCCTAAACCACTAAAATAACTAAATATAGGTACCTACTTCTACTAATTAGCCTGAGTGTTACTAGTTTTTTTAACCAGTGTGGTGAAATGATTAAAAGTGTGTCTTAGAAGCTTCTTTCGTGCCCTTTACACAATAGGAACCTAGGTTATTTTGGTATATCTAAGGCAAACTAGAAACTATACATCTTGGGAATAGGTATTTATTGTAGAAATTCAACGTTTGAGGAATTTATAATTCAACATTGTAACATTTTGTGAAATCAAGTTAATGGTCCTAAAGGAAAGATTTCAATTCGATATTTGGCAAGGAAATAGATTGCAACTTGGGAAGGACATGGGCTGCCATCTGTCTCAAAGACATTAAACGGAGCTGCTGGCAGTATTTTTTCTATTGTTAACTTTCTCGCACGAGGCAGCCTCGCGAGGCATCCGTGCGGAGCTCGCTTAGTCAGGACGCGCGTGACAGTGACAGTTTGCACGTTTTCCTTGGGCGGGGTACGTCCTAACCGAGCGAGCATATGCCTCGCACGTATGCCTCGCTAGACTGCTAGTCAGTGAGTACCCAGCTATTTCCAACCGCTGATTGCCTACAACTCACTCCATAACGGTACCGCGCGCGCGCCATTCATATAATTATGCACTCATTCTGTTATTATTATAATGCAAACCTGTTATTTACAATAGACACCTGTATTCGCTACATGCGGCCGAACGCGATGATTCTGTATTGTGCTGCTAATGGGGACAATTTGATCACGATCCTCACGAATGGTGACAGGTGATGCGCATGACTTTTCTTGATCAATTCGAAATTGCGATATTGATTATATTATGGCATTAATGGTATATTTTGAAGGATTATTCCGTCTACTTCTCTGCTGGACTGGAAGTAATAAGAATGCGCCCCGTAATAGGTTATTTACATCGAACCATTCTACAACTTTGGAGATTGCATTGTTTACTTCGCCAAAATAAGCCTGGCGTCGTTTCATTGTAAATAAAAATGAGGTGTCATCTGCAAACAGTACAATCTCATGATCGTCCCTAACAAGTTTAGGTAAATCATTAATATGTGCTGAAAATAGAAATGGCCCTAATATTGATCCCTGTGGTACACCCATTTTTACTACAGACCCTGGAGAACGTTTTACATTAACGTCGACTCTTTGTATTCTATTACTTAAATAGGAACTGAGGTCAAGAGCCAAACCCCTAACCCCATAGTGGTGGAGTTTCCTGATTAATGTGTCATGATGGACACAATCGAATGCTTTTGACAGATCACAAAAAATCCCCAAAGTATCACGAGACTCTTCCCATGTATGGAAAATATGCGATATTAACTCGACACCAGCATCTGTTGTTGAACGGCCCTTCATAAATCCGAATTGTTTGTTGTCGAGTAGGTTATTTATGTTAAAATGGTCTTGGAGTTGTTTGAGAATAAGTTTTGGAAATATTTTACTAAATGTCGGTAGTACTGATATAGGACGAAAGTTACTAGGGTCTGAATGACTACCAGATATGAAAAGAGGTGTTATTTTACTATGTTTCATTAGATCAGGGAACACACCACAATCAATGCGTTAATGGAAGATCATAGCTAAGTCAGGTGCAATTATGTCTATCAAAGGTTTTATGACGCTAACAGAAATTCCCTCTGGGTCCGCGGTCATTTTTACATTGATTAATTAATAAGACTTTACAATGTCATAAGAACTGACATAATCGAATAAAAAAATTGTTTTATATTCAGGTACGTTTTCTTTCAACATTGACTGCGATTATGTGGGAAGAGTTTAAAGATTTTATAGTAGAGACTGCTGGAATATCACTAAAAAACTATTCGAACGCTTTAGCTACATCTTCGTCTTTGTTAATAATGATATTGTCTATTTTTAATTTACAACTATTATTATGTATTTTATTTTTTCCAGTCTCTTCTTTAGTCGTTTTCGTTTCTAAGTAGTTTCGGAGCCTATTCAATGAAAAGAAACAAACAACCAAATTTTCCTAAATAATAAATAAATCTTCTTTATAATATTATTAGTGTAGAAATGCGAAAGTTTATGAGAATGTTTGGATGTTTACATGTTTGTGCCTCAATCACGCCTGAACGGATGAACGGATTTGAATGAAACTTGAAATTTATAGAGTGCATGTACTGGATTAACATATAGGCTACTTATTATCAGGATACCACGCGAGCGAAACCACGGACGGCAGCTAGTAAGTTATAAACTACTCGAATAGCCCTCTTCTGCAACACAAATACCTACGGTGTTTATATCTGCAGCACTCCCCCACAACAAAAATACTCAGTAGATAGATCGAGTAGATCGATTAGAAGGTACGTTACATTCAATACGCGTACTGTTACTGTTTGATCAGTACATGGTGCGCGTGACTCGGTGCGCTGACCTGGAGGCATTGTTCACCTTTGTCGTAATCGGAGACGAACTGGCAGATCGCCACAGAGACTTTCTGAAGGCTACACTGTTACCGCTATAATTTGTTTACTTATTAGTTACTAGCTGCTGACTGCGGCTTCGCTTGCAAAGTACACGAACTATTTACTTTCCAAGTATAAGGCACAAACATCCTCACTATTTTTTGCATCCTACTTAATATTATAAATGCGAAAGTTTGAGTGTGTTTTTATTTGTTACCACGCATCTCCGTAACTACTAAACCGATTTTGATGAAATTTAGAAAGTAAATAGTGTAGGTTCTGGAATAACACATAGCCTAATCTTATATTTATTTTGAGAGCACTGGTGGCCTAGTTGGTAGTGACTTCGCCTTCCGATAATAAGGTGGTGGGTTCAAATACGGTCGTGTATTTTCTTGTGCAAAAAAATTATGTGCACTATACCAGTACTCTCAAACAGTGAAAGAAAACATCGTGAAGAAACCTGCGGCTTAGTCAGGTGACTAAGCCGCACGTATTGACCATATCTTTCCTGTGGACAACGCCGACTAAGCTGAGAGGATGGAATAGGTGCTGGGCAAGCCTACTCCATCTTAATTTGTCCCGGGCACTACAGCGTCCCGTCTGTGAAAGTAAAAGTTGCCTCCTGACGCTGTATAAATTCTCTAATATGGATGGAAAAATCTTTTAAATCTTTAAAAAAAAATGTAAAAGTATAATAGTATAGAAATGGACAAGCTCGATGGCGTGGCGGGCGAGTGCTCGGATGAGATGCAAGAGGCGCGGATTCGATTCCCGCTTCGGGAGAAATGTTTGTATGTTCTGCAAATATTTCTTCCGGGTCTGGGTGTTGTAGTATTATGTATTGTAAGTATGTATTTACAAAAAAAGTACCTATATAAGTATTCTATCAGCCATCTGATTCCCATAGTACAAGCTTTGCTTAGTTTGGGTCTGGATGGCGCTGTGTGTAATGTCCCCAAATATTTATTTACTTATTTATTTTATTGAAAAGTCAATCCCTGAAGGGATGAAAATAGGTGAAAGAGGTTGTATATATTTTTTTACGTGAAGTGCAATTTACTTGAAATGTCGTCTGGCTTAAAGTTTAAAACAATTGGACACAAAAATGTTCTAGGGTTTTTCGAAATAAAATTAAAATCAAATGAATTTTTAATGAGTGGTGCAATTGGCTGGAAACTTGGCAGGGATACTTTAATTACATAATTGTTGAACACGTGTTTCAGAGCTATTAAATACAACCCTCAAAAGGGGGTAAAATGGGGTGTTAAAATGTACACGTTGTCATCACGCCATCACCCCTTGGCCTATAGTAGCCAATGGCGAATTTCACCTGCATAAAGCTACTCGAGTGAGTTGCCGCCACGTTGTCTCCACGTCACCGCCCCCTGGTGCCAGGCACCCGAGGCTGACCGACCCCACCGCTCCCAGCACCCCCATTGCCCCCACGCCCCCCCCCCTGTTAGTCGCCAGTGACTATTAGCATTCGTCATAATGTCACTATTGACTTAGTATTGCGGCTGAAAACGAGCAATTATATTCGTATTTTCCGATCGATGAAATTGCTTCCGATATATTGCTGTAGCACAGAATAAATAATAGTACTGGTAACCTACTTGCAAACATTTATGTTAGGATATAAACTATTTTATGTCATCTTAGGGCTCTATTACTAAGCCACCGCTGTCCGTCCATCCGTCCGTATGTCCGTCTGTCAGCGGGCTGTATCTCATGAACCGTAATAGGTGGACAGTTGAAATTTTCACAGAGTTGTTATTTACTGCCGCTATCCTATCCTACTATATTATAAATGTGAAAGTTTGTAAGGATGCTTGTATGTTTGTGCCTCAATCACGCCAAAACGGCTAAACGGATTTGAATAAAACTTGGATCATACATAGTACATATGCTGGGTTGACATATACTTAGACAATTTTGTACATGTACGATGGTACGCTTAAGCATAGTAAATCTATTGGCTCTGATGGTATATCATTTATGATTATAAAACAGGCAAAGAAGAACTTTGTTTCCCCACTCTGTCATATTTTTAACTTAGATCTAATGTCAGGCGTGTACCCTTCTCAGTGGAAAGTCTCGAGAGTGACCCCTATACCTAAGACCTCAAGCAAGCTGTTGAAGAACATCGCCCTATCGCCATTATGCCTTCACTTGCAAAAATATTGGAGAATATATTGCATAAGCTTTTTCTCACAGGTGGAGAAAATTCTATGCAATGCACAACTTGGCTTCCGAAGTAAACGATCGGTCAATACCAACTTGTTGTCACTAGTAGAGTAATACTAAACTTGACCAGGGGCAACAAGTGGACGTGCTCTACTTGGACTTTCGGAAAGCGTTTGATAGGGTGAATAATGACATACTGCTGGCGAAACTTAGCGCTATATTGGCTTTGCGCCCAATCTTTTACAACTACTCGCAGACTACCTTTGAGATCGCCAGCAATATGTCAGGCTCGGAATCTACGAGTCTTTGCCCTATCATGCACGGTCTGGAGTCAGCCAAGGCTTAGTCCTAGGGCCATTGTTATTTTTGCTAATAGTAAACGACGTACCGGCTGTTCTTCGACATGCGGAATGTCTCCTTTATACAGATGATTTGTAGCTGTACACAGTTGTCGAATCCGAGGATGATTGCTTAGCGCTCATGCTTATTTTAGGTAATCCTCCGTCTTCCTACATATTTCTAGTCTAGTGAAACGCCCCAAGGCTTATAAGAGGAATACACCGTCCAGCTTTCATGGCTGTGTGCTAAATGTCAGTCAGACAGTCGTTAACTTATATTTAGATAGGTAAAAACTAAAAATAAGCATTAATTAAATATTGCATCCAGTAAATAGTTCAATTCATAATTTTGAATTGTCATCTACTTCTGCATTATTTATTAATTAGTTTCTTTGGCATCACGATTGTCTCCTGGCTACATATAGGTCTCAGACCAAATAAAAAAAAAAGACGGCGTGCCGCGAACAACAAAAGTGAAGCCACACAAAACCACGCTACTGCAAGTAAACATACACGCTCATGCAAACACCTACACTAAAACCATGCTAATCGCTCTCGAGTCGTCGTCTAGTAAACTTAAAATTTAAATATAGAATTATGCCTTCCTGTTTAGTGAAAACTTGTAAAAACAGCAGCAAATCACTTAAAAAGTCTCACGGAATCACTTTTCACTTGTAAGTACTTCAAATAATATCGACACACATAGATAAAAAGGTGGCTTCACTTTTTTTGTTCGCGGCGCGCCGTCTTTTCTTTTTATTTGATCTGAGATATAGGTAGTCTTGCGAGCAATAGCGGCGCCGCGCTAGTGACGCCACAACAGAGTTTCTATGCAAATACATATACGGAACATTCGCCACGTAAAGGTATCAAGAGCACTAGAGACGTTCGTTCGTGCTGAGTATGTGTAATGTGATACCTTATGAGGATATCCAGTCCCCAACCTATCTATACTGTTCATGAATGGGATCGTGACGTCGTGGGATTAAACAATAGGACGGGAATGGGAGCACTAGGTCTGTTAGTGCCGAAGCACGCAATTCAGCTCCATTATATTGTTGCATTTCTTCATGTGTCATCGCCATTGAAACATGGAACGGTAGATAATGATGATAATAAGGTTGTTAAGGATTGTGACTGTTTAAGTAGTTAGTGTTGAGGATGAGAACAGTAAATAAGTAAGTTCGTATGAGGTAGTGGCCAACTCTTGTGACGGAGTTTTTAGGCCGCCTAAAGGCCTCCGTCATTGCTTAACGACTTAAAAGCCGGGACCGACAATTTAACGTGCCATCCGAAGCACGGAAGCACTCAGCTCGTAATGCCACTTGCGGTCACCCATCCCAAATTGTAACCGCGCACAACTTTGCTTAACTTTAACGATCAATCAAGAACGTCTAACGCCACGAGCGCTTCGATGGTCACTGTGAAAACAACTTTTACGAAAATAAGGGTCAAAGGTTGGGAGAGGCAATACGTCCCCGCGCGATCAAGGTTAAAAGGACACTGTCAATGTCAAACAATAGTTTCGATACACGCTACAATGCTCATGCCCTTTTCCCCCGCTCGCCTGCGTCTCCCGTGCCTTATTTCAGCCTTGGCTTTATTACCAATAGGTACATCAAATAAAAAGGATAAAGCTATACTAAAATACCTACCTGGGTAAATCAAAGTAAAATCTAAATTAAAACACAAATTATAAAATCATCGATAGAGGCGCTCGTGGCGTAGCTTGCTTAGACGTTCTTGATTGATCGTTGAAGTTAAGCAACGTTGTGCACGATCACAGTTTGGGATGGGTGACCGCAAGTGGCATTACGAGCTGATCGCTTCTGTGCTTCGGAGGGCGCGTTAAATTGTCGGTCCCGGCTTTTAAGCCGTTAAGCCATGACGGAGGCCTTTAGGCGGCCTAAAAACTCTGTCACAAGAGTTGGCCACTAGCTCATACGAACTTACTTATCGATAGAAGTCACGCGTCGTTAACAGTAAGGCATACTTTTGTGTTAGTGATTCAGCAAGTTCATTCTAAAAATCTATTTTTTTTTAACTAGATTCATAGAAAGTTTCAATGATGCAAAGCCTTATTATTATAAAATATATAATTTAGTAATTCATATCTATACCGGGTAAACGTTAACAAGTAAGTGCCAACCAGTTACATCATCATTTCCCTGCTCTTTTCCCAGTTAAAGCTTTGTCAGAAGTCATCTCAACACACCTCTTTCTTACTCAAGGAATTAATATCATAAACTTGTAGGTTTTTGGCACAAGTACCTACAGAATCAGAAAATAAGTTTACAAGTACATACCACTGTACCAGGATACCCTGTTATAGGAATAATTCACACACATTTGGATTCAAAAATGCTCATTGTTGGTAATGAATAAATAAATAAATATTAGTGGACATTTCACACAGCGCCATCTAGCCCCAACCTAAGCAAAGCTTGTACTATGGGAACCAGATGGCTGATAGAATACTTACATACTTTTTTTTTTAATTCATTTAAAGTCTTTGTCGCTTTGCGACCGCATCACCCAAATATACATACCTATAACACATAATACTACAACACCCAGACCAGGAAGAAATATTTGTAGAACATACAAATATTTCCCCCGTAGCGGGAATCTAATCCGCGCCTCTTGCGTCTCAGCCGAGCACTCGCCCGCCACGCCACCGAGGTCGTCAACAAATGATCTATCATCCGTTGAGCCAAGTGTCAAGTGCGCCTCAAAGGCTCCTTTCATGCACTTGATACATTATTTTAGAATTTTTTAGGTTCTAAGACATGCCAGTTTCTTCACGAGGTTTTCCTTCACCGTATGAGAATGCCTACTGGTATAGCCCACATACATTTTTAAAACAGAAAAATTCATTGGTGTACCAACAAAACATTGGATTCAAACCCATGACCTTAGGATCGTAGGCGGGGCCGTTACCACTAGACCAGTCCTCTTGGAGGTATCATAAATGCTGAACCTAGTCATTGATTTAGGGTTAGTGGAATACTCTTATTGAAATCGGCCATTAGTCATTGATCTAGAGCAGAGATCCCCAAACTATTTTGGACAAGTGACCCCTTTTCTAAAATGAACTGTTACCTCAGACCCCCATAGCCTAGACCTACTTTTAAGATCAACCCCCTTATTCATAATGGTCCGCTAACTTAAAACAGCTGCGAGTTTTTCATCTTGTACGAACTTGAGACTTTACATTACTACAACAATCCTATTTCCTACAAAAATATTAATTATTCTTAGTACACGTGACACAACATAAACAATACAGTACCTACCTCTTGAAAGTTTTAAATAAGAACTTGTGTTAATTTAATAGGGGTCGATTTTTAGACCTCGTCGACCCCCAAAATCAGTTTTCGTTTATGTCGACCCCTAGGAAACCCCAAGGGGTCGATATCGACCACTTTGGGAATCCCTGATCTAGAGTGTGTAAAAGAGCAAGTGGCACGATAAGGAGTGCGGCCGGCGCCGGCGGTGTAGCCAGCTGGCAGGCAGCGCAGCGGTGTGATCACGTCACCGTTAGCGACAAGTGTGCTGACACACTTCCGCGAGCCGTTAGCCGCCGCAGGGCTACCACTTTCACTCTGCGTCTGCGCATCTCATTTGTAATTCCCGAATTGATGTCGCTATCGCCCACGCGAGCGCGAATTTCGACGTCATAATTGACGCCGGTACCACTTGTACGCTAATTTGTATATTTTATTAACAACGGTTATATTTGCGGTTCTTTTGATGTATATTAAGGGCCTCATTTTCGAACATATTTTTATGTTTATATAGGTACTCATAATGAGACATGTCAGTTTTTAAACATAAAATAAATTAAAGTAGTAGAGTAGATTGTTTTAAAGATTACCTAATATTGGACCTGATATAAAATACGCATAAAATATTGCTGACGAATCTGTAGAACATTTTCCAGATTACACAGCTTTAAAACTGGATCTGTCTTTCTTGATTTATAAGGAAGGAACAGACATACTTTTTGGAATGTCAAATAAAGCACACTTACGTTTCCCACTCAAAGTGCTTCTAGAAAATATATAGTAGGCACAAATATTAATATTCGTGTAGCCATTTCGTTTGGTAGTTTTATTTATTGTTTTTAGTCTCAATTGGTCAGCCCTGGAGACCCCCTGGCTGGCTACTAGTGGAGCCAATAGCTCGTGTCTTGTATTACACGGCAGTCAACATTCTCGCTTCGTTCCAGTTCAGCGGAATACCAGACCATCATGCGCTGTGACAACCCTAACGATCGATGTGACACTTGTCGACGCAGCTGGCTAGAAATATCGTGTAGACTATCACGATTTTTTCAACTACAATACAACGTAGAAGTAGAATATGAAATTATACTACAAGGTGCCTAGGATCCCCATTGTTAGATGCATTAGAATAAAATTATCACGTCACAAAGACAAATGCTTTGTTTGGAACCAATCGAAGTTTTTGTTTATGTAGATAATAAAAACGTACACATGTTCAAAATCGACATATTTAGATATGTAAGTACATTAAGTTTAGCGTCAAGTTCCCCTTGCAAACGCACCACAAGAAAGCA
The DNA here is from genome assembly GCA_949320045.1 of Scotopteryx bipunctaria. Lineage (NCBI taxonomy): Eukaryota > Metazoa > Arthropoda > Insecta > Lepidoptera > Geometridae > Scotopteryx > Scotopteryx bipunctaria. The sequence goes on from OX439440.1 coordinate 12,165,146, forward strand.
GTGCATAAAAGGAGATGTTTCATAGCAGTTTAGGTATAGACCTATCTGCCAATCGTCTGATGGATACACCAGACAGAAAAATGGTGAAAAAATCTGTGAATTTCGAACAAACACTCTAACTCTAATATGAAGCATAATTATTTGCAAAAAAATGTTTATAATTTAGAGACTTTATACAATGGTAAGATTTTCCTGTGCGGCCCTGATCTTACTTTCTTACTTATATTATAAATGCGAAAGTTTGTGAGTTTGAATGTTTGGATGTTTGTGCCTCAATCATGCCTAAACGGCTGAACGGATTTGAATGAAACTTGGAATATATATATAGTACATGTACTGGATTAACATATAGGCTATTTTTTATCCGGATACCACGCGAGCAAAGCCGCGGGCGGTAGCTAGTAGTGAAATAATTCGTAGCTGCCACTGTCACTTAAGTATTTTGACAGTTTTATGATTTTGATAGATTGAAAGAAGAATGAGCCGGCTCATCCATTACGAACATTTTGATTCTTCGCGAACGAAATGCCGCCATTTTACCTATTTATCAAAGTCAACAGCCGTCAAAACATTTTACTCAATAGCGCCCCGCCATACTGTTTTATGTATTGAGTTACTTTTCGTAAGAAAGTTATTTTAGAAACATGCATTCAAAAAAGCAAAATAATAAAAAAAATACAATTGGAATAGGTTTTAAATATATTGAGCTATGTTTATACAAGTGTACAGTGACCTGGCCTAGGTTCCACACATTTATGAAGCATCTCCTTTGTCGAACAGCTTTGCTTTTTTTGTCCCGAGACATTGACCTTCTGGAGAAAGGGTTAGGGCGAAGACTGTCAGGCGTAGTACGGGTATGATGTTCGGTGAACCAATGACACAGATACATAAGTTAGTGTCATAGACGTTAACACGATCTTGCGCCAGTTTGCATATAATTACGGCACCAGACAGTTACTAATGTATACTAATGAGAAGATTTCGTTCTGTTTAATTGGATAGAAATGTTTTTGTTTACAGTTCATGAACTTACTTAGAGAAACTATTAAATAGTACATACATACATACTATCACGCCCATATTCCTAATGGGGTGGGCAGAGCCACAAGTAAACATTAGAAAACTTGCAGCCACTTCTGGTTTAAAGTCATAAGATGGATATGGTGAATCATGGTGGCAGGTGATCAGCCCATCGCCCATACAGGTGGTCCATCATCTTGGAGAGGATACTATTCCTTAGTCGACTTTTACGACATGCTCGGGGAGAGAAGCAGCTGGACGCGTTCTATGCTCTTTCTTTACTTCCAGTCTAGCGGAGAAGTATTAAATAGTCACGTAGAATAAAAGTTTCACCTATCGAAATCATAAGATTTGTTATTGTTTTTTTAACAGAGCGCCATCTAGCCTCACACTGATAATAGTGCCTACCAGGTACAGTACACTAGGTACAACGAACTCCAAATGACCTGTGCCAATGTTCTACCAATGGGCGACGGATCGTTAATAACCAAAGTGGTTTTACAGTCAAAAATGTATGTCGCTTTTCGACAGTCAACGTTGCTATGGTAGTGGACGAACCGTCGTCTGTTGATAGAATATTTGAAACGGGCAATAGGCTACTCTTTACCCGGATACAACGCGAGCGATGCACAAGTGGAACAGCACAAAGCTTGATATATCTCCATACAAGTTACTAGTGCCTGTAATGACGCAGGCGCATATACCTCGCCTCATTTTAAAAGTCTCGCGTTGCTCTCAGAATGAGTAAGCGTGTGACCGCGAATCACTTTTGCTAAGTTTTGACAATTGACTCTCCCTTTCGCGGCGCACGCTGCGCCTGCGCAGCTTCTGCAAAAACATAGACTTGCGGTCACGGACCGGTGACCGAGGCTCTTATGCTATATAACCTCGATTTTCACCCTTATTTTACTAAATTACCCAGCCGGTTACAAGACCCTGAGGTTTCAACCTCTTGGAATGTGTGACAATAAACCTTTAAAATGGAATTACCTTCTTTAAGGAAAGGGGAAACTTATACCCGCAGTGGGTGGATGTGGGTGATATGATGGTGATGGCCATGAGAAGAAACCTTTTTCCGTCTGTCAGAGGCCTGTATCTCATGAACCGTAATAGGTAGAGAGCTGACATTTTCAGAGGATGTATTTTTATTTTCGCAGAGTATGTAAACCGAAGGTACACATAAGGTATACGAGACATGATCTCGTACATGATTAAATGGGTCGAGTGACTTTTTGCACATTTTAGTTTTGTAGTGTTTTTAAGTATTTTTTTCAAACGATCTAACATTTACTGATTTGAACAAAAATAATAGTAAAATAAATAAGGGGTACCTCATAGAAGAGATGCGATATGTTTCATTTTGCATTTTTTTGCTTGATGGCATACAATAAACATTTATGTATAAATGTACGATACTTACACTTGACCGGTTTTATTTTAGCAGTGTTTTTCTTTTCCACTTGTCTTTATCACCCGTCATCACACTACTCACACCTTTATTGTCTGTATGATCTATTAAGTGTTTATCTATGCATTCTTCCCTCCCCATGACATACTCATACGCTCATTTTATACGCCATTTATCTATTATTAAATTAAGGAGTTGGCACTTGTCGGTACAATGATGCAGTTTCCTCCATTTTTCCCTGTCCAGAACAGTATTTCTCTTCTTTATCATGGCAGCGACTTTTTCCATTGCCTCATGAAGTTATTAGCAAATGGAGATTCGTGATCTCTGCTGTGATGATGTGTGAATGTGTGGATGATGACGTGGATGTGTTAATTCTTGTTAAACTTATCTAATTGAATATAAGAGAGAAAGAAAGAAACTATTTATTTGGTTCACAAATACTTATAAAAAAAATTATAAAATTAAATAATAATAAATTGTGACCTAAAAAGGCAACCACTCAGCGTGTGCTGCAGGAGCCCGGAAGCAACTACAGCGCTGTTCTTCCGTGGCACCTTTCCTCAGAGCGCGTAAAAAGATGAAAATGAAAAAAAATGAAAATGACTAGAACCTTGTGTCTTGCAGTGCTGAACGTGGCAGCGGGAAAGGCACCCATGCAGATATCCACCGAGGGGAGAGGCGTGCCAGAGCGCGCCCTGGACGGCAGCACCGCGGCCATCTTCAGCCCAGAGACCTGCACGCTGACCAAGCCGGAGCGCGTGCCATGGTGGTACGTCAACCTGCTGGAGCCGTATATGGTGCAGCTGGTTCGGCTCGACTTCGGCAATCTTTGCTGTGGTAAGTCAATGGACTTTTAAAAACTTTCACCCCCGATTACTCAAACACATCTCAGAGTTGAGCACGTCTCAAGTGACGAATTTTTGACAGACTTTCATCAAAAACTGTCAAAAAAGCGTGACTTGAGACGTGATCAACTCTGAGTCGCGTTTAAGTATTCGGGGTTAGTCTTTCAAAAAATCTCTCAAGCTTTTTAAACGCAACTACGACTAATCGTGTCACTAGTTTTATCGGACCAGTGTGGTGAAAGAATTTAAAGTGCGCCTCAAAGGCTCCTTTCCTGCACTTATAAACGCTAAAACACACTGCTGTAACTTCCTGTATATTGTTTTTAAACATAACTAATCTATTATCCAAATCTATATACGAAGAAACAATGGCGTAATAAAGAGAAGGCCTATAACTACTATGAGTGCAAGAGGCTGAGATAATGATGATATACGTAGCCACATTATTTTGCATTATTTTGAACCTACCCCATACTATAGTATGGGGTAGCCAGTATCCATACCTTTAAGTAGGTACAAACTGATAAAGGTTATTTGCCCCTTGCAAAATGCATGTGAAGAAAATAACAATGTATTGTGAAGAGTGGTGAAGATGTGACCAACTACACATCATGAATTGCACACATTCACATGTGCAACGTAAGTGCTTTGATCAAATTGCATTGCTGAGAAGCATATTTTGTGCCGTTCCACTTCCACTGTAAAGTTTTAGCTCTTTTTTAGTTTTCTGAATTCTAACTTGTGATCGCAATCTGCAAGTATAAGGCTGCCTAGTAGAAGGCATCTTTTTAGCTAGAATAATTAACGACTGCTGGAGTAACCACCGAATACTCAAACACGACTCAGAGTTGAGCACGTCTCAAGTCACGGTTTTTTGACAGTTTTTGATGAAAATTTGTCAAAAACTCGTCATTTGACACGTGCTCAACTTTGAGATGCGTTTGAGTATTCGGGGGTAAATGTTCTCAATTGTCGGTGATATTGAATCCATAAATCGAAATATGTACATACCTATCGGGTTAATTTAAAAACTAGTGGAATGCAGTCGTTGTTCGGGTTAAGTTTTTTTTCATACAAATTGCTCCGTTTTCGGAATTAAGAAAGAAAGGAAAAGAAGAAAGGTTCTACGACATGCTAGTTTCCTCACGATGTTTTCCCTAAGAAACCCTAAGAACCCTAAGGATCGATAGACGGCCGCTAACACTAGGCCACCAGTACTCTTATTCAGCTGCGCAAGAGTTTTATATATTTGAATGCAAGAAGTTTCATACACACACAGTTTGTTATGCACGCCGATTGTATGTACCTAATTTCTATGTCTCTACGTCTATAGATTCCGTCTTAGGATGTACTGCCTTCCATTAGCTATTAGATAAGCACTTCCTTCGTTTAATGGTAGTCTTTGAAGTGAAACAGCTTTCCAGTCTCGAACATGATTTAATCTGCTACGACCTCTCTTGCGGTGAATTATCAACGGTTATGACAAGCTTCAGCAGACTCTAATCACTGTTATAAAGTGAAAGTGACGAGACAAACGCAACAGAATTATGAAAGTTCTTCTAGTTTTGTACTAGTGATGAGACAAATGGTCCCTGAGCGACAATCTTGAATATTCTCAGTTATCTAAGAAGTAACTTCATATGAGAAAACTCTCATTTCTCTTATTTAATACAAACATCTATAAAGGCATGTGCAGATTGCAGAGACCACACTGTTGACCTTAAAATCCTAAAAAACATTTATCTTTTGATTTTTGATTTTTTTCGTTTATCTTTTGAGAAAACACCATTTGCCCCAATTTTAGTTTATCGTAAAAGTAGGGTAGCTCTTGGGCATGCATTTATCATTTTACCTAAGATTGGATTCGTAAGTAACAACAATGTTTATAATAATACTACTAGTCTTGTCACTAGTTATATCGAACCAGTGAGTTTATTGATCGAGCGAGCAAAGCGAGCGAAGATCTCAGTGGCTAATTGAACGATTTGGCGGTATATGTTTGTATGTACCTATGTATGTTTGTGGATATGGTTGTTAGAGCATAACTTTCGAACCGTTAATCCAATCTATATGATGGGTAGGTCAATAGATTGTGTGATTGTAAAAATATTAGTTTTCCAAGAGGGTAAAAAAAAAGTTTTACAAATGTGTCTAATGGGGTGTCATATAGAGCAGGGGAAATGGCTTTGTTTGGTTTGAAAATGGTTTTATGGATGTGTAGTTTTTGAAATACAGCGAAGAAAAAAGTTAAGTTTGGTAAACCGTTGTAACCTGAGCTCTCTCTCTTGTTAGAGTTTCGATGTGTTCATAGTTCAGGTTAAACTGGAAATAAAAGTGGGGAAATCCGAACCAGAAGAGAAATGGTAGGAAAGTATAGGTAATACCGAACTTGGTAGGTATAATATTTTTTAGTTACAAACATACAGTACCTCAGTCTTGTTTTGCCCCATCACTAGCCAAAATAAAAGCCCTGAGGAAGGTATACTGAGGAAAGCAATGCAACTGGTCTTTGTACTTTCCTGCTATTGTTGGAACACCTTTGTGCAATGATGTGTCATACCGCCTTCCGCTTATGTAACGATGCATTTTACTGCTAGGCGGCTCGTTACCGAGGATCGAACATAATGCCACCATGTACCTAAATACAAAAAAGATAAGTAGTCAAAGTTTCATAGGAATCCCTGCCTGGTAGCATTGTTATCTTTTCACGTTACCAGCCTATGCCAGCAAATAACTGTTTTCATTTTCTTCCAGGCGTCAACAATCCAGCTGTGATAATTGTACGGGTTGGGAACAACCGGCCAGACCTCGGCATCAACCCGGTCTGCAACCATTTCACCGGCTTCATCAATGGGGACCAGCCACTGTTCCTCTCCTGCAACCCACCAATGCCAGGAGCCTTCGTCAGTGTACACATGAAATCGAGCGCTCTCAGCCAGTTGTCTATATGTGAAGCGTTCGTGTATACAGATCAAGCGCTGCCGATAGAAAGATGCCCTCAGTTCCGCGATCAGCCACCAGGCAGCACTGCAACATATAATGGAAAATGCTACATATTCTACAACCGTCAACCAGCTTCATTCAAAGAAGCGCTTGAGTTTTGCCGGGCCAGAGGCGGGTCCCTCGTGGACGAGAGCAACTCAGCGCTTCAAGCATTCATCAGCTGGGAGCTCTGGAGGAGGCACCGGTGAGTCGATACGTTATACGTTATTTATTTATGTTGCTTTGAGATATAAATCAATTTTATGCTCCAGTCGCAGTAACTTGTGTGTCAATCATCATTCCGCTGAACGGTTAATTTTGAGCTTCCATTAAAATGTCTTGCAATTGAATTGATGGTTGAGTAAGATAAGGCATAGTAGTATAATTCATCTTTCATGTATAAAGCATTGTTTATTAAACAATTTATAAAATAAGATTTTTTTGCAGTTACTGCAGGTAGCTATAACAAATTCATAATAACTACTGGCTCTTACATAATAGTGCCAGAGAGTGCCAGTTTTTGCGCAAAGAATCTTTATTAAATTGGAGTTATGAGTGGCACGCATTTGCGTGATCTGAACGCACTTCCAGCGAAATCTATCACACCACAGCTAATGCGATTTTAATGTCCTGAACAAGGAAGCGAATTGAATCATGGTAAAGATGTTTAGGTACACTGCAGTCTACAATGTCGCAAGCGGATGAGTTCAGCACACGTATTTCTCACAATTTCAACACAGTATCTTGATGTATGTTCTCTGAGGTTCTCTTGTATGTTCATGATTTGTCAACGGGGCCACCAGCCATCAGCAACACACAGATGCATAAACAAAAGTGTCCTAGTATGATAAATCGAGAATCACAGAATAATAATATTTGATATTGACTGTGCTTCTGACTTCAAAAAACTGATACCTAGGCATCAAACACGATGTTTCAACTGTAACTAGTATCAACTTTTAATATAAAAAAACAACCTCACGTAACAGTAACGCGTGGAAAAAACTGTAAAACTGCACACATTCATTTAACTGGCTGGTCTATTAGTGATCGGCCACGGGTAGCGTGAGGGGCCGTACCCAGGGTACTTACTGATGCCTATTTTTTTGACTTCCAATTTACAAATCTATCAGCCTTTACATTTTTTTCTGCGTGTTTCTTTTGTATTCTTTATGTCGGAGGTAGTTAAAAAAAGTCACAGCAATTTTGCCATCCAATGTAAGTAGCCAGGATAACTTCTCTGAGGTTCCATGTACGTATTTGTAATCAAAAAGCTCTAAATTCTAGACAAACAACAAGAACATAATAATTTCTCTATGAAAACGCTCACTCTATTTAAGACTCTGTACGGGAAATTCAGTGGCTGGTATTGGAAAGACGTACCTGGGTTCACGGCTGACTCGAGTCCGGGGGCCTTCCAAGATAGCACCGATATTGTCCGCACTTGTAGAAATCCACAGGACTGGTGAAAGGGTCTCACAGATCGTGTCGTCTGTTCGAAAAGAAGGACCGTAGACACGCACACACAACGCGATAGAATACCGGCGCGGGCGCGTGGGAAAATCGGGGCAAACGGCAGTCAGGGTGCGTAAACGTTCGTCTCCGATGACGGTGGAGCGAGGAATGTTCGTTGGCCGATTCCTTCACGAGAGCGCGTGAGAGGCGTCGTCAAACCAACCAGCCAATAAGAAAACAGATAGGTCAAAAAAGATTTCTCGACCTACCCTCCAAATTGTGTCTGCTTGCACAGGAAATGTATTGCTACCCACACCAACAATTTAAGAATGCACTTATTATCATCATCACAATAAATAAAACAAAAATGTGAAAAAAAATCAATTCCGGTACGGAACATAGCCGCTCACCTTAAAAGAACGTGGTTGTTTTAACGAAATATACACAAAAAAAAGTAAGAAATATGAAAGGAAAAGGAAAAACAAAAATATATAATATTTGCTTAGGTACTAACTAAATGCTCAACTAGTAAAGTAGATTTATTAATCTAAAGGAAGCGGACAAATCTTAACGACGGGTCTCCTCGTAAAAGAGTTTCCCATTTTAAGAGTGACAGCACGGGTAATGTTATCACTGCCCGGGTGCAGAGCGTGTACTCTGGCTAACCTCCACTGTAAAGGGGGTAGGTTGTCATCACGCACAACAACAATCATGCCTTCACGGATTGGAGGTCCACGACTATGAAACCATTTTTGAGATTGTTGTAATTCATGTAAATACTCGCAACTCCAACGTTTCCAAAAATGTTGAACGCTTTGTTGAATCCATCGCCATCGAGTAAGCCGATCAGGATTAAAGTCCGCCAACGAAACGTCCGGTAGGGCCGTGATAGGACCGCCTATCAAAAAATGTGCTGGAGTCAGCGGTAAGGGGTCTTGGGAATCAGTACTCAAGACGCAAAGAGGGCGCGAGTTCAACACTGCCTCAACCTGACAAAGAAGAGTATGCATTTCATCGTAGGTTTGTGTGCGAGTACCAAGAACACGATACAAATGATGTTTGAAACTTTTTACACCAGCTTCTACCAATCCACAAAAATGTGACCCGGTAACGGGTTGAAAATGAAAAGTAAGGTTTTGACCTAATACCTTTTCATGAAACGCCTTTTGAACTGAATCTGAATTTAGAAATGCATATAACTCTTGTAAGTAGTTATTACACCCAACAAAGTTTTTGCCGTTGTCAGAGTAGATGTCCGTACATAAACCCCGACGAGACGTGAAACGTCGTAACGCAGCTAAGAACGATTCAGTAGTAAGATCTGAAACTAATTCGAGATGTATCGCTTTTACACTCATGCAAACGAAAACTGCAACGTAGGATTTTATTATTTTAGCGTTCCTAACCTTATTAGCGCGCACATAAAATGGTCCGGCGTAATCAACAGCTGTTTTTAAGAATGGACGCGCTGATTGTATACGTACGCTAGGTAAAGGAGCCATGCGTGGCTGTGTGTGAGTCGGCCGCGCTCGAAAACAAGAAATGCATTTATGTATACGCTGTCTGATTATGTTTCGTGCCGATAAAATCCAATATTTTTGCATCAACAAATATTGCGTAGACTGGGGACCAGCATGTAAATGGGTGACGTGTGCATCATCAATAATTAACGTAGTTAAATGATGTTTTTTAGGAAGTATCAATTGATGTCTAGATTCAAACGAAAGAAGAGATTTATGCAATCGCCCGCCCACACGTAATAAGTTGTCCTTATCTAAAAACGGAGATAAGCGTTTCAATTGACTTGAGGATTGTTTCCCCAGTGTTATGTTTTTTATATCGTCCGCGAAAACGGACTGTTGAATTCTACCTATTATTAACTTTAGGTTAGAGTTATATTCGGGCACAGTAATGTGCGCAGGGAAAGAAGTTTGAGTTTTTCTACATTTATGATAAAATCGAAAAATGTACGATATGACACGAACCAGTTTTCCTAACGATGAAAATTTTGAAAATACCTCGAGCTCGCCTACAGAAGATGGTGTTGCGAGAAGAGGAGGATTGCGTTTTTCTTCCTGTGTAACAGGACCTTGATTGAGCATAGGCCACAATTTTGGTTCTTCAACTAACCAACTAGGGCCACAGAACCATAAAACGTGTTTGACAAACACCGAGGGCAGCATGCCTCGGGAGGCTGAATCGGCCGGGTTGTCGTACGATGGCACATGTCGCCAACAACCGGCTGGTACTCGTGACAGTATGTCACTGGTACGATTGGACACGAAAGTTTTCCATTCATGTGGTGATGAGCGTAGCCATGCTAACACAATCGTGGAATCTGACCATGCGTAGACATGATCGAAATGAATTCGGTCGCCGTAAGCGAGCATTACTTTTCTTATTAGTTTAGATAACAGTTGGGCTGCCATAAGTTCAAGTCGCGGGATAGATAAACGCTTCAACGGCGCAACACGCGTCTTTGCCAACACAAGAAAAACACGAATCTTGTTGTCGCTGCATTTACACCTAACATAAACACATCCAGAATAAGCTCGTTCACTAGCATCTGAAAAGCCATGCAACTCGATCGATGTAGCCTTGTCGAAAATGTGACGAGGGAAAAAACATTCAGCTAAGAGCGGAAGCTCACTGGTGAAACTTGACCACGCGTTAACTATATCAATGGGCGGTGACTCATCCCACCCGGTCCCAGCGATCCACAGTAATTGCATAATATGTTTTGCATACAAAATCACAGGCGATAATAAACCTAGGGGATCGTAGATTTTTGCGATTTCCGACAAAATGGATCTTTTAGTACAAGTCGAGTCAGAAGATTGAACATTGAATGAGAAGCCATCCGAACAAGGGTTCCATTGGAGTCCGAGTACTTTTATTGAAGTATCATTCTCCACTAGTGCGAACGAAACATTGTCCGGCCGCTCACCGTGAGGTGAGGGCGCTGCGGCGAGAATCGCCGGCGAGTTACTATGCCATTTTCGAAGTTCGAACCCTGCGCTTGCACAGACATCTACTAATTGTTTTTGCAGAGCGAGTGCCTTGGCCTCGTCGGCCTCTCCTGTAATAATATCATCGACAAAGACGGAGTCCATCAAAACTGCTGACGCGAGCGGAAATTTCTCAGCCTCATCCTGTGCGAGTTGGCGCATCACACGTAAAGCAAGATAAGGAGATGAGCTCACGCCGAAAACAACAACTTTTATTTTATAATCCCGAATGGGTGCGTCAGGAGAGGATCGCCAAAGTATGCGTTGATAGTCCCAATCTGAAGTTCTAACCGCAATATTACGGTACATAGCCTTGATATCAGCTGTAAACACGACATTATGAATTCGAAATTTTAACAAAATATCAACAATGTCCGAATGAAGCTTCGGACCGGTAAGCAAAAGATCATTTAATGAGTGACCATTTGTGGTTTTACAACCAGCATCGAACACTACCCGAACCTTAGTAGTTTCGCTAGACTCCTTGACCACGCAGTGGTGCGGAATATAATAATGAGAAGTATCATCTTTGGAGGGGGGATCACAAAGTTCCATTTGGTTCAAATCTAAATACTCTTGTAAGCACGAGTGGTATTCCCTTTTCAGGGCAGAATTACGTTCTAAACGATATTCTAATTTTCGAAAACGCGAGAGAGCGATGTCACGGGATTGACCTAGTATAGGTGCACTTTTGAATGGAAGGGCCACTACATAGCGCCCGGATTCGTCACGTGTGTGCGATCCTTCGAAAAAGGATTCGCACAATCGTTCATCAGCAGAAAGGGTTTTTTCTTCTGGAACTGCCTCCAGCTCCCAGAACCTTTGAAGGTCGTTGTCCTCGAAAAAGGAGCTATGACACACCTGGAGTGGCGGCGGGTTCGCTACATCGAAAGAAACCTTTCCCATCAACAAATAACCGAAAATACTATTCATTGCAATCGGTGCATCGGGGTGACCTTTGACAATGTTTCCTAGCAAAATGTGAGATAGAATATCTGCACCTAAAAGCATTTCAATGGGTTGAGAGCTGTGAGCATTAAAATCAGGATCAGCTAAATACAAATTTTTGATGTGCGGCCACGCATCTATAGGTACCGGTATTCTAGGCAGGGTCGAAACTAGTTTTGGTAAAATTAAAGCCTCCACTGAAATAGCTGGTATATCCTGATTTCGAGGACTGATAACGCACGTAACTATACCTTTAGGATAAATCGGTTTTTCTTCACCGATACCAAAAATCGGAATATTAATATTCCTAAAGCTCAAGCCTATGCGTCTAGAACAAGCCTCCGTAATAAAACTAGCTTGACTTCCCGAATCAATTAAGCAACGTAATTGATGTTTCACCGTACCAACGTGTATATTGACGAGCGCGGTACAAAGCATTACGGTACATTTCCTCGTAGAGGGCGCAATGGACGACTCGCAGTTCGCGCTTATCGCGTGGTTCACGGCGGTCGTTTGAGGTAGCACGGCAGGAGGGCCGGGTTCAGACGCGACAACCATATGTTTCTCCGAAGGAGGGAAAGAGACGGCCTGATTTGAATGAATAGGCTTGTTTACCTGATTCTCAAAGTGCAATAATGAATGATGTCGTTTATTGCACGATCGACATGTATATTTGGAATTACAGTTTACGAGACTATGACCAATATTCAAACAATTGTAGCAAACATTTTTGTTTTTTATGAAATTATACCTATCACCGGGAGACATATTCAAAAACTTAGAACACCTCGGTAGGATGTGCTGCGCATCGCACAAAATGCATTGCTTCTCGCTTTGTACGTCGGATGATTCGGTAGCTGCAAACGAGCGACGCGGACCCGACCCGGAGGGCGCATTCGATCGATATGGATCCACGCTGTTTGCGCGGGAACGAGAACTGCTATCTATCCGCTTTGATTCCTTCAATTCACCACCGGTCATAATTTCAAATGTGGAAATTTCCTGTTCTAAGAACCTAATGAGCACATCTACGTTAGGTATTTCGGACGGTTTTGAAAGAGATAATTCAAAACGCTTACGAATGGTATTAGGAATTTTTCGCAACAAAACGTTCAACAAAATGAAACTCCATTCATTCACTGGGAAACGCATCGTTTCAAGAGCCTTAATGTTTTCCATGTATACATTTAGCAAATTTCGTAGATTGGAATATGACTCATTGGTACAGGTGTTACAGTCCAGAATGCGATCCAAATGTTTCGAAGCAATAATTCGGCGGTTTTCGTACCTATTTTTAAGAATATCTAACGCAACTAAATAGTTTTCGTCTGTAATGGGAATCGATTTTATCAAATTATGAGGTTCGTTTTTTAAAGTTAACAACAGATAACGAAACTTCTCCGCTGGCGTGTAGGCATCATTGTTGTGAATCAACGCTTGATATAAATCAAAGTATGAGGGCCAATCAGTAGATTCACCGCTAAATGACGGCAACGGTAACGTTGGCAATTTATGTAAATGTAAACTATGATTATGTGCATGAGGCATTGAATTAATGTTAGTGCGACTCATGCGCCTAAATTCCTGACTGGCTTCTTTCAAATTATTTACATGAACTAAAATAGCATAATAACAATCATTAAAATCGTTACGAATTTTTAACTGTTCGTCTTTGTTAAACAACTTCGACTTCATCAACGCTTTTTCAATTTTAGATTGAAGTTTACTAAACTTTCTTTGTTGAGCATTTAGATCAGTAGATCTTGATTTGAATTGAACTTGATCAGTAGTAGCAAATAATAACGTTCTTTTAATGTCTTCTAGAATAATATCTCGCTCGAAAATATCTTGTTCAATTCCCGCGTCGTCCGCCATTTTGCGTAGCAAAGATGAGCAAAAACGACCAACGGAAAATTACAAAATGTACACGTAGTGTAGCAATGAAACCAATGAAAGATGACACAATCTGGAGGAATCAAGAAATATATCCGGCTCGAAGGACCAAAAAGTATGTACGGGAAATTCAGTGGCTGGTATTGGAAAGACGTACCTGGGTTCACGGCTGACTCGAGTCCGGGGGCCTTCCAAGATAGCACCGATATTGTCCGCACTTGTAGAAATCCACAGGACTGGTGAAAGGGTCTCACAGATCGTGTCGTCTGTTCGAAAAGAAGGACCGTAGACACGCACACACAACGCGATAGAATACCGGCGCGGGCGCGTGGGAAAATCGGGGCAAACGGCAGTCAGGGTGCGTAAACGTTCGTCTCCGATGACGGTGGAGCGAGGAATGTTCGTTGGCCGATTCCTTCACGAGAGCGCGTGAGAGGCGTCGTCAAACCAACCAGCCAATAAGAAAACAGATAGGTCAAAAAAGATTTCTCGACCTACCCTCCAAATTGTGTCTGCTTGCACAGGAAATGTATTGCTACCCACACCAACAATTTAAGAATGCACTTATTATCATCATCACAATAAATAAAACAAAAATGTGAAAAAAAATCAATTCCGGTACGGAACAGACTCCAAGAAATCATTGTGACCATTATGAGCCAAGTACACCCCTGGTGCACATCTGGCGTAGTTATCGTATGTCGTGTAACGGACGTGCCTCACAATTTTGCTGGCTTCAGCCTCCACCGACGATTTAGAAAGTGACATCGTCGTTGCGCCGTTTTTGATTATAGTTTTTGAGTGAAACCGTTTGTAAGTCCCCGTTTTACTCGCTTATATATAAAAGGGATGTTGAAATAAGATAACCAATGTTAGACTGATACTGAAACAAGACTTTTAAAATGAAAAATATATGAATTACACATTTTACAAAACGCATTTTTGGCTCCATTTTATCGTTCACCATGGAGTATCAGAGCTTGTATCTCTGTCTCCATCTCTAGTTAACAGCGACAATAGTACCTATTAACTAATGATGCGCGTTACGAATAGAGATGTGTGTCATCATCATCTTCCTGCCCTTATCCCACTATGCGGGGTCAGCACAGCATGATCCGAGGATCATGCTGTAAGAGTTTTGGCTAAGGTGTTTTATGACCGGCCGCCTGCCTGACGTCAACCCTCCTTGGGAATACTTGATTATTGTATCTCATCATGTTGGAGGATACTATCCCTTAGTCGACTTTTACGACATGCTCGGGGAGAGAAGCAGCTGGACGCATTCTATGTTTTTTCTTTACTCCCAGTCCAGCAGAGAAGTTACGAATAGAGATGTGTGTGTTTATTGGTAAATATGTCTATCAATAATCACTGTATTTCGAAAAATTATGTGCCCTATATCAGTACTCTCAAACGGTGAAGGAAAACGGCATGTCGTAGAATCTAAAAAGTTCGAAAAATGTGAAGTGCACGAATAGAGCTTTTGAGGAGCATTTAAAACCCGTTCACCACACTGGTTCGAAAGAAATAGTGACACCACTAGTAGTAGTATACTGTATTTGAGTTAATTCAATAAGTCCGTCCAATGTACAGAACACTATGTTAAAACTAAGTAAATCTATATTCTCTTAGAGTTAACATGTAAATTCGTGAATCTCCTAATTATGACTAATAGGAATCTTGACCAGCTGACTTCATTTTTGGTGTTATGTTATGTAGGTACTTATGGACTATAATTTGCAGTGCGATTGTGAAATGCCATGCTGATATACTCCAAAGCGAGATATTTCTCTTTATTTAGAATATGTCAACTACTCACAAAATAAATAAGGAATGTTCACAATAAAACAGAATTAACTTCCCTATTTTGGTCTTGAATGGCTGCACATGTTTATTACCTACATTTAGTTTCGTAAGGCTTTCTAGATGTCGCCTTTTGCAAACTACTACTACTTTTGCAAAATGACCCACTGACTGAACCTACTTATGTTGTTCATCACCATTCACTTTGACATGGTTTGACCTAGATTAGGAACAATTTTTGCTACACTGATACTTGCTACTGACGGGCCATGTTTTACACATAATTTTAGGTTGTGATGATATGAACCAATAAATGTATTTTCTTTCTTCTTAAGTACCAAAGTATCTTGTCATAAATTAAAGTCTACGAAGAATTAATGCGTTATATTATTGATTATTATCAATTTAATTCTTTTGAGAATAGGTTTTTACAGGTTTTCTCTTATCTTAACTCCACATAGAGTGGAATAAGGGCAGGAAGATGATGATGAACTCAAACTTCTTGGTTCAGTTAGAAGGGTTTTTTTAATAATTAACTTGTGAACGTTCCTAATTATAGTTTTGTTGATGTAGAGTAAACGAATAATCGTGTTCAGTAAGTCGAGTCCAACAACACGTGTTGTAGCTAACAGCAGCTATTCTTGCACAGAAGCGACAGTAGCAGCCAGTACTGGATGGGAGCCGTAAGAGACCCTCAAGACCCCAATAACTGGAAATGGGTCAACGGAAATAACGTCACTGTCTCCTTCTGGAATACCACTGGGGAAACGAAAGGATGCGCGAGGTTCGACGGCAGCAAGGGCTGGCTCTGGGCCGACACCGACTGCCAATCCAGATTGAACTATATCTGTCAGCACCGTAAGTTCATTTTAGTTTGTAGCTTGCGAATGAACTATGCGGCGAATGTGAGCTAAGCGATATTTGTTGTTTCTTGATGCATCAGACCCCTTAAACACATTATTGTTGTTTAAAACAGGCGGAACAATTAAATTTTCGATTCACCTACCTACTACCAAAAATAGTCCTATATTTCATCAGCCACCTCAGGTGAACTTTCTGCCGCTGTTCGCCGTTTGAACCTGCCCTTTGCCCGCAGAGCCAAAGACATGTGGTAGTCCGGAGCAGCCTTCGAGTTCAACGATGCTGGCGGAGAGCTTTGCAGTGGGCTTTCCGGTGAAGTACGCATGCGACGTCGGCTACCTGCTGGTCGGACCCACTGTCAGGACTTGTCTCGACACAGGCTTCTACGACGAATTCCCGCCTGTCTGTAAAAGTGAGTGGATATTTTTTTTATTAAGTACTTGTGTTATGCAGTATTGTGAACTTGAGAGCGTCATTGCAATTTTGCGCTTTTGCCTATTTACATTCATATGGGCTTATCAATCAATGCTGGTAATGATGACTTACTTTAAGTCACCAGATGTCGTTGTAAAAATCTAAAAGAATTTATATAAATAGTATTTAGATATGCCGAACTTAAACTTAAATCCAGATTGCTTGGTTATCATAATTTTACTGATAGGAATAAAATCTTAAAAATTTTGTTAAGGATTTGGCCAGACGAAGTCTGTTTTAAAGCTCTTTATTTTTAACTTATGTACAGAGAAACGATAATCACAATAAGTTAATAGTAAAAAATATTTTTAAAAACAAGCTTTTATTTAAATGTTCTGAAAAGAAGAAAATATACTTTAAATTAAATCAAACGCTTCAATTTATTACAAATGCCGCGAAATCTACACAAGATATAGTATAAATTCTTATATATAATATAAATTAAATTCTTTTTGTATTGATTTCGCGGCATTTGTAATAAATTGATGGGCGGCATAAAATAGGTAAATTTCGCGACCAGCTTTTATATCACATAAGTTGTTTAATGGAATTCAAAATATTTGTGTGTAAGCAATAAAAACTTTCATCGTTCTTGGAAAGCTAAATATCTGCTGTTTTTAATGTATGTGCATTCTCATTTAACCAGAAATCGAGTGCGGGTTCCCGGCTGTGATCGCTCACGGTAGCTACAGCCTGCTGAACGGCTCCGTGTCCTATCTCTCGCACGTGCATTACGCGTGCAAGCCGGGCTACAAGATGGCGGGCCGTGCACGTCTCGTGTGCGACATCGACGAACGCTGGAATGGACCACCACCGCGATGCGAAGGTGAATTTTCTATCCGGAGCATTCGCCAACCCATATGACAATACAAAGAACCAACACTGAATTTAAAAAACATACATTTACTTCTTTTTTAAGGTTTTATTTAAAAAAAAATTCAAATTATTTCACGTATTGACCATGTCTTTTCTGTGGACAAGGCCGACTAACTGAGAGGATGGAATAGGTGCTGAGCAAGCCTACTCTATCTTAATTCGTCCCGGGCACTACAGCGTCCCATTTGTGAAAATAAAATAGTTGCCTCCTGACGCTGTATAAATCATCTACTATAGATGGTAAAAGGCCTTAATAAGATAAGGCTTGATTGACTGTTTCCGAACCGAACCAAAAAGTAGGCTAGCGTTAAACAGTATGATACCTATTTATTTCGTACATAAAATTCTACATGACGACATCTTCCTGCTTTCTTTCATGTTGTGTCGGTATCGCCGCACAGATCTAGACAATTACAGTAATTATGGAGTGCATCTCTAATCTCACGCTTCCGCGATGACATCAATTTCTCACCCACAGTTTGTCAGCAGTCGCGTAACCCGGGCTTTCTTTGCCGCGAGCACTGTCATTTGGGTCATTATTATTGTAACAGGATTTTAATTAATGAGAGGAATATTGTTTCAGCTAGGGTTAGAGATCTCACGATTATAGTAGATGATTTATACAGCGTCAGGAGGCAACTTTTACCTTCACTAACGGGACGCTGTAGTGCCCGGGACGAATTAAGATGGAGTAGGCTTGCCCAGCACCTATTCCATCCGCTCAGCTTAGTGGGCCTTGTCCACAGGAAAGACATGGTCAATACGTGCAGAGCTGACTAAGCCGCGGGTTTCCTCACGATGTTTTCCTTCACCGTTTGCGAGTACTGGTATAGCGCGTATAGCGCAAATTTTTCTCGCAGAAAAATCCATTGGTACACGACCGGATTAGAACCCACGACCTAGGATCGGAAGGCGGGGTATATTAGTTATACAAATATAACATATAAGGCGCGGTGGTAACCGCGTTGGTCTGCTAGTCATGAGTATTGAGGTACACGCAATCAAATTTTCTTAGATATGTAAATAAAATTCTGCTGGACTGGGAGTAAAGAATAAACATAGAATGCATCCAGCTGTTTCTCTCCCCAAGCATGTCGTAAAAGTTGACTAAGGAGTAGTGTCCTCTCCAACATATAAGCAAGTATTCCCAATGAGGGTTCAAACCCTCATTGGGAATACTTGCTTATATGCCGGTCATAAAACACCTTAGCCAAAACTCTTACAGCATGATCCAAGGATCATGCTTCTGTGCCGCCCCACATAGAGTGGGATAAGGGCAGGAAAATGATGATGTAAATAAAATTCCGATTGATATTTTTGGACTAAAAGCTCCAAATGAGGAGATATACACTACTAATACAATAAAAACACCCGTTAATATAACATTTTATTATAAATTACTTTATTTTTTCAAAATGCTAACCATATCTATGGTAATTGTTTGACAGAGGTCCACTGCCCCAAGCCGCCGCTAATCGCGAACGGGTACGCGATGCTGGCTCACAACGCCTATACATTCGGCTCAATGGTAGAATACACCTGCGCCAAAGGTTTCGCAATGCACGGCGTCGCCAGAGCTGAGTGTCTTGCCACTGGACTATGGGACAATCCCGCGCCGACATGTCTGCGTAAGTGTTGAACCTCGACTTCACTGCTTCCTCAAAGACGTTGAATTATTAAAGTGAATGACATAACTAAGGCCTTTTACCATCTATAGTAGATGATTTATACAGCGTCAAGAGGCAACTTTACCTTACGCATTGGTACACGACCGGATTTGAACCCACTACCTTAGGATCGGAAGGCAGGGTCACTACCAACTAGACCACCAGTGCTCTCAGTGAATGACATACTGGGTGTAATAAAGGTTCCAAAAACCAAGACCAAGAGTGTACGTAGGTCAATAACGTTACAGTTAACACACTTATTAAATTCATCTGTTTAATAGATAATTACCACAGTAGATATCAAATTTTGATTTCCTTGTCAAAGTTGCAAATAAACATACCAGACTACGTTTTTTCCACAGCTGAGGAGCCTTCAACGACCACGACCACTACAACGACGACCACTACTACCACCACGACGCCAAAACCTTCCAGACCCCCCACTCTCCCTGAGACCACCCCTAATTTGATCCTTCGGCGCACTTCTCTCCGGCCTGTGTCCTCTCCTACCCCTTTCCTACCCCCGTCCTCCCCCCCTCCCTTCCTGCCAAAGCTCCCGTATCGGCCGAGGCCCAAGACAACCACAGAGCGAACCACCATTAGAGCCTATGAACACCCCCCCCATCGGAACGTGACGGTCCATGATAGCCAAGGCTCCCCCACCAGTCACGTGCCCCACATCATTGTAGCAAGTGATCAGAGAGAAAATCAGGTTAGTTAGAAAAAGAAAATATTCTGTACTATAACTCGCAATTTGTAGTCATTCTCCACGTTATATGTATGTATATCACAAAGCACTTGTCCCTTTTTTATGCACTGAAACCAACCTCTCGAGAGATATTCAGACAATTGAATTCTAATGAAAGCAAAAAAAAAGCTAGAAGTATAGGTATGACTTGAATTAAACGCTTTTCAAGAAGAAATATCAAACGTTTCTGAGCATAAACAAAAGCATACATTATATAGGTTTTAGTTTTAGTTAAGGATATTATCTTTATTTCTTAAGAAAAAAAATAATAAAAATACAAAATTTGAACGGCGTGACGAGTGAATGCTCGTCTGAGATGCCAGAGGAAAAATGTTCACATGCTCTGCAAACATATCTTCGGGATTTGTTGTGGTGCCATGGAACTCGTAGTTACTGATACCCATGATACAGGAAATTCTAATGTTGGATCAGGACTGTGATTTATAAAATAGTAGATTAGTTATACAAGAGGCTAAAATGATTCTGTTTCTATATGGGTCTTTAGCGCCGTGTGTTTACACTCTACTTTTTACTACGATTGCGAGAAAATAAAATAATTCAATACAATATTAAATACGGTCACCGATTCAATTTACAATTATAGAAAATTTTAAAGATTTCGCGCCAATGCCTTTTTTTTTAATTTCTTCTTTTTTTTAATAGCACGCATACTACCGAAGCGATCGTCGCTTTTAGTCCTATTTTCGAAATAAAATGTGTTTTTTTTTATGAAACAGCAATAAGTCGAGTCTTTTTTCATGGTTATTCTACTTATGAAAAGACTTTTTCGTTTTTGTAGGCTCGTTGGTAACAGACAATAATAAGAAAAAATCCCTTTACCCTTGAGGCAAATAATAATATGCTATTTTATCTCCGCTCTGATACGCAACAATGCCGGACTTTTGAGCAAGAGGAGTGCAAAATATCTTGTTGCCAGATCTTCGGCAGCGGTAACAACAATGATTCGGAGCAGACGCCGTGGGTGAATGTCCCGACGGGAGTGGAAGACGAGCGACAGGAGCCGACCAGCGCACAGCTCTACATAGGAGTCGTGGTCGCGTTCGCTGCCTTTGGAGCCTTGGTCTTCCTCATCGCTATCATCATCACCGTCGTTATACTCGTCAGGAGGTGAGTCACCTGTCAGAAAGGGTATTTGCCACTTGTGGCTTCAGATAGAAGCTCTAGTTGAACTTCAGATTCTCAACACTCACATTTGATTCCAAAATTACAATAAAAACTGATCAGACCACAAACCACTCCTCAAAAATCTTTTATGTGGCGCAAGCAAAAACGCAGGTAAATCCAACCACACCAGCGCTCATAACTGATGAAAATGAGAAGGTTGCTTATCCGTAAACAGCAGATGAAGGATGATTAAGCCACTCATCCCCTTTTACAATTCCGGTACACAACATAACAAAAAATACATTTTACACCTTTTTACCTTTACCAAAAAACCATCTCCCATTAAATGAAGTTGTATCCCCCTGAGCCATCGGCTGGCGAGGACCTTGCGCCTCGTAGAGGAATGTTGGAATGATGTGATGCTTATTATGGGGTCACATCAGCGGCAGCAGGAAGCACAGCGCAGTCCCGGAGCTGGGGTCACGCTGGTACACACTGCTGGCGTTACCGTTCCCTGACCAGCAAGTGGGGCGGCGCGAGTTCGTGCGCGCCCATCGTCACACACACCGCGCTGGACACTTCTCCAACCCTTTATAGCATAGCCTGTGCGTCAGGTACCGCATAGGAGATATGGTGGCTGATCGTTACTACCCGATTTAGAACCTGGTTCCTTACGATTCTGTTTTGTGAATATTATAGTGTGTTCCATGAGATACGGTCTACTGTAGGAGCTTCTCTTATTAGCTACCGTTTACAATAGGCATTTAATTCGGCTGTCCATACTGCTGACCAATGAACTACCGTCTGTGGGTTGGCTAGGGTTGATGGATACTAGTTTCAGTGATGATCATACGTCTAGTGATACAGTGCCATTAATTTTAACACACATCTTAACTCGTGGACCGTACTAGATTTATATTTGGCATGCATTCTCCATCAAACAGCTTCTGCAAGGGCAATCGCACAACGCTTTTAGATTAGTAGTCGGCCACCATGTCATCCTGTGCTTAAACACCGGTAAAGGAAAACGCACGCGTCAGTACTACGCAACCACTGAAAACCTACACTTGAGATTCTAGATAAATTTTAAATGAGCATAGCTTCGCAAAAACATTCCACGTCCTCACTGAAACGCAAGTTTATGTATGGTTTTAAATATCTGAAGGTACTTACTTATTTTATTTTCACTGTCCACAATAATAAATAAAACAAAAACCTACATTCCATTTCACTTTTAGCAGCTTTTTGACACCTACAGTAGTTTTACGGTATTATTCGTGCACCTTTCACCGCGTTTACTTTGGACTAAAATCATCGGAACACGGCCGAGTTCACTGCCTTACAGACTTACTAAACCATAGAACCCAGCACACACTGTATTTAATGCATAAGGATTCATGTTACACATACAAGGGGTATAGCCACATTCCATAGTACCTAATCTCAGAAAACCTCTCTTCAGAGACTGTTTTACTTTGCAGGAATCAGCAAATAAGCAGGGAATATACCATGAGACTTGGATTGCCACTATTTTAATATGCTATTGGTTTAAATTTAACTTATAATAGCAGGAATATACCTAGCATGTTTATATTCCTGCTTAGAATGCACAAAGTTGGCATCATTTACGTCAGTTTACATTATATTCGTTGTTCACCCACAGCAAGAAGCCTAAAGGCAGCAAACCAAACCCCGTGCATATGCGGTCGTGCAACATAGTGGGCTCATTGGGCTCATCTTCCTCCGAGTCCCGCAGCGGTCTGACCCGCCACTACCGACAAGCCTGGGAGGAGTTACACGAAACCAATGGCGCGGGAAGGGGACACCATAGATTGAGAGATAGAGAAGCTCAGAAAGACCACTTTGCGTTGGTGGTGAATAACGAGGCTCTCGCAGACACAACCTTTACCGCAGCCAGACATCATCATCATCACCACCGCCGTCGCGACTCTCCTGCCTACTAGAAGTCAAATCACTCGCGACCTATATGGACGTTTCTGTACAGTGCATGTGTTTTTCAGATTACTTTTAAATACCTACCTTTTTGTTAACCAGGGCATTATCAAAAATAACCGCTGCCATTCAGCTGAAGGTTAAACGAAAAGTTTTGAAAGTTTTATCAATCTTGATGATCTCAAAACATCCATTTAATATCAAAGTATCCAATACAATCATTAAATTCATGTCACATTACAAATACGATATTAAAATTATTTTAGAATTACTCATTCAGGAAGGCAAGGTTGGTATTTTTAAGCGTTTTCGCAAAAATGCATTAGGACATTACAATTTATAATAATTAAGCTAGGTCTATTTCTTCTACAAAGTTATCTTCGAATTACAAACTATGATTACCTTGATCTTTTCTTAAGTATTCTTTAATTTTATTTTTTTTATTTACTGACCTTTCATAATATAAATGAGAAGCTCCGGAACAAAAACCGTTAAAATCTCTTTCCTCTTTTTTTTTCAGAAAACTCAAATAAGTGATCAACCAAAAGAATCGTATTGTTTATTGATAAAATTGGTTTGTAGGAAGTGCTTTCGTAAACATGTGTTAAAAAAAGTGTAGTAATCTTAGAATATTAATTAAAAATTAAATTATCGGTGTTTGGTCCGGCTATCGGTTTTTGTTCCGTCGCCCCTGTTTTTATCGATCTGTATAGTTTTATTTGAGTTAAGATTTTTATGCTAATCATAGTAAATTATAAAACTTTACCTTTTAAAATCACTTGTTACCGTAAAACTTCTTACTTTACGGTACATTCAAATCCTTTTTTATTCTTCTTCATGACAATCGCAATCATTTTTTTCATTATTTTACTCCACATCGTTGATTCTTTCTTTCGTTTTCAACAAAGTTTCGGTACCACTTAAATTCTTCATTGGTACTCCATTCATCGCGAAATTGTTTTTGCATAATTTTTTTTACTTCATTCTTTTTCGCGGCACTAATAACGGCCGGAGACTGGAGACCCGAAGGCAGATCATCTTTCAAATTAACTAATCAATGTACAAATCTCATGTCAACTGCTAAATGGGTAGCTTCAACGTTGATTTCATACTTTTATTTTGAACAGTGATTACTTAATTAGACTGTGAAATCATTTATTAAAATCTCTTTTCAAACGACAGAACGGTTTCTGGAACGTCGCGACGACTAGGCATTTTTCTACAAGTTTAGTAGTTAAGGCGGTACGTGGTAACAAACATTCACTCACACAAACTTTCGCATTTATAATATTAGTAGGAAGTAGGATTTTACAAGAAATGATGAAACTCCAGCATACATAGTTTTTCATTTTTTTATTTAGATTTGATTCAGTACGTAGATTACACAAACTAGATACAACTCCACTTAAAATTTTCATGCTAAGTAGACAGGTTGAAATTGCAACAAAATCAGCACCTAATTAATATTATGTAGGTACTCAGGCCCAGGGCGCTAGCGGTATTGTCACACTGAATGGCAATGCTGATCTGAGCCAAAAAAGAGCCTTGCGCATCACGTCAACTTTAGAGCCTTATTTCGTACATTTTTAACGTTATTTGAGGCATCAGGGCATGTAAGGCACGAAAAAATAATAATAAAATTAATGCTTAAAGTGCTTTTGTTCCGGAGCAAAAAAAAAAATTATGCATAAAGTGCTTTTAAAGGGTTTTGTTCCGGAGCTCCTCTAATAGAAAAATGTGTTGATAAAATTATTATTAAAATTGTTGTACATATACATATACTAAATATTAGATTAATGTTTTAAACAAAATGATGAACCACCTATATGGGCGATGGGCTGAGCACCTGTCACCATGGTTCACCCTGGTTTACCATATCCATCTTAGGACTTTAAATCAGAAGTGGCTGCAAGTTTTTATGTGTTTACTTGTGGCTCTGCCCACCCCACTAGGGATACGGGCGTGATAATATGTATGTACATATATTTAATGTTTTAAGATAAGATTGAAGATAATCATTGTTCTTATATTTTTCTATTAATGATAATTGGTTAGGTACTAATAATAAAATTATCTATGTAATTATTTCTTTTACTTATTCTAGGATGGCTGAGTAACTACTCTATACCTTTATGTTATAACTCGCGTGTCAAAAGTTTATGCAGCACTGCAACATAACCAATAGGTACATAGGTAGGTATCATTCGTTCTTTCGCGCTCAATCGCGTCGTCTTCGTTTTTTACGAAAAATTTGAAAGTTTCGGAATAGTGTTGATAAACCAAAGGAAAACTCAGATAAATCGTATTTTTGTGGGGTGGTCCTCTAAGTCAATGACTTACTAAACAGTATACATAGACCCCTTCAAAATAAGAAATATAGGTACTCAAGTTTTATTGCAAATGCAATATTATGTAGTTCCTCTAGTTAATAATCTTTCTATTTTTAAAAACCATTAAAAATGGTGTGCTTTTATTGTGATTAAAATTATATATTTTAATGTTATTGAAATTCTTATTATGTTTTATCTTTATTTCTCTGCTGGACTGGAAGTAAAGAAAAAACATAGAATGCGTCCAGCTGCTTCTATTCCCGAGCATGTCGTAAAAGTCGACTAGGGATAGACCTCTCCAAAATTATGGACCATCTATATGGGCGATGGGTTGATCACCTGTCACCATGGTTCACCATATCCATCTTGGGACTTTAAATCAGAAGTGGCTGCAAATTTTCTTATGTTTACTTGTGGCTCTGCCCACCCCATTAGGTATACGGGTGTGATAATATGTATGTATGAATTAATTATTATCACAATAATTAATGATAACTTCTTAAGCTATTGAACTGATTTTGTGTTATTATAATTATAAGTCCAGAAGAAAAGTATAACTTATTTTATAGTTTTTTTTTTAATATTTGTTTTATTGGGGTTTTTATCTTTACACGTTTTAAACATCTACTCAGTCAACCCAGAATAAGTAATTAAATAATAAGGATAGAACTTCACTTAAAAGTAAGTTCATTTAATCCTGTAATTATTTCACTTACTTATTCTGGGATGAGAACTTCCCTACCCTCCCAGAGTTATTGTTACATGGCTTTCCCTTGTTTCTAATTATAATATGGCGAATTATAGCATGAAGGTATGAGTACTACCAAGTCATCCCAGAATAAGTAATTAAATAATAAGGATGGAACTTCACTTACAGGTTAACTTTTATATAACCGATAGTAATACTAAGTTTGTCTCACTAAGCATTCAATCAGCAGCTGTTAGATATAACAACTGACACCTAGCAGTGGACTAGGAACACGATCTTAGCATATGTAGATATAGAAAATAATAATTGTATAATTTATTGTTTAAATTTGTTTTCTTTCTATAAATATCACTTAAGTTCTTAAGTATTCGCAAAAAGAACAAATTCATCATCATCATAATTTTCCCTGCCCTCATCCCAATTAGTGGGGTCGGCACACCATGTTTCCCTCTTCCATCGTCTATCATTCGTTGTCTTAGTACTCACTCCTTTCACACTCCTCTTTCTATCTATGTTTCTTACTAACTATACTTCACAAATACCAACTAGTTTCTCAGCATGTAGTACAAAGTATTTTTAAAGTTTAATTAATAAAGATCACGAAATGGAAAATGAGAACATGTGCCATTAAATGGGCCGACATAAATATAAGAAAATCTGTTTTGTTATAATTTAGTAGAGATTTATTTAGTAGGTAGTAATAATAATATAATATAACTTACATAACTTTTAAGTTAATTTAAAACTTGTGCTAAGTTATTTACTTTCTTATACACACTCATACCTACTTCCCTTATTATTATATACACTGGGCTGCAAAGAAAGCGGTTCAACCTCAATAACTTAGAAAATATTGGAACTAGCTTTATGAAATAAAGACTGTATTATAGACAATTTTATAGTGCTGAAATAAAAGTCATAAAAGTTCAAGATTATGAAGTTTATTTTGGAAAAAAAGTAGCTTAAGATAAAATGACATTTTTTCACTAAATTTTGTAAAATGCAATACGCAGGTACAAAGACAGTACCAAATACGCAATTTCATGCATTTTAGTATTTTGTATTGTCACCATGAGCTGTTATACGGTTCGGCATGCTTTCCACCAGATTTTTGATCCGATGCTGAGGAATATTCTCTCATTCCTCTATCAGTGCTTCTTTCAGTTCACGAAGCATGATTGGAGGGAAATTTCGCTGGAATATACACGTCGTCTCAGTTCATCCCAGGCATGCTCGATGGTATTCAAGTATGGGCTGCGCGCTGGCGACTCCATGCGTGTAATAGCGACATCTTTAAGGTAGTCAAACACCATCCGAGCTGTATGGAGACAAGCGGTATCTTGCATAAAGATGGCGTTCTCGCCCATGGTTACTAAAAATAGGCCAACACACTCATTTAAGATTTGATTTACGTATATCTCTGCAGTTAAAGTTCCATTTTCTGGTCTTCTGTAGACTCTTTGCCTCACATTGTGTATGTATAGCATAAACCTCGACTCGACCGAAAACATAACTTGACCAGTCATCCAGAGTCCAATTCAGATATTCTCTAGCGTAACTCAGCTTTGAATTTCGATGCTGCCTTTCGAGTTTTGGACCACTTGCGGGTCTAAATGGTTTCAAGTTTGCTTCAGCAAGACGCCGCCTTACTGTACACGTACTCGGATTGCTCCCTCCAGCATATAGCAGGTGATTTTTGACTTCAACAGCCGTTTGAAATCGATTTCTCAACATTGTTGACACCATTATATCGATCCTCCTACGCTGTCGTGCTGCTTGTTCGGCCTGTTCCTGATCTGCGAAACAGAATGAAAAATAAACAAATGGTTTCAAATTGATTTTTCAAACTAGCTGTACCCGCAACTTCATTCGCGACGTCATTTATAACGCTTCTGTGTATACAATCTTATTACTTATGTAATTAGACATGCCTGGGGCATGAACAAAGTATTTCTGGACCTCTCGTGACTGAGCTACGTACAGCTCGTTCCTGAAGCACCTGGTGGAGAAGTCAACGGCCACGGTGTGCAGCATCTGTTCCTGTACTTCGTTAATGGTCGGAGCGGAACAGAAAATTGGAGGGTATGAGCGGTATCCGAGGGAAGAAGAAGTGTTCCCCGACTCCGCTTCTGTCACCACTTCCGTTTCTAAAGCGTTCCGGTTGGTGGTTGCGTGCGGTAAGTATTTCTCACTCGCCATCATCATCTTCCTGCCCTCATCCCACTCTATGTGGCTGCTAGCCAGTTTTGGCTAAGGTGTTTTATGACCGGCCGCCTGCCTGACGTCAACCCTCCTTGGGAATACTTGCTTATTGTATCTCATCATGCTGGAGAGGATACTATTCCTTGGTCGACTTTTACGACATGCTCGGGGAGAGAAGCAGCTGGACGCATTAAACTCTTACAGCATGATCCAAGGATTATGCTGTACCGACCCCACATAGAGTGGAATAAGGGCAGGAAGATGATGATGCAGGTTTCTAAAAAATATCTACTTCTACTTTATCAAGGTTAAATTACTGTGATGTAGTGTTTGGGCCTTGCCTCCATGGTAGGGCAGAGAAACTTCTCCAGCGTGTGCAGAACGCCTGCGCGAGGTTTTGCTTTCCAATACCTCCTCGCTCACATGTTACACCCTACCTCAACGCTTCTAACTTGCTAAAACTGAAAGCGAGGAGGTATTTGCACTTGACAAGTCTTCTCTTTGGAGTAATTAATGGCAAAACTCCCCCATACCTTTACAACAAGCTTCAATGGTCACGGGATAACCATCGTTATCCTCGTAGGGTTTTTTCTCTTGTACTTGTGATCATTAAACATAGAACTGTTGCTTTTAGAGGTTGATTTCGATTCGCAGCCTCCCGCTGCTGGAACGATCTGCTTCTGCCAATGCGGGCCCAGAAATCGTCATACACCTTTAAACTTAAGCTTAAACAGTATCTACTTACTACACGCTCAAAGAACCTCATAAGATTGCAATGTGTGGTGGACAAAGAAGTACGATTTTTCGGACTTACCATAAGGTTATGCCCGACTAGCTAGGTAGGCGGGGTCCCGTTCTGGACCAGCGCTGGGCTCAAATCACTTTCTTACTTATTTACTTACTGAATCTTCTGGCATTTTTCATTATTTGTAGTGTTTAATGCTTAATTTATCCAATAAATGGATGTCACGTTATTGCCACGCTTTGATTATATTTTGCCGCGCTGTTTTGGTTTGGCGCGGATTGCATTTTAATCTTTTAATAATTTGAATGAATAATTCTCTCTGCCACTCTCACTATATAGCACTATATACTCGTATATGTCAACGTCAGTTATTGCTGGCATGTCTGTTTTCTCCCTATTTACTACTTACTATACACACAGGTACACCCCGTTCACTCATTAGTTTCTGCTCAGACACATTATATAATATTACCTACCTCTATTAAACCTAGGTAGGTATTATATTTTATTCGATATATTTCTGTTATTTATAATTTAATGTAATTTTGTTATATCACTCGGTACTCGTTGTTGTGGTTTTTTTTATATTTTTATTTTTTGTTGCGGTTGTTTTAGTGTTGTGATTTCACCATAAAGGTTGGATCTGAAAACCAGCGCTACTCTCAGTTAAATCTGTAAGTAGCACATGCTGAGCTCCAACCTTTTTGGACACACAACATCGCCGATTGGTTCGTGGGAATAGGGCCCAAGGGCTAAAAGTTAGTTGTAGGTACCTACATTTTTTTGTTTGTTGCTATTTGCTTGCCTTCTTCCTCTCTTTTGTATGATTTTTTTGTTCCTTCCCCGTCTTATATATAAATTGTTTGTTTTGTGTCTGTGCCATATAAATGTATTTCTTTCTTTCTTACATACATATTACATATCACGCCCGTATCCCTAACGGGGTGGGCAGAACCACAAGTAATCATAGGAAAACTGGCAGCCACTTTTGATCTAAGACTCCCAAGATGGATAGACCGTTTCGACTTGTTCCTAATCAGTTCTCCTACTGGTAGGAGCACGAGGACCAATAATGGTTACAGGTGATCAGCCCATCGCCCATATAGATCTATCAAGTTGGAGAGGATACTAGGTACTCCTTAGTCGACTTTTACGACATGCTCGGAGAGAGAAGCAGCTGGACGTATCCTGTTTTTTCTTTACTCCCAGTCCAGCCGAGAAAAATCTACTTCTATTATGATTTTGTACAAAGGTAGGTAGGTACATAGGTACTTACAAAATTACGCATGTTACTCATAGGGATGGGCAGAGATCACGGATCTCCATTTGCTAAGATTCTGACATAGGTATTTCTTTCGCTTCATTCACTCTCATGACATTCTTCATGCATAGGTAGGTACCTACCTACTCGTCGGTTTAGGGTACCTACCCTACCTACCTAGTACCTAGCTACTAAGGCTGGCCGCATGCGGCCAAATAAAACTTGCGTTTAGTATAGAATCGTATGCGTGACCTGTCACACGAAAGAGAATCTAGCCTTATGATAGCTTAATATAAGGTTTGGTAGGTAGGTAAATAAAAACAACTGTATCAACATAATGTTTTGTATTAGTCCTTGGGATAATCTAAGCATAAAGTACAGTAGTACCAAAAATATTGTGCGCCTCGGCAAACTTCGTGATTTGTCTGTAAACAGAATTTGTCCTAATAGGTATGCAACTAATAGTCGACTAATAATAACTGAACCAACACTTTAAAAAAATAAGTATCTACGTAATTATTGTAACATCTCTATTAAAACATTATCATCATCGCGTTAGTTCGTGTTTCAGAAGCTAGACGAAAATTGCCGAAGCGCACAAAATTTGTGGTAGGTAACTACTGTACGTACCTACATCGCTTTGTATAGAACCAAGTTTTCAGTTCTACAGGAGGTTTAATCTCAAATATTAAACATTCACTTAAACTATTACCAACAAGGTCATAATAAGGTCAGTAAGTATATTAAATATTACAATGAAAAGCACAACTTAAAATAGTTATCTGGTAAAGTTAGAGGTAAAAATAATATATTTGGCCAAACTCGTCGTACATAAACGTAAGTTAATAAAACATATTAATACGTACGTATTATAATGCAAAGACATTTGCGGTTAACGAAATAGCAAAACTAAAGAGTAAGTACCTACATGATTAAAAAAGGTTTTAAAATTAAAAATATGTATAAATAAGATCCTAAGATTAGACCGTTATAAGTTTCTACCTACTTACTTGCGTGATACCTACTTACTTTTTTTGTGAGAATTTTTTGATAAAACTTTTGACATTTTATAAAAATTAAAATATATGATATAATAGTTAATTATATATAAAATAAAAAATATTAGTCAATTAATAGACATTGACAAAGCAACAAAATTAACTAGAAAGGGGTGTTAAAAAAAACTAATGATTTGGTATCATCGATCGGTTTAAAATATTTTTTGTAAGTATGCGCGCATTTAGACTGATTGTCTAAATGCGCGCCTACTTGGACTTATAAGTCTTAGCATTCAAATAGAATCTTTCAAGATTGATATTCACTGGCCAAAAACACATTTCATTCCTAATATACGAGTAGGTATTTATTTGTTAACAAAGTTAGAGTCCGACTATATACAAATACTTAGTTTAGTTAAATCCTTAAAATGATCGGTATTTACCAAACTCTTTACTATATCCCATACAAAAATATTTGTTATTTTCAAATTAAATAGACTGTTTTGGCTACTTTGCCGCGATAGGCACGACTGTAAAATCATTGGTTAGATAATGGAAGTATCATTACTTTAGGCATAGTACAAATAAGGCCTCTTATCTTCTGAGCTTACACTACAGCATTAAGAAAAGCGCACACGTCACTCGTATATTAACCGATACAAAGATACTGGATCTTGCTTTATGATCTCCAGTCTTTCTTCCACGCTTGGTCGCGTTACGAACAGGCGTAAATTCAAGTTTCTTAATGATTTCTCTAAATAATATTTCACTTTTTTTACTTCATGCCCAAGCGATCGATATAACATGCTGGTATCGTCACACGCTTGGACACTCATTCCATGGCGCATTGCCATGTGCATAAGCTCTTAAGATAAGCTAAACTAAACATAATACAATTTTTGAACATGTAAGCAGAGGCAAATTCCATGCCTAGCCACATATTTGTTATATCTACAATGAATACAAAGTTTAATTAGGTTCTATGTAATGATCGAAAGTTTAAGAAAAAAACACTAAATCGATATTGGTTTTTCAGAAAAAAGTTAATGTATGTTCGTATACCAGCTGGTGAAAAAACATAAAAAAAGAAATTGTATATTATATCTATAAAATATACTAATGTATCTAAATAAAGTTTTTTTTTATAGTGTCGTATAATGCATTCTGTCGTGCAGTCATTCAACGCACGTGCATGCGTTATTTCATCTATTTTAATGAAGACTATTATGCTCGGTTTTTATAATCTACTAAAGAAGAAGGTTTATCATTCAATTGTCAAAAATATCCATTTGTTTTTAATAAACATTGTTGCACGTTATTTACCTCCGGACATCAGTTAGTTGAATATAGGAACCGAACTTTAGTCCATTATAAATAAATATTAACACAAAGTCCCGCTTACACGGGCAAAACCAATTTGCTACAACTATTCACTTTCCTTTAAGAATTATTACAACAATCCCAGCAACACCGCCGCCATTACATATAAAAATATATATTCAAAATGTACCTACACTTAATTGCGTTTGCACTAATCTTTAAACAAGAGCTCAATTATATATTTTTGTTACCAAGTATTAATAAAACTAACTACCGCCCGTGTCTTCGCTTAGTGCCTCGATAAAAATTTACCTATATGCTGTTCCACTTTACAAGCCACACTTCTACCAATTCTCATCCCAATCCGTACTCAAAATCAACTTATTCCATCTCTGTATCTAGGTGTTACTATTAAAATTAAATGTACAAAGTATTCCATTAGCCATTATGGTTCCCTTAGTAAAAGCTTTGTTTGGAAAGAAACTAGATGGCGCTGTCTGAAATGGTTATTCTTATTTATTTTATTTGACGTAGAGTTACATGATGTTAATTGATTCCGATCACGACGCGCGCCCGGTTCTCATATTCAACTAATGTCTACAGGTAGATTACCGTACTAAAACTGTTGAATACATGAACCGGGCAGCAGATTTAAACTAGCTGTATTTTTTGCGCGGTTGGGCACCTGTTTTTATAGTGTGATTGATTGAGTAACACACATATCTCAACAGTCTCACAAAACTATTGTAGGTAATTAATGTCATCATCTCAGAAAGTTTAGTGTAAACGATTAATACCTTAGAGCTAGCACTTCATTCTTTCTTGTTCGGGACTCAAGACTTGCGTTTTACAAACCCTGTTATTCTAAAACTCTAAAAGGGGTTTGGTATGAGGTCATTCGTCTACTTTTTTCTAAAAGTTAGAAATAGAAGGAAACGTTAATACAGCAAACTTTAGGCGTATAAGGCGCGTCGCTCACGGGAACGAGAGTCAAGTCAGCGTCGAGGCAAAGCCACTAAATATTCTAACAAATCCGTAGGTTCAAATGTAGTCAGTCCGTGCGTCGACTCCGCCTCAACTCTCCTTTCTGTGAGCGACGCATCTAAAATTTTGTTTTTTTAGTTAACGCGGTAAGTTACTGAGTATAATATATGACTGTGATATACAATTTTTATTTTACTATCCTATTATAACTTTTATATAATCGGAAAAATGTTTTCTAACAGCGTACACAATTTTTCTTACTTTACAATTTAAAATTACAACCTTAGTTAGATAGCTTCATGTTTTGAAAATTTGAAAACGATCAAAACAGTCTCGATCGGAACTGATAGGATACACCGATGATAATTACATAGCTGTGCACTGACTTCATACTGAAATCTAAATTCTTCTAAGTTAATACAAATTGATTGTTTCATTGTTGTCATTTAATCTAAAAAGAAGCTTCCTTACTTATAAACGTTACTTAACCTATAAACTGTTCATCAAACACTAGTAAATTGCCTGTCACTATTTGTCAAAAATAAGTCAATGCTTTAAGCATTTAATTTTTGACAATATTTAAAAAGGGATTTATAAGTAAGAAGCAATACGCTTAAGACGTGCATAAGTTACAAAAAAATGTAAGTATAAGTAAAATATTGCTAAAATGCATATTATCCAAATATTCATAAAAACATTACATTCATAAAAACTTAAATAAAATAAAACTTTCAGACTACTATCACGGTAAATTACAATTTAAAGAATTCAGTAGACATAAGCGCATAAACTTATGGCAGTTGCTTTGTATAACCGCAACGGCGATAATACGAACCGCTCGTGGCGTAGCTTGCTTAGGCGTTCTTGATTGATCGTTAGAATTAAGCAACGTTGTGGGCAGTCACAATTGGGATGGGTGACCGCAAGTGGCATTAAGATCTGAGCGCTTCCGTGCTTCGGAGGGCACCTTAAACAGTCGGTCCCGGCTTTTAAGTCATTAAGCCATGATGAAGGCCTTTAGGCGGCCTAAAAACTCCGTCACTAGAGTCGGCCACTAGCTCATACGAACATACATAATACCACAACGGTGTGGAAACTACTCACGCAAGGCATATTGGTTCAGCTTTAAAGTTCAGCGTCCAGTCACTGAACATTTCATACAACCCATTATTGCTTATCTTTATCACTCATGTACAAATGCTATCGTCTCGCTCGCTGCCTGCTGTGCGAGCGTGATGACAATATATTTGTACGGACTCTAAGCTCAAAAGAGCTCATTAAGAGTTACACTGATCTGGTCGACGCATGCCACTAATACAAACATTTCCAAGCCATAATTTAGAGCCAAAAAGCTACATCTAATTTAATTTATTTTTACAAGAATTTTAAGTTGTTAAGCCTTGACGGAAGCCTTTAAAAACTCCGTCACAAAAGTTGGCCACTAGCTCATACGAACCTACTTACATACAAGAATTTAAAAATATTAAGCTTCAATTTACATTTCAAATACAACTTTACAGTAAATCTATTGTTTCATAACATTTGGCATTTCTAGCACACCGTTGAGACCCCGCTAAGGGTCTAGTTAGTTTTGTGACATTTGTGGAAATCTTCCACGATCAAGGTACCGGACAAAAATATCTTTATAACATACAATATAGTTTTCACTACCTTGAAATTAAAGAAGAGTTTTGTTGTTTTAAAAATAGATAAAAATGGAGAAGCTATTTTTTCTGTCCTATTTTTTTAGCTTGTAACATTGAATAAGGTTACTCGCACGGTCCTTACGGACGCGGCCTAACGATAACCTGGTTGAATACAATATTTTATAGCTTTCAAAATATGATTGGCGGCCATCTTGTTTATAGAAAAGACGCCATCTTGCATTGTAGTTTACGTATTTAACGCCTAGTATCGAATACTTATAAAATAGTAGCAGTAGAAATGTGAAGCGAGATCCAACTGCGACAGGATACTGCATCCAGTGATATGCTCGCAGCTTCACGATATGGGGCATAAAGCTTTAACCAGCTAGTCGCCGCCGCCGGCCGCGCTTCGGCGCCTGTAATGGTTTTTATTCATTTATTATTTTTACCCAATGGGTGTGCAAGCACAGTTGTAGACTCGCGGAATTAAGGTTTAGTATTCACCTGTCAGCCTTCATGAGTGCGAGATGTGCGTCTCGCTGCGCCGTCACTTGCACCAGCTCGGCCACTGTTGCCGCTTGTTGCTCAGCTGGAAATTATTTAAAATAGTTTTATCGCAAGTACTCGAGTTATCCAAAATTCCTCCCTTTACAGTTGTAGTTTAGAAATTTGGGTGCCTACTTTAGAAAATAAAATAACCTTTAACCACCGACAAATTCATAATTTGTATTATCAGAAACAACTTTGTTAAATGATGAATGAATGACTTATTGTTATAAACACAACACTGTAAATAGCATGCATAATGAAGAGTGATAATAAAATTTTATGATACTCAATGAGAAAGCAATACAATGAAAGTTGTCGTACAGAATCATTTTATAGTATGTGAGTGTGTGTGATGTGTGTGTGTGTGTGTGATGTGTGTGTGTGTGTGTGTGTGTGTGTGTGTGATCACCGGAGAGGGGTCTCGCGAGGCGGCGCTCCAGGTGGTGCAGGCGACGGGAGGGCTCGTCGCCGGGCTCGTCCCTCAAGCGGCGCTGCGCCACGAGCCGCGCCCAGCGCGCTTCGAACCACAGCTGCATCGCGTCGCGCTCCTCCGCATCGCGATAGCTCGTGCTCGCTTGTTAGTCAATGTATGTTAGCGTGTATGAGCGTAACCCTGCGACTACATTTTCGGGCTTTCGCGAATTATTACGAGTCTTCATTCGCATATTCTACTAATGGATGACGTATCGTTCATTACTATAGTCACGTTGTTATCTGTCGAAAAACGCCACATTTTTTTGTCTGAAAACCGTTGCTATGGTAGTGAACGAATCGTCGTCCTTTATTAGAATATTGGAATGAGGAATTTGTAACTTTGCGTGTAACGGAATAGCTTAACGCTACTGCATAAATTTATGAGATTTATATATGCGATCGCTTAGTCACTAGACATGTTCGTCGACGCCCGATAATGTAGTCTCAGGTTAAGGATAGGTTGTTTTGTAATGAAATCTAAATTCATGAACAATGCTTAGCTCAAGCATGAATTATCAATCAAGTATAGAGAAGGTATAGAGATCAGCTCTCGTTCCGGCCATTGGAAATTGATTAAGAGTCTGTTTATTCATTATCGAACTACACTCAATAAATTTTTACATTTTGTGTAGTTCTTGCACATTTTTTTTTAAACACCTATGGTTATATTCAGTACCTCCCTACGGCCAAATAGTCGTGCATGCTCGTAGATCCACAGCTTTAACAAATTAAAAAAAAAACAGTGTGACAGTAACACTTGACAAACCAATCAAAGGGCGTATTTTTTTTTTAATTTAACGTTGAGCATTTTAGATAGCGTTAAACAGAACAAGATTCTTAGGGTTGATTGTTATATTTGCAAATTCAGGTTATAACATGCAAGTCGTGACTGACAATGTGTCAGTTTTGTTGTTAAATGAGTTCCAATTCTTTCAAAAATAACAAGAACAACCAACCCTTAGCAGGGACATCAAATGAGCATAATCATGCAGATATTACTGCCATAATCTATCTGAATATGGTACTCAATGATAACAAAAGGCTTCAATCAACTAAATGAATGTTGCAGCAACTGAACATTAATAATTATTACTTACATATATTCAGTTGCTGCTATATGTTGCAAAAATATGAATAGCATGATATTTTGTCAATACAAACATCCTATTTTACTATGGATGTTACTATTAAAATTTTATATAATATATAAATTAATATAGTTAAAGAGACTAGTTATAATACCATATCTTTCTCATTTTTTAGTAAATTAATATTTTAATAGCCTAAGCCAAATCATCATCATTATTGGCATTTACATAATATTGCAGATGATTTAGGTGGTATCAGTTTGTATTTAGAAGTTTACAGCTAAAACTTGAACATCTTTGTTCAGGACTAAAGAGGCATATAATCATAAAAGGAACAAATAAAATACACTTACCGGGTACCCTAGAGGTTTGAGGCTTGGGCTTCGCAGGGGGGGAGTAGCGGGCGGGGGGCGGAGGTACAGGCGGAGCTTCCTGCTGTAGAGCCTCCGTCGACTTGTGCGCGATATTTACCGAGCGCGGTGGTGACTCTTGCTGGAATACACATTTCCAATGCTTTATTGGGGTTTTTGTATAGGATGATGACTGATTTGGTATAGGATCATATCCATAGCATACTAGGATAGGATATTTGCCCTCTAGTATAAGCCTCCTTTTGATTGTGCTACACACGGTCCTGTGTGCGGTCACAGCCCTTAATTCATTTACGATCTAATTTAGAATAGGATAGTTTTATATTTTTTTCCACATAACAATAATAAAAGTTTCAAGTTACATTCA
This sequence comes from Scotopteryx bipunctaria, assembly GCA_949320045.1. Classification (NCBI taxonomy): domain Eukaryota; kingdom Metazoa; phylum Arthropoda; class Insecta; order Lepidoptera; family Geometridae; genus Scotopteryx; species Scotopteryx bipunctaria. Next base: position 12,203,259 of record OX439440.1, read on the forward strand.
TAGTTTTATAAGAAAGTGTATGTACCTACCCTAAATAATATTGAGTTATGAAATTAATCAAATAAACGTTTAATCAATTGAAATTAGGAACATGCATTTGTACGAAAGTTGGAACGAAAAGAATGGAATGTTGGAACAACAATAGTTAAGAAATATTTGTGAAAATTATTCATCTTGGCAATTTATATTTGTCGTTTAAATACTTTTTTTATATACATATATATAAGCTCAGTCCCGTTCTATTAACTGATTGTCACCCGTTCCGTATCGAAAAAGCAAAGCAAAACTTTGCTTTCCCGTGCCCGTTTGACGGTCCAGTTATAAAACGGGGCAGTAGACTGATTTGATCCAACAATATTGATACAAACTTCCATTTTGCCATGCTTATAGGCATTGAAGCTTACGTGTAACATAGAGCAAACTAAGCGACACATTGTAACTTATTCTCTGAAATATCCAATAATTCACTGTTGCTATCAAAATAGAAAATAATTGATATTGTTTACGTTTGTATTTATTCTCTTTGTGGGCAGAAATACAATTACTGTCCCTTTAAAACGCCGCGTATTATGAACGCTATATTCTAAATAGTATTAGACTAATGACGGCTCATACAGTGAGCCGCAAACTATAAATGTAAACACGCTTTTTAAATTACACACACAATTCTTCATTCAATAGCAACGTGAATTATTTGGAGACTCGTAAGCTATACAAACATGCACATTCATGATCAAATATGATGTGTATTGAGTCTTGAACGATACAAGTCGAAAATAGACTAGAGAGAGTCTAGTATTTAAGACCAGGATGCAGGTGACAAGTGTACTATAAAAGTGGTGGTGTTGGATATTTTCGTAAACCTTTTGTTACGAAAACTTAATTTTTAAAAACTTTGTTCGTTATATTGTGCTTTCGCTTACACAGGTTAGTGTATTAATACATAATGGTTTAAACTTTCTTTGAAATAAAGTCAACATAAAACATCCAACATCAACACACAGCTGGAACAACCCAAAAGCGAGCGTAATCACGTCATGATAGAACGAGACAACGTACGATAACATGAGCGGGTGCGACAGAGACAGCTACATCATGCGACTCACGACACATTATCTATTGCTTACGTTCGACGACAGGTTCGGTTCCGAGGCCCACTGAAAATTATACTCCTGTTAGTCTACTGAGGGTGTCCTCATATACACAACAATTCTAATTATACATTTTAGTCCACATCCCAACAATTTTGATCGAATCATGGACACCCCAAACTAATATTATTACCAACCCCCTTTTGCTACTATCATACAATATGCACAAGTTATGCAATGACTGTTTCAGTGTAGGTACAAATGTTTAAATGACTCGTGAAGTGAGAGTTATCACTTTCAGTAATCACACATATTGCAAATGAAATTAATGTAGTTCACTTGACTCAGTCATCAACTATGTGAATTTGTGCCTTAAAAGTATAAAATATAACTGTAACAAACCTTGTGCCGAGTTCCCAGATGTCGGTTGAGGTAGTTGGAAATACTCTTCATAATACTTTTCCTTCGACTCTCCCTCGCTAGTTCCGGGTCTGAGAACGAGGGGGTGACAGGAATGGGCGAGGGTAGCAGCGGGGGCGCTGGTCTTGGCGGGGGAGGGGGCGCGGGGGCCTCCGGTAGCACTGGGGGAGGAGGCACAGGGGGAGGAACTATCGAGGATTGGGGTATCCGCGTCCGCCGTGTGGTTTTCCTAGGCACGCGCGGACCGCTGCCCAATCTCTCCAGCACGAGCCTTCTCACTACTTCGGTCTGTTCGTCTCGCTCGCGTTTTATCTCCTGGACCTTCTCTGTGGTATCTCGCGGAGGGATGGGACTGATGGGCGATACGGAGCCGGAGCTAAACGTGACGGAGATGGGAAGCTCGAAGCTGCGCGTGGGAGAATCGGTGCTGCGGGAGGTGGATCGGTTGAAGGTCTCGCTCGCTGAGCGGCAGATCGCGGGCGAATACAGCCGGATGGAACTGGCGCCCGATGCCGACGGAGGCAGCGAAATGTTCGAGAATATACTGTTAGTTTTGCTAGTCGGCGTGTCAGGTACCAAGGGCGGGGAGATGTCGTCGAAGGATTCCGACTCCGTCGTCGTTTTGTTCGTGAAAGCGTGCGACGGAGGCGATACTTCGGTGATGCTCAGCGACTCGATGCTCGGCTCTAGGCCGTTTTCGAGCTTGCTGTCAGACGTCACGCTCACGTCCGTTATCCTATCGTCACTCAGTTTACTGTTAGTGTCGCTGGTTTTGTCTATGTTTTTGTTATCGCTTGAGGATTTGCTCGTGCTTTCGTTCTCGAGTTTCTGATGCCTATGTTCTTTGTTATCTGAGTATTGTTCTTCGATCTCTTTCGGGATAGTGTGTATTATTTCTGTATGCGAGAAGGGTTCCTGATTGCAGGGCTTCATAACGGTTTCGGAGAAGCTTCGTTCGATAAAGTTCATCGAGCGATCGTTGCAGGGTGAGTATTCGAATTCGTCATCGACGAGCTCCATGTATCCTTCGTTGCGGGGGGTGGAGGGGGTCTCTATGGAAGGGTCCTGCTCGCCTTCGTCAGCGAACTCAAAATGTTCGAGTGCGTTTGAGAAGACTATCGGTTCGGGGCTCGTCCGGCCGCACACATGGGACGCTACTGCTGCTATATTCTTTGCGTCATGCACCAACTTGGGTCCGCTTAGTGTGCGAGGGTTCTTGCTACGTTTTCTTTCTTCCTTTTCAAAACCACAGTCATCGAGCGCACCCTCTGCGGCCCAGTCCGACAACTCGGTTTCTGTGAGAGCGAGGGTAGTTGCATCCCGGCCAGACTCTGAGGATTCCGACTCGGCCGCGAGCACCGTGGGACCGGTCGCCGTAGCGGTGCCAGAAGCTTTGTCATTGTCCTCACTCACCACCATCAAACTATCTAGTTGGATCAATTCTCCACCTTCGTCGTGCACTTCGACTCTCGGCACAGATTTAGGTGCAGTTTCAGTGTGCGAAGAATCATCGGACAAGGAATCAGATTCCAACTCCGGGTCCTTCTTCTCATCAGAGATCGGTTCAGATTTCTCTGAAATGTAACCTTTAAGAATCGACGAGTCCGCTTTGGCGAGTAAGTCGAGTGGAGCGGCGGTCATGAGGTTCTTTATGATGTCTGGCATCGGCGATTTTTCATCGGTAATCTGACAAGCGACGATGGGTTGGGAGGGAGCGGGGTTGAGCATTTTTTGAAATTCCGTGATGTTCGAGCGAAAGGCTTCGAATTTGGTGTCGATTTGCGAGGTGGAGTCTGATTTTCGTACTGCTGGGGGAGAGGGTTCGCCGAGGAGGTATCTCCGCTTGAGTTCTAAGGCGCGTTTGGTCGCGAGTCCGCCGGTAGAGCGCGCTCGACTTAGAGGGTATTCTACGGGGTGTGGCGGGGGCGCGGGCGGTGGGGCCTCCGTCACTAGTATTGCAGGCGGGGAGGGCGCAGGCGCCGACTCTTCCCTCGCAAACTCGCTGTCTGTAGACACCTCTGTGGCGGACGACACATCCGATTCGCTCGATGAACTCTCCTCGTCCGACTCCACCTATACAATTAAACATTGTACAACCCATAATTGATGTAATTGTGTGCTCACTAGATGGCGCTAATTGTACGTTAGCTTTAACATTACAAATTGCTAAGGTGTTAAGTTTATTTTATAGTAAGCTTAGACAGTTTTGCGAAACCAAAGTTAACGCCACCTGGTGAGCACTTGTTGAAACCTAATGCTTGACTCAAATAGTCATGTATGCAGCATACCAAGTATTGAAACAAATATTTAGCCATCACCGGAAAATATTTGCCGGACTAAAATTTTATAAAAGTTTTATATTACCTTATTTTTTAAACTACAAACTAAGTGGGGAGGTGCGCTGAAGATCTACAGATCCACACTAACTCACCGCCCGAAATAGATGGCATTTGTGACGTTACCAAATACATAATGTATACATAAATACGAGTGTGGCATAATCTCTCTATGATACATACTAAACATAAACAAAGTATTATTATGTTATGTAAATCACACAGAAATAAAACAATGTACATTAGTAATATAAAAAGCATAGACATATTGAAAGCTGTGAATAATATATTACAATTTTATATTAATAAGATTCCAGGATATTAATAAAAGTATGACTGGATAGAACCGAACGTAAAAAACATATAAATATTCAAATTTCAGAACTCGGACTTCTGGTATTCAATTATTTAGAAATACCATATTAAGTTTTTATACCCTTTTTTATTTCAATTGTGGAATAAAAATGGTAATGGGGTGAATTGAAAAATGTCATGGGCAAAGAATTTTTTTTAATTATTTGTTCAAGAATCATCAAAAATATTCATGAACTTCCTTTGCCGATTGAACCTCTGATTACGTACCTTCAAATCCACAGATCATATATCATAGAGAATCATAGAAAGCATAATACTTTGTTTTTATTAGCAAAAAATAGAGCAATGCGTTTAGTATTGTCCATGGTAAAAATATAAACTCAAACAACAAAAGCGCCATCAATTTTATTTCATCAACTTACTGTTTCGGTACAAAACTTAACATACAAATGTTTTCATCAAATTCTATATGCTGCTTTGAGGTGATCATCAAAGCAACGTTGTTGGTTGACGAAAGGCGAGATTACGTTGCGTACTTTGATCCTGATTTGTATGAAACAGTAAATTGACAGACGGAAGTTAGTGTGAGCAAACTACACTCTTACCATTTTCCGCCCGCCGCCCCTTTTTAGGGTAAGAGGTTACACACATAAAAAATGAGAATTATGAATTGTAGGGCCGTATTCAAGAACAGTTGTCGATTGCGAATCTGGACTCAAACATAGTTTCGTGGTCAATCCGTTTAAAAATTACATAAAGTCTGTGCTTGACTGTTGATTCACGCTTGCGCAAACGTTACTTAATATATTGCGACCTGTGGACATGTTTCTGATCGAATGATAGCACTTACCCCCGAGTACTAGACATCTCTTAGGATCTTGTGAACCTTGAGATTTGGGGCGTTATTTATCATGCTTAGAATTTTGAATAGGTTCTTCTAGCTTTACTGTTTTCACGGCTTGTTTTAGGCTGAGGACACTTTGGGTGCGTTTTTCGCAAAATTGAGAAATCTGTACCTACGAGATAATTTCATATTGTATAGTGTCTTAGAATGAAAACTGCGAGATTGTTTGTCCAAAAGGAGCGAAAAACGCGAGTTTTTGAACGTGATGTACTTGAACGTAATGCCACTTTCAATCCTTTCATCACACTGCGGACCAGAACTGCGGAGTGAAACCCCCTGGTAGTAGTATTGACACCCAGTCCTCGCCAACGCACGGATGAATTAGCACGAAACGATTAGCAGCGATGTTTTAGACAAGGTCTAAAAGGTTGCAAGCTATGAATGATCGCATATATTGGGGGGGAGGGGGGGTGTAGGGCGCGGCGGCGCGGCGTCATCGCACCTCCCCGCGTGTGACGTCACGCGACGCTGCAGCGCGGTACCTCGCTGCTGTAGGTGGGAGGGCGCGCGTCCGCCGGCACCTCGCGACGTCGCGCCTCCCGCGCCGCGCGCATCCGAGAACACGACTCGTTGCCGGACGACTCGCCACCTGTAATTATTTTGGTGGAATGTTTGAAACAATAGCTATATATTAGAGGAATGGCTATATAGCTATATATACAACGTGTAACATAATGTCCCTATAAGCCCGAAAGGGGTGTATTCAGACCGAGCACTTGAATACATTGACGTGTGCAAAAGTTCAATACATCATATTTGAAATTCCAATACAATTAAAAACAAATTATTTCATGAGAAATTTGTGACAACCCTATGTGTTTGTTTACCATTTGCGTAGGTAACAAACACACGCGCACCCTCCTATCGCGTCGGACCCACACATACGCAGACAATTGAACGCGCGGCAAGTTTCAAAAAGTACCTAGGTGTAATCACCAAAGTTTTCGTAAGAATTTGCAATTTTTTTAATTCTACGTAGAAATTAAAGTCGAAGATTAAAATCACGATATCTTTCACACATAAAAAAACAACTACCTACCTACATCTACCTAGGTAGGACCTAGGTACAGGAAAAGTTAAGTTATACCTTTTCTCCCTTCTTCTTGGTTGGCTCGGAACACGGCTAATTGACATGGTAGGTATTAGGTAGGTATGTAGGTACCTAGGTTGGTATTACTGGTACACATTCACATTCACATTCACATTCACAATCACAAAATTATTTTTGTCATTTTTTATTAGTAAGCTAGGTACTAATGGGGTACCTACTAGGTAGGGTGATAGGTTAGGTACCTATCATCATACCTACCTATCACTGAATTTTATCACTGTTGACACACACAGTAGGTACTCGGTATCCATCAAAGGGAAGTAGGTACAACACACCACCGAATTCCCGGTCTTCCCTCACTGGTGCGCCGGTGGAAAGATCCCGTCGAGAGAAGACGGTTCCCCAATCCCAGAAAATAGCCCGTAAGATGGCAATGGCCGCCTTGGATAACGCTCTCTGTAGAGCTGACGCGCCGCTACTAAGCTATTAATTATTTGGTGCTGCTCCAACACACACACACAACACCATATCATAATACTCACCGTTTGAGTACAAAGCCGACATCGTATCGTTAATTAGTTACGCGAACCGAGAGATTGCTTGTTGCAGTTGTTGCAAGGAACGAATGCTAATTGCGACTGATAAAAACCGATCTGTTTTGCGGCCAAAAGTAGGTACCTATTGCCGAAAGCCGAATTTTTAGGGTTCCTTGTCTGGGGTAACCCACTAAATACCGATTGGGAAAAAAAAAGGAAAAAAACTTCACCATACATCTACTACCTACTACTACTACTACTGTCGTCGTGTCCGTGTCGTTAGCTCTTTTGAACCAGTGTGATGGAAGGATTAGAGTGCACCTTGAAGGTTCCTTTCGTACACTTTGACACACGTCTATGACATGCCTGGTTTCCTCACGAGGTTTTCCTTCACCGTTTGAGAGCATTGATATTGCACACATAAATTTCGAATCGAAAAATCCATAGATTCGAACTCACGACTTAAGGATGGGAAGGCGGGGTTCATACCAATATGCTACCATGTGCTCCATCCCCATTTGCTACTAGGTACCTACCTACTTACATAATAACCTACCAACAATTACGTAGTTCAATCAAGAAAAGTAAAAAACAAATAAACCTACGGAACCAATTTGATTTTATTAAACAAACGCTTGCGGTGCGGTGTCGGTTGACGGTTGCGGATTTTGAATTTAGCAAAGGCACCGACAGCCAATTAGGGCGAGGTGCCATCCCACTAGTTGTTGTTGTTGTTTCAATGCAACCAATGACAAATAGGCTGTTCACGATGAAAATGAAGATTAGTAAGACAGATAAGTCACAACCTTTGACTTTAGTGCCCAAGTAGGTAGGTACAAAATTGCATTGAAAAATGCTCCAATGAATATTGGAATAATACATCGTTGGAAAAACTAAAGTGGAATAGGGTCACGGCTTTATCCTCAGGCACGGTAGACCTCTTCTCATACTTCTTGTTACCTACTCAAGATGCTTTTAAGGCCCGAGTAGGTAGGTACAAAATTGAGTAGGTATCACAGCTTTATCCTCAGGCACGGTAGACATCCTCTCATACTCCTTGGCACCCACTGAGGATACCTTTAAAGCCCGAGTAGGTAGGTACAAAATTGAGTAGGTAAGGTACCTATCTCCTATACTAGGTACTTAACAAAGAGATCTGAAAGAATGTTTACGGTGCCTAGGGATTTTAGTCGTGATGTGACCTTACATTTTAATTACCAATAAATATTGCTTATTAAGCCACCTCGTTATTAGGTAAGTAGGTAGGCATTTTACTAATGGTGTCTGTTCTGTTACCTGTTTCATCTAGAGTTCACACTTAAAGGTCAAAAAACAGCTGTAAATAGGGATGCCTCATGTTGTGTCAAGTTACGTATTGGAGCAAAGTTTAAGAGACATTTCATGAATGAAAACCTTTGAAATTTTAAATGTCGTTGAACAAACGTTGTTCGCAATGACGTATAGAACACCCCCGTTTCGGGCTTATAGGGACATTATGTTACACGTTGTATATTAGAGGAAGTTTGAAAGTAGCGCCTGTGACGGAAAAGTTGAGGAGCAATAGATTAGCATGGTATGGGCATGTCATGCGGAGGGATGAATGTCATGTAACGAGAAGAATGTTAGATATGAAAGTGGATGGATACAAGGGTAGAGGGTAGAGAAGGGTACCAAAGAAGAGATGGATGGATTGCGTGAATGATGATATGAGTAAGAAAGGAGTGAATACTGAAATGACGGCTGATAGAGGGGAATGGAAGAGGAAAACATGTTGTACCGACCCCACTTAAGTTGGACAAGGGCAGGGAGATGATGGTGATGGTTGAAATAATAGCTGTGCACTGACTGACGAGTACACAGGGTGAGTTTTTTTCCAGAGCCACTGACGCGAAGTCTGAAAAGAGTTTTTGAAATCCGCGATACTAAGGGGGCATGGCTTCAATACTATTGATAATGTAAGCGATTTCTGTCAATATGCGCTCGCAGCCATGGCGGAAGAACATATGCGTGACGAGTAGAGCCCCGATGAGGACGCTGTAGACGCCTTTGCACTGGAACATTAAAAACCTACAACTAAGTGTGTAACGATAGTAGTTACCATCATCGGAGTATTCGTCGTATCCGAAGGAATCGTCGCTGAAGTACATATCGTGACCTGCGGGGCGAGCGGGGGCGGCAGGGGGCGCGGGGGAGGCAGCTTCCTCGTTCTCACTGTCGCCCGCGTCTGTGTACTCGTCCGAGCTGGATTCCTCCTCATCACTAAGGAAAATGTATAAATAAATCGCATGAGTACAGTGAAGCACAGAGCACAGGTGGTCTAGCGGCCCCGCCTTCAGATCTCAAGGTTCAAATCCGTTCGTGCTCCGATGGCTTTTCTGTTCGAAAAATGTAAGTGCGCAATACCAGTACTCTCAAACGGTGAAGGAAAACGTCGTGAGGAAGCCGGCATGTCGTAGAACCGAAAAAGTTCGAAAAGACGCGTCAAGTACACGAAAGGAGCCTTTGAGGAGCACTTTAAATCCTTTCCCCACATCTACATTAGTAGTACACATAGTAGTAGCAGTACAGTGGAGTATACAGAGTCAGTTCTATGCTTTAAAGGAAGTTGGAGAGGGCTGGAGACAGGAATGTCTGCAAAAACACGGGGAAAACAATTATCTAGCAGTGTGACGAAATAGGTTAAATAAAAAAAATACAGTGGGGCGGAGAGCACAGATGGTCTAGTAGCGGTGGTGGCGCGCCCGTAGCTTCAAATCCGGTCGTGCACCAATTAATTCTAATACATACATATATACATAATTATCACGCCCGTATCCCTAATGGGGTGGGCAGAGCCACGAGTAAACATAAGAAAACTTGCAGCCACTTCTGATTTGAAGTCCCAAGATGGATATGGTGAACCATGGTGACAGGTGATTAGCCCATCGCCCTTATAGATGGTAAATCATTTTGGAGAGATCTATCCCTTAGTCGACTTTTACGACATGCTTGGGAAGAGAAGCAGCTGGGCGCATTCTATGGTTTTTCTTTACTTCCAGTCCAGCAGAGAAGTAATTTTAATGTTCGAAAAACTCCGTCACTAGAGTTGGCCACTAGCTCATACGAACATACATACCGGCGGAGTAGGTCAAGTCCGGACTGGTGGCCTAAAAACTGACGTTTTAATGTAGGATCATCAACGAGATGGGCAGACGAAATTGTCATAATCGTATGCCGTAGATGAGTTAGATTAGCACAAGATCATTGCAGTGAATAGCACAAACTAGGTGAAGCCTACCGGGTGAAGTCAGGCCGTTGATGATGAATAGTTCTGACAGCACACGATTCCGTGTTGAGGGTATCAGAAACCACAAGTACCATGGTACATCAAAACCGTCGCCCGCGCTATATATTCGTCCGAGCCGAATTGCTCCTCATCACTATGAAGCGCTCGTGGCTTAGCTTGCTTAGACGTTCTTGATTGATGGTTGAAGTTAAGCAACGTTGTGCGCGGTCACAATTTGGATGGGTGACCGCAAGTAGCACTACGAGCTGAGCGCTTCCGTGCTTCGGAGGACACGTTAAATTTTCGGTTCCGGCTTTTAAGTCGTTAAGCCATGACGGAGGCCTTCAGGCGGCCTAAAAACTCCGTCACAAGAGTTGGTCACTAGCTCATACGAACTTACTTACTTACTATGATAGTTGTTTTAAAAAATAACACCCAACAGATGCATACAATATGGTTTTGATAGCACACATAGGATTCCGTGTCGTAGGTATTGGAAACCACGAGGACTTACCATTGTTTAACAAAACCGTCGATTGCGTCTGTATATTCATCCGAGCTGGATTCCTCTTCATCACTAAGGAAATTGTATAAATAATAAAAAGATTGTCGTCCTTATCCTGATCCGTTATTTTACTAGGCTTAAGAAAAATACCTGATAATTTGGGATTATAAAATTTGTGTGCATCGACCACAGCTGTTGCAACAAAGTCGAAACATCGGGGAAAAATATAACGCGATATACACCCGATACACAACATGTTGTGTCAACCCCCAAATATGTGGGATAAGGGCATGATCTATCTACTAGTATAGTTAGGTTTTAAAATATTTTAGACTTTTGTAATTTAATTTTGTAATTTTCCAGTAATTTACAAACATGATTTTAATTATTAGTTCCATTTTATTTATTTTCACTCTAAAGTCATGAACGGAAATGAATACTGTACTTAGTCAGTTTTAAAATATCGAAGACAAAATGGCGGATTGTGGCTAGCACGCGGGCAGTCGATTGTGAGTTGGCATCGGAGACGGTCGTGATTTAAAGTGTAATTTTTTTATTAATATTTATTTAAATAATAGAATTTAGGAATAGAAGTGTTATTTCAATCTATATTGATGTCAGTACCCTGTTCTTGATTATTTAAATAAATCTTTAGCGTCTGGAATATTGTAATAATTCGATTTTAAAAAACTATCTAGTCGTGTCACTAGTTCCTTCGAACCAGAGTGGTGAAAGGATTTAAAGTGCGCCTCGAAAGCTCCTTTCGTGCAGTTGACACATATTTTCGAACTTTTTAGATTCTACGACATGCCGGTTTCCTAACTTTTTCCTTCACTTTTTGAGAGTACTGGTATATCCTAAGAAACGTCCTTAGGATCGCAAGGCGGGGTCACTACCACTAGACCACCAATGCTCTCAAGGGAGATGATGATTACGCGATATACACCCGGTTTACTAACCTAAATTAAGAGTTCTGATCTCGGGACTTCAAAAAAGACCACAGTACCTGAGTCCTCCCGCGCCCGAAGTCTCTGAGGCGAGAAAGTTGCGGTCAGTCCATTCGTCTTCATCTATCTCCCTCGCGCCGCCGTCACTTAGCTCTATGCTAATGCGTTCGGGCGTGGCAGTAGGCAGTGGAGGGGTCACGGTGCCTGCCAACGCGACGGCGTCAGGTACGGTCACGCCGGAGTGGCGAAGGCAGACCAATCTGCTGCCGTAGCGCTCCATTGTATAATTGCTGTAACGTAGAAAAAAATACCTGACACCAAACAAAATTATACAATAACTAATAATAACTTATGTCCACCATCACGTAAGTTATTTTCATTCAAATGTAACATAACATTGATGGAGGTCATCGTCAGGTCAGGTGCCGTGGCGGGCGAGTACTCTGCTGAGATGCAAGAGGCACGGGTTCGATTCCCGCTACGGGAGAAATGTTTGTATGTTCTGCAAATATTTCTTATGGGTCTGGATGTTGTAGTATTATAAAAGTATGTTTTTACAAAAAAAAGTGTATAAGTTAGTATTCTATCAGCCATTGGTTCCCATAGTACAAGCTTTGCTTAGTTTGGGGCTAGATGGCGCTGTGTGAAATGTCCACAAATATTATTATTATTATTATAAAGTCTATCTAATCAAGGTTTTGACGCCCATGACGAAGGCCTTCAGGCGGCCTATAAACTCCGTCACAAGAGCTGGCTACTAGCTCATACGAACTTACTTAGTGATTCTCAGTGAGAAGTATGAGAAATGTGAGTAGTTATACTGTGGCTGGAAAGTTCTCAGCCAAGTCAGCCCTCAGTGCTGCGACCGGGATCCAGGCGCGGTGCAGCTGCAAACCGTCTGCTATGACAGTCCGCACCAATATTTTTATGGCAGTGCGATATCATTCGCCCATGACATTGCCACAGTCTAACTGCACTCACCCGGGTCGTAGCACAGTCTTGCAGACGGCGCAGCGGAAGCATGCGCGGTGCAGTTGTAGCCCGTCTGCTGTGACGCCCTCTGCGGCGAAGACGCGCGTGCCACACGCCGCGCATTGCACACCAGCCGTTGCTGGCCCGCGCCAACCTTTCTTCGCCTGTGGAAAAGTTTTTGCTTAAACCAGCGACATGTACATGTACAATACGAATCTAGACATTCGTGATGTTAGCCGTTTGACATGCGCGGTGCATCTTTTTCATACTCAATTGTCTCTTGCGCATTTTGCACACTCGCCAGCCACGCTACCGAGGACATTGACCTCTGTCTTGTCACATATTCGTGCACCCCACAGTATCCGCCATGTCACATACCTTTGAGCAAGTGACCTTACAACTTTTTATGCAATTTTAGTATAAAAATGTTGTCTAAAATTGCTTGAATCGATTTAGAATGAATCAGTGAAACTTTTAGCACCATTCCTTCATTCAAGAGCATTCAAATGACAGAGGTCAAAGATTATGTGAAGAGGTAAGGTGGTTGTCCCTTCACTGCTACATTGTCATGATACTGAGAAATAAAAATTGTATACCTCTTCTTTTAGCGGCTCTGCTTTACTTTGTTCCGGTTCCTCTTTCTTGACAAATCTTGTCGCTAGATTTGCAACCTGGAAAAGGTAAGCTGTATTATCCCGACCAGTTACTTCTAAATCAAATAGAATGAGTATATGATGTAGAAATTAGTCGATTATGCTGCCCTTCTAGTGAAGAACGTAGTAACTAAAATTTTGACAAAAAATACTTAGATACATATTCTGAATAAATAATAAATAACACCCAACAGTCACATACATAGTCCTGACCCCACACTAGGATTCCCTGTGTCGTGGGTATCAGAAACTACAAGTACCATGGTACCACAACACCCAGACCCGGAAAAAATATTTGCAGATCGTGCAAACATTTCTTCCGCAGCGGGAGTCGAACCCGCGCCTCTTGCGTCTCTGCCGAGCAATCGCCCGCCACGCCACCGAGGCCGTCATCCGTAGCTGAATCGCCTAACTAAATACAACAATCTGTTCTCATTTTTCCATAAAAACATGTTTGACATAGTTACTGCGTTCTTCACTAGGAGGGCAGTATGGTGAATCTCAAGGAGTTATATTACCTTCTTAGTTCCATGGTCCGGCCTTCCAGAGTCACGTAGCTTTTGATCCAGTTTGTGAAGAGTCTCGTCGATCTCTCCCCACTTCTCATCAGTGTCGCCCTCTTTCAGTCTTCGCTGTCGACCAAGGAACTGAAAATAATAAATGGGATTGTTAGAAATCAAAAATATTGAAAAAACCGGTCAAGTACGAGTCGAGTTCGCACACGAAGAGTTCCGTACCATCGTACATGTACATAAACGTTTCTTGTATTGGGCCCCTTTTTATTTTTATTATTTGTTGTTATAGCGGCAATAGAAATACACTCTGTGAAAATTTTAACTCTCTACCTATTACGGTTCATGAGATACAGCCCGCTGACAGACGAACGGACGGACAGCGGAGGCTTAGTTACAGGGTTTCGTTGGCACCCTTCGGGTACGGAACCCTAAAACATTACATGTTTCAATGTTATGAAACAGGTTCGTAGATTCGTCAATCACTTTGTAGGCAGCGTGGCCGAGTGGTCTAAGGCGCTGGTTTTAGGCACCAGTCCGAAAGGGCGTGGGTTCGAATCCCACCGCTGTCAAACATTTTGTTTTATTTTTTATGAATTTATTATTCTAGCTTCCGCCCGCGGCTTCGCTCGCGTGGTACCCGGATAAAAACAGCCTATATGATTAATCTAGTACATGTACTATGTTTTTTCCCCGTTTAAACCTTCCCTGGACTACAACAAACATTCCAAAACCTAAATCGGGAATAATTTCTTTTTTATAATTTACTTTTATAGCTGGTTCTTATTAGGCTCAACGGATCAGTATTGCCATTCAGCGTGGCATTGCGAACAGCGTCTTGGGCACGTTTCCACCATCTGATGAGCTGGATCATGTGAGTACTATTTCTTTTGTTATTTTGAAAATTATATTTGTTCTAGTTGTAAGTTTCTTTCATTTATACTTATACTACTGCATCATCCAAACATGATGGAAGGAAGGCTTTTGCCCTGCAATGAAAGCCCAATTTCTTCCACAAACTGTTAGTATCATTACATAGGTACATATTATCACTGCTGTATCCCTAACAAAGTGGGCAGAGCCACAAGTACTCATGAGAAAACTTGCAGCCACTCCTGATCCAAGAGTACCAAGATGGAGATGGTGATCAGCCCATCGCTCATATATATGTACATCCATAATGTTGGAGAGATCCCTTAGACTTTTACATGCTCGGGGAGAGAAGCAGCTGGAATCATTCTATGTTATAAAATAGTCAATAATAATTCTATAAAATGGTCTTACCTGTTCTCTGTCCCATTTTGGCACCTTTTCGGCTGTTTTAGGTTCAGGCCTGCCAAGCCTGTTCTCCTGTATCTTCCTCTCTATCTCTTTCATGTTCCAGTCGTCTCGCTCTATCTTACCAACGGAACGCATCAGGTCCTGGAATGAGAAAACATGGAACTACTAGACTTTTGACATTGATAACATCTTTTGAACAGGAATAAAACTTTTAATAATAAAATTATGATCAGCAACTTCACTTGAACATATTTTTCTTATTTTTCATGATTATCATGACCAAAATATTCGTTATAAGTTTGTATTTTATGATAATACTGTCGTTTATTGCAAACCCTTACTTATTGGTATATTTTAGCATAAAATATACCAGTCACCTTAACCAATAAAGAGAGGTCAACCTCGGTATAAGAGAGTAATAAGCTGGAAAGTCACACCTTCATTTTGGCATTCTAAAAGCGGTCACAAAAGTATCATAAAACATCGTGTCTGCATCGTTCTCTCATTCAGAGGTGAAATCTCTAATATGACTAAACTAAAAAGGGAAGATGGCTGCAATGCCGAATTTGGGGATCTTGTTGCATTGCGCGCAATGCAACACTAATGTAAAAATCAAAACAAATCGATTCAAGCACTATAAACACTTCCCATGATGCCTAAGGTAGTCTAATAACACCATAATCGAACAATGCCTTAATTTTGCAGGTAGAAATAAGCAACGAGATAAATTATAGTACCTTAGGTTTAGACGCCCGTGGCGCGGACGTTGTAGTAGTAGTTCCAGAAAGTTCCGCAGCCAGTTTGGCTACGCGGGCGCCACCGCCGACGTTACGCCCGCCACCGCTTACTATGCGGCCTTCCTCCTGTTATGAAGAACATGATTACAACTTTAAACTTAAACATACACATTATTATTATAAGGAACCTGTAGTGTTTAATTAACCTGATATCAGAGATAGTAAAACAGGGTATGGGTGTGCTTTCCGACGCGTCAGTAGAAATTACTTAAAGGACAGTTGAAATTCGGTTATTGCAAACGAACAAAGGAACATAGCAAAGTCAAGGAAACAAGGGGATACATCGATTTTCAAAGGATAACAGCGTGTATTCCGCACTGCTTAACTCGATATAGATAACATAAATTTAATAGTTATTTAACAAACACTGATAAACCTAACATCTGAAAACACGCAGTATTAAGCTTGTTAGTAAAACACAGTGTAAGAAAAACACAGTGGTGATCCATGCAAACACATCAAACTGATTTAGAAACTGTAAACGCATATTGCAAGAGTTATTTCCACGGATGTTTTTGAAAACGTGCTTATTATTGTAACTTGATAGTGTCGGTGTACGAATCGGGCGAATGCCAAACAAATGCCTTATTTAATCAACAATAAAGTATGGCTAATTATTTTTGTGAACGAATAAAGAGTTATAATTTGGTGGAAACAGTGATCGGTACGTGATTAATCAAGATATTATGTTCACCGTACAACAGCAATAATAATTTTATGTGATTTCTCTTTTTGCTTAGCTAATAAACGGTGAAGGAAAACATCGCTAGGAAAGCCGCACCTTGTCAGCTCCGCAAGTACTACTGTCGATAAGAGCGACTAAACTGAGAAGATAGTTTAAATGATAACAACAATATTCAAACTAAAAATTGTCCCGGGCACTGCAGCGGCCCGTTACCTCCTGTAACTGTGTAATAAATGAAAGCTAGTTAGTCTAGTAAGATATCGATTCGCCCGATTCACGACCCAGCCTGCTAACACGTCATGCAACACACAGGCACGCCGCTCACATAGTGCTGTAATTGTCGCTCGAGTTTTCGCACGCGCTCGTCAAACTGCGGCGCACTGGCGCGGTACTGCTGTAGGCCATAGTCGTTCTCTAAATCCGCCGAGGGCAGCTCCATACGAGGCTCAGCCGCCAGCATCTGAATACTCTTCTCGAAACGCTGCTTCATAATCTCGCGAGCGGCCTTGCGCCTTCCTCCACCTTTCGGACGCTTCGCTTCCGCGTTCTTCTTCTGCATTATATCGGAGACTCGTTGCATTCGGAACGAGGTCTCCCCGCTGCCGCGGCGCTGATACTCCGGCGGCGGGATCGGCTTGTGCTGCGCTTTGATGAGATCCACCATGCGTTGCTTCCTTAACTCCAACTCTGGATTGCCGATCGATTCGGGCTTCGTTACCGGTCGCTCCGGACTAGGCGTGTCGCGCCGCTTACCCTCTATGATATCCGACATTCGCTGCAACCGCATCGACATCTCGTTTGTCATCGATCCGGAGCGCACAGAGCGGGTTTCCGGACTCGGCGTATGGCGACGTTTGTGTCCTTCGAATAGTTGCGCGATACGTTTCGTGTTCGCAACTTCCGATGCACCGATCGAATGAGACCGTTTGGTCACTTCAGGGCTCTCTGAGTGGCGAATCCGTTGTTGCACAACGTCAGACTGACGCCTCCCTCTCTGGGGCAGCGGGCTTTCCGACATGTTTCTTTGCTGCACTGGTTCAACCGGTTGATGTTTCTTCCTTTCAACTTTGATGACGGTAGCGTCCGTGTCTGCAGAGTCATTGAAATCAAAATTGGGCACTTTAATGGTGCTTGGGTCGAGGCCCTTCAGTCTACGTGGAGGTCTCACGGGTTTATCTTTCTTTCCCTGGAAGAAATTGGTAAGTTTCGACTCTTCCTCGGCGACGGTTGACTTACTGCTGCCCTGGAGGAGATAAGCGAGGGAATCTCGGAGCATTTTAGGGTCAGGCGATTCCTCGGGGTCGAGTAAGGCAATGATTTGTTCCTGTAAGTCCTTCTGCTTGTCGAGATGGGCGTCTGTGGTGACTGCATCGTGCCCTTCGATGAGACGCGCCAATTGGGTGATGTCGTTAAGGTCGAGTTTGCCTATCTTTTTCCGTATGTACTCTGCAGGGTCGTTACTTACTTGTGGAGTGCGCACGGAACGCCGCTTTCGCTTGTAGCTTGAGTGGGATTTGTCCGTGTCGGCTGCGTCTGCAAATAAAAATAAACCTTAAGAACATACTCTTAACATTTACAGAAAACATCTTTATTCTATTCTGTTTAACTCACTTGAATACGCCGAAACAGCGTGATCCGCCGTGTTCCGTACATGTTTGTCTTTTTGGATGCTCTGTTTGATCTAAAAACAAAGCAAAATTTTATAAGAACATCATATGAGTACTTAAGGATAATACTTGCATGAAAACATTAGGAATATTTTCATTGGTAACTTTAGGAATCGGTAGGTTTATAACAATTTTTCATGCTCGCAAAATGATTTATATAAAAATATATATGTTTTTCACCCTGACGAAGTCCAGCAGCGAAGACATTGTTTTGTGACATGTTAGTGAAACTCTCGGTTTAGAAGGGGCAAACATTCAAGGGTATTTCATTCAAGTCAAACAAATAAAACGACTGGAAACGGATCATAACGAAAATATTAACATTTTAAATCCTACTAGGTACCTTAATATTTTCCAGGCGTCAACTGGAGAATGAAAACCCCATCTAAACCAGAACAGTTCTTTACGTTACCATTTCACTTGAAATAATATAAGATCAGTTGGAGCTATTTCTTTTCTAGGGCTACATAGAAACAAAAGCACCCAGTAAAATAGCACTATCTGATTGCCATATTCACATTTCTAGCAAATTGGATGAAAATTGTCATGATATGCTACTACCTATAGGAAATACACGCATTACACCTTTTCTTGGCTGCATTCAAAGTGCCTCGGTGGAATGTACCTGGTCAAATACGTCGCTTTGGTGGTGAATATGGGGTACTTCGCCTTTGAATGCGTTGTACACACGAGTGAGGTAGGACCGCACTTTAGCGTCAGGCACATCACGCATAGTTCCACCCGATGAAAACGGAGCTATCCCTGTAACAATAAGAAAGAGTATTTAATAGTAGCAATAAAATAAAATATATATTATTAGCATACTCATCTTGTGCGGTGGGTAGAGCCACAAGTGATCATAAAAATCCCAAGAATGATATAGGGAATGTCAGGCTATTTATAATAGCATAGCGCTTATTTTTTACAACCAGCTGAAAGAAAGGACTAAGGGATAGACCTCTCCAACATGATGGACCATCTACATGAGCGATGGGCTGATCACCTGTCACCTTGGTTCACCATATCCATCATGGGACTTTAAATCAGAAGTGGCTGCAAGTTTTCTTATGTTTACTTGTGGCTCTGCCCACCCCATTAGGGATACGGCCGGGATAATATGTATTTTTTTGGTTGCGATCATGGTACTCCTTTGATTTTGTTTTCTTCTTCCAACTTGTTGCAAAGAGTGCGATCCGCGCGTGCGCACACAAGCGAGCTCCGTGACGAACTGTCAAACTCAACGATCCGCCATCCACACCAAAACTGTGCAAACGCAATCGACGACGATTTAGCTAATAGAAAATGCAACTGCCGCCGATAAACGATAATCAGCGACTATTTTTCATACGCACGAGCTATAAATCTGCCCAAATCGGTTAGCACAGATTAATCGCTACGATGTACGTTTACGTGTGTAGCGGGAATAAGGTGTCACGTACCCAGCTCGTGGTGCAGTACGTGGTAGACAGCGCGAGGGGGTGAGGCGGCGGGGACGAGGTCGGGCCGGTAACGGCGCAGTAAAGCTAGCAGTGTGCCGGGCGCGGCGGCCGCGCGCAGACCGCCTTCCGGGCTCCCGGCCCATTGTACCAACACCTCGTCGGGCACCTCCGATTCTGTACAACAGTAAAATCTAAATACACTCTAAGTAGATTATAAACGTAGTTTCTAAATGATCCTAGTGATTACAATGAATAAAATACTTCTGACTGTGACTTCTTACATTACTGACTGACAATCAGCGCACAGCCTAACTTCTTCGCTTGACTGGGAGTAAAGAGCAAACATAGAATGCGTCCAGCTGCTTCTCTCCCCGAGCATGTCGTAAAGTCGTCTAAGGTATAGTATCCTCTCCAACATGATGAGATACTACATATAAGCAAGTATTCCCAAGGAGGGTTGACGTCAGGCAGGCGGCCGGTCATAAACCACCTTAGCCAAAACTCTTACAGCATGATCCAAGGATCATGCAGTGCCGACCCCACATAGAGTGGGATGAGGGCAGGAAGATGATGAATCAACACACAGCCTAAAAAGTGTTATATCAGGTCATAATCTATGTGTATTCCTGTTACGAGATGAATGCAGCTATATATTAGTAGGATGATAACAGAACAAAAATCTATGTCCATAAAATGCATTTTGAATTCCTCTCCCTTTACCTCAACAGAAGTAAATCTTGCCTACTCCATGGAGTACGTACCTCTACGTCGTTTCCTCGCGCTGGCAGCGGCGTCCAGTGGCAAAGGCTCGTCCGAATCGTAGAAGGAAGTGACGCGATGCGGCGTCACTACCAACCGGTTGAGATTCGGGTAACGCGTCCCCGGGTCCAGTGTGTATGCCCCGAAATCGCGGTGCAAGTTCTCAGGGGTCGTTTGAGCTGGGGAATAAAGAAGTTCCTTGTTGAAAGAATTTTCAAAGCTTTAATAATAAGGTACTGTATGTATGTATGTTAGTATTAGCTAGTGGCCAACTCTAGTGACAAAGTTTTTAGGAGCCCTAAAGGCCTCCGTCATGGCTAACAACTTAAAAGCCGACTGTTTAACGTGCCCTCCGAAGCAATGAAGTGCTCAACTCATAATGTCACTTGCGGTCCCATCTCAATTGTGACCGCGCACATCGTTGCTTAACATTAACGATCAATTAAGAACGCCTAAGCCAGCTACGCCACGAGCGCTTCAAATGAGATAAGCCCATAATCATAGTATTGCGTTGCGAAGGACACGCGTTCAGAACCGGCAAGAACGGCTCCAACATAATGTCGCACGCACTGACGTAGCAGAGAGCAGCGTACTCACCCAGCAAGCGGTAGACGGACTCTCTCTCCGCCACGACTTCGAGCGGGTGCGGCGGAGGGCTCTGGCCCCAGGCGCGCACTGCCCACGCCGCGTCTAATGCAGAAAGAAACCCGCGTGCGCAGCCAGATCCAGTCGGCCAGAACGGCTCCAGCAAACTGTCGCCCACCAACTGGCATAGCAGACGGCGGCCTCGACGCTCATACACCTGTGGGAGATTAAAAACTACAAAATATAACATTGATAATTTCAGTAGCCAGACAATACAATTTAACAGTTTATCTACACCGTGTTCCCGAGGATATTCATTAACTTCGACACGCTCTGTCTGTTCAGGCCATCATAATAAACGTTTTTAAGTATGGACATATTTATAAGTACTTTTTTTAATTTTCATACAAACTAAATACCTTGACATAAATCATCCGATTAGCATGGTCTCTTTATGCGAATTGGCATTTTTGTTATCAACAAGAATAGTATTTCTTCGTTAACTCTTGGGTGCCTCTTTGCATAGCAGTATGTGCAAATTAAATGCAAATAGCAGTTTGATAAATTCTCATTTTAATTTTACTAAGCGGCAACATAGCCCGAATAAAGACCCTTTCTTACCAAACAACTCAATAAAATAAAATAATAAATAACTTTAAAACTAAGCCTTTTATGTACTATTTCCCTTGTAAGATTAGATCACTAAAAGTTATAATAGTGTTTGCCGAAGTTAATGGATATCCTGTATACAGCCAGTCACAACCACTGTTGGGTAAAGGCCTTTTCTCTATCACGCCACTCCTGGTGGTGTTGTGTTAGCCAGATTAATAACCAAAGTTGATTCAAATTAAAAGAAAAGATTCAAATTCAAAACAAATAAATATTGCTGGACATTACACACAGCGCCATTTAGCCTCAAACTAAGCAAAGCTTGTTGTGAATGTGCTATATGAACCAGATAGCTGATAGAATACTTTAATATTTTTTAGTTTGCTACGGCATGATGAACATGGACAAGTAAAGTAGATAGGTAGTATGTTTGGCAGAATGTCGGGACAAGTGACTAGCGGAATTGACATATACTACATAATAGATTCAAATAGAGGACATATTCGAATCGGTGGATCATTAACAGGACTACACTCATTTTAATAAGTTTTATGAATAAGTTGCATACCATACTAGCATTTTCAGCTGCATACATAGACGTAAAATCAAACAATGCGACGTCAGGCTCTCCGTAGTGGTTCAAAGCAAAATCCCGAAGGGGCAAGCGTCCGTCCGTAGAAAATCTAGCTGCTTCTTGTGCGTACCGCATCAAAGCACCACGATCTACGTTGTCCACGCTTAGCAGGCGGGATACCTCGCCGTAATCCTGAAAATAATCACGTAATTTATTACGGTTATTTGTTATTTGTTATGTTTATTGACAACCTCTGTTGACGGCCGAGTACTCTGCCATTGCGTCCGTACCCTGATATCGACTACATAGAGATTCCTAACGTGGGCTCAGAACTATGTATGTGACTGTTGAGTGCTATTATAATTTTATTAGGGTTCCGTACCCGAAGAGTGCTAACAGGACCCTATTAATAAGCCTCCGCTGTACGTCCGTCTGTCTGACAGCGAGTCTGTCTCATGAACCGTAATAGGTACTATTGCCGCTATAACAAATAATAAATAGAAGGGGGGCCCCCATACAAGAGACATTTATGTAAGTACTTGTACGGAGCACCTAACTAGTTTTTAAGTTATTAGCTACTACCAGCGGCTTCGCTCGCGTGGTTCATGGTCATTGAAGTCAATGTAGGGTACTCCTGACTTGGCCTTTTTCTGTATATTATGTTAATTCTTTGTTTTAACTATTGTCGTTTCATCATTCATCATCATCCTCAGTTAAATACTTTTTATAAGTTAACTAAGGCAGTTTCCAACATAATGTTGTTGTTTGTTTCTAAATAAATTATGATTATGTTTACTCTCTATTTATTGTTATAATTATACTCACGTTTAATAGAACCCCTTTATCCAGAAGACTGTGTTTTTTAGCCGTCATCACAAAGTAATGCGTGTCATCTTTGTAATACACGATGTTCTCCAAATCAATGCCCGTGACTTCATATAACTCTTTGAAGAATTTCTGGTTGAATATGAAAGCTACACCACTGATTTCTGGCACCTGTACAAAGATAAAACCGATATTATTTCATATACAAAACATTAGGTACTACTTGAATAGATCACGGTCATATTTTACAAGATCGGTGGCGTGGCTGACAAGAGATCAGCCGAGACTCTAAGAGGTGGATTATATTGGCCAGGTTAAATGCTTGCATGTTTTTCTTTTGTTTAGGTATTTTGGTATAATGAAACTGATAGTTTTTGATACCCACGACACAGGGATTCCTAATGTGAGGCCGGAACTATACATGCAAATGCTGGGTGTCTTCCGTACCTGAAGGATGCCAACGAGATCCTATTACTGAGCCTCCGCTGTCCGTCCGTCAGTCAACGGGTTGTATCTCATGAACAGTAATAGGTAGAGAATTGAAACTTTCATAGTGTGTATTTCTATTGCCAATATAACAACAAAAATAAATAAAAAAGGGGGACTTGCAAGTGGACAATAAAAAAAATTTTAACGTTCGTAATCGATCATCGAAGTTAAGCAATGCTAGGCGCGGTCAGTACTTGGATGGGTCGAGTGTCTTTTTGCACATTTTTTGTGGTATTTTTGTGTAATTATTTTACAAACAATCTAACATTTCCTGATTTGTAAGAGTACAAAAATAATAATACAATTAATAATTAGGGTCATCCTTTAACCGGTTTTATTTGTTATACTAACTTCCGCCTGCGCCTTCACCATCATGTTAGCCGGATAATAATAGGCTATAATGTTCCTTTATCTAGGGTATAATCTACATTCATTACAATTTTTATCCAAATCCATTCAGCAACTACGGAGGCAACAATTCCCTTCACAGGTTTGCTACAATATGCATGTAGAGAAGGCTTTTCAGATGAAAAGTCATAAGTACTATCCGAACTCAGCCAAATCACAAAGTGTGACATCCTGTGTGTGCCTCAAGGGAAGACCTCATGAACGCCACAGAGGATGGAGTTAAGGTAGCGTTTTTTTTTCAAATCATATTTAAGACATTAGTTGTACTGTCGACATGCAAGAAGAAGAAAGTTTGGCGTTGGCAGTGGTTGGCAGATGCTGAGCCAATACGCCCCTGGATAACATCTAAATAATCTTAGATATTGAAAAGATGGTCGTGCTTGATACAAACATGAGCCTTTCTATCCAAAGGTTCACCAAGTACACAACCGTGAGGAGTTTTGTACAAGGATCAACAAACTCACAGACGCCTCTTGCTCCGAGTGCCTGTTGATGAAATTTGCTGTGATAGCCATGGCCAGTTTCCCTCGGAACTCTTTCCTCTTGAAACCGTGTAAAGTGTTCCTTTTGCCATCTGCGCCGAGAAGAGAGTCGAATTCGTACTGTCCGACAGGATGGTCGGCTGGCAATACTCGGGCCCGCCAACCGAGCGCTGTAATCACAACATCATCATCATCATCTTCCTGCCCTTATCCCACTCTATGTGGGATCCTTGGATCATGCTGTAAGAGTCTGGCTAAGGTGTTTTATGACCGGCCGCCTGCCTGACGTCAACCCTCCTTGGGAATACAAATTATGAAATTTTATTAAAAACATACTGACTTTCGCCCGCGGTGGTGGTCTAGTTGTAGTAAGTCTGTCTTCCGATCCTACGGTCGTGGGTTCAAATCCGGTCGTGCAAAAATGGATTTTTCTATTCGTAAAAGCTACTCTCAAACGGTGAAGGAAAGCATCGTGAAGCATCAACGTTAGAGCGCGAATGAAGGACAAACCTCCGAACATTCACATCCTCACGTACTTTCGGATTTATAATATTAGTACGATGCCCAATACAACCTCCTGATGTTATAAAAATCATCATGACACTGAAACAGTCAATATCCGCAATAAGTCTTCAATAGCTAATAAAGCAAAAGAACATTTCCTTTAGACTATCCTTGCAAAAGTAAACTTTTACACTAGGTTTTCTTCAAACTTACTTTCTGAATTTTCTGTAACAGTAGGTTCCAGTAATTCTTCAAAGCTGACTCCTTCATGGAACTCCACTCCCAACAAAAGTGCAACCTGCGAAGACACAATTCATAAATAAACAAAAAAGTAAGGAAATATATAACCAGCCTTATACCACGCGATATAATAATATTTTTATACTTAGATATTTTGATAGTCGTGGCACTAGTTACGACATATCGGTTTCGTCACGATGTTTTAGATATAGTAGTTTTAGATTGTATGTTTTAGTTTAAGAGTACTGCTAATAGAACCTAAACAAATCCCGACAAATCTTTGGTGTTCGACCGAAGTCGGGCCCGCTACCACTAGACCACCAGTGCCCTCACTACATCTACAGCAACATTCATAGGAACAGAGACACACACACTTCTTTACTTCCATCACATCACATGCTGAGCTGGACGCCTTTTTGGCACCCACACTCACAGTTAGTTTAGTTTAAGTTAGCCTAAGGTTTTTGTGTGTTATAGTGCCAAATAAATGTTATATTCATTCATGCATTCATTTCACAAATACTAAAACAATTACAGTCTGATGAAAACCTAAAAAATCATGTTACCTTCAGTAGTATACACTGCAGTTGCCTGATGCTGATGTGATCTATAGAACCGGCGCAGAACTTTCCAAAGAACTTCTTGGCGCCAAGTGCTTTCAGATCTTGAATCACGAACGGCCATAGGTGAAGTACATTGTTGCGGGACATCCGGTCGCGTTTCTCTATCACCACCTGAGAAACAAAAAGAAGATAGTCTCGTAAACACAGAGAAAAGCAAGTCGCACGCACATACAAAATGAACAGCCAAAGTAAGGGGCTATGTTCTGTGTAGAAGAGCCTAAACTCAGCTACTTTTATTATTATGTAAAGGAATATAATATTCCCTTTAGTTTCGAATTTTCCCGCGTTCCGCTTTGTCGATGGAGAAGTACTTGAAACGAGAGGTCAACGTCAAAATCGACAAACGAGTGAAGCTACGAAGATAAAAATCCTACTATATTATAAATGTGAAAGTTTGTGAGGATGTTTGTATGTTTGTGCCTCAATCACGCCTAAACAGCTGAACGGCTGGAATAACATATAGGCTACTTTTTATCCTGATACAACGCGAGCGAAGCCGGCAAACAAACATACTGCAGCCTGCAGTAAGTTTGTTGCAATTTAAACAGTCGACACTCATGCTACTTCCGCCGAGCTGAGCTCGATGAAGCCAACAATTGAATAAACTGACCCCTGTTTACACTTTGTGTGCATAAGATTGGACTATTATCTTTACACTTATTAATACGCATCGTGGTATGTAATACCTATAGCGTGAGTGAGCCAAGTAAAACTTCGACTTGTTTATAGGAGCAGATGGAGCAGCGTGCTGACCGAATGATTACAGAGAGATAGAAACACTACGGGGTGGATGAACTACGGTACAAAACAGAACATATAGAATTTACCACTAATAACAAGGTCTTTGGAGTTACCTACTCATTTTATCATATCTTTTGCTACGATAAAATAACCTCTTTTTCCACACCGGCTCTGAGCGTAACATACATCACATTAATTTGTATTAACTTGTTTGCATAGCACTTTCTAAATAAATTACCGATTCCCTTTAGTACCGATAAACATACACAAACTTTGCCTTCGGAATTTTCAATATTAAATAAATAAATAACACCCAACAGTCACAAACATAGTTCTGACCCCACACTAGAATTCCCTGTGTCAGAAACTACGAGTACCATGGTACCACAACACCCAGACCCGGAAGAAATATTTACAGATCATGCAAACATTCCGCAGCGGGAATCGAACCCGCGCCTCTTGCGTCTCTGTCGAGCAATGGCCCGCCACGCCACCGAGGACGTCAAAAGGTATATTAGTAGAATATAACAGTCTCATTACTATGTATTCATCCTATAATAAAGGGAGTGTTACCTAATTACAAACGTGGTTTTTGGAGGTACCTCTGACAACCCCCTTAGAGGCTGTCATATAATCTCTACCTCAGGATCAGGATCCTTGAAATTCCAGGGATGTCTACCGTCTTTAGGGATACGTCCTCGTGTCCTGTTTACTTGCACAGACAGTCGGCTACTTACCACTTTTGCACCTAGAAGCTGGCATTCAATGGCGGCTCGCACGCCACAAGGACCCGCGCCTATGATGAGCACCTTGCTCTGTGCGCATGCGCGTCCCTTGGCGTACACTTTGTGGTTTGCGCGCGCGTCGAACTTCTTGAAGAGTGCTTGCGCCTTCCATGAGCTCGCTAACTTAGCCTGAAACAAATAATACCTACGTTTAAAAACTAACAAACAAGTAAGACAATGTCAAGATGTCAGTGGCCATCTCAGAACAAGTGGCCATCAACTTTTTCGAATAAAAAAATAATATAATGTCATATTTGTAGAGAAACGCGCCGTGACTTTGTTCATATAATAAAAAAAATACATGCGGACTGCATGTATTTTTTTACAAAAGAACCTCCTCCTTTTTTTGAAGTCTGTTAAAAACAATATTATTATTAATTTGGGTTGTCGTAGGGTGCATGTTAAAACTCTTATAGACGGACTTTTTAAAATCCCAAATAAGCGAAGCCATGCTCATAACGTTACGTCTATAGAATAATACTAGCTGTTGCCCGCGACTTCGTACGCGTTAGATTTCAAACCGAGTTTCAAACCATTCGCACCGCCTGTTAAAAAGTTCCCATACAAACTTTGACACCCCATTACACCCCTTTTTAAGGGTTGTTTTGAAAAATCCTGAAACACGTGTCCATTTATTTTATATATACCTAAAACCCCTCCTGCACCTCGGTAACACCCACTCCCACTCTACAGAGTCAAACTAACCATTATCTATTCTATGAGCGTTCGAGACATCCCGAGGTACCTACTGCAGAGAACGCTCGAACTTATACTCGTGATAACTTCTAAATTAAATGTCGGATTCGAATGAATTAAAATGGAATTTGCTTAGAAATAAATAGACCTGGTGATGAAGTAATTTATTTTTATAAGGGTTCATACCATGACGCGAATGGAACCAACCTTTGTTCCTTCCTGCATAGTAATTAAATTTTAGAACACAAAAGCTGTTATTGTGACTTAACTATCATAGATGGATATGTTGTCTCGCGGACTTTTTTGTAGACATTAATAAGACCTATAAACCTGCAGTACATTATTTTGTTCTATAATCAATAGTTTTCGCAGCGCACGCCAAAAACTATTATGGGTTTTCTACCATGGGTATATTGCAATTTTTTTACAGATCCCTAATTTTTTTAAAATGTATTAAAGTGTTTATACTGTTCCCTGATAATGTAGCTTTCTATTGGTGAAAGAATTTTTGAAATCTGTCCAGTAGTTTCGGAGCTTATTCGTTAAAAACAAAAAATCTTTCCTCTGTATAATATTAGTATAGAAGTGTAGATTGGCTACTTTGTTTGGCTGTGGTTAAATCGCGTCATGTTTTGAATTGTTACACATCAGTGGTTAACTTGGTGAAAGGCGAAGCGTAATACTCCGGTTTGTTATCTAGCAATAAACCTTACTCGAATACATAGCTAAATTCCCTAACAATTCATTTTCATTTGGTTTGATGGTCACATTATTCGAAATATATTAGCCTACTTAAGGAAGACCATGGCAACTAACTGAACATTTTGTTTTATCTACTTACTGTAAAACTACGTTGAATTTACTCTTGTTCTTCGGCATCTACAATTTCAAGGCCCGTGCTCAACAATAATGCTCAAAGGTATGAGCTCAAGCATATGAAAAATTTACCTACTATACGTATTCAGAAGCACGCAGTTCAACAAGTAGATAATTTTACACACCAAATTTCGTTTGGTACATTTTTATTTAAACTTGAAGGGCACTAAAACCGCCTGCCTCCACCACCCACCGACGAAAAGTACTAATTATCGATTTTGTCTAGAGAATGTACGTACTTGGCAGCTTATTTGACTTAAAGGACAATGGATAAAAAACATGAGACCACCCACGGCGACCGCGACGCAGTAGGTACTGCCGCCTGTATCCCTAATGGGGTGGGCAGAGCCACAAGTAAATATAAGAAAACTTGCAGCCATTTCTGATTAAATCCTAAGATGGATAACTTGCTATAACACATTTCAATAATTTGAATTTACTTTGGTTTTGATTTTGAGTGTACCGTCGAGGCAAAGACCCGTCGAGGTAGAAACCTTGCGAGGCTCTGATCTTTCGAGGTAACGACCCATCGATGAAGTGTACCGTCGAGGCAAAGACCCGTCGAGGTAGAAACCTTGCTAGGTTCTGATCTTTCGAGGTAACGACTCATCGGCGAAACGTACCGTCGAGGTAGAGACATCGAGGTAACGTCATTCGAACTAGAATATCAGACCTAGGTCACAGGGGACATGACTCCCCCAAAATCGTACACGTCAAATTGAAAATATCTTCTAAAAATTTAGAAAATATAAAAAAGCAGTTTTCTGCTCCTAGCGGCAATGCCAATAAAAATAGAAGGCTTCCATTTGTTTTATAATGTGTGCAATAAAATAAAATTGTGTATTGTGCAATAAAATCTGATTTAGGTACTCTACATATTCTATTATTCGTAAAAGTCGACTAAGGGATAGTATCCTCTCCAAC
This sequence comes from Scotopteryx bipunctaria, assembly GCA_949320045.1. Lineage (NCBI taxonomy): Eukaryota > Metazoa > Arthropoda > Insecta > Lepidoptera > Geometridae > Scotopteryx > Scotopteryx bipunctaria. The sequence continues at coordinate 12,232,755 of OX439440.1, forward strand.
ATGATGAGATAGGTACAATAAGCAAGTATTCCCAAGGAGGGTTGACGTCAGGCAGGCGGCCGGTCGTAACTGAACCCACATAGAGTGGGATCAGGGCAGGAAGATGATGATGATTCTATTATTAGAGACCCCCCCCCCTCCAATTACAGCTAGGTTGATAGGTACCTACTTGTTGGGCGCATTAGAATTGTAGGGTCTAACAAGTAATTTTCTGGACCGTGACAGATTGTTATTATAGTATGACCACTGACCGTCCCATTCTACTCGTAAAAGCCATGCACCAGCGTGTGTCATATGCCAATGACGACTAATTTATAGGCAGCCATTGACAATGCAACGTCATACTAACAATTTTAACAGCAGGTTAACAGTATTATTTTCCTCGGTATGTACCTAAGTAGTTAATAAACTTCCTACCTTCTTCCTACATAATAGGTTACGAACGGTCTAATTATATTTATATCTACACTATTATATAAAATGTGTTAATTTATACTAATATTATAAAGAGGAAAGATTTTTTTGTTTGTAACGAATAGGCTCCGAAACTACTAGACCGATTTCAAAAATTCTTTCACCAATAGAAAGCTACATTATCAGGGTCCAGTATAGGCTATAATAAATTTAAAAAAAATAGGGATCCGTAAGGTAAAATTGCAATATTGTAACCCAAGGTAGAAAACCCAAAATAGATTTTGGCGTGCGGCTCCGAAATTAATGGACCGATTTAAAAAATTATTTCACCAAAGAAGGAAGGAAAGAAGGAAGTAAGGAAGGAAGGAAGAATGGAAGGAAGGAAGGATATCCATATGTAGGAATATCATTCTATAGATCAAGCCGAGGCGGGTCGCTAGTGTTATATAAAGTGTTGTCAACTAAAAAAACTACTGAAACCGCGCGGGTCAGCTAGTCACGCAATTATTATGTAGGAAACAACCTTCAAAGGCACCAATATTCTTTCACTGCAACGTCCTTTTCAAGGTCACCAAATGACAATCTTAAATAAACAAGATTACCCAAAATAGTAGGCTTGGCGAACCAGTTTTTTTGAAGTGTGTTTGTATTATGAACAAATTGTTTCTCGTTTCTCGTTGTTTTATGATATAGCGTTTTCACATGCACAATATGCACATATTAAATTCTTACACAAGTTATTTAAATAATTTCGCCCTTATACGGGTCCGATTGAATGGCTTTGACATTGAGAGCAACATAATCATGCTTCTACCACAAAGAAGACTACAATAAAATGTTTTATGAATTAATCAGCCAGGTCAGGAGTGGCATGACGATACAAATTGTGCATTCTACATTAACCCATAGAGCCTTACTACTTCTTACTGACATTAAGGCTAAATTTTGCCTTTTTCTATATGGCTGAACTGATATGAATGAAACTTTGAATATAAATAAAAGGTCACCTGGGATAGCATTTATACCTCTTTTGATTTGGGTACCACACGAGCGAAGGCGCGGGCGGATTTTAGTAAGTTAGAGTTGAAGGTGATGGTCCAAGTGTTCCTTTTATAGATCAACAAAAGAAACCCATTCCCCAAATGGACCATCGAATCGAAGTTTGTTGAGTTCAGAAAATATGTTACGATTGTCGACTCAATTACAAACTACTTCTCCACCAGCTTTACTTGTAGAATGCAGGAAATATACAAATAAATAAATTCTATTCCGCTTCACAGTTTGGAAAATTCTCCTCGGATTTAAAAAGCAAAGCACGGAAGACAGATTTCACAGAATCATAGTTTTTTCCTTTTAATTCATCATCATCATCTTCCTGCCCTTATCCCACTCTATGTGGGGTCGGCACAACATGACCCTTGGATCAAGCTGTAAGAGTTTTGGCTAAGGTGTTTTATGACCGGCCGCCTGCCTGACGTCAACCCTCCTTGGGAATACTTGCTTATTGTATCTCATCATATTGGAGAGGCTACTATCCCTTAGTCGACTTTTACGACATGCTCGGGGAGAGAAGTAGCTGGACGCATTCTATGTTTTTCTTTACTCCTAGTCCAGCGAAGAAGTAACGTTTTCAGTTTTTTCCTTTTAAATAAACAATGTTAATCCGCCAATTTCATACACATTACAATTTCTTCGCAATTATAGCAAGATTTTAAAATATATTACTTAATATGTTTTACCTTAATAGTATTTGCACGTTGGCTTGTACTGAATATAATTTATTTGTAAGTAAATTTACATACACCTGGCACCCATTTGAACACAAGGTCTCTAGACAATACGGTTCTTTTTGGGTGAGACCAAAGCGGGTTTTGTCCACTCCTGGTCTTTGAAAAATACTGTTGTAAGACTGATGCATTATACCCTCGCCTAAAACTCACGCCAAGCTTTTATATCATGTAAATTGTCTAATGTAGATAATAAATTGTTGGGTATGATGTGATTTAAAGTTTATTTTCTTCTTTTTAGAGCATTTAAATTCTTCTGTTAATGTATTTTTGTCTAGGTAGATTAAGTACCTATTTTATTTTTTGCTAAAAAGAAATGTTACAGGAACTTTAGTTTAATTTGTGATGGGGCATCTGCATACATATAACATTCAACATTGCTGAGTACGAGTACATAAACAAGACGTATAATCTAAATCTAAAGCTTGTTCCCGAAATAGTAAGCAAAGAGCTGATGGGATCAATCGAAAGATCAAGAAACAATAATACACCCGACACTGCGATCAAATAAACAGAGGATATCGCGCGCCGTACTATGCACTGCGAAAATAGTGTCATATTTTGTCTATGCATACTAACTACCTCTACATATAAAAACTACTCATTTGTGAGGATGTTTGGATGTTTGAATGTTTGGATGTTTGTGCCTCAATCACGCCAAAACGGCTCAACAGATTTGAATGAAACTTGGAATATACATAGTACATGTACTGGATTAACATATAGGCTTTTTTTTTATCCGGGTACCACGCGAGCGAACCCGCGGGCGGCAGCTAGTATAGAATAATAAAATTTATATTGAGTAAAATTATAATGGTTGGCGACTCCATTGGTAAAATTTTACTATGTTCTCGTGACGAAACGTATTTGGACCCAATCTTACGTTGCGAATGTGAAAGGGATGGATGCGTGGCTGATATTTTGGACTAGCAGCAATTAAAAAAAATAACTAGTTTTATCACTATTTTAGCATAAATTCGATCATTTTCATCAAAAGTATGAATAAGGTTAATAAAATCATAGAACTATGTGTTCCTCCAATTACAGGATGCCACAGCATGCGTTAGAATTATATAATAATGACACAATCTAAGCAAATTTTTAATGAAAATATAAACAATGTAACATGCGCAATACAACAAAAACATGAAAAAGCATAACGTTATTGTTAAATAAATTAATCAGCGACGTTATAATCACCATTTTTGATACGGCATAGATTATGTTCGCAGTGATAACGCGTGCTTAGTTCGCTGTAGGTTAAGATACGATAAATACATTTTCAGCAATAAAGGAGTTGACTTTTTTCTTACAAATGCGCGTTCAAAGCGAGGCAGGATGCAATCTACGAGTATGTATATGTATGAAAGAATCAAACATCAAGCAGGTCCCTTATTCTCTATGACTAAACGAAACTTGACAGCTCCTAACTTTTTTGTAACGCACGTCGCGTTTTTGCAATACAAAAATGTCATAATAGAATACGATAACACGGTAACTCCACAAACGTGACCGCGTTTGCCGGCGTTATGTTCTGTTTGGTGACAGTGAATAAGGCCCCAGTTAGGTAGTAGATGATCTATTAACAGAAAATCTATGTAAAAATGTAGATTCCGTTCGGGTATAATTTTTTAAGAATAGGATTCTCAAAGCTGTTTACGTAAATAATTCACGAAAAACACGTGCAACCAGCTACATTTGCTGGAAGTAGTCTAAAATAAATGTTTGAAATCGAAAATAGATCAGCGAAAATTGTAAGTCAACGGGAGCTATAACAATGGATACAAAAACCAGTGTATGTATGTAACTATTTAATGCATTGTATTTTTTTCTGTAACTAACTAAGGCCTTTAACCATCTATAGTAGATGATTTATACTGCGTCAGGAGGCAACTTTTTACCTTCACAAACGGGACGCCGTAGTGCCCGGGACGAATTAAGATGGAGTAGGCTTGCCCAGCACCTATACCATCCTCTCAGCTTAGTCGGCCTTGTCCACAGGAAAGACATGGTCAACACGTGCGGAGCTGACTAAGCCGCGGGTTTCCTCACGATGTTTTCCTTCACCGTTAGGGAGTACTGGTATAGCGCACATAAATTTTTCACACAGAAAAATCCATTGGTATACGACCGGATTTGAACCCACGCCCTAAGGATCGGAAGGCGGGTCACTATCAACTAGACCACCAGTGCTCTCAAAGTTTTTTCTGTAAAGGAATGGTATTAGTTCATGTTCATAAAAAATAAAAAAGTTAACTCTAGATGCGAACAAGCTTTACTCTTTATAGGATGCAATTAACAATTAGCAACCACTACACATGCGTCCTAAATAAGTGTCAAATAAAAATAAATCAGTATGACGCGTTCTAAGATTCCCTTTCAACTGTTGTTGGCCTTATTTTGGTTCGATTAAGTGGGTAGTGGGCAGGCACCTAAATAACGAACTGCCCGCCAACTTGCAACGGTCACAGACAAACCACAGTCACTACGCCGGACAAAAACGAGTTTTCATTTCAAATGTCAGAGCTAAAGCGATACACGAACGTAACACGAAAGTGTACCAAAATCAGTATTCATATTATTCATAATTTCTGCAGTGTGCACACATTCACACAAATATTAGCATACCACATAAAGCCGTTGTGATTAGTAACTAACGTCCCACAGCTGGGCATGGACCCGACCTATTTAAAGTTTAATGGCACTAATTACCGTACCAATATAGATAGCACAGTTGATTAGATAATGAAAAGAGAGACCACTTACATGTGTGATAAATAAAACATTATAATGCGAGATGAAAGCTCGATGTTAGTCTAATCTAAAGATAGATACGCATCGTTTAATTTTACTTTTATTATAATCTTACTTATATTAAATTTCATGTAACTTTTACAAACATAGTAATTGGTGCAAGTTATGTACACCGTAATTGTCCTATACATCGGAAATCTACCTTCTATGATTGTGTTTGTTTAAATGTTATAATGTATTATTATAAATGCGAAAGTTTGTGAGGATGTTTGGATGTTTGGATGTTTGTGCCTCAATCACGCCTAAACGGCTGAACGGATTTAAATGAAACTTGGAATATACATAGTACATGTACTGGATTAACATATAGGCTATTTTTTATCCGTGTACCACGCGAGCAAAGTCGCGTGCGGCAGCCAGTATCCACATAAAAATTAATCATGAACATACACGTTTAATTGAAATACGTACGCAACATAAGAATAAGGTGTAAGGTGCGTTAAATATTCCAAAAACTTTAAATACTTGACACCTACATTATCAAAAATCAATGAAATATTTTTTGCTGCAAACATGGATTTATGTACTTAGCCGCCTCCCGCGCCTTTGCTCGCGTGGTACTTGGATGAACAATAACCAAGTATATGTACTATGTATATCCAAGTTTCATTCAAATCTGTTCAGCCGTTTAGGCGTGATTGAGGCACAAATATACAAACATTCTCAAAAACTTTCACATTTATAATATAGTAGGATAGGATTATTTGATATGGAAGCGCATTTTTTATCCCAATATCACGAGAGTGAAGCTATACCTACCGTGCAAAAGGCATGCCATCTAAACTCGTAAAAAAACGACCTCTTTGAAATGGTCTCAGTACACCTGTACTGGGATCATTTCAAAGAAGTCATTAGAAAACTAGTGAAACACTTGATTGCAAGTAGATGAAACATTTTGGCTCGCTTGGCCAATGCGGTTTAATCCGTGCTTCTGACAATCGTACAAAAATAGAATTCGTTGGAAGGTCAACACTCGATAACCACTTTTCCGCGCCCAAGAGAAAGCATCGGTAATGCACTTTCCATAGAAAAACGGTTTTCTGCTAGTTCCCTAGCGCTTAATAAAGGAACTGTAGGCATCTGCGTTTAAAAATGTCTGTAGAATTAATTCTGGTTCTGAGGCGTTAACATCCATAACGCATTAGTTAATTTGAGTTTGGTGTAAAAGTATTCATTCACATAATTATATATTATATATTCGTTAAATTGTCGGTCTCGGCTTTTAAGTCGTTAAGCCATGACGGAGGCCTTTAGGCGGCCTAAAAACTCCGTCACAAAAGCTGTGGCCACTAGCTCATAAGAACTTACTTACATAATGATATCCGCCAACTACATAAATACATACATACTATCACGCTCTGCCCGCCCCATTAGGGATACCCCTAACGGGGTGGGCAGAGCCACAAGTAATCATAAGAAAACTTGCAGCCTCTCCGTTCTATAACCATAACTAGAGCTTCTCGACACGATAATGTTTTGCTTTTATGTGTCGGGACGGTGTCGATTTGTTTATAGAATGGGATAGACCATAAGGGTGTAGACAAAAGAACCGTTCCAAGCCGTCCTACACCTATGCCTACAATACTTCAGGCCAGTTGCACTGTGCGCCCTGCAATAGGACTGTCATAACAAAATTCACATTTGCAAGCCATATACGCTCACATGTCCGAAGCTAATGAGGTTCGCCGTTGACGGACACATCAAGGAGGACATCATCATTATCAGACCTTAAGTATTCTGCTGACATACCTTACCTAAGTATAATAATGGGTAGGCAGGCACTTATCCAATTACAACAATTTCAATTCATAATGAAAGCAAAATGAAATATCATAAAAATAATGAAATCATAAAAAGCGAGCTTCAAACATTATTTAAACAAAAAAAACTATTTTGGAAAAGAATGTTCTACTTTGAGGTTTATGAACTCTGAAAGAATTAATATTTTTAGAATGTTAGTCGGATTGTTCCAGTATCTCGCGAAACGTAGAGAGTCCTACTTTTTGGTGTAAATTTTATTATTCCCACTGTAAAATGTTTTATAACTAAACGCCATAAAGCATTTTACATTTTACAGGGACAATGATTCACTACCTAAATGCAAATAGCGTGAACACAGAGTTTATTAAAAATATTGTAATAGCTATTATAAGAAAATCGTAAAGTTACAACGATCAAAGTAAGGAGCGTTCATACTACGATGTATTGGCGTTGTTCTCTTGTCATTGTCATATTGGATTCTTTATGTTTCGCTATCTTATAATACGGAGTGCACTCAAGTTAGTTTTAACTATAATTTGTATGGTCAAAAAATAGTGCTTTCATTGGCATTACGATTATGAAAAGGCGATCAAATAAGTAGAAGAACTCGCAGTAACTCAAACAGAATGCGCAAACTTCGCAAAGAGTTTGAAAACACGTTCTGTGCTTCGGAACGTAGCAGTACTGTTTATTGCTCCAGTGGCACACAGCCAGGAATCATTTAGCAGATACACCTATTTACGCCCTCGGGGAGATCGCGGTGAATCGGCAACGATGCTTTGACTCAGATCTTTACGAGCCAGGTATGATTCATGATCGAATCAACTCTAAATATATGCAACGACATAAATTGCTATGATACAATACGTTGCAGTAATTTTCTTCGATGAACATCTAAGTAAGTACTTATAAGTTTTCATCATCAAGTAAGTATACTCGTATAGTTTCCGTATAGTTTTTTTTTTGTTCTAATTTTTTTTTAATAAATTTAAATAACACTCTACAGTCACATACATAGTCCTGACCCCACACTAGGATTCCCTGTGTCGTGGGTATCAGAAACTACGAGTACCATGGTACCACAACACCCAGACCCGCGAGAAATATTTGCAGAACATGCAAACATTCCTTCCGCAGCGGGAATCGAACCCGCGCCTCTTGCGTCTCAGCCGAGCATTCGCCCGTCTCGCCACAGAGGCCGTCACATGGCTTACTAGCTTACTGTTTGTTGTTCTAACGCAACATGGTCTTTGGAAATTTATTTTTTACCCTCAAGCCAGACGCTCTAATAGAGGTAGTAAATCGTGAGGAAATCCACAGCTTAGTCAGCTCCGCACATACCTTTGGTATGGTAGAGAGGATAATATACCTATTCGCTGGTCAAGTCTACTTCTAAAATCATCTAGCGCACTGCAGCGTCCCCTTTGAGTAGGCAAAAGTTTCTTCCTAGTTCCAAACGCGAATAAATTAGAGTACTAGATGGCAGCAAAGGTAAAGTTAGCCCGCGCTATCGTTGCGTTTTGAGCTTTACGCCGGTAATTTCAAGCAAACTAAATGTATTCAATTTTATAATTATAAGTAAGATAGATAGATGGTGAAGGCCATATAGCCGACTTCACCAAAATGATTTGATTGATTGATTGACAGTTCTACAGTCATAGGTACATTTTGAAAGCTCTTTTATCTACTAAGTTTGGAATAGTATAACATAATAATCTTTATAACTACCAATTTAAGACTTAAGTTTACACGCAGAGTCTCCCTTTTTTACTCGTAAAATAGTATTTGTTTTTATTCTCGGACGTCCTATATTTAAAGAAAGGGACATTCCCCATAAACCAAATGATTCGTAGCTTTCATCAATCTGGCCAAAATCATAAAATGCCGCTCATATAGGTAGGGTACTCGAAGCGACTGGTCATTGCGAGATTGCGACTTATTATTTACTTGTTTTAAACAGAACTATTTTAGACGTACGATGTTACGATATCCATGATCGCAAGGGTTTTTCTTGCGATCTCCGATATCGTCTTCGATTACCTAAGTAAATTGTAACTCAATTGACATACCTACACTATCGATTCATCGTTTCAATCGGTCTAAAACGAAAAATCATAAAGACAAATAAAAGTAGATAGGGCCCTTTACCATTTTAAATCTTGTCGACTTTCTTATTGACAAAATTATGGCAAACACTACTACAGACGCCAAAAATTAAAAAAATCCGGTCAAGTGAGAGTCGAATCAGTCAGTCACGAACGGTTCCGTACCATCGTACATATACATGAATGATTCTGGTATGGGGCCCTTTTTATTTTATTTTTATTATAGCGGCAATAGAAATACACACTCAATACAGCCTGCTGACAGATGGACGGACGGACAGCCAGACAGACGGACGGACGGACAGCTAGACTTAGTAATAGGGTCCCATTGGCACCCTTCGGGTACAGATCCCTAAAAGAAGTAGGTTGAGAACCATTCTTAAAATACGTTGCACCAGGGTTCGATTATACTATACCTCTTCATGACAGTAGACATTCGACGGCTACTTGTATATGAGAAAGCGTTCATACTATCAGTCGGAACAGCGGCCAATTTACTACTTTCTATAAACACTTCATTCTGGGGCTAGCCGAAAAGTGAGTTGCATACACGATACGCTCGTCTTCCGTCGCGGTCTGATAGTCATTATCTAGTAATAACTTCTAAGTATATACAGGGTGTAACATTTAGATCGGTCAGTATGGGCAAGTCTGTAACTATAAGACATACAAAGATCTGTTCTTAGGAACCATGTCATCGATTTTAGTGACAAGAAAAACTGCATACATAGATTTAAAAAAAAACTTCTACTCAGTTCGGGAATCGAACCCGGTCGTATTGAAAAATAAAACTTACATTATTTCTATTTGGATATCGATTGTGTAGGTCATAAGCAGTAAATGTTACTATGAAACATGATATCTAAAATGAATGAAATGCATTGTATTTCATATTTCATATTCTTTATTTGCGGGCACTTCCCTATACCGTCTGTAGACGATTCCTGCTGTCCAAAAGTCCGGAGAGAGGAATACGTCCTTGTACTTAGCAGCCACTCGAAGCACGTATAACTTGAAGTTAGTCTCCTTGTTAGATTCCAACCGTTTCAAGTCATGCACGGGTACTGCTTGCGGCTCTCTGATTCGGCATCTTCCACATACCAGAGAATGCTCTCCCCGGTGGTGGTTGGGTCCAGGCGAGATAGATAAATCGAAATGGTAGGCTCCACTGCCTGCAGAGTGAGCCCGGCAGAAAGTGCAGCGATACCACGCCGTTTCTCCTCCACAATAGGGAAGCCTTCCTCATCGACCTTCTGCGAGCCACCGTTGGGCTTCGTTATTGGCGCCGGTCTCGTTCGCCGTGTGTCGGCGCTAGGCGCCGGACGCGGTGGCTGAGGCTGGCGGGACACCTGCGCGTAACTCTTCTTCTGCTGGCGGGCAGGAGCGCGAGAATCAGGAGAAGGCGCAGTAGTTGCAGGCTGCCCTGATGCACATCCCAGAGGCCGAGGTCTTCGGCGTCGGGCGGTCATTCGCCTGCAAAACGGGGCCATGTGTCGCACAGTCCATTTTGCTGACTGGTGTAGTTTGGCATCGCGTGGTACCGCCGCGCCGAGCGTTTAATCGTCAGCACTGCATTTTTTTCGCAATGCCGCGAGTTCCGTTTTCAATTCGGAGACTGTTTTCTCCAAATCTTTCAACTTGGCACGGATGCTGGTGACGTCAGCCTTGAGCAACGTGATGTCCTTTAGTAGCAGAGTGACTTCGGTCACGGGGGGCAGCTTGTAGAGATCACAAGCAACGTAGGTAGGGACGTCATCAGGAGCAGTCTCCAGGAAAACCCTGAATATATCTTCGATATATCTCGCTGGCGCGCCCGTCCGTCACGTTGCCTTTTGACGAGACGAACGGTAGTCACGGCGGTCTCGGCGAGCACCTTCTAGCGTCGAGTAATTCTACCTCAGTGTAACTGGAAGTCAGGATCTGGTTCAAACTGACCTGATCCATGGTGTCCAGCTTACATTGGACAAAGGCAAGAGCCTCGTGGACGATGATCGTGTCCGAGCGTTTCGCCATTTTCGTCGTGTTGACAAACGGTAAAAACTAGGTCAACATTGATACAGCAGCTAATGAGCGACTGTTCAAGCTGACGAAGCGATTGGGTTGACGTTGTTGACGTTGGTTATAAAGCCGCCAGCCTGAAATGGAACTGGGCTGGAGAATGTGGGCGAGGAGGACCACAAAGTGGACCCCACACGAAGCGATGTGGTGAACTGGGAGAACTCATCCTAGGTGATGAGATGATGGGACGAGTTGGACTCTCACCTTTGCACATGGCCTGCTTCGGCATTAAATTGTGGAGTGTGCAAAAAGGGAAGTGTTGCCTCTGACCTACAGTGAGACGACAATGGCTAAATAATAAATAACCTAGAAGAAATATTTGCAGATCGCGCTTATGTTAGACTCACCTTGAGTTTCGGGTAGAAGTCAGGCAGCCGATTAGGTTTGAGCGTGAGGGTATCGCAGATTTCTCGATGGAGCGCCAGGATCTGCTTCATGGTGCCTGCTGAGCAGAAGTGGTCGAACATTTCCGCCGCCAGCGCGCATTCTGGCGGCGTCGGCTCCGCGCAGCCTCCACGATTCATGATACTGCCTTGTTCCTGCCTGTTTCGTAGAGACGAAAGAAATACAAAAGTCAATTTCGAAACAACAGATCTTATAGCTTAGTTTGTAGTAGGTCTGCCTTCTGCACTGCAGGTTGTGGATACGATTCCGAGATTCCAACCTGAGACAACATTTATGTAATAAAAATTAAGTTGTTTCAGTGTCATACATATGTATTTTATAAGTATGTCGTGGTCCCCATAGTACAAGCTTTGCTTAGTTTGGAGCTAAATGGCGCTGTGTATAATATCCAGGAATATAATTTTTTATTACTTTATTTTACGTTCTTGCTGAAGTTCAGAGTATCAGGATATTTGAGAAAGATGTTTTCCATATTTGGGCAATGCGGAGCGTTAATTATTTTTATCTGACTGCAAATTAGGGCAACGTTTTTGGGGTGCATGTAATTGTGTACCTATGTGAGTTTCAGTTAGCCTACATGGTTGGATAGATATTGACAAATGAGGTGTTAGAGACATCCCTCATTGTTCCTAACTGCATTATAATTAAATTTTAGAAGACAAAAGCTGTTATTAACTATAATAGATGGATATGTTGTCTCGCGGACTTTTTTGTAGACATTAATAAGACCTATAAACCTGTAGTACATTATTTTGTTTTATAATCAATAGTTTTCGCAGCGCACACCAAAAACTATTTTGTGTTTTCCACCTTGAACCAACGAAAACGAAAACGAAACTAAAATAAAGGATTGGACGAAGTATAGCTTTTAATATAGACGATCTCGAAGACGGGGCGGGCGAGTGCTTGGCTGAAACGCAAGAGGCGCGGGTTCGATTCCCGCTACGGAAGACATGTTTGTATGTTATGCAAATATTTCTTTCGGATCTGGGTGTTGTAGTATTATGTATTATAAATATGTATTTACAAAAAGTATTCTATCAGCCACCAGGTGCCTATAGTACAAGCTTTGCTTAGTTTGGGGATAGATGGCGCTGTGTGGAATGTCCACAAATATTTATTTACTTACATAGTAGGGTTTTAATTTGATGTACTTGCTGTAATGCTCATGGATTCTTTTTCTTACGAATTCAATTATTTCATTGTAAATTTAGGTCAGTTGGAGTAGTTAAAAACATTACCCTAATATGCAGTCACGTAAATAAATATAAACATAGACATAATTTATTTGATGAAAATAATACATTACAAAGAAACAATTGGAACATGTTGAAAAACTGCCTTAGTCAACTTAAAAACTGTATCACAGTTTCAAGCGCCCCCTCCCAACGGTTAAGATCCAATGATTAGGATCTTAATCAATACTGTTTCCAATAAAAACATAATAAAACAAGAAAAGAAAAAGAAGTACAAAATTAATAATAATAAAAAATAACAGTTACGCAAAAATAATATATTCACCAATACCTATCTACTTAATGCGTAACTATTTTTTTATTCTAATCATAAAATGTGAATGATTGTTAGTGTGGGTGTGCATAGGTGTATGTAAGTGTATGATGTGGAAGTGTGGATATTAGTGTAGATTACACCTGCACAGCGGGCTCAAGACAAGAAACAACAATAATTATGGTATTCTTATTGGTAATTTATTAACAAATTTTCTGTCTCATCATAGGAGTGTTAAAACCCATGCCAGGGTGGCGATTTTACATTTATAGGGGGAATATATTTAACTCCTTGAGAGCACTGGTGGTCTAGCTGGTAGTGACCCCGCCTTCCGATCCTAAGGTCGTGGTTTCAAATCCGGTCGTGTACCAATGGTTTTTTCTGTGAGAAAAATTTATGTGCGCTATACCAGTACTCTCAAACGGTGAAGGAAAACATCGTGAGGAAACCCGCGGCTTAGTCAGCTCCGCATGTATTGACCATGTCTTTCCTGTGGACAAGGCCGTCTAAGCTGAGAGGATGGAGTAGGTGCTGGGCAAGCCTACTCCAGCTTAATTCGTCCCGGGCACTACAGCATCCCGTCTGTGAAGGTAAAGTTGCCTCCTGACGATGTATAAATCATCTACAATAGATGGTAAAAGGCCTTAGTTTTTTTAACTCCTTGTTTACACAATTATAGCACACCAAGATAATATGCTGATAGTGGCGCCTAGGAGCTGCTGTTCGTCATGACTCAGTTTTAAAAACCACATTGGATCTCCATTTTGTTAGTAACAGGAGAGGGTCATAAATAAGCAAGTTGGGTATGTTTGCTTAAAAGGGTTTGTAATATAAAGGACTGCCGAAATGTGAGAACTTTGGATAGGGAAAAAAGCTCAGTAGTAGGGAAGTGAACAGGACTGAACAGGACTTTCAGGACCAATCTCTGGGCTCTTTCAAGTTTTATCTTTACAGATTTGAGCGAGCCACCCCACTCAGTGAGGCAGTATGTTAATACTGATTGAGCAACTGCGTAATAAGCCATTTTAAGACATTCAAGATCCACCACATCACGGAGTTTTTCAAAAATGTATACTAACTTACGAGTGTGTGAAACAGTGGACTCAATCTAGGGCTTCCATGACATAAACCAGTCAATTATAACTTCAAGGTATTTTATAGATGAGATTTGTTCAATATTAGGACAGTCACATGGGGCAATTGATACCTGGTAATTAGAATTTTACTGTGGATTATTCTGCATGAATAGAAAAGGATTGGTGGTGGTTGGCCATATGCATTGAGAGAGAAACTGATTAGTTTTGATTAATAGATTATTATTACAAAACTCTTACAGTATGATCCTTGGATCATGCTGTGCCGACCCCACATAGAGTGGGACAAGGGCAGGGAGATGATGATGATGATGATTACATATCAGAATTTCATGTATAATTTGATTCCTTATATATATTTAGAGTTGAGTAAGAACAAATATACACATGCGTGACACATCATCATCATCATCTTCCTGCCCTCATCCCACTCTATGTGGGGTCGGCACAGCATGATCCTTGAGTAACGTAACTATGCATGAACAACAATTTTAAAGCCTATGCTGAAGAGTAGTACCTAAATAAATCTTGGAACACTAAATCCTTACACACAGTCATTCTAAAGTGCATTAATTTAGGTTACCAATTTCATTACAAAATCGCTGTCGGTATTATTTAGCACAACTTAGAGCATCTGAAAGTGTACTAGGATGTAGGCCAAAACATCAAGAATAATTTTAGAAATACTATAGGTAGGTACTTACCGAGACTATCTTGGCTTATTCTATGCCTATACAGCAATACACGACGATGTCCACTTCTTCACGGCATTCATTTTGACAGAAAACCCACTCCCTCAACCTACTATCTAATAGTATAAATATCTAATAGTATAAATACAAGGCTGGTAAAGTCGCTAAACTACATCCACTTAACATTAAAGTATTCACAAATATGTAGTTCTAATTTACTTTTCAAGTTTTCACTTCATTATGTTCACGAATCACGACTCGAAATCACAAAACACAAAATGATAGATCTCTAGGTAGGTACTGTAGGTACAAAAATCCAAAACCAAAAGCACAGAGAAATTAGACACCTTACATCTCCTTACATACACCTAGGTAGGTACCTACGTTACGAGTACTAGAATAGTAGGTACGACGAGGTACGATGTTAGCAAACGTAGCAAACAGACTGACTGAATAGCAAGCAAACGTAAGCAAACCTAGCAAACAGTAGCAAACGAACTACTAATATTTACCCTCAGTATTTACCCTTGGAAGACAATAAATTAGTATTTACCCTTTGATTATTTACCTGTCTATAATCAAAGTATTTACCGTTCTATTATTTTGTGTGTGCTGCGATCATTGCTGCGATACCATAGACAAAGTTTCTGGTAAAACCTATCAACTTTGGTTGTTTTACCAGTTTTACCCTCAACAATTATCAACTAAATGTTGACTTTTACTATGAAAACCGATTTAGCCAAACGTACACATTTTTAAAACTAACACACATAGCAATACAAGCTGTCATTGGCTTAAAAATGTAAGGAAGACATTCAATTATAGCCTCCTAACACCTGACATTTGAAAAAGGCACATACTGTTTAGACCGGATGTACTATAGAAAGAACAAATCCGTTTGTACCGCTCAGTCCTGAACCTTCGCGCGCTTGTTATAAGGATTAAAACTTATTTTATGGATTTTCGCTAGAACAAAGATGTTTTAAGACTTATTATTGAATCCATAGAGATTAGTTTCAAATTTCTATGATTTGTTCTTTCTAAAGGTAATCCGGTCTCAATTGGAATCATTTTGACCTAAGAAATTTTATTATGGTGTTCAGTAAATACGAAATCAGGTTATATTTTATGTAGTTTTTTATTTAAAAAGTACTTTTGGACTATATGTAATAAATTAAAATTAAAATTGGTAAGAATTACTATAAAACGTACATAATTGCAATCGCAATTAAGAAACGCAATAGTTTTAAAACGATAAACAAATTCTTTATCTGCCTAGGATTTTTTTAAATTAAAATATGCTCATACAAAGCAGATATCTTAGCTCAACAACAAAAAACTTATAAATCTAATAAATTAAAAAAAGTTAAAAGTAGATAAGTAATCAAAAACAAAATATTTGGTTTAAAAATTAGGTTATAACACCCGAAGAATTCTTAAAGGTGTTACTGTCTTCTCCAATATCAGTTCGATCCGAGTCAGTACTCTGATTCGAAAGTACTGACTTGAATTTGACTGAAATTTCGATGTAAGTAGGTATATTTAGTATCAATTAATATAAAATATCAAGTCCTGAAATAAACCTTTAACCCCAAACATTAATTTAATTATATTCTACAAATTATAGATTTATTTATCGATTATGAGTAGTGAACAAAATCGCATCATTACGGATTATCTATCAATTTTGTTATGATAACTGAGACCAGTCACTTTAAAAAGAACAAAACAAACAAATTAAATAACTGAATAAAGGCCGAAAATCCTCTATATAGAACAAATTATGGAAACACATTTATACAATTGAGACCGAAGTTACTTCTTGTAGAACATAATATTCAGGAGCTTATTTTGCATCCAAAATACAATCGACATGCAACAATAACATTGCTATCGTAACCCAAACATTGAAAACAAACTAATTTTGTAAAGCTACTGTCTAAACACCAGCAGATTTCTCGGAAAATTACAGATTTACTAACCCCTTCTCCCAGGACGTGACATCTTGAAGGACAAATTGAACCATACTGGCGCCAATTTTTTTTTCAATTTTTATGCCGCGATTGTGTCAATGAGATAGATATTAATGCTACCTTTCTAAACATAACAACAACACAACAAGTTTGACACAATTGGAGGACTAGAGTTTTAATAGCAAACGTAAAAATAATAAAGACTATGTATAGTCCTTCCGGTCTGTATTTGAACTGACACTGCCAGATGTCAGGACTGACAGCCATCGCTGATTTTGTACTTTCTAATAGCCTTACGGTCTTAGGAGGCTATATATCTTGGAAGAATTAGATATACAGAAATACTTCAATCAAACTCAATGAAATGTCGCCTCTCATGTCTTGCTACATTATTATAAATGAACGTACATAACGTACATAAATGCCCGTTGGTTTTAACAAAAAGTGCCACCTCATAGATGTATATACAGGGTAAAGTTAAAATATTCAATTGAGAAAAGTAGGACCTACAGCTATCAATTCGTCTAAGCTTACATATAGCTCTGACGCATTTCTTTTGTGCTTTAAACACAGTTTCCTTGCCAGTTGAGTTGCCCCAGAACATAACTCCATAGGTATCTCAGAATAGATGTTGTGTACCCGTGATAGGCAGTGAGTCCTGTTGAAATATTATCTATTTTAGACAGCATTTAAAGCGCATAAGATTGTTGATTTACTCTTAAACATAGACTTTCAACGTGCGATTTCCAGCTTAAATTGTCGTCAGTACTTATCCCTAAAAACTTTGTTGTGTCAATGCGTTGTATTTGTTGTCCTAGGTAGTTTAAGTCAATTTCCTTAATTTTATTATCTGTGTGTCTAAATATCATGAGATTAGTCTTACTTAGGTTTATTTTTAAATTTTATTTAGTTTAGTTTATTTTATTGTATTTTTCATTTTCTTTTGTATTTTGTAAATGTGTGCTTGTATTAGTCGTAAGTTTATTTCTGTTATTGAATGTATTTATTATAATATTTCTAATAGTAATATTTTTATTTTACTTTTTATGTATACCTGCATAAAGGTAGTAAAAAAGTGGGGTTACTTTTAGGCTAGTTGGTATCCCTAAATACACACACATTCTCAGTTTTCACACTATCCGTACACACATGTCACGCACAAGCTTTTATTTTGACCCCGTTTTTTTGCGTGTCATTTATTTGACAATGCTCAATCAGAGTAACACAGAAATCTTGATACTTTTAACCGACTTCAAGAAAAGGAGAAGGCTCTCAATGCTCCCAAATAAATTGTTTTTTCTTTCAGGTAAATCTGTCAGTACAGTGAGAAAAATTGTAAATGAAGGTACATATCACACAGAGAGGATTCTCACAGAACCCGACTCAGAAGATGACGTGCCCAATGTTGCACATGAACATAGCACAACCTGTGATATGGAATTTTCAGGGGTTGAATATTTGGAGGATGACCTATTAGATTAAAAAGTATAAAATTTGTTACCTAAAATAAAAATCAAATATTTTTTTCAAATATAACATTAATTTTATTAAACATACAAAACCTTTAAAAAACAGCCATGTTAGACAGGATGTCATTTCAAAAGTGTTTTAAAATTGAGGCGATCTAGCAAAATTATCAAGTATCAAAACCATTTATCATAACATTTTAGGTTGCCATATACCCTCCACAGTGGCGCCTCCATTGTTTTCTATTTTTTTTTTGCCAAGTTGTACCTACTGCGAGATTTAAACGAATTTATTGATAGGTACAAAAATGAGCTATGTTTGTGGAAAATACTTAAAAAATTTTCGTTTCAGTAGGTAACAAGTTTTTGCACCACACTGATCGATCTTTTCGTTTTGTTTTCTTAATTGCGAGTACTAAGCCTAATATGGCAAACGCGTCGTCATTCGTCACTGGTGACGCCTCGTTCTATAATATGAACGAATTGCAAACTGGACGCCGAATCAAGTCCGCTGCAAACTTGACGGTGAACTTGATCGTGGGTGGCTGGCATTAGATAGGTTTTCTCTGTGTAATTATTATTTTTATGAAGTTTTCGTGTAGGTAGGTATAAACAATAAATATTTGTAGACTTCGCACAGCGCCATCTAGCCTCAAACTAAGGAAAGCTTGTACTATGGGAATGGCTGATAGAATACTTCTCTTATTTTTTTTTGTAAATGTCATATATCCAGATCCGGAGGAAATATTTTGCAGAATATGCAAGGAAACATTTCTCCCGCAGCGGGAATCGAACCCGCTCCTCTTGTGTCTCAGCCGAGCACTCGCCGATGCTAATTTTATAATTTTTTGCATTATAACTACCTACATGCGAGTATATTTGTGGTTTTAATTATTAAATTAGGCTAGGTAGTCTACAATAGTGACACCGAGGTAGGTACCTATTCGAGGGTGATGTTTTTTCAATATATTGGCAGTCGCATGAGGTAGAAGAACAGGAATGTCCAGAGTTTCTTTTCTTCATACATAGAATGGTTGCGTAGGTGAGAATGTGACAAATTTGGTTTTACTAACATACAAATTACAAACTGAATACAACAAAAAATTATGCAGGAGTTTATGACCACTTTATTATTTAATAAAAACAACATAATATTAAGTTGAAAACTGTATTTTATTTTCTGACTTAACCATAACCATATCACCAGTGACATAACATAACACACATTGGAAAGTCTCGCTTACAGAGCTGATTATGCCTACAATTCTTATTTTTTGATCATAGCTTTGGCATTTTAATTATGTTGGTAATGACACCGTCAATAAAAGGCAAAATGAAAATTACACTGAACAAA
This sequence comes from Scotopteryx bipunctaria, assembly GCA_949320045.1. Lineage (NCBI taxonomy): Eukaryota > Metazoa > Arthropoda > Insecta > Lepidoptera > Geometridae > Scotopteryx > Scotopteryx bipunctaria. The sequence continues at coordinate 12,252,187 of OX439440.1, forward strand.
ATATGTAACGGCTCGCACCATGCAATACAGAGCAGAATCTAATGTTTTACCTGTTATTATTGTCTAATATTTGATCTATCGTTAAGTCTATACTAAAAATGTTTTTCGCATGCCGCGTTTTCACTAAGTATTCTGAGCGAGCGAGCATATTTGTTCGCTGTTTTATACAGTGAAAGAAGAACCTCGCTCAGAACAATACTGCCGTTCGATTTCTAAAAAGCCGCTAAGTGACAAACCCAAAATATTTATTTTTTATATTGCATTAGAATATAAGTTTATCTTATGATTTTTTATTTAAGTTTTATTGTTTCAGTAATGTAAAATGAGTTAACCGTATTTTACAATTGAAAAAGTCCAAAACGGATTTATAATTTACGTGCGGCTCCAAATCTCAGTACTTATAATGATAGAAAAATATGACGCATACTGGTTGATAGAGAAAAAAAAGCGCTTTCGCCCAGTACACAAAAGTCAAATTTGAACAAATGTCACTTAATGGCCTTTTATTAATCGGACGGCAGAAAATTATAAGTGAAATGGCGGCTTCATACATTAACTACTAGTATTTATCACAGATGGATCAAATATTTAAAATGACAACTCCAAAATAGCATGTAAACATGATATTAAAGAGATTAAATACTTTTGGCTGTATCATTGTCAAATCAATTACTTAATTGACGATTAGGTATATTGATTGTTAGGTGTCTTTCAATTTGGTTTTAATCAAACATCATAATTATTTTAAGTACATACAAAAATGTGTTATTTTTGTTACAAGTAAATCAGTCTGATCAACAGAGAGGAATGTTTAATGCTAAAAAACTATTTATTTTAATCATACTTAAATAAACGCTTTTTCTGTAACCACATCCAAAATAGAACAAATTATACGGAATAGAAGATTCTGAATACCTACCTACTAGTTAAAGTACCGTATTGGTGTTCGTATTGTGTACTAGTATGTGTTTAAATAAATCTTATGAATCATGTAGCACAAAACATAGTTATTCAGTGCAATATAGCAGCTAGATTATTAGAATTATTAGGATAAGTTATATAAAAATATTAGGTACATTTGTTTATTTATTTGAACACTAAAACAAAGCCATCATTAGAAATGGATCTAATTTTAATATTTTATAATACTTACTATTTATGAATGCAGTTACAGGAATTAATCCCTTAAATAATTGTCTAAGTACAAAATGTTCTTAATACTAACATTAAACCGTTAAAGTCAAGAGATTAAAAATAAATGCGTGTATAAAACTTGAAAATACAGACAGAATGATAACAAATTCGGTTTCTTACGCATGTTTTCTATTACTAAATTCGTATACTAGTGAATTAGAAAAGGTGAGGTGGATGTAACTGGCCTCTCAGACCGTCATTCCGTTATCATACCGGAATTCGATTGAGCGTATTATAAATTAGCTGACTAGCCTACATTTCGTGATAATATATATTATTTATAAAGCGTTTTCACTTAGTCACGTAAATAGTGAGCACGTGTTTGCTCGCTTTTTTATTCGGTAAAAGAGCGAGTGAGTAAATATTTCCACTCGGTCAAAACAAAGTGGTAACGCAATGTAAGACAAGTTAATATTTCTTAGTCGGCGCAAGACATGTGAGCAAACATTTGTGCGAACATTTGTACTCAGCCCTCCGTGTTTTTGAATCACAAATTTCACTAACACAGTCTATTAATAATAACAATGTAAAAAAACATTTTTTGCATTATTATTATACTTGTTATTATATTTGCTCACAAGACTGGGTCGGCTTTTCAATTCAGTTCAGACATGATTAAATTAATACCTACCTACTCGTAATTTTGACATAAATAAATACCTAAATGGAAAAACGCATAAAATAGCAACCTTACTCAAAAATGAAACGCGAAGACATAAGATTGATGGTAAAGGAATAATATTGAATCATACAACACCAAGAAATGCACCAAGAACACGAGGACACAAGTTAGCATCAACTTACAATATAAACACTTGGCTTACAACTTTATTTTTATTAGAAGATAATTATGATGGTAACTAGATTTTACATAAATATATAAACTTCGGTAGGTATTTTGTGCAAATCAGAATAAAAATTTAAAATTTTAGAAAACGCTTTTTAAGTCTCGGTGGATGATCAGCAGACAAAATATAGCTTATACCTAAAACATACTCGTTAATTAATATTCACTCCTTATTTGGCAGTGACACTAACTACAATACAATAAGGAATCATTAGAATAGTCTACATGACACCACAGTGAAATATAGGAGGTCCATGTATCTTATGTCTTAATTAATGTGGTAATAACGGTGATACAGGTTTTCCAATTTAATGTCCAGTCAATTTGAATACCTAGGAATTTTGTTGATTCTACCACATCTACTTTACTACCATTAAACTGTAGATCTGTTTGAGGAAAATTTTTAATTCTTTGACTAAAATGCATTATGTTTGTTTTATTTATATTTGTTTTCAGATCATTGTTGTCAAGCCATTTAATTATTGAATTTATTGAATTGTTAATGTCAGAATTGTAAGTATTTATGTCATCACATTTTATAGTTATTGTACTATCGTCAGCGAATAAGGTCATTGGTTGATTGACTGATCTAGGTAGGTCGGTTATATAAATAATAAATAGTAAAGGTCCCAGAACATTCCCCTGTGGAACGCCAAACTGGATTACGCGTTCTGGACACTGAGATTCTATCAACATGAATTATACTTACGATTAATTCGAGCAGTTGTATCGCATGTTGGTATAAAAGCTACTGTTGCCTTAACATTTCTTAGATTTAAAGAATCACATAGCATGATGTCAATAAAATTACGGATTACAGAATAACACTCTTACATAGAATATTGTTAAGTAATGCTATTGTCACGTGACGAACTGAACAAACAGCCTTTAATACTGCAGGCCTGGCCATAAGCATTAATGCAAATTCTACTAACGGATATCCGTAGACAGATTACTATTAGAAACATTGTTTCTATAAAAAAGCGCATTATTTTTTGTTAAAAATATAATGTTGCTGTGGTGTTAGGCAAATTACAAAATAACCGTGTAGGAAATGCCAGGCCTGCTTCCTTATTATTTAGATGTCCATCTAATAAAGTCAATTGAACATAACGATCTTTACCGAATTTTGTATAGAAATGCCGTCAGTCCTGACGACGCGACGTTTAAATAACTGGGACTCATCGGACGGTTGCTTATCGTTAGTTCCCATGTATGTACGGACAATAGCAGGTGGCATGGAATCTAGGGGTTGAAATTGGGCAAGTTGGCAAGCTTCTGTTTTACCTCGTCGGTGGAGTCATCGCATAGCAGCATCGAATGCGAATAGCCCATGCACACCTGGAAACAAGCACATTATATGTACTGACTAAGCGAACATTTGAATCGCATGACTGTCTTACGAGGTTGTTAGGACAGTAAAGTACCCAGCTTATAGTCGAGTAGCCTCGCGAGGAAATGGCTCCCTTAGTCAGGACGTGCCTTAAACTGTGGGCAATGCACGTCTTGACTAAGCGAGCGCAAGCGTGAACACTTGCTCTGCGCGGCAGCCTCTCGAGGCTACTCGGTTAGTCAGTATACAGATATTAGTAAGGCTGGAGGCATAAACTATTCCAATCCTAATCTCACTTAGAATTACATTATGAACTATAACTAGTGCTAGTAGTAGTAGTCCTAATATTATAAATGCGAAAGTTTGTTTTAACTAATTTCCGTAACAACTGAACGGATTTGGCATAAACTTGGAATACAGTTTTTTTGAAGCAATCGTGGCGTAGCTTGCTTAGGCGTTCTTGATTGATCGTTAAAGTTAAGCAACTTTAAGCGCGGTCACAAATTGGGATTGGTGACCGCAAGTGGCATTACGAGCTGAGCGCTTCCGTACTTCGTAAGGGCACGTTAAACAGTCGGTCTCGGCTTTTAAGTCGTTAAGCCATGACGGAGGCCTTTAGGCGGCCTAAAACTCCGTCACTAGAATTGGCCACTAGCTCATACGAACATACATACATACATGACCAGGAAGAATACAGGGTACTTTCTATCCGGGCAGATAGCAACGCGAGTAGAGAGGCAGGTGGATGCTAGTTTAGAAGTATTTTTATTTGTGTAATAAAAGCATAATTGAGGTTGTACCTGTGTGATGTTGAATTCCTCCATACGATTCACATCCTTGGGACGGGCAGAAGACTTGTTGATTTCACCCATTCCCTATCAAACACAAACACATTAGAGCCGAGCTACGAGTAGCCTGTTTCAAATCGCTTGGAAATTAATAATGCTTAAATTCGGATTCTAAAAGAGGAAATGAATAAAGCAATTTTGAGTTTAAGTAGATATTTTAAAGTGCTCATCTAGCTCGAAAGCTTTCTGCTTTAAGTTCAGCGGACTTGTGTCCACAAAATTTGTATTTATTTATATTGACAGGCATGTTGGCCTGTCGGGCGAGTGCCCGGCTAAGACGCGAGAGGTGCATCTTCGATTCCCGCTGCTGAAGGAATGTTTGCATGATATGCACATATTTCTTCCGGGTCTGGGTTGTACTGTGTTATTTATTAAGAGGCTACTGTACTATCTAGACTTATTTAGAAAGTGAGACCGCACAAAATATTGAAATCAAATAATTATTAATTAGAAGAAACTTAGACAAAGAATAAAAAAAAACTGGTTTCAACAACTAAAGAAATATGAAAATATTGTAGTGTTTCTGAGATCTACATCAAAACCCACTTAAAATATGTATTTTTAAAGAATTTTTGATTTTTTTTTTTCACATTGAGGAACCAAAGAAGAAATGTTAAAATTTCATTTTCCTCTTGAATAAACACATTTTATTAATTTACAACAGAGATTTGTACATTCTACATCGATTTTGGTGAGCAAATCCGCTACTTTACACTCTTAATAGTCTTTGGCATTACCAGTTCTCCATAGGTGGGGGACACGCCCCATGCGATGAGCGAGTCGTCGGCCGCGATCAGAATGGAAGTGTTGCTAGTTCCCACGCTGCGGATATTCCAACCTGAAACGAATTTTCATAAGCAATTAGCTGTACCCGCGTGACCTCTAACTCTAATTATTGGTAAGGGAACAAAGCTCTGCACTGAGGTCTCGCGGTGGGGTGTATTATACATTATCACCCTGCTAACCCTCCCCCCGCCAGCCCCACTCCTTGAAGTAACGGAGAAGGACTTTGGGATGTTGGCAGCAGAGTTCCAGTATCCTCGATGGTGTTGAGGCTGTTGTCAATGAAATTGAAGATGCTAGGCAATTTTCGATGACTGTCTGCAGTCCTGAGTTGCGTCTTATTTCATTTGTTACGGAACAGTGAAGTGCTTCGTGTTCCACGGTCTATTATTCTTCTGCGACAGAGGCTGTTGTCCGTTACTTTGATTCTGAGTAGATGGTGGTTCAGCTCACAATGTCCTGTGATGATGCTCACCGTCCGAAGGTCTTCAGGTGTCCCGCGTGGTCTCGCTCGCATCCAAAATAAATATAGCCTGTTCATTACCATAGGCTAAATTTATTTTCCTGAGTACATTAATACTCAGGAATTGTACAGCTTTCTTTAAAAATTTTCAGAATATAAGATTTTTAAGTGTGTAACTTAAAAACTTTAATTAGTTACGATGGTTTCCTTCTCTGCTGGACTGGGACTAAAGACACAGAATGCATTCAGCTGCTTCTGTCCCCGAGCATGTTGTAAAATTCGATTTAGGGATAGTGTTCCTCCAACATAATAGACCATCTACATGGGGAAAGGGCTGGCCACATGTCACCATGGTTCACCATATCCATCTTGGGACTTTGAATATGTATGTAGGTATGTAATTACATATGACGTTTTCAACAAACCTGCAAGGTCCTGGACCGGTTTGGGGTACATATTTGCTTCCCCTGTACGCTTTGTCTGCCCAAACATGTACAGCATTCCTGTAACAACATTCACAAGTTAGCGAGAAGTTTGTGAGCGATGCAAAGCATGTATGTGACTCGAGCAGTGTCAATAATCAAAGTCAAAGTCAAAGTCAACAATTTTTATTCCTTAAAATCACTGGGATCACTTGGACACGTCTTAAATTTACGTTGCATTTACACCTGTTCGTAACGCGACCAAGCGTGGAAGATACAGGCAAGAAACCACGCTTGGCTATTTTTTTGGAAAATCATGTTTATAAAAGGAGTTGGAGCATTATTCTAAATAATCGGATATTTAATAGTAAGCCTTTTTAAACAAACAACAAGTAATAGTAGTAGTACCATGCTCGTTGACAGCGAGGCTGTAGGTAGCGCCGCAGTGTACTGAGCGCACGCCGCGTGCTTGGGTCTCGAAGAAGCGCATTAGTCGCGGCACGCGCTCGTCCTTTTGTTCCGCGTGACCGAGCCGCCCGAAACCACCGAAGCCCCAGCTGAAGGCGCGCTTGTTACTGTCTATCGCCACCTGGATTGTTATTTCACCGTATTATTATCTAGAGAAAGGCCAGGTGATGAGAGTGAATGAAGCGAGAGTAGTATGCCAGCCAAATGGTCTCTGGTCTGTGCCTACACATACATACAATACATAATGGACGTGGACCTAGATCAAATCTGCTTTATGGTAAAGGGCGAGGTCAAGAGTATCCTAAGCCAACAAGCATGCATAAAGAATGAATGAGTGGATGACGCGAAAAAAGTATGTCAGGATCGTAGCAAATGGAGATCTGTGATCTCCATTGATTAAAATGGGTAGTCTTAAAGTTAAAAAGCGGATTTTGGAATGCGCCTAATAGACTGCGAGAACACTTAGCATTCCTGATAAGGCATACGGACAATGTACGAAAAGAGCTTTGGTGGAGCACTTTAAATCCTTTCACCACACTTAGTAGTGACACAGCTAGTAGTAGTTTTATAAGGGTTTGGTAAGTTGCTAGTACTAACGGTATGATTGTTTCCGCAAGCAAAGTCTACTATGTCGACATCACGAACGGGCGTCACGTGACCATCCTTAGACTTCTCGAAGAAGAAAGCTATGTGCTTCGGAGTCATCTCGAAATGATACGACAGCTTCGTTGAAGTAAGGAAATACTTTCCATCTGTGTTGTGGCCTGGGAACAATAAAAAAAATAATTAACACCCAACACATACATAGGTCTGGCCCCATACTAGGATTCTGTGTCGTGGGTAACAAATACTATCAGTACCACAACATCCAGACTGGGAAGAAATATTTGCAGAACATGCAAAAATTTGTTCCGAAGCGGTAATCGAATCCGCACCTCTTGCGTCTCAGCTGAGCACTCGCCCGCCACGCCACTGGGGTCGTGAGTAATTACAGTAGACTTTTATTCTAATAGCAGCGATGGGCTTGCATACTTCTGATGAAACGCTAAATACTTAAAAATAGTTCTAAGACAACTATTCAAAACTATTAGTCAGATAGACAACACATAGTTGTAGACTATGTGTTGTCTGTCTGACTAATAGTGGTTTAACTATTTATTTATCTCTGGACTCAGACAAAAAAAAAATAAAGACGGCGCGCCGCGAACAACAAAACTGAAGCCACCTTTTTATCTGTGTGATTTGAGGTTTTGTGTTCCAAGTAAACTAAAATTCATATTATATATTCCGTTTGACGTCCGAAGTCCATTATGAGAGTACTTTGTCATCGTTCCACGCCCGATCGATAGATGTCGCTGTTCCGCTACGCCCCCTTACACCCCTATGATATAAAAGAACCAAATAAATTAACAAAGCAACAACTTACCAAGCTGCCCATACTCTGGAAGGCCGAAAGAATGCAGGTTCCCGTCGCAGTCTAGGATCATTGAGAACTCCGCACCACAGCCGACCTTCACAATCGGCATGCCACTGTGGATATACAATATCATTTTTATCACATCTATTTAAAGAGAGCTGGTTGGTTCCTCGTAAACAGGACGAAATTCAAATCAATTTTCGTCCCCAGGGAAGAAAAGTGATTTAAATTTGGAATGTGGATTATTGTTAGTAAATATTCCAACCATCAAAGAGATCAATCACAAACATTGTATGAAGGAACAAGTAACTGGCTGTGTGATAAAAAAACCACGTGCAAACTAAATTAAAAATAAATAAACGTACTATTCTTATTCATTAGTGGCCTAGTGGTAGCGGCCCCGCCTTCTGATCCTAAAGTGGTGTGTTCAAATCCATTTGTGAACCAATGTTTTGTACACAAACTGTTTGAAAAAATTATGTGTTAAACGGTGAAGGAAAACATCGCGAGGAAACCGGCATGCCGTAGAACCTTTCAAGTTTAGAAGTTCAGAAGCATGTAACAAGTGCACGTAAGGAGCCTTTGAGGCGCACCTTGAAATTCCAAAGGGTAAAAAGAGGTGCAAACGTTTATAATATGAATAATTGTGCGAATGAAACCACGGGGATCGACTAGTAAGAAAAACGTATGTTTCTGCCTCACATTGTCCAATAAACTATTCGCTAATTAATAAGCTATAATGTTTATTTCTTCTATTTTGACCAGCTCCGTCTGATCCTAAAATGAAGATTCACTTGGGAGATTTGAGTGAGACTGTTCTCCTGGTGGGTAAGTAGACTTACAAAACAAGTGTGTGACTGTGACTGCCACTGACGCTTGCTTCGAAAGACCACCTTAAGGGTCCTTTTCACCGCAGCATATCGACTGAAGAAAGCGATTTTGTCGCATCTCAAAATATTCAATTTTGCACCAGAGCCAAAAAACCTTTATTTACAGCAATTAGTCGTGTGAACAGTAAAAAAACTAGGAAAAAATCAAAGGCGTATCATAAAATTTTTCATCGCAGAAAGACGAGACATAAGACCATTCGACGCGGCTTTTTTTGCTTATCAACAATCAAGTTTTAAGTCATAGTCATTTTTTGAGATACGACATTTCCGCTTTCTGCCGTCGATATTTTCTTTCATGAAAGTCTAGTTTCTTCGTAAAACAAATGACATTAGACTCACGAGTGACGGACGCGAGTCGGCTTGAGCAGCTGCGCCTTGGCATATCCAATGCCGCACTGCCCACTCTTGTTGTCCCCACACGCGTACACCGTACCAGTATCTTGAATACAATCACATCATCTATATTTCGACAAATAATTCACCATGACAGCTGACGCGTCAGTATGTTACGAGCTATGTTTCAACAAGAAGTGGGTCCGTAATACTATTAACTTTATAACTGCATCAATGATTATTACCATGAAACGGGCATTGGCAGAATTGTTACAAACAATAGAAGCTAAGAATAAGAAGTCAAGCCCAGAAGTGGGTTCAGGATGAGTCTTCCCAGACTATACTAGACTATACTAGACTATACTATACACGCTAGCAACAGAAGTAAAAAAAAACCATGTATTAAAATGTGTATAGATTTTTAATTACGATTAATTACACTACTACTGCTGTTCCCCCTTAATAGATCACTCTGTCAAGTGTGAATTATTTGTCGATTTAATGTTATATTAAAAACATTTAGCAGTAAACCCTTGCCAGAAATATTTGTTACAAACGTAAGAGCACAATTATTTTTGTCAAGGTTAAGCGAATTTTAGAGGTACCTGTGACGAAGAGAGTGTGGTGCCTTCCAACAGCGGCGTGAATGATATTCTTTCCTTGCAGATCGGGGACAGCCTCGGGCGTGTCACGCAGATTCGTATCGCCTAAGCCCAGTTGCCCACAATTGTTGCGACCTACAAAAAACATCAAATTCGAATTGTTTTGTTGTTGTCAGCCTCTATCATCCTACTGCGTAAAGGGTTCCCTTCGAGTTTTTCTGTGTTTTACATACATACATAATATTATCACGCCCGTATCCCTTATGGGGTGGGCAGAGCCCCAAGTAATCATAAGAAAACTTGCAGCTACTCCTGATTCAAGAATCCCAAGATATGGTGAAGAGTTTAAAGCTATCAAAATACAAAAACGACGGCCTCATTGGTATGCGGTCGAGTACCCGGCTAAAACACTGGATGCAACGATTCGATTCCCACTGCAGGGGAAATATTTTGCATCTTCTGCAAATATTTCTCACACACTAAAAATTTCAACTCTACCTATTATGGTTTACGAAATTCAGCCTGCTGACAGACTGATGGATAGCGGAGGCTTAGTAATAGGGTCTCGTTGGCATCCTTCGGTTTGGCATCCATTCTACAGAAAACCTCTTTTTTTTTCGAAAAAGAAAAACAACTTGTCAGTTTAGGAAAATACCACATAGCGACTGAGTTTAAAAATAACATACCAAATGTGAAGGCTTCTCCATTCTCAGAAATCAGCACCGAATGGCCAGCAGAGCAGTGACTCGCGATGAAGCGGTACTGTCAAAACAATGCCATTTATAAAAAAGAATCATCTGATGAAAAGCAGACTATATAGTATTATCAAAAGTTTATAACGTACTAGAGGAAGGCCTAGCGACTTAGTCCGCGCTGAGTTTTTCCATATAAACTTCAACTTCCCGATGCGTCCTCCAGGAGTTGAATTTCGGAATTCCTTTCTTAGTGCAACCCCTATACTACACCACAACAGGAATATACCCTCCCAAGTTTCATGCTTCCAGGATTATTGTATTTTATTACCAAGACTTTATATATTGCTCTGAAGAAATTATCCTAAGTTACTTAAACTAGGCTACTTAAATCAAGTCAAGTAAATCGCTTTACTTAACTAGCCTTGTACTTAACTGAAGAGGCTCCTTAGGTAGTGTGGGAGGGGTGTTTTCGTTACGTCAATTGACGTGATGCTTCAGTCAATCGTTGCAATTGCTGTCATCAACAGGAAGAGTTGAACACACGATTTGCAACCAAAGATGTAAGTATTTTATCGTGTATAAGTATATATTATAAGGCAAGAAAGCCTGATCCCAATTCAGCTGGGCATAAAATAATACAAGTATAAAAAAAGCCGTTGCCAAAATTACTGGATCGTCAGAACAAAGCGCATTGTCAATGCAGGCAATATAAAAGTAACTCGATTTGTTTGTTTGTATTGTTAGTTGCCTATACAATTGAAAATATCGTAAGACATCTTATAGCCTCCAAGCCCCTCTGCTACCTAAGGAGCCTTCCCAGTTAAGCCCTAAGACCTGTAGTTAAGACCAGTTAAGACCTGTAACTTACCCGTCTATCAGTGAATTTGTGGAATGTGTAGAGATTTGGCTGAAATCTGGTGGACGGGTTATTCTCCCTCTTGGCCACAAGTTCCCAGTTGACGCGACCAGCGATCAGTAGCACTCCGGGAGGCTTGTAGAAAGTCTTCAGAAGCTCCTGAGTTAAAAAAAAATATGTTAAATCGGAGTGGACGCTTCTAAACGGGGAACAAGCTCGCGGCAGACAAAGCCGAAGACGGAAAGACGAAATTGATGCCTACACAAAGCTAAAACTTTATGTATTTCGTCTTCGTCGTTTACAAAAGCCCAAAATGAGATGATTGGAGAGAAGGAAGTCAAGGAAAGTATTAGTAACAAAATTAGTATTTTTCTATTCTATTCTTTACTTGGGTATTATGTTCTAAGTTTGCCTAAGAGTTGAAATTCCCACAAGTAGTTCTTCAGTTTAATACATACTTAGCATAATAATAAAAGGTTTTACATTAAAACCTATATGACAGAAGATATTGGATAGAAGGAAAAAAATAACCAGTAATATATATTACTTAAAATATTACTATTCTATTATTGACAGTTTAGCAAAAAAGTATGGCGAAAATGAAATAGAATCAGAACCTCGGGCAGTTTCATGGTGGGCTCTTCAGGCAGAGGCGAGGGTGTGCGGGTTCCCTCAGCCTGCGGGGTTTCCTCGACAGAGGAGTCGCTGTCCTCATCTTCAGTGGGAGGCTTCTTGTTGCGCCGCTTAGCTGCGTGCTTTACAGGCAGAGAAGCACGCTTCCGGCTACCGTCATTCACAAACATACTTGAGCTGGAAAGTTTTTTAATATAAATAACACCCAATAGTCACATAGTTAGACTGAAACCACACTAATATTACCTGTGGGTATCAGAAACTACAAGTACCACTCTACCAGTCAGACAGGTTAAGCTCTTTTATAGGTATAGTTCACACTAATATGTAAATGTGAAAGTTTTGTATGTGTTTGTTCTCATTCTTGTCCACAAAGGGCTAATGGATCCGGCATATGATAAGAAACTAAGCTGAAACTATTTAAGTACTTATATATTTATTATCCAAAGTGATAATGTTGTCGTTGTTATTGTCAGTCTGTACCATCCCACTGCTGGGCAAAGGTAAAGTGAAGTAAAAAAATTATAAAAATTTAAATACTTTTTCGGCATGATGCTGTTGATCCCTTTCTGTAATTTTCAGCAGCTACTAGATCACTTGCAAAAACTGGAATCTGAAACAAGTGAAAGATGCTATAGTTAACATTACATTGCTCCGCAACAAACAAAATGAGACATAACTCGGGACTGCAGACAGTCATCGAGAATTATACAGCATCACCATCAACCTCATCTACACCATCAACAGCCTCAACATCATCGAGGATACTGGAACACTGCTGCCAACATCCCAAAATCCTTCTCCGGTACCTCAAGAAGTTGGACTGGCTGGGGGAAGGTTAGCAGGGGGATAATACACAATACACCCCACCGCAGGATGTCAGTGCAGATCTTTGTTTCCCTAACATTAATTAGAATTAGAACAAGATGCTAAAGTTCTAACAGAGGATAATTTTTCAAGTTGGTACAGCAAGTTCTACCTATTTCATACAGTACAGTGGGAATGTACCCATGTCTTCAAATGTATCTTTTTTATGATATTAGGAATTATTTGGGGATTTGAGTGAGCTTTGGTGTAAAGACCCATAATATCTGAATTTTCCTAGGTACCTATTTTAAACAATCAAAATCATACATATACACATTATCATAACTATATCCCTAATGGGGTGGGCAGAGCCACAAGTAATCATAGAAAGCTAGCAGCCACTCCTGATCCAAAGTCCCAAGAAGGATATGGTGAACTATGGTGATGGGTGACAATCAAAATCATGACTTTATTTACCTTTCATTTTACCAAAACTATAGAGCTAAAATGATAGAAGGTACAAATAAAAAGAATGCTACCTTTTCCCATGACCTCTATGTATCTATTGTAGAAATGTATAGTAGTATCCATCTTGGGGTTCTTGGATTGGATGTGGCTGCAGTGGCTCAATCCACCCTGTTAGGGATACAGGTGTGATAATATTATGTATGTACAGTACGGTCAATGTATCTAGTCAGTTGTGAAGTTAACTGTTGGACATAGCAGTGCAGCTTTTTTCATACTAAATTGTTTACTGCACATCGAAGGGCTAACTTCACAGATGCCTAGATCTGTTGACTGCCCTGTATGTATGTATGTATTTATAGTAGTACTAGCTTTCGGCCGTAGCTTCGCTCCCATGGTATCCGGACAAAAAGTAGCCTATATGTTATTCCAGCACAAACTATGTATATTCTAAGTTTCATTCAAATCCGTTCAGTAGTTACGGCATGATTGAGGCACAAACTTTCGCATCTAAAATAGGTATTAGTAGGATGTAGGGCAGGAAAGTCTCAGAATTGTTTATTACTTATCTACCTACAGATACATTGAGCATTCTCTGCTTATGATTATAATGCACAGCATAGGATGCTTCTTCTTTTACTGCGCTAACAAGTACCTACTTGAGTTCACATAAAGTACAAAATACCGTTAGGTTCCAGACACCACTACCTCAGTTCATGGAGGTGAACTGATATAAAGCTTATTCAGGCAATAACCACTCAATAGGCCATTTGGATAAATTAACATGGCTAATATTTTGTAAATTAAATACCTACATAATGTGTTTCATCCACCCGTGAAAAGTAATTTTATAAAAGCTTGCCCAGTAAGCACAGCGCGGCCTCGTTGCCTACCAAAAAAATGCTTTGTTAACTAATAACTTAGAGCTTACAAAACATAATTATGCAAAATTAATCAAACTAATCAAAATCAATCCTTACCGGTATGAAACGGAAACTATAAAATAAAACTAATCAAAATATTTTTTTATTTCACAAGCTTCCGTCTGCTTCAACGACAAAGACAAAATTTTGACAGGTGAGTCGTATTAATGTCGGGTGGGGATGCCGCGCCGCAGAAAAAGATACTACTAGTGATAGACTCAAATCACATTTGATTCGAATGATTTGAATTATGACAGTTAAAACTAAATTCGAATGAGATTTTATGTTGATTCGAATCATCCGCTTGATTCGAATAGTCGGATTGATTCGAAACCACAATCTGATTCGAATCAATTTCTTTCTTTTATCTGTTACGCGAGAAGTACGCCTAGCGATGGTTGTAATTGGAGAGACCTACGTCCTGCAGTGGACTGTTATAGGCTGATGATGATTCAAAAATGTATCTAAGTGTTGTTTTATTTATCTATAAGTATCTATTGTTCAAATCATCGTATTGATTCATATTGATTCGAATCATTATATCGATTCGAATAATTTGAATCAAGGGTTAATTCGAATATTCATTTTCGATTGTTCAAATCATCGTATTGATTCATATTGATTCATTTCATTATATCGATTCGAATAATTTGAATCAAGGGTTAATTCGAATATTCATTTTCGATTCGAGTCCCATCACTAATAAAAAACTGTAAATACATTTTTTTCAAATTCCTTTTGAAAAAATGTTATTACAATCAATAAAAAAATTATCAAATTGTTGCCATCTAAATTGTTCCGAGAGGTTCCGAGCCATCCGCCAGAAATCAAACAAACACTAGCATGAATTAGTTTGTCCGAAGAAATATGATGAGTGTACTCTGTCGTCTCAGAGCGTCCCGTTTGTTTGTGATTGTGAATGCAAAAGGTCCTGCCTGACGCTTTATTCTTATTATTATTATTATTATTATGAGTCTGTATAGTGTCCCACTGCAGGGCAAAGGCCTCCCTTCCTTCTCTCCAGTCATTTGACGCTATAAAAATAAAAAGAAAACGGATAGGAAGCAACTGGGTCTGAATGGACAGCTTATTATGGAGCATGTAAAAATGTTTTGGTTTTGGCAATGTTTATGAAGCATAAATTATTGTCTGACTACCTATATTATTTTTTGTGTATGGTATGTTATCTTCATGGTATCTCGTGCAAATGTTTGATAGGTTATACTAAATTAAGTGCGAGACCTTTGAAGTTTGAGTGTACTGAAACGTTGATATCGTTTTCAAAGCGACAAAGAAAGATGACGCTGTACTCAATAATAATTACAAACGGGGTTAGGTTGGGCTTTTGGGTGGAATAGAGTCTACCTATTGTTAATATTATTATTATTAATGAACAATCTAGACATGCCATCAAGTTTTAAGGTAGGTACCTCCCTACTTATAGAAAAGACTTCTCAAAGTGGAAACCTTTTTCCTATTCCTCCGAATGCCCACAGTATTTTGAACACTTAACTAGCTATTGTTACATCAAGCTCTCAAGAGATGGCACTAGTGTTCCTTTTGTAGAACTTTACCGATGTAATAGTAGGTAGATACCTACCCAGATACCTACCCATCGAGCATTTAACTGAATAGAGGGGTAATGTTATTCGTTTTGTTCGAAAAATAATTCCGCCAAAACAGATCAGAACAGTGGGCCCGCCCCTGCGCTCTGATTGGCCGACTCAATGTCAAGTATTGAACTAGAGCTGTGCAATAAAATATTCATATCGATATCTATTCTAATCGATTCTAAAAATAAAAAATAAAAATATATCGATAGCAATGTTTGTTTAGTGGAATACAAATAAGTTTAAATGTATTATGTTTATGTGTGTGTTTGTGCGTGTGTGTACGAAATAATAACAAGAAACTTTATAAAATAGAACTTCCATACTTAAAAAAAATATAGTAATAAATGAAATAAATTCGATAATCAAAGGAATCTTAAATATATATAAATATTTGTGGACAATTCACACAGCGCCATCTAGCCCCCTAAATAATACTAACTTTATTTATTAAGGAAATATAAGGTATAGCCTATCTATACTTTCTATACTAATATTATAGAGGAACGATTTTTTGTTTTTTTGTTTGTAACGAATAGGCTCCGAAACTACTGGACCGATTTCAAAAATTCTTTCACCAGTACAAAGCTGCATTATCAGGGTCCAGTATAGACTATAATAAATTTTCAAAAAAATTAGGGATCCGTAAGAAAATTGCAATATTGTAACCCAAGGTAGAAAACCAAAAATAGTTTTTGGTGTGTGGCTCCGAAACTACTGGACCGATTTCAAACATTCTTTCACCAATAGAAAGCTACATTATCAGGGTCCAGTATAGGTTATAATAAATTTTCAAAAAAATTAGGGATCCGTAAGAAAATTGCAATATTGTAACCCAAGGTAGAAAACCAAAAATAGTTTGTGGCGTGTGGCTCCGAAACTACTAGACCGATTTCAAAAATTCTTTCACCAGTAGAAAGCTACATTATCAGGGTCCAGTATAGGCTATAATAAATTTTCAAAAAAATTAGGGATCCGTAAGAAAATTGCAATATTGTAACCCAAGGTAGAAAACCAAAAATAGTTTTTGGCGTGTGGCTCCGAAACTACTGGACCGATTTCAAAAATTATTTCACCAATAGAAAGCTACATTATCAGGGTCCAGTATAGGTTATAACAAATTTTCAAAAAAATTAGGGATCCGTAAGAAAATTGCAATATTGTAACCCAAGGTAGAAAACCAAAAGTAGTTTTTGACGTGTGGCTCCGAAACTACTGGACCGATTTCAAAAATTCTTTCACCAATAGAAAGCTACATTATCAGGGTCCAGTATAAGCTATAATAAATTTAAAAAAAAAATAGGGATCAGTAAGAAAATTGCAATATTGTAACCCAAGGTAGAAAACCAAAAATAGTTTGTGGCGTGTGGCTCCGAAACTACTAGACCGATTTCAAAAATTCTTTCACCAGTAGAAAGCTACATTATCAGGGTCCAGTATAGGTTATAATAAATTTTCAAAAAGTTAGGGATCCGTAAGAAAATTGCAATATTGTAACCCAAGGTAGAAAACCAAAAATAGTTTTTGGCGTGTGGCTCCGAAACTGCTGGACCGATTTCAAAAATTCTTTCACCAATAGAAAGCTATATTATCAGGGTCCAGTATAGGCTATAAAATATTTTCAAAAAATTAGGGATCCGTAAGAAAATTGCAATATTGTAACCCAAGGTAGAAAATCCAAAATAGTTTTTGGCGTGTGGCTCCGAAACTACTGGACCGATTTCAAAAATTCTTTCACCAGTGGAAAGCTACATTATCAGGGTCCAGTATAGGTTATAATAAATTTTCAAAAAGTTAGGGATCCGTAAGAAAATTGCAATAGTGTAACCCAAGGTAGAAAACCAAAAATAGTTTTTGGCGTGTGGCTCCGAAACTGCTGGACCGATTTCAAAAATTCTTTCACCAATAGAAAGCTATATTATCAGGGTTCAGTATAGGCTATAAAATATTTTCAAAAAATTAGGGATCCGTAAGAAAATTGCAATATTGTAACCCAAGGTAGAAAATCCAAAATAGTCTTTGGCGTGCGGCTCAGAAACTACTGGACCGATTTCAAAAATTCTTTCACCAATAGAAAGCTACATTATCAGGGTCCAGTATAAGCTATAATAAATTTTCAAAAAAAATAGGGATCAGTAAGAAAATTGCAATATTGTAACCCAAGGTAGAAAACCAAAAATAGTTTTTGGCGTGTAGCTCCGAAACTACTGGACCGATTTCAAAAATTCTTTCACCAATAGAAAGCTACATTATCAGGGTCCAGAATAGGTTATAATAAATTTTCAAAAAAATTAGGGATCCGTAAGAAAATTGCAATATTGTAACCCAAGGTAGAAAACCAAAAATAGTTTGTGGCGTGTGGCTCCGAAACTACTGGACCGATTTCAAAAATTCTTTCACCAGTAGAAAGCTACATTATCAGGGTCCAGTATAGGCTATAATAAATTTTCAAAAAATTAGGGATCCGTAAGAAAATTGCAATATTGTAACCCAAGGTAGAAAACCAAAAGTAGTTTTTGACGTGTGGCTCCGAAACTACTGGACCGATTTCAAAGGCAAAGGCTAGTGTGTTATAATTAATGAAATAAAGCTTTTTTTATATTAAGGAAAATAAAGGAAAAACTTGCAAAAATTTTCTGGAAGTTTATTGTAAAACAGTTCAGTAATTCCCCATAATATCTTACTGTGTTACTGTTACTGGTTTTTAAAGTGAATTAATTTCGTATAAATTCTTCTCACTGCTTGTTTCTCGTCATATTCAATAAAAGGTGAAAAATAATTCAGGTTTCTTTATTACAAATATGTCTTCCGGGTCTGGGTGTTATAATATGGTGTATAAGTATAAGTACCTACCTAGTATATAAGCATTCTATCAGCCACCTGATTCCCATAGTACAAGTTTTGCTTAGTTTGGGGCTAGATGGTTCTGTGTGATATATCCTCAAATATTTATTATTTATTTATTTAATTACAGTCATTAATAGAACAACCATTATAAATTTTAATTCAAGTAGCTGACTGAAATTATATTAATACTAGCTGTTGCCCGCGACTTCGTACGCGTGTAGTAGGTACATTATTTTGTTCTATAATCAATAGTTTTTACAGCGCACGCCGAAAACTATTTTGGATTTTCTACCTTGGGTTACAATATTGCAATTTTCTTACAGATCCCTAATTTTTTGAAAATATATTATAGCCTAGGTTACGGATCCCTAACTTTTGAAAATTTATTATAACCTATACTGGACCCTGATAATGTAGCTTTCCACTGGTGAAAGAATTTTTGAAATCGGTCCAGTAGTTTCGGAGCCACACGCCAAAAACTATTTTGGATTTTCTACCTTGGGTTACAATATTGCAATTTTCTTACGGATCCCTAATTTTTTGAAAATATTTTATAGCCTATACTGGACCCTGATAATATAGCTTTCTATTGGTGAAAGAATTTTTGAAATCGGTCCAGCAGTTTCGGAGCCACACGCCAAAAACTATTTTTGGTTTTCTACCTTGGGTTACAATATTGCAATTTTCTTACGGATCCCTAACTTTTTGAAAATTTATTATAGCCTATACTGGACCCTGATAATGTAGCTTTCTATTGGTGGAAGAATTTTTGAAATCGGTCCAGTAGTTTCTGAGCCGCACGCCAAAGACTATTTTGGATTTTCTACCTTGGGTTACAATATTGCAATTTTCTTACGGATCCCTAATTTTTTGAAAATATTTTATAGCGTATACTGGACCCTGATAATATAGCTTTCTATTGGTGAAAGAATTTTTGAAATCGGTCCAGCAGTTTCGGAGCCACACGCCAAAAACTATTTTTGGTTTTCTACCTTGGGTTACACTATTGCAATTTTCTTACGGATCCCTAACTTTTTGAAAATTTATTATAACCTATACTGGACCCTGATAATGTAGCTTTCCACTGGTGAAAGAATTTTTGAAATCGGTCCAGTAGTTTCGGAGCCACACGCCAAAAACTATTTTGGATTTTCTACCTTGGGTTACAATATTGCAATTTTCTTACGGATCCCTAATTTTTTGAAAATATTTTATAGCCTATACTGGACCCTGATAATATAGCTTTCTATTGGTGAAAGAATTTTTGAAATCGGTCCAGCAGTTTCGGAGCCACACGCCAAAAACTATTTTTGGTTTTCTACCTTGGGTTACAATATTGCAATTTTCTTACGGATCCCTAACTTTTTGAAAATATTTTATAGCCTATACTGGACCCTGATAATATAGCTTTCTATTGGTGAAAGAATTTTTGAAATCGGTCCAGCAGTTTCGGAGCCACACGCCAAAAACTATTTTTGGTTTTCTACCTTGGGTTACAATATTGCAATTTTCTTACGGATCCCTAACTTTTTGAAAATATATTATAGCCTATACTGGACCCTGATAATATAGCTTTCTATTGGTGAAAGAATTTTTGAAATCGGTCCAGTAGTTTCGGAGCCACACGCCAAAAACTATTTTTGGTTTTCTACCTTGGGTTACAATATTGCAATTTTCTTACGGATCCCTAATTTTTTGAAGATATTTATTATAGTCTATACTAGACCTTGATAAAGGGGCTTTCTATTGTTGAAAGAATTTTTGAAATCGGTCCAGTAACTTCGGAGCCACACGCCAAAAACTGTTTTGGATTTTCTACCTTGGGTTACAATATTGCAATTTTCTTACGGATCCCGGATTTCGTTACAAACAAAAAAACAAAAAATCTTAATTCCTATTTATAATATTAGTATAGATATAAACTAGAGGACGCCCCGTTCTTCAAATGTACTTATTCAATTTATTATATCTGGGTACTTATTTGTTTGTCATAAATAACCTTTTCTGATAAATATCGATACTAATTTTGATTATGACAGTGCAGCATCACTAGTAACACGTGTAATGAATAAAAAGGATGGCATAATATAGGTTACACCTAGGTAAGAGCAGGACGCATAGACAAGCGTCCATTGTTTCGTTTTATTTGACCAGTTTAACTTGAGCCGTGATAAATGGTTGTAAATTGAAATAAAATTATAGTTTATTGATGCTTACCGATGAAACGTGATTCCGTCTGTTTTAAAATTCGATGTCCTGCTGTTTTTTCCACACCACCGAATAGAACAATACGGCATTATGGGTTATAAAACCAAACTTTGAATATTTTCGAGTATCGGGAGACGGACACACACACAGATCACTTGTTGGTTTGGTACTGATTCAGTGCGAGCGTGAATTGTTATTATACAGGTGCATATCATCATATCAGTTGTGCAATTGGATGGCTCATTTTACTACTCTATTAGTTAAATGCTCGATGTACCTACCCAACAAGTACAAAAAACACTAAATAGTAGGTAGGTACGTGCTAGTAGGTATCTATTATAATGTGATGTATTATGTATTATAATGACTAATAGAAATGTGATGAAAATATGTGAATTGCAATACCCCTTCTTCTAATTTAAGAGCTGTGCTCTTGTCGGTGATGCAGCTCTTTCCACTTGTTCCTGTCCAGCGCAGCCTCCTTGACCTCCTTATAAGACCCGACAGTTAACTTCTCCTTTACTTGGCTCATGTAGCTAATTCGTGGCCTTCCTCTTCCTCTCCTTCCTTCTACTTTTCCCTCTATGATGGTGTTAATAAAACTGTCGTGTCTTATAAGGTGGCCAATCATCTTTCCTCTTCTCTTTTCAATTGTTCTTAGCAGGGTTCTTCTTTCCTTGACTCTATTTAATACTTCAACATTTGTAACTTTTTCGGTCCAGCTAATCTTCTCCATTCTTCTCCACCCCCACATCTCGAATGCTTCTAGGATCTCTCTATCTCTCTGGGTCATTGTCCAAGTCTCACACCCATACAATGCTATACTCCAAACATATGTTTTAATAAAATTCTTTTTGACAGTTTTTGATATTTTAGAAGTGAATATATGTTTCTTGTTGTTGAATGCCTGCTTTGCTATTGCTATTCTGCATTTTATATCTGGTGTACACCTCGAATCTTCTGTAATAATGCTGCCTAAATATTTAAATGATTTTACTCTCTCTAGCTTGATGTTATCTATTGTAATTGTGTTTGTTATACCCCATAGATACTATAATGTCCCTCCCCTTCATAGAGGCTCCTTAGGGGCCCAGTTTATAGTAGAAAAACTCAATTGACCCGATCGCACTAGCTAGTCGCCTAGTCTCCCTAGGATAGAACTAGGCTGAAATCAATTTTGGATTGATTCCCGGCGTGTTTCAAAGCGAGTTCCCCTAACGCTGTACTTTCGAGCGAGAACTTTTTTTGGGATATTCCCGGTCCTCCGATCGAATTTATGTGCGATTGAGACGTTCTTCATCTCAGAACAGCAAATCAACTTTTTGTACTAATAGAGAATACTTATAGGTAGGTGTAACTACTGAGCACTGGTTGTCTAGTTGGTAGTGACCCCGCCTTTCGATCCTAGCAACTTTTACTGAACAGTTCACTCCACGACATGGTTTCCATAATCAAGCATGTTGTTATTCGATCTACTTACTATTAAGAAAACACTCGAACATTTTATTTTTATGACATAAACTTTAATTAAAACAATACATATCAACCGTTAAAGCGGTGCTCGACAAACTCAATAATATATGTTTAATCAATAATCATACAATAACAAAAGTCCATTAGACTCTTGCAGCATGTCAAAACAGCAAATTCCACTAAGCCCTTTAGAGCCGGAGCCTTTGCCGCCTATATGAAGCTTAAGGCCTTTGACAGGTTCTTCAGTGACTTCAGGCGTCAGTTCGTCGGTTGTCGGTTCGAACGGACATTGACAATTAACATCAGGATTATCCGCTGGCAGAGACACGCCGCTGTTCTCGTCACATAAACAACATTCATCTACTTGTGTTGCATCACCTTCATCAGGATGCTCTTCGAAGTATTTTAAGGCATCCTCGAAACTCATCTCCTCAACAAGAGGAGGCCGTTTTTTAAAATTGAATTTAAACCCCGATGTTGTTTGCGTTAGGTCCGATCTCATTTTTCTGTTCACTGTTTGGTCAACAAAACTATTCGACATCTCGAAAATATCATTGATTGGTTCTTCTTCTTCTTCCATTTGAGGGCATTCACAAATTATGTTTTTCTTTTTTTTTTCTTTAGCGTCTAGTTTTTTCCCATCGCATAGACAGCTTTGGCCACCTACGGTCCTAGTCTTCAAGCTTTTGGATCTGATGGCTTTGGACTCTGTGGAAGGTTTATGCTGTTCACATGGGCATTCGCTGGGAAATTGTATTTTTTTCTCCTTGCCCTTGCACAGACAACTTATTTTTCTTCCATCCTTTGTGGTAGGTCGGCCGCAACTGCTACATGGATTGTCACCTTGACTTCTTAGAACTGAAAAAATAGCCTACCTATAGCATATATATATACCTACCTATAGCACACTATAAAATACGCTCATCAAAATACAATACAACAAAATGTGCTTAGAACCTAGAGGTTGACTAGTAGCCATTGAAGAATTCCTCTATCTACCTCCTGGCTCTGTCATCAGATCAGATGGTACCAAATTTATGTTTAACTACGTGCAAAGTTTCTTAGGTAAATTCTAGGTATAATATCTATACACCAGAAATGAAAGAATTACATTACAAAAGCCAGCCAATACAGAAGAAGTGGGTTGGTGGATGTGGGCTAATAATGATGAAGTACCTACTTATGTTAGCTAAATACTTTAAAGGATGCAAAAGGCTTACATGAGGCCGCGGAGTTTTGTTTACATGCCGTGGGCCCGCAGCCAACAGACTGAAAACTTCTGGGAGAGGGTTGGGTTTTTGTAGCTTGGGTGTTGCCTGCGCAACATCTACACGGAGGACTTATTGCAGAAATTTTCTGCAGACCGCTTAAGTTAAGGTTTGGAGGATACTGTGTACCCATTGTGTGCTCCTGACCTATTGCCTGTTGCGGCATGGCATTGGGTAGGTGGCAATCCGGATAACTTGGAGAACATAGTGGAACCTCACACATTGCAACTGAAGTGGTTTGATCCATTAAAACAGATTTATAATCATTTAAGTTCAATCTCGGAATGTTGCGATATGCTTCTTGGCTGAGACCTAGAAGCAACAATTACATTTTTAAACATCGACTTCAATGATTAAAGTACCTACCTACCCATAAAATATCTTATAGGTGCTAATTGTAACATGTACCTTACCTATGTGTATGCAGGTAGGTACATTACAAAAAAAGAATTACTGTCTTCCCAAAAAAGCTCATAATTTATTTATTTATTTACTTATAGACGTACCATCTCGGTGTTATTGAATGTCCTGGCAGTGTTTTCCTTATTCTGTCTCCTATTCATTTATATCATTAAATATTTTTTCTAACTATTTAGTTTTAATATCTATTTAGTTTAGCTATCTATTTAATAATATGTACTTAAATATTGTATTTTATTATAGTTTTAAATATTATTAGTACCTAAGCACTTAATGTAATTCACTTGTTAAATATTGTTTGCTCACTTTCCTTATTAATTTTGTTGTATAGTTATTAGTATTAGTTATTGTTATCATACAGGGATTGTTTTGCGTTTGTGGTGTCATCTGTTTCAGGCCCAGTCTGAAAACCAGCGCAGCTTCTCACGAATGTGTGGAGCTGCAATTTGCTAAGACCGGACCTGTTTGGCCCACACGACACAGAGGGGACTAATTAGCACGAATCTAAACCAATTTTATTATTTTATGTTTTCCATCTTTGTTCTTCTGTCTTACCCTATTGTTATATATTTTTTTGTGTGTCTAGTGTTTTGTGTTCTCTGTGTATTGTGTGTCAAATAAACAATTTCTATTTTATTCTATTCTACATATTTAATATAAATACAGCCGAATTGAGAAGTATCTTTCTAGGTCGTTACTCAGGTATGTCGTTATTGCACTATAAGTTTGAAGGAAGAAATGGTTTTACATACCTTGTGCATTACTTTGGTTAATAATCATTGGTGTTATAAGTTCCGAATAGACATTTGCTACGCATCTGTCGTAAGAACCGTAATTATCCAGACTACCAGAGTCCTGTTCTGTGGGAGTGCAACAACAGGGTCTATCCTGAGTTGTGTCCATGTTGACTCCATGAAGCTCTTTTCTACCGCAAGCATCTGGCGATTCTACGATATTGTTCACTTGAATATCCTTGTTCTGAGTTGTTCTCTCAAAAAGGGTTTCAGTGGGTTGGTGGTATTTGTCTTTAACTTTAAAACTTGTAGGAGTAGACTCTAGAAGGAATTGTTTACCCTTAGCGCATATCGTCAGGCCTCGTGGAAGTGGATCTGTTTTGGAATATGTCTGAGGATCTGTAAATAAATAGAGGTAAATAAAAAGAGATTGGGATAAATAAAATCAAAAATATAAATTTAAAAAGGAGGCCAAGTTCGATACAAACAACGAATAAGTATTTTACAAGTAAATTAGAACCATTAGAACGCGCTAGAATCGTTGTTATTTGGGAAACCCTCCGTTGTTCGGTCGGGATCCTAACTTCCTTGGAAACTTTCGAAATTATTACAATAAATAATAATAATAATAAGAATTGTCCTACTAGAATCTATTTTGGTACCTAATAACAGAAATTATTTGCAAATTATAAATTTTACTCACTGTTCACTTTACCGAGGCTTTTCTTCCAATTGAAGAAGTTCTCAGATATTCGAATACATATAGTAGAGCTAGCAGTTTCACTCAAGTCTGTATCGTCATCTGAAGTAGGTACAACTACGAAAATAGATGACGCATTGGCAATATCTTTTTTTGCTAGTATTTCATCGATCATCATCCTAAGGTCTTGTTTGTTGTTCAGCTCGTTTATAACAACAATTGGGCTGTGCTTTTTGTAGTAATCGTATCTATGAGAGTATTTTACATTTTTTGATGTATATTTCTTATTATAGCATAGGTTTGTTTGTGAAATTCTGAAGACGCAAGGGTCATTCTTTGCAACTCTACTCTTTTGAAATGTTATAGCTGAGATCACCTTATCAACTGGAACTTTCTTGATTCCTTCACTTTCGCTGTAAACAAAAATCGTTATTTTACAAATCATTATCTAAATCACAACTATTGTTTACTTATTTTTATAATCTTTTTTTTTTTTTTTTAATTTATTTGTGGGCTTTGTCGCTTTGTTTTTATAATCTTATAAATAAAAAAAATTGTTTATTACCTTGCAATAGAATTTATTGCGCTGTAATTGATAATGTTAGTAAAATATTCAGAGTCCTTTGCGCTAATACAGTTGTCACTCTGGGAGCACTCGAAGCATAAGTAGTGACTTGAGGTGGATATTATGCTGCTATTATGGAATGAAATGATGCTTATAGCTCTGATGCTGGTGTTGGACTTTGTTGAAAAACTTAGAGACGACTCTGTTTTGACAACAATTAAGGAGCTCAAACTAGACTTGCATGAACTTAGAAAATCCGAGTCAGAGGTAACACTCTCAGAACAGGCTATCAGATATCTGGAAGAACTCGCTCTGGTCCGAATATCGGATTTTGTTTCTATTTCATTCACACGATAATTATGTAGTAGGTTTTCCGTATAAATATAATTCTGTTCCTCAGATGTAGACAAACTATCATTTGAATAGTTTACTTTAATGTCCTTGTTCTTGTATTTAAATTTGAAATCATTTGCATTGTATATTTCTAAAATCGGGTTAGGTTCTTCTAACGAGGGATTTGTTTCAAAAGATTGTGCCAAATTGCAACTATTTGATGAGATTTTGTTTTCATTGCCGATTGAGAATTTCGGGAAACCCACTGCGCTTCCAACAGTAACCTTTATACCTTCGTTATCTACAAATACCCCTCCTTTCACACCAGGTACGCATTCGTCCGGACAAGGGCAAAGGGATGAAATGTCCGGAGACGTTACTCTTATTTTTACATAGCTATGTTTGAATCTAATCTTCTTTTTATCACAACCGCAGCCTCGATCACAGGTGGTCGTCTTTAAAACATCTTCAAATTCTTCAACTATACCAGCCTTTGATACTCCAGTACCACCAATTCCTCTGGCGATTCGTTTCGAAGCAGCAGCACCCACCTTTTTAGACTTTGTTTTAATTTTTCCCAATTTTTCTGAAGCAGTTGCTTCTGCGGAGAGGCCAGCAGCAGCGCGTGCTTTTTGAATCATTTGTTTCTCAGATGCCGTCTTAGCTTCTGGCAAAGGCAGACCAGTTTCAACTAGACCTTTTATAATTTTCTCTTTTTGTGCTGCAGTTTTTCCAGCGAGAGGGGTTAAAAGACCTTCAGCTTTAGCTTTTCGAACTATTTCCTTTTCAGAGGGTGTTACAGCCTTAGGTATTCCAAATTCTGTTTTAACTTTTTGAACCATAGCTTTTTCTGATGCCGTTTTACCTTCTGGTAGTGGCATGCCTGTTTCTGCAAGTCCTTTGAGTATTTTTTCTTTTTGTGCGGCAGATTTACCTTTTAGAGGAGTTAAAAGCCCTGCTGCTTTTGCTTTGCGTAACTTTTCTGATGGTATTTTGTCAGCAACCTTTCCAACAGAAGGTTTACTTGGTTTAGCAACAAATTTTTCAGATTCTGGAGTTAAAATTCCGCAAATGCATTCATCACTTGGACCTTTGCCTTCTTTCATAACTTTTGCTGTCTTTTGCTCTAGTGCTTTTGCTTCTTTTGATAGTGGCACAGGAGGCCCTTTCTTTGATGGTGCTCCAACAGTGGCTTTTACTTTAGATATCAATGCTTTTTCGGATGCAGTTCGACCTTCAGGAAGGGGTATTCCTGCCTCGGCTTGAGCTTTTAAGATTTTTTCTTTCTGTGCAACAGTCTTCCCTTCTAAGGGAGTCATAATGCCTTGTGCTAGAGATTTTGCATATTTTTCTTTCATAGCTGCTGTTTTTGGTTCTGGTGGCATTCCTAATTCTGTCCTCACTTTCTCAATTATCTTCTTTTCGGAGGCAGTTTTCCCTTCAGGCAAGGGAAGACCTTGTTTCGCTAAACCTTTCAATATATTTTCTTTTTGTTCAGGCGTTTTACCTGATAAGGGTGTTAGAAGACCGGCTGCTTTAGCCTTTCGTAACTTTTCTGATGGAATTTTCCCTACAGATGGTGCTCCAACAGTGGCTTTTACTTTAGATATCAATGCCTTTTCGGATGCAGTTCGACCTTCAGGAAGGGGTATTCCTGCCTCGGCTTGAGCTTTTAAGATTTTTTCCTTCTGTGCAACAGTCTTCCCTTCTAAGGGAGTCATAATGCCTTGTGCTAGAGATTTTGCATATTTTTCTTTCATAGCTGCTGTTTTTGGTTCTGGTGGCATTCCTAATTCTGTCCTCACTTTCTCAACTATCTTCTTTTCGGAGGCAGTTTTTCCTTCAGGCAAGGGAAGACCTTGTTTTGCTAAACCTTTCAAAATTTTTTCTTTTTGTTCAGGCGGCTTACCTGATAAGGGTGTTAGAAGACCGGCTGCTTTAGCCTTTCGTAACTTTTCTGATGGAATTTTCCCAACTGATGGTGCTCCAACAGTCGCTTTTACTTTAGATATCAATGCTTTTTCGGATGCAGTTCGACCTTCAGGAAGGGGTATTCCTGCCTCGGCTTGAGCTTTTATGATTTTTTCTTTCTGTGCAACAGTCTTTCCTTCTAAGGGAGTCATTATTCCTTGAGCTTGAGCTTTGGTATATTTTTCCTTCATAGACGGTGTTTTCGGTTCTGATGGTAACCCTAAATCAACTCTTACTTTTTCGACTAACTTCTTTTCTGATGGAGTTTTCCCGTCAGGCAAGGGAAGACCATGTTTTGCTAAACCTTTCAATATTTTTTCTTTTTGTTCAGGTGGTTTACCTGATAAGGGTGTTAGAAGACCGGCTGCTTTAGCCTTTCGTAACTTTTCTGATGGAATTTTCCCAACTGATGGTGCTCCAACAGTCGCTTTTACTTTAGATATCAATGCTTTTTCGGATGCAGTTCGACCTTCAGGAAGGGGTATTCCTGCCTCGGCTTGAGCTTTTATGATTTTTTCTTTCTGTGCAACAGTCTTTCCTTCTAAGGGAGTTATAATGCCTTGTGCTAGAGATTTTGCATATTTTTCTTTCATAGCTGCTGTTTTTGGTTCGGGTGGCATTCCTAATTCTGTCCTCACTTTCTCAATTATCTTTTTTTCGGAGGCAGTTTTCCCTTCAGGCAACATAACGCCTTGCTTTGCTAAGCCCGTTAATATTTTTTCCCTTTCTTCAGGAGATTTTCCAGTAAGTGGTGTAAGTAACCCAGTTGCTTTAGCGGCTTTCAATCGCTCGGATGGAGTCTTCAGAGCAGCTGCTTTTGCAATGGAAACTCTATCTGATTCTGGAGTCAAAAGTCCGCATATACATTCATCGCTAGGTCCTTTGCCTTCCTTCATGATTTTCGCAGTTTTTTCATCGAGTTTTTTAGCTTTCTCAGGAGGAAGAGCCGGACGACCAGCACCTATTGCTTTGGCTTTTGATAGTGGTGCAGGAGGCCCTTTCTTTGGTGGTGCTCCAACAGTGGCTTTTACTTTAGATATCAAGGCCTTTTCGGATGCAGTTCGACCTTCAGGAAGGGGTATTCCTGCCTCGGCTTGTGCTTTTAAGATGTTTTCCTTTTGTGCAACAGTTTTTCCTTCTAAGGGAGTCATTATTCCTTGAGCTTGAGCTTTGGTATATTTTTCCTTCATAGACGGTGTTTTCGGTTCTGATGGTAACCCTAAATCAACTCTTACTTTTTCGACTAACTTCTTTTCTGATGGAGTTTTCCCGTCAGGCAGGGGAAGACCATGTTTTGCTAAACCTTTTAGTATTTTTTCTTTTTGTTCAGGTGGTTTACCTGATAAGGGTGTTAGAAGACCGGCTGCTTTAGCCTTTCGTAACTTTTCTGATGGAATTTTCCCAACTGATGGTGCTCCAACAGTGGCTTTTACTTTAGATATCAATGCTTTTTCGGATGCAGTTCGACCTTCAGGAAGGGGTACTCCTGCCTCGGCTTGAGCTTTTAAGATTTTTTCTTTCTGTGCAACAGTCTTTCCTTCTAAGGGAGTCATAATGCCCTGTGCTAGAGATTTTGCATATTTTTCTTTCATAGCTGCTGTTTTTGGTTCTGGTGGCATTCCTAATTCTGTTCTCACTTTTTCAATTATCTTGTTTTCGGAGGCAGTTTTCCCTTCAGGCAAGGGAAGACCTTGTTTCGCTAAACCTTTCAATATATTTTCTTTTTGTTCAGGCGTTTTACCTGATAAGGGTGTAAGAAGACCGGCTGCTTTAGCCTTTCGTAACTTTTCTGATGGAATTTTCCCTACAGATGGTGCTCCAACAGTGGCTTTTACTTTAGATATCAATGCTTTTTCGGATGCAGTTCGACCTTCAGGAAGGGGTATTCCTGCCTCGGCTTGAGCTTTTAAGATTTTTTCCTTCTGTGCCACAGTCTTCCCTTCTAAGGGAGTCATAATGCCTTGTGCTAGAGATTTTGCATATTTTTCTTTCATAGCTGCTGTTTTTGGTTCGGGTGGCATCCCTAATTCTGTCCTCACTTTCTCAATTATTTTCTTTTCGGAGGCAGTTTTCCCTTCAGGCAACATAACGCCTTGCTTTGCTAAGCCCGTTAATATTTTTTCCCTTTCTTCAGGAGATTTTCCAGTGAGTGGTGTAAGTAACCCAGTTGCTTTAGCGGCTTTCAATCGCTCGGATGGAGTCTTTGCAGCAGCCACCTTTGCGATGGAAACTCTTTCTGATTCAGGAGTCAAAAGTCCGCATATACATTCATCGCTAGGTCCTTTGCCTTCCTTCATGATTTTCGCAGTTTTTTCATCGAGTTTTTTAGCTTTCTCAGGAGGAAGAGCCGGACGACCAGCACCTATTGCTTTGGCCTTAGTTTTCTTTTCACCAACTTCTGCTTGTTGAGGTTTGCCTTCCAAAGGAGTGAGGCCAGCAGCTTTAGCTTTACGTAGTTTTTCAGAAAGTGATGGTGTTCCTTCTGCTGGTGGCTTTGTTGAGGCCTTGATTTTTGCGATAAGAACTTTTTCAGATGCAGTTCTACCTTCTGGGAGTGGTAAGCCAGCTTCAGCTTGACTTTTGAGAATTTTCTCTTTTTGTGATTTTGATTTACCTTCTAATGGAGTGATGATGCCTGCTGCTAAAGCTTTTTCATACTTTTTCTTTTCTGTCGCAGACTTGGGTTCAGGTGGAAGTCCCACTTCAGTTCGAACTTTATCAATAAGCTTTTTTTCAGATGCTGTTTTTCCTTCTGGTAGTGGTACTCCACTCATTGCTAATCCTCTGATGATTTTCTGTTGTTGTTCAGGTGTTTTTCCTTCGAGGGGAGTCATAAAACCAGCTGCTTTAGCTTTGCGTATTTTTTCAGATGGAACACCGACTGCAGAGACAGCTTTTGAAGGAGCTCGTACTGTTTCTGCTTTAACTTTTGCTACTAAAGCCTTTTCAGATGCAGTTCTTCCTTCTGGAAGTGGTAAGCCAGCTTCAGCTTGACTTTTCAGAATTTTCTCTTTTTGTGCTTTTGATTTACCTTCTAATGGTGTGATGATGCCTGCTGCTAAAGCTTTTTCATACTTTTTCTTTTCTGTCGCAGACTTGGGTTCAGGAGGAAGTCCCACTTCGGTTCGAACTTTATCAATAAGCTTTTTTTCAGATGATGTTTTTCCTTCTGGTAGTGGTACTCCACTCATTGCTAATCCTCTGATAATTTTCTGTTGTTGTTCAGGTGTTTTTCCTTCGAGAGGAGTCATAAAACCAGCTGCTTTAGCTTTGCGTATTTTTTCAGATGGAACAGCGACTGCAGACACAGCTTTTGAAGGAGTTTTTACTGTTTCTGCTTTAACTTTTGCTACTAGAGCCTTTTCAGATGCAGTTCTTCCTTCTGGGAGTGGTAAGCCAGCTTCAGCTTGACTTTTCAGAATTTTCTCTTTTTGTGCTTTTGATTTACCTTCTAATGGTGTGATGATGCCTGCTGCTAAAGCTTTTTCATACTTTTTCTTTTCTGTCGCAGACTTGGGTTCAGGTGGAAGTCCCACTTCGGTTCGAACTTTATCAATAAGCTTTTTTTCAGATGCTGTTTTTCCTTCTGGTAGTGGTACTCCACTCATTGCTAATCCTCTGATAATTTTCTGTTGTTGTTCAGGTGTTTTTCCTTCGAGGGGAGTCATAAAACCAGCTGCTTTAGCTTTGCGTATTTTTTCAGATGGAACAGCGACTGCAGACACAGCTTTTGAAGGAGCTCGTACTGTTTCTGCTTTAACTTTTGCTATTAAAGCCTTTTCAGATGCAGTTCTTCCTTCTGGGAGTGGTAAGCCAGCTTGAGCTTGATGTTTCAGAATTTTCTCTTTTTGTGCTTTTGATTTACCTTCTAATGGTGTTAGCATCCCCGCAGCCTCGGCCATTCTTATTTTCTCTTCATCCGCGGCCGTTTGTCCTTGTGGGAGACCTACTGCTGTTTTGACCTTTTTTATTAACTCTTTTTCCGACGCCGTTTTTCCCTCGGGCAAAGGAGCTCCACTTTTAGCGAGTTGTTTTAAGATTTTTTCCTTTTCTGCTTCTGATTTACCAACCATTTCCTTTTCTGCTTTTTTTGTTAATTCTTTTTTCTTTTCTTTTTCAACTTTTTGTTTAACAGTTAATACTCCAGATGCAACTGACTTTCTTTGTTCGCCTAGTTTTCTTTCTTCTCGCGGCAAATGGCCACAGAGTATGCAGTTACAATGGTCGCAGTTTTTTTTCTTGTAGCAATCGTACAGGCTTTTCATGACTTCGAACATGGCGTCCGAGTTACACGAACAGCAACAACTTTCATCTTGGGTGCTGAGTTGACATCTGTACACTCGCCATTTTACTTGAGCGAGAGGATTGTTGAACGCATTCAAACCTTCTGGCTGTTGATATTTGGAAACAACGTTTACGACAAATTTTGAATTAAATGGATTATGAGACTTGTTTAAGATTGCGTCGGAGCTGCTATTTTTTAACTTAACTTTCTTGAAATTATTTTCAAATTCAAGCATGCTGGAGCGTTTTGATAAATTACTGGAGTTCTTTTTGAGACTGTTATTTATTATTGAAACTCCTATTAATTGTTTCGCAGCTTGTTTGGTCTTCTTTCGTTTTGTGTAGTGCTCTCTACATCTTCTATTCTTGTATATAGTGATACTAATATTATCAATACAATTTTCTTCATGATTTTTGAATGTGCTGTCCTCATGATTTTTGAACAAAGTCTCAATTTTCGGGGCTTTTGAAGTGGTTCTCCTCATGATGCTGTTTTGGCTTTAAAGTGTCAATTTATGCCACTGAATTAAGTTTGATGTGCTTACAAAATTGCCAAGAAATAAGTAGCCCAAACTTATAATTTAGTAGTAATGCCTAATTGTATAGAAGCATTACATTATTATCATGTTTAGCACATGATCCTCTGTCTGTGGAGAATCGCTTTTTAACTTGATCTGAAAAAAAAACAACTTTATGGTCCAAGAACAATAATGAAAACAATAATAATTAAGGGTAATTATTATGATGAATGATGAAGTAGGAAGATATTGTTAGAACAATAAATAGGTGATGGTATAATTTATGTTGTAAATGGTACCGTCATCTTATTTATTTAGCACTGAATGAGTAGGCACAACAGAGGAAGTTTGAAAGTAGCAACAATGACAGAGAAGATGAGGAGTAATAGGTTAGCGTGGTATGGGCACACAATAAACAATACTGAATATGCATTATGGAAGATAAACTGCTAGAGGAAGGCCAGAGAAAAGATGGATAAATTGCGTGAAAGAGGACATGCGTGTGAAAGGATTGAGTACTGAGATGACGAAAGATAGGAGAAGATGGAAGAGGAAAACAATTTGTGCCGACTCCACCTAGGGGCATAAGAGGCGGAAAATGATGATGATGATGTTGATGTTATTTATCTGATGTACCTACCTAGGTACAATTTTTTTATTTATTGAAAGCCAAATCTTTTTACACCATCATATTTGCTTGGAGTTCAATGAAATGATAAATTATTTTATTATATAAAGTTTTTTATTATTGTTCGACATTCTTCGCTAAACTATTGTTAAATTATTCCGTCAAAATCCTTGTTGATGTCAGTTAATGTCACAATATTGAAAAGAGTGTTCATTGTAGAGTGGAGCACATCTTTTCTATCGTGTCAATGGTTCTTTATATTATACTAGCTGCCGCCTGCGGCTTCGCTCGCGTGGTACCTGGATAAAAAATTGCCTGTATGTTAATCCAGCACATGTACTATGTAGGTATATTCCAAGTTTCATTCAAATCCGTTCAGCCATTTAGGCATGATTGAGGCACAACATACAAACATCCTCACAAACATTTTTCACATTTGTAATATAATATTCGTGAGGAACTTAGCCAAATGGCTGTGGAAATCCACAAAGTTAGAGAATGGCTCTCAAGCCGTCTCTCATGCAAGTCAAGGGCGAGTGAAGACTGATATGATGTTGTAACCTCTGTATCCTTTACCTACAGCTTTTTATCTATCCGAGTTCCCTGGTAAACCTCGATGGCACCTATATCTCTATGATATGAACGTATTGACACTCAGACCCGCGAGAAATATTTACAGAACATACTAACGTTTTGCGCCGCTGGTATCGAACCCGCACATCGATTTTCAGCCTGACACTCGCCCGGCGCTCCACCGAGGTCGTCATCAAATGGTCTAGAACTCGACTAGTACCTTGATTTTTTTCTCTGTGATCTACAAGATCTTCAACGAGCTTCAAGCTCAAGCTAAAACAAAGTGATTACCTATTTGCTCAGTGCTTCAAGCTTTCGGATTTTAAATGTCAAATCACTCGAAAACAGGAAAACACTCGAAAAGTGAAGAAAACACAAACTACTGGAGAAGTTATGAATCGCATCCACAAATTCAATGAAGTGTAAAGTTCAAAATGTCGTGCAACTGCTCGGGCGTGCGTATGAGTTCTTGCAGCTGTAAACTGGTGCCGAAGAGCTTCCTGAAGAGTTCCCAGGACCTGGTTTTGGTGCGTGGCGCGGTGAAGCAGACGCATGGCCTCGCGTACCGTTTACTCGAGGGGATCTATGATAAATGCGCTGGATACAATCTAAGGTTGTTTACCGATCTTCAATTCAGGCCACGCCATCACCGCGCACATAATTTCGGTGCAATTATTATACCGAAATTTAATTAAAGCTGTAATTCTAACCGGTTGTGCTCGGGGAGAAACAGTGTTCGCGCCGCGTATTCTTCTTATTCCCACCGCACTCCCATTCCAATTTAATAAACTACAATTTTCACTCAAGGTATGTTTTGCCATGACTATTACCTAAAAACTCTCAAGGACAAAATTTTAAAATACGCAGGAGTGGGTTTGAGGGAAGACTGTTTCTCACACGGCTCACACGGGCAATTTTATATAGCCTGCTCACGAGTAAGTTCGTCTACTAGCCTAATAATACTAGCGACTTTGGATAAACAAGTCAGAAATGTTGTTTATAAAGAAGTTTCATAAAGGTCATAAGGGGTCACCGTCAGTTTTGGTTAGCCGCCAGCGGTAGCTGTATAATTATCTTTCCTTTTGAGGGTTATTTTAAAAACCCTGAAACACGTGTCCATTTGTTTTATATTCAAAGTATTCGAATCAAGTTTCAAGCCAATCGCACCACCCGTTAAAAATTTCCCAAACAAACTTCGAAACCCTATTTGAGCCCTTTTTGATGGATATTTTGAAAAACCCTGAAGCACGCGTTGATTTATTTTGTATTTAAAGTATCCGAATCATGTTTCAAGCCAATCGCATCACCCGTTTAAAAGTTCCCATACAAACTTTAAAAACCACCATAAGGGGTCACCATACAAGGCCAGTTTTGGATAGCCGCCTTAATAACCCTCAAAAAGGGGTAAAGTGTGGTTTCAAAGTTTGTATGGGAACTTTTAAACGAGTGGCGTAGTATAAGAAAGAGGTGTTAGGCTAAGATTACTGGCTCATCTAAGGACTAAATGTCGGAATTTAACTACCGCTTATTTCATCACATTTCTTAAAACTATACTTAACTGTTACGAGTATATACTAACCACTGAATTGGGAAAAAAATCAATACGTTATCCTAACCGTTATCATAAAAATAAAAATACAGCTTTATACAACTAAAAATACCTATAGGAACGTCGGTAAACTAATTAAAGACATTTATAAAGTTATTGACTGACTAACCATAAAAAAATACTATGTAGGTACATACTAATGCGTACGAAGTCGCGGGTAACAGCTAGTATATAAATTATGTTGGCACTAATAAATAGTTTCATTAGTTTTTTCATTAGTTGGCACAGTACGGTGGTAGACGACGAACCACGTACACGCATTCAAACTAATTTGACATTGTCTCTCGCATCAGCCATAACCAACCGATTTTTCTTATGGGTCGCAAACCGTGATTCGAGTTACTTGCACACTACTCGTGTATGTTTCCTACTGCTGACATACTCGCTCGCTCGTAATGTTTATGTGTAAAATAGTTCCACGTTCCAAGCGAGTTCCACGATGGAGCACTCTGTTCCGTGTGCCAATTTGATTACTCCTCCGCTGGTGTCTCGGAAGTAGGGTACGGCGGATTAGGGGACAGCAAATCCAACTGGAAATGTGCCACTTGTAAGTACGCAAGATCGGCCAGCCCACACATATCTTCCTAAGTCACCTGTTCCGGCAAGTATGGACGAGCTGAAGAGGTCATCTGTCCAAGTCACCGTACTTCCTGGACTAAATGCTAGCATCCAATCAAAATTAAGGCTAAACTTTCCGAGCTGGAAACAATAAAGCCCGAATTGTCCGTTATAAAATCTTCGAAAGACTTTATGGACCAAAAATTTGCGACTCTATCAGATAAAACCACCGAGATGGGAAAGGTCATTCAGGGCTTGCAGAAAACTAAAAACAAGGTTGAACATCTGAATTTATGGATGGAGAAGATTGAGCTCAAGGCTGCTCAAGGAGAATGAGCAGAGGTTTAGGCAAGACCTCTGCTCATTCTCCTTGAGCGTGACGAGCATGGTCCCACGCTCGTCAACAATTAAGTATCTATATTCTATTCTTTAATTGCTTCTAATTTTAACACAATTAATTTCTTGCTGTTTTTACTGCTGTTAAAATTCGATCAATTTTTAGAATTTATTATCAGAATGTTCGCGGTCTTTTAACATAAACTGCCTCATTTTATAGGACTACTAGCTGTTACTCGCGACTTCATACGCATAGTACATTATTTTGTTCTACAATCAATAGTTTTCGCAGCGCACGCCAAAAACAATTTTGGGTTTTCTACCTTGGGTTACAATATTGCAATTTTCTTACGGATCCCTAATTTTTTTAAATATACTATAGCCTATACTGGTTCCTGATAATGTAGCTTTCTATTGGTGATTTTTTTTAAATCGGTCCAGTAGTTTACTGTTCGGCGGAAGTTAGTGGACAAAAAAATTGTGTTGGGAGATTTTAATATCACAGAATCTCCTTTACCCTCTCTTATATTCAAGGTCTGCAACAACTTGATTTAAGCGGTAATCTAAATACTTATTATAACTTACTACAGTATAATTAATTTGTAAATCTTAGCTTCAGTCGGTTACTAGATTTGGTTGTTTCTAATAATGATAATAATGATGAATTGTAAACTCTTGTGACAGTCCCCTTGTTGAAGAGGACCCTCATCACCGCCCTATTGTAACTACAGCGGGTTTTGTTCAACTACATACCCTCAAACCGCGTGCTTACACTAGATATTCGTATCATGACGGTGACTATCATTCTATTTGTAGTCATTTAGATGCCATTAACTGGCATTCTGAGTTAGGTAGCAGAAATATCGAAGAAGCCAGCAAACTATACAATTTAGATCGGTCAGTATGAGAAAGTCTGAAACTATAAGACATACAAAGATCTGTTCTTAGGAACCATGTCATCGATTTTAGTGACAAGAAAAACTGCATACATAGATTTAAAAAAAAAACTTCTACTCAGTTCGGGAATCGAACCCGGTCGTATTGAAAAATAAAACTTACATTATTTCTATTTGGATATCGATTGTGTACGTCATAAGCAGTACCTAAATGTTGTTATAAAACATGATATCCAAAATGAAGAAAATGCATTGTATTTTCTCCTTTAATTTAATTAAGTAGATGTTCGAAATGACAACCATTTTATTCAATGCAATAAACCTAAGATAACAAAAAAAAAATAGTAACTAGAGATCCAAGGGCAAACTACCTTTCATACAATATACTAATAGATACTAGTCTCACTGGTTCCTTCGAGACAGTTTGGCAGGAAAATTAAAGAGCTCTTTTCGTGCACATGTTTTTAAATTGTAGGTTCTATGACAAGCCGGTTTCCTCATGTTTTCCTTTACCGTTTGAGGTTACTGGTATTGCGCATAGTTCGAGTAAACGCCATTGGAACATCATCTAGATCCATACCCGCAACCTTAGAATCGTTAGGCGAGACCACTATCGCTCAGTTAGTCTATTCCCTGCTGACTTTAGTACTAAGTATTGGTACCTTCCTCTAGCTTGATTTGTTTATACTAATAGATACTGTCCTCTTCGTGGAGCGTCGAGACGTGACAAGTCCTTGAGCATTGCTATGAAGGATCTGATGATACTCGCTTGCTTCCTCGTCGCCAACTTCGTGGTCTTCCTCAACATTATCGCTAAAATGGCGTTCCACACTTTCTATGTGTTGAAAGAAACTGCTTTTTGGATACGCTCAAGGTAAATCAAGTCAAGTAGTTTAGACGTTTTATCTTACGAAGGCGGCTTGGTCTTGAATGTGTTTGTTATTTTCTTATCCTCCTTATTCTCTATGACTAAACTAAACTTGACAGCTCGTAGCTTGTTTGTAACGTGCCTCGTCGCGTTTTTGCAATATATAATTGTTATAAAGATTATTAACTTCTTTGCTGGACTGGAAGTAAAGAAAAAGCATAGAATGCGTCCAGCTGCTTCTTTTCTTGAGCATGTCGTAAAAGTCGACTAAGGGATATTATCCTCTCCAACATGATGGACTACCTATATGGGCGATGGGCTGATCAACTGTCACCATGGTTCACCATATCCATCTTAGAAGTAAATCAGATGTGACTGCAAATTTCTCATCTTGTGGCTCTGCCCACCCCATTAGGGATATGGGCGTGATAATTATGTGTGTATGTATAAAGAATATAATAACATGGTGATTCCACAAACGTGCCCGCGTTTGCCCGCATCACGTTTTGCTTGGTCATAGTGAATAAGGCATCTGAACGGTAACGGGCTTACTT
Organism: Scotopteryx bipunctaria; assembly: GCA_949320045.1. Lineage (NCBI taxonomy): Eukaryota > Metazoa > Arthropoda > Insecta > Lepidoptera > Geometridae > Scotopteryx > Scotopteryx bipunctaria. The sequence continues at coordinate 12,291,119 of OX439440.1, forward strand.
AAAAAATAAATAAAGGCCTTTTACCAGAGATCTATAGTAGATGATTTATACAGCGTCAGGAGGCAACTTTTACCATCACTAACGGGACGCTGTTGTGCCCGGGACAAATAAATTGCCAAGCACCTATTCCATCCTCTCAGCTTAGTAGGCCTTGTCCCCATATGGTCAATACGTGCGGAGCTAAGCCGCGGGTTTCCTCACGATGTTTTCCTTCACCGTTTGAGTACATGCTATGTGTATTCCAAGTTTCACTCAAATCCGTTCAGCCGTTACGGCGTGATTGAGGCACAAACATACAGACATCCTCACAAACTTTCACATTTATAATATAGTAGGATTAGTAGGATCTATAGGTATAGCCATGAACTGGTAGGTAAACCTACCTACAACTTCTGTACCTAGGTGCCCATGGCTAAGCCTGTAAGCTAGATGTTCGTTAGCCTTTTATTTTAAAAAGATTCTGAAGAAAAAAACAATATTTGTGTTAATATTTATTATTTTACACTTCAAAAATTATTACAAACAGAGTTTTTGTTACATAAAATGATTCTTACAACTATGAACTAGCACTCAGTACATTTTTTGCATGATACGCAACGCACTAAGGCCAGCTAGAAATAAAATCATAGCAATACGATCCCATCTAAAGATTCACAGCGACGGCCCATACACATTGTCAATTTTAAATAATATAATAAACTTCAGACAGAATTTAAAGTTATACAAAAATATTAATTTTTAATCAATAAACTTAATATTTTCCTAACTGACAAATGCTACTAAGTATGACCTAAAAGATTATTCAATTTAATATAAGATAATAAATTTACCTAAACTTCTGCTGATATGCATACCTACCTAAATATCTACATAAAATTAAATGGTTAAGAATACCATTACCATTTATAAAACATGACATAATTACAAAAATGACATTATTTTCTGACATAGATATAAATAAATAATGAAACCATTGTATTAGAAAACCTTCGATCTGCATTCCTAATGCTGTACCGTAACAGGGTTCATGTGTGAAACTACCTACTAGGTACTTGTATCAACTACAACTGTAACAACCATATGAAAACCTTAATAAATATGTTGAGTATTGAGCTCTCGTAGCATCCTCGACTCCTGCAACAAAAAATAACTATTATAGTTTCATTTCAGATCTGTCTTGAAGCCGGATAGTGAGCCGTTTTACTTCGATTCCCATTTTAAAGTACACGACTACAAGCCACCTAAACAATACAAGTTTTGATAATGTTATTATTTTTAAATATTATTGTAATTATGTAACTACCTAAGCCTCTTTTATTTTTGTTTTTATCTACATTCACTATTTATTTATTTAAAAATATAGCGTTGTTATACTCTAAACTTCAGCCAAAATAGATAGGAGATCCTATTTATGTAAAGAAACCGTTGCGTATTTTTCGTTATTAAGATGAAATCACTTTAGTTTTAGGTAAATAAACCTCACAACATACATTTTTACACCTTAATTTAATCCGGTCAGGGGGGGGGGGGGTCTGGGGGCACACTAAACTGATTTTTATGGGACAAACTATTCAAGTGGCAACTCAACTTTTTGGTAGAACTGGACCTTTTCTGAAGTGCTAGGTTCGTGCTTATCTCCTCTGATCTCGACGACTGCACGCTGGGTAGTGGACTTCTTCTTCATCCATCTTCTATCTCTGGCACCTGAAATGAGGTGGGCACTGGTACAACCATCCAACTGATCGCCAAACAAAAAATACAAGCAAAGAAGACTCAGAGCATACTATTCTAGAGCGGTTGGGAAATGAGGTGCATAGGGCGGTTCCATAGTTTGAAAATAGTAAGGATTGTCTTAATTAATCAGTTTTTTTTAAATAATCAAACATTCCGATGTCTGTAGCTGAGTGTATCTGATATAATAAATTAGAGTATCGAGGTGTGATAATTTCGAGTTCGCTGAACCATCATATAGGCTACTTGGCCGCATTCGCTAAAGTCGAATTAGAAGCAGAGTAATATATAACATCAAATATAAATAGGTGGTGCCTGGGCACATCTTTTGTACACTTATAACTAACATAAATAAACGGGAACTAACTAAAACTTCAAAGAGGGTGAATAGTGAAACTTTGTGCCACTAATTTACCTACCTAGACACCTGAGCAGCATCCAAAATAAAAGTTCCTATTTGTGCCTATTTACGGTGTTATGTAGGTATATATTATCTAAATCGAACCACATACCCGGGAGCATATTATCTAAATCAAACCACATACACGAGGGCATTTTTGCTTAAAATCTAATACCTACATAATCTACACCAATAATAATAATTTACGTGCAATCCTAAAAACATCAAATACCGACTTTAGTTTCGTACCGTACCTAGTAGTTCTACCGATACCACTCTGCTAATAGACCTACTAGTGGGATGGGCGACCGCAAGTGGCATTACGAGCTGAGCGCTTCTGTGCTTCGGAGGGCACGTTAAATTGTCGGTCTCGGCTTTGAAGTCGTTAAGCCATGACGGAGGCCTTTAGGCGGCCTTAAAACTCCGTCACAAGAGTTGGTCACTAGCTCATACGAACTTACCTACTTTTAGTAGACCTACTCATGTACCAACCAATTTACGTTTAACTGACTCGTATTACCCATCTAAATTAAGGATCACTTAGGTGTATATATAAAACATAATTAGTGGTGCCTGGGCACATCTTTTGATATTATTGTAGTTATATAAAATATATATTGTATAAATACATATAGGATAATTAAGGCCTATGTCAAAGGTCAATGTACCGCCACTCTTACCGAGTAAGAAATTAAATATGTGTTGTATAAACACATATAGGATAATTATGGCCTATGTCAAATGTCAATGAACCGCCAAACCGAACGAGTAAGGAATTAAATATATATTGTATAAATACATATAGGATAATTAAGGCCTATGTCAAAGGTCAATGTACCGCCACTCTTACCGAGTAAGAAATTAAATATATGTTGTATAAACACATATAGGATAATTATGGCCTATGTCAAAATGTCAATGAACCGCCAAACCTAACGAATAAGGAATTAAATATATATTGTATAAATACATATAGGATAATTAAGGCCTATGTCAAAGGTCAATGTACCGCCACTCTTACCGAGTATGAAATTAAATATATGTTGTATAAACACATATAAGATAATTATGGCCTGTGTCAAATGTCAATGAACCAAACCGAACGAATCAGGAATTAAATATATATTGTATAAATACATATAGGATAATTAAGGCCTATGTCAAAGGTCAATGTACCGCCACTCTTACCGAGTATGAAATTAAATATATGTTGTATAAACACATATAAGATAATTATGGCCTGTGTCAAATGTCAATGAACCAAACCGAACGAATCAGGAATTAAATATATATTGTATAAACACATATAGGATAATTATGGCCTATGTCAAATATCAATGCACCGCCACCCTTCACTCCACCTTACCCACCCCACTCTCACCGAGAGACAAATTTGGAAAGCGCACCATTTCACTAAAACCTACACATTTTTTGTAATGAAAAATGTGTTTTAACGACTTATATACGCAGATAATGATTATTTACAATGTACATGACAAAGACATGTTTATTTTTTGAGAGCTTATTCGAAAAATTTAAGTTATGTGGGAGAAGTTATTGTGTGACGGTCGGAATGTTCTCTTATATTTTGTTTGCCAATTATTATTATGGTTGTATACCAGTTTTTGATTTTATGAATTTGCCTTATTGCCAAAGCTGACAGAGTAACGATTAAGTTTTTATTGCCAATTAAACTGTTTAAAATAATGGGATCTTGATGTGTATTCTTGCTAAAATTTACCACTGTAGGTTTACAAGTTCTTACTTTTACTCACGCATGCTTTGAATTTTAAAAACATTTGTGCCAATCAGTAGCCAATTGAGGGCGAATTTTGAGGACGTGTCTGCCAATTCGGACGTTTATGATCGATAAACGCATTTTATTATGCACTTTGAACACATATGCCAATTAGAACAGCTGAAGAATTTTGAAGACTCGTTTCTGCCAATCAGAACGGTTTCCAGAAAATGTTGGTGCGTGTTACAGACGTTACCTGAACGTTGTTCAATTTCGGTTTCACGATACTAATAACTACAAATCCTGCAGCCACTAGTGTGTATAATACTCTAAAATGCAACATCGAAAGCTCAAAAAGGAGCCGTGTGCATACAATTTACAACATCGAAAGCACACTGGGATGGGAAATTTTACAATAAGAATTAAAGAGCGTGTAATATTCTCTGTTCGATGATAAGCTGAAAGGTTGTACCAGTGTCAACGTGCCCACCTGCAAGGTTTGATGTGCAGATGCGAGCTTCGATGATATTGACGATCTCTGCTGTCTTCGACTCTGAGGCTGGTTTGCGAAGCTGAGCTCGAAACTTCTACAGTAGCTTCGTGTCAGTTCAAACCTGTGTGAAATTGATAAAACTATAGTCATTTATTTATTTATTTCCAAAAAAGTAACATTACAGCCGTAACCAAGGCGTTATAATGGTCATCAAGATTAAGCAATTATAAACATATTTTATTCAAATCTTATTACCTTCGTGATACCTGATGATGATGTTAATTTGTCATAGTGCACAACAGCATGTGAGCACCCCCGCCTCATCCCCGAGTAGTCTTCCACTCCATTTACTTACTGTTCTTGCTGATGGATGTTGGAGAAATTACAACTTTTCTAAAGTTCTGCCTCGTAGTATTGAAGATTGTGATTAGTTAAGTGCACTAGCCCGGATCTACAGGGTACCGTAGCTGGGACACGGAACCCTGCAGCGGATTAGCGCGCCTAACTAACCAACGAAGACCCGATGAAGCCCGGCGTGAACGATACCTACTACCCCTAAAAGATTAAAACGCTGGACATAAAAAAAACCTGGCTTGGAAAAAACTAAGCATTAATTTTAAACACTGAACCACAAAAAAAGGTTGACGGAATATTGGACAAGGAAAAAGGATTAATTAGTTTGAGGTACAGGTGACATTGGATACAATTTGCCTAAATGAAAGTACTGATGATACGAGACCATGGCGTTGTATCTCTGGATGTACTCGTGTGTTGTATCTCTGGATATACTCGTACGTTGAACCAAGGCTGAAACAAGCGATCTCAATGTACAAGAAGTAGGTTTAAGACGTTGGACACATTTACCAAAATTTTGTTGCACGATGTATTAAAGCTGAAAGAAAAGTACCTGTGAAGAAAGATTTTATTAGGACTTGATTGAAGTCTTCTTTCTTCAATTATATGCAACATACGGTTCGAGATACTTCTCTAATTTTTACCCTGAAAATCCTGCAATTAAAAGAGAAAGGAATACTCACGTGCCATATCCATTACTCATTATTTATATTTCTGTCCTTATTCGTTACTCTTCGGTATTCTTCTCATATTTCCATTATTTCTTAAAATTCTCTAGATATCTCGTGGTAGTCGTCACCTGAAAGTGTGGGCACTAGTACAACGGTTCATCCGATCGCCAAACAAAAAATAGAAGCAATAAATACTCGGAAGAAAAGCAAAAGTCTAGAGGTGAAGGGAACTGGGAAAAGATGCAATATGTTTCAAAGTAGATACATATATAGACTTTTTAAGACTTATAAATGGGTCATCGAAGTCTTCTTGAATTTCCGCCAGTCCATCTGATCAAGAATTTATCTTATAAATGCTTCAGACGATGGAGTGATGGTGTTCGTATTCTATTCGAACCTAGTATAAGGATGTTGATTGCGGTACTATTTATTTAAACATTATTAAAGTACGCCAGAATTAAAGTGCGATTTTAATGTAGTAGGCAGCGATCATTCTGCTTTTCCGATATTTTAATGTCATAACAATAATTCGGTTTCCAGAACGAGGCTGCCTACCTAGCTAAAATTATTAAAGTGCGCGCCTTAAAGAGGCTTCTTTAGTGCACTTGAGATATGTTTTCAAACACTTTAGATTCTACAACATACTGGTTTTTCGACGATGTTTTTCTTCATCCATTGAGCGTTGCACTGGTGCAACATCCTCATAAAAATAGAAAAAGAACATCATAGAATGCGTCCAGCTGCTTTTCTCCCCGAGCATGTCTTAAAAGTAGACTAGCCCCAGCGCACGCCGGCGAAGCGCGGTTCTGGTCGCAGAGCAAAGAGTGGTACGCGGAGTCTGAGCGAATTTGAGCGCTGTCAAGAGCCATCGAGAACCACATGTGGAGCGGAGCGCGGTGGTTTTGCGCCGCCGAGCGCTCTGTACGACTTTCGTTTCGACTAGTTTTCATTAATTTGTCACTATAATAGCGTGAGGATACGTCATACAAGCATGCATGATTCGGGTAAATCTATATTTGTATGGTGCACTCTATATCATATATAATCCTGGTCCTGTTATCAATTGGTTACTATTTGCGATCCTTCAGATCTTTCCACTTTCAATTGGTATTAAAGTTCCGTCAGATATTTTAAAATTATTTTAGTAATGCACCGTACTCGAAACTTTCTACAAGAACACCAGTGCTCTTGTTTCGTCTTCGCCAACCGTTTTCAATCTTGTGGGGCCATTAACTACACCAAATTTATTATCTTGCGAATAGTCGCGAATAGTTTGCTGTAGTTAATGGCATTTTAGTTAGAGTAAAATATAGATTTTACTCAAACTAAAATACAACATTGAAGCACGAGTACCTACGAAGATGTGTCTCCAATAAAGTTACAACATCAGAAGCATATTGGGAGAGGAAACGGTACATAGAAGTAAAGAGCGTGTATTTTCTGTTCAGTGATGGAGTGAAAAGTGTACTAGTGTCAACTATGCCCACCTGAAATTATAAATATGCAGTGTTTTTTGATAACTCCCGCTGTTGGCTGCTTTCCACCGCGTGTTCACGACGAGCTTCGAAGCTACTAATATGACCGATAAATCATAATCTTCTTGCTTGAAACGCCATAGCTAAAACAAAGGCATCTTCTGGATGTATTAAGCTGACTGACGGCCTGTGGTATTGCAGACGGACACGGACAAATCTTGAGAAAAGGCCCTTCTGTGTATACGTCCGTACCAATTTGTGCGAGTTCTGTTTCTTTGCAATCGTTATTCTTTATCACTTAATTGGCATTCGTACAGAATTCAAATTGGATGTGCACAGACGTACGGTTGGAAGAGCGTTGGTGCACGGCTGCCTGTTGGCTATGCATGGGTCCGTCCGCAATATCACAGACCGGAGAAAGGCACTTTTATAGGTACCTGTATGCAGTTAGTTACGAAATACTGTAATGCAAGGGACAATGAGATCATGGCTTACCTCGATAACTGGAGTCTCATTGATTAATGGCATCGATCAAAATAAACAGTGTATATTGCGCTATCAGCCCGAAAGTAACTTGCCTAAAACTCCGCCAAAACGCGCCGGGTGCGGCAGTTTGCTCGTTATCGGTCAAGGTGTCAAAATGACGAAGTGTACTTTGAAAAATTTTAAAAATCATTCTTACATTCAGCTTAAAAAGATGGCGTGACGTACCACGGGTAAGTTATGTTGTTTTGAATTAGAATTTCTGCTAAAATAGTGATATGTATATGTATGTTCATATGAGCTAGTGGCCAACTCTAGTGACGGAGTTTTTAGGCCGCCTAAAGGCTTCCGTCATGGCTCAACGACTTAAAATAGTGATAAATCTTATTGTGTTAGTAAAGAGGCGTTATTTGTATGAATAGGTAATCGTGCAAGCAGTAATTACTATGTAGCTATCCTATTCAGAATCGCCTGGTATAAACAAATGTATAGGTATTATTTATAGACAAAATATGCCACTATTTTCGCAGTGAATAGTATGGCGCGCGATATCCTCTGTTTATTTGATGGCGTCATATTGATGTGGTCTTGAAGGCGCTCGTATCTCAACCCGGCTGGTTCCTCTCGACGGCTGCTCACCCGCTGCTCTCGTTCCTCTTCTTTCCGGTACCTGAAACCCTACCTAATTAAAATAGCTACCATTACCTCAGCACACAATATTTCAGATAAAATTCGCAAATGCAAGAGTTTCAGAGTACCCAGATCGAAGACTTTACCATACCTCACGAAAAAACTAGAGTCCAACTTAAAAACCTGGAGTCTAGTGCTTTCGCTACATTACCTTACGCCGCATTTTCACTTAGTGCACGCTTGCAGAACACTAAGTGTAAAACCTGGCGTATATATGGGTATATTTAGGAATGACTCTCGAAGACAATTCAAATTACTAGAAAAACTGAATTGTTTCGAAAGAATAAAAAAAAAAAAGATTTAAAATGTTTATTACTAAGAACATTACCAGTTAGTAGGTTATCTAGGGTATCATTATATGAATATAATGTATAATGTATTTATAAAATGATGGGATATGAGTACAATATTACTTCCTAAACATTCAGAAAATAGTATCCTAAATTAATATTACATAGAAAAGCATCGATTTATTAAAGGTTGATTAAATATAGTGTATAGTGTTAAAAACCATGGTACTACAGTAATGAAATTTAATAAGTCTGTTACAAAAATTAGACACGGGAGACTGTATTGAAATGTTCATAATATAAGATTATTCTGAACAATATTACTATGGTGAAAAAGGAACGCTATAAACTTTACATATTATATTTCTATGGTTAAATATCGACCTGCTCATCGTAAACCTCGCTTACTACTATAGAAAGAAGCTCAAAACTATGGATTATGGCGTATATGCCCTTAAAAGTATTACAATAATTATGCTAAATATTATGAAAAATAGAAAAAGGGGTATAGAAACAAATACAATGGGCTTATGTAATGTAGCCTGAGTTAAGAGTAGATTATGAAAATGAAATGTCAAACTCTGTAGATGCCTATTGGCCTGACTGAGTTAGGACTTGTATCGGTTTGAAGTTTTTGCTTTTGTTTTGGTCTTAACAGTTACATCCTTATCAACGTTTTTGGATGTAGATTTGACTGTTGAGGCAGATTTTTTTCCTTTAGGCTTTTGAACTTTAGCAACTTTTATAACAGGCTGCTTCTCAATTTGTATAGCAGAACCTGTGGATGGAGTTGGGATTTCTGTTATCTGAATCCCTGCAGCGTTTGCTGGAGTACGTGGTTTCCGTTTACGTCTGCGGCGTCGCGTCGCGGTTGGCTTAGGCTCTGCTTGTTGTGGTTCGGCAGAATTATTTTTTAATACAATATTGAATGCGGGTTTTGGTTGATTACGTTTCATCTTAGTACCCTCAGCTGTACGTTTTGGTACCCTTCTAGTTTTAGATACAACTAATAAATTTTCCCTCGGACTCTGAGATGGGGGGGATGGCTCTAATGGTGGATCTACAATCTCAGGAGACTCTAGCTTTGTTTTAGCTAAGAAAATCAAGGCCCGTCGTTTGTATTCAGCTTCGAGTTCTGGCGAAGAACTCTGTCGTATTTTGGATTTTGGGTTTTCTCTCACTAAAACAGGTGTATCCGCTTCTGATCTCATGCCAAATGTCCTTGCATAGTACGCCGAGAAAGCATCTGAAAAGAAAACCCGGTTATCACTGAACTAGGGTGAAAACAACAGGTTTACTCGTACCTAGGTAATTTAATATCAATATTAAAACTTTGTACTTACCTTGTACTTGTTTATTTTTGCTATCAAAGACCAGGACAAGGATCAGGAAAAGGACCAGGACCAGGACCAGGACCAGGACCAGGACCAGGACCAGGACCAGGACCAGGACCAGGACCAGGACCAGGACCAGGACCAGGACCAGGACCAGGACCAGGACCAGGACCAGGACCAGGACCAGGACCAGGACCAGGACCAGGACCAGGACCAGGACCAGGACCAGGACCAGGACCAGGACCAGGACCAGGACCAGGACCAGGACCAGGACCAGGACCAGGACCAGGACCAGGACCAGGACCAGGACCAGGACCAGGACCAGGACCAGGACCAGGACCAGGACCAGGACCAGGACCAGGACCAGGACCAGGACCAGGACCAGGACCAGGACCAGGACCAGGACCAGGACCAGGACCAGGACCAGGACCAGGACCAGGACCAGGACCAGGACCAGGACCAGGACCAGGACCAGGACCAGGACCAGGACAAGGACCAGGACCAGGACCAGGACCAGGACCAGGACCAGGACCAGGACCAGGACCAGGACCAGGACCAGGACGAAGACCAGGATCTCAATTATTTTTATCTGTAAGCAAAGCGATTCTCGCTTACTACTCTCACAGAATGTAATACCTACTTTGGGGGCATTGACCAAAAATAAAAGCTAAAAATATTCACTTGTACATTTATTTTTATTCGTAGACCAAAATTAAACAGGACAAATTGACTTTACATTAGACCTAAGTGAAATTTAAAATAATCCTAAAAATATAAAGGTTACAAATATAAGTTAGTATTCTTCACCACCTTCGCCCTCGCCCTCTCCAGAGTCCATGCCGACCTCCTCGTAGTCCTTCTCGAGGGCAGCTAGATCCTCGCGCGCCTCAGAGAACTCTCCCTCCTCCATGCCCTCACCGACGTACCAGTGAACGAACGCACGCTTCGCATACATAAGATCAAACTTATGGTTCAGCCGCGACCACGCCTCCGCGATCGCTGTCGTGTTCGACAGCATACACACAGCACGCTGTACCTTGGCCAGGTCCCCGCCCGGCACCACCGTCGGCGGTTGGTAGTTTATCCCCACCTTGAACCCCGTCGGGCACCAGTCCACGAACTGGATCGTACGCTTCGTCTTAATCGTGCCTATAGCGGCGTTCACGTCCTTGGGCACCACGTCACCACGGTACAGCATGCAACACGCCATGTATTTCCCGTGGCGCGGATCGCACTTCACCATCTGATTCGCCGGCTCAAAGCATGCGTTTGTAATCTCAGCTACAGACAACTGCTCGTGATACGCCTTCTCCGCAGAAATTACAGGTGCGTACGTCACCAGTGGGAAGTGAATGCGCGGATACGGAACGAGGTTAGTCTGGAACTCAGTCAGGTCCACGTTCAGAGCGCCGTCGAACCGCAGCGACGCCGTGATCGATGACACGATCTGGCCGATCAGCCGGTTTAGGTTGGTGTACGTCGGCCGCTCGATGTCCAAGTTTCGTCGGCAGATATCGTAAATAGCCTCGTTGTCGACCATGAAAGCGGCGTCGGAGTGCTCAAGCGTGGTGTGCGTGGTCAAGATAGAGTTGTAAGGCTCCACGACAGCGGTGGATATTTGAGGAGCGGGGTAGATGGCAAACTCGAGCTTAGACTTTTTGCCGTAATCGACTGAAAGGCGCTCCATGAGCAGCGACGCGAAGCCCGAGCCGGTGCCGCCGCCGAACGAGTGGAAGATAAGGAAGCCCTGCAGGCCGGTGCACTGGTCGGCCAGTTTGCGCACTCGGTCCAGCACCAGGTCTACGATCTCTTTGCCAATGGTGTAGTGGCCGCGAGCGTAGTTATTGGCGGCGTCTTCCTTGCCAGTGATGAGCTGCTCGGGGTGGAACAGCTGGCGGTAAGTGCCAGTGCGCACCTCATCTACCACGGTGGGCTCCAGATCTATGAACACAGCCCGCGGCACGTGCTTGCCGGCGCCAGTCTCGCTGAAGAAGGTGTTGAAGGAGTCGTCGCCGCCACCCACGGTCTTGTCGGAGGGCATCTGTCCGTCCGGTTGGATGCCATGTTCAAGACAGTACAGCTCCCAACACGCGTTACCAATCTGCACACCCGCCTGCCCGCCGTGTATCGATATACATTCACGCATTTCCGATTAAATTACTTGAAATATACTTAAAAAATAAAACTTTTATTTAGCGGTTCCTGTCGGTTTGAAACCAAACTGCAAACTGACAGATTTCGAACAAAAGCGAAGGTGTTCTATGATTTAAATTTTAAAATAATCTACTTTGATTTTTGGTTAAACGAAAGAGTGTTTATGACATGAAAGAAGGTTTTATTGTGAGGGATTAGCTATTCATTCAACTCGTGTAACAAGCTCGCAGAAACCAAGTTTACAAAATCAAATTACTCTCATTTTCCAACATTAATCATATTTCGATTTTTTTACAATAATCTTTGATTATATAATTGTCATTCATATATTTTTGTCAGACCTGACGTTTTCCGGTAAAATATATTAAACTGTTATACGAGTATCTTCTGGCCTCTGTTTATATCTGCACTAATATTATAAAGAGGTCACAATAACAGCTTTTGTGTTCTAAAATTTAATTACAATGCAGGTAGGAACAACGGTTGGTTCCATTCGCGCCATGGTATGAACCCTTATCCAAATAAATTATTTTATGACCAGGACTATTTATTTTTAAGCAAATTCCATTTTAATTTATTCGAATCCGACATTTAGTTTAGAACTTATCACGAGTATAAGTTCGAGCGTTCTCTGCAATATAGCGTCTCGGGATGTGGACAGATATATGGACAGAAGTATAAATACAAAATTATGGACAGGTGTTTCAGGATTTTTCAAAACAACCCTTAATAAGGGCTAAAATGGGTGTCAAAATTTATATGGGAACTTTTTAACGGGCGGTGCGAATGGTTTGAAACTCGGTTTGAAATCTAACGAGTGCGAAGTCGCGGGCAACAGCTAGTCAATGATATTTCCTAAAATCTATTCTACCCGCAGATCGCCATAACATGAATCGCCATCGAGAACATAACAAATATTTTTATTAAAGAAAAATCCAAAAGTCTCACGAGAAGAGAAAATTTCCCATTTTTTCAGATTCGTCTAAGTCAGGAAATAATATCAATATTGAAAAAGTATACCTTCCGATCCTAGGGACGTGGGTTCAAATCCGGTCGTGTACCAATGGAAATAAAAGTTTATGTGCGCTTTACCAGTTGAAGGAAAACATCGTGAGGAAACCCGCGACTTAGTCAGCTCCGCACGTATTGACCATGTCTTTCCTGTGGACAAGACCGACTAAGCTGAAAGGATGGAATAGGTGCTGGGCAAGCCTATCCATCTTAATTTGTCCCGGGCACTACAGCGTCCCATTTGTGAAGGTAAAAGTTGCCTCCTGACGCTGTATAAATCATCTACTATAGATGGTAAAAGACCTCAGATACGTTGCGAGTAGCATCTCGGAGATAGACATGAAAGAAAAGTGATCGCTGCTATCGGCACCTTTGCAGTACAATTGTTCCTATTAAAATAACATTCGTAACTTGCAACATATACTGTAGAACTCAGCGCGCGAGATAAAAAATACCGCTAATTAAAAGATTAGCGTAGTGCGATGCCCTCTCCCGTCCCTTTACTGCTATCGACCGGCGACCTACCTACTACTAACCCAAACAGCTTTCAAGTTGAATGTCATTTCTTATCGCCGGCGGGCTCGCAGGACAGCAACAACGACAAAATTAGAATCGCGCATTGTAGAGCTGAGCAGGTGCACCTTAACATCGAAAAACTTAATATTACAATCTGCGTCGACGGCTGAAAGTCTTAAAAGCTAATACTTACAAAATATGATTTTCGGTCATTCTTCGCTTCGAAGCTGGCACTCTCGTTCTCTGGCTTTCTGCAACTCTTGATCTCGTACCACTCACATTCGAAATCTTTAATTTAATAATCTAAGTTATTTTTAATGTCCAATTTGATCTTTAAAATTTTTAAATCTGACAAAGAAATCGCGTTATATTTTTTATAAGTTCAAATTTATTGCTAAAATATTTTGAGAATTGACAAGTACCGGTATATTGAACTTTATTGAAATTGAATATTGAAATCATAGCCGGCTATGACTGAGAGGTGATGGATGTTGCGAGTGAAGCCGACCGCTCGCGTCGGCGGCTAGGGCGTTACTAATATCTCATTGGGAAAGCGCAATAAGGAAGATGTTGATGCCGTGTGCGGGGTGCAGAGGTAGGGCGTGGCCACCACCCAAACCTTCTTTTGATACCTTCTCCCTCCCCCCATTTGACCAGCCGCCTGCGCAATCCCCCTAATCCTTACCAAACCCCCGGAGAAAGGAGCGGCTGCTTGCCCACAGGCGGTCTCCTCTCACCCACAGCGCAGGCGCCACCCCGCCCAGTATCGAGCGCCGTCCTGGGGCACCAAATAGGCGGACATGCGAGTGTGCGCCTTAAGAAACTTAATTTTATACTCGAAATTGCGTGGGCTCGAAGAGTTGCGTGGGCTCGCTGGGTGACGCGTGACCGCTCGGGGTCGCGGGGCAGGACTGAAGCGCTTGCAGCCTGCGCGTGTGTGCGTGCACCTGCATCGTACAACGCACCCTCCCCCCCCGCCTCCTCCCCCCCTGCACCCCGCACCCCCTCAACGCGCCCTCCACCTTCCATGTGAGCAGTGCACACCTGAATCGCGGAACATTGTTGTAGTGAAACAGATCTGTGTGTGTACCCAATTGGTTACAGCGGAAGGGGGAAGCCGCCCACAGGTAAGTCTATTAAATTAATCTATTACTGTATCGTAGGTAGGTGTTGTATCAATTTTGTTGGGAATCTATGTTTGGTTTTCATTATATATTTTTTTTATTTTCAGTTCACTCATCATCATCGTTTATACTCCTAGCGACTGTGAACGCCTACGAAGAAACTAATATTTTGCGAAGTGAAGTCGAGGGCATCTGAATTACACAATGTTTTGTATCGAACTTTGAAAGTAAACAGCATTGTGACGAAAATTCGTTTTTTCTTATTACCTATTTAATACGTTATTGCTAATGACCTAAAATATGTCTAGAAAATACCTAAGAGAATGACTCGTAATCTTAGTCATTTTCTGGATACTATGGCAGCGCTCACATTATATTAAGTCAAATTTTATGAAATCTTAACACAATTCTTACTGATTAAGACTTACTGAGAAGGAATTGTGACATGCACACGTGTAAAAACAACATGTTACCCAAAACACATATCGATATATATCTATGTAATAGCACATATTAGCTTTGCACGTGCTTTTGACTACCCCTCAGGCATCATCAAATTATCTCGAAAGCCTGAAGAATTTATTATTTTATTATTTATTTATACATATACAACGTGTTACAAAATACCCCGTAAAAATATAATTAATTATCAAAGCCAAAAATTTTGTCAACCCTAGTAAGCTGACATGTCAGGGAACCAGATTATTAAACAGAAAGGCCTACGTACCTATTTTACCTAATAATTGTCTACTTTAATAGTTTTTCATTTTTCATTCATAACTGTTTGCTACCTCAATACAAGGATGTCATTATAATCAAGTACTGGCTTCAAAAAATGTCAAGTTGGAAAAAAAATA
This sequence comes from Scotopteryx bipunctaria, assembly GCA_949320045.1. Lineage (NCBI taxonomy): Eukaryota > Metazoa > Arthropoda > Insecta > Lepidoptera > Geometridae > Scotopteryx > Scotopteryx bipunctaria. The sequence goes on from OX439440.1 coordinate 12,306,440, forward strand.
TGTTGTCAATTTCAAATCTTCTAATCGATATCCTGTTTCGAGTTTTTTTCCAACATTTATTTGCAAAATAACGAGGCTTTCTAACTCGGAATATTACGATATGATGTTATGCGTAGGCCATGAAGATAGCAATTTAAATCGTGCTCGCGAACTGTATCGGCAACGATTTATCGATGGTAGACCCCCACTGGATAGCGATGGCTGCCTTCGTACCTTCTGCGTAGTTTACTCTTTGATTTTACTGAAATAGGGTTTGCACATCAGTGAAAATCATAATGTCTTTTATTTTTTTGGGGTATGTAATACAGCGTTACTACGGTTCTTAAATATTGTGAATGGACTCGTTATAAGGCCCCATTTAACCTCCTTTCGGCTTTACGGGTAGTTTTGTAACACTCTGTATATATATATATATATATATATATATCTGTTGCCGGTCATAAAACACCTTAGCCAAAACTCTCACAGCATGATCTAAGCATTATGCTGTGCCGACCCTACTTAGAGTGGGATAAGGGCAGGAAGATGATGATGATGATGTATTCTGTTGTATTCAGATGTGCTCGCATTATATATGTTGCTAACTATTTATTTATTTTGCGTTTATCAATCTCCACGGTCATTGATATGTAGATATTACAAGACATAATATATTTATATATTACAGTACACTATTGCATAAATCGTCAAAGAAATAGTCGCACTAAGCTTCTGACAAAAATTTACACAGAATCGTAGATGGTGGCATCTACGCCGTAGAACAGTCTACGAAAATTCGTAGAGAATCGTAGCTACACCGCTACGCTAGTGCTACGGAGCTCTACGAATATTCAATGCGTATTTTACCTCTTATTAGGGTTCCGTACCCGAAAGGTGCCCTTCTTACCAAGCCTATGCTGTCCGTCCGTCCGACCGTCTGTCAGCGGGCTGTATCTCATGAAACTTAATAGGTGGGTTGAAATTTTCACAGAGTATGTATGTATTTCTATTGCCGCTATAACAACAAATAGTTATAAAAAGGGCGCTCCATACAAGAAACATTTCTGTACACGTATAATGATACGGAACCCTTCTTGTGCGAATTTGACTCGCACTTGACTGGTTTTTTCGACGATCTTGGTGGCGTGGCGGGCTAGTGCTCGGCTGAGACGCAAGAGGTGCGGGTTCGATTCCCGCTACGGGAGAAATATTTGTATGTTCTGCAAATATTTCTTTCGGGTCTTGGTGTTGCAGTAATATTTATTATAAGTATGTATTTACAAAAATATATATAAATATTATTATTCTACCAGCCATCTGGTTCCCATATTACAAGCTTTGCTTAGTTTGGGGCTAGATGACGCTGGCTGTGTGAAATTTCCACAAATATTTATTTCATTTTTTTATATACATACTAATTAAGGCCTTTGTCCTGGCATAGTAGATGATTTTTACAGTATCAGGAAGCAACTTTTGCCTAGACTGATGGGTAAGTAAGACTGAAATACTAGCGTAGTCCGAAGTAGGCTATAGTATGTTGAATATCAAACATGCATTTAACAAAAATAAACTTACAACAAATATAATTGACAAAATGCAAAAGAAACAGTCGGGCTATCTAAAGACCGTTGCAAACTGTCTAAATGTTACCGTAAAATTGTAAATACCGTCAGATAATAATCTACCGAGATTGTAAACCGTCGAATATCTGCTTAGATTGAAATTAGCAGGTTAGGTTAGTAAGTGAACAAGCACGCGCGAGGCGAGTGAGTAGAGCGAGCGTGCCACATCAGCGGCCGCCGAAGCGCCACTTTATAGCAGTGAAATTGTAAACAGTATGTTACGGTCTCAGACCAAATAAAAAGAGAAGACGCCGCGCCGCGAACAACAAAAGTGAAGCTACAGAAAACCGTGCTCCTGCAAGTAAACACGCTCACGCACACACCTACATTAAAACCATGCTCATCGCTCTTAGTACGTCACGAGTCTTAAAAATAGAATTATGTAGTTTCTGTGTAGTGAAAACTTGTAAAAACAGCAGCAAATCACATAAAAAGTCTCACGGAATCACTTTTCACTTGTAAGTACTTCAAATAGCATCGTTTTTAATTATTATACTATGAATTTAGGTTACTTGGAACACACAACTTTAAAACCTTCGAGACACACAGATAAAAAGGTGGCTTCACTTCTGTTCTTCGCGGCGCGGGGTCTTTTTTTTTTTTTAGTCTGAGGTTACGGTTCACAATCTATCGACAGTTTACTATCTCAAACTTTACGGTGACATATTTGCTTGAAATTTTTCTTCCGAGTCTGGGTGTTGTGGTACCATGGTACTCTAGTTTCTGATACCCACCACACAAGAAATCCTAGTGTGGGTTTTTGTTATTTTTGTTTTATTTAACGCATAATATTGTCATCACCTATTTATATTGTTACTGATGCGAACTGCTTGATGTCACCCAAAGTTGTTGACAGTTTATGATCAAGCCTTGCGATATTACACATATTTAAATATTGTGTCAATTTTCTTGTAAACAAGGTCCTTATCTAAACATACAAATGATATTCGCATCTTGTTGCTTTATTTTTTTTTAACATTCATCATCATCATCATCTTCCTGCCCTTATCCCACTCTACGTGGGGTCGGCACATTATGATCTTTGGATCAAATGATTTTTTTTCAACATTGTTGTAAATAATTTATTCAATTAATTTAAGCATTTTGGGGTCGAGACCCTAGGTCCGTTGAGGCACGGGTGCCCACCGCGTTTTCAAAATTCTTTTAGGGCGTCTGGTCGAAACTGATGAACTGAATACTGATCCGTTGAGCCAAATAAGAACCAGCTTTTTGTCATTTCATAATCTTTTATCTAATTTTACCAATTAAGTTTACAATACTCAGACCCGGAAGAAATACATATTTGCATACATACATGCATGCATATTTTCACGCCCGTATTTCTAATGGGGTGGGCAGAAATATTTGCAGAACATAAAAAAATTCAAGAGTTCGTTATAAGTCATCACCATCACTTCCCGATCTTATATTGAGAAGATGACTACTACTTAAGTAATCGTGTCACTACTTCTTTTGAGAGTATTGGTGGTCTAGTTGGTAGTGACCCCGCCTTCCGATCCTAAGGTCGTGGGTTCGAATCCGGCCGTATACCAATGAATTTTTTTGTGCGAAAAATTTATGTGCGTTATACCAGGAAAACATCGTGAGGAAACCCGCAGCTTAGTTAGTTCCGCACGTATTGACTATGACTTTCCTATCGTTTTGACTATGACTATGTGGACAAGGCCGACTAAGCTAAGAGGATGGAATAGGTGCTGGGTAAGCCTACTCCATCTTAATTCGTCCCGGGCGTCCCGTTAGTGAAGGTAAAAGTTGCCTTCTGACGCTGTATAAATTTTTATTTATTTATTTAAAGAACGAACTTTTAAGTACTTATTTAGAGAACAACCTTTATGTACCTACCTACTTAAGTAAAAAGGCTCGGCTCACCTCAGGTACAATTTAATTAAAAAAAATAAGAAGAAATATCTAGTAAACTAAGTGAAATTAAAAAAATAATAAGAAGACATTTTTATAAAACTAATACTAAGATAAGAACTACTCGTACATACAAATGAGAATTTTATTTAATTATCTATTTTTTTGTGTGATCTCTTATTTCTATGAATATGTTATTTCTACATAATGCTAGCGAAGATAAGTCAACTTATTGTAGGTAGATAGAATTATTGTGGTCGAGTAGAATTCATTCTACCCGCCGAACTAGTTGAGAAACTGTGTTAAGTTAGTGGGACTCTTTTTTGTTTCTTTCACTGGCACACAGTATAGGGAAGGTAAGTAGACAATTTGGTTCCAGTAAGAAAAAATAAAAGCGAACATTAAAATTAGATTAATGGAAATGTAAAAAAAAGGAAGTACTAATTTAGGTAAAAAATATTGATTAGGTTTATGATAAATATATGTTATAATGTATGGAGCGTAAACAGATAAATCATCTATGTACTATAGATGGTAAAAGGCCTTATTATAGTTCTTTTGAACCAGTGTGGTGAAAGGATTTAAAGTGCGCTTCAAAGGCTTCTTTCGCGCACTAGTTTTTCGTTGTTCTTTTGTTGAAAAAGCGCGATTGCCCTTCTAATTTTCTTCGATGTTGTTGAAAATAATTGATGTTTGAATAAATTTAAGGGCATTGACTCCACGCTTTAGCTCCAGCGACAAACGTACGCGTGGTCGCCTTTCTCGCTCCTTTCACGAATATGCCCGAATATATCCGAGTTAGCCCGAACGAGTATTGATCAAGTCTGGTCGACCCTCACGTACAGTACCTCAACACGGGACTTATTATTTGTAGGATTTACACATTTGACGACCTCGGTGGCGTGGCGGGCGTGTGCTCGGCTGAGACGTTAGAGGCGCGGATTCGATTCCCGCTACGGAAATGTTTGTATGTTCTGCAAATATTTCTTCCAGGTCTGTGTGTTATCGTATTATGTATTATAAGAATGTATTTACAAAAAAAAGTATGTAAGTATTCTATCAACCATCTGGTTCCCATAGAACAAGCTTTGCTTAGTTTGGGGCTAGAAGGCGCTGTGTGAAATGTTCACAAATATTTATATTTTATATTATATTTATATATGGGACCTACTCGTCTTGTTAGACTACTAATAGTCGCCTCAGTAGTTCTTTCGAACCAGTGTGGAGAAAGAATTTAGGTTGCACTTTAAAGCCTCCTTTAGTGCACTTCAAAGACGCTTTTCATAGGCTCTATGACGAATCAAATAATTCAAATATGTCAGATTTACTATGCTTCCTAAATTTAACGCACTCAGGTTTTTTGTTCTTTTAAATAATTACTTGTTGGAACATATTGGGTGTTATTTATTTATTTATAGTGGTAGTAACCCCGTCTTCCGATCCTAAGATTGTAAGTAGGTTCAAATCAGGTCGTTACAATGGATTTTTCTGTTCCATGTACCCTTTACCAATATGTCGTAGAACCTAAAATAAATATGTCTCAAGTGCACGAAAGGAGTCTAGACTAGATAGTGATAGAGGGGAATTACTATTTGACACATGAAAACTTACGTAAAAATGCCGTAGAAAAATTTGATTAATATTCATTTAAAAATATGTTTTGGAAGTGTTTGGGGGAGACCTTTGCCCAGCATTGGGACGAAACTGGTAAAAAAAAAATGTATACAAACCTCTTGTAAAAATATTTCAGTTTTGGGATTTGAAATATTTTATATAGCGAAGTATTATTTATTTTTACAAAAAATAATTAAAAAAAGTTAAAAAATCTGGGCTCGTCCGGGATTTGAACCCGGGACCTCTCGCACCCGAAGCGAGAATCATACCCCTAGACCAACGAGCCTTACGTCGTAAGGGCGAATTTAATCAATGCTTTCGTGTGTTTTCGAACGACTCTGGTCAATGTTGTGATCCAATAGTTTATGTGGTACCTAAAAACTGGAGTTGTCTTAGCTCGTATTTTCCAATACTTCATCATCTCCCTGCCCTCATCCCACTCTATGTGGGGTCGGCACAGCATGCTCCTCGGATCATGCTGTAAGAGTTTTGGCTAAGGTGTTTTATGACCGGCCGCCTGCCTGACGTCAACCCTCCTTGGGAATACTTGCATATTGTATCTCATCATGTTGGAGGATACTATCCCTTAGTCGACTTTTACGACATGCTCGGGGAGAGAAGCAGCTGGACGCATTCTATGTTTTTTCATTACTCCCAGTCCAGCGGAGAAGTATTTTCCAATACTTGTAGGTACTAATTGATGTACTTACATTTTTTTCTTGTGTTAGTGTTATTCATATATTCGACAACCTAAAATGGTTACAAAAATATTACTATTAAAGAAAACCAGCCCGTTGGCATCCCTCGGGTACGAAACCCTTAGATACGAGCTGAAACAACCTTAACAGTTTTAAGGTAGCACAAAGTGTCATAAACTATCATTATACTTTTTTTTTTATTAACAGAAAGAAACTTACAACTATTACAAATATAATTTACAAAATACAAAAGAAACAGTTGGGCTATCTAAAGGCCGTTGCAAACGGTCTATAGATAGCTCACTCATATATCATTATACTATTGGACTACATCGACCATAACGAAAATAATAAATCACTGAACTATTTCGGACTGAACTAACTGAACGGCTATATTCTAATAAATAAATATTTATTCACACAGCACCATCTAGCCCCAAACTAAGCAAAGCAATGGGCACCAGATGGCTGATAGAATACTTATATACTTTTTTTTTGTAAATACATATCTATAAAGGTAATACTACAACACCCAGACCCGGAAGAAATATTTGCAGAACATACAAACATTTCTCCCGTAGTGGGAATCGAACCCGCGCCTCTTGCGTCTCAGCCGAGGACTCGCCCGCCATGCCACCAGGGTCTCTAATAATCTCTAATAATTTTGCGATCATCAGTTTTTCATTATTTAAATTATTCTTCTTTCGTGTCGATGTTACAACCGTACTTGATCAGAGGTACCTAGGTATTTCGACCAATAGGAAGTGTCCACGTCCACAGCAATATCCGAGCAGGACAAGAGATCACTCATAGTGCATGTGCTAGGGCAGGATGGACACGCGATTGTGTGTGTGGCATAGCCTGCACCACTTCAGACCCACCACCCCCCCACCCATACCCCTGGGGGTAGGTAGGGTAGGACGAAACCATACCACCATAGAGATGTGACCTAAGAACTTCCACGTATCTATGAAAGTCATCATCATCATCATCTTCCTGCCCATATCCCACTCTATGTGGGGTCGGCACATGATCACAGCATATTCAAGGATCATGCTGTAAGAGTTTTGGCTAAGGTGTTTTATGATCGGCCGCCTGCCTGACGTCAACCCTCCTTGGGAATACTTGCTTATTGTAGTAGTTTGTTGAAGGATACTATACCTTAGTCGACTTTTAAGACATGCTCGGAGAGAGAAGCAGCTGGACGCATTCTATGTTTTTTCTTTACTCCCAGTTCAGCAGAGAAGTTAAAGTAGTTTTTAGTCCACGTATCTGATCTATGAAATTATTTATTCATATTACATTATTAATATAACTAAGTTTTATTTGATAAGTCACAATTAAGATAATCTTTTAAGGCACAACAATTACTATTTTTTTATACGAAGAGAAAAAATATTATAAAAATCTTAAACCAATAATGAACTTTTTTGCTGCCTGTACATAGGTGAACGACCCTAGATTCAACTCCTCTCCCCAAAGGTTACATCTATATTACGATATCTATTTAGGTACCTTCTTAGTAATCCGCTAGGCAGTGCTCTGATTGGCTGGCAGTGATGGCGCAGCGAGAAGAATTTTCGCACCATATATGGTAATGGAAATACGATCGCGTATTCCCTTTAGATGTATAACTATAGCTAAGCACATAACACTACACTTCGATTCGAAGGTTTTTAGTGTTGTTTTTCTTACCAATATATATACAAATAGTTTGTGGGATACAGATGTTTGTGCCTGAATCACGCCGCGACGGATAAACAGATTTGAATAAAGCTTGGAATATACATAGTACCTACTTGTGCTAGAATAAATGATAGATAGATATAGAATATATTACGAGCTGCTTTTTATCCGGGTACTAGCGAAGCAAATCCGCTCGTTATATAATAAATATGTATGTTACTTTGTGGTACGAGCATATTAATAATATGGACCAATACAAACAGAAAATAAACCTGGCATTATATGTTTCAAATATTTGGTTCTGTGTCGCTTGAAACAAGTAATTACCTAACTGAATAAGTCTTTACTAATATTATAAACGTGTTTGTATGTTTGTTACATAGTACATGTGCTGGATTAACGTATAGGCTATTTTTTATCCGGGTATAGCGTTCGATATCAGAAGTGGCTGCAAGTTTCCTTATGTTTACTTGTGGCTCAGACCACCCTATTAAGATACGAGTGTGTTAATAATGTATATTATATTCTACCTACTACCAACTTTTAGCCGTTACAAAGGCTCACTTTGTTGACTTGTTGACATAGGTACCTAGGTACTTAGTACCTGCTGTGTACAGCATCTACCTTACTACTACTTTATAAAAAACTAGCTGTGACCCGCAACGTTGTATGCGCAAAAAATGTATATAGCACCAGCTAGAGGCCCTTACCCACAGCCCTGTAAGAAAAAGAGAGCTGCTGACGACATGATTGATATCTTGTTCTGAGATTGATATGAATAACATTGTCAATTGTCAAAATTTTATAAATGTCTAATTATCTGTCTTGTCATAAATTAAATTCTAAGAAGGATTTATGCGTTATCTTATTTATCCTTATACAGCCTTTTTTCCATTTTGAAAAACGTAACCTATGTCCTTCCCCGGGATGGAATTTATCTCCTTGCCAAGTATCATCAAAATTTTTTCAGAAGTTTAGGCGTGAAAAGGTAACAGACAGACAGACAGAAAGAGTTACTTTCGCATTTATATTATTAGTATGGATTAAAAATCATATTTGACAGAGTGGCAACAGCTGGCCTTTTGTTCCTTCACCCCACGATGACCGAACAAAGGGGAGTTATTCTGTTTCAGCTTGGATTAATTTGTCGGGACGACAAGATCCCCTATGGAAAACAAGCGAGAGATTATTGATGTAAATATTTAGCAGGATGTGACCTAGCTAAAAATATATATTTTTCCCGAGAATCATTAAATCCCTAATGGCAGAAGAGAAAATCATAGAGCATGATCTCTTTAAGGGTCTTGTTAATATAAATTGCGCATCTAAGCACATTTCCCATTAATTAGTTCAGTCATTCGATATCTCTAATAATGTTCACATAAACATTTTTGTTAAACTAATCAGGTTTTTTTTCTTCTTATTATTCGTAATGGACAATATTAGGTAAACACGCAGAGTGTTTACCTCGGGTGAAAGATCAAATTAGGCACACGGCGCTCTTGCTCCAAACCTACTCGTGCTTAAATAAGCTCCTTACCAACCTTTTGTGACAATCTATTATTGTTTTTATTTGCTTTCCCTATATTCGAAATGAAAAGCAGAGTATTTACCTCGTGTGAAAGACCTAATAAGCAACACGGTGCTCGTGGTCCAAACCTACTCGTGCTTAAATAAGCTCCTTACCAACCTTTTGTGACAATCTACTATTGTTTTTATTTACTTTCCCTGTATTCGAAATGAAAAGCAGAGTATAAACCTCGTGTGAAAGACTTAATCGGCAACATGGCGCTCGTGGTCCAAACCTACTCGTGCTTAAATAAGCTACTTAACAACCTTTTGTCACAATCTACTATTTTTTTTATTTACTTTCCCTGTATTCGAAATGAAAAGCAGAGTATTTAGGTACCTCGTGTGAAAGACTTGAGGTACGAGTTACGAGCACGAGCACGAGGTACGAGCAGACGACGTGTCGCAGTTCTATAAACCAGTAGTGTCGCTGCGACACGTCGTCTGCTGCTGCCTCATGTCGCCCGCTGCCAACTCGTGCCTTTAATAGGCAACACCGCGCTCGTGTTCAAACCTACTCGTGCTTAAATAAGTTCCATAATACCCTTTTGTAACAATCTACCTACTATTGTACACGTATGCGATTATACTACGCTTATTTGAGAATTACTACTACTAGTCGAGACCCTAGTTCTATCTGCAAAATTAAGAAGTACATGCAAAAGCAAAATAGATTAGTAAGAAAAAAGATTTTATTTGCTTGACCTCTCAGCCTAGTATTGAGCGCCATAGTGAAGGCGTGCCTTATCGTACCACGATTATGAGTCACCAGACGCCGATATTCAAATAAAATAATAATGCATAAAATAGATAATATTTGGTATTTCGGAAATCAGCTATTCGCATGATTTTGCATATTCGCGTAATATATTCATCTGTTTGTAAAGCCAAGCAAGGGTAAAGATTGTAAACACAAAATATAATTGACTAGCTGTTGCCGTGACTTCGTACGCGTGTAGTACATTATTTCTGTTCTATATCTGTTTATGTAGTTTCGAAGCCGCACGCCTTAAACTATTTTGGGTTTTCTACCTCGGATTACAATATTGCAATTTTCTTACAGAACCCTGAATTTTTTGAAAATTTATTATAGCCTATACTGGACCCTGATAATGTAGCTTTCTATAGGTGAATTTTTTTTTGAAATCGGCCCCTTATTTTCGGAGCCTATTCGTTATAAAAAAAAACTCTCCTCTTTATAATATTATTAGTATTAGTATAGATATAGAGGACGCTGATCATGCAATAAAATAATTATATTAGGAAATAAATAGAAATAAATTTATTTAACTATCAAGTAGGTAGGTACAAATGAAACGTAAAATTAAAGCAAGTTTTTGGTAAGTATACCGGTTTCTGAAGCAGGTTGACTGGCACTATTGGATAGACCTTTTAAGAAGATTTTACGATTAGGTACTAAAGTTAATCGGCCTTGTCCACAGGAAAGACATGATCAATACGTGCGGAGCTTACTAAGCCGCGGGTTTCCTCATGATGTTTTCCTTCACCGTTTGAGACTATTGCGAACATAATTTTTTTGCGCAGAAAAATTCATTGATACACGACCGGATTTGAACCCACGACCTTAGGATCGGAAGGCGGGGTCACTACCAACTAGACCATCAGTGCTCTGGTGGTAATAGGTTATGATTTTATAGGAACAAAGAACATTCTAGAAACGTGGAAGCTTACAGGTTATTCAACCTTCCCGATCAATACTCCTGTCTACGTGAGATAGCAATAAATTAAATATCACTGCATCTCACTGCCTCCCATGGCAACGGGTGTGCACGGGCAGCCATGTTTGGTACAGTCAGCGTCAATAAGTGTAAATCATAATTTTCCAAAATATGTTACCATAAAAGGTTTCATAAAAATGTAAAAAACAACACGTAAATCAATGTAGGTAAAGATAGGAAAGATATGAAAGGACGTAATTAATAATGATAATATTAATTTATTTTTAAACTCTTCTCTTTAAACTTTACAGAATTTAAGAATAAATAAATAAATTTATTTATTTATTATTTAAAATCTAAAAAAGATTTAAAAAGTACGGATTTTAGAGGCACTACCAAATGACAAAGCTGTGCAACAATTGTCAACTGATTCGACTAGTTCATGCGCTAATACTATTGCAAGGACAGCTAAAAACTGCAAGAGAAAGACAAAAGGATCAGAACTAACTAGGAGTAATAGTGTTTCTGTGACCGTGACTTAGCGGCGCAATTTTGCTAATCTCTGTTCCAGTGTCATAAAATTTGTTGAATTGGAGGAAAAAAAGCTAATATGGCCGGTAATTTAAGTGATGTTCATCCGAAATGTCTATACAAATATGGATTTTTAAAACAAAAGAGACAACGCAGCGTATAAATATCATTGAACATAATTTAGATAGTCAAATGATCACATTTTAATGCCAAATAATTAGTATACACATTAATAAAATTTATACGTGGTTACTATTAATTAGAATAATGGTGTGATGACAATATTTTTCTAAAAATGGTTACATAGTATTGAAACTCTTAGTTGTTAACATTTTTATGAAACCTTTTATCGTAACATATTTTTCAAAATTATGATTTGTATACATCTTATAGATGCTGACTGTACATGTAGGTATGAAATCAAATTACGTGAGAGGGGTATTGAATATCCTATCTGAAGGGAGTACTATCTACATCCTAGTTAGGTATTATATCGTCGTATCCCACGAATAAGGGCACAATTGCAAAACACCAACTTTACAGGAGGCGGTTTTTTGCCGAAGAGTGGAAGTAAAACACATGTTGTGCCGACCCCATATAAGTGGGATAAGGGCGGGATGATGAGATGATGAGAATCGACTGATAGATTTTGAACTTATAACCATGGAGCTTGTGATGGATTTTCAATTTCGGCGTCAGTTGCTGCTATCAAGCAGACATTGGACTGACAATACTACCGATATGTCTGATAAGACACATCGGTAGTATTGTCAGTCCAATGTGTGTTATATATAACTTTTAAGACCGATGGACTGATGTTAGTGTTTTGGTGGACGTATGATGTTTGTGCTGATTGAAACCGAAGGATCCGGGCAATTGTTTTCATTTTTATCACACTAAAAATAAAGAATCATTTAACTTCACTGCTGGACTGGGAGTAAAGAAAAAACATAGAATGCGTCCAGCAATGCTTCTCTCCCCGAGCATGTCGTAAAAGTCGACTAAGGGATAGTATCCTCCAACATGATGAGATACAATAAGCAAGTATTCCCAAGGAGGGTTGACGTCAGGCAGGCGGCCGGTCATAAAACACCTTACTGGTAAGAGTTCTGTGCCGACCCCACATAGAGTGGGATGAGGGCAGGAAGATGATGATGATGGCTTAGTAACTCATTATTATGCTAGTCATCATCGTAAGATAGATAAGATAGGAAAGGAATCATAGTACTAAGTATTAATAGGTGGCACCCTACTAAGTCAACATGACTTAAGGAACAGCGCGATCAAAGGTTTGATTCCATGAAAAGTTGTTTATATTGATGAGTACTTTCACCCTCCAATGTTTTCGAGAGTAGTCTTTCTACAACCTGTACTTAAATTTTGTAGTAATAAATCGATAGGCAAATGAAGGAAGTTACACCAGAAAACTTTAAAAATCTAGTTCATTTCCGATTAGGTTTGATAAAAATGCAATGTTTCACAATAATACGCAGCACACGCATGTCCGCATTTCACGATAATCTCCGACGAAAAAGCACCAGTTGCGTTTATCACTCATTTCGCGCATGGAACACAGCTACCAGTGGCGTTTGGAACCTTGTTCGCCGGACAAAACTAAGCAATGTAATTGTGACCCAAGTTTAAACTTTAATAACTTATTGATAAATATTTAAACTTATTTTTGAACTTTTTTCGAACTGATTAGATGTAAATGATAGTGAAGATTCTAAAAATGCAATAAAAATAAAAGGTCCCAATGGCGTTTGTGCCCTTATTCGTAGGATACGACGATAAAGGTAGGGTTGCCATCTCCAAACTTTGGCAACAAGGACAAGACACGTGAAAACCCTGGATTTTTGAGCCCAGAATCCGGACATGTCAACAGATTATTTAGGATTTAGTGAGCCGGTTCGTCAGATAATCGCGGCGCGCGGGCACAGTGCGTGTGTCGCGGGCGGCCCAAGACTTTAAATTTTTAAACCCGGGCTACATATGAAACCACACCCTGACGCTGAAAATCCGGACGGATGGCAACCCTAGGTAATAGGTACATACCTAGCCTATGATTATGTTATTATAGGAACAAAGAACATTCTAGAACCGAGGAAAATTACAGGCTATGCAACCTGCCCGATCAATACTTCTGTCGACGTGAGATAGCAATAAATTAAAAATTGCATCTCACTGTCTCCCATGACAACGAGGGTGCACTCACACTAAATCAAATCTTCGAAGTGTGAGGGGCAGCCATGTTTGGTGCAGTGCGTCAAATTACGTAGGGTTGCCATCTCCAAAATTTGGCAACAAGGACAAAACTAAGGCCTTTTACCATCTATAGTAGATGATTTATACAGCGTCAGGAGGCAACTTTTACCTTCACTAACGGGACGCGGTAGTGCCCGGGACGAATTAAGATGGAGCAGGCTTGCCCAGCACCTATTCCATCCTCTCAGCTTAGTCGGCCTTGTCCACAGGAAAGACGTGGTCAATACGTGCGGAGCTGACTAAGCCGCGGGCTTCCTCACGATGTTTTCCTTCACCGTTTGAGAGTATTGGTATAGCGCACATACATTTTTCGCGCAGAAAAATTCATTGGTACACGACCGGCTTTGAACCCACGACCTTTAGATCGGAAGGCGGGGTCACTCACTACCAACTAGACCATCAGTGCTCTGGTCGTAATAGGTAATGATTTTATAGGAACAAAGAAAATTCTAGAAACGTGGAAGCTTACAGGTTATTCAACCTTCCCGATCAATACTCTTGTCAGCGTGAGATAGCAATAAATTGAATATTGCATCTCACTGTCTCCCATGACAACGAGGGTGCACTCACACTAAATCAAATCTTCGAAGTGTGAGGGGCAGCCATGTTTGGTGCAGTGCGTCAAATTACGTAGGGTTGCCATCTCCAAAATTTTGGCAACAAGGACAAAACTAAGGCCTTTTACCATCTATAATAGAAGATTTATACAGCGTCAGGAGGCAACTTTTACCTTCACTAACGGGACGCGGTAGTGCCCGGGACGAATTAAGATGGAGCAGGCTTGCCCAGCACCTATTCCATCCTCTCAGCTTAGTCGGCCTTGTCCACAGGAAAGACGTGGTCAATACGTGCGGAGCTGACTAAGCCGCAGGCTTCCTCACGATGTTTTCCTTCACCGTTTGAGAGTATTGGTATAGCGCACATACATTTTTCGCACAGAAAAATTCATTGGTACACGACCGGCTTTGAACCCATGACCTTTAGATCGGAAGGCGGGGTCACTACCAACTAGACCATCTGTGCTCTGGTCGTAATAGGTTATAATTTTATAGGAACAAAGAAAATTCTAGAAACGTGGAAGCTTACAGGTTATTCAACTTTCCCGATCAATACTCTTGTCAGCGTGAGATAGCAATAAATTGAATATTGCATCTCACTGCCTCCCATGACCTAAACGGGTGTGCAGTGCACTCACACTAAATCAAATCTTCGAAGTGTGAGAGGCAGCCATGTTTGGTGCAGTGCGTCAAATTACGTAGGGTTGCCATCTCCAAAATTTGCAACAAGGACAAGACGCGTGAAAACCCCAGATGTTGGAGCCCAGAACCCGGACATGTCAACAGATTAAGTATTTTGAATTTAGCGAGTCGGTTCGTCGGTTAATCACGGCGCGCGGGCACAGTGCGTGTGTCGCGGGCGGCCCAAGACTTTAAATTTTTAAACCCGGACCACAAAATCCGGACGGATGGCAACCCTAGGTAATAGGTACATACCTAGCCTACCTGTGCAGTTTCACAGTTTGCTTCATATCGTTTATTGAAAACTAGCGACCCGCCCGGCTTCGTACGGGTGCAATGTATTACATGTTGTGCACGAAAAGAGCTTTTGAGGCATTTAATTCTTTCACCACACTGGTTTTTGTGTCGCTAGTTCAGCACACTGGTTCGAAAGAACTATTACATCTATCTAGTCGTGTCCTCAGTTCTGTGAACCAGTGTGGTGAAAGGCTTTAAAGTGCGCATCAAAGGCTCCTTGCATGCACTTGACACATATGTTGTCGAACTTTTTTAGGTTGTAAGTAAGGCCTTTTACCATCTATAGTAGATGCTTTATACAGCGTCAGGAGGCAACTTTTACCTTTACAGACAAGACGCTGTAGTGCCCGGGACGAATTAAGATGGAGTAGGCTTGCCCAGCATCTATTCCATCCTTAGTCGGCCTTGTCCACAGGAAAGACATGATCAATACGTGCGGAGCTGACTAAGCCGCGGGTTTCCTCACGATGATTTCCTTCACCGTTTGAGAGTACTGGTATAGCGCACATCAATTTTTCACACAGAAAAATCCATTGGTACACGACCGGATTTGAACCCACGACCTTAGGATCGGAAGGCGGTGTCACTACCAACTGGACCACCAGTGCTCTCAGTATAAAGTCAGTGTTTTAGGTTCAACGACATCCTGATTTCCTCACGATGTTTTGAGCCTCGTGCCTGGCTTTACTCCAGCTATCATCAGCACGCCTTGTTAGGTAACCTGCCCATTTCAATTTTAGTTCCGTGATGCGGTTAGGCGGTTCGTCCGTCTGTCAGCGGGCCGTAGTAGAACACCATTTTGAAAATCCCAGAAGAAGCCAGAAGTCGCTCACTGCCTCGAGTGCTCCTCGATACTTAATAATGAGTTGAAAAGTGAGAATGATTGGCAGGTAGCCAACTGGGCTACACTTTTCAAGGTTTCGTTTAGTGTTTGGTTGAAAGTGAATCGCGCCAAACAGGACTTTTGGCTCGGCCCCAGTATTCTATAACTTTATGTCATATTTGACTTACGGACGATTGATCGTTCATTATCATGCCAGATACTACCTAATATCCTCACGCAAGCACTAGAGTTCTCATAGAGAGACTTCAGACTTCAGACTTCAGAGCCGCTTACATCATACATAGACAATACCAACCAAAGTTCATTCCTATCACTTTGTCTTTGAAAATACCTGATCCGTACATCCCATTCCCTTTCAAAAACCCGCTTGTGCATCCCATATTTTCTCATCGGTTTCTTTCATAACTCTTTCAATCAACACTTTCGCATACAGTTTGCCGACGATGCTGAGTAGGCTAATGCCCCTGTAGTTTTTGCCGTCCTGATAGCCTTTTCGTTTGTAAAGTGGATCTATAACGGCCTTGCACCAATCGCTTGGTACACGACCGTTAACCCAACACATGTTGAAAAGGCAGCACAGCTGACTTGCTACGATGCCATGTCCAGCTTTCAGCATCTCGAATGTTACCTTGTCATATCCCGCCGCTTTTCCAGCTTTCGTACTTCTTAATGCATTCACAACTTCATTCATGCTAATACCACTTTCATCAATGTCAACAATTTCATCCATCGCTGTGGTTGGTGCATGTATACCATCCTCTCTTTCAAAATAACCCTGCCATCTTTGTAAAACACATTCTTCACCTTTCACAATACTTCCATTCTAGTCTCTGATAGAGTTCAACTCTGAGCTTTGCATTTTTCCACTGGCTGAACGAATGGATTTCCAGAAGAACTTAATGTTCGGCTGGAAATCCTCAGATAACTTCAAACACGTCTTTTTGCTCATCTTTCTTTCTTGCAATCATTTCTTTCACACTCCCTTTCAGCCTCCTATATTTGTCTTTCTCTTCATCCACCTCCTCATTCTCAGCTGTCTGCATTCTCTTATTATCTTTGACTGCAAGCCAGTCCAACCATGCTTTCTTCTTCTCACATACCAACTTTTGTACATTCTTATCTCACGCTTCATTCATGCTTCACCTTTTACCCTTTATTCCTCTTACTTACACCACAAACTTGGGAAGCCACACATACAATCTCATCTTTAAATACCTTCCATAACCCTTCAATCTCACAAAATCAATCCCATGAAACTTTTCAGTCAATTTACTTTCATATTCTTCTTTCACTTTATCTTCTTGCAAATTTTCTACTTTTATTCTTTCTAGAATAATTAAGGGCTCATGCATTCGATGTTTCCTTCCTTTGAAAAGACCACTCATACGGCTCATGACCAAAATTGGTCTGTATGGATGCTCACACCGCGATAAGTCCTAGTGTATATTCTTTCTTAATCTTTCATCCACTATTACAAAGTTAATCATACTTTTTTTGACATTCTTCGCCTCTCGTGTGTACATGTGAATCCTTTTGTGGTCGAACATAGTGTTTGAAACACAAAGGCTCCACTCCAAGCATACCTCAAGCAAACTTTTACCATTTTCATTCACTCTTTCATCTCCGTACTTGCCAAGAACCCTTTCAAATCCATCACGCTTTAGTCCCCATCCATTAAAATCTCCTAACATATTATCTTTTCGTTATCCTTGCATTCTTTCAAAACATCTCTTACATTCTCCCAAAACTCCTCTCTTTCTTCTTGTGCTTTCAGGGACGTGCTCGTACCGGAGTCTACAGGAGCATAAACCCCTACAACAAAAATACGAGTTAGTCCCACTTTCATTCTCATCCACGTCAGTCTTGCACTTACACATTCAAATTCGTTCACACACTCAGCCATTCTTGCAGATAGGATGACACAAACTCCCTGGCAAGCTCTGGCGGCACTGGGTACTCTAGACCAGTACGCCGTGCAGGGTCCGTGCTTGGTGGTGTCACACCCTTTCCGCTTCATTTCATTCACACACAGAACATAAATCCTTCTTTCATCCATCATCTGACATACCTCATTCAACTTTTCTTCCACTCCTCCAACATTCAACGTAGCAAAACGGCTCTCAGTTAGCCGCTTTTCGCCCCCCCGGGGAACGAAACCTGACGGGTGGCGTACCGCGTCGCCACCATGCGAATGATTAGATTTTTTTGTAATCATTGCGTTCCCACGAGTGTTAGGGATCTCCCCGGGTTAGATTTCAGAGTTTTCCTTCTCTTAGACGGGTTGCAGACCAATACTGACGAGGTCTAACTCCCCGGGCCCATCTACCACGGCTCTTGGACTGATGTTACCACAGCTCTTGGACTGGTGACCCGAGGCCGTTGGTTGGTTATAAGGTGACGCGCGTTAGCCGTAATCGACATTAATGATCAGTGGTTGAGTGTCAATATTTTTTTCTGTTGTTGGTAAGTAAGTAAAAAAAATTCTCTTTCTTTTAGGAAAATATCACGTTCGTACGACGTAGGGAAGTGTGATCCATATTCACGTGTTTATTTTACATACAAACTAACTTTACCATATTTTATATTAGGAAATTTTCATTTTAAACGTACAGGTACACCCCTCTGGATGTAGCATTCAATAATAGCTATGTTGCATGGATTCAATCACAAATCTGTCTGGACCCCTGCCACAAAAAGATATCAAAGGAAAATCACGTTAACATGGGGTCTACAGTATTTGTTTGATACTACGGTTTGTTTACTTCCATCGAGATAGAATTTTCAACTACAAAAATCAGATATGAGCTTTAGAAAAGACCATAAAATAGAATCTAAAAAGATTGAAAAAAGATCTTAATCTAAAAGATAAAATCTAAAACCCGATCGATCGATGCGTCGATCTGTCAAGGTAGCATTGCGATACAACACTTTTTTCGCGCTTCAGTAAACCGAAAAAAAGAGGATTTTCTTTGGAATGTATTTTCTGTATGGATTAAGGATATGGTGAATCATTGTGACAGGTGATCAGCCTATCGCCCATCATGTTGGACAGAGTACTATTCCTTAGTGGACTTCTAAGACGTGCTCGGGGAGAGAAGCAGCTGGACGCATTCTATATTTTTTCTTTACTCTATTAAAGTCTTGTTAAAAGTAACAGGAAATAAGGTGGTTGAAAGAGTTTAATAAGCGCAATATACTATAGGTCTACCAGGAACTGATGGCAAAAAGGGAAAAAAGAAATTGACGCTAACAATTCTTCTTCGACATTTTCACCACTTTTTAAAGGAAATTTGAAGCCATACCAAAAACAATTCCTCGAAATTTCAGTTGACAGATGACATTTTTTTGTTGCCATATGAAAATCGCTATTTTTTTAACTTTTTTTTGCCATCAGATCCTGGTAGCCCTATACTAGTTACTATCCGTATTGTTACGAGTAATTCTTTGTAACCAGCAGTGCGGAGAAAGGATTTAAAGTGCCGCGCAACATGATTGAATAAAATTCATTCTAGTACTCTCTAAAACGGACATTGGTGTTGATAGTTTGAACCCTTGATGGCCGCCGTAAATCAATACTTCTGTCTGACCCCCCTTCTCCCTATAGGGGGGAGAATGAGATAGCTATAACTCTTGTATCACAGGTAAGGGGGTGCACCACCCTTGGGTTTGATGTGTGAGTGCATACATCTGTGTACTTATGCAAGTAGAATTGCAGCTAGATTCTGCACGCGACTTTGCTCGCCCGGCAAAAACCTACATCAAAAACATGCAAAACTAAAAAGTATATAAATTTTACTTTTATAATAAATGCGAAAGTTTGTGAGGAGGCGTGGATGTATGTTTGTGCCTCAGTCATGCCTAAATGGCTGAACAGATTTAGATAAAACTCGGAATATACATAATTTAGTATGTGTGCTGGAATAAATAACGTATGGCTACTTTTTATTCGGGTACCACGCGAGCGAAGCCGTAGGCGGCAGATAGTATTACATAACCCTGGTTCCGGTTCCCACAGTACAAGGTATGCTTAGTTTGGGGCTAGATGGCACTGTGCGAAATGTAAAAAAAAAAATTGATCAAAAGTATGCTGAACAAAACTCCCTAAATATGTTTGGTCAGTGTGCTTCTTAAAGCTTCTGCATCCATGTTGATCCGGTGATACGACGGCTCTTGGACTGGTGTTACCACTGCTCTTGGACTGGTGTTACCACGGCTCTTGGACTGGTGACCCGAGGCTGTTGGATGGTTATGAGGTGACGCCGTTAGCCGTAATCGACATTAATGATCAGTGGTTGAGTGTCAATATTTTTTTCTGTTGTAGGTAAATGTATCATGAACTATATTAGACCTTAAGAAAAGAGGGGATTCTCTTTCTTTTAGGAAAATATCACGTTCGTACGACGTAGGGAAGTGTGATCCATACGCACGTGTTTATTTTACATACAAACTAACTTTACCATATTTTATATTAGGAAATTTTCATTTTAAACGTATAGTTACACCCCTCTGGATGTTGCATTCAATAATAGCTATGTTGCATGGATTCAATCACCAATCTGTCTGGACCCCTGTCACAAAGAGATATCACAGAAATATTACGTTAACAAGGGGTCTACAGTATTTGTTTGATACTACGGTTTGTTTACTCTCATCGAGATAGAATTTTCAACTGCAAAATCAGATATGAGCTTTAGAAAAGACCATAAAATAGAATCTAAAAAGATTTTAAAAATATATTAATCTAAAAGATAAAATCTGAAACCCGACGACTTCTAATTAACTTTAGATCGAAAGGTCAAGTAATTTTACCGTCATACCTATTAAAAAGTTAATTGACATCATAGAGTCTCATCATTTCTCAAAATCTGACTCGTAGTTTATAAGCTACGAAGAAACAGAACTTTTGCACAATGAAATCAGCATTGGACATTTCTTGGAAAAGCTCAGATAATTTTTTTCATTACATTTTTTCTGGCTGATGTTTCTGCCTCAATCACGCCGTAACGGCTGAATCGATTTAAGTGAAAATTGAAATAATAATAATAATACGCATGCTGGAATAACATATAAGCTACTTGAGACACGAAGGCTTGCCTTGATGTTAAATCTCACCCAGCTGGTCCAAGGTGCTACACGGGTGCCTGACGTTGGTACGCATACTGCTTACTGCTTGGACCTTCTGCTGACAACCGATCCAGATCGTTACTTGGTGTCGGTATCTTCACCGCTTGGTACTTCCGATCACTGTCTGGTGAAATCTGTATCCGTCTACTCCCCGCCCGACCCCAGCCCTAAGGGCACCCGTCGGATGTGGCGGTACAAGTCAGCTGATTGGGATGAGATGCGGTCATTTTTTGCATCTTTTCCTTGGCAGCCTGTATGCTTCTCTTCTGGTGACCCCTCTGCCTGCGCCGACGCCGTGACGGATGTGTTACGTTTGGCAATGGAATATTATATTCCATTCTCTGACGTCTCATCATCCGGCAAAGCTCGCCCATGGTTCGGGCCTCAATGTGGACGCGCAGAAGCGCTGAAACATCAGGCATACCTGGCCTGGGCTGATGCTCGTAAGCGTAAGACAGAGTATATTCACGAAAAGAAGAGAGCCTTTAACAAGGCCGCCAAGTCCTGCAAAAAAGCGCTTCAGAAGGCTCGCTTTGATCACATTAGCCGAATTGGGAACAAACTGGCTTCCTACCCAGCAGGTAGTAAAGCGTTTTGGTCCCTGGCTAAGTCGGTCGAGGCGAATTTCTGTCACTCCTCATTGCCTCCACTGCAGAAGCCTGATGGGACACTAGCCCACACCGCTGAAGAAAAGGCAAATTTATTTGCATCTCTTTTTGCGGAATCTTCACGTCTTGATGCTGGTAGCGCGGCTCCGCCCACACTTCCTAGAAGCGAGTTTGTCATGAATGACATCCACATCCGACAAAAGGAAGTTCTAAAGACGCTACGCAATCTTGACGTGAATAAAGCTAGTGGCCCTGACGGTATTCCTGCTGTTGTCTTAAGGGCTTGCGCGCCTGAGTTGTCTCCAGTGCTAACACGTCTTTTTCGTCTCTCTCTTGAGGTTGGTCAAGTGCCGAGTTCGTGGAAGCTTGCCAACGTGCAACCTGTGCCCAAAAAAGGTAGTCGTGCTGACCCTGCTAACTACAGGCCCATTTCGGTCACCTCCATACTCTGTAAGAGCATGGAGCGTGTCCTGAATCGCAGGCTTTTGACATACCTTGAAGCTAATGATCTCCTCAGTGACCGACAATATGGTTTTCGCCGGAATCGGTCTACTGGGGATCTTCTTGCGTATGTCACCCACATCTGGAGTGAAGCCATCGAGAGATACGGAGAAGCACTAGCTGTTTCTTTAGATATCTCTAAGGCTTTTGACAGGGTCTGGCACGATGGCCTTATTAGTAAGCTTCCATCTTACGGCTTGCCTACTGGTTTCTGTGCGTGGATATCTGACTTCCTGCGGGATCGATCGCTGCGAGTGGTAGTTGATGGCCGCTCGTCCGATCAAATGGCAATTAATGCCGGTGTTCCCCAGGGGTCAGTGCTTTCTGCAACACTCTTCTTGCTACACATCAACGATCTGCTGATTCCCGGTATCTTTGGGTATGCAGACGACAGCACGGTTGTAGAAAGCTACACCTCTAGCGCACGTGCCAGTGGGCCTGACATCATATGTCTCAGAGACACTATGGTCGAGCGGTTGAACAAGTCCCTTAAGGCTGTCTCTGATTGGGGCGATGCCAACCTGGTCAAGTTCAATGCCAGTAAGACACAGGCGTGTTTATTCTCCGCTAAAAGGAGACCATTCCAACTATCTCCTTCTTTCCGAGATGTATCTGTACCGTTAACTGACTGCCTCGACCTTCTTGGTGTCACTTTAACATCGACTCTAAATTTTGGATCATATATTGAGTCAAAGGCTCAGTTAGCCTCGAAAAAGCTAGGTATCCTCTCGAAGGTGAGACGCTATTTCACTCCTATGCAGATGCTCACTTTGTACAAAGCGCAAGTTAGAGCCTGCATGGAGTACTGTTCCCACCTTTGGGATGGCTCTGCTAAGTACCAGCTACAGGCATTAGAGTCGATTGAGAGGCGCGCCAAGAAGCTAATAGGTGACGACTCTCTGGTTGAGTCTCGGCTACAAAGCCTTGAGCATCGCCGTAGAGTCGCCAGTTTATCGGTCTTTTATCGGATACATTTCGGAGAGTGTGCGCAGGAACTGTACAATTTAGTTCCGCCGTCCCCCTTCTTCCATCGGACTTCCAGATACCCGGAAAGGCGCCATCTGTACATGGTTGACATTCCAAATGTTCGTACTAAGCGCTTTGAGTCCACATTCTTCATACGAACTGCAAAAATGTGGAACTCTCTGCCGGGGTCTGTATTTCCTGAAAAGTATAATATGGGTGTCTTTAAATCGAGAGTCAATAGGTTTCTTCTAGGTAAGCGTGCTCCATCTTAGACCACACTGTTACTTAACATCAGGTAGAGTGTGGTCAAACGCAAACCTATTTCGGTAAAAAAAAAAAAAAAAAAAAAAAAATACTTTTTATGCGGGTAAAACGCGTGTAAAGTCGTGAGTGGATGCTAGTACCTACTTTATATATATATTATTGTGGTTCATGGCTACCGAATATGTACATTTCTTCAATAACTCAGAAAGGCGGCACTTTGGTGAATAGAATAAAGAATAGAATCTGTTTTGTTTCCCTCAATTTTTAGGGTTTCGTACTGTTTCGTACCCGAAGGGTGCCAACAGGACCTTCACTCAAAACATTTACCTTGTTTCGGGCTTTGAACCAGCGAAATAATAAAAAGGTACCATTCTATGATACCGGGCGACAGGGTGAATCAAAAATATTATCATTTTAACATAGTATTTTATATTAAGAAACACAACATGCAGAGTGGATCCCGAAGGCGGAAAACTGGCACGCGACAGAGGGGAGACAAACTGGACTTCTGTAAGAAAAGCTGGGTCACATGGCCATTAAATAAAAAGTAGTGGAAATTAGGAAAGGAGGCATTTGAACTGTTGTGGGACGCAACGGTCACTGTGGTGTCGTCGTTGCAACGACGACGATTCCGTATTTTTATCATTTTCGTTTTTTTTCTGCATTACAATGGCTATTTTTAATGGTGTCTCTAGAACTTTTAGTCAAGTTGCGGGAACTTATAATAAAATAATATACTTCTCTGCTGGACTTGGAGTAAGGAAAAATCAATAAATGCCTCCAGCTGCTTTTCTCCCCGAGCATGTCGTAAGAGTCGACAGGATAGTATCCTCTCTGACATGATGGACTAATCACCTGTCATCATGGTTCACCATATCCATCATGGTACCTTGGATCAGGAGTGGCTGCAAGTTTTCTTATGATTAATTTCGGCTCTGCCCACCCCGTGAGGAATACGGGCGTGATAATAACATGTAAGTATGTATAATTGTATGTTTGTATAACATGTAGGCAATTCTAGATATTCCAAGTTTAATTCAAATCCGTTCAATCGTTACGGCTTGATTGAGGCCCTAAGGGTCCGTCCGCACAGCGGTATTTCGCCGCGAGGTTTTTTTCTCACAATTCTGTAACACATTGAATCTTATCGAAGTCGCCGCCCCACCGGCGGTAAAAAATTCGCGCGGGAATAAAATCTGTGGTTTGATGCAAATTGAACGCGATGCGGTGCGATTTATTTCCGCGCGAATGTTTTGTACAGTATCAAGTATGTATGGCTAGGTCCGCACTGCGAAATAAAATTCGCGCGTTTCGTTCAGTCGCCGGACCAAATAGTTGTAGTAAATTATCGAATGATTTTTTTGTCGTTCTGATATATCCGAAAAAAATTTTGTTGTATTTTCGCAAATCTTGATGTTTTATGTAGAAAAATCCTTTCATGGGTCTCAATGCCCTAAATGGGTGAATCCAATGTTCGTGACATCTTCTGAGACGTCTATTACGCCGCCTTAGTATTAGATAAATTAAAATTTTAGTTCGGTGGTCCATTTTTTAACATGCGTCTCAGTCGGGAACTGCAATAAACTGACAAAAATCGCACGAAATATTATTTGCAGTGCGTACTAGATGTAACTTCGATCGCGGAATATTATACGCGAGAATAAAAACCTCGCGGTGAAATATCGCTGTGCGGACGGGCCCTAATATACTCTCATCCCTACAAGCTTTCGTATTTATAAGATACTAGTTACCCGCCCCGGCTTCGCACGAGTGCAATGCTGATACTAAATATATTACAGAATGTCTTTATATACAACGTTCACAGCTTTTTTTTTCATTAGATAATACAAACATGTTTGTCACTCTTTAAAGAGCGACATATAATTGGCCTTGTGAAAAACATTCAACGCTCAAATCTAAGCCTGCAACGTTGAAAGTTTGACCTTGCGCATGAATGGTTATTGTGGGTTATCCCTAAGAGATAGATATATACCATCACGGACTTTTTTGTAGATCTTTTTAAGGTGTACAATACTATGTACATTATTTTGATCTATCTCGTAGGGTTCAGCCAGCGTTTGCAATGTAAGCTCAAAAAATGTATTTATTTACGACATCACATTAGAAACCTCTAAAATTATCAGTGTTTCTCTACTATATTATGCATGTGTTATACATATAAACCTTTCTCTTGAATCACTTTACCTATTAAAAAAAATCATCGCATCAAAATCCATTGCGTAGTTTTAAAGAACTAAGCATACATAGGGACAGACAGACAGCGGGAAGCGACTTTGTTTTATACTATGTAGTGAAGTAAGAAAACTAGGTACTAGTTGTGCCACTACTTCTTTCGGACCAGTTTGGATATAACAGAAACATTAGTTCGCGGTTTTAGTAATTCTAAGCAAAATTTAGTTCTAAACTTTATTTTACATACAAACTAACTTTACCATATTTTATATTAGGAAAGTTTAATTTGCAACGCATAGTAACGCCCCTCTGGATGTAGTATTCAATAATAGCTATGTTGCATGGATTTAATCACCAATCTGTCTGGACCCCTGTCACACAGAGATATCAAAGGAAAATCATGTTAACAAGGGGTCTACTGTATTTGTTTGATACTAAGGTGTGTTTACACTCATCGAGATAGAATTTTCAAATTCAATAATCATATATGAGCTTTCGACAAGACCATAAAAATTGTCTAGTCCACTGTATACAAGCAGGTACATAAGAACTCATAACATAACCCTTCTTTGAGTCCGCATAGTCGGGTTAAATCTAAAACTCGACGACTTCAAACTTAATAACTTTAGACCGAAAGGTCAAGTCATTTCTTTACCGTCATCTTACTTATATTATAACTAGCTCCCGCCCGCGGCTTCGCTCGCGTGGAATCCGGATAAAAAATAGCCTATAATGTTAATCCAGTATATGTACTATGTATATTCCAAGTTTCATTCAAATCCGTTCAGCCGTTTAGGCGTGATTGAGGCACAAACATCCAAACATCCAAACTCACAAACTTTCGCATTTATAATATAAGTAAGAAGTAAGATTAATGCGAAAGTTTTTGAGGATGTTTTGATGTTTGTGCCTCAACCAATACCCAAACCCAATACCGAAACCAATAGTAGAAGGTTAATTCTGCCCTCCTATATCTAAAACATCGCTAAGCCACAGGGGGTCGATTTTGAGTTTTTGATGCCATTCTACTTAGAAAAAAATTCTCTATCGATCTGTTTTAGAATCATTCTTCTAGCGTTTTTAGTTTAGGAAATAGCTCTAGCAAAAACAGCGCTATCTACGATAAAATATATATTTATACTACCGCGTTTTTCGCTCATATCTCAAAACTTGGTTTTGTGGCTTAGCGATGTTTTAGATATAGGAGGGCAGAATTATCATCATAGTCTTATCATCTTCAAAATCTGACTCGTAGTTTAGAAGCTACAAAGAAACAGAATGATTATACTCGTAATCATATCAGTGTATTGAACATACATACGTACATATCCTACTAATATTATAAATGTGGAAATTGGTGAGGATATTACGATGTTTCTGCCTCAATCAAGCCGTAACGGCTGAATGGATTTGGCTAAAACTTAAAATAAATATAACTAGCTATAGCCCGCGGCTTCGCTCGCGTGGTACCCGGATAAAAAATAGTCTATATGTTAATCCAGCACACTTACTATGCATATTCAAAGTTTTATTCAAATCCGTTCAGCCATTTAGGCGTGATTGAGGCACAAACATCCACAAAAACTTTCACATCATACTATAATATTATAAAGAGGAAAGAGTTTTTTGTTTGTTTGTTTGTAACGAAAAGGCTCCGAAACTACTGAACCGATTTCAAAAATTCTTTCACCAATAAAAAGCTACATTATCAGGGGCCAGTATAGGCTATAATATATTTTCCAACTCTGAAAGGCTGCATTTTGGTGAATAGATTAAAGAATAGAATGTTTTGTTTCTCTTAAGTCTCTCGTCAGAAAAATATAGTTCGCAGTTTTAGTAATTCTAAGCAAAATTTAGTTCTAAACCTTATTTTACATGCAGACTAACTTTACCATTTTTATATTAGGAAAGTTTCATTTGTAACGTATACTGCTATCCGATTTCTAAAAGACCGCTAAGTGAAACGTGAGAAATTTTGTTTTCTAGACTTTTTGAGGACTTACAGTTTTTATTGAAATACCAAAATATTTTGTATTTTATAAGCTTGACGTGTATATATTGCATTAGAATATTGTACAAGTTTATCTTGTGATTTTTTATTTAAATTTTTGTGTTTCAGTAATGTAAAATGAGTTAACCGTATTTTAGAATAGAAAAAGTCCAAAATGGATGTAAATGGAGGTGTACGTGCGGCTCCGAATTTCAGTACTTATAAATGATAAAAAAATATGATAGATACTGATAGATAGAGAAAAAAAGCGCTTTCGCCCAGTACATAAAAGTCAAATTTGAGCAAATGTCACATAACGGCCTTTTAGTAATCGGAGGGCAGTATAGTTGCACCCCTCTGAATGCAGTATTCAGTAATAGCTATGTTGCATGCTTCAATCACCAATCCGTCTGGACCTCTGCCACAAAGAGATATCAAAGGAAAATCACGTTAACAAGGGGTCTACTGTATTTGTTTGATACTAAGGTTTGTTTACACTCATCCAGATAGAATTTTCAAATTCAAAAATCAGATATGAGCTTTAGAAAAGACCATAAAAATTCGTCTAGTTCACTGTGCACAAGCAGGTACATAGGAACTCATAACATAACCCTTCTTTAAGTCCGCATAGTCGGGTTAAATCTAAAACCCGACGACTTCAAACTTAATAACTTTAGACCGAAAGGTCAAGTCATTTCAAATTTACCGCCACGCGGCTTCGCTCGCGTGGTACCCGTATAAAAAATTGTCTATAATGTTAATTCAGCACATTTACTGCGTATATTCATAGTTTAATTCAAATCCGTTCAGCCGTTTAGGCGTGATTAAGACGCGAGGTTAAATGGGGCCTTATAACGAGTCCATTCACAATATTTAAGAACCGTAGTAACGCTGTATATCATATTCCAAAAAAATATTATTATTTTCACTGATGTGCAAACCCTATTTCAGTAAAATCAAAGAGTAAACTACGCAGTAGGTACGAAGGCAGCCGTCGCTGTCCAGTGGGGGGTCTACCATCGATAAATCGTTGCCGATACAGTTCGCGAGCACGATTTAAATTGCTATCTTCATGGCCCACGCATAACATCATATCGTAATATTCCGAGTTAGAAAGCATCGTTACTTGGCAAATAAATGTTGGAAAAAAACTCGAAACAGTTGTAGGAATCGATTAGAACATTTGTAATTGACAACATATTTTTTTTCCACCTTGACATTTTTTGAAGCCAGTAAGTACTTGAGTATAATGACATCCTTGTAATTGAGGTAGCAAACATTTATGAATGAAAAATAGAAAAATTATTAAAGTAGACAATTATTAGGTAAAATAGGCACGTAGGCCTTTCTGTTTAATAATCTGGTTCCCTGACATGACAGCTTACTAGGGTTGACAAAATTTTTGGCTTTGATAATTAATTATATTTTTACGGGGTATTTTGTAGCTCGTTGTATAATATAGTAGGATATGCGTGCTGGCATTTACTATCCTGAGGTACTGATTTATCGATGGCTGCCAAATATGCATATTTGATCAATAACTCAGAAAGGCTGCACTTTGGTTAATACAATAAAGAATAGAATGTTTTGTTTCTCTTAAGTCTCTCATCAGAAACATATACGAGTAGTTCGCAGTTTTAGTAATTCTAAGCAAAATTTAGTTCTAAACCTTATTTTACATACAAACTAACTTTACCATATTTTATATTAGGAAATTTTCATCTGTAACGTATAGTTGCGTCCCTCTGAACCTAGCATTCAATAATAGATATGTTGCATGCTTTAATCACCAATCTGTCTGGACCTCTGTCACAAAGAGATGTCAAAGGAAAATCATGTTAACAAGGGGTCTACTGTATTTGTTTGATACTACGGTTTGTTTACACTCATCGAGATAGAATTTTCAAATACAAAAATCAGATATGAGCTTTAAAAAAGACCATAAAAATTGGTCTAGTCCACTGTACACAAGCAAATATGCGAGCCTCGACGGGGCTTATATATTTGAGCCTTTTGGGGTCGAGACTCTAGGTCCGTGGGGCACGGGTGCCCATCTCGTTTTCAAAATTCTTTCAGGGCGTCTGGTCGAAACGATGCGGGATCCAAGAGCTAGTTCTTATTTGGCTCAACGGATCAGTATAGCCATTCAACGTGGCAATGCGGCCAGCGTCTTTGGCATGCTTCCACCGTCTGATGAGCTGGATCATATGAGCTATCTATAGACCGTTTGCAACGGCCTTTAGATAGCCTGACTGTTTCTTATGTATTTTGTAAATTATATTCGTAATAGTTGTAAGTTTCTTTCTATTATTAAAGATAAGAATATAGTAAATTGCGCGAGCACTACGGCATCCAAAATGACCACGCCATGCTGCGATCGCTGGATGACGTTGCAGAGGACGACGTTTCCGATGTTGAAGAGAGAAGAACGAAGATTGAAGACCGAGGTGGTGGTATCGCAAGGACCGTTACAGTGTGCTCGTGCCACTCGGCACCCTGTCTCCGTTTTCGCAATGCCACTGCCTCAATGCATCGGATTGACACTGGAAGCATGTTCCTAAAAATTTTCTAGTCTTAATATACCCTTCCAGCACCTTACTTTCAAACATCCATACATATAACCATACATACGAAGATACGAAGACCAGACAGTCTGCAAAATTGAAAACCGTAGAACTGAACTTGCCAGCCGCCATAATTACTTTATTAGCTCGAGACTCTACAACAAGATCAAGGAGCTTAATATCTACAGCCTTACACTATATAAATTAAAAATTAAATTGCTAGCATGGCGTCAGCCACTTTCCTACGATTCTACTGAAAATCTTCTCACAGTATTAGTGTAATATCCTACTCTCTCTCACACTCATATACACATACACACACACACACACACGAACACACACACACGCAACTTAGTTCTAGGTTTTGTTTATGTCTTATTATTATTTTTTTTTTCTTATGTATTATTATTTTTTTGTACTTAAATTGTATTAAAACTAATTTTAGTCCTTTTCTTTGTAAGGAACTTTACGCTCCTTGGTCTTGGAGGTGGGCTTTGATAGTTGCGACATAGTTTTTAACTACTGCAGCTATCATCGTGTACTATTATGTTATTTTATGATCTATGTATATTTTGTTCCAAAATAAACTATTTTGTTTGTTATATATTATCACGCCCGTATCCCTAATGGGGTGGGCAGAGCCACAGGTAATCATAAGAAAACTTGCAGCCACTCCTGATACAAAGTCCTAAGATGGATATTGTGAACCATGGTGACAGGTGTCACATTGCATTGAAAAAAGTGTTTGTCATTTCGAACATCTACTTAATTAAATTAAAGGATTGATATGAAATACAATGCATTTTATTAATTTTAGATATCATGTTTCATAGTAACATTTACTGCTTATGACATACAAAATCGATATCCAAATAGAAATAATGTAAGTTTTATTTTTCAAAACGTCTGGGTTCGATTCCAGATCTGAGTACAAGTTTTTTTTAATGTATGAATGCAGTTTTCCTTTTTACTAAAATGGATGACATGTTTCTAAACACAGATCTTCGTATGTCTTGTAGTTTCAGACTTTACTATACTGACCGATCTAAATGTTACACCCTGTATAAATAAGTCCGGTTGTACAGAGCGCAACAAAGTAAGTTTTAAAGTAGCGCTGGTGACAGAGAAAGATGAGGAGTTATTGGTTAGCGTGATATGGACATGTTATGCGGAGGGAAGAAAGTCATGTTATAGGGCGAGTGAACAGATGGATGGATTGTGTGAAAGAGGACATGCGTGTGAAAGCAGTGAGTACATAGATGACTGATTTCCATTAGAGAAGTTAGATGACGGTGTTAGAGAAACACTCGTCATCTCAGTACTCACTTCCTTCTTCCGAATGCAAACAAATGATTATGATTATGATTACGAAGGAAACATGTTGTGCAGATCCCACCTTGGGATAGGAAAGGAAAACTATGATAATAATATACAGAGTGTTTTTATTACTGGGACAGTATGGGGAAATCTAAAACCAGAAGAGCTACAGAAAAGTAGTCATAGGAATCATTAAATCTTTTTTGTGAAAATAATTTTGTCATAATATACGTGTTACAAAGTACCCCTTAAAAATATAATTAATTATCAAAGCCAAAAATTTTGTCAACCCTAGTAAGCTGTCATGTCAGGGAACCAGATTATTAAACAGAAAGGCCTACGTGCCTATTTTACCTAATAATTGTCTACTTTAATAATTTTTCTATTTTTCATTCATAAATGTTTGCTACCTCAATTACAAGGATGTTATTATACTCAAGTACTGGCTTCAAAAAATGTCAAGGTGGAAAAAAATATGTTGTCAATTTCAAATGTTCTAATCGATTCCTACAACTGTTTCGAGTTTTTTTTCAACATTTATTTGCAAAATAACGAGGCTTTCTAACTCGGAATATTACGATATGATGGCAATGGCGTAGGCCATAAAGATAGCAATTTAAATCGTGCTCGCGAACTGTATCGGCAACGATTTATCGATGGTAGACCCCCACTGGACAGCGACGGCTGCCTTCGTACCTTCTGCGTAGTTTACTCTTTGATTTTACTGAAATAGGGTTTGCACATCAGTGAAAATAATAATATTTTTTTGGAATATGTTGTACAGCGTTACTACGGTTCTAAAATATTGCTAATGGACTCGTTATAGGCCCCATTTAACCTCCTTTCGGCTTTACGGGTAGTTTTGAAACCCCTGTATTTATAGGTCTCGGCATGCATTTGGATAAAACCAAAGTTACATTCAATGACCGCATCAATCCGGAACCTGTCGTCGTAAATGGCCAAGCTGTTTTAGACGACACGTACCTACCTCGGGCAGATTGTGCAGTTGGGTAAAAAGAACTTTGAGAAGGAGGCCAAGAGGAGAATCGAGCTCGGTTGGGCAGCATTTGGAAAATTACGTCAAGTTTTCACATTACCACAATGCCTGAAAACCAAAGTTTTCAATCAGTGCGTCTTACTTTACTTTTGGTTCATCACATTTACTTTTTTACCTTCATTTAGTTTTTGTAAGTTATTTGTGTGATGAACCATTAAATGTATCTTCTTTCTTTATTTTCTTTTTACACACGGTGGAGTGACGATCTGCGAAAGGCTGTTAGCAGAAACCGGATGTGTCAAGTGGAAGATAGGGCGCGATCGCGCTCATTGGGGAGGCCTATGTCCAGC
This sequence comes from Scotopteryx bipunctaria, assembly GCA_949320045.1. Lineage (NCBI taxonomy): Eukaryota > Metazoa > Arthropoda > Insecta > Lepidoptera > Geometridae > Scotopteryx > Scotopteryx bipunctaria. Next base: position 12,339,214 of record OX439440.1, read on the forward strand.
GGTGGATTGCTAAATGCTGATGATGATGATGATTTTTCTTGCCCAAGCGTGAGTTGGCCATGAATATGGGTGAAGTTGACAAAATATTTGATCTTAGTCGACTTACTTGTAAGAATCATTTCATTGTATCGGAATAAAAAAATGGGACAGCAGAAAATGGTCAAATTTAATAAAATGTTTTTGTACTATGACGGTATGGGGAAATCCGAGGCCATAAAGCTTTCTAAGGAAGCATTAGGTCTTTAATGGTTTCTTAGAAAGTTTTCCTCCATTCCTTATGCCTTCGGAATTCCCCATACTGTCATAGTACAAAGACATAATTATAGACCAATTTCTGCTGTCCCGATTTTTTTCTTCCGATATAATGAAATGATACTAACGTAACTAAGTCGACTTGCATAATAAAAAATTGCCAACATCGCCCATTTTCATAATCAACTCGTGCTCGTGTAATATACTTACTATGCCATAATTGTTTTCACAAAAAAAGAGCAAAGGCTCTTTTCCTGTATCTCTTCTGGTTTTGTATTTCCCCATACTGTACCAGTACTGTACAAATCCGAATAAATCCGCTTCTCTACTGGATTGGGAGTAAAGAAAAAACCTAGAATGCGTCCAGCTGCTTCTTTCCCCGAGCATGTCGTAAAAGTCGACTAAAGGATGGTACATAATGGACGACTGTCTGATAACCTCTTATCATGGTTCACCATAATCCATCTTGGGACTCTGGTATCAGAAGTGGCTGCACGTTTTATTATGATTACTTGTGGCTCTGCCCATTCCGTTAGGGGTACGGGCGTGATACAGTACAGTATTTTTTATACAGTGTTTTTTTAACTGAGACAGTATGGAAAAATCCAATACCAAAAGAGATACAGTAAAAGTGACTTAGGAACCACAACACCCGAATCCGGAAGAAATATTTGTAAAACCAACAAATACTTATATCTCCCGCAGTGGGAATCGAACCCGCGCCATTTACGTTTTAGCCATGCTCTCGCTTCCACACCAACGAGGACGTCACAAAGAAAGAACCATTAGAACTGGTCGCGTTTAAATTCCCTACACGTAATTCCCCATCGCTCCCCATCAATTTAAACTAAAATTATAGTGAATTCTAATAATAATCATTTCTAGAACGTACTCATCAAGCCCTTTAAATTGATACCAAGCACGATTTCATTATTTATTTATTGTTCTATGGGGTGGCATGGGAAATTCCTGGGAATTTCCAGTTCATCGACTGTCTTGCTAAATTATTAACTGACTCTATACGAGTATACCTACCTAACGGTACGATTACACTATAGACTTGTTTGCTGAACTGGGAGTAAAAAAAGTATAGATTGCGTCCAGCTGCTTCTCTCCCCGAGCATGCCGTAAAAGTCGACTAAGGGATAGTATCCACCCTAACATGATGGCCCATCTATATGGGCGATAGGCTGATCACCTGTCACCATGGTTCACCATAACAGTCTTGGGACTTTGAATCAGAAGTGACTGCAAGTTTTCTTATGACTATTTGTGGCTCTGCCCACCCCATTAAGGACTCGCGCGTTATAATATATCTACATATTACATACGGTACGAGTACACTAAATCGGCCGAGTTCAGCTGATGTCGTCCATACTTCGACCAACAATGTATTTGGTGAATCGTACCGTATAAATAAATAAATATTTACCAAACTAAGCAAAACTTGTACTTAATATGGTCACCAGATGGCTGATAGAATACTCGTATACTTCATAAATACGTAATACTACAACACCCAGACCCAGAAGAAATATTTGTAGAACAACAAACATTTCTCCCGTAGCGGGAACTGAACCCGCGCCTCTTGCGTCTCAGCCGAGCATTCGCCCGCCACGCCACCGAAGAGGCCATGCTGGTGGTATGTTACCCGCATTGCTGAACCGCATCATTTGACACTCCGTTTGCCACTTCTCATTAATTAGAAGCTACACGGGAAATGAGAAGCAATTCCATATTCCGTGCATAAGTAAGTAGGTACGTGCCTACATAGGATACCTAGGTAAACTGCTAAACACATATAATTTCCTTTTGGAGTTGGATAAAAAATAGTTGTATAACAACAAAAATTACCCGTGTGTCGTTAGACTTTGACAGATGAATTGTCATCTGTCATTTTTCATTTCTTGATCAAGTCGTGTGCAGATGGCTCGGCAGATGGCGACAACGCGCGACATTACAAGACTACACTGTAATTAGCTGTATTTTTTTACATTATTAGAGAAACATTTTGAAATATTTCTGTCGGTTCTGCACATTCTACTAATAATATAAATGCGAAAGTTTGTGATGATATTAGGATGTGTGGATGTGAGGAGGTATGTTTGTGCCTCAATCACGCCGTAACGGCTGAATGGATATGAATGAAACTTGTAATATACTTAGTTTGTGTGCTGGAATAACGTATATGCTACTTTTTGTCCGGATACCACGCTAGCGAAGCCGCGGGCGAAAGCTAATAATAAATAAATAATTGTGGACAGTGCCATCTAGCCCCAAAACTAAGCGACGCTTGTACTATGGGCATCAGTGGCTGATAGAATACTTAGAGACAATTTTTTTTTGTACCTAAATACATAGGTAAGTACTTATGATACGTACTTAATACTACAACACCCAAACCAGGAAAAAAATATTTGCAGAACATACAAACATTTCTCCCGTAGCGGGAATCGAACCCGCGACTCTTGTGTCTCAGCCGAGCACTCGCCTGCCAAGCCACCGACCGAGGTCGATAAAAAAGATTAAATGGGTCAAATATTACAAACTAGCTACCGCCCGCGGCTTCGCTCGCGTGGTATCTGGATAAAAAATAGCCTATATGTTAATCCAGCACATGTAATATGTATATTCCAAGTTTCATTCAAATCCGTTCAGCCGTTTAAGCGTGATTGAGGAACAAACATCTAAACATCCTCACAAACTTTCGCATTTATAATTATACCTAATTATACCTAAAGTAAGATGATAATTTATGTATGACAACAGGCAGGCGGCCGGTCATAAAACACCTTAGCCAAAACTCTTACCTCACATAGAGTGGGATAAGGGCAGGAAGATGATGATGATGATGATTTAGGGTAAGTAACTAAGTTTATTCGTCCAAAGTACCTAAAATATAATTTGGTTGAAACATTGCGATTTTCTTTTTGGCGAATGACGATCCAGTTGTTATTATTTAAATGGAGTAGTGAATGGGGAATAAAGGTGGCTGTTTCATCGTAACGTAACATTCGTGGCGAGCATGATACGTTACGGCATCCTCAAAGGAATTCATCAAAAAACCGAGCACGCGAAGCTCGCGACGAGCGGCTCGCTGTACTGACTATACGAATGCTCGTATCGGTTCAAGACAGTAGCATAGCTATGCTACTGTCCTGTCTTTGTTCCTGAACTGATACGAGCATCATAATTATGTATGTAGGTACATACGAGTAGGGCATTCACCAAAACTTATCACCCTGAAAACTAAGCAAGAAAGTTTACATTTAAAGCCCGTTGCTATACTTAGTACTACTTCACTACCTAGTTTCCTCGTGATGTTTTCCTACACCATTATGAGTACCTACTTAAATCATAATAAGCACAAAACCTATACAAAATTAATAGTAAATGGCCGGGATTCATATCACGACTGTAAAAGCAAAAACATTCTGAAAATTGATAGAAATGCCATCTAACAATTTGTATTGGTACTAAAATTGAAACTTGGTAAGTAAACCTACGGTTATAAAGACCTTTAACAGGTGAATTGTCATCTGTCATTTTTCATTTCTTGGTCAAGTCGTGTGCAGATGGCTCGGCAGATGGCGACAACGCACGACGACATTACGAGACTTCACTGTAAAATTACATTATTAAAGAAACATTTCGAAATATTTCTGTCGGTTCTGCACATCCTACTAATATTTTAAATGCGAAAGTTTGTGAGGATATTAGGATGTGAGGATGTATGTTTGTGAATCAATCACGTCGTAACGGCTGAACGGATATGAATGAATCTTGTGAACTACATAGTTTGTGTGCTGGAATAACATATAGGCTACTTTTTGTCCGGATACCACGCGAGCGAAGTCGCGGGCGAAAGCTAGTAATAAATAAATAATTATGCAAATTTTACACAGCGCCATCTAGCTCCAAAACTAAGCAACGCTTGTACTACGGGTACCTGTGGTTGATAGAATACTTAAAGACAATTTTTTTTGTACCTAAATACATTGGTACAATAAATACGTATGATACGTACTTAATACTACAACACCCAAACCAGGAAAAAAATATTTGCAGAACAACAAACATTTCTCCCATAGCGAGAATCGAACCCGCGCCTCTTGCGTCTCAGCCGAGCACTCGCCTGCCAAGCCACCGACCGAGGTCGATAAAAAAGATTAAATGGGTCAAATATTAAAAACTAGCTGTCGCCCGCGGCTTCGCTCGCGTGGTATCTGGATAAAAAATAGCCTATATGTTAATCCAGCACATGTACTATGTATATTCCAAGTTTCATTCAAATCCGTTCAGCCGTTTAAGCGTGATTGAGGGACAAACATCTAAATATCCTCACAAACTTTCGCATTTATAATTATACCTAAGTAAGATGATAATAATGTATGACGACAGGCAGGCGGCCGGTCATAAAACACCTGAGCCAAAACTGCCCACCCCACATAGAGTGGGATAAGGGCAGCAAGATGATGATGATGATGATTAAGGGTAAGTATCAAAGTTTATTCGTCCAAGGTACCTAAAAGATAATTTGGTTGAAACATTGCGTAAGAAAGAAATAAAAAATGAAAGCTTTCCTTATTTTGGCGAATGACGGTCCAGTTAAGTTATTAGGTACCTACTTAAATGGAGTAGTGAAAGGGGAATAAAGGCGGCTGTTTCTTCGTAACGTAACATTCGTGGCGAGCATGATACGTTACGGCATCCTCAAAGGAATTCATCAAAAAACCGAGCACGCGAAGCTCGCGACGAGCGGCTCGCTGTACTGACTATACGAATGCTCGTATCGGTTCAAGACAGTAGCATAGGCATGCTACTGTCCTGTCTTTGTTCCTGAACTGATACGAGCATCATAATTATGTATGTAGGTACATACGAGTAGGGCATTCACCAAAACTTATCACCCTGAAAACTAAGCAAGAAAGTTTACATTTAAAGCCCGTTGCTATACTTAGTACTACTTCACTACCTAGTTTCCTCGTAAAGATTTCATACACCATTATGACTACCTACTTAAATCGTAATAAGCACAAAACCCATACAAAATTAATAGTAAATGGCCGGGATTCATATCACGACCGTAAAAGCAAAGAACATTTTGAAAATTGATAGAAACGCCATCTAACAATTTTTATTGGTACTAAAATTGAAACTTGGTAAGTAAACCTACGGTTCCAAAATACCTTTAATATGAACCACAGAACAGCAAATCAACTCTGTGGACAATCCAAAGGGTTCTGATGTGATCCGGGTGAACATTGCTGCATCATAGATGGCGCTAACTGTATTGTATTTAGCGCCATCTATTATGAATGCACTGCAACTTTTGACAAAAGATAGCAACAACGTTGGCCCTGACTTTCCCCTTAGATGGCGGGTTGTTCAAATAGTATTTTAGGGTTCTAACAAATTTTTTAATGCATATTTATTTACTAGCTGTCGCAATAGATGGCGCACGCAATCAAGTGTTCAAGTTTTCACATTTGTTGCATTAAAATTCAATTGCTGATGGACTCAGTGGAAAGATTAAGTTTGTAGGTATGAAAAAAGAAAAATTTGGTCTGATCACCTGTCACCGTGGTTCACCATATGCATCTTGGTTTTGGAGTCCTGAGTCTTGGATCAGAAGTGGCTGCAAGTTTTGTTATGATTACTTGTGTCTCTGCCCACCCCATTAGGGATACGGGCGTGATAATATATTGTAAAATAGAAAAAAACGTGTGTATTGTCTCGACCTGCCACTTCATGATTTTGATGATTCTTTTGATAAATTACCTACTAGCTGCCTAAACCTAATAGGTAGGTACCTACTAAATAGAAGCTAGGTAGGTACTTCGTCCCGGGCAATACAGCGTCCCGTTTGTTCATGATTTTGATGATTAATTCATCTAGTTAATAATTACCTACTAGCTACCTAAACCAAATAGGTACCTACTAAATAGAAGCTACTTCGTCCCGGGCAATACAGTGTCCCGTTTGTTCATGATTTTGATGATTCTTTTGATGATTTATTCATCTAGTTAATAATTACCTACTAGCTACCTAAACCAAATATGTACTAAATAGAAGCTACTTCGTCCCGGGCAATACAGCGTCCCGTTTGTTCATGATTTTAATGATTAATTCATCTAGTTAATAATTACCTAATAGCTACCTAAACCTAATCTTACTTATATTATAAATGCGAAAGTTTGTGAGTTTGGATGTTTGGATGTTTGTGCCTCAATCACGCCTAAATGGCTGAACGGATTTGAATGAAACTTGGAATATACATAGTACATGTACTGGATTAACATATCGGCTATTTTTTATCCGGGTACCACGCGAGCGAAGCCGCGGGCGGCAGCTAGTAGGTACTAAATAGAAAGTAGGTACTTCGTCCCGGGCACTACAGGGTCCCGTTTGTTCATGATTTTGATGAATTACCTACTAAGTCAAAAATATCGTCAATTAGGTATGTAATAAAACTCCAGAGATGTTGATCACATTATGTATAATTTTCAACTGAACTCGAAACATGCTCTACATTTCGTTTTTATACCTATCGATCGTCATTACAGTACCTTTTAATCAACTTATCAATTTATTTCAATAATATCTATGTTACGAAAATAACAATTAAACATCATTTATCATTAAATAATCTAATTATAATTACACATGCATTAATCACAATAATTTCTACATCATTAGGTACATAATAATTACTTAAATTAAACAAATTATCACAATCAATGGATTAACTAAGTAATAATATTTACAATAATCATAACTAATTAATTAAATTATTTATATTTATGGATAAATTGTTAAATCATTATACGTGGCGACAACAATTATAAAATAGTGAGTGGATTTGAACCCACAAGCTTAGGATGGTGAAGCGAGGTCACCACTAGACCAGCGGTCCTCTAAAGTGCGCTTCAGAGACATGGTGCTCAACAGATATGAAATATAGAGCAGTAATTTCCAGCCCTCCTCGAAACTTCCATACTTTATTGTGAATTCAGCTGAGCCACATATCACATAACAGTAATTAACACCCAACAGTCACATTCCTACGTAATTATGCTAGTTCTGATCTCACACAAACGTTTCCTGTGTCGTGGGTATCAGAAACGACGAGTACAATGGGACAACAACACCCAGACCCGGAAGAGTTTTTTGCAGAACTTGCAAACCAAAAAATGCAAAATATGCGTAACGCCACAGAGGCCGTCGAAATGATTATTATTATACAACTTCAGATGCTTAATAATAAGAGATTTAAAATTATAAGACGTATTGATGAAACGTAAGGAATCGGAAAAAAAAATTTGCGTACTATCTGGTTGATCTGATGATTCTGTTCTCGGACATGTCGTAAAAGTCGAATAAACTTCCTCGAAATTTCCTTTCCAACATGATGGACCATTTAAATATTCCTGTGGACAATGGGCTGACATTTCTTGAATTTTTTCAGCAAAAATAAGGTACTGTAATGTTTTTTTTAATGCTCCTGAATGTGTTAACCTATTCCTAAATTTAAACTTGAAATATATTGTACGTATTCTTTATTATTTTAATTTAAATCATATTTTATTGGGTGGGCCCTATTTTGTTTTGAGTAGTTTATAACAAGAGTTGGCCACTAGCCGGTCGTGTACTAATGGATTTTTCTGTGCGAAAAATTTTTGTACGCTATTCCACTACTCTCAAACGGTGAAGGAAAACATCGTAAGGAAACCCGCGGCTTAGTCAGCTCCGCACGTATTGACTATGTCTTTCCTGTGGATAAGGCCGACTAAACTGAGAGGATGGAATAGGTGCTGGGCAAGCCTACCATCCATCTTATTATCACCTTCCATCTTAATTCGTCCCGGGCACTACAGCGTCCCTTTTGTGAAGGTAAAAGTTGCCTTCTGACGCTGTATAAATCATCTATAGATGGTAAAAGGCCTTAAGTTTTTTTTTGGCCACTAGCTCATACGAACTTACTTAAGGGGCTGATCACCTGACACTACCTATAGGCACCATATTGACTTTGAATCAAGAGTGACTGCGAGTTTTCTTATGATTACTTGTGGCACTCCCCACCTCGTTAGGGTTACATAAACGTATACCTATGTAATATGTAACTATGTATTTATCAAAATTTTTCCAGTAGTTAAGAAGCTTCAAACGGGAACAAATGAACCTTATATATAACATACTTATATATAACATACACACATAACATTGACTGTAAAAGACATAACCCTCCTTTTGTTAGTTTTGTTGTTTTCCTTCCGTTTGTTAAAAACGTTCTTAAATACCCATTTAAGAACTATTTGAGAATGTTTTTATCTAAAAACATTTTATTAGGTACGTTACCAACAACAGCTTACAAAACGGCGGATGGTTCAAAGTACAAAGGTCCGACAAAGGCCTTTGCGTTTGTGCAATTGGATTGAAGTTAATGCTCGATTTGTCTGGAAAAAAACGATCCATTGATGAACGCATTCATCCTTCTTTCCAAAGGCGTCGGTCGCTAAGGAAAGGGGCATGAAGGGGTAGCTGTTTTCCCCCTTTGAGATAAAAAATAGTGAAATGCTACCAAAGTTCTCATTCACCATTGCCAGACCATTTTAAGGCATTTTTGTTCTAATTCTTTATTTTATATTTCAATAAAAAATTAAACTTACAACTAATACAAATATAATTTACAAAATACAAAAGAAACAGAAGGGCTATCTAAAGGCTATCTAAAGGCTATCTAAAGGCTATCTAAAGGTAATCACATTGTTAACAAGTTATTATTGTACAGTCTTCCATAATACTTTTCCCATTCTTCAAACGTGTACTTGCCCCTTTCCCGGGAATCCTGGGCCATGAGGTGGCGACGCCGATGCTAGTATCTGCTAATGGACGCCGGCAAGCATTCATGGAATAACGAGTTATTTAATTATTTCATTCGCCCTCTCCTCGTAGATTGCCTCTGAATAACTGCAATATACTGGGAAAATATTTTTGTAAACAAGCTAAATTGCAGCAAACGAGAGGGTAGTGATTTAATAAAGAGTCTTCATTCAACCTGTTAGGGCTGCGTCCCTGAAAAATAAAATCTTTTAAAACATGGGCTTTGTTATTGGTTGTCCTTTTATAAGAGCGAAAGTTTATATGTGTATAAATGTTTTTTGGGAACTTTGTTTACAAGAAATGGAAAGCATGAGAAGGATGTTGAAAGGAGAGTGATTGCGGGAAATAAAGTAAATAGGGCATTTCACACCTTAATGAACAGCCAGAAAGTCTCCAAAAAAGCACGACTGACTGTATATAGAGGAGTACTAGTACCGCCACTTATGTATGGTAGTGAAAGTTCGGTATGGCAGAAGAAAGAAGAAGAAGTATGTGTGGTGTGACTTTGGGAGATAGAGTGAGAAATAGCGTGATAAGAGAGCGATGTGGAGTGAAAGAAGATGTAGTGATGAAGATGAGAAAGGTATGTTAAGATGGTTTGGTCATGTAGAGAGGATGAATGAAAGAAGATTAACGAAACAGGTGTATGAGGCGAGTGTGACTGTTACCGTTGGAAGGGGAAGACCTAGGCGTACATACCTGGACCAAATTGACGACGTTTTGGAAAAGGGCCGGGTCAGGAGTGCCCTAAATCGACGAGCATGTATGAAGAATGTTATGAGAGTGAATGAAGCGAAAAAAGTATGTCAGAATCGTAGCAAATGGAGATCCGTGATCTCTGCCTTCCCCTATGGCATGGGTTCTTAAACTATGTGCAGTCACGGACCACTGTCAGAATTTCTAAAATGCCACAGACCCCCCCCCCCCCCCCCTCTCTCAAAGAATATTGTGGGAAAAAAAATTATAAAATCACACTTAGATACTAATGCTTGATTTAATTAAATTAAAATTGATAAATAGAAATTAAATAATTCTACCGCGCCTCGCGCTGCTCAACAATAACCTGCGAGAGTGGTCAAAGCAAATGATGAGATTTTTTCATTAATCTCAACAATTAATTGAGCTACTGCGGACCCCTGGCACATGTATTACGGACCCCTCGGGGGTCCGAGGACCCCACTTTAAGAAACCCTGCCCTATGGGAAACAGGTGTGATATTATATGTATGTAATATTTGTTACTAGGTATCCCCATAACTACTAAACTGCTTTTGATAAATTTAGAACATAAATAGTTTAGGTTCTAGAATACCATAGGATAATCAAATTTTCGAAAATCAACCCCTAAGGGGTTAAACAGGATGGTAAAGTTTCTACGGAAATTACCTTGGTTCGATTCGCTCAGAACTAAAAAAAAGCTAAAAAAATAAATAAATATTTATGGACATTTCACACAGCGCCATCTAGCCCCAAACTAAGCAAAGCTGTACTATGGACACCAGATGACTGATAGAATACTTATATACTTTATTTGTAAAATACATACCTACTTATAATACATAATACCACAACACCCAGACCCGGAAGAAATATTTGCAGAAAATACAAACATATCTAGCGTAGCGGGAATCGAACCCGCGCCTCTTGCGTCTCAGCCGAGCACTCGCCTGCCACGCCACCGAAGTCGTTGTAATAGGGTCACCCTTCGGGTACGGAACCCTAGAAACTCAAAGCGGACAGTTGGAAGTCACAAGGCGTTTCAATATTAGAGACAAAAATGTGAAAGAGTGATTCAGAATTCCGTGCATCTAGGGGTGTACTGCTTCTGCCCGCTGTTTCGCGTGCATGGGAAGAAGTGTACCTACAACATGCGTACCTACATACTATCAATATTCGAAGTTTATTTTAAATCCGTTTAGCCATTATTTGTTCGGTACGTCGTGTTGTAGGCACCAACATCCAAACATCCTCACAAACACAATCTTACTTATATTATAAATATTAAATATTATATTATAAATGCGAAAGTTTGTGAGTTTGGATGTTTGTGCCTCAATCACGCATAAACGGCTGAACGGATTTGAATGAAACTTGGAATATTCATAGTATATGTACTGGATTAACATATAGGCTATTTTTTATCCGGGTACCACGTGAGCGAAGCCGCGGGCGGCAGCTAGTACCTAATTTAAGTAAGATTACTTCGTTCCGTTGAACCAAATAAGAACCAACTCTTGGATCACGCATCGCTTCGACTAGACCCTGAAAGAATTTTGGAAATGCAGTGGGTCTTACCCCAAAAGCCATATTAAGTTACCAGTATTGCCATTCAGCGTAGCAATGCAGCCAGCGTCTTGGGCACGCTGAAACCGTCTGATGAGCTGGATCAGGTGAGCAACGGTCTTTAGATAGCCCGACTGTTTCGTTTGTCATCATCTCCCTGCCCTTATCCCAATTAAGTGGGGTCGGCACAACATGTTTTCCTCTTCCATCCCCCTCTATCAGCCGTCATTTCAGTATTCACTCCTTTCTTACTCATATCATCATTCACGCAATCCATCCATTTCTTCTTTGGTCTACCTCTACCCTTGTATCCATCCACTTTCATATCTAACATTCTTCTCGTCACATGACATTCATCCCTCCGCATGATGTCATGCGGAGGGATGAATGTCATGTGACGAGTGGGCATGTGCCCATACCATGCTAATCTAATTGCTCCCCAACTTTTCCGTCACAGGCGCTACTTTCAAACTTCCTCGTAAATTATATTTGTATTAAGTGACCCCGCGAACTTCGTACTGCCTTAGAATTAATAATGCAAATATTCAAATGTTTTATTAGGTAGTTATTCTGCTATTCGAGGCAGAGACAAATCCAACAAATCAAAAGTCATGAAATTGGCCCTCCAGCTGGGCCAATTTGGCCTTTACCCCACAGTCCTGCTAGATAAGAGAACTGCTAACGACGGCTAACGACCCTCGGATCAATGACGACCCAATTGATATGAATGAAATTGTCAATTATCAAAATCTTATGAATGTCAAATTAACTGTCTTGTCATATTAATGTCTATTTATGCGTTATCCTGGTTTTCCTTTTACATATTTTTTTTTCATTTTGGTCAATACGAGGCGGAACTGCCTAAGCCACGATAAAAAAGAATAAAAAGAAATAATAAATTTAAAAACCTGGCGATAAAGCCAAAATAAAAAAGAGATTTGATTGCTTTCAAGTGACGTGCTACTCGATATCAACTCGATGGTTTCAGCGAGTGATAGAATGGAAAGTGAACAGCAGAATTTCCACGTTATTCCAACAATTCCACATAAAAGTAAAAGCGTGATAGTGGCCCACTTTTAAAAAACGCTCTTTTAATAAAAAACATGTACTTACTAAGAATAACGTAACATGTAGGTATATGAAAACAGGTCATTGATCTATTATAGAATCCTATTTTTGTAAACATAGTAGGTTTTAAGTAAATCCTTTTTTATTAGACCTCTCAAAAAAGCGATAGTTGCCTACTGTAGCGGATAGTAGCCTAACATTAAAAATGCTTCGGGGGATACTTGCCTCGTGCGCGCTCGTATGATTTATTTAAATGGAAACAAATTTATATCAATTTAAGTAATCGTCTTTATTATTTATTGACAGCCATTGATAAGTATTAATCAAAATACAAAACTAACAAATTCATAATATTGTTAATCAACATTAAAAATTAGCATAAGGAGGATGTTTGTATGTTTGTGCCTCAATCACGCTTAAACGGCTGAACGGATTTGAATGAAACTTGAAATATACGTAGTACATGTGCTGCATTAACTTATAGGCTATTTTTTATCCGGGTACCAGGCGAGCAACATCGCGGGCAGCAGCTAGTCAGTAATAAAATATTCAATATAAATTATTTACCAATATAATTTCGACGTCCGTGAAAATTGCGCCTCGGAAAATTTTTGCTCACATTGATAAAACACGTGCGAATATTCCGAAGGTTTACATGGCAATTAAGCCTGTGGAAGGAACACTTCAAATTATACATAGTAAAGGGCTAACGCCGGCCAACCGGCAATTAACCGCCTTTTACCCTGCAATTTGTTCAGCGTAAATTGTGCTAAACTTATTTAAATTAAAAGATACATTTACATTGTGTTAGCTAACTGAGAAATCTAAATATATAAAACTTATACGTTACCTATTAAGTTAAAGACTAGTAATACACAAGCACTTAACACTAGTACTTAATCGTTACCTATTACGTTGATAATAATATTATACCCAGCAGTGGGTAAAGTCGGGTTGCGGATGATGAAGATGATGATGATGATACGTTACCTACTGTTAGTAGGCATTTTGAACCAGGGTGGTGGATAGTGGTAGCTTGCGTAGACGTTCTTGATTGAGCAACGTTGCACACGGTCACAACTGGGATGGGTGACCGTAAGTGGCATTACGAGCTGAGCGCTTCCGCGCTTCGGAGGCCTTTAAGCGGCCTACAAACTCCGTCTCAAGAGTTGGCCACTAGCTCATGCGAACTTACTGAGTTGACTTAGGCTGAATGACTGACCAGCAACGCACATGCTAAACCAGAAGTCCAGAAGTATGTTTGTGGGATTACTCTTATGGGGTGTGCGCTAAGAAATGAATTCCCGAAATTCAGATCCTAGAGCCCGCTGCGAGAATATAAAACTTTATGAAATAATACGTTTTAAAGACTAAAAACAAAATCGACTTCAATGAGACATAAACAAAAACTCTCTGGTGCCATCTTATAGAAACTAACAGGTAGTTGGAGTTTACTCTTGTCAGGAGTTGGAGTTTACATAGGTTTGTTAGCCATCAACACTCTTTCGAATAAAATTGATTGAGAAACCGTTTCACGGCTTTTAAATATTACTAGAAAAGTATAAATCCATCAGACGTAAAATGGGATCATTCTCTATACTACGTGAAATTATCATCAAAATCCATTCGTAAATGTTGGAGCAATCGCTTAACAAATATAAAAAAAACATACAGTCGAATTGAGAACCTCCACCTTTTTGAGTCGGTCAAAAACATAGTCAAATTTAGAACTTCCTCCTTTTTGAAGTCGGTTAAAAATACCTCACAAGCTAAGTGTATTCTTACTATCATACATAAATATAATTTCCCTGCCTTTTTCCCACTTTATTGAGGGGTCGGAACAAGATGCATTTCTCTTCCATTTCATATCACGTATATTTTGTCCTACGTCATCATCATCATCATCTTTCTGCCCTTATCCCACTCTATGTAGGGTCGACACAGCATGATTCTTGGGTCATGCTGTAAGAGTTTGGGCTTAGGTGTTTTATGACCGGCCGCCTGCCTGGCCATATTCTATGCTTTTTCTTTACTCCTAGTCCAGCAGAGAAGTAATGATGGTAAAAAAATATGTTTGTGTGTTTGATTCACGTCCAAACATCTGGACGGCTATGGACGAAACACCTACTACCTTCGTTCAACGGCATTCAAGGTGACAATGCGGCCAGGGTCTTAGTCATCCTTCTATTTACTGATGATCTGGATCAGGTGCACTGTCTTTGGAACAGCCTGCCCTTTGTAACAGTCTTTAGCCTGACTGTTTCTTTTGTATTTTGTAAATAACATTTGTAAATACTGGTCGTGACTCCAGTTCTTTCGAACTACTTAATGTGAAAGAATTAAAGTGCGCCCCAAAGGCTCTTTTCGTACAAATAAATACTATGAATAGGCTATTTTTAATGAAATAATGAGCTAATGTAATGAGATCGAATGAAGCGAAAGTAGTATGTCGGGATCGTAGCAAATGGCGATCCGTGATCTCTACCTACCCCTACGGGAAACAGGCGTGATTTTATGTATGTATGTATAATGAGCGAAGCCAGTTACAGTAGTACCACAAATATTGTGATTTGTATGAAAACCGATTTTTTCCGAATATGCATCTAAAACAATTGTTGAACCAACTCTTTAAATAAAAATAAGTATCTACATAATTATTGTTACATCTCTAGGTATATTACATATCATCATCGCGTTAGTTCGTATTTCAGAAGCTAGATGAAAATTAGTGAGGCGCACATATTTGTGGTACTATTGCACGTAATTTAGTATTGAATTATTCACAAAGCGTATCTGTCGGTGGTTATCTAATTGAAGTGATCATCCAATCACTGAAATGTTCAGCTATAATATTGCGCGCTAACTTCCATTTACTGGCTTAACTGCGAGTAACAATCGCTCAAACAATTTTGTTATTGCGCGCAATGTAAAGCGTATCACAAACGACATAGACATATTTCATCTTAAGATAAAATATCGCTCGCCATACAATGACTATGACACACGGTTAATATAATAATTATATATTTTCATATTACGGTATCTTAAGATACTGAGCGATAGGGCGACTTCATCTTAAGATGTCTTACTATGGAAATTTAAATAAAAAATCCGTGTGACACCATTGCCGTTTTTCAAGAGAATAAGCCCGTAATATATATTATCGTATCTTAACATTGTGTGATACCTTAAGATTCTATAATATTTTATCATAAGGTATCTTAAGATATAATGTTATAGTATCTTTACCGTGTGTGACGACCTTTATTCGTTCCGTCTACACTCTGTACGTAAGCTATTTCCAATATTAGCTTATCTTCTACTATTAAGTGGTACTAGAACTGAAGATACCAGGGCGATTTAATGTTTAACTACTTTACTAGAGCCGTTTTAACAGGAGCGATACCAGAGTTACAGAAGCGTTATGGTAGGCATTCGAATCACGTTCCTAACGAATTCCTTGTCCAATACATTTATGAAAACTTGATGTACGTTAATAAAAATGTTAGTACCTAGTAAGTATAAAAAAGCGATAATTAGTGTTAAAACTAGAAATAAGGATAAACTCGCTGTAACCACGATTAGGCTACATAAAGTAAACAAATCATTTAATGGGCAATATGTACGCTTCTATAACAAAATTCCAAGCGAGATGGAAATTATGTCAGTTAAAAAAATTAAAACACTATTAAATAGAAAATTGTTTTTAAAAGCTTGTTACAAAGTATCTGAAGACAAAAAAGCTACTGAACAATGCTCCAACTCGTTTTATAAACATTTATTATAAAGGAATATTTTTTCAAAAAAATAGCTGAGCGTGGGTTCTTGCCTGTTGTTGTCTTCCACACTTGGTCGCGTTACGAATTCATTTCAAATGATTCTTAAAATCCCATGAGATAATGTTGATGAATTTTAAATATTTACCCGAATGCGGCGAAGCTAAAAAAGGAGGGTTATGGGTTATTATTATAATTTTGTAGCTAGATGTAAGTTTTCCAAAGTAAATAAAATAAAATAAAATGTGTTTAACCTGTATGTACCTACGTATGTCTGTCCCTGAGTGCCCTTGTATCTACTAAACGGCTAAACAAGTTTTGATGAATGATATGTTTTGAGACATATCGTGTCTTTATTGTGCGAGTCTCACTTGGTAAAAAAAAAACCACAAATTAACAAAGTTTTGGCCCAAATGTATGTTTTCATAAAAATAAAATTTCATGAACCTATCGGAATAGCGGGGTATCAAATGAAGGGGTATTAAAAGGTGATTACTAAAAATATACAACTTGTATTATGTTTAAATGTAATTTGGAATAAATAAATGATAAAAAATAATCCCGAACTTTTGGAGTAACGCCTCAACACTGAAATAATAATCAGCTTTTATATTTAGCTTTTATTTGATGGCGTGGCAAGCGAGTGCTCGGCTGAGATGAAAGAGGCGCGGGTTCGATTCCCGCTACGGGAGAAATGCTTGTATGTTCTGCAAATATTTCTTCCGAGTCTGGGTGTTGTAGTAATATGTATTATAAGTATAAGAAGTATGTGTATACAGAAAAAAAAAACGTATTTAAATACTATGTATGTGTATAATAATGTAAGTATATTCCAAGTTTCATTCAAATTCATTCAGTCGTGCGTGATCGAGGCACAAATATCCTCACAAACTTTCACATGTACTGGATTAACATATAGGCTATTTGTATCGGGTACCATGCGAGCGAAGCCGCGGGCGCCAGCTCGTAGTATGTAATCTATTCTATTTTAAGTTTAGTAAGAAAGAAAAATAATTTATTGGCAACACACACATAAAAAATACTGAAATGAAAAATTAAATAACAGAGCATAGGGAAAAAAGAGAGAAGAAAATACAAATACAGACCAACCTACATAACACATATCCTGGTTGCTCTGTCAATCAGAAAAAGTTGCCAAAAGGTCGTAACTCAGCTTTGAGCTATTCAAACTTATCTGCAGCGTGTGGTGTTATGCTTGCCTGAATCTGGCGGAGTGCGGATAAAACTCTGAGGAATCGTTTGAAACTTCGAACTGCATGCATACCTAGTGATATATAAATGGAAAGTGAAAGTGAATGAAGCGAAATAAGTATGTCGGGATCGTAGCAAATGGCGATCCGTGATCTTTGCCTACCCCTATGGGAAACAGGCGTAATTTTATGTATGTATGTATGTTATTGGCTGTGGAAATTCATCATTAATCATTATCTTCCTGCCATTTTCCCGCGTTTGGTCGGCACAACATGTTTGCTTCTTCAATTATTCCTTTCTATAAGCCGATATCTCAGTATTCACTCCTTTCTTACTTTATTCACGCAATCCATCCATCTCTTCTTTTGTCTACCTCTACCCTTGTATCCACCCACTCTCATATAGCAATCTTTGACATTTATCCCTCCGCATGACATGCCCATACGCTAGCCTAATATTAAAAGAAAGAAAGAAAGAAAATAATTTATTGAAAACACATAAAAAAATACAGAAGTGAAAAATTAAAAGACAGAGCATTAAGTAAGACAGAGTAATAGGGCAAAAAGAGAGAAGAAAATACATAAACAGACCTAACCTACATAGCACATGTCCTCCATACATGTCATATTATGTCATACATATTACTCCTCATTCTTTTTGTCACTTACTGGCGCTACTTACAAACTTCCCATAAGATACTCCTATCTAATCTATTCTAGTCAACATTCGCATCTCATTAACTATAATATTGTTTTTATTACATATTTTGGTACCCCTAACTCTATCTACTCATGTATTTTGTTTTAATTATTACTTTATTTTATAGCTAATTGTGATTGCACGCGTTCCTTCGTTATAAATTCCATTTATGTATCTCGCTATCAACCTACGAGTATAATCTACCCTAATCCACCAGTTTTTAAATTGACAACTATTTTTTAGTTCTGGCTGGTGAAATCCCGATTTCATCCAATTGAGTTTCGGCGGTTTGCTGTCCAAATTACTCTCTCCTAGGATTAAACAAAAATTCGTTAGTGAAATAAAACGAAACGCTATTGGTTTGGACTTTGACTAACACTTTATGTCAGACCTGAAAGTTTTGACTAGCCAAACCTAGGAGTTTTACTATATATATATCTATACTTTGGTATATAATCAAAGTATCTATAACTATATTTACATACTAGCTGTTGCCCCTTGCCTCCGTCATGGCTTAACGACTTAAAAGCCGGGACCGACTGTTTAATGTGCCCTCTGAAGCACGGAAGTGCTCAGCTCGTAATGCCACTTGCGGTCACCCATCCCAATTTGTGACCGCGCATATCGTTGCTTAACTTTAACGATCAATCAAGAACGCCTAAGCAAGCTACGCCGCGAAGCGATGATGAATCAGTCAGTTAGGTTAAGCACTTTTATAGGTATAGATTTTCAGAAGATATAGAGCAACATTGAAAGAGTTTTTAGCATAAGAGAAAACCTATACTAGGTTAAACGTAGATGCATTAGTTTCAAGCAGCGCCAAATGTTTGAAATTCGAATATTATATGAATTTGGAGCATGATCGTGTTCCATATTCGGAAATTAAAAGCGTGGTTAGACTGGCTAGTAGTGAAAAGTATGATAATAGACAGACAGTTACGGATGAGTAATATACCTGTGAGTATAGCTCTATTGATGCGAAGTAGTAATACGAGTACTATTCTAATAATAATAACGTTTTAAAAATCCAAAACCGACTTCAATGAAAAATTAGTTAAAACTCCTCTGTGCCATCCTATAGAAACTAACAGGTAGTTGGCGTTTAGATATGTCAGGATGTCAGAGGCCATCGATACTCTTTCGAATCAAAAACAAAGTAATGTCAAATATCTAGAGCTTGTTCCGAGATCTCTACCCCTCCTAGTGAAGAACGCAGTAACTATGTCAAACATGTTTTGATACGTGAGTGTGAACAGAATGTTGTATTTTGTAAGGCGATTCCGAATATGTATATAATAGATTTTTGACAAAAATGCTAGTTACTGCATTCTTCAGTAGGAGGGAATCGAGAGGAATGCCCCGTGACTTTTTTCGCGCTCAGAATTCTTGTAGCATTCCCACGACTACTACACACTTTGTAGGTATATGCCTTGCTTAACTTTTATTTTATTTCTTCCGAATAAAATTGAAAGTAAGTAGAATTGACAACGTTGTGATTTCCAGACAAGCGATCCTTCAAATAAATCGTTCAGTAATCCTTGACACGGCTCATATTGTCAGGTGGTTTTTCACTCTGCAGCCCTAAACACCAGCAGCTTGATTCCTGCCCCGCTGTCGGCGGCACCCTAGTTTTTAATTCTGAAGTTTTTTATTAAAGTTGTTTTTTTAAATATTTAATGCAAGAAAATTAGATTAAAAAAATAATAAAACATACAAAAAATAGAACTCGTAGTACCTCGGTAGCGTGATGAGAGCTCAAGAGGTGCGCGTTCGATTCCCGATGCGGGAGCATTGTTTGCTTTCCTCCAAATATGGCTCGTTAAATATTTCTTCTCCTTAAAATAAGTTTTAAAAAGTTGTAAAAAAAAACACATATCCATCCAGTGAAAGTAATCTCAATTCACTTTTATTGGAATCGATGTTCGTTAAAAATTCAGAAACGCATAAAAATATTGAGCAAAACAGAATTCCCAACTTTTACCTACAGCTTGTCGTTCTAGTTTTTCAACTGCAATTTATCGAAACAAAATATTGAAAAACATACCGCAACTCCATAGTTTAGCTTTCCAATTCATTGGAATTCGAAAGCTTTCCAATTCATTGGAATTCGAAAGCTAAACCCCTCCCTGTGTTTACGGTTTCCCAGCTATTGGGCTAGAGAACGTAAACACTGGGAGAGAAAAAACAATTTTGATGTTGATATCAGTAAGAGTCAACCTACTGTGATTATAGGTAACCTTTTATTAGTTTATGCTTACCTGGTATTTTCTAATCATTCAAATCACTATGTAACAGTTACGAGTACGATTTTGGTCACAAAATTAGCAGTCATTTGAAAGCCTTGGTGGCGTGGCGAACGAGTGCTCAGCTGAAACGCAAAAGACGCCGCGGTTTCGATTCCCGCAGCGGACAAAATGTTTCTATGTTCTTCAAATAATTCATCCGGGTCAATATCAGAAACTACGAATACCATAGTGCCACAACACCCAGACCAGGGAATCGTCACTGCTAATTTTGTGTCCAAGATCGTACTCGTCACTGTTCCATAGTTTATTTTTATTAAATTAGACCCAAGCTCGACTGATTATCAGCAAGATTATAAATTTAAACAAAACCGTCGTAGAAGCTACTGGACTCTCAGCAAAATCATTTTGTACAATTGCACAAGGTACAAAAATAAGATAAAACAATAAATTCAAGTCTGAGGAGAGCAAAAATATTTCGTATCTGTCGAAAGAAATTAGCATTTATTGTTGACGTCACATATCTCGACATCTGTCTTCAGGTATTTCACATCGAGTGTATCTTAAACGAAAACACCCGCCAGCGCCCCTGTAAGAGTGGTCTCATTTTATCATCATTTCCCTGTCCTTTTCCCACTTTAAGTGGGTTCGGCACAACATGCATTCTTCTTCCATTTCCTTCTGTCAGAAGTCATCTCAACACACTTCTTTCTCATTCATGTCATTTTTCACACAGGCCATCCATCTTTTCTTTGGCCTACCTCTGCCCAGTTATTTATCATTCCAAATTCATTATCTAACACTCACTAGACATTCCTCCCTTCTCGACTTCGGTGGCGTGGCGCGCGAGTGCTCGGCTGAGACGCAAGAGGGTTTGATTCCCGCTGCGGGAGAAATGTTTGCATGTTCTGCAAATATTCCTTCCTGGTCTGGGTGTTGTAATAATTACGTAATATAAGTATGTATTTACAAAAAAATGTAAATAAGTATTCTATCAGCTTGCTTAGGCGTTCTTGATTGATCGTTAAAGTTAAGCAACGATATACGCGTTCACCAATTGGGATGGGTGACCACAAGTGGCATTATGAACTGAGCGCTTCCGTGCTTCGGAGGGCACGTCAAAGAGTTGGTCCCGGCTTTTAAGTTCTTAAGCCATGACGGAGGCCTTTAGGCGGCCTAAAAACTCCGTCATACATATATACATACATCAGCCATCTGGTTCCCATAGCACAAGCTTTGCTTAGTTTGGGGCTAGATGGTGCTGTGTAAAATTTCCACAAATATTAATTATTTTATTTATTTATATTTCTCATCATGATATGTCTGTACCAATATCAGGTTTACCATATCCATCTCAGGACTATATCAGAAGTGGCTGCAAGTTTTCTTATGTTTACTTGTGGCTCTGCTAACCCCATTAGGGATACAGGCGTTATGTGTTTGTACCAAGCTAACCTCTTGCTCCTCAACTTATCCGTCACTGGCGCTACCTTCAGACTTACTACTTCCAGTGGTAACATTTAAATGTTTTAGCAAACTTAAATATGAGTTCATTCGATTTTCATCGATTTTAATTAGATTGGAATATTGTACTAACCTACGGAGCAATGAGTTGTACAATGTAAAGCGAAGCCCAGTATTGGTTAATTCACTGTAGTTGATTAAATTTGAATTTAAATTTTATTGGAAAATTGTAACAGAGTGAAAGTAAATTAATGCTGTTTCCATCATGTTAGGTACTAAGTTGAATTTCTTATTACAGGCTTAATCAAGCCTGTTTCATCATACTGCAACCCGAGTCACTATTCTGTTGAACCAGTGTGGTGAAAGGATTAAAATGAGATCAAAGAGGCTACTTTTGACATATATTTTTGAACTTTTTAGGTTCTACGACATGCCGGTTTCCTCACGATGTTTTCCTTCACCGTTTGAGGGGTACTCAGGCGACTGGGGCCGCGGTGTCAGTAGCCAAATTTATTTTATATTGTCTGAGGCACCTCGCACCGTTCGTCATATAATCAAAAAGTCTTGTTTTATCGACTACTAATACAATTAATAATAATTTAAATAACAACAATTATTAAAAAGAATACATTATTTACAGTGTTTCTAACAGAAATAAAATATTAAGTCTAAGTAATTATCATAAATGATCTATAATTAATTATTAAAAAGTATCATAACGTGTTTTAAAAATATTTAAGGTTTTATGACATTTAATTAATATCCTACTAATATTTTAAACGCGAAAGTTTGTGAGGATGTGTGGATATGACGATGTATGTTTGTGCCTCAATCACGCCTCAACGGCTGAACAGATTTGAAGAAAACTTAAAATATAAGTAAGTATACATAGTATGTGAGCTGGCATAGCATATAGGCTACTTTTTGTCCGCATCCGCGTTCATCCGCGTCCGAAGCCGCGGACGAAAGCTAGGTAAATCATATATGAACAGTAATTAAAAACGTCAGATCAATCAATGTTGGACTTAGTTGGACGTTTCCGTCAAAGACAAACAAATAGTCGAATTAGTAACGCAGACGGTAAAAACATGAAGAATTAAAAAGCCAGAAACGAACGGGTTTAGTGAATATTTCAGAGGGACTTTTATTACGCGGCTGTGAGTAAGGCTACGTCGTAGGCGATTCAAAGTGAACGCGATTGTGACGCGATCAGGGGTCTAGCCAAGATCATTTCTATTCTCTTTCCATTGTAGAAAACGATAGGCAGCCGAGCAGTGCTGCCACCTCGCATTTTTTTAAAGCGCTAGGTCAAAAATAAAATGTCATCAGATTTCAGAAATTTGGATTAAAAAAGAACACTAAAACTAAACATTATACAATTTTACGTAGGTAAAATACCTTCGTAAAATTGTATAATTAATAAGATACTAAGTACTATTTTTTCTGCATCTCATGCATACTTGTTCGTTCGTTTTTAATTTAAACTAGGGTTTCTTTAATCTGAAATAATTTAGCGAAATTTGGTGTTTTTTTTAATCCAAATTTCTGAAATCTGATGACATTTTATTTTTGACCTAGCGCTTTAAAAAAATGCAAGGTGGCAACACTGCTCGGCTACCAATCGTTTTCTACGATGGAAAGAGAATAGAAATGATCTTGGCTAGACCCCCAGATGCGGTTACACGTAAATTCCAAGCGATGCGGTGACTTTGTCATTCGTGAGAGTACCAACGACAAAACGACGGCACCGCATCCAGTTCGAGCGAAAATATCAAGCCATCTGATCGCATTTACTTTATACCTCGCCGCGCCACACCGCACTTCACAAGCGTTTGTCACTTAAGCCACTTCAAAAGGTATCGACTGTTTGTTGTTTTTGCGCCGCGCCGCACCGCTTCGCGTTCGCATAGATCAGGGGTCTCCAAACTTTGAAGCCTTAGGGCCATAATGATTATTTCAGTATGTTCCAAGGGCCAAAACAGTTTTAGTTTTTCTGCCCTTAACTATATTTCTAGACTAGTCGCAGAGTGCGCGACCTAAGCAAACATACGCTTCTGTGTTTTCTTCACAGCAATAGTATCAACAATAAGACATTGGCTGTCGCGGGTCGGATTGATGACATTAGTCTTAAGCTGTCACGGGCCGGATTGATGGCACTGGCGGGCCGGATTTGGCCCGCGGGCCGTAGTTTGGAGACCCCTGGCATAGAATCACGTAAGACGCCGCGTAACACTAATGACGTAATAGATAGGTAGGTAGTTAGCTATTTTACCACATTGTAATTAACCCTACCGCGTATGGTCTTTAGATCGTGCAAATATACGCCATAATGCTTGCGGTTCTAATTGAGTTATCCAAAACCTAGTATCGGGTAACTGGGACCGCAGTCTCAGTTTCTTGCGGCCCAGTCGCCTGAGGATCCCGTTTGCCTACTGGTACATACAAAAAATCCATTGGTACCTACATAACCGGGTTTGAACCCACGATCTTAAGATCTTCATCCTACTCCATCTTAATTCGTCCCGGGCACTACAGCGTCCCGTTTGTGAAGGTAAAAAATGCCTCCTGACGCTGTATAAATCATCTACTGTAGATGGTAAAAGGCCTTTTAGTTAGTATGGATGTTTGTTACTCGTTCACGCCTAAACGGCTGAACGGATTTGAATGAAACTTGAAATATACATAGTACATGTACTATGTATATTACAAGATTCATTTATTGATTAACTTATAGACTACTAGCTGCCGCCCGCGGCTTCGCTCGCGTGGTACCCGGATAAAAAATAGCCTATATGTTAATCCAGTACATGTACTATGTATATTCCAAGTTTCATTCAAATCCGTTCAGCCGTTTAGGCGTGATTGAGGCACAAACATCCAAACATCCAAACTCACAAACTTTCGCATTTATAATATAAGTAAGATTTTTTATCCGGATATTACGCTAGCGAAGCCGCAGACGGCAGCTAATTTTTCATAAATCGATTCACATATTTCCCAAGTTATGGCTTAAATTCGTCCGGTACGATTACACGAATCGAATGGACGATGTCGGTTTCAGTAGTGTACACCATTTAGGATACGCTTGATTCGTTCGGCCGAGTTTGGTCGACGACGTCCGATTGACTAGGCGGCCGATAATTCGCCGCTAGATTGCGGTGTCAAGTTAAGTGGTTTGAGGGCTCGAGCTATCCCATAGACTGGCAACGAACTTACAAAGTTAGACGTCGAGCACACTGATGTTAGTTAGCTAGTTTAACTCTTGTCTCTCGACTTGAGATTTTCATTGTGTTAGTCGGGAATAACTTGGATAATCTATTGGAAAACTTTTGATACGAAAACATACGTAGGTATTTATTTAGTTTAGGACCCAAGAGCTGGTACCCTGTGTATTCATGTAGGTTAGGATAAGTTCGAGAGCATTGGTGGTCTAGTGGTAGCGGCCCCGCCTTTCTATCCCAAGGTCGTGGCTTCGAATCCAGTAGTGCACCAATGGGTTTTGTTGTTCGAAAAATTTATGTGCGCTAACCGCTTCCTAAGGAATACAGCGTGAGGAAACCACCATGTTGTAGAACCGTAGAAAGTTTGAAAACATGTGTCAAGTGCACGAAAGGAGCCTTTGAGGCACACTTTAAATCCTTTCACTACACTGGTTCGAAAGAACTAGTGACAGACTTGTGGTTAAAACTTACAAGTAGACACTTGTAAGTCTCAAGCATACGATTTGTTAGATAGGTGCCTTACATAATTCAGTGGGATAGGATGACTAAATTCGAAGTAAAGTACCATTATGATTACGATTATGACAGAAACGTATGCGATATCAACGACATTGTATCCATACTAATATTATATATTCGAAAGTAATTTTGTCTGTCTGTCTGTCTGTTACCTTTTCACGCCCAAACTGCTGAACAAATTTTGATGATATTTGACAAGGAGATAGATTCCATCCTGGGGAAGGTAAGCTACTTTTTATCCTGTAAAATGATCCCAATATGGAAAAGGGATGTAAAGAGATAAACAAGATACGTAACGTATAAATCCTTCTTAGAAATTAATTTATGACAAGACAGTTAACTTGTCTATTATAACATTTTGACTACTTACAATGTCATTGATATCAATCGGGTCGGGTCGTCAGCAGATCCCTTTTATTTTTGGAGAGCTGTGGGCAAGGGCCTCTAGCTGGTGTTGCGGGTCACAGCTAGTAAGATATAAATCTGAAATAAGTGGAATTTGATTTCAGCAAAGGTTTAATTGTTTCAGGAAAGCGATCAAATGTCCCACATGGCGGCCGCAGAGTTCTCCCGTGCCGAAGGTTCAATAAGCGATTGATCTGGATTCTCCACGGAAGGATCATCGGAAAGGTATAGGAAATAGTACCTACTGATTAACTGCGTACTGATTATCCGAGCTGCTTTGCAAGGCTGCCGCGCGAGGCAATTGCTCGTATATCAGATTGTGCCTAACCCGCAGTTTGCACGTGTGTCTCGGGCGAAGCACGTCTTGACTAAGCGAGTACTTGCCTCGCGCGGCCTCTTGAGGCTACTCGGTCAGTCAGTATACGCAGCTGACCTTGCTCACCGCTCACTCACACTTGGTCACGGTTCTGCGCCAAGTACTCGCTTGAAACTAAAACAGTAAGTTCAATCAAAACGTTCCTACGCCGTCACGTGAGCGTTCGGTAATACGCCTTATAGCCGCCGCTCGGGGCACTTGATCGATTAGTCAAGATGTCCCTGCAAAGCTATCTTTAACCTATTGGAGGCTCTGGGCATATTAGGATAATGGGGCTCCTATGACTTTGACAGAACACTATTTTGTTAGAATAACCAAAGAAAGTAGGTAAGCAAGCTTCTTCATTTATTTTTATTGACAGTCACGTTAAATAAATAATGTATAATAAATAATGCTTTCTGACTGACTCTCAAAAAGAGCATGAAGGTCTCAGAAATGAGATCTCCATTATATAGTAATAATATCTCCATTTTACTTCTGTCCTGCTTACACTTTGATTATTTATATTTTCCTTTTTAATTATTTCTTGAGTTTATTGCATTATTTTATGTTATTTGTATTATTGTTGAATGCCTCTCCTTTTTAGTCTTAATGTGATCTAAGTCCCATGGCTCTACTGCTTCTTCTTTGCCTGCACTCTACCCCTTTACCACTGTAATAGTTATGTCCTAATATAGTTTAATACTTTATTATATATTTATATGTACTTATTACAGTAACTTTTCATTATGTATTTATTTTTATCCGTGACTCACCCTGCTGGTTCCGACGGACGGAAGATCAGTGTTGCGTTGTATAGTTCCGACTATATAACACAACATAATGCTGAGTCGGACCCAATCTGTAGCAGCGCATTATGATGATTGCGAGACACTCCATTTTTAAAGTAGGTTTTTTAACATTTCTGTTTTTCTTTGTATTTGTGTTGAGTGATCTTTATTGTTTTCTTTGTCCCTGTGTGTTGTTGTTATAAATAGGTGTTTTTCTTTCTTCCTTTCTAGAAAATCTCTCTAGATTTGCCACTCCACCCTGATTTACGTACCTATTGAATCAATATTGGATATAGCTTAGAGGAAAA
Organism: Scotopteryx bipunctaria; assembly: GCA_949320045.1. Taxonomy (NCBI): domain Eukaryota; kingdom Metazoa; phylum Arthropoda; class Insecta; order Lepidoptera; family Geometridae; genus Scotopteryx; species Scotopteryx bipunctaria. The sequence goes on from OX439440.1 coordinate 12,366,692, forward strand.
CACGAAGAACCTGCTCATGTAGAAAATGTTCGAACCACGTCCACGTCTTCAATTCAAACTCTTCAAACTTGTACCAGGCCGCGATGTAACTGAAAGATTGCCAATTTGATAGCCAGATCGAAGTGTGATATCTGCCTTCGTCCCTATAGTTGAATGGGCTGAAAATAATAAATTAAACATGTTTCAAATGCAAATCTTTAAGATATCCTGTTTCTAATCCATTCCGTAATCAGAAAAAAAACATTCTGAAAACAAATTGAACGTTCGGACGTTTTTTATGGAGCAAAAAGTACGGAAATTGGTTTATCTCCAGCGAGGGTTCAGTCAATGACGAGATTTATCTTATAAGTGGTTTATTTTACCCTTCGTGTCTCTTTTATTCTAATAATAGTACAAATATAGAATAAACAATATGGTACCTATGAAGGATTGTAAACCTGGACATAGGCGGTAGCGAGATGGATAGACGATATAGTCAAGGCCGTGGGCCGTAAATGAACTCCTAGAGAACGCAGCGGGAAAATGAAGTTTTTGTAAAAAAAACCGGTCAAATGCGAGCCAAATTTTCAGACGAAGGGTTCCGTACATATTTTATTTACTTTTTGATGTACATAAATGTTTCTTGTATGGGACACCCTTTTTATGCATTTTTTTATGATATTTTATTAATTTTATTAGAGTTGTTGTTATAGCGGCAATAGAAATACCTACACACTGTGAAAATTTCAGCTCTCTACCTACTACAATATACAGACGGATGAACGGGCGGATAGCGGAGGCTTAGTAATAGGGTCCCGTTGGTACCCTTCGGGTAAGTATGCAATTTCAAACACATGTATAGCGTATATTATTATGTATGCAATTGGAAACAGCGACCGATCTCATCTGATTTTTATTTTAAATCAAATAAAAAGAAACTTACAAAAAATAATAAAAAAATCATCTGAATCGATGGTATGGTTCCCAAGATCTAGATCAAAACATATTCAGAACATGGCCTTTTCAAGTTTTTTTTAAATCTTGTTTTTTTCTCTCTTATCGTGTTTTCACTTTGAGGGACCAATGAAAAAATGTTAAAATTTCATTTTCTTTTTTAATAATAATAATAAATAACACCCAACCGTCACATACATAGTCCTGACCCCACACTAGGATTGCCTGTGTCGTGTGTTTCAGAAACTACGAGTACTATGGTACCACAACACCCAGACCCGGAAGAAATATTTACAGAGCATGCAAACATTTATTCCGCAGCGGGAACCGAACCCGCGCTTCTTGCGTCTCTGCCGAGCAATCGCCCGCCACGCCACCGAGGCCGTCAACACGTTTCATTAACTAACAACAGAGTTCTACATCGATTTTGGTGAGCAGCACCTTTAAGTTAATATTCTACTGACCATACTGTGTTTGTGTTGATTAAATATGAATTCTACATCCAGACCATGTTGTGACGTTGGGTATAAATAATTGGTTCCATAGTGGATACCCAATCAGTACACTGTAGATACTGTAGTTACTGTAGCTAGGTATTAGGTTTGCATAACTAATAGTCTAGTCTGCACTGATGAGTAAACACCTCAACCACTATACAAGTATATACGTATATAAAGCACTACTCTTGCTGTTTAGGGGCTTGGTTGCCCGAAAACTAGAAATATTTACAGGTTTTGCTTTTATTCCTCGAAAACTAAGTACTTATCTACAGAAAGAAACTTGCAACTATGCAGAGTGTTTTTTTTTAACTGGCATAGTATTGGAAAATCTTAAATTGTTTTATCTATCTATCTTTAAATCCGAAACCAGAAGACAAACAGGAAATGTCTTAGAAGCCATTTGTTTTTTTTTATGAAAACAAATTATAGCATAGTATATTTTTTGGCGTAAGTTGGCCATGAAAATGGGTGATATTGTAAATTTTTAGGATTCCGTGCCCGAAGGGACCAACAGGACCCTATTACTAAGCCTCTGTCCGCTGTCTGTTCGTCTGTACGTCCGTTCGTCCGTCCGTCCGTCTGTCAGCCCGCTGACAGACGACGGACGGACGAACGGACTCGACTCGGCTGACAGACGGACCGGATTACAGCTCGGTACTCGGTAGAGAGTTGAAATTTTCACAGAGTATGTATTTCTATCGCCGCTATAACAACAAATAATAAAAATAAAATAAAAGGGGACCCCAACAAATAATTTTTTTTAGGTTCGTAATCGATCATTGAACACACTATCGCGCCTAGTGTTAATATTTTCTTTTAATTGATATTTTCGCGCAAATTGGATGCGGTGCAGTCACTTTTAAGGTTATTTGACGGTGTCATCGCGTGTCCATCGCATTGGATGGCGTTCGCTATGAATTGCCTTCGTAAGACGTAGCCTTACATCCGCGCATGACAAAGCAATGAGCCCCTCTGAAATATTCACAAAACACGTTCGTTTCTAGCTTTTTAGTTCTTCATGTTTTTACTACCTGCGTCCGTAAATCAGCTATTCGTTTGTACTGGGGCTTCGACGGCAACACTTTGTGGCGTTGCCGAGGGAAGACTTCATATGCATCGATATTCAAATGTTGCATCTGGTCCACGGCAGTCGAAAATAAGACCATACGTAATGTATCATCGTCGTAATTTGTCGTAATCAGTGCGGGACTGCACTGGCCACTACGCCGTGAATGGCTGGAAGGGCTGGTGAAGTACCTGAAGCAGATGACTAGCTTTGTTGTACTCATTTAATGTAATCTGAAAAAAAGCTTATTATTATTATCCTAGTCGTATCACTAGTTCTTTCGAACCAGTGAGGCGAAAGCCTCCTTTCATGCACTTGATACATATTTTTGTTCGTTTTAGTTTCTAGTTATCCTTCACCGATTGAGAGTATATATCTAACCGAAAAATCCATTGATGCGCGACCGGAGTTGAAACAACGATCGGAGGCAGGGTCACTACTACTGGACTACCAGTGCTCTCAGATAATCCATTGTTTTTTTAAGATACCTACAGCTATTATTCAAATTGTATAATCTTCTTCAAAACTAACTCGTCACGACAGTAAATGTGCAGGTAAAATTAAAATAATAATAAAAGATACAAATCTTGAGTGGGTGTGGAAGCTATCTGATAATCTGGTTATTTTTTAATTTCCTTTGATTTATAATTACAAAGTTGAAATTAAAAAAAAGATTGATTATTACCAGCCCAGGAGAAAGGCACTGTAACTTTCGGGCCGAACCTAGATTAAATTCGTCAACTATGTTTATCTGAAGATATTATTCTACTAATGGACGGTGGATTGTTCATTACCATAGAAGTATCTTTGTCAAACTCTTAGGTTGCATCCTATAGGTACAGAATAGTAAACCTAAGGAATATTTAGTATCATATTGGCTGTGTTGGTACAACCGAAACAATTAGATGATTTGCTTTTGCTATCTGACTCTTGGTGTTTCCGATAAACCTAAATCTAAGAAGCGACTGGTAATTTTGGTATCACATTATTTATTCCTCTTCTTTTCCAATTTAAGTGTTTGAGGCCTATTGTCACAATAATCGATGCTGATCCCCCACGTAGTTTTTTCAAGAGCAGCCTCATTGATCTCTTTATACGACCTTTTCCTATATAAAGCTAATCCTCGATCTTACACATTCTCTCTATCCCTTAAATGTTTTCAATGAAACTGTTCTAGATACACATAATGAATCAGAAAGTTAGCTATATCAATATTTTAGGAATATGTAATTGATTGGAAAGTTGGCAATAAATAAGCTTGACTGGCCTAATTGATTGAGCGAGCGAAGCCAACGAAAATCTAAATGGCAACTTGGGCGATTTGGTGTTGTATGTTTGTGAGTATGTTAATGAGAGCATAACTTTCAAACCTTTTGAAATAAATTTATTATTATTATTATATTTATTTACAAAAAGGTATATACAACGTGTAACATAATGTCCCTATAAGCCCGAAACGGGGGTGTTCTATACGTCATTGCGAACAACGTTTGTTCAACGACTTTTAAAATTTCAAAGGTTTTCATTCATGAAATGTCTCTTAAACTTTGCTCCAATACGTAACTTGACACAACATGAGGCATCCCTATTTACAGCTGTTTTTTGACCTTTAAGTGTGAACTCTAGATGAAACAGGTAACAGAACAGACACCATTAGTAAAATGCCTACCTACTTACCTAATAACGAGGTGACCTTGGTATTTATTGGTAATTAAAATGTAAGGTCACATCACGACTAAAATCCCTAGGCACCGTAAACATCCTTTCAGATCTCTTTGTTAAGTACCTAGTATAGGAGATAGGTACCTTACCTACTCAATTTTGTACCTACCTACTCGGGCCTTAAAGGTATCCTCAGTGGGTGCCAAGGAGTGTGAGAGGATGTCTACCGTGCCTGAGGATAAAGCCGTGATACCTACTCAATTTTGTACCTACCTACTCGGGCCTTAAAAGCATCTTGAGTAGGTAACAAGAAGTATGAGAAGAGGTCTACCGTGCCTGAGGATAAAGCCGTGACCCTATTCCACTTTAGTTTTTCCAACGATGTATTATTCCAATATTCATTGGAGCATTTTTCAATGCAATTTTGTACCTACCTACTTGGGCACTAAAGTCAAAGGTTGTGACTTATCTGTCTTACTAATCTTCATTTTCATCGTGAACAGCCTATTTGTCATTGGTTGCATTGAAACAACAACAACAATAAGTGGGATGGCACCTTGCCCTAATTGGCTGTCGGTGCCTTTGCTAAATTCAAAATCCGCAACCGTCAACCGACACCGCACCGCAAGCGTTTGTTTAATAAAATCAAATTGGTTCCGTAGGTTTATTTGTTTTTTACTTTTCTTGATTGAACTACGTAATTGTTGGTAGGTTATTATGTAAGTAGGTAGGTACCTAGTAGCAAATGGGGATGGAGCACATGGTAGCATATTGGTATGAACCCCGCCTTCCCATCCTTAAGTCGTGAGTTCGAATCTATGGATTTTTCGATTCGAAATTTATGTGTGCAATATCAATGCTCTCAAGAGGTGAAGGAAAACCTCGTGAGGAAACCAGGCATGTCATAGACGTGTGTCAAAGTGTACGAAAGGAACCTTCAAGGTGCACACTAATCCTTCCACCACACTGGTTCAAAAGAGCTAGCGACACGGACACGACGACAGTAGTAGTAGTAGTAGTAGATGTATGGTGAAGTTTTTTTTCCTTTTTTTTCCCAATCGGTATTTAGTGGGTTACCCCAGACAAGGAACCCTAAAAATTCGGCTTTCGGCAATAGGTACCTACTTTTGGTCGCAAAACAGATCGGTTTTTATCAGTCGCAATTAGCATTCGTTCCTTGTAACAACTGCAACAAGCAATCTCTCGGTTCGCGTAACTAATTAACGATACGATGTCGGCTTTGTACTCAAACGGTGAGTATTATGATATGGTGTTGTGTGTGTGTGTGTTAGTAGCTACTTAGTAGCGGCGCGTCAGCTCTACAGAGAGCGTTATCCAGGGCGGCCATTGCCATCTTACGGGCTATTTTCTGGGATTGGTGAACCGTCTTCTCTCGACGGGATCTTTCCACCGGCGCACCAGTGAGGGAAGACCGGGAATTCGGTGGTGTGTTGTACCTACTTCCTTTTGATGGATACCGAGTGCCTACTGTGTGTGTCAACAGTGATAAAATTCAGTGATAGGTAGGTATGATGATAGGTACCTAACCTATCACCCTACCTAGTAGGTACCCCATTAGTACCTAGCTTACTAATAAAAAATGACAAAAATAATTTTGTGATTGTGAATGTGAATGTGTACCAGTAATACCAACCTAGGTACCTACATACCTACCATGTCAATTAGCCGTGTTCCGAGCCAACCAAGAAGAAGGGAGAAAAGGTATAACTTAACTTTTCCTGTACCTAGGTCCTTAGGTAACTACCTAGGTAGATGTAGGTAGGTAGTTGTTTTTTTATGTGTGAAAGATATCGTGATTTTAATCTTCGACTTTAATTTCTACGTAGAATTAAAAAAATTGCAAATTCTTACGAAAACTTTGGTGATTACACCTAGGTACTTTTTGAAACTTGCCGCGCGTTCAATTGTCTGCGTATGTGTGGGTCCGACGCGATAGGAGGGTGGGCGTGTGTTTGTTACCTACGCAAATGGTAAACAAACACATAGGGTTGTCACAAATTTCTCATGAAATAATTTGTTTTTAATTGTATTGGAATTTCAAATATGATGTATTGAACTTTTGCACACGTCAATGTATTCAAGTGCTCGGTCTGAATACACCCCTTTCGGGCTTATAGGGACATTATGTTACACGTTGTATATATATTCTATCAGCCATCCTATAGTACAAGGTCTTAGTTTGGGATCAGATGGCGCTATGTGAAATGTTTTGCAATATTAATTTATTTATTTTGATAAACTTCCCGCTTTAAATTTACTTAGCCACTAGGCACTAGGTCATTTGAGAATACAAAGAAATATGAAAGTGTAAAGCTGGCTATACTTCAGCTATATAAATAAAAGCTGTATAAGCATCGTATAATATAAATATAAATAGATATTTGTGGACATTTCACACAGCGCCATCTAACCCCAAACTAAGCAAAGCTTGTACTATGGGAACCAGATGGCTGATAAAATGTTTATATACTTTTTTTTGTAAATACTTACTTATAATTATACATAATACTACAACACCCAGATCCGGAAGAAATATTTGCAGAACATACAAACATTTCTCCCGTAGCGAGAATCGAACTCGCGCCTCTTGCGTCTCAGCCAAGCACACGCCCGCCACGCCACCAAGGTCGTCAATCACATCTATCTAGCTATTCGTATCTTTGTCATCAATTCATACATCATACAATAAATCGAATCATCTTAATAAATACTAATCTTGAGTCTTCATTCTTGGGTGGATATGGCCAGTTAATAATCACCAAACTCTCTATTTAAACTTGCCTGTGAATGGACAACAACAGGGGCAAAAATAAACAGAGATATAGAGAATAATTATAATACCACATCATTTACTAATAAAATCATCTTGAATCTTCAATCTTGGGTGAGTGTTGCCGGCGACTGACAAATAATCAGAAATTTTACTGAATTTCCGTTTTGATTTGAAAGTTACAAAAGGGAAATCGAGTAAAATTATCGATTACTTGTACTTCTCTTCTTCTTCTTCTTCTCTACTTGTACTTGTCTTCTGAGTACTTTTTAGAACCTAGAATTAAACGGGCAACTTTGTTCCTTTGAAGACTTGGGCTGAGATAAAACGTTAATGTAAATAAATAGAAAAGTTTGAAGCTGGCAAAGAGACCGTTTCACAGAAGAAGTCCTGCGGAGAGGGCACTCTTATCTTCGTATAAAATGCCAAAATGCCTTAGGAATGTTTGTACTTCTTTCGTGAAAAGGAACGCTACCGTCAGTGTCAGTCGCATTTTTTTATGTCACACAATAATGATATCATCTTAAATATCTTTGCTACTTATATGAGTACTAGCAGCCGCCCGCGGCTTCGCTCACGCGGTACCCAGATAAAAAGTACCCTATGTCCCATTCCAGCACACGTAGGTACCTACTATCCTCAATAATCATTATAATATAGTGTACGCTAAACGATGACTAAAGTATTGCCATCTCTTACCATTTCATAATGACAAACAGTGACAGGGCTAACTTTAAGCAATGGCTAACTTTAGCGAGCGAATATGAATAATGGTATGTAAGTATATTCCGTAGTTTTTGCGTGAAAGAGTAACAAACATACCTAAATCTAAAAATTAAGAAATTTCGGTGAATTTAGTAAAAATTTTGAGAGTTAAGGTCATGGGCGCCGGCAGAAATAATTTCCAGGTGGTGCAGATTTTAGTTTTCTTACAATCTTTGCCGTATATGATTGTTAATAAAAAGATGAAATTTTAGTCTGAATGTTTGAGACATTTACTAATTTCTGACTATTCATTATGAATTTATTATATAGGTACCCAGTCGTCACGGCTCACACCTATTTGTTCACGACGATCGAAATTTAAAAATTCTAAATTGGTGGGCCAGGAGTACCGGGATCGATATTAATCGATTTCCATTACTTCTCTGAACGCACCCTTTAAAGTACCGCTACTCTACACCAGATGGCGCCAGCATAAATGGGATGAACTTAACAGAGAAAGCGCAATACAGTTTCAATAATTCCTGTTGATCCCGAGATTCCCAAGGGGTGCAAGTGCACCCTCTGGCACCCCCTTGCTAGCGCCCATGGTTAGGTAAACTTTTCAAAACGCAACGATAGCGCGTCAAAATTTGATCAGAATTAGCAGCGACATCTAGTTTTCAGACGTAGAATTACGTTAGAACTCCATGAATAATCAAGATTGGAAACTTATTAGACCAGTAATAATTTATGCTTCCTTTCACAGGTAATTTGACATTGACAGTTCCTTTTCCATATGTTTTGTATCATCTATTACTAATCTTTGGTATCATCGCTGTCATAATGTCAAAATAAAAGTATTATATTTTTCATGAAAAACATGCCAAAAATAAAGAATTTGCAGGTAATTATGACATCAACTAAATGAGAAAAATCGGCTCTTTAATTTGATATAGGTTATGTGCAGTTTTAGACCAAAAATTGATTCCAGGTTTTCATCCCTTTTCACCCCTTTAGAGGTTGAATTTTGAAAAATCCCTTCTTAGTACACCCCTACGTACCAAGGTTTACCTACACTGAAAATTTCAAGTCTCTACGTCCAGCGGTTTAGGCTGTGCGTTGTCTGTCAGTCAGTCAGTCAGTCAGTCAGTCAGGACAAAGATTCTTATAATATAAGATTTTTAAGGCTGAAACTGGAAATAAACCGTTAAGAAAGCCTTTTATATACCAAAAAGTATTTAAAAACACTCATTACTTACAGAAAATATATGCGAATTACATTATTTAAATACACTCATGGACATAATTAGAGGAAAGCTTCATCAATCGAAAAAAAAACTAAAATATGTACAAAAGGTTCTTCGTATATACTGGCCCTGTATACCTTAATATTTAATTTGAAAAATAATTACTTCAATAGTCTTTTGTTTCAGGGTTTCATTTTGTTTTTTAGTTTATTTGTTATTTTCACTAGTTTAATTTTGCTGAAGTGTGCGTATTAATTTCATAAAATTCTGTCTTTTTTCCATTTTCACAAAAACGTATTGCAATTATAGTGGTGCTTACACATCAATGAATACCTGAAGTGACAATGCCAGATCTTAGCGTAGCTCAGTTTTCCAAAGCTGTTACTTTAAATTGAAAATGGTCACAGTTATAAAGAAGTGGTGTCGCGAAAGCGAAGAGTTTCACAAAGGTTGTCGGGTTCACTCGGGTTAGATCGGGTCGTTATCAGTAGGCGAGCGCGCACAGGCGGCTCGCCGCGCCGGCCGATCTAACATTCTGTTACGAGACGACAAGCGAGGCACATCGGTGAGTGATTTTGACTTACACAGTGCATGCAATTCCAGATAAGTTGTCACCGATGTTATGTACCCATGTATGAGCTAGTGTACCTAATTACCAGAAGTGTTAACCGATGCGTCGGTCTGTTGCGAACAGATAGATCAGTAATCAGAGAGCGAGGCTCGGGGTGGCTATAGGGGAGGTTGGAGGCCACACGGGGATAAGCCCCCATAATACTTACGTTAAGTCAAGTAATGCTGATGGAACAGCCATCACCTTTAAGATGCTGATGGAACAGCCATCACCTTAAGATCCTGATGGAACAGCCATCACCTTGAGTAAAATCCTGATGGAACAGCCATCACCTCAAGTAAGATCCTGATGGAACAGCCATCAAGCCAGGTGGAACAGCCACCAAGTAAACGCATAACCCGCTAACATAGATTTGCATAAGTACATCAACACGGTATATTCGTCATAACAAGTTTTTTTTTGTACTTGACGACAAGTGGCTCAGATATTGCGAGTTTCCAAATCCGTCATCTGTCGAATTGTTAAACGTTATCGGCAAACTGGAGAGTACACGAGACGTGCAGGGCAAGGTTGCAAGAGAGTCACTTCAGCAAGAGAAGATCGATTTATGGTGAGCAGTGTTCTGAGAAATCGCACTTTGACTTCTTCTGAGGTCAGATCTACGCTCCAGGACGTTTGACAGGTGACAGTTAGTACTAAAATCATAAGAAGAAGAGTTATAGAAGCTGGAATAAAGACGTACTTGCCAGGTAGAGGACCCTTACTTACCACAGATCATCAAGTAGCTCGGGCTAACTTTGCTCGCTCATACCAAAACTGGAATGATGATGACTGGGGAAAAGCATTGTTCACTGACGAGTCTAGGTTTTAGAAGGGTTAAAGTTTGGACACGAGAAAGATACGCTCTGTGTAACATTATTGGAAGAGTCTTATGGTGGAGGGTCAGCCAGGGGGTAACACCAAATACTGAATATGCTCAAACACTCGACCAAAATCCCCGTAATGTCATAACACAATCATATTTTCAATGTGATGATTGAAGAGTTAATTCTTCATAACATCATTTTTGAGATATCTGTTGATTCTTGTAATTTTTGCTGAAGTAAGTTTTATTTTCATTCGAAATGGTAAAATTAATAAAGTGCTTAATATATTTTCTATACTCACATACAAAAAGTTTTTTCAGTTCCGATTTATCTCTTTTTTTGTTCCATTCCTCTAATTATGTCCATGAGTGTAGATAATTACATTAATTTCTAATTTTATAAAATACATTATTTATTAATAGTGTAGATGTGATAATTGTGTAGATAATTATATTGATAATTAAATGAGTGAAGATAATTACAATTATTTCTAATTTTATAAAATACATTATTTATTAATAGTGATTAATAAAAATAAGGAATATGTAAAAAAGTAATTTAAAGTGTTAAAAAAAAGATAGTGAAAGCTAACTGATCCACGTATCAGTGACGTCATGGTTATACACTGCAGGCAAACACCAAACTGCACACTCGGTGGCACCGACAATTTTCTTATCATACTCAACTCTGATGATCTGACCAATGGCGTTGCGTTTCAAATATTAGAATTTCCCAATCTTTTTCCACTTTTTAATAAATTGATAAATTGATGGAGGAATAATTCTGATCTAATAAATTTGATTAAAAAAAATATCTGAACATATCTGCATGAATCACATGCATATCCCCTATTGGTTTATTTAAAAATACATCAATTAGGTAGATACCAATAAAAAACCGTTAGCTATGCTTATTTGAGGACAACAGCATTCGACGGAAACACTTTGTGGCGTTGCCGAGGGAAGACTATACTCGTATTTATGCAACGAGTAAAAAAATATTAAGTCTATATTTTTTAATCGTTGCTTTAAACTCGGTCATTGTTGCATCCGATCTACAGAAGTCGAAAATAAGATCAACACTAATCAATCTAGTCGTAACACTAGTTCTTCCGAACCAGTGTGATGAAACCACTTGACATATATTTTGGAACTTTTTAGGTTTTAGTTTTCCTTCATCGATTGAGAGTACTGGTAGTCATACATTTTTCGAACAAAAAAATCCATTGATGCGCGATAGGATTTGAAACAATGATCGGAAGGCGGGGTCACTAAACTACCTCTGGACCACCAGTGCTCTCAGATCATCTATTGTTATCTTAAGATACAGCTTTAATACTACATGACATATTATAATTATCATCTTCTTCAAAACTAACTCGTCACAACAGTAAATATGCAGGTAAAATTAAACCAATAATAAAAGATACAAATCTTGACGACCTCGGTGGCGTTGCGGGCGTGTTGCTTGGCTGAGACGCAAGAGGCACGGGTTCAATTCCCACTACGGGAGAAATGTTTGTATGTTCTGCAAATATTTATTCCGAGTCTAAGTGTTGTAGTAAGTATAACAAGTATAAAGTATTCTATCAGCCATCTGGTGACCATAGTACAAGCTTTGCTTAGTTTGGGACTAAATGGCGCTGTGTGAAATGTCCACAAATATTTATTTATTTGATTTTATTTTAAATCTTCAGTCTTGGTTGGGTGTGGAAGTTGACTGATAATCTGTTTTTTACCTTTGATTTTAAAGTTACAAAGTTGAAATTCAAAAAAGATTGATAATTACCAGCCCAAGAGAAAGCCACTGTCACTTTCAGGCCGCACCTAAAATAAAACCGTCAACTATTTATCTGAAGACATTATTCTACTAATGGACGGTAGGTTTACTTCTTCGCTGGACTGGGAGTAATGAAAAAACATAGAATGCGTCCAGCTGCTTCTTTCCCCGAGCATGTCGTAAAAGTCGACTAAGGGATGGTATCCTCCAACATGATGTGATACATAAGCAAGTATTCCCAAGGAGGGTTGACGTAAGTTTTCTTAAAATTTAAAAATAAAATAAAATAAATAGACATATAGTTGTCGATGACAACAGCCTGTGATCGCCTTTCTATATAATATGTCTAGAACCACCTGAGCAAGTCTCCGTGGATACCAATGTTCTGAAGCTTGGAAATCAGAGTGATGTGGTCTATTCGATCGAAGCACTTGCTATTATCAGTATAGACTACATCTTGGCCGCCAGAGTCCATTAAGTCAGTCAACTCGTTTAGTAATATGAGGTTGGATACCGTAGAACTTCCTCTTAGGAACCCGTGCTGCAAAGAAGAATGGACATCAATGGCAAAAATAAGCAGGAAATCGATTATTACACCACATCATTTACTAATTAAATCTTCTTGAATCTTCAATCTTGGGTGAGTGTTGCCGGTGAATGACAAATAATCGGAGCTTAGATTTTTATTTCCCCCTTGATATGAAAATTACAAAGTTGAAAATAAAAATCTTAATACCGATTACTGTACTAATAGTCATCTGAGTACTTTTCAGGGCGAGCCTAGAATTAAACAGGCAATTTTGTTTGTTTGAAGACTTGGGCTAAGATAAAACGTTTATGTAAATACTAGTAAAACAAACCTGGTTACGTTAATTCTAATAAGCTTCCTTTTTATTGTTTTACTAGCTGTTGCCCGCGACATCGTACGCGTGTGTTTTCGCAGCGTACGTCAAAAACTATTTTGGGTTTTCTGCCTTGGGTTACAATATTGCAATTTTCTTACGGACCCCAAATTTTTTTCAAAGTATATTATAGTCTATACTGATCCCTGTAAATGTAGCTTTCTATTGGTGAAATAATTTTTGAATTCAGTCCAGTAGTTTCGGAGCCTATTCGTTACAAACAGACAAAAAAACAAAAATCTTTCTAGCAAGCAAGCAAGCAAGCGAGCAAGCGAACAAGCGAGCAAGCGAGCAAGCTACAAAGCAAGCAAGCAAGCAACAAAGCAAGCAAGCAAGCAACAAAGCAACAAAGCAAGCAAGCAAGCAAGCAAGCAGGCAAGCAATCAAGCAATCAAGCAACAAAGCAAGCAAGCAAGCAAGCAAGCGAGCAAGCCAGCGAGCGAGCAAGCAAGCGAGCAAGCAAGCAAGCAAGCAATCAAGTAACAAAGCAAGCAAGCCAGTAACAAAGCAAGCAAGCAAGCAAGCAAGCAAGCGAGCCAGCGAGCCAGCAAGCAAGCAAGCAAGCAAGCAAGCAAGCAAGCAAGCAAGCAAGCAAGCAAGCAAGCAAGCAAGCAAGCAAGCAAGCAAGCGAGCAAGCTACAAAGCAAGCAAGCAACAAAGCAAGCAAGCAAGCAACAATGCAAGCAAGCAAGCAAGCAAGCAGGCAAGCAATCAAGCAATCAAGCAACAAAGTAAGCAAGCAAGCGAGCAAGCGAGCGAGCAAGCAAGCAAGCAAGCAAGCAAGCAAGCAAGCAAGCAAGCAAGCAAGCAATCAAGTAACAAAGCAAGCAAGCAAGCAAGCGAGCCAGCGAGCCAGCAAGCAAGCAAGCAAGCAAGCAAGCAAGCAAGCAAGCAAGCAAGCAAGCAAGCAAGCAAAAAAGCAAGCAAGCAAGCAAAAAAGCAAGCAAGCAAGCAAGCAATCAGGCAGGCAGGCAAGCAGGCAGGCAGGCAGGCAAGCAAGAACCCTGTGATATACCACTAATAGTCGTAACCCAGCTAGACTTTTTTTTTTCTCTTTATAAGTAAACTTCTTTATGTTAAATTTTCTTATATATTTAATAGCATTAAATTTTTTCACTACATTATTGTTATGTTTATTTATCAGTATAGACTACATCAACTTGGCCTCCAGAGTCCATTAAGTCAGCTCGTTTAGTAATATGAGGTTGGATACCGTAGAACTTCCTCTTAGGAACCCGTGCTGCAAAGAAGAATGGACATCAATGGCAAAAATAAGCAGGAAATCGATTATTACACCACATCATTTACTAATTCTCATTTACTCATCTCATCTCAACTCAGCGGCATAGAACAGTAGGCATTCGTGGTAGTTTTCGCTATGCTGCATCGAAATGTTGGAACAATATTCCACCGCCACTAAGGAACCTACAAAGTATTCAAAATTTTAAAATAAAACTAAAAGAATTGGCAAAAAGAGATGTCCCTATCTCAGACTTGATATTAGTGCAATCTAACAAAATGTATTTATTTTATACTTACCTAGGTACTTACATATTTATATTATTATAACTAACAAAGTTCTTATATGTATGTATATATTAATTAATTTAAAGTTAAGCGTAAAAATAGAATCTGCTTTTTTTTAGGGTTTATTTACGATTTTTTTTTCTTTTCTTATTTCCTATTGTTGTTATTTCTATATTTTTATGTGAGCACGTCCTCGGTAAGGTTTGTTACTTATCCGGTTCTCAAAGGCCCCAACGGAAAACCAGCGTAGGTTGTTTCAACCTGCACATGCTGAGTTGGGACCAATTTGCAACTGTTCCATAATTATATTATATAAGTTAGTTTAGTTATAGTTTGTTGCAAATAAATGATTCTGTTTCTGATAATTAAATCATCTTGAATCTTCAATGTTGGGTGAGTGTTGCCGGTGAATGACAAATAATCGGAGTTTAGACTTTTATTTTCCCTTTGTTTTATTTGAAAATTACAAAGTCGAAAATAAAAATCTTAATACCGATTACTGTACTAATAGTCATCTGAGTACTTTTCAGGGCGAGCCTAGAATTAAACAGGCAATTTTGTTTGTTTGAAGACTTGGGCTACGATAAAACGTTTATGTAAATACTAGTAAAACAAACCTGGTTATGTTAATTCTAATAACCTTCCTTTTTATTGTTTTACTAGCTGTTGCCCGCGACTTCGTACGCGTGTGTTTTCGCAGCGTACGTCAAAAACTATTTTGGGTTTTCTGCCTTGGGTTACAATATTGCAATTTTCTTACGGATCCCAATTTTTTTTCAAAGTATATTATAGCCTATACTGATCCCTGATAATGTAGCTTTCTATTGGTGAAATAATTTTTGAATTCAGTCCAGTAGTTTCGGAGCCTATTCGTTACAAAAAAACAAAAATCTTTCTAGCAAGCAAGCAAGCAAGCGAGCAAGCGAGCAAGTGAGCAAGCGAGCAAGTGAGCAAGTGAGCAAGCGAGCAAGCCAGCAAGCGAGCAAGTGAGCAAGCGAGCAAGCCAGCAAGCAACAAAGCAAGCAAGCAAGCAAAAAACCAAGCAAGCAAGCAACATAGCAAGCAAGCAATTAAGCAAGCAAGCGATCGAGCTAGCAAGCGAGCAAGCGAGCAAGTGAGCAAGCGAGCAAGCAAGCAAGTGGGCAAGCGAGCAAGCGAGTCTGCTAGCAAGCAAGCGAGCAAGCAAGTGAGAAAGCGAGCAAGCAACAAAGCAAGCAAGCAAGCAACAAAAAAAGCAAGCAAGCAAGCAAGCAAACAAGCAATCCAGCAAGCAAGCAAGCAACAAAGCAAGCAAGCAAGCAAGCGAACGAGCAAGCGAGCAAGCAAGCAACAAAGCAAGCAAGCAAGCAAAAAAGCAAGCAATCAAGCAATCAGGCCGGCAGGCAGGCAAGCGATCAAGCGTGCAAGCGAGCGAGCGAGCGAGCGACCAAGCGAGAAAGCGAGCGAGTGAGCAAGCGAGAAAGCGAGCAAGCGAGTAAGTTAGCAAGGAAGCAAGCAAGCAAGCAAGCAACAAAGCAAGCAAGCAAGCAAGCAACAAAGCAAGCAAGCACGCAACAAAGCAAGCAAGCGAGCGAGCGAGCAAGCAAGCAAGCAAGCAAGCAGGCAACAAAGCAAGCAAGCAAGCAAGCAAGCAAGCAAGCAAGCGAGCGAGCAAGCGAGCAAGTGGGCAAGGGAGCAAGCGAGCCTGCGAGCAAGCAAGCAAGCGAGAAAGCGAGCCTGCGAGCGAGCAAGCAAGCGAGAAAGCGAGCAAGCGAGCAAGCAACAAAGCAAGCAAGCAACAAAAAAAGCAAGCAAGCAAGCAAGCAAACAAGCAACAAAGCAAGCAAGCAAGCAAGCAACAAAGCAAGCAAGCACGCAACAAAGCAAGCAAGCGAGCGAGCGAGCAAGCAAGCAAGCAAGCAAGCAGGCAACAAAGCAAGCAAGCTAGCAAGCAAGCAAGCAAGCAAGCGAGCGAGCAAGCGAGCAAGTGGGCAAGGGAGCAAGCGAGCCTGCGAGCAAGCAAGCAAGCGAGAAAGCGAGCCTGCGAGCGAGCAAGCAAGCGAGAAAGCGAGCAAGCGAGCAAGCAAGCAATCAAGCAATCAAGCAACAAAGCAAGCAAGCAAGCAAGCGAACGAGCAAGCGAGCAAGCAAGCAACAAAGCAAGCAATCAAGCAATCAGGCCGGCAGGCAGACAAGCGAGCAAGCGAGCGAGCGAGCAAGCGAGAAAGCGAGCAAGCGAGAAAGCGAGCAAGCGAGCAAGCGAGTAAGTTAGCAAGCAAGCAACAAAGCAAGCAAGCAAGCAAAAAAGCAAGCAATCAAGCAATCAGGCCGGCAAGCAGGCAAGCGAGCAAGCGAGAAAGCGAGCAAGCGAGCAAGCGAGAAAGCGAGCAAGCAAGCGAGCGAGCGAGCAAGCGAGAAAGCGAGCAAGCGAGTAAGTTAGCAAGCAAGCAAGCAATCAAGCAACAAAGCAAGCAAGCAAGCAACGAAGCAAGCGAGCGAGCGAGTGAGCAAGCAAGCAAGCAAGCAGGCAGGCAGGCAGGCAAGCAAGCAAGCAAGCAAGCAAGCAAGCAAGCAATTAAGCAATCAAGCAAGCAAGCAATCAAGTAACAAAGCAAGCAAGCAAGCAACCTACTATAAGTGAAAACTTTTAATTGGCTTTCCGTGTGAAATATGTGCGCTCTGCACATATTAAATTTCCTTACTATTACTGTACTAGCTGTAAGTTTTCCTGAAATGTTTAAAATAAAATAAAAATTAAAATAAACAAAGTAAGCAAGCAAGCAAGCAAGCGAGCGAGCGAGCGAGCAAGCAAGCAAGCAAGCAAGCAAGAACCCTGTGGTATACCACTAATAGTCGTAACCCAGTTAGACTTTTTTTTTCTCTTTATAAGTAAACTTCTTTATGTTTAATTTTCTTATATATTTAATAGTATTAATTTTTTTCACTACATTATTGTTATGTTTATTTATCAGTATAGACTACATCAACTTGGCCTCCAGAGTCAATTAAGTCAGCTCGTTTAGTAATATGAGGTTGGATACCGTAGAACTTCCTCTTAGGAACCCGTGCTGCAAAGAAGAATGGACATCAATGGCAAAAATAAGCAGGATATCGATTATTACACCACATCATTTACTAATTCTCATTTACTCATCTCAACTCAGCGACATAGAACTGCAGCCTTACGTGGTTTTCGCTATGCTGCATCGAAATGTTGGAACAATATTCCACCGCCACTAAGGAACCTACAAAGTATTCAAAATTTTAAAATAAAACTAAAAGAATTGGCAAAAAGAGTAGGGACATCTCAGACTTGATATTAGTGCAATCTAACAAAATGTATTTATTTTATACTTACCTAGGTACTTACATATTTATATTATTATAACTAACAAAGTTCTTATATGTATGTATATATTAATTAATTTAAAGTTAAGCGTAAAAATAGAATCTGCTTTTTTTAGGGTTTATTTACGATTTTTTTTCTTTTATTATTTCCTATTGTTGTTATTTCTATATTTTTATGTGAGCACGTCCTCGGTAAGGTTTGTTACTTATCCGGTTCTCAAAGGCCCCAACGGAAAACCAGCGTGGGTTGTTTCAACCTGCACATGCTGAGTTGGGACCAATTTGCAACTGTTCCATAATTATATTACATAAGTTAGTTTAGTTTTAGTTTGTTGCAAATAAATGATTCTGATAATTAAATCTTCTTGAATCTTAAATCTTGGGTGAGTGTTGTCGGTGAATGACAAATAATCGGAGTTTAGACTTTTATTTTCCCTTTGATTTACAAAGTCGAAAATAAAAATCTTAGTACCGATTACTATATAATATTACTATACAAAACGTTAATGTAAATAAATAGAAAAGTTTGAAGCTGGCAAAGAGACCGTTTTACGGAAGAAGTCCCGCGGAGAGGGCACTCTCTTGTCTTCGTATGACTACAAAATGCCTTAGAAATGTTTGTACTTCTTTCGTGAAACAGACTCTACCGTCAGCGTCAGTTGCAGTTTTTTTATGTCACAATAATGTAATCATCTTAAGTATCTTTGCTAGTTGTATGAGTATTTTCAAGTCTGCAACTGGAAATAAACCATTAATGAAGCCTTTTATATTCCAAAAAGTACTTAAAAACACTCATAATTTACAGTAAATACATGAAAATTAAATTATTTAGATAGATAATTATATTACATTCACTTCTAATTAATAAGAATACATTATTTATTAATAGTGATTAGTAATAATAAGGAATATGCAAAAAAGTAAATTTAAGATAAAAAAATGAGATGATAAAAGCTAACCGATAGGGGCAGTTAAACGCCTTCCAGTTTGGCGCGCGTGGTGTGACAACATGGTCTATAACCCTGCAGGCAAACACCAAACAACTGCGCACTTGGTGGTACTGACAGGAAGGAAGGAAGAATTGAACGGGTTAATTGAACTACGTTCTAATCAGGGTAACAAATATGAAACATAGTAACTTAGAGGTAAGAAAGCAGTCTGAGATGTCGTTCACGAAAATTGAAAAAGTAAGGGTCGAGTAGGGAACCCTGTGGTATACCACTTAGAGTCGTAACCCAGCTAAATATATAGTGGTCGATGACAACAGCCTGTGATAGCTTTTCTATATATGTCGAGAACCACCTGAGCAAGTCTCCGTGGATACCAATGTTCTGAAACTTGGCAATCAGAGTGATGCGGTCTATTTGATCGAAGCATTTGCTAAAATTAGTATAGACCACATCAACCTGGTCGCCGGAGTCCATTAAGTCAGTCAAATATTCGTTTAGTAATATGCGGTTGGATACCGTAGAACTTCCTCTTAGGAACCCGTGCTGCAAAGAAGAATGGACATCAATGGCAAAAATAAGCAGGAAATTGATTATTACACCACATCTTTACTAATAAAATCTTCTTGAATCTTCAATCTTGGGTGAGTGTTGCCGGTGAATGACAAGTAATAGGAGTTTTGACTTTTATTTCCTCTTTGATTTGAAAGTTACAAAAAAGAAGTGAAAGCCATAACACCGATTACTGTACTAATAGTCATCTGAGTACTTTTCTGGGCGAACCTAGAATGAAACAGGCAATTTGGTTTGTTTAAAGACTTGAGCTGGCAAAGAGACCGTTTTACGGAAGAAGTCCGCGGAGAGGGCACTCTCTTGTCTTCGTATGACTACAAAATGCCTTCGGAATGTTTGTACTTCTTTCGTGAAACGGACTCTACCGTCAGCGTCAGTCGCAGTTTTTTTATGTCACACAATAATGTAATCATCTTAAGTATCTTTGCTAGTTGTATGAGTATTTTCAAGTCTGCAACTGGAAATAAACCATTAATGAAGCCTTTTATATTCCAAAAAGTACTTAAAAACACTCATAATTTACAGTAAATACATGAAAATTAAATTATTTCGATAGATAATTATATTACATTAATTTCTAATTAATAAGAATACATTATTTATTAATAGTGATTAGTAATAATAAGGAATATGCAACAAAGTAAGTTAAAGATAAAAAAATGAGATAATAAAAGCTAACCGATAGGGGCAGTTTAAATGCCTTCCAGTTTGGCGCGCGTGGTGTGACAACATGGTCTATAACCCTCCAGGCAAACACCAAACAACTGCGCACTCGGTGGCACTGACAAAAATTTGTTGTCATAGTGACCTCTGACGCTCTGACCGATGGCGTCGCGTTTTAAATATTTGAAATTCCCAAAGATTTTCTTTGCGCTTTTAATAAATAATCTCTTGCTCAGTAAAATAAATAGTAAACAAAAATATTTATGGAGGTATAATTCTAAAATAATAATATAAAGTTTTCAAAAAAATATCTGACCTTCATTTAAAACATTCACTTTTGGTTAATTTAAAAACATCAATCTATACTAGTCTATACGAATATTATAAACAGGAAAGATTTTTTTGTTTTTTGTTTGTAACGAATAGGCTCCGAAACTACTGGACAAATTTCAAAAATTCAAGGAAGGAAAGAAAGAAGGAAGGAAGTAAGGAAGGAAGGAAGGAAGGAAAGGAAGGAAGGAAGGAAGGAAGGAAGGAAGGAAGGAAGGAAGGAAGGAAGGAAGGAAGGAAGGAAGGAAGGAAGGAAGGAAGGAAGGAAGGAAGGAAGGAAGGAAGGAAGGAAGGAAGGAAGGAAGGAAGGAAGGAAGGAAGGAAGGAAGGAAGGAAGGAAGGAAGGAAGGAAGGAAGGAAGGAAGGAAGGCAGGCAGGCAGGCAGGCAGGCAGGCAGGCAGGCAGGAAGGAAGGAAGAATTGAACGGGTTAATTGAACTACGTTCTAATCAGGGTAACAAATATGAAACATAGTAACTTAGAGGTAAGAAAGCAGTCTGAGATGTCGTTCACGAAAATTGAAAAAGTAAGGGTCGAGTAGGGAACCCTGTGGTGTCGTAACCCAGCTAATTATATAGTGGTCGATGACAACAGCCTGTGATAGCTTTTCTATATATGTCGAGAACCACCTGAGCAAGTCTCCGTGGATACCAATGTTCTGAAACTTGGCAATCAGAGTGATGCGGTCTATTTGATCGAAGCATTTGCTATAATTAGTATAGACCACATCAACCTGGTCGCCGGAGTCCATTAAGTCAGTCAAATATTCGTTTAGTAATATGCGGTTGGATACCGTAGAACTTCCTCTTAGGAACCCTGCAAAGAAGAATGGACATCAATGGCAAAAATAAGCAGGAAATTGATTATTACACCACATCATTTACTAATAAAATCTTCTTGAATCTTCAATCTTGGGTGAGTGTTGTCGGTGAATGACAAATAATCGGAGTTTAGACTTTTATTTCCTCTTTGATTTGAAAGATACAAAAAGAAAATGAAAGGCATAATACCGATTACTGTACTAATAGTCATCTGAGTACTTTTCAGGGCGAACCTAGAATGAAACAGGCAATTTTGTTTGTTTGAAGACTTGGGCTGAGATAAAACGTTAATGTAAATAAATAGAAAAAATTGAAGCTGGCAAAGAGACCGTTTTACGGAAGAAGTCCCGCGGAGAGGGCACTCTCTTGTCTTCGTATGACTACAAAATGCCTTCGGAATGTTTGTACTTCTTTCCTGAAACGGACTCTACCGTCAGCGTCAGTCGCAGTTTTTTTATGTCACACAATAATGTAATCATCTTAAGTATCTTTGCTAGTTGTATGAGTATTTTCAAGTCTGCAACTGGAAATAAACCATTAATGAAGCCTTTTATATTCCAAAAAGTACTTAAAAACACTCATAATTTACAGTAAATACATGAAAATTAAATTATTTAGATAGATAATTATATTAAATTAATTTCTTATTAATAAGAATACATTATTTATTAATAGTGATTAGTAATAATAAGGAATATGCAAAAGAGTAAGTTTAAGATAAAAAAATGAGATGGTAAAAGCTAACCGATAGGGGCAGTTTAAACGCCTTCCAGTTTGGCGCGCGTGGTGTGACAACATGGTCTATAACCCTGCAGGCAAACACCAAACAACTGCGCACACGGTGGCACTGACAAAAATTTGTTGTCATACTGACCTCTGACGCTCTGACCGATGGCGTCGCGTTTTAAATATTTGAAATTCCCAAAGATTTTCTTTGCATTTTTAATAAATAATCTCTTGCTCAATAAAATAAATAGTAAACAAAAATATTTATGGAGGTATAATTCTAAAATAATAATATAAAGTTTTCAAAAAAATATCTGACCTTCATTTAAAACATTCACTTTTGGTTAATTTAAAAACATCAATCTATACTAGTCTATACGAATATTATAAACAGGAAAGATTTTTTTGTTTTTTGTTTGTAACGAATAGGCTCCGAAACTACTGGACAAATTTCAAAAATTCAAGGAAGGAAAGAAAGAAGGAAGGAAGGAAGGAAGGAAGGAAGGAAGGAAGGAAGGAAGGAAGGAAGGAAGGAAGGAAGGAAGGCAGGCAGGCAGGCAGGCAGGAAGGAAGGAAGAATTGAACGAGTTAATTGAACTACGTTCTAATCAGGGTAACAAATATGAAACATAGTAACTTAGAGGTAAGAAAGCAGTCTGAGATGTTGTTCACGAAAATTGAAAAAGTAAGGGTCGAGTAGGGAACCCTGTGGTATACCACTTAGAGTCGTAACCCAGCTAAATATATAGAGTCGATGACAACAGCCTGTGATAGCTTTTCTATATATGTCGAGAACCACCTGAGCAAGTCTCCGTGGATACAATTGTTCTGAAACTTGGAAATCAGAGTGATGCGGTCTATTCAATCGAAGCATTTGCTATAATTAGTATAGACCACATCAACCTGGTCGCCGGAGTCCATTAAGTCAGTCAAATATTCGTTTAGTAATATGAGGTTGGATACCGTAGAACTTCCTCTTAGGAACCCGTGCTGCAAAGAAGAATGGACATCAATGGCAAAAATAAGCAGGAAATTGATTATTACACCACATCATTTACTAATAAAATCTTC
Organism: Scotopteryx bipunctaria; assembly: GCA_949320045.1. Taxonomy (NCBI): domain Eukaryota; kingdom Metazoa; phylum Arthropoda; class Insecta; order Lepidoptera; family Geometridae; genus Scotopteryx; species Scotopteryx bipunctaria. The sequence goes on from OX439440.1 coordinate 12,389,698, forward strand.
TCGAATCTTCAATCTTGGGTGAGTGTTGTCGGTGAATGACAAATAATCGGAGTTTAGACTTTTATTTCCTCTTTGATTTGAAAGATACAAAAAGAAAATGAAAGGCATAATACCGATTACTGTACTAATAGTCATCTGAGTACTTTTCAGGGCGAACCTAGAATGAAACAGGCAATTTTGTTTGTTTGAAGACTTGGGCTGAGATAAAACGTTAATGTAAATAAATAGAAAAAATTGAAGCTGGCAAAGAGACCGTTTTACGGAAGAAGTCCCGCGGAGAGGGCACTCTCTTGTCTTCGTATGACTACAAAATGCCTTCGGAATGTTTGTACTTCTTTCCTGAAACGGACTCTACCGTCAGCGTCAGTCGCAGTTTTTTTATGTTACACAATAATGTAATCATCTTAAGTATCTTTGCTAGTTGTATGAGTATTTTCAAGTCCGCAACTGGAAATAAACTATTAATGAAGCCTTTAATATTCTAAGAATTACTTTATAATACTCATAATTTACAGTAAATACATGAAAATTAAATTATTTACATAGATAATTTTAAAATATTAACCTCTAATTAATTAAAATACATTATTTATTAATAGTGATTATTTATTTATAATTTACTTCTTATTATTATACTAATTACCTTAAAGTTTTTAATGTTATTGTAGTTTATCTTTGTAACTGTGTGTTCTTAAATAAATAAAAGTTAATAGTGATTAGTAATAATAAGGAATATGCAAAAAAGTAAATTTAAGATAAAATAATGAGATAATGAAAGCAAACCGATACGGGCACTTTAAACGCCTGCCATTTTGGCGCGCGTCGTGTGACGTCATGGTCTATAACACTGCAGGCAAACACCAAACAACTGCGCACTCGGTGGCACTGACAATTTTGTTGTCATACTGACCTCTGACGCTCTGACCGATGGCGTCACGTTTTCAATATTTGAAATTCCCAAATATTTTCTTGGCACTTTTAATAAATTATCTCTTGCTCAATAAAAAAATTGTAAACAAAAATATTTATGGAGGTATAATTCTGAAATAGTACCTAAAGTTATAAAAAAATATATCTAACCTTTGTTTAAAACAGTAACTTTTTGTTGATTTAAATACATCAATTAATAATAAAATAAACCGTTATCTAAGTTTATTAATCGAGAACAACACCATTTAAGAGTTTATCGCTTAATTGTGTTCATATTACGCTTTCTGTCAGTTGTTGTTCTGTATGTACTGTTAAATACGTACGTACTATGCCTATGCGGACGATTTATGCCCGTCCCAGAATTCAACGAATGGACAACGGAGCGTTAATTACCATAACAAAGTTATTTTTTGTCAAAATTGTACATCAATTTTTGTCAGATAACAAGGTTGGAATGGACAAATACGAGAAGAATAATTATTCATAGAATGAAAAACAAAACAAACAATACGGAACCTAACAAAAAAAACTAACAATATCACACCTTCGAACTTCTAATTATTGCTTAAACGACACACATGCTAATACAGTTACTTAGTAACAACTAATGAGCATTTAATTGAGTGGAAAGTTGAGAATGGCATTTGCCATTCCACTCAGTGCAGCTAAATAAACTGACTGCTTAAACTTTACCTGGAGAGTTAGCCCATTTGACAATAAACATATAATTAAATTTGAAGCTGGCAACACTTTGGCGTCAGTCACAAGTTGTCATGTTTCACATTTTTTGAGATAATAAATTAAAAATATACAACAAACCTAATCATCTTATATACTAATCTTAAGTCTTCATTCTTGGGTGAGTGTTGCCGGTGACTGACAAGCAATCGGGGTTTTTACTTTATTTCCCCTTTGATTTGAAAGTTACAAAGAGGAAACAATGAAAACTACCGATTACCTGTACTGATAGTCATCTGAGTACTTTTCAGGGCAAACCTAGAATTAAACGGGCAATTTTGTTTGTTTGAAGACTTGGGCTAGGATAAAACGTTTATGTAAATACTAGTATAACAAACCTGGTTATGTTAATTCTAATTCTTCCTTTTTATTGTTTTACTAGCTGTTGCCCGCGACTTCGTACGCGTTTGTTTTCGCAGCGCACGCCAAAAACTATTTTGGGTTTTCTACCTTGGGTTACAATATTGCAATTTTCTAACGGATTCCTAATTATTTTGAAAATATATTATAGCCTATACTGCCGTCATAAGAAAAAAGGACGTTTCTACATAAATTCCGAAATAGAGAAAAAAATACTGGTAGATGCGTCTTTTTTTACTGATTCCGATGATGTATATAATAAAACAATTATGAAAAAAATGTCAGATACGTCTTTTTTCCTTATGACGGCAGTATACCGGTTCCTAATAATGTAGTTTTCTATTGGTGAAAGAATTTTTGAATTCGGTCCAGTAGTTTCTGAGCCTATTCGTTACAAACAAACAAAAAAAAACAAAAAATCATTCCTTTTTATACTATTAGTATGAAATAGAAAAGTTTGAAGCTGGCAAAGAGACCGTTTTACGGAAGAAGTCCTGCGGAGAGGGCGCTCTAGTCTTCGTATGACTACAAAATGCCTTAGGAATGTTTGTAGTTCTTTCGTGAAACGGACTCTATCGTCAGCGTCAGTCACAGTTTTTAAGTCACACAATAACGAAATCATCTTAAATATCCTTGCTAGTTGTTTGAGTATTTTTAAGGCCGAAACTGAAAATACTTAACACTTAATAATGGTATAAAATATTCAGCGTCAAAAAAGTAATTCATATCTAGTGTAATGTAAGATGTTTGTATATTTGGTGAATGGGTATAGTGAAAGAAAGTCTTCATGTTTGGATGCGTTTATACTTGTCTGAGGTGCAATGAGTTATGTTCAGTACAAATGTATAATATGACAACTACGTTCTAATCAGGGTAACAAATATGAAACATAGTAACTTAGAGGTAAGAAAGCAGTCTGAGATGTCGTTCACGAAAATTGAAAAAGTAAGGATCGAGTAGGGAACCCTGTGGTATACCACTAAGAGTCGTAACCCAGCTAGACATATAGTTGTCGATGACAACAGCCTGTGATCGCTTTTCTATATAATATGTCGAGAACCACCTGAGCAAGTCTCTGTGAATACCAATGTTCTGAAGCTTGGAAATCAGAGTGATGTGGTCTATTCGATCGAAGCATTTGCTATAATTAGTATAGACCACATCAACCTGGTTGCCGGAGTCCATTAAGTCAGTCAAATATTCGTTTAGTAATATGAGGTTGGATACCGTAGAACGTCTTCTTAGAAACCCGTGCTGCAAAAAAGAATGGACATCAATGGCAAAAATAAGCAGGAAATTGAGCATTACACCACATCATCAGTTAAATCTTCTTGAATCTTCAATCTTGGGTGAGTGTTGCCGGTGAATGACAAATAATCGGAGCTCAGACTTTTATTTCCGCTTTGATTTGAAAGTTACAAAGCCAGTAATAAAGATCGAAATACCGATTACTGTATTAATAGTGATCTGAGTACTTTTCAGGGTGAACCTAGAATTAAACAGGCAATTTTGTTTGTTAAATAGATAGATAGATAGAAAATTCTTTATTGCACACAAGAATGTACATAGGCGAACTTAATGCTAATTAGCATTTTCTTCCAGCTAACCTTTGTGTTGTTTGGACAAAAAGTGGAGGCAGTGCATTGTAGAAAAAATGTTATAAGAAAATAATAATATTAATAATTATACATAAATAAATACAAAAATAATATCTACCTAATTTATAACATATATACAAAAATACCTACAGGTGCTCAATTTTGATGACTGTTCTGTAGAGCAAGATAATGGTGATATAGTTTAGACTTGAAGATTCCCATGGATGAGGCTTGGCGTATTTGCATTGGAAGAGAGTTCCACAGACGAACCGCAGTAACAGTAAAAGAGTCGTTGTAGAAATTTGTGTTATGTTGTGGTGTCATGAGTAGAAGGTGTTGAGAGGACGGTTGTTGACGGTTTCTTTGAAGACTTGGGCTGAGATAAAACGTTAATGTAAATAAATAGTAAAGTTTGAAGCTGGCAAAAAGACCGTTTTACGGAAGAAGTCCCGCAGCTCTCCGCGGCGCTCTAGTCTTCGTACGACTACAAAATGCCTTAGGAATATTTGTAGTTCTTTCGTGAAACGGACTCTACTATCAGCGTCAGTCACAGTTTTTTATGTCACATTATAACGAAATTATCTTAAATATCCTTGCTAGTTGTTTGAGTATTTTTAAGGCCGAAACTGGAAATAAACCGTTAATTAAGCTTTTAATTTTCTAAAAAAATACTTACAATTTACAGTAAATACCTAATATAATACCTCTTTTGATTCGCAAAGTGTAGGTTATTATTTATTTAAGTACACACAGTTACAAAGATAAACTACAATAACATGAAAAACTTTTAACTTTTAACTTTAAGTGTAGGTTTAGGTTTTCAACAGAAACATGCATGAGGACATGCACGTTATCCGAATGGCCGAGTGTAAGGATCCGTAAATTAATGTATTAATGGGCAGTAATTTTAGTAAAATCTTATATTATAAGAATCTTTGTCCTGACTGACTGACTGACAGACAACGCACAGTGAAATTTTCAGTGTAGGTAAACCTTGGTACGTAGGGGTGTACTAAGAAGGGATTTTTCAAAATTCAACCTCTAAAGGGTGAAAAGGGATGAAAACCTGGAATCAATTTTTGGTCTAAAACTGCACATAACTTATATCAAATTAAAGAGCCGATTTTTCTCATTTAGTTGATGTCATAATTACCTGTAAATTCTTTATTTTTGGCATGTTTTTCATGAAAAATAGAATACTTTTATTTTGACATATGACAGCGATGATACCACAGATTAGTAATAGTGAGGATGATACAAAACATGTGGAAAAGGAACTGTCAATGTCAAATTACACTACATTCATTAGGCTATAATATATTTTCAAAAAATTAGGGATCCGTAAGAAAATTGCAATATTGTAACCCAAGGTAGAAAACCGAAAATAGTTTTTGGCGTGCGCTGCGAAAACTATTGATTATAGAACAAAATAATGTACTACACGCGTACAAATTCGCGAGCAACCGCTAGTGTTATATATGTTATTAAAATCTTACCTTCATTAATAACCTCATTTTAGATGTCAGTTAAAATTAATGCAACTCCTCAAAGTCAGAAAGACACTTTTGTAATATATTTAAAAGATATGTTGTTGTTTAAAAATTGTTAAAACAATTTATTTTATAATATAGAAACTAAAATTAGTTAACTTATGATTTTCAAGTTATTGTATATTTCGGTCTAAGTTTAGTAAGTCACTGAACGACAACTGGGAACGACTACGATTACCGATACGACATCGCCACCATCTTGTTGTTTACCAAGGATTGGTATAAAAGGGCTTGGCGTGTCGTATAGGGAGGCTAATAGTGTTCCGACCGTCGTGGTGATAACTTGTATTTAGAGTGAGTACCAAATTTATTGTATATTAAATTGATATGTTGATGATATTGTTATGTTGGTGGTAGGTTGGTGAATATTGTACCAGCATATTGAAATTATTTAAAAACCTCTATTATACCCTTGAATTAGTATGATGTTTTCTTATAAAAGCGACTATAACTGCTCGGTGGTGCAATTGGATAGCGCACGGTCGCCGTAAGGGTTGTGGGTTCAAGTCCTATACTTGTAACTTTTTTGAATAAAAAAAAAACAACTTCTTACGTAATTGCCTACCTACCATAATTATGTATATGTACATAAATATCACCATCATCTTCGCCCCTTATTTCACTTTATGTATAACTTACAAGTTAATTTCCAAAAGTCGTGTCGTGTAACTTTTGGAATATGTTTTAGCTCGCAATGATTTAAGGTACCAGAAACATAAAATATGTTATATCCAGAGCATTTCCAAACTGTCTGAATTTTGCAAGCCTCTACATAATTATTTGAGTTGAGTGTAGCGCTGAGAGAGCTCCCAATGGAGTGCTTTCGAATCAGATGTAGATAGCTAGTAAATTCTAGATTTTGTACTGTTGACGGCCAACCCATGGGGATGATAATTATATATTTAAAGGCTTATTACCATCTATAGTAGACTATTTATACAGCGTCAGGAGGCAACTTTTACCTTCATTAACGAGACGCTGTAGTGCCTGGGATGAATGAAGATGGAGTAGTCCTGCTCAGCACCTTTTCCACCCTCTCAGCTTAGTCTGCTTATATAGGAACTAGCAAAAAACCTATTCTATAAAAACATGAATCGAGCTATTTTTAAATAAAGCTATCCTACTTAATCTCTGTCAGAAATCCATGACGGTTCAAAATAAAATTAAAACCTAGGACGTGGTTTATGTGATTGTGTTGAGAGGCGAAGATATGTTACGAGACCATATATACACACATGACTTCTGACATCGCTTAGAGGCAATTACAAATTATTAGCGTAAATAAGCAACTCAAAACGTCCATTCCTTGTCGCTGTGTATAAATCGCACCAAAAGTTAAAATACTTACCAAGACGGTTGTTCTCCTTGCAAAAATAAAAATAGTAAGATTGATTTCCGAGATGCCAACAAATAAATGCATCTATCGAATAAATCTGAAAAGAGGTGCACTGACGAGCCTGAAGTATCGCTCTTGGTAGATACTCTCTTTCAAGGCTCAGAGTTCCCTTTTTACCTGACTGCGAAGAAGGGGGATATGTATAGACGAGACTAACTTATAACAAAGGTCGTAAGGTTTAACTAATAAATAATCGTAATAGTATAAATCGTAGAGTCGTATCGAAAGCGCTGAGGGTCTGGCAAAGTCGCGGAAAGAGCAGGTTCGATTCCTGCGGCAGAATAAATGTTCGCATTTTGCAAATGTTACTTCCAGATCTGGGTGTAAGTAGATAGTACTTATAGTTTCAAACCGTTATTGTTTCAGGTAAGAAGACTATTATCTGTATGAGCCAAGATTGAATGCGAGTATATATTTGTAGACTCGGTAAGCTTAAGAAATATTTCATAAATTAATATTTTATGTGTTTTTATATTAAAAGCTTGGCCCATTCTAATAAGTTGAACATTTCCATAATGTTTCTAACCATCCTAAAAATTGGCTTCCTATAGTTGACAACGTTTGACACTGTAGATACTTTTGGTATTCAGACTTACTACCATTATGTAATTAATTGAATTAAATTTTCATTTGTACCCATAGTACAAGCTTTGCTTAGTTTGGGGCGAAATAGCGCTGCGTGAAATGTCCACAAATATTTATTACTGCATGTATGAAAATTGATATTAATGGTATGTGATAAGCTTTGTGTTATTTAGAGAGTGAAATATGGACCAACGGCGCCGTACCACTGGAGAGTTTGAGACGTTCCTGTAGTTTGCAGAAGCCTAGATGCCAACAGGAAATTGGCTTGACTCGGATCAAAAGTGGCTCGGGTGCTGCCGGCATATCTGCTATTGTTGGAGGGAGCTATTCTATTAGCGGGTCGACGACGGTCTCAGCCTATCAACCTCGTAAGTACTTTGTAACACATTGAGATATCTTGCAAGCTGAACTCTAGTACCCATTTAAGGCAGGGTTGGAAATAAAAACTGCTGGACCGCTTCTCTATTCGACTAGGAGTAAAGAAATAAATGTATCCAGCTGCTTCTCTCCCCGAGTATGTCGTAAAGGTCAACTAAGGGATAGTATCTTCTCCAACATGATGGACTGTCTATAATATGGACGATGGGCTGATCACTTTTCACCATGGTTCACCATATCCATCTTGGTACTTTAAAGTTTACAGGAGTGGCTGCAACTTTTCTTATGAATATTTGTGGTTCTGCCCACCTCTTTAGGGATACGGGCCTATTAATATGTTTGTATCTATGCAAATAAAAAAGTTGCCATTTCCTGGTGTTTCCCATTACACGTCAGAAACATCTTTAATCTACTTATTATAGGTATTTATTAACAGAAATAAACATACAACTAATACGAATATAATTTACAAATACAAAAGAAACAGTCGGGCTTTCTAATGATCCAGCTCATCAGACGGTGGAACCGTGCCCAAGTCGTGGGCCGCTTTGCCACGCTGAATGGTAATACTGATCCGTTGAGCCAAATAAGAACCAGCTCTTGGATCGCGCATCGCTTCGACCTGACGCCCTGAAATAATTAGAAAACGCAGTGGGCACCCGTGCCCTACGGACCTAAGGTTTCGACGCCAAAAGGCTCAAATACATAAATAAGCCCCGTCGTAGTTTGCATATTTGCGCATTTTGAGATTCTCGGCCGAATCAAACTCTGCTCGTACCGCGAGCAACCACAGATACAGGCAAAGGACCATGCCAGGCTGCAAATAGTCATATCTCATGTCGTAGCTCCAAACGATCGATGATTTTGATTGTTTATTGATTTTATCTCTTGTGTCAAAGGTAACCAGGCCTCTTGTGTAACTGGATCACTGCACCAAAGAGTGGCCTATTTGACTCTCGTACACCAAGAGCAGTCCTTTTAATCTCCGATAACGAAATGGTTGTTGTAATCACGCTTGTTTTTATAGCATCCATTAATTACGTGAGGCGAGTTTGGTGCTTTTTCGACCGGTCGAGTGCGAGTCGAATTCACACGAAGTGTTCCGTACCGTCGTACATTAACAAATGCTTCTGGGCCCCCTTTTCTTTGATTTTTTTTTGTTATAGCGGCAATGTAAATTAACTCTCTATCTATTGCGTTTCATGAGATACTGCCCGCTGACAGACGGACGTACAGCGGAGGCTTAGTAATAGGGTTTCGTTGGCACCCTTCGGGTACGGAACCCTAAAAACAGCCGAGTTGAGAATATTTTTTTGTTTGATTTAAATTAAATATGAGTCTCCTCTGGCCTCCCAGACGATTCAATTTCACGTCAGAACACAATTTTACTGCACTACTATAACTAGTGTCACTGGTTTGAAAGAAGAACCAGTGTGACGAAAGGATTTAATTTTTTTGATTTATTTATTACGAAATTATCGTTGTATCAAAGTTCGAAAACATGTATCAAATGCATGAAAATAGAGGCGCTCTTGAAATCCTTTCACTACACTGGTAAGAAAGCATTAGGTAGTAACGAGACTAGTAGTAGTAATTTTGGTTGCGACGGAAAGTTAGACCCAGTGGTTTAAATTGCACAAGTAATGTGGAGTCGCGCTCTCGATGTTAGCGGTTAGATGTGAGTTTATAGTAGTCGAGCTATGTTGTGCAGTCAGCGTCAAATTGATATGAGCGTCTGCAGTAGTCAAAATGATCTGAAAAACATAAAAGCAATTTGATGTACGCAGTTCGAATCATCATAATTGTTGTAAGCACCGAAGGTGTTCAAAATATCTTACTACTCATTGTTTCATATTTATATGAGCAGTCAGGGTGTTCAAAATTATCTTAGCAAACAAAGCTTTCAAAGGTATGCAAACTCTCAATTTAATACTTGAACACCTTCGGTGCTTACAACAATATGATGATTCGAACTGCGTACATCAAATTGCTTTTATGTTTTTCAGATCATTTTGACTACTGCAGACGCTCATATCAATTTGACGCTGACTGTACGAGTATATTGTTTCTGAATAATCCTAGGGATTACAATGAATAAAGTTTGAGTTTGAGTTGTACGATATGGCGAGCGCTACCGCCGCCGTTAAACTATTAATTTAACATGTATTAAGGTCTTTTTACAGGGTCCTATGCTACCACTATTTCGAACTAGTGTGGTGAAAGGATTTAAAGTGCGCCTCAAAGCCTCCTTTCGTGCACTTTCCTTATACATATTTATACTAGCAGCCGCCCGCGGCTTCGCTCACGCGGTACCCAGATAAAAAGTACCCTATATCCCATTCCAGCACACGTAGGTACCTACTATCTTCATTATTCATTATAATATAGTGTACGCTAAACAATGACTAAAGTATTGGCATCTCTTACCATTTCATAATGACAAACAGTGACAGGGCTAACTTTAAGCAATGGCTAACTTTAGCGAACGAATATGAATAATAGGGTATGTAAGTATATTCCGTAGTTTTTGCGTGAAGGAGTAACAAACATACCTAAATCTAAAAATTAAGAAATTTCGGTGAATTTAGTAAAAATTTTGAGAGTTAAGTTCATGGGCGCCGGCAGAAATAATTTCCAGGTGGTGCAGATTTTAGTTTTCTTACAATCTTTGCCGTATATGATTGTTTATAAAAAGATGAAATTTTAGTCTGAATGTTTGAGACATTTACAAATTTCTGACTATTCATTATGAATTTATTATATAGGTACCCAGTCGTCACGGCTCACACCTATTTGTTCACGACGATCGAAATTTAAAAATTCTAAATTGGTGGGCCAGGAGTACCGGGATCGATATTAATCGATTTCCATTACTTCTCTGAACGCACCCTTTAAAGTACCGCTACTCTACACCAGATGGCACCAGCATAAATGGGATGGATGAACTTAACACAGAAAGCGCAATACAGTTTCAATAATTCCTGTTGATCCCGAGATTCCCAAGGGGTGCAAGTGCACCCTCTGGCACCCCGTTGCCGGCGCCCATGGTTAAGGTAAACTTTACAAAACGCAACGATAGCGCGTCAAAATTTGATCAGAATTAGCAGCGACATCTAGTTTTCAGACGTAGAATTACGTCAGAACTCCATGAATAATCAAGATTAGAAACTTATTAGACCAGTAATAATTTATGCTTCCTTTCACAGGTAATTTGATATTGACAGTTCCTTTTCCATATGTTTTGTATCATCTATTACTAATCTTTGGTATCATCGCTGTCATAATGTCAAAATAAAAGTATTCTATTTTTCATGAAAAACATGCCAAAAATAAAGAATTTGCAGGTAATTATGACATCAACTAAATGAGAAAAATCGGCTCTTTAATTTGATATAGGTTATGTGCAGTTTTAGACCAAAAATTGATTCCAGGTTTTCATCCTTTTTCACCCCTTTAGAGGTTGAATTTTGAAAAATCCCTTCTTAGTACACCCCTACGTACCAAGGTTTACCTACACTGAAAATTTCAAGTCTCTACGTCCAGCGGTTTAGGCTGTGCGTTGTCTGTCAGTCAGTCAGTCAGTCAGTCAGTCAGGACAAAGATTCTTATAATATAAGATAACTATTGTTACCTATTTTAATAGCTTTTATTTAACTAGCATTGTAAATATATTTGTTCGGGTCAAATCTTGCAACTGAATTTAAAAGCAATAATCCTTAATCGAGCTGAAATTTTGTATACACGTTCGGTATGGATGACAATGCATGATTAGTTAAGTGACGTTATTATAAATACATTTATTAACTTAGATTAACAAAGAAATACAAGATACTGGTGGTCCCTGCACTAGGCCTAGCCTGTATCGCAGGTGGTCAATTTACAAAAAACGAATTAATACTAAGATACAGAAGTTTACACAGAACAGGACAAAAAATGAGTTGTAAAATAAATTGAAGATGTTAATTAAATGAAAGTAAAAACGTAAATAAAAATAACACTGAGTAAATAATTCAGAATGAATGAATGACCACATAATTATAGACTATAGGTACCATAATGAAATTGAAAGGGCTTGCTGAGAATTGGTAGTGACGCAACATAAATAAACTTACTATGATTGAATTACAAAACAAAGTATATTATAAGTATTATATCAGCCATCCAGCTCTAATAGACAAGCTTTGCTTAGTTTGGGGCTAGATGGCGCTTTGTGAAATGTCCACAAATATTTATTTATATGAATAAGCTTCCGCACTTCCTAAAAAGCAACTAGAAAGGCTTAGAATCTGCCAAAGAGCTATATAGAGAGAAGCTACATGGGAATCAAAATAAGAGATCGAATCAAAAACACCTCTATAAGGAAAAGAACAAAAGCTAAAGATGCTGCTCAACAAATTCTAAGCCTTAAGTAGAAATGGGCTGGCCACTTGCAGCGATTAGATCCAAACAGATGGTCCCAAATAACTAGAAACTGGATCCCAAGAGACAAGAAGCGCAAGCGGTGAAGACCAATAAAAAGGTGGAACGACGATATCACAAAAGTGGCTGGAAAGATATGGTCTAGATTAGCTAGAGATAGGAACCACTGGAAGAACTTGGAGGAGACTTTTACCGTATAGTATACATACACTAATCACCGAATATAGTTATTTTTTAGTTTATAGGTATAGTTTTAAATTGAAATTAAGTTAATATTTTTTAGCATTTTTGTTTGTAAATAGTTTATAGGAAAATTATAGCTTTTTTTATTTTATTTATTTATTTTTATTAAGCTTTCGCACTTGACCAGCAAGAAAAACAATGTTTTGTTTAAAGGATAGGTTTTCGTCTAACAGAACTCCTAAGTAACGAATATAGTCAGTACGTTCACTAATAGGGCAAATATTCTATGTAAATACAATATGGCGGACTCCCTATGTAATGTTATAAATTGGTGGGTTTGATTTATTCTACAGTGAAGTTTCTTCTTTTAAAAGCGTTTAAATAAAAGTATATTTCTTTTTTAATAACTAGCCTGAATTTCAATACATAATCTATTTGATGAGATTTCGATGTTTTTTAAAAGTGAAAAATTATTTTCATGATGAAAAAATTAAATCGATAAACTGTTACATACTGTATGTTAGGTAGTAACAACAATTTGCCCCAGCAATTCACTCATTGTAATTAAAGGACATTGCCAGGGTCCGGTTCAAATGCTGCCCAGAAATCAAAGTGGGTACTTGCCTTGTGGCATCATCCTGAAATCAAACTATTTTAAAATAAAAAAACGAGTTACCAAGAAAAGGGACTTAAAAGACCATTCATGTTTTTGTATTTGTTAGCCTATTGCGAAGGAGAGGAGTAATTTTTTTCAGGTCTATGTCGTATTTATGTTTGTGTACGCAACAGTATGTGTATTTTTTGCCTGAAGCTATAGTTCAAAAGGCTTGACAGATTTTAACAAATGATGTGTCGCGTTGGTTTTGTAATTACATAAAAATAATGGCAATGTCCTTTAAATATAATTCTAATCAAATTTATTAAGTGTGATCCCAGGTCTCTCTGCTTTAAACTCTGTACTAGCAAAGGCTTTTCTTAAGTTTTTCCATTCACCCCGATCCGGTTTTTAATAAAATAATATTTATTTAATTTTTTTTTATGGAAGAGGAGCTGACTTGGTAAGTGAGCCTTGGTCAGTGATTACCGCCGCCCATGGACACCAGCAACATCAAAGGAGCTGCAAGTGCGTTGTCGACCTTTGGGGTATGAGTAGGCTTGATTCTTGAAGGTTCCTGAGTCGTATCGGTCCAGAAATACCGCTGGTGACAGTTGATTACATGCGGCTGAAGTGTGAGGCAGAAATTGTCATGTGAACCGCTCAGTAGTGGGAATGCCAACCATTTACCTGATATGGATGTGGTGTACGATATGGCAGACTATTACGATAATTACTCGAGATTCCAGCCTGACGTCTCTCAGTCTATACGTTTTAGATATATACCGTACCACGTTACTCAGAGAGCTTTTAAGCTAATTGGTTTACTGAGTATTGAGACAGTTAGGATTTGATTACTCATTGCCTCAAACTCGGTAACTAGTAATCGATGCATTTGATATTCACTGTGGTTCTAGGATATTGCTTGATAGGGAATAGAAAATGTACCTACGACCTACATATACCACAAAATAAATAAATATGAGTAACTTACATAACTGGTTTCATAGCGCAGTTGGTAGTAGCTCTGCCTTCTGCGCTGTTGGTTGTAGGTTCGATTCCTCACCAGGACAAACATTTGGGTGATGAACATTGTTCTGTACCTGGAAAGAAGTATACAACTAATGCATTATATATTTTCAAAATACAAAAGAAACAGTCAGGCTATCTAAGGACCGTTACAAACGGTCTATAGATAGCTCACCTGATCCAGATCCTGTATCTAGGAGTTATATATGTGCATAATGTACAGTAGTACAAATAACGTGTATTTAAGTTAAAGAAAATGCAAAGCAGAATCAATACCAATATCTATGTCATTATCTTAGTCGTGTCACTAGTTCTTTCGAACCAGTGTGGCGGAAGGATTAAAAGTGCACCTCGAAGGCTCCTTCCGTGCATTGGCGTATATTATCGAACTGTTTTAGGTTCTACGATATTGTGTTTTCCTCACTATGTTCTCTTTTTTCACCGTTTGAGAGTACTGGTATAGCGCATGTAAATTTTTCGTTCAGAAAAATCCATACGTGCACGGATATGAGCCAACGATCTTAGGTTAGGCATAGACGACGTATTGACCATGTCTTTCCTGTGGATAAGGCCGACTAAGCTGAGAGAATGGTATAGGTGCTGGGCAAGCCTACTCCATTTAAAATCTTCCCGGACACTACAGCGTCTCATCAGAGTAGACAAAACTTGCCTCCTGACGCTATATAAATCATTTAGTTTATATGCTAAAAGCTAGGCTAGTTTTTATATAATAGTAATCTTTGGCTTGGATAGCGTATTAAGGTGTCCTGCTCTGCAAGACTCATCATCATCATCATCATCTCCCTGCCCTTATCCCACTTACGAGGGGTAACAACATGTATTTTTCTTCCACTCCCTTCTATCAGCCGTCATCTCAGTATTCACTTCTTTCTTACTCATGTCATATTTCACGACAAGACTACACAGGTTATAAAATGTTAAATAAAAAGAAAACGCATTTCATTATTTAACACACTGCAGTGTGAAAATACATGCATATTATCACGCTCGTATCCTTAATGTATTGGGCAAAGCCACAAGTAATCATAAGAAAACTTGCAGCCACTGATTTAGTTCTAAGATGGATATGGTGAACCATGGTGACAGGTGATCAGCCCATCGCCCATATAGATGGCCCATCATGTTGGAAAGGATATTATCCCTTAGTCGACTTTTACGACTCGGGAAAAGAAGCAGCTGGACGCATTCTATGCTTTTTTTTTACTTCTAGTCCAGCAGAGAATTGAGAGTTAATTATTTTATGCTTTTATCATGAACTAGTAAGTGGTTTTAATTGTGATCGTGCTAATTATATAAATTATAAAACAAAGTTGTATTAAATAAATCCGTTTCACCTCGGTGTAGTAATCATTGTATACAGTTGCAGAACAAAGCTTCAACATCGGTACGTACACTTGCATAAAAAAGCAGCTACGTGTGTCACGCGAGTGTAGTTAAGCAGAAAGTCAGGTTCATATAGCTTTTGCAAATATCCACTGTTATTTATTTTGGAATCAGGTTCCTTTGTTTAGTACTATAGAGAAATAAATTAAAGTTGATTTGCCGTTCTGAGGTTTATTCTGCATCTGTAATTTCATATTTGATTTCGATTGATATTCAAAAGTTTTGACAGAACAAAAAAAAATCCGGTCAAGGGTTCCGTACTATCGTACATGTACTTTTTAATGACTTTTACTCTACGTATCTACTTAAAAAAACCTTTTATATTTTTTATTAACTTCTCTGCTAGACTGGGAGTAGAGAAAAAATATAGAATGTGTCCAGCTGCTTCTCTCCCCGAGCAGAGCATGTCGTAAACGTCGACTAAGGGATATTATCCTCCAACATGATGAGATACAATAAGCAAGTATTCCCAAGGAGAGTTGACGTCAGGCAGGTGGCCGGTCATAAAACACCTTAGCCAAAACTCTTACAGCATGATCCAAGGATCAAAGGATCATGCTGTGCCGATGGACTGTGACCACATGGAGTGGGTAATGGGCAGGAAGATGATGATGATGATATGTTTCAGCGGCAATAGAAATACACGCTGTGAAAACTTCAATTCTCAACCAATTACGGTTTATTAGATACAGCCTGCTGACAGACCGACGGACAGATAGCGAAGGCTTAATAATAGAATCCCGTTGGCACCGTTCGGGTAGGGATTCCCAAAAATATTTAGAAAATGTATTTTCATAAACTAGATGTTATTGAATAAATAAATATATAGAAATACAACATGCAATGTAACAAATTCCCAGTGCTACTGAACGAGCACGAACTGCGCTTATGTCACGCACGCAGACATTACGAGTCGTGGTAGAGTGATTCGTCTATTTGCTGTCGGTAGACGAATACAACAGAGTGTCACATGAAAACACGTTCGTCCTTTTCCCAAACGTCGCCGATTTGGTCCAGATACGTGCGCCCGGGCGAGCATGTAAGAAGAATTTAATGAGAGTGAATGAAGATAAAGAAGTATGTCAGGATCGTAAATAATGGAGATCCGTAATCTTTGCCTAATGCTATGGGAAACAGGAATTTATTTTTGTGTGTATGTATTTTGGATTACAATACACTTGTTCAGAGTGTGCTCTATAACGATCAGTAGTAGTCGAGTAGTCATCGAGACTACTGTGTGCCACACGAGTTTACTCGTGTGGCATATACAACACAGGCCTGGCGCGGAGCCAACTGACCCGTGGACCCAGAGCTCTTCATACGCCAAATAGCACTCTCCAGCGTCGAACTGCAAGAGACTAAGCCATTTCTACTGTAAATACTGTTTATGATTTTGCTTTTTCAACTCCAAAATTGCACAGGTGGTGTGCTTACTGCTACTAGTCATGTCATTAGTTCTTTCGAAGACTCCTTTCGTAAACTTGACACATTCTAGATTCAAAGACATGCTAGTTTCCTCATGTTTTTCTTCACAGTTTGAAAGTGCCTGCTCGTATAGTGCCACAATTTTTCATACATAAAATCCATCGGTGTACTACCTACCGGGTTTGAACCGAATCGAGCACTAGTTTTTTCTGTGTGAGAAAATACAATAGTTCCGAAGCTATGCTATTTGTTTACAGGGTCTAATCTTGAATAGGAATTCAATGTGCATCGCAAAGACCACCATGATACACGACCATTTTGGATAGCTTAAGATAACTCTGTGATGCTCAGATTACTCATACAATTTATAAATAGAGGATGGTATGGGATTAAGCCGCAGAAATAAAAGCTCTATATTAATAAACTTTAATAGCCTAAGAACATGCTTTATTATCGCACGTAGCTACTGCGTGACCCAGGGTAACGCGTAAGGTCGATAATCAACGAAAGTCACACGAATCTAGACCTTAACTACAAGACTTTAAGGTTGTTTTTCCAGAACCATAAGGAGGTTGCTGTAGAAGCATAGTCTGTAGAAATGTAAACCTTAAAGTCATTACAATAAGGTTGTATTCACTGGGGTTGCTAGATCACTGCACTGTAATACCAATCCTCTTGGACAGTTTGAATGGGCACGCAATTTGTTGTCTCGTGGTTGTGATTTTATAAAGGATAATGCTACGTCGATAGGAATTATTTGAAAAGAAATCACATTGCTCTGATGGTCTTCTTACAAAGTTTATATTCTTACATTCTACTTGAAACAATACACCCATTCTTCAAGAATGAAAACAAGTATTCTAGATGAACGGATTTAACCTGTAACCTCGATGGGTCATCTCTTCATTACTTTTAAGCCCAACTTTACCCACTACTATGCATAGGACTCTAGTTTATTGGGTCTGTAAAAAATACTAAAAACTGCTATATTCACTACTAGTTGATACCGCTAACATCGTAACACCTTAGAATTAATAATGCAAATTTTATCTTAATTTAATAATGAACATAAATCTAATTAATGTTCAAATGTTTTATTAGGTAGTTATTCTGTTATTAGGACCGGAGACAAGTCCAACAAATCAAAAATCATGAAGTCGGTCCAGCTAGAGGCCCTTACCCACAGCCCTGCAAGAAAAAGAGAGATGCTGACGACCCGATTGATTGATATTATCAAAATTTTATAACTGTCAATAAATTAATGTCTAAAAAGTATTTAAGCGTTATCTTGGTTATCCTTTTACATCCTTTTTCCATTTTCGGATCGTTTTACAGAATAAAAGTAGCTCATGTCCTTCCCCGGGATTGAATCTATCCCCTTGCTAAGTTTCATTAAAATCTGTTGAGCAGTTTAAGCGTAAAAAGGTAACAGACAGACCGAGTTACTTTCGCATTTATAATATTATATTTCTTTACTGGACTGGGAGTAAAGAAAAAACACAGAAGCGTCCAGCTGCTTCTCTCTCCGAGCATGTCGTAAAAGTCGACTAAGGAGTACTTAGTATCCTCTCTAACTTGATGGACTTAAATGGGCGATGGGTTGATCACCTGTCACCATGGTTCACCATATCCATCTTGGAGACTTAGATCAGAAGTGGCTGCAAGTTTTCTTATGATTACTTGTGGTTCTACCCATCCCGTAAGGGTTACGGGCGCGATAATATGTATGTATGTCTACATCGTCTTTCCATCTCGCCGCGGGACGACCCACATTCTTAAGACTCGACTGGTCTTCACTACGCCTCACAATGTGTCCTTTTCTGCTTCATTTGAGTTCCATAAAGAACCTGCTGAGTAATTGATTTCAGTGTCAATCGTGCTATTTGGCGTTGCATGGTTATATGCCTCTGAATATGTGTGTTGGAGCATAAATTTCAATAGATAGTACTATGAAGATTTCCTGGGAAGCATAATATTATGTGCTTGATCGGTAAAGGGGTTATAAAGATATTGAATTCCCAAGAGGGTAAAAAAGTCTAAAGTTTTATAAATATATCGAGTGGCGTGACACAAAAAAGGGCTTTATTTGTACATCCCAAAATGGCTTTTATTTTTATTCATCATCACCATCTTCCTGCCCTTATCCTACTCTATGTGGGGTCGGCACAGCATGATCCTTGGATCACGCTGTAAGAGTTTTGGCTAAGGTGTTTTATGACCGGCCTACTGCCTGACGTCAACCCTCCTTGGGAATACTTGCTTATTGCATCTCATCATATTGGAGGATACTATCCCTTAGTCGACTTTTACGACATGCTCGGGAAGAGAATCAGCTGGACGCATTCTATGTTTTTTCTTTACTCCCAGTCCAGCGAAGAAGTTTTATTTTTATTCAAAGCTGTATAATTTTTAAAATTAAATTAAAAATTTATACAACCGTTGTAAACTGAGCTCCCTTTTGTTAGAGTTTCGATGTCTTCGTAGTTCAGGTTTAAAGGTCTCCTATAACAAGTTAGAGAGTCAACATAATGTCTTGATTTTGTACTGTAATCAAGACATTATAATCTACTCTAACTTTCATAGAATAGGTACTGGCTTCGTACGCGTTGTACCCGCATAAAAAGTAGCTTATATGTTATTTCAGCACATATACTATGTATTTTCCATGTTTCAGCCAAATCCGTTCAGCCGTTACGGCGTGGTTGAGGCACAAACATCGTCACATCCTCTCAAACTTTCACATCTTAATTCTTACTTATATTATAAATGCGAAAGCTTGTATGCATGGATGTTTGTTATTCTTTCACGCCTAAACGGCTAAACGGATTTGAATGAAACTTGGAATATACATAGTACATGTACTGGATTAATATAATATAGGCTATTTTTTATTCGGATACCACGCGAGCGAAGCCGCGGGCGGCATCTAGTTTATATTATTAGGATACACAAGTAGGTTATTACAGTATGATTCTTGGATCATGCTGTGCCGACCCCACATAGAGCGGGACAAGAGCAGGAAGATGATGATGACATAAGTGGGTAATTACTTATCTCTGTATATGAACACAAATTACAAGCGCAAAATCTCATTTCAGGATGAACTACTAGTAATATTTGTATTTGCTTTAAATTATGATCTTGTTTAGATGGCAAATATTACCGGCTGTTGCTCAAATATGACGGCAGGAGTGTGCATTTAAATTAGTGGGGAATACCCGTCCGTCGTTGCGAAGTATGTGTGGGGTGAATT
The DNA here is from genome assembly GCA_949320045.1 of Scotopteryx bipunctaria. Taxonomy (NCBI): domain Eukaryota; kingdom Metazoa; phylum Arthropoda; class Insecta; order Lepidoptera; family Geometridae; genus Scotopteryx; species Scotopteryx bipunctaria. The sequence goes on from OX439440.1 coordinate 12,409,541, forward strand.
TCAGAGATTGAGTGAGAAATAGCGTAATAAGATGTGGAGTGAGGTATGTTAAGATGTTTCGGTCATATAGAGAGGATGAATGAATGAAGATTAACGAAACAGGTGTATGAAGCAAGTATGAATGGTACCGTTGGAAGGGGAAGACCTGGGCGCACGTACCTGGACTAAATCGGTGACGTTTTAGAAAAGGGCCAGGTCAAGAGTACCCTAAAGCAACGAGCATGCATGAGCAATGAAATGAGAGTGAATGAAGCGAAAGATGTCAGGATCGTAGCAAAGGAGATCCGTGATCTTATGTATATCTGTTATGAGCTCGTACAATTACACGTAAAATTGTTTTGAATTCTTTATCATACATAAGTAAAAGTCGTTTTGCAACTGTGTTGAAAATGCTTTAAAACTGGCGCTAAATGAGAACCGAATCCTCCTAAGGCCTTTTACCATCTCTAATAGATGATTTACACAGCGTCAAGAGGGAACTTTTACCTTCACTAACGGGACGCTGTAGTGTCGGGATGAATTTAGATGGAGTAGGCTTGCCCAGCAGGCCTTGTCCACAGGAAAAACATAGTCAATATGTGCGGAGTTGACTAAGCCACGGGTTTCCTCGCGATGTGTACCTTCACCGTTTGTGAGTACTGATATAGCGCACATAAATTCTCCTACAAATATTATAAATGCGAATGTTTGTGTGTTAAATTTTTTGTTAAACTTCTCCGTAAAGATTCAGGATATGACTGTTTGGAATATAATATAGTTTATGACGTGGATGTTATTTCTTTTCAAAATTCAAATGGTACGTTTTATCTAGATAGCTACAATGCGACAGGTAGCGTGGGCAGATACTAGTTTACAATATTTCAAAAGGAATGGATTAAACCGACATATACCACTATTCAGAAGTACTCGTAATATAATTATTATACAGATTACCAGAAATAAACTTATACAAACTACAAAAAAAACAGTCGGGCTATCTAAAGGCCGTTGCAAACGGTCTATATACTCGTAGATAGCTCACCTAATCTAGCTCATCAGGCGGTGGAAGCATGTCTATGCAAGACGCTGGCCGCATTGCCACGCTGAATGACAATACATGTCCGTTGAGCCAAATAAGAACAGATTAATTCACAGTTACTCGTATTTCGAATTGCGATAAAATCAAAACATATTTGCGAATAGCATGGATCTGTATTATCATTAACTGAAATTAATTACGAATGTCGACTGCCGCCGTCGACTACACCGCCAATCCGGAAATAATTAATATTTCCGCATAATCGGATTCTTCAGTCCTCTCCATATGTATATTTTGAAATACCATGTCACTGCGGATTTCATTACACGAGTAGTTCATTTAATTATTTATTGATAGTGGAACGCCTACGGTTTCACTCGCGTAGATTACCTTATTTTTGGTGCATTTTGTGTTTGAACAGCCTTGACACCCCATTTGTTATCGTTTTGTATTGAAATAATCCAAATCAAGTTTAAAAAAAATCGGACCACCCGTTAAAAAGTTCCCATACAACCCCTGTACCCCGTTTTGGGGGTAGTTTTGAAAATATCTTACCATAGACTTTTATTAAATGTATTTAAGGGTATTTATGCTAAGTTTCAAGTTTGAAATTTCAGAGAATAATATTTTTCATACAAACGTTTTACCCCTTTTCACCCTCTTAGGGGTAGTTTTCAAAAATCCTGTCTTAGTGTACGTCTACATACTACAAGGCACTTTCCAAATTTCAAGTCTTTTAGACCAGCGGTTTATGTTCTGCGTTGTCTGTCAATAGGTCAGTCACGACAAACTCTTTTATATATTACTTGCATAACGGTACGCGGCTTTGCACCCGCGGCTTGCCTGGAATTAATTAATAAGGATTCATAAACAAAAATTGGTTGCACGAAATACGGTTTCATTTGATGTTCAATCAATATACTTTGGGGACTTATTTAATCTAAGTTGGGAGACGAGCGCGCAAGCCGCGCAGCTAAATAAAGTTGTTTTTATGGTTTCTTCACAACATTATTACTTCATTATGCCCTATTTACAAAAAAATATTTAGTTATGTATTTTTATGATTATATTATATTTGTGAGAAAAATATGTATCAAGTGCACGAAAGGAGCCTTTAAGGCTCACTTTAAATCCATTCACCACATTGGTTCGAAAGAACTAGAATATATCATCATCATCATCATTTCAGCCCGTCTCTGCCCACTGCCAGGCATCATAGGCCTCCTCTTTATTACGTCATTCTCTCCGATCCCTCGCGAATCTCTAAGCGTGGTTCCTTGCCTGTACCTTCTACTTTTTTCTTACCTATTTATCCAGCATCATAGCTCAATTGGTAGCTCTGCCTTTTGCTCTGTAGTTTGTAGGTTCTATTTCTACACAGAACAAACATTTTGGTGTTGAAAATATTTTTTCTGTGTCAGGGTGTTATTATGTTAAGTAGGTATATATTTTGCAAATAAAGTATAATATAAGAATTTGTAAGCTACTAGCTGCCGCCCGCGGCTTCACTCCACTTCCTAAAATCCGTACAGTAGTTTTTGCGTGAAAGAGTAACAAACATCCATACATCCATACATACAAACTTTTGCGTTTATAATATAAGTAAGGATCTGGATCACGTAGTACAAGCATTGCTTAGTTTGGGATAGATGACGCTGTGTTTGTTATTAATAAGAGCCCGTTACGTCCCACTTTTTTTTTTATATCTGAAATAGGTTTGCGTTTGACCACACTCTACCTGATGTTAAGTAATAGTGTGGTCTAAGATGAAGCACGCTTACCTAGAAGAAACCTATTGATTCTCGATTTAAAGACACCCATATTATAGTCTTCAGGAAATACAGACCCCGGCAGAGTTCCAGATTTTAAGACAAAGGCCATCTTTCCTTCTTACCACTCCTCCCTATTTAGTGCTTTGGTGACAAGGTTTTTTTAATGGGAGTCCAGTTTGTCTGTGAAATGTCCAGCAATATATATATTATTATTTTACTAGTCCATAGCCAATTTTCTATCTAACGTCATCCATTAGTGCAGACCGATTGTGAAGCACTTTATTGCTGAAGAAGTGATGGCTTAAGTGCTGGTGAGTGTTCAGAGGCTTTCACGGCTCGCTTAAGTAGAGCACCTAACAGCTGAACCAGCTAAGCTGTTTTTACCTTGAGAATGCACAATAACAAATACGTAAAGAAAATATCATGAAATAAACAAGAGCACGATTGTGTTCATTATGGGATGCCTATGTCCAAAAGTGGACTGATAGTGACGACGAAAAACTCTCACTAGGCATTATTCTATCCCCATGATATTGAATATCTGATATCTACTGTATCGCTTCATCGGAATTAATATTTATCCTATCATTTAATATCTTATAATGGACTTCCGAAGAACCGCCTGAATCACTTAACAATGTTTTCCCTGAGCTTGATTAGATTTCCTGGTAAGCAAGATAAGCTAAGAGTTTGCTCGCTTTTCATGTAATTTTCTGTCGTATTTCATTCAGGTAAAGAAATTCTAAGTTTTTTTTGTGCAGCCTTGATACCTAAAAGGCACGACTGGTGATTAATGTAGATACAAATATGTATGCTTTGATTATATGTCTGTATGTATGTGTGGGGTGACTTTATCATGACTAACCTGAATAAGTGCGTGATAAGAGAGCGATGTGGAGTGAAAGAAGATGTAGAAATGAGGAATGGAGATCTGTAGTTTCTGTCTACTGATATCTACTAATATGTATATGTCATATCTTAGTGCATTAAAACAATTATTTTGAACTGACTTCAAAAAAAGAAACATCTTTTGCGATCGTACAGAATTTAAAAATCCGGATCTATAATTTAAAAGCTAAGCACACTCAACTGTGTCGAACTGCACCTAGAAATTCAGAACTAACGAACTCCTTGACGAGCTCGTTGCAACTCCACACCGCTAGAAATGTTATATCGAGTTATACCAAGATCCGCATTTCATAGCGATGTAACATAAAGTTTCGTCGCCCACTGAAACGAGAGTTGCGGCGGAGCCGTGGCAAAGGCGATAAAAATTCTAACAAATCCCATAATATGCCCCCGTCGACTCTCGTCTCTCCGTTTCTGTGGGCGAAGGAACTTTTTGTTACATCGGTCTAAAATACGGATCTCGGCATAACTCGATATAATTACAATAAGCAAGTATCCCCAAGGAGTTGACGTTAGGCAGGTGGCCGGTCATAAAGCACTTAGCCAAAACTCTTACAGCATGATCCAATTATCATGCTGTACCGACCCCACATTGAATAGTCAAAGTCAAAGACAAATCTTTTTATTCCTTAAAATCACTGGGATCACTTGGATACGTCTTAAATCTACGTTGCATAAGGGCAGAAAGATGATGATGATGATGGTATAACTCGATATTACAAGTACTTTTTACCGCAGCTCGAATAAATAGAGAAATGTTGGTTTATTTTGTTGAAGTCGAACTTTTGCGATCACTGTAATATAATTTTATGTTTGTACCACAGAAAACGTATTAAAAAGTATGCGATGAAGTCTCTTTTTAGGTGTTTCTAAATTTTCCACTGAGCACTGGTGGTCTAGTGAGCGGCCTCGCTTTCCGTTCCTAAAGTCGTGGGTTCAAATCCAGTCGTGCACCAATGGATTTTTCTCTTCGTAAAATGTATGTGCGCTATACTAGTAGGTACTCTAAAACGGTTAATTAAAACATCGTGAAGAAACCGACATGTTGTGGAACCTAAAATGCTCGAAAACCATGTTTCAAGTGCCTTTGAGGCACACTTTAAATCCTTTCACCATACTGATTTGAAAGAACTAGTGACACGACTAAATAAATAGATTGATAAATTTTCCAAATATAGAATTTGTAAAATATAGTGTTTAGGGTTCGTTCGTGAATCATGATCATTAAAAAAAATGCCACACTATAAAGCTACACCTCATTTGTCAAAATCCGTCCAGCCATTTCGGCTACAGCGACAGCCAAAGGATGGCTTTTTACAGCCACCATATTGATATTTTTGACACTTTAATATAGTCTATGACACGTCATCCAGACGTATCAAACGACACCTCATTTGTCAAAATCCGTCCAGCCGTATGGACTATCCCTTCAGCCAAAGGAATGCACATTCCCACATACATACACATAGATACCCTAAAAACATAACCCTCCTTCTTTGCAGTCGGGTAAAAAAATTAAATTCTATTTGAAATATATTTTTATGTTTGCTTACTTTATTTATTTAACGACGAGCGTACATCAATAATGTGATGAGATTAAATAAAGCGAGAACAGTATATCAGAGGTACGCATATGGAAATTAAATGTGGTCCGCTTACACCTATGGGAAACAAGCGTGATATTATGTATGTATGTTTTTACTTATTGTGGCAATACGGCTTTAATCTTAGGCGCGTACTATCTGGCAATAAGAATCAGTTACCTATTCATGGATCGTTTGCAAAGTCTAGAAAGCCATGCTATTTATTTAAGGTTTTGTAAACCAATAACTTAAATGTAGAATTAGATGTAAAATTATTTCTGTAAAGGCGTAGTTGTTACGCGTATGTTAGCAAAATCTCTTTAGAAATATCTGAAAGGCGTGTTGGGAATGACCTTGTGGATACATTTCTTTGAGCCTTGTGGTCTTTAGATCGAGCAACCTAAGGTGAGGTATGTATAAAAAGCGAAGAAGTATCTACCCAGATGAATAGACCTCCATTTAACTGGGTAGATATTCTAGGTAATTCATAAGCTCAGACCAAGTAAAAAGAAAAAACGCCGCGCCGCGAACAACAAAAGTGAAGCCACCTTTTTATCTATGTGTGTGTCGAAGGTTTTGGGGTTGTGTGTTCCAAGTAACCTAAAATTCATAGTATAATAATGAAGAAACGATGTTATTTGAAGTACTTACAAGTCAAAAGTGATTCCGTGAGAGTTTTTATGTTATTTGCTGTAGTTTTTACAAGTTTTCACTACACAGGAAGGCATGATTCTATTTTTAAGACTCGTGACGTACTAAGAGCGATGAGCATGGTTTTAGTGTAGGTGTGTGCGTGAGCGTATATGTTTATTTGGAGGAGCACGGTTTTGTGTGGCTTCACTTTAGTTGTTCGCGGCGCGGCGTCTTTTCTTTTTATTTGGTCCGAGTCCATATATCCAAGATATATAATTTAAACTACTTTAAAGTAAACGAGACTAGCACAAGACCGTGATGTTTTGTGCTAGTCTGTCCATCCATGGCTTTTTTTTTCATCTCGCTACAGTACGACTCACATTCCTATAACCACACCTCGGCCACAGTTTCAGTTACTTTATAGTATACATACATGTAGCATACTAGCTGCCGCTCGCGGCTTCGTTCACGTGGTACCCGGATAAAAAATAGCCTATATATTAATCCAGCACATGTAGGTACATGTATATTCCAAGTTTTATTCAAATCCATTCAGTAGTTTTTGCGTGAAAGAGTAACAAACATTCATACATACAAACTTTCGCGTTTATAATATTAGTAGAATTTAGAACTAGCATTCATTTAAATGTCATACAGAATTTTATATTTTTCAATTTCTAAAAGATTCAGCCAAAATCGGCCGCAAATAAAATGTGGAAAATATAATATTTCTTGAGGCAGAGGCGCTCATCCGAAAAATGAGTTCCGGCGATGTTCGAGGCTTTTTAGCTTAACCATAGCGATACTATTATTAGTATCTGGATGTAGATAAACTTCAAGATTTTCACTAGCGTATTATCACAAGAACTACATAGGTAGGTTAGATTCGACTAGACTGCTTTGCTAAGTAGGTATAGTCAATCGATTCAGGCGAGACTTTTATGAAGTGTTTTGTTGTTCCGTGAAGTCAATTTTTTACTGCTAAATAGACCTAGGCGTATGTACCTGGATCAATTTGTCGACGTTTTGGAAAAGGGCCAGGTCCAGAAAGAGCACCGTAAACCGAAAGTTAATTTTCTCTTTTTAATTTTTTGTTTTATTATTCTAAATATTATGTATACATTTTTTCTTCAGACTCTCTAACAATTATTTTTTGTTGTACCTACACGTATTTATTTTAATCTGTGGATAACGCTGTGGGCTACTTTATAAATAAGTTGATCAGCAATCGCAGAATTTATTATAAGGACTTTACTTAAGCCATAAAATGTAACTGTTTGTTGTTCCGTAATAAATAAATAAATAAAGGTTAAATCTCAATTTAAGACCCGTCTTTTCTTACCTATGAATAATTTATAATATTTGGATAGTGGTTCGATCACTTTGATTGATCATAACTATGGTTTGGTTATACAACCACGGGTCCACTCACATGGTACTCAGCGTCAGATCAAAGCCGTTCAGCTGTCACGGAGATGAATTGGAAAAAAAAACATGTTCGCTTCACCAGTACTCTCAAACGGTAAAGTCAAATCTTTATCTTAACATATTTCAAATACATGAAAGAAGCCTCTTTGCGTCGCTTTTTGATCTTTCCATCACACCCACTGAATCAAAAATCATAGAATAAAAGTAGTGACGTTAAGTAGTTGATGACGAAGTGAGCATAAAGCTTTGCAATATTCATTGAATTGGAAATCTTGTTCTGCCTACGAGTATATTAATAGGCATCCTTAAACAAAGTACCAATGTAGGTATAAATGTATACCTACTCCTTTGAACTTGGAAGGCCTTTGTCTCTGTCAGTGGAACAAAGGTTCCGTTTGACAATATGAAATTGCTAGAACATATGACAGATGCCAGCTCCAAGCAAGCCAAATTGAGTCTCAGCACATTCGTAATAAAATCCATTTTAGGTTACAGGCTATTGGGGTAGAACAGGCTTTGCGAAGCGGCAGGCAAGCCTTGGAGTGTTTGCTGTTAGATAATGAATTTGTTTCAAAATAGCATTATCGAGAAAGAACTCAACTGCACTTGAGTCTGGACTTCGTTGGGGATTTAGCTTAGCTGGATACTTCGGCTCCTTTGATAGAATGTAGGTACAGTTTGTCCGTAAATTGTCAAGAAGCTTATGATAGAATTACCTCGTCGGAAAACTCCATGGGAGTTAACACGATGTGACAATTGCTTCAAAATATTGTGTGGGTGTATGGACACCTATACAATATTTTGAAGCAATTGTCACATCGTGTCAAGCATCGACTTAATATGCTTTCATATAAGCAGTCAATATTTATTAGTGACGGGTCAATAACTTGCAATGTTAATTTTATCAAGGTTTTGGCTCCGTAATTTTAACTTTTATTTATGTCAAAATATCCCCTCTCGATCTCAATCTAATTAAAAAGGACGTGTCCTTTCTTTACCCTTGCGTTTAAAATAAATTATACAAGTAATATGAAATGCTGGAGTTCAATTTATCTGAAGAATTAGGCTCCCTTATGTTCTAAACCTGAACATAATTTGGTGGCCCATGAGGGGAACATAAAACCAGGAAAATCAATAAACTGGGATTCCCCAAGGCTAGCGAAGAGCTTTGGACTTTTGAAGAATTTATTTCAAAACCAAACGTAATTCAAGGAGTTGAATTTATCAAGACTACGGTGGAGTATTGGTCAGTGTCTCAGCTAAAGATTCATGCCCGCAGTTGCAGTCTGAGAAAATGTATGTGCCCTTTTTCATTATTTAGATTAGTGTACAAAGGCGGGAATCTCTTTTTGTTCCTGAGTGTTCTCACGATCATATAGAGATTGGTGTTAAATTGCCTCAAATAAATATCGCAAAATTTGATGGATCGTATTTCCGCTGGCTTGAAATAACAAAAAAAAGTAATGATGACAAAATCACCTCGATCCAAAAATAACATTATCTGGTCTCGTATTTAGATTGGAATGCTGGAAGAATTTTATCTAATTTAGAGGTATCTTCCGATACGTACGAGGAGGATTGGAAGTTGATTTGTGACCGCTACAATTGCAAAAGGGATGAACTAATCACAATTTAAATGCATTGTTTAGCATTCAACTTGTCGCAAATGAAACAGAAAGGTCTCTTCGGGTTTTTAGTGGACACGGTAACAAAAAACTTACGTGCCTTACGCAGTCTAGGTCAGCTCCTGTCAGCCCACAGACAAATGGGATAACCTCATAGAAACACCATCAATGATCAGCCTATTCTAAGCGATTTCTTCAAATTGCTGACTGATCTTTAAATACTCAGACTCAGACTCAACAGACAAATGCCCGAGATTAGCATATTCTGCAATTAACTATTATAGTAACGAATATTCAAGTTTTAGATTGTGTTTTCGTCTGAACCTCATCTCCAGATTAAATAGTCGCCATTTTGCTAGACCGTAGGAATCACCTAGGCAATCTGGGGAAGTTGTTAAGGGCAATTTTACACAAAACCGACAATCGCTTAGTCTTGCGGTATTTTGTAAAAAATATTTTTCACATATTTCGTCACTTTCGCTTAAAACTAGTTTTTTTAGGCAATTCTTCCAATTGTCAGAATTTTTGTAAGAATTTGTCTATTTCGTCTGGCAAGTTATAAGTCATTATAGCGGCATGATTACATTGGGCATGGCTTAAATTACAATAACTTTGCGAATTGATCGGGCTAGATATTAACAGTTTATAACGGATTAATATCATTCATTCATTCAGTAAAATAACCGGTTAATAAAAAGTTGGATCGGCCAACTGAATATTGTCAGGTATTTTTAGCCTATCTACGTTTATCGCAGTTCTGGGCAAGTTGTTTGTTAGTTCGTTTAGCACAAAGCATGACAACAATACACTGAATGGTGTATGAAGCGACTTTAATTGAACGTCACTCTGTTCGACTATCCTATTCAAACAATTTTATTATTGCTAATCCCAATGACCTTTTGCGCTCCTATGGGACATAAATTGAGTGATAGTTTTTGCTATAGTCTTTTCGTTATGAAGGTAGGCTGACTACTACAGTCTAATAGCTCAGGAACCTTTTGTGTCTCCTTTGTTACAGAATTCACTAATTCGATCAGCGCCGTATATAACAAAACTTCATTGCAGATATGTTTAATGAAGTGTATAGCTGTTACTTCGTCCTGGTCACATTCAGTACAGACGTGGCTTACCACTGATTGCTTCGTGTTATGTAAAAGAAAGTTGTGTTTTGTATTACAAATGCGACAAGGTCCTACAATTGCGCTCAGGGTGCCCTTGTCTTAAACAATTAGAACACAATTTATATAACTTTACGTCTTCTTCTTTCTTTAAAATTATTCTCTTTAAATACGGCGCAATCAAATATTCTGTGATCCTTACCGCAAATAACGTAAATGTAAGATTATTTTTGAGTTTCTTTATGTACACTCGTGAATGATTTTGTTTGATTAGATTTTTCTTGTTTGGTGTTTGTTCGTGTTAAAGTCATTCCAATTACTGCTATTTTTATTGCCTTAATTATTTTTACTTAGGTTATTTTGTTCTGAACCGCGTGAGTTCAGATGAGTTTTTATTGTTATTCTTATTGCGATTTAGTGACTTTAAAACATCCGCGCAATCAGTCAGTATGTCGACGTCATTTAAAATATTTGACCCGTTAGGTTTATCGAGTCTTTGCATTATAAACTGCCTAAAATGTTAATGTAGAAATTATGGAGGCATAAATTAGACGGGGGACCAGTAGGTTCCGCTCGAATTAAGAAACGAATGGGAACGATTTGCAAAAAATATGTTGTTTCTTAAAGATCTACAGATTCCTAGGAGGGTTCTGTGTGATTCTCCTAAAGGCATAGAAATGCATGTATTCAGTGATGCGTCCCTAAACGCGTACGTGGCATGTATTTACATGCGCTCCAGAAATGCAAATGGTCATATCACTAATCGCTTGTTGACTGCAAAATCCAAGGTCAAGCTATTGAAACCGACGACGGTTCTGCGTTAAGAGGTCCGTGCTGCGCTGCTCGCTGCTAGACTGAGTAGGTCGATCATCGACTCACTGCGGAATATACCTACGCGCGTTGTGCACTAGTCTGACTTCAGCATAGTACTTGCTTGAATACATAGCGTCTTAGGTAAGCTTAAAGCTTTCGTTGCGAATCATATAAGCGAAATTAAAGAGCTTACAGACAAATCATCTTGGCGGTATGTACCTATCACAGCCAATCCCGCTGATTTAATTTCTCGGGAGGTGGATGCCTGCCAGTTATTGCAAATGCAAATGTGGTGGACTGGCCCCAGTTATTAAACTAAACACGAGTCTGAATGGCCCGTATTAAATCCTAAAATAGACGACAGTTTAGCGGAAATAAAATGTAACACTGTCACAATCAAAGATAACATAATTAAATTCGAAAATTTATTCGTTCTTGATTGATCGTTAAAGTTAAATGAAATGAAATCGAGTATTCTCAATTTCTTCAACACTAATGTTAAAATTGTAGTTTTTGAATTTGAATGAATGATTGGCAATTTCGCAATAGTTTATTTCTGACACTCAAATTATTGGAACGAGATCTAGAGGCATATTTGACCCGCCGTGGGGCGTATTGTGCCGATGCTGAGGTAGATTGAGCCGTTCAAAAAGTGGATGTTTTATATAAAAAAATAATGATGTTTGAATAAAAAAAGACAAGAAATATTACTTTTATACTCATTCTTTATTAATAAAGTAATATCTCCTAACATTCACAAAGCAATTTCTAATAAAATTACAAAAGAAAGATAAAACAAAAACAATCAACATTTTCATCTTTCATAACTTACTAAACTCAACATGACTTTTTAATTTGCATTTTTTTAGAGATCAATTTTACTTTTAAAGTCTTTACATCATGGACCGCCCTAACATGATGGACCATCTATATGGGCGATGGGCTGATCATTTGTCACCATGGTTTAGCATATCCATCTTGGGACTGTGAATCAGAAGTGGCTGCAAGTTTTCTTAAAATGGTAGCCGGCGATTCACGAGAGTTAGACGTTCTGAGATGAAAAATTTGAAATACTTACAGTTATTTATTTTCGTCTTCGAGTTATGACCACTGGCACTACTTACCCTCAGCAATTCCGATCCCGCGCTCTCCTATATTTGATTTAGAAACCGTGGGTGGTAGCTAGTATACTTATAAAACATGGCTAGATCGTCCGTACCCGTTTCCTAGCATAACTTATCGGATTGCTGGCGTAAAATGACTTTGCGCCAAAATATATTGAAGCGCTCGTAGCGTAGCTTGCTTAAGCGTTCTTGATTGATCGTTAAAGTTAAGCAGCTGTGTGCGCGGTCACAATTGGGATGGGTGACCGCAAGTGGCATTACGAGCTGAGCGCTTCCGTGCTTCGGAGGGCACGTTAAAATGTCGGTCCCGGCTTTTAAGTCGCTAAGCCATGACGGAAGCCTTTAGGCGGCCTAAAAACTTCGTCACTAGAGTTGGCCACTAGCTCATACGAAACATACATACATACCAAAATATATTTATTACAAATAAAGCCATTAATATGCCTTTACGTTAATTATGCCTAACGGTATAATTGCCGTTGCTGTATTTATTCATTGAAAATCGGCGGCCAACATTTTATAAAACTGCTATTAAAGTCACATTTGGTCTAGGAAATTAAGCCTCATAAGGGGACAAAAAAATGGGCGCTAGAGATGTCGGGCAACATTGCCGTTTATTAAATAATGTGGACAAGTAAAAGTCGCGATGCAAGGCGTCTAGCGATTTTAGTCGCCCAACGTTGTCCGACATCTCTAGCGATACATGCCGCCCGACATTTGTCCCCTAAAGCATCTCTCGACATCGCAACACAAGTTTGAGAACATTGCGCGCAAAGAAAAACGTCAAGAGGCAAGAAATCTAGAATTGTCAGCTGTCATCGGAAAATTTCGATCGAAAAATTTAGCGACATTTGTTCCCTAGAGCGTCGAGCGACGTCACTCGTCATTGCAAGGCAAGTCTGGCAGCGAAGTCTTGTTAGAGATGTCCGTCGACATCTCCCAACGTGGCTGACTCCTGACTGCACGAAAGGAACCTTTGAGGCGCAATTTAAATCCTTCCAACACACTGATTCGAAAGTTCTAGGCACAACTAGTAGTAGTGTCACGTGATGTACGAACCATAGTTAATTTGCTGTTCTGAGGTACGAACGATTAAGTGGCTTCAACACAAACATGGCCAAAAAAACGAAATGCGGACAAACGCTGGCACGTTTGTGGAATCACCGTGTTATCGTATTCTATATGACAAATTTGTATTGTAAAAACGCGACGAGGCACGTTTGGTTCGATGATAGAGGATAAGGGGCCAGATGACCTCGGTAGAGTGGCAGGCGAGCGTTCGGCTGAGACGCAAGAGGCGCGAGTTCGATTCTTCCAGGTCTGGGTGTTATAATATGATGTTTTATATGTATCAAAAAAATAGTAACTAAGTATTCTATCAGCCATCTGGTTCCCATGCAAACAATTCTACTATAATAGAAATCGAAACCGCGATTCTTACGTCTCAGCCGAGCACACGCCAGCCACGCCACCAAGGTCGTAAAAAAAAGTAATTTGTTACGGATAAATGTCAGAACATAGGCTTTGTTCTCAGGGAATTGATATTTCATCGTTTAAAACTGAGGCCTTTACCATATAAAAGATTCTTTATACAGCGTGAGGCCACTTTTACCTACACTAACGGGACGCTGTTGTGTCCTGTTAGCATACCCGTCTCTCCTGTCACTCACAAATTATCTCATCCTATCGACCATATAGATAGTCCATTCGAATTCCGAAAAGTACCAAAATAGTAATTTGTAGAAATCCTTTGAACAAAGTAGTTTTTACAATGTCGAATTCATCATGTTAGTGTGAGATTTTGAGAGAAGACCTTTGAATCTCGAATTCCGTTTGGGAAACTGAAGAAGATTAGCAACTTTGATTAAATTCCGGGAAACCTATGTGGTGTGGCGGGCGAGAGCTCGGCTGAGACGCAAGAGGCGCGGGTTTGATCCCCGCTACGGGAGAAATGTTTGTATGCTCTGCAAATATTTCTTTACAAAAAAAAAAGTATATAAGTATTCTATCAGCCATCTGGTTCCCATAGTACAAGCTTTGCTTAGTTTGGGGCTAGATGGCGCTGTGTGAAATGTCCACAATAATTAATTAATTAATTAAACTCTATGATATATTTTTTGTTCTTGATTTGTAGCATTTTGCTACGCCGCTCGTAGTATTATGCTACGCTCGTAGCTCAGATGCTACGATCATAGCTCTTTCAATGTTATTCAAATTTAGTGTAGTTGTAGTTAAACCACATTTGTATTTCATTATATTATTACTTGTATTTCATTTTGCGGTCTTGAAACCTGTTAAGCATGTGATGTTTCTATTTTGTAATGAGCTCGTGAAACTACTTTTTACGGACCAGTGTGGTGAAAGGATTTAAAGTGGGACACTTTAAATCCGTGCACTTAACACATGCTTTTGAACTTTCTACGGTTCTATGACATGTCGGCTTTCTCACGATGTTTTCCTTTACCGTTTGAGAGTACTGGTAATAGCGCACATACATTTTAAGAACAGAAAATCCCATTTATGCAAGACTGAATTTAGACCCACGTGGTCGCTACCACTAGTCCACCAGTGCTCTCAGCGTTATTGAAACAGGAAAATAATGTGGATGTAAGCAACTTTGAGGCTCACCTGTTCGCAACGTTCTTGTTTTAGTTTATTGTAAACTAAAGCGTTGCTAATTATAACTTTGCTCCGCAAATACCTCTGCTGTTATTTCCGGAGCACGTATTCCTCGTACAGAATAGAAATGGCATTTATGAATAAATAAACGGATGGAAAATTAGCATAGCAACGTTGTTTTTAGGGTTCCGTACCCGAAGGGTGCCTACGGGACCTTATTACTAAGCGTCCGCTGTCCGTCCGTCCGTCTGTCAGCGGGCTGCATCTCATGAACCGTAGTAAGTAAAGAGTTGAAATTTTCACAAACTAATTCTATTGCCGCAATAACAAATAGATAAATAAAAAAAGGAAGGCCAAATACAAGAAACATTTTTCGTAATCGATCATCGAAGTTAGCGCGGTCAGTACTTGGATGGGTCGAGTGTTTTTTTGAACATATTTTTTGTGGTATTTTTGTGTATTTATTTTCAAATGAACTAACATTTAGTGATTTCTATAAAAATAATACGAAGCGCTCGTAACATGCTTAGACGTTCTTGATTGATCGTTGAAGTTAAGCAACGTTGGGCGCGGTCACAATTGGGATGGGTGACCGTAAGTGGCATTACGTGCTGAAAGATTCCGTGCTTCGGAGGGCACATTGAATTATCGGTCCCGGCTTTTAAGTCGTTAAGCCATGACGGAGGCCTTTAGGCGGCCTAAAAACTCCGTCACAAGACTTGGTCACTAGCTCATACGAACTTACTTACAAAATAAAAATAAAATAAAAATTAAGGGATCCTCATAAAAGAGACGTGTTTTATTTTGCATTTTTAGCTTGATTTTATTAAGGAACGTGTAACATTTACGTAGGTACATGTACAATTAAATTAGAGCACTGGTGGTTCAGTTGGTAGGGACCTCGCCTTCCGATCCTAAGGTCGTGGGTTCAAACCCGGTTGTGTACCAATGGATTTTTCTGTGTGAAAAATTTATGTGCGCTATACCAGTACTCTCAAACGATGAAGGAAAACATAGTGAGGAAACCCGCGGCTTAGTCAGCTCCGCACGTAATGACCGTGTCTTTCCTGTGGACAAGGGCGACTAAGCTTTGAGGATGGAATAGGTGCTGGGCAAACCTACTAGCGTCCCGTTTGTGAAGGTAAAAGTTGCCTCCTGACGCTGTATATATCATCTACTATAGATGGTAAAAGGCCTTAGTAGTAGTAGTAGTACGATTAAAAAAACCTTAGAATAGTATAGGCTAGGTGTCGACAAGTTACTAGTAGTATAGGCTAGGTGTCGACAGGTTAAGCTAACACTAAATTAGTGTATCATCTTCCAAGAATTAGTAGCACGTGCACGATAATGACTATACGATTAAATCTTCAATGACCTGACGACCTGACCTTGAGTTGAGTGCCACAGTTAGGGCCGACACACTTAACCGCGTTATTGCACCGCGCTATAACTTAATGAGCCGCAAAGGATTGTGTTGCGAGGCGCCGCGCCGCAAAGCGTCTTACTATAAGCCATTCATAATAACGCAACTCGTCACCTCGTACATCTACAATCTGAGTTTACCCAGAAACCCGGGTGTAGTCGCCCCCGGAGATGAAGCCTGGGCAAAGCCTGAGTCTCTGGGAGACTTGAAGACATGTTTGTGACATTTACAAGAAACATTTCATAACCAACAGCCTCGGGTCACCAGTCCGAAAGTCAAAGCGTCACTCGTATCCTACAAAACGGGACGTTCCTCTGCAAATAATAACAACCAAATCTACGTCAACTTCTGAAAATTTAATTTATAAACTGCTAACGAGTTGAACCGTGTTGTTTCCAAGTGTGCTAGAGACAAACGGAGGTTTTAGTCACCAAGTGTGACGTCACAACGTCGGCATGCAAGGAGCGTTGGACAACGCAAACAAAGCGGTATATCTTGCGGCACCCCGGGTTATGTGCGCTGGCCCCTTAAACCCATACCAAGGCAATTGTACCGACGCCCTTCTGCTACACACCACTTACCTTGCACACCTATCGATTAGAACAACTGGGTTAAAGCAAACTACAATATAATCTGTGGTTATGGCCTTGCTCATTGTAACAAAATTGTAGTGGATTTTTCCATTTTCTTTTGCGCAATCGTTTGTTGGAAAATAAAGAGTTACTCCCATCGATCTTTAGAAAAAGATTAAGATTATTGAGATTAGCCATTAGCGGACGAAGTAACATGTTTGTGAAGCACATAGCTGGTGACAGAGTCGGTACTCCACAAGCCAGATTAAGAAACAAGAATAGGTACCGGTACAAACATAATATCACGCCTATTTTCCATAGGGGTCGGAAAAGACCACGGATCTCTATTTGCTACGATTCTGACATATATCATAATACTATACGAGATTTAGTAACCAACAACACGTAGCGATAAAAACAATAGACTATAAATACTACCAAATAACCTAAGCTAGAAATAACTAGCAATATCACGGAGTAATTAGCGAGCAAAGTGAGCTAAGTCATTCTACTATATGAAAAAATTAAAGTGCAGGCCTAAAAATACTACCAAGGCTGCAAAGCAAGCCACAGCACAAAAGCATAATAAGATTATAGTATTGTAAGTATTGCAAGTAGCAAGCGAAGTGAGCCCTGTCTACAACAAATTAGGTAGGTTTTGTCGTAAAAAAAAATCGCTCGCTGTGCTCGCATTGATATTAATAAGCTCGCTTTACTCACTAATTACTTCTGGAGATTATTTCAGCGAGTAAATGCCATTCTTTTATCAATTCCATTAGGGGTGCGAATGCAAGGAAAGTGATAAAAACCTCGCTACGCTCGCTAACTATTTCTAGATTTTGTTATACTTTGCGTTAAAACTTAGACGTACTTTAAGTTGGTATAGTTCGTATTTCACGGACCGACCTACACTGCTGATGACCGATTTATTTTAACACCGAACAGTCAAATACATAATTCGGATTCCCTATGTCATGGGTATCAGAAGCACAAGTACCATGGAACCACAACATCCAGATCCAAAAGAAATGTTTTCGGAACATTCAAAAATTTTTCCCGTTCCGGGAATCGAACCAGCGTCTCTTGTTCACCGGACACTCGCCCTCCACTCGCCCTCTAGGCCACCGAGGCCATCAAGATTACCTAACACGTTCTTTAAAAGTAAAGAAAAAGCTGTTTACTTTTTCTTTACTGTTAGTAGTTTGTACGCAGCGATGTGCTTCGAATGCCGACTCGGTAGGTTCATAGGAAATATAAGCATATTATGTAGACAAAACTACAAAAAGGGTTGTAAATAGCGTCGCGAATGAAGTCGCGGGTACGACTAGTACTATATAAAAGATTGTTGTGACTGACCTATTGACAGACAACGTAGAACCTGAACCGTTGGCCCTAGACTTGAAAGGAGGGTGCATTATTGATAGCACGTAGACGTGCAGTTAACAGGGGTGAAAAGGGGTAGAAACTTTTGTAAGAAAAATAGTATTCCTTGAACTTTTAAACTTGAAACTTGGCATCAGTCTTCAATATATTGGTTTATTAAAAGACTTTG
This sequence comes from Scotopteryx bipunctaria, assembly GCA_949320045.1. Lineage (NCBI taxonomy): Eukaryota > Metazoa > Arthropoda > Insecta > Lepidoptera > Geometridae > Scotopteryx > Scotopteryx bipunctaria. The sequence continues at coordinate 12,427,730 of OX439440.1, forward strand.
GTAAAATATTTTTAAAATTAACCCCGAAATGGGCTGCAGGGGTTGTTAAAGATAGTATGGGAACTTTTTAAGGGGTGATCCGATTTGCTTGAAACTTGATTTGGATTCTTTCAATCCTACCAATATTATAAACGCGAAAGTTTGTGAGTATGGATATTTGTTACTCGTTCACGCCTAAACGGCTGGACGGATTTGAAAGAAACTTAGAATATACATAGTACATGTGCTGAATTAACATATAGGTTAATTTTTATCCGGGTACCATGCGAGCGAAGCCGCGGGCGGCAGCTAGTACAAAATAATTACGAATTTTTAGTTTTACCAAAGAAGTGCAACGGGGTGTCAAGGCTGTTCAAACACGAGATGCACCCAAAGGAATCCACTTTACGCGAGCGAAACCGCAGGTGTTCCTCTAGTACAATTGTATTTTTTTTTTTAATTGTTAACTTATATCGCCCCACTGGTGACTGCTGGGCAAAGGTCTCCCCCAGACTCCACCAACCATCTCAGTACTTCGAGGTCTCTCACCATTCTCTCTCGAAGGAGTCGAGATCGTCCCGCCAATCCTTTCTTGGCCGACCACCACTTCGCCTTCCGTCTGGCTGCCAGTATGTTACGGCATTCACCCATCTGTCCGAAAGCATCCGGCTAACGTGACCAGCCCAGTCGCCAACTGGCCCAATTAAATGTACTCATAGACATAGATATATTGTATTATCTGCCCATGTACTTCGACCCTACGTTTCGTGCTATTGGTCATTAACTGTCTCTTGAACCAGTTCATTTGAAGTCCAACTTCAAGACTAGGCGTGCTCAATTCCTGAAGCATAACCCTGTAGGTCGTAAGCGGCTGGGGCGAAAAGGACAATGTCGTCGGCAAAGCGCAAGTTTGTTAGGCGTTTGCATTCGACGTCTTTACCTTTTGTTGCTAATGCGTTTTAAATACCTCTTTGAGGGTCGCCGCGAACAATATGAGAGATAGGGGTCTGTTGGACTTAATTTTGTGGCTGCTGGACTTTATTGACTTTAATATTGCGTTATATTGTCCCTCAGCATCTTCGATTTTATTGATTTCAAAATTGAAAATTGGTATGATAGCTCCAGATTAAAATTTTCCGAGTTTATAAGATTTTTTTTTAATTCCGAACTAATTTGTTACTATATTGATGGAATCTGTGTATTTTATAGTTAAATTTAATTTTTGCATGAACTGGCACTGGCATATTCGGAACTGAATTTAATTTTGTCATTGATACTTACATTTTTTATTATTTGTTGATCAAAAGATAATAATAATATGAGTAGTTGATTACGAAAGTCAGCATGCGCACTAAAAGTTTTCAAAGATAGATGTTCAATTTACCGCCTAGTCTTGTGTAGTGTGGGTTCTACGTTTATTTGAGTTGATAGTATTTGCTTGTACATATTGACTCGAGGCGCTATGATTACACTATGATTTATGCGGGCGATGGGCAGTGTTTACTAACGGATTACACTCAAATGGTACTGTACGGATAGACATACAATACAATACATACATACATAAAACCACGGCTGTTTCCCATAGGGGTAGGCAGAGATCACGGATCTCAATTTGTTACGATCCTGAAATACTTCTTTCATTTTATTCACTCTCATTACATTCTTCATGCATGCTCGTCGGTTTAGGGTACTCTTGACCAGGCCTTTTTCCATAACGACGCCAATTTGGTTCAGGTACGTGCGCTGTGATTTTCAATACCTACCATAAGTACATAAGTACGGATAGATTGCCTTTTTCTTGTTCGACAGCCACATTCATCCTACTGATATTATACATACATACATATTACCACGCCCATATCCCTAATGAGGTGGAAAGAGCCACAGTGAGAAAACTTGAAGCTACTCCTGATTTAAATTCCCAAGATGCATTATTGTGAATCAGCCCATCGCCCATATATGTAGATGGTCCATCATATAGGAGAGGATACTACCCGTTAATCGACTTATACGAAATGCTCGGGGAGAAAGCAGCATATTTTTCCTTTACTCCCAGCCCAGCCATGAATGAACTGATACTATACTCGTAAATACGAGAACTTGGATGTTTGTCAACGGCTAATCGGATTTAGAATACGGCTTTTGTCCAGGAATAGAAAGTTATTTTTACACGACAGACAAAAGGTCGGCGGGATTGTGTATCGCGAATAAATTTCATCAACGAAGCTTAATATTTTTTCTACCTTTTTTATTCTTAATCTTTTTGAGGCCGTACTAGTGTACTCCTACTACCACTACTATTGTACTATTATGAGCAATTTTTTCGCGTACCACCGTGTGGTAGGTGAAAAATCTTCTTACTTATATTATAAATGCGAAAGTTTGTGAGGATGTTTGGATGTTTGTGCCTCAATCACGCCTAAACGGCTGAACGGATTTGAATGAAACTTGGAATATACATAGTAGGTACATGTACTGGATTAACATATAGGCTAATTTTTATCCGGGTATCACGCGAGTGAAGCCGCAGCGGCAGAGGATGGCAGAGCCACCCGCAAGTAAAGACTATCATCAAAAAAATTGCAGCCACTCCTGATTCAAAGTCCCAAGATAGATATGGTGAACTATACTGACAGGTGACCGGGCTATCGCCCGTATGAATAGTTTATCATGTTGTTGGAGAAGATGCTATTCCTTAGCTCAGATAAGTACTATATGGGGCTTTCCGTTTGCGTTGACGACAAACACAGTTCCTTGATACCTCTGAATTAACTCTCTGAGTTGGTTCAATTCAACTAACGGACAGATCGTTCATTACAATAGCAACGCTGTTTTTCTGTTAAAAAATCTTAGGCGCTTTTCGTAAGGTAAGTAGAATATCAAGAACCTTTGAGGATTTAAGTGACACGACTGGCAGTAGTAATACCCAGAATATTGGAACCGGGTAGTAGTATTTAAGTAATGTTATTTTTGAATAGCAGGATTTGAATAAATTGTAGTATTTTTGAAACATATTGGTGACGGGGTTGAGGAAGCACATAAAGTTGCAAACACTCTCAGATTGCACAAGAAAAGGAATAAACGAATACGATTCCACGTGCAAAAGGAATAAAGTAAAAGATAAACTTGCTTGGAGAAAATCCTTCGAGGAACTCGACGCCACGCCAAAGTTTTCTCACGATGATCGATCTCCAGGAAAACTTTAACCGCTAGAGACCGGATGACAAAAGAAAACAGAAACTTTTGCAAACTAAAATGTATTTTTATGAAATGTGCAATATCATTTGACGTTTATTTCTATGGAAACATAAAAGAGGGTAGAGGTAGTACAAAAAAGAGATGGATTGCGTGAATGATGAGTAATTATGGAGTGAAAACTGAGATAACTGAAATATATATTTATATATTTTTTGTACACCGCTGTCTTTCTGGTCTGTTTTGTTTATCCTCTCCATCCAAAGGTTGCCTGGAAGAGATCGCTCTTAGCGATAAGGCCGCCCATTGTACTGTTTTTGGTTGTTTTTTTTTATATAGCTGTTTTGTGTGAAATAAAGTGTTTATTATTATTATAACGGCTGATAAAGGGCAATGGAAGAAGCAAACATGTTATTCCAATTCCACTTAAATGATTCATAGTGGAACCGATTTGATTTCGAATCCACTACTCCTTTCGAGCTAATGTAGTGACAGGATTAAAAGTGCGCCTTAAAGTCACTTAATGGCTCTTGCACTTTTGAATCCACGAATCACTCAGATCTTACTGACTGATTAAGTTCTAATAAAACCTCTTTCGATATCAAAATCCTAATATTAGGCACTGTAGGGCTACTTTGTGAGCTTCAATTGCTTTGTAACTTCAGGTTGAACTATTTTGTTGTGACAAAGTCCTTGCTCATTTTAAGCAGCTTACAGAGGTCGGCCGGCGCTGGCGGGGAATTCATAAACGAGGTTTCTGTTAAAATGTTTCTTAATAACGTTCGGGAAAGCTCTTTTACGCTGATTAGTTTAGTTTAGTAGATACACCGTAAAATGTACAGTAAATTCAGAACAGTAAATGTAAGTATTAAAAGGGAAGAAATGGAAAAAGAATGAATACTTGTTTTGCTGACCCCACATAAACAGGGAAAAGGGCAAGAAAATGATGACTATCGTTCATAGCTAAATATACTGGGCCGCAAAGAAAGATAAAAAATGCGAAAACTTTAAAATATTCGAGCAATCCTTTTAAATAAAAACTAAATAAAATTTTATTTAAGTACAAATAAAGAAAGAAGTAAAACCTTTTTTATTTCTTTTTGGTGATTGTATTAAAAACCATAAATAAAAAATAAAGAAATGATTTAATACTCGTAATTTGAACAACAAATTTGAAACCATTTGTTTTTCTTTTGTTTCTGTTCTGTCATATAAATAGGGCATTCTTGTGCAGAAATTCATTATTCTGATCAAATTCATTTAAAAATATGCCCCTGACCCGTGAAGGGTATACCAGAATTTTGATAAAGCTTGAAGACAGGCGCAGTCAGCGTTATACAGCGAGAACTGTTGGTATGTCGCTCAGAAGAATATCGGCTCAGAATACTAAAATGTGTGAAAATTGTAATTGTTCTTCGTAATCTAGTGAAAAACTGTAAAAGCCGTAATTTTTAAATAACCTGCTTTTATTAAAAATAAACTTCATGATCTTGAACTTTTATTTCGGCACTATAAAATTGCCTATAATACAGTCTTTGTTTCATTATTACTTCTCTGCTAGACTGGGAGTAAAAAAAAACGTAGAATGCGTCCAGCTGCTTCTCTCCTCGAGCATGTCAAAAAAGTCGACTAAGAGATAGTATCCTCCCCAACATAATGGACCGTCTATATGCGCGATGGGCTGATCACCTGTCACCATGGTTCCATATCCATCTTGGGACTTTGAATTAGGAGTGGCTGGAATTTTCTTATGACTAGTTGTGGCTCTGCCCAACCCATTAGGGATACGGGCGTGATAATATATATACATACATATACATTGTTTAATTAGAGCTTAGTATACGATAAATTGTGTACTAGGGGTATGGCGGGCAATTGCCAGTTGCAAGTGGATCGTGGCGTTGCATGGCCGAGGTATTCACACAATGGCCCATTGCTCAGAATGGCTATATCGTGGAGCAATGCTGATACTTTTTCATTCATTTAATTATATAAATCTGAGCCCGTACCTAATGCCAAATAATTGCTAAATACAAGGTAATGTTTGCATTACTTAGGTAAATACTTAGTACTATTTTCATACTAGCTCCCGCCCGCCGCTTCGCCCGCGTGGTATGTTGATAAAAAGTGGGTACAATACTGTCAGTGGATTTAGGCATTCGTGAAGTTAGCAAATTAATAGCCGAGCGGTGAAAACATGTACCTACGTCCATTTTGAATGGATCGAGGCAGCAAAATCGCACCGTTTTATGAACACTCTCGCCGAAGTACAGTGTTCATCAGTGTTCATCGTGGCTTATCGTAGAGCATGGCTCATACACACCATTGTGTTCTAGGGCCCATAAAGCTAATTCCAATATTTTGAAGTGATTAAGTTTTTGGTTACGGTTAATACTTTTGTTACCGACCCGCTTTCTTTGCAGCTTAGTCTATAATTTAACTATGAATGAAGTGAGAAAGTCAGTGTCATAGTACTACCCAAAGGAATTACTGCGAATAAATGTTAAAATCAATATTTTTAACAAAAAAATCTACTATTCGAAAGTCAAGCACGCAGATGTTATTGGCATGATTTCTGTCGATTATATAATTTTTAGTCACATAGCCTGTTATTCTGGCTTCTTGTCTGCCGAGGAACTATGCACTGCTTGTTTGTCTTTTAGGGTTTTACAGAGTAATATAACTTTAACCATTTTTATAAATCTTTAAACCATTTTTTTTATTTTTTTCGTCTACTGTATTGTTTATTATACCTATTATTATTATTTTTTGCTATAAGTGGAAACTTTTAAATGGCCTTAAGCAACCATGTACCTCAATTGGTTATAATTTCATTTTTTTTATACTATTTGTACCTAGCTGTAAGTTCCCCAAAAACTCTGAAAATAAATAAAATAAAAATAAATTTATGTGTTTTTGTAGTCGGTTCAGTCATAATTTTGTGTCATGCGTTTTCGGGCAGGTACGGCAGCTTGGCGCGTCGGCGTCGGGTGAACGTTCCCTACTCGAATTTCACCCACCGTCCCAAATTCATCCCAAATCCTAAACTCACCCCAGTTCTTTGCGACGTATCGACAATACGATTGCGGTACGCACGCGCGATTCACAGTACCACCATCAAATTCTTACCAAATGCTTTGTAAAGGTTAAAGCGCATTTTTGTTTTAGCAAGCTTAACTTCAGTATTTACACTGGCGAGCTACAGTGATGGTGGCGCGGCGCGCTCGGACGAGTGTGGCTGTGCAAGGAATTGTGCTCATATTGTGACTGTGTTTTCATACGTGAGTACCTATTCATTTTTTTATTAGAATTTTCTCTATTAAGATTTGCTAGCTGCTTCAGTAAAATTGTTACATAAATGGCATGTAGTGTAATGAATGTATATGCTTGTACATTATAGTGTAATGAATGTATACTCTGCGATGGCCTTGTAATTTAGGGCAAGTTTTATAGTGTTCGCGCCTGCGTGGTTCGGATTATATTACGTATCTTGTTAAACCAATTAAGATCTAAGTCGTTCATACTAGGCCGCCGTTTGGCGTGTATGAACAAACATGTCGAGATTTACTGTTCAAAACCAACTAAATTGAAAAAGGAGTTGTTTTTCACGTTATATGTACTTTTTAAATATGATACTAAATAGGATTTAATATTAATAAATAAAATTAGTATCGTGATAATCAATAATTGAACAAGTTGTTTTATCATTTAGTAAATTCGATATGAACGGTTGTATAACAAAGTAACACGTTTGGTACATTAACATTTTCATTTCAAACATTTCGCCGTCGGAATTGTTCAGCAAAACTAAATTAACGCGAACTGAAGGTACGAGTTATTCCTGGAAATCGAGGCGCGAGTGCGACTGCCGGAATGCCGACAAAATAGAATGGGGATGAACGTAGCAGGAATATATTTCTCTTTATACTGTGTAGCCGGATACACCTGCATTTACCCACCCCTGTGCCACAGTGAATGCAGGATAGAAGTGCAACTTTATTATTTATGAAGCTGTACAAACCTAGCCCCCGTCAGACTGACTGTGATCGTTCGACGCCACGCCGTTGCGGCAATTCGCTCTGGGTTTTCCCCCAGTGCTGAGGTTTAAGATGTCTTAAGAAATCGCTAAGAAGGTGCAATCGGGGCATAGCGCATGTATGTAGGGCTTAAGGACGCATGCGCGGGGCCTTTTAGGTCGCCCCTCTGAACAGCAATTACTCTGTGGACTGCATTCTTGCGCCGTCCCGTTTTGACCCAATACGTGTCGGATTCATTTTTAAAGCCCCCCAAAAAAAAAAAAAAAATTAATATATATATATATATATATACACGATATTTATATATATATATGATGTATATATGATATTTATATACATATATATAAATATCACGGTGCAACGCAAGTTTACAGTCGAAAAACCTCAACGAACATTTCCCTTCAATATAAAAACGCACGAAGCCGTCCTGGTTGCGCTACAGCCACCGCCGATATCTAGGTCAACAGTACTCAACAAACTTGGTTCAAAAACATTCCATTTTACGAGTTATATTGGATCTTACACAAACAAATTGGCTGGGTTCTGTTTCAAATTGAGGATTTATTTTATAAAAGGACTCGTTATTTATACGTGAGTTGAATTTTTTTTTATCGTGGCACGTTACGCGTCGAGTCGCAGAGGGCAGCAAGAAAACACAATGCATGTAAGTAATTTTTTGTAATAAAACTTATACCATTTGTTTTTAAGATTTGTTTCAAAATATTTATTATGAAAATTTCAAGGTCGTTGCCAAGCAATGGCGGCTTTTTTCGCATACACACAATATTTTTGTTACAATTTTTCTTAAATGCGGCGACCACTCTGAATTTTTATTACAAGTTTTTGATCTATTATTATTTAAAAATATTTGTTAGTTGCTTTAGACACTTATTTTTATAGTAAGACTGGTTTTTTTAATAAGAAATTTTATTGAGCCAGTGCCGCGAATTTGAAACGTGTCTGCTACCCAACGGGCTAGCGAGCTGAGTGGCGAATGTGTTGCACTGCCGGGTTCAAGTCATGAGAGTCTAGACAAATTCTCTACAGAATTTATGCATCTATTTTTAGGAATATTTGCTAAAAGATATAACGCATATATTATATCAGAAAATGAGTTTAGGTATTTATTTTGAGACATATATGATTTTTTATTTTATAATGAAAATTTTGGAATAATTAGAGTAAAATATTAGAAGAGTTAAAATAATTTAATTTGCAGATTAGTAATTCATATGAAATGGTGCATAAATTTTACATGTACAATATATATTATATATTTATAGGTAAATTTGTCTGAATCCTGCATGTCTGTTCATTTGGACCACGGGTCATGTCTAGACGCTACAATACGGTACAAACTTGCAAAACTGTTGCCTCGGAATTTTGCATTTTACAAATATTACTCGTAATTATTACTTCCACTTAATTTCACAAGAAATTATAACATTTTATTATAAATTCTGTATTTTTTTAAAGAGATAAATTTATATTATTTTAATGTGGACATTTTGACGACCTCGCTTACGTGGCGGACGAGTGTTCGGCTCGCAAAAGGCGCGGGTTCGATTCCCGCTACGGGAGAAATGTTTTCTGCAAATAAATTTCTTCCGGTCAGGGTATTGTAATATTGTGTATTGTATGAATTAACAAAAAAAAGTGTATAAGTATTTCATCAGCCATCGGGTGCCGTAGCTTTCTTAGACGTTCTCGTCTGATCGTTAAATTTAAGCAACTTTGATCGCGGTCACAATTGGGATGGGTGACCTGCTTTGGAAGGCACGTTAAATTGTCGGTCCCGGCTTTGAAGTCGTTAAGCCATGACGGAGACCTTTAGGCGGCCTAAAAACTCCGTCACTAGAGTTGGCCACTAACTCATACGAACATACATACCTGCATAGTACAAGCTTTACTTAGTTTGGGGCTAGATGGCGCTGTTTGAAATGTCCACAAATATTTATTTATTTATTACTAGCTGTTGCCCGCGACTTCGTACGCGTTACATTCTTTTTGGTTCCTTGAGGGTGAGGGAGGGAAAAACTTGAAAACACACATCAGTCAGGTTAAGCCTTTTATAGGTATAGACTGACTAGGACTCGGACTCGGACTCGGACTCGGACTCGGACTCGGACTCGGACTCGGACTCGGACCACAAAACATCAGTGAAAACCGCATTCAAATCAGTTGAGCCATTTCTGAGATTAGCGTGCACAAATGCACATAGGTACAAATAGAGATACAGATAATCATTGATATGGGTTCTATTGCGATAATGATAAAAATAATAAATGCCCCTAAAAATAGTTTTTCTCAAATATTTCACAAAACCAGAGTTACAATTTTATCATACGAGAACTATGGAATTATTTTTACGTATATATATTTTATGTTAGGCAACTCATTAAATGTTTCTCATTTAAAATTGTATTTGTTTTTACCGGTCTAGAAAGTGTTACCTTTCATGTTCATTATATTCTGGGTCTGGGTGTTGTATAATGTATTACAAGTCGACAGCTTGTGCCGAACTTCGGCATTCGGCCGAAATTCGGTTAAATGCCGAATATTCGGTACAAGAAAAAAGTTAAATACCTACATGCACTATTATGACTGATATGGTACATTTTTATTTTGATCGTCAATTTCCGTATAAAATGTCCAATCACTCGATTTCTTCCTTCTACTCATCTTTGCAAGTAGCAAATAACAAAATTCATTAATTTAAACCTCATTAATAAACTTTAAGACAATGAATTTGTTAAATGTAAACAAACGCACGCGACACACCGATGACGTATTTTCTAATGACCGGCCGGCTCAGGGACACGAGGGGGAGCGCGGAGTGTGGACGGGGTGCATCTAGCAACAATTCATGTAAGTGCGTAAACAAGTCATGACGTGCACTCTCGAAAAAGCACGGCGAAATTAAAACTAAATTCGGCCGAATTTTTTATTTTAACCGAATATTCCGCCCATTACTGTATTTACAAAAAAAAAGTATTATAAGTATTCTATCAGCCATCTGGTGCCCATAGTACAAGCTCTGCTTAGTTTGGGGCTAGATAATGCTGTATGAAAAGTCCGCAAATATTTATTTATTTATTATCTTATATTATAAGAATCTTTGTCCTTACTGACTGACTGACTGACTGACTGACTGACTGACAGACAACGCACAGCCTAAACCGCTGGACGTAGAGACTTGAAATTTTCAGTGTAGGTACACCTTGGTACGTAGGGGTGTACTAAGAAGGGATTTTTCAAAATTCAACCTCTAAAGGGGTTACGTGTGCTGGAATGGGACATAGGGTACTTTTTATCTGGGTACCGCGTGAGCGAAGCCGCGGGCGGCTGCTAGTATTATTATATATAATTAAGGTGCAAACAGGATAAGGTGAGGTGTTTTGTAAATTGAACCAACGCAAGGTGCCAACTAAGAAGTTTCAAAGGACTTAGGGCTAGTTTCACCACCTACAAGCAAAGTTCCGAGTAAGCTAGTCGCCAGTTAAACTAACCAGTAACTTGTTATGTCAATTTCACAACTTTCGAGTAGCCCTTATCATAGGATAAACCGACCAGTAACTTACTCGCTACATCATCTTGACGATCTCATTAGTGTGGCGGGCGAGTGCTCAGCTGTGACGCAACAGGCGCGGGTTCGATTCCCGCTACGGGAGAAATGTTTATATGTTCTGCAAATATTTCTTCCGGGCTTGGGTGTTATAGTATTATATATTATTAGTATGTACATATTTACAAAAAAAGTATATTAGTATTCTATCAGCCATCTGGTGCCTATAGTACAAGCTTTGCTTAGTTTGGGGCTAGATGGCGCTGTCAAATGTCTACAAATATTAATTTATTTCTTTTTCTGGCATTTAGCGTGTATATTTGACGAATAAAAGATAAATTATTTAAAGGAAAAAGTAAGTTCGTATGAACTAGTGGCCAACTCTTGTGACGGAGTTTTTAGGCCGCCTAAAAGTCTCCGTCATGGCGTAACGATTTAAAAGCCGGGACCGACAATTTAACGTGCCTTCCGAAGCACGGAAGCGCTCAGCTCGTAATGCCTCTTGCGGTCACCCATGCCCATTGTGACCGCGCACAACGTTGCTTAACTTCAACGATCAATCAAGAACGTCTAAGCAAGCTACGACACAAGCGCTTCAATTTAAAGTGGATTTGTTTGATTTGATTGATCATCAATTGGATGAATTGGAAAATTCATCGACGCAATGGATGCCGAGTATTCGTGTATATAAATTCCGTGTTGATTATTTCACGAATTAAGATGAAACTGATTAACTACTTTTCTAAGTTTGCCCAAGAATCCAAGTGCATAACCTTATAAAATACAAAATAACACCTAAAACGCAAAGTTAGTACAAATACATATTGCCACGTACGTATCCCTAATGAGTAGGGCAGAGCCACAAGCAATCATAAGAAAACTTGCAACTACGAGTACTCCTGATTCAAAGACCCAAGATGGATATGGTGAACCATGGAGACAAGTGACAGCCCATCGCCCTTAAGGTCCATCATGTCTTTCACAAACGGGACGTCGTAGTGCCCGGGACGAATTAAGATGGAGTAGGCTTGCACAGCACCTATTCCATCCTCTCAGCTTTGTTGGCCTTGTCCACAGGAAGGACATGGTCAATACGTGCGGAGCTGACTAAGCTGCGGATTTCCTCACGATGTTTTCCTTCACCGTTTGAGAGAACTGGTATAGCGCACATAATTTTTTCGCACAGAAAAATCCATTAGTACACGACCGGATTTGAACCCACGTCCTTATGATCGGAAGGCGGGGTCACTACCAACTAGACTACCAGTGCTCTCATTTATGTAATTTTGTATTTACGTAGTAATTTTTGGACAAAAAACACCAAATGCCCCAAATAAGTCTGCACTTTCCCTTTTCACTATATCCATTTGTTTTTTTATCATATCACTAACAATACAACACTTGAATAATACAATATAAAAATTAAAAACACGCGTCCAAACTTTTACAGCCAAAGAAGAAAATTACAAAATGTAAATCGCAATGACATAATATTTAACTATTGGAGTCGTATTTCGCTCATCAATCACCTATACTGTAAGCTAAGCTATCTGCTCGAAACTTTATTTTCACTTGTGAAATTGACAGAAGTTATACGACAGAAGAATAACTAATCAACACTTTACTCAGACACGGTGAACGAGGCACTTAAAGTAAACCCTTAAAAACATATTTTAGGGTAAACTCAACAATATTAAGACTTATCAACGATTCATAAAGTTTTTATAGTTCGAAAACAATAGTGTCAAACTGATTTGAAATAACCATTGATCGACTGGTAGTAGTAGTAGTAACGATTATAAACTTTAAAATTAATAAGTAGTTTAATTATTTAAATGTTTTTATTAATTGAATAAAATTTTGTTTTGTTTGTAGATATTTTTTACTTAGAAAGTTTATTTGATTTTATTTTATATTTAAAAAATATATATATTTGGTTAAAAATCCATAATAATAATATAAATGCGGATGTAACTCTGTCTGTCTGTTATCTTTTCATACCTAAACTGCTGAACAGATTTTAATGAAATTTGGCAAGAAGTTAGATTCCATCCCGGGAAAGGACATAGGCTAATTTTTATCCTGTAAATCTATCCCAAAATGGAAAAAGGATGTAAAAGGATAACGAATAAATACTTCTTAGACATATTAATTTATGACAAGACAATTAATTTGACATACTCGTATATAACATTTTGATAATTGACAATGTCATTCATATCAATCAGGTCGTCAGCAGCTCTCTTTATCTTGCAGGGCTGTGAGTAAGGGACTCTAGCTGGACCGATTTCATGATTTTAGATTTGTTGGGTTTGTCTCCGCCCCGAATAGCAGAATAACAACCTTAATAAAACATTTGTAAAATTGCATGATTAATTCTAAGACGGTACGAAGCTCGCGGTATCAGTTAGTAAATAATAAATATTAATTTAATTTTTATTATTTACTAACTAAGCTACCTTTTATTTTGGTACTGAACAAACGGGCTTAATATTATTCTTGAGTTGTAACAAAAATGCGATTCTAATACAACCCTGAAAAAAAATCATATATCAACAACAACACGTTTTCACTTTCTTTACAATATTATCTCGTCTAAGGATTACCTAGATCAATTGAGTTATTTTGATGTCCTTTGAATTGTTGCTTCAATTCGGAATAGTAATAGCTGTATCTTTGCTTCAATAACAAATTAAATCAGGAGAAGTACTTTGAAATGAAAGTCTATACCGCGAATGGACAGATTAAATCAGCGGGGAACCGTATTCCAAACGTAATTTGTTCTATCTCTGTAAATGTATGTACATAATGTATATCATCAGATTATAAACTAAATGTATTCTAAACATTTCAACTGATTCCGTCTAGACTATTTTAGGATTTGGAATAACATACCTTTAGGGTAGGTTGCGTGTCTCTATCTATATAGTTTTTAAGTTAACTTAAGCAGTTTTCAACTTGTTTCAATTGTTTCTTTGTAATGTTGTATTATTTTTATCAAATAAATTATGTTTATGTTATGTTTATCTAAGGCCTTTTACCATCTATAGTAGATGAGTTATACAGCGTCAGGAGGCAACTTTTAAACGGGACGCTGTAGTACCTGGGATGAATTAAGTTGGAGTAGGCTTGCCCAGCACCTATTCCATCCTCTCAGCCTAGTCCACAGGAAAGACATGGTCAATATGGGCGGAGTTGACTAAGCCGCGGTTTTCCTCACGATATTTTCCTTCACTAGTGTACCTACATACATTTTTCGCACAGAAAAATCCATTGGTACACGACCGGGTTTGAACCCACGACTTTAGGATCGGAAGGCGGGGTTACTACCAACTAGACCACCAGTGCTCTAGGTTGCGTATATGGAACAGGCGTGATTTTATGTATGTATGTATGTACATAAAATCACGCCTGTTTCCCATAGGGGTGGGTAGGCAGAGATCACGAATCTCCATATGCTACGGTCCCGACACTACTTCTTTCACTTATTCACTCTCATTGCATCCTTCATGCATTCTCGTTAGTTCAGGGTACTCTTGGTCTGACACTTTTCTAAAAAATGTATATATAAGAAAAAAATCCAAACACAAAACACAAACGTGCGTTACATCGAACGTAAGATCCATTAAATAGTACAATAGTACTGGACAGAATATATTAGATTCAATAAACTCCATTGAGATTTTATTTATTTAAAATTAATGATAAAAGAAAATAGTCATTCTCGATTTTTCTTACAATGTAGTTAGTGGCTATATTATGAAATAGTAAATATAAATTAGAAAGTTTAATTATATATTTAACCATAATATTTCGTGGCGGAGACAAATCCAACAAATCGAAAATCATGAAATCGGTATAGCTAGAAGTCCTTACCCACAGACCTGCAAGAAAAAGGGAGCTGCTGAGGAACCGACTGATAAGAATTACATTGTCAAATTATCAAAATGTTATAAATGTCAAATTAACTGTCTTGTCATAAGTGAGTTTTTTTTTTCGCATTTATAATTATAACTAGTCTTTCGCTTGCGGGCGCGAGCTGCACGCAGCTCGCGAGAGACGTTAATGTTGCTGGTGAAAAAAAAAAACCTTTGGCATCTGCATTGCACCATCCTCTATGACATTTGTTCGAGCACTCCCTACCTATCGCTTACAGTTTTCTAGATATCGTCCATCAAAGTTTGTATGGCGGCCATCTTGTTTTCCGCCATTTTGATTTTTTTTCACCGCACGTCGAATTCGACCAGGGTGCATGTCCACATTCCGCAAAAAGGGTGGGTGTCGGTCTTGTCGTTTCGTCTGGCATTCCCATACATCATTTTCCATCATTGCCCATCTAGACTCCTTCTAGGAGAACAATGATGTCAGTCAGTAGATCAGTGGGTTTGCAGCTATATATAATATAATAATTAGTATTGATACAAATCTCTTAGGATAAACGCATATACCTTCTTCGTTCCGTCGTGGGTAAAAATAAGTATTTTTAATCAAGCGAGCCAAGATCTCAGTGGCAACTTGGGCGATTTGACGTTGTATGTTTGTTAGAGCATAACTTTCGAACTGTTAATCCAATAATACCCGCATCGGGTGCGGAAGGTCTTAGGTTCAAAACCCGCACAAGATTGTAATTGTTGCTGCCGTAATATTTTTATTTAACTTAGTTACGTTATGAAACTAATTCAGCATCTTTTACCTGGATAAATAGTAAACTATAATTGACATTCCAAGTCATAAACTATTGATTATGTCAAGTTTCAACTGAATCAGTTTACGCAACAAACACTAACCTTCGCATATACGAATACTGTGTTCCCGGGAATATCGATATTATCCATTAACTTTGGCAAACACTTCTATGGCTTTTAGTAATCAAATCTTACAAGGGCAAAGTAGTAGGTACTTAAAATGGCTTCGTTTGAAAGTTACGTAATTTTGTTTAATTAAATTTTTAATGAGTTATCCAGTACGAAAGGGTCTTTAATCAGGCTAGGTTTCCGCTTAGTGAATTTAAAATAAGAATATGTCTATATGCTGATAGCATTTCATTTGCGCATACTGTTAGATCGAGAGGAACCTGGGAGTTAGCGAAGAAGTATGATTCTTTTTGATGACCTCGGTGGCTTGGCGGGCGAGTGCTCGGCTGAGACACAAGAGGCGCGGGTTCGATTCCCGCTATGGGAGAAATGTTTGTATGTTCTGCAACTATTTCTTCCGGGTCTGGGTGTTGTAGTATTATGTATTATAAGTCATCATCATCATCATCATCATTTTCCTGCCCTTATCCCACTAGGTGGGGTCGGCACAACATGTTTTCTTCTTCCATCTTCTCCTATCACTCGTCATCTCAGTACTCACTCCTTTCATACGCATGTCCTCTTTCACACAATCCATCCATCTTTTCTTAGGCCTTCCTCTGCCCGTGTATCCATCCAATTTCATATTCAGCACTTTCCTTGTAACATGACTTATAAGTACCTAAGTATTATAAAAAAAGTTTAGTTTGGGGCTAGATGACGCTGTGTGAAATGTCTACAAATATTTATTTATTTATCTTTGATAACAAAAATGCCAATTCGACTACAGAGACATGCATATGAATTCGATATGCATGTCTCTTTAGCTGACCTTGACGTACAATCGTACGTCAAGACATTTAACATTTTTCGAAAAATGCTTATTTGGATGGTCTGAACAGCGTGTCGAAGTTAATGAATATAATCGCCTCGGGAACACGGTGTATACAGGGTGTAACATTTAGATCGGTCAGTATGGTAAAGTCTGAAACTATAAGACATAAATAAATAAATAATAAATAAATATATGCGGACTTTTCACACAGCAACATCTAGCCCCGAACTAAGCAAAGCTTGTGCTACGGGCACCTGATAGAATACTTATAATATATATTTTAATACATAATACAACACCCAGACCCGGAAGAAATATTTGCAGAATTTTGAAAAAAGAAATTTGCATACAAACATTTCTCCCGTAGCGGGAATCGAACCCGCGCCTCTTGCATCTCAGCCGAGCACTCGCCCGCCTCGCCACCATACGAAGATCTGTTCTTAGGAACAATGTCATCGATTTAAGTGATAAAAAAATCTGCATACCTACATAGATTTAAAAAAACAACTTGAACTCAGTCTTGACTTAGACTTGACTTTGACTTGACTGTGTCTTATAGTTTCAGACTTTCCCATACTGACCGATCTAAATGTTACACCCTGTATATAACTTTAAAATCATAATTTGTATCATCATCGTCAAATTGAGTAAAAGCCTTAAACTTTTGGGTTGAAATTTAAAAATTAAATAAGTATAAATATTTAAATAAAATATTATTTTAATTACACTAACATACTAATTTAGAATCTAATAAAAAAACTCATAACTGTTGGCCACAGGCTATGACAATATGCACCGTTCTCTCAGATTTGTACGGTCTCATTACACAGTAAACCGAAAAATGGCATAAGTTCGATTGACCAAATAATTTGCATAAATAAATAAGTAAATATTTGTAGATATTTCACACAGCGCCGTCTAGCCCCAAACTAAGCAAAGCTTGTAATATGGGCACCAGATGGCTGTTAGAATACTTATATACTTATTTTTTGTAATTGCATACTCGTTTTTATATTACATAATACTACAATACCCAGACCTGGAAGAAATGTTTGCAGAACATACAAACAATTCTCCCGTAGCGGGAATCAAACCCGCGCGCCGCACCTCTTGCGTCTCAGACGAGCACTCTCTCGCCACGCCACCGAGGTCGTCATTTGTAGGTCATTCTCGAAAATATCAGTCACATTGTTCTATAGTTTTAATGTAACGTAAGAATCAGTGTCAAGATTTCTATTGGTGCTCTAGTTTGTATGGGCGTTGTGGGCGGGTCCATTTGAAAGACGGCACCTTCACTGATGCCTATCAATTCTCGAAAATCTCCGAGTGATGAATGTCATTTGGTGACTTCAAAATTAAAAATAAATAAATTTTGAAATCACCAAATGACTTTTAAGAATACGAATTAGAAAAAAAAACAATGGAAATGGACCATTTCGGTGACTTTTATCACTCGGTGATTTTCAGGTCTTGATACCCTGTCGTCAACTGAACAGCCATTAGCTTCATCTTTTACAGCTTCAATTGCCTTAAGTCAAGGGGGCATTTAGTCGAGGTCTAGTCAAAGCAGATTATTAAAGAGATTTAAAAAAAATCGCTAGTCGACCTAGACCCAGCTTGGAGGGTCCAAACGTCCATGTCCCAAACGACTCCCCCCCCTCCTGAATCGGACGGATTCAGGTCTTCAGGTATTCAGGATTCAGTCATAAGAAACATTCTTAAAAATGGTTCCAAGTCGCTTCCTAGAGGGCGTTAAGCCGGTAAACCCGAAAGCCATAAATAGCGATCATCTGATTGATCCGTTTCTAAATTGATGTACTTAAGTGTTTCTAAATACTAAAGTGATTCTGTTTATATCTAAGTATGGAATACATACCCAGCTAAAAACTAAAAACTCCGTCACTAGAGTTGGCCAATAGTTCATACGAACATACATACATACACATACCTAGCGCCATCTAGATTGATTTATATTTTTTACTATATAGGTTGATTTATACTTTTTACTTTGGATCTGAGCTTTTACACGATTGGAGGACACTAATTGACGTTTACGCCCGCCTCACATGCACACACTCGCACTCGTTTACGATGTAGTGGAGTGGCACTCGCTTGCAAAACTAGCAAGTTCCCTCAAAACGGGCTTGCGTCGACACATGAAAGCAAATGCGGTGTTCGGTACCTACGTCATTGTTGTTAAAAGGTATCACTCATACGTGGCTCGTGACTATCAATGCGAGCGTGGGCACAATAGCGGGCTAAGGCCTGAAACTGGCACTAAACGGGCGCCCGCGACTGGCACCCGATGCGTGTCTATGCGCGTGCACACGAGGGCGGACTCCGTGGGTACGCCACGGTCCTCATCGCGGGTACCTGTCGAGAAGATCGGATTTCGCAGTGTCGCTAGTTTATGGGCCTATTACACAATAGCCCATGCCCGACCACTACGACTAGGGGGATGGCAGGCAATTGCCAGTTGCCAGTGGATCGTGGCGAGCATTGCTCGATTTGTCGGTTTTTTCGACGCACTTCAAAGAAATCGTGAGGTGTCGTGGGTGTTTACACAGTGGCCCACTGCTCAGTTCGCCCCCGACCGCTGGCGGGGTAGTACGCTTTTTATTGTAAAGTATATAGGTGCAGAAAATTAAAAACAGTTGACTCATGACGCAAAGCCGAAACTTTTAAATTCATTGAATTATATGAATCTGAGCACGTAAGGGACTCAAAAAATGCTCCACATATAATGCTATAGCATTTTATGGTGAGTTACTTATTAGGTACTTAGTACTATTTAATACTAGCTTCCACCCGCGGCTTCGCCCGCATGGTATGTTGATAAAAAGTAGGTACAATACGGTCGGCGGATCTATACAGGTATTCGTAAAATTAGCAAATAAATAGCCGCGGCGGTGACAACTTCTTCGTCCGTCTTGAGTGGTTCGTACGGCAGTAATGATGTTCGGCGCGGGTTCCCGCGACTGATCACTTTTGTACGAAACCGCGCGGACGTCCGCATTACCTGTCAGCTGAAGCGCTCGTGACGTAGCTTGCTTAGACTTTCTTGATTGATCGTTAAAGTTAAGCAACGTTGTGCGCGGTCACAATTTGGATGGGTGAGCGCAAGTGGCATTACGAGCTGAGCGCTTCCGTGCTTCGGAGGGCACGTTAAATCGTTGGTCCCGGCTTTTAAGTCGTTAAGCCATGACGGAGGCCTTTAGGCGGCCTAAAAACTCCGTCACTAGAGTTGGCCACTAGCTCATACGAACATACATACATACCTGTCAGCTGTTGTTCTGTATGCAAACAGCGTTCCGTAAACGCTCTGTTCTAAACAGTAGTGGATGCTATTTGGTGGCTCACAAAGAGCCGCAAATAGTGAATGTAATGTGAACACGATCCTAGAAACCGGCTAAAAGATTATGAAGAGCAAATTATACACCTCCTATAATACGGTGGGGAAATAATTAATTGATCTAGTTGTTTTATTTTAGTTTCGGTCATTGTTAGTCAGTAAATAATTGAACGATTTTATTACTTTTCAAAAGTCCTTCCAACAAGTAATACAAAGTTTTAACCGTCTTCATAAACAAATGTGTTCTCACTCGATTGCATTTTTTCTTCATTGGTAATAGAAAATAATTATCCTGAAGGGTTACATAAACTTTAGTCCTAAAGAATGCTATTTTTGCCGTAAAACATAAAAATCATATCATAACATTTGATGTGAGATTTCTAGCTGCTCACGATCCAATACATTCCTGGCCATTGTGTTGGTCGGTGGAATCGTCTCGAACAAAACTTAGCAATGTCCTCCTATTCTTGTTGTGGTTGGTTTGTGTACCCGTTGAGAATAACTCGTACACATATCGGAGACAACTTGATTTTCGTTTTGAATAGTTCTGATGTAGTGTGTGTGCGTGCGCTTATTGTATCTTTGTGTTTACTATTAATTGCTTTTTTGTTATAACAGAGAACCTAGTGATAAGTCAAACTCCTAAGTTTAATGTCACAAATTAATTGTTTAAATATATCTATTTGTAAAATAAATAAATAAAATAAATAAATTTAAAAGTTCACCTATTTATATAGTGGCGACTCCGTAGATGCAGTTATTTTTTTATAAAATTGTTCAGAATACCATTCACAAGCTAACTACAGCCATTGCTGGGTTTTCAATAGTATAGTTAAACTAAAATGCTCATTCGTGAGGGTATTTGTTTTTTCCAGGCATTTTAAGATCTCATCTATGTATCACCTGGATGTCCTACAGTCGAGATAAGTTTTTTAATTAAGACAGTGTATCCAAAACAAATTCTAAGCGGAAAAAAGCTTTTTTTAATATTATAGATAGGAATTTACTAAAAGGGATTTAATTTTATTTTGTAAAGTAAATAATACTACATTCAAAGGCTGATCACCGGTCACCATGGTTCACCAAATCCATCTTAGGACGCTGAATTGATTCAGCTCTTGAGAGTGGCTGTAAGTTTTCTTATGATTACTTGTGACTCTACCCATTGAGAGCAGTGATGGTCTAGTTGGTAGTGACCCCGCCTTCTGATCCTAAGGTGGCGGGTTCAAATCCGGTCTTGTACCAATGAATTCTTCCGTGTGAAAAAATTATTTGCGCTATAACGAGTCGTTCAAAATACCTCTTAAGGGGATTTCTCAAGGTGTATTACGGAACTTACCCGATGCAGTCGGGGTTCGAATGCACACTCGATATCCCAAGTATCCCACTACGCCATCGGGAAATATGACGCATCGGATATAGAGGTGTTCCTATGCGGAACAAGTGACTGCATTGCGTACACCGCACCAACTAATTTTTGGCCGCCTTTAAATTTATATAGTATGCTAATCCTACTATATTATAAATGTGAAAGTGTGAGGATATCACTATCACGCCGTAACGGCTGAACGGACATTAATGGAACTTGGAACATCATAGTATGTGTGCCGGAACAACATATAGGTTAATTTTTTATTCTGGTACATACCACGTAAGCAAAGCCGCGGACGAAAGCTAGTCTAAATATAAAACTCTTACGTTACTGACTGACTGACTAAAATCAACGCCTAAACCATGAGTCTTAGAAGCTTAGAGGGTTTATTCGTTCTATGGTATAGGGGTGCAATAACTACTTCTTCGCTGGACTGGGAGTAAAGAAAAAACATAGAATGCGTCCAGCTGCTTCTCTCCCCGAGCATGTCGTAAAAGTCGACTAAGAGATAGTATCCTCTACAACATGATGAGATACAATAAGCAAGTATTCCCAAGGAGGGTTGACGTCAGGCAGGCGGCCGGTCATAAAACACCTTAGCCAAAACTCTTACAGCATGATCCCATGATCCAAGGATCATGCTGTACCGACCCCACATAGAGTGGGATAAGGGCAGGAAGATGATGATGAGGGGTGCAATAAGAAAGACCGGCATTTAACTACTAGAGGAGATAGCGGGGAGACGAAGTGTGCGAAAAACTCTTCGCCTTAAGTGACAAGTCCCTTGTTGTAATCATAACACTTCAATTGTATTTGTGTTTGTATCTTTCTTAATAATTGTGTCTAAATCAGTTATATAAGAAGTGGCTCCAAGTTTTCTTATGTTTACTTGTTTCTTATGTTTACTTGGCTCTACCTACCCGATTAAATATGTGGGCGGGATAATATGGATGTATCTATATGTGTCTAAATATGTAGTGTGAAACAAACCCGCTATCCGTGTCTGTTTGTTTATGAGCATTGCTCATCTAAATTTCTCAACGCGTTTTAATAAGGGAGAGCACTGGTGGTCTAGTGGTAGCGACCCTGCCTTCCGATCCTAAGGTTATGGGTTCAAATCCAGTGTGCACCAATGGCTTATTCATTTGATGCGCGCTATACCAGTACGCTCAAACGGGGAAGGAAAACATCGTGAGGAAACCGGCATATCGTAGAACCTAAAAAAAGCTCCATAACTTTGAAGCTAGAGAACTAAATAGATAGAATGCATTTTAATACGGTTTTTGCTATTATTTCGAAGCGCTCATGGCGTAGCTTGCTTAGACTTTCTTGATTGATCGTTGAAGTTAAGCAACATTGTACACGGTCACAATTTGGATGGGTGACCATAAGTGACATTACGAGCTAAGTGCTTCCGTGCTTCGGAGTGCACGTTAATTTGTTGGTCCCGGCTTTTAAGTCGTTAGGCCATGACCGAGGCCTTTAAGCAGCCTTAAATCTCCGACACAAGAGTTTGCTCATACGTACTTATTTTACTATCATTTAGATAATTTATTTTAGGAGGTTTATATGTATAATATATGTATTGTACATGTATAGATACAGATTCTGTTAATAGAAAGTGGAAGAAGGACAATGTTTCATATTCGTGGTAGCTCCGTCGCGAGGACACTGTTTCAAACGCTTGCTTCGAATGTTTTTAACAATTAAAGTAGACAAACTACTTTTGGAGTTTATTCGAAGCGGATAGAAATAGCACTGGATCGGTGACGCAGTAGATTGCACGAATCCGCCATTGCAAATATCCGATCGTGCGCGAGGGCTAACCGAACTAGGTCACTCTGTGCGTACAAAATGATACCTTTAGTGGCATTGTAACTAAACGATGGCCGGATATTACTTTTGAATGGAGTTCAAAACGTGGGTAAAATTGTCATAAAAATCAGATGCCCGCTGCATGTAATCTACAAATATAATTTATCCAAAAAATTGTGAGGTGTTACTTCTCTGCTGGACTGGGAGTAAATAAAAAACATAGAATGCGTCCAGCTGCTTCTCTCCCCAAGCATGTCGTAAAAGTCGATTAAGGAGTTGAGTCCTCTCCAACATGATGGGCCCCATATGGGCGATGGGCTGATCACCGGTCACCATGGTTCACCATATCCATCTTGGGAATCTTAGATCAGGAGTAATATGTATGTAAAATTGTGAGGATATGAGCTTATGCGTCATCAGCGGATAAATGGATTTTTATGAAACTTGGAATGTATATACATACAAACTATCACCTTTTCTTTGGCCTACCCCTCCCTCTAAATCCATCCACATTAGTATACATAACTTTCCTTGCAACATGACTTTCAACCCTCCTCATGGCATGCCCATATTGCCCATACCACCCTATTCCTCAATCTTTTTTCACTTGCGCTACTTTCAAACTTCCCCTAATACACTCATTTCTTATCTTATCCATTCTAGTCATAATCATCAACACAATCATCTCAAAATTCGCATCCTCAGCAACAACGGTAATTAAAATATAAAAAGCTGAATTCCGTTTGAATATTCATTGACCTCATGATTGGTCCAATTAACCTACGGAAATCAAAAATCCGTATGCCTATTACTACCAACTACAGTTCATCACTAGTTCTCTCGGTTTATTCCAATCTGTCCTACTGACAGTTCGAAGATCGCGAGACCATGTGATGAAATTATTTAAACTGCGACTTCAATGCTATTTTCTTGAACTTGAAACATTTTTACATGCTTTTAAAGTTAGTCGTGTCACTAGTTATTTCGAACCAAAGCGATAAATCGATCTAAAGCGCCCCTTCAAAACTTTTCTATCGAGCACTTGACACCACTTTAGTTATCCATGAAAATTATACCTTAACGCCAGTTCAATCCATGAAATAATATTTTAGCTACCTAAAATGAGCAGAGGACAAAAGCCAGCGCAGGCAATTTCAATATCTTTGGTGAAGGTGAATATCCGCAGCAATTGACAGGGCCTTTGCAGGCATAAAGCAAATTTACTGACCTCGTGAATTGGTTAGATAGTTCGGTATTTGTAATAAGTCTACAGAGGGCAATCTGAGAGAGTCTAGACTAAAAGCAATAATAGGGTTTGTATAGGACAATAACTGGTTATGTGGTAAAGTAAGTGAGTTCGTATGAGCTAGTGGCCAACTCTTGTGACGGAGTTTTTAGGCCGACCAGAAGCCTCCGTCATGGCTTAACGCCTTAAAAGCCTGGACCGACCGTTTAACGTGCCCTCCGAAGCACGGAAGCGCTCAGTTCGTAATGCCACTTGCGGTCACTATATGGTGATATATGCCCAATTTCTATACTCAACTAACGGACGACGGATGTTAAACCACAACATCATCATCATTTCACTACATCTTCCCCACTTTAAGTAGGGTCGGCACAACATGTTTTCTTCTTCCATAGCGCTATCCATTTTTGACAAAAACGTCGAACGAATTGAAGATCACAATAGTAACGTTACTATTGTGATATTCCATTCGTCAAGTTAGTTAGGTCAACTGTTTTATCCATTACTAGCCTGCCCCCCCGCGGATTCGCTCGCGTGGTACCCGGGTAGCCTAAATGTAAAAAATAGCCTATAAAGTTATTCCAGCACGTGGTATATTCAAATCTGTTCAGTCGCTTATGCGTGATTGAGGCACAAACATCCAAACCTACTCAAAAACGTTCGCATTTATAATATAAGTAGGATTATATCTGTTTATTTTTATCATAATAATCTTGAGATATAAATCCTACATATTTAGAAATCTGTTTATTTTTATCAATATCAACTTTATTTCCACCATAATAATCCTTAGATATACTCCTACATAGAAATACATAATAGATCTTAGGCTCTTATAGATATTTTTACCCGACTAAGGCGGAGCAAAAAGGAGGGTTATGGTTTTAACCGATATGTATGTGCATATGTATGTATGTCCATCTGTTCCCTCATAACTTCTAAACTACTTATCATAATTTGACAAATGAGGTATCAATGGTAGCGTCTCGATCTCCGCTGGTTATAGGGTATGTGACATCACATTAAATTGAATATAGCGTCCTCTAGAGGACATATGAACTGAAAAAAGTTATTTTTTTAATGTTGCCGAGTTGGGTTTTAGCTGAAAGGTCTTAATTAGCACATTTTAAAAATATTTATATTGTTAGCTGCTGCGCGCGGTTTTGAAAATGATAATGCTTTATTTCTATAAAAGTTTACAATTATATAATTAGGGTTAGGACCTTCTTTTAAGTAAAATATATTTGTGGTAGAAGATCCCACTCTTTCATAGCCATAGTTAAGGTACGAGTAAGTAAGGTAGGTACAGTAGTACCACAAATATAGTACGCCTTGGCAATCTCGTCTAGCTTCTGAAATACGAACTAACGCGATGATGATTATGTAATATAGAGATGTTACAATAATTATGTAGATACTTTTTTTTAAGGATGGTTTAGTTATTGTTTGTTGAATATTATTTTCATATTCGGACAAAGTCGGTTTTCATACATAGCAAGAAGTTTGCCGAGGCGCACAATATTTGTGGAACTACTATGTTAGTAGGTACTATCAAGTATAAATAGTAGTCACGTCACGAGAGCTGGCCACTAGCTCATACGAACTTACTTACTTTTTTAGTATAGTAGTTGTATTTTATTTGTAGAATATATATTATCCATATCTGATCTAATCAGTAGAAGGTTTTGCTTGCATAATGTGCAATTAATGCTTTATCACGAAATTATAATATCAAAATAATTTAAATAAACTTTTTATTTAAACTATATTGAGGACCAAGAATATCCTCTGACTACATAACAATTTCAGATAAAAATATTTTCTTGTTTTATAGAGCGTCATTTTTCAGTAGTCGGGTTTTGGTTTTTGAACTTACTTTTTATTAGGTACTATCAGTTCATAGCTTTACTGCTCGCGCCGCCATTATATTGGTACCATGGTATAAGTACTCGTAGTTTCTGATACTCACGACTCAGGGAATCTTAGTCTAGTGTCAGAACTATGTATGTGACTGTTGGGTGTCATTGGTATATGAAAAGATGGCGCCCAAAAGCCGTTGCACTAAACTTCCATTCAGGCTCATTCTACTACAAAAATATACAGTGCCCCATTTTTTGTGATCTAATTAAAAAATACGGCTTAAGATTATATAAAACTTTGCTTCTTGCCAAATTTCATGATTTTAGGTCAACGGGAGTACCCTATAGGTTTTGATTCTTTTGCGAAGGTCAAAATATGTGGCAATTTTTTGGCATTACCAGCCGTATCTTTTGATTGCGTTAACTTGAAGTTTGAATTTTTCAAAGGCTCCAAGGGACTGCAGACCTGAGAGTATTTGATTTAAATTTCAACTTGATACCTTCTCGCGTTCCTTTGAAAAAGGGGTTGACACGGACAGACAGATAGATAGACGGACAACGAAGTGATCTTATAAGGGTTCCTTTTTTTCTTGTTGAGGCACGGAACCCAAAAAATTAACAATAATGTATTATTATATTTTACAATGTCCATACTTAGATTTGAATATTATTCAGGTCGTTTGAACCTTATGGTTCAAACGGCTAAAATATAATCTAAGAATATTGCATTATTCATTCATATGTATAGGAATAACTTTAGGACATGATTTTGCACTATTGCAGAGACACTGCGGACAAAATTAAATTTAGCAAATATAATAAATCTAAATCTAACCATTCACAATGAAAAACGTTTTGATTCACATAGATGACCGCCGCTTTATTCTCAATGACCAAACTAAACTTGGCAGCTCATTTTATAACGTATTAAATAGAATGTGCCCGCGTTATGTTTTGTTTGGTCATCGTGAATAAGGGGACAGGTGTCTTAAGTTTTATTAAGGTTTCCAGAAAGAAATCCACATACGACGTAAGGATATGGGCCAGCTTTTGAACAATAGCATAATGGTTTACCCGATGTAAGTCTGCACGAAATCATGTCATTATTAATAAAAAATACTAGTTTCCACCGCGACATAGACTTGGTAATTCGGCTTTAAAATAGGGGTAGTGTCAGTAAGAGTGAATTCATAAAATACTGTGAAACTTTATGTACTCTACAAAAAGTACTCTACAAGTAAATAAAATTGTAATATTCACATTCCCCTATAGCAACAAGCAGAAAATTACCTTATATATACGTTAAATACGCCTTTGGAGATAACATGCAATAATACAAATATTCATGTGATGAACTCTGCACTGTTGTTAGTAAATAATATTATTTGACTAAAGCCACCTTTACCAAAAAACCAAACGAGACCAATTCAATTAATAAAACCAATGAAGTACGCACATTAGTTTAGTTAGTTTGTGGTGAAGTGTTATTTTCATTAAGTTCGTAACAAACTGCACCTCTGTGCAAGGGCCAAGGTAGGGGCAGCTTCCCCCCTCCTAGAGATTAAAAATGCAAACGAAATCAGTCGAAAACCTTACAAAAATTTGCGAAACTATCGCCTAATTTTATGATATCCCGAACAACAAAAAATGAAATCGAACTTCGGCATTATGTATGAAAACCCAGCCCAACAAATCTAACCGTTGTTGAAATCCTAAAAGACCAAAAAAGACACTCCCCCTTGGGCCATCACACATGGAGTGACTGGCGACACTCTAGCTCTGTGTGAAAATATCACGAATAGCTTTCATAACCGTGCATTTACCTAGATAACTAAGAATAGCCTAGAAACATCCACGAGGGACTAGAATACATGGAGTGGAAAATACGTGGTGTCACTCCTAATATAAAACTTTATAACGCTGTTTTTAGATTCCATGTGGCTTAGCAGAAGTTAGAAACTCTAATTCAGTCGAAATGAAGAGTGAAATAAACCAAACGAAATAAACCGTTCACGATACTGCGCCGATGTAGTGTGCCTCTCGTAGCAAAATTGGGAAATTCTTTAAAAAAAATTCAGACGAATTGAAGACAGCCTCCTTTTTTTTGGTCGGTTAAAAAGTGCCTGTGCCGACACGTAAAAGCAAATCCGGTACCTATTCGGTACTACGACATAGGTTTTAAACGGTCTCTCAGACTAGTGACAACCAATGGGAGTGTGGGCACGTGCCGCTGGCGTCAGTAGAACACACGACTGATGTCCAAAAAATGTCCAAATCTTAAAAAACGTTCAATGTCAAAAATAAACAAACACTATAGAAATAAAAAAAGTCGTAATAATGTCGTACCAGATTAGTACTAGCGAACCAAATTAATGAAACCAAATGACTTTAACTTTAGAAAAGCCATATGTTTAAGATTTCGGACTAGAGTGGGTGTTTCATTCGTAATGTCAAAGTTAAAGTTTTGTAAAAATATCTTATTCAGTCTCTCTTGAACTGAGAGTTTCGAATGTCATAAAACAAAGTTCAGAAGCATTTGCACATTTTAAGAGACGATACTTAAACTTCTGACCACTAGCTACAGAATACTGACTGAATAATGTTCCAACTAGTTTCATAAGAATGATTGTCAAGGAATAATTTTCCATTTTGCAATCATGTTTTATAATTTTTATAAAGAAGTTCAATACAAACCCATCGAATAGATTTAAAAATACAAACACGCATCGTCGGTCGTAAAAAATATAAATAAATCGATGTGTTTTTTCTGTATAACATTCAACGATATTTCAAACGTCACGATTCATATGTGCAGTCGTTTTGCAGATTTATTTGCAACTAACCGATCCCCGCAATTTCTCTCACGCAATACAATTTTTCATTCATTCCTTTCTAAGAGAACCTCCACATTAAAAAAGGAATATACCCTCTGACTCCCATGGTTTCTACGTAGGTCTTATGATTTAAGCCTTAACTCATTTAAATAAATATATTGAAAAATATTTCAGCCAAGTTTAAGGTAGTAAGTTCAAGAAATAGATTTTTTTTTCATACAAAACCTGTCATCCCTTTTCAGATTCTATGGTGTGAATTTCGAAAAATCCTTTCTTAGTTCACCTCTAAGGGGGTTAAATACGACCTATGAAGTCATGAATAACGTCCCTAATATTAAGGTCGCCTGTTTTTTGAGGGAACAATAATACCTTGTGCTTGCAAAAAACAAAGGTTAAAAGCTGTGTTTGTTTGGTAAAGTCTCGTATTCCATCTAATTAGCTTGATATATGATACATATACAGACTGATTATATATCAAGTTGTTTATGAGGCAGCCATGACGAGAAAAACAATGTAATGGACGACGGTGACTTTTATCACTCGGTAATTTTTGGTACTCCATCTAATTAGGTTGATATATGATATATATACAGGCTGATTATATTTCAAGTTGTTTCTGAGACAACCATGATAGATAAAACAATGGAAATGGACGACGGTGACTTTTATCACTCGGTAATTTTTGGTACTCCATCTAATTAGGTTGATATATGATATATATACAGGCTGATTATATTTCAAGTTGTTTCTGAGACAACCATGATAGATAAAACAATGGAAATGGACGATGGTGACGGATTCAAGGGAAATAGATAATTATAATGAACAAGAGGTGACATCTAGAGTGATATCGAGTTAAATGGACTTCTTACATACCTACATAGTAAGGCCTTTTACCATCTATAGTAGATGATTTATACAGCGTCAGGAGGCAACTTTTACCTTCACAAACGGGACGCTGTAGTTCCCGGGACGAATTAAGATGGAGTAGGCTTGCCCAGCACCTATTTCATCCTCTCAGCTTAGTCGGCCTTGTCCACAGGAAAGACATGGTCAATACGTGCGGAGCTGACTAAGCCGCGAGTTTCCTCACGATGTTTTCCTTCACCGTTTGAGAGTACTAGTATCATTATCATCATCATCATCAGCATATAGCAGTCCACTGCTGGACATAGGCCTCCCCTAATGAGCGCCATCGCACCCTATCTTTGGCTTGACGTATCCAGTCTCTGCCTGTAGCCTTTCGCAGACCGTCACTCCACCTAATCGAGGGCCTCATACATTACGTTTGCCGAGTCGCCATCTCCACTCAAGAACTCGTTTACTCCAGCGATTGTCGGTTCTTCAGCAAAATGGCCAGCCCACTGCCACTTCAGTTTGTTTATTTGAGCTATGTTATTGACCTCGGTTCTCCAATAACTATGTTTTAGTTCGAAAACGTGTCTAGTGGTACAAAAGGAGTCTTTGAGGCAAACTTCAAATCCTTTCACCACATTGGTTTGAAAGAACTAGTGACATGACTAGTATTAGTAGAAGTAATATGTATTTTCCGAGAATAATTTCCACAATAGATTTTTTTTTTTTTGAAAGAGCACTGAGTGGTCTAGTTGGTAGTGACCCCGCCTTCCGATCCTAGGGTGGCGGGTTCAAATCCGGTCGTGTACCAATGGATTTTTTCTGTGCGAAAAATTTATGTGCGCTATACCAGTACTTTCAAACGGTGAAGGAAAACAACGTGAGGAAACCCGCGGCTTAGTCAGCTCCGCACGTATTGACCATGTCTTTCCTGTGGAGAAGGCCGAACTAAGCTGAGAGAATGGAATAGGTGCTGGGCAAGCCAACTCCATCATAATTCGTCCTGGGCATTACAGCGTCCCATTAGTGAATTTAAAAATTGCCTCCTGACGTTGTATAAATCTTACTTATATTATAAATGCGAAAGTTTGTGAGTTTGGATGTTTGGATGTTTGTGCCTCAATCACGCCTAAACGGCTGAACGGATTTGAATGAAACTTGGAACATACATAGTATGTGTGCTGGAATAACATATAGGCTACTTTTTATCCGGGTACAACGCGAGCGAAGCCGCGGGCGGCAGCTAGTCATCTACTAGATGGTAAAAGGCTTTATTTATTTTATTATATTTTTGACAGTTTTCAATAGAATGTTTCCATTCGTAGAATCTCCGCCTGAACCTGATTCCAAAATCAAACCGATATTACTAACTGCTCTGTTACTAGATCGCTAGAATACGTGTGGTGAAAGGCTTAAAGTATTTTTTACAGAGACTCTTTTGGTGGTACACTACTGTTGTAAGAACGGCAGATCGAATGCCTGCCGTGCTTTGAAGGACTTTTGACGGTCTTTAGGAGACTCTAAGGCTTTTCTCGTCTATACTATTGATGACTTATACAGGGTCAAAGAGAGCACTGGTGGTCTAGTGGTAGTGGACCCGCCTTTCGATCCTATGGTCGTGGGTTCAAAACCGGTCGTGCACTAATTGATTTTTCCGTTTGAAAAAATTATGTGTGCGCTACACTAGTACTCTCAAACGGCGAAGGAAAACATCGTGAGGAGACCGACATGTCGTAGAACCTAGTAAGTTCGGAAGCATGTATCAAGTGCACGGAAGGAATCTTTGAGGCGCATCTTATTTTTTTTTTTTGTAAACTTAGTTATCCTAAATATCCTAGATATCCTAAATTCTATCACCACACATTCTTTCACCGCCGACAACCCTATAAATAAAGAATTAAACGAGCACGTTAATTAAGAATGCAGAATGAACATCAAAACAATGTTAAAGCTCGAGATAAATTGTTGTCAATTGATTAATAGAATCGCTTTTCATTCCCGGCGGTCATGTAAGGCTACAGACACAGTGATGCGCGGTGAGCGCTAAGCTGATAATACTCGTTTAAATATATGTCACCCTAAAATTGTAAATACCGTTAGATTATAATCTATCTCGCGAGATAACATATACAATACAAATATGTTTATTTAAATAATAACGCCGAAACTGTTTTATTTATTAATATTCATTAATCATCATTATCATCATCATAATTCTCAGCCCGTATCTACTCACTACTGCCTAAAGGCCATTACAGACGGCCTCTAAGGTTATCTTTTTATGCCATTCTGATTTAGATTCGGCCCATCGCCTCCATTTCCCTAACCTTTCGACGATGTCGTCGATCCAACTAATAATCTAGCATGTGGTCTGCCGGCGCTACGTTTAATATTTTAATTTGTTGAGTAAATAATTTTAGTCATATACATACAGTTGAGCAATATTATTAAAAAAGTTACAAACAATGCCATTTTGGGGCCACCATCGACTACCCATTGTCCTACCTGTTCACTGAAATTACCGATGGAAGTATTTTATACTTTTCAATGTAATTAATACGAATTAGTGGAATTCATAATTTCCACGCCCACTCCAAGTTCTCATAATTCTCATTTTCAGGCTTCAGTATTGGAAAACTCAACATTCTACGGGAATCCAAAATGGCGGGCAACCGCCTAAAAAATTTAATTTTCACTGTAAAATATTGGCTCGTACTCGTAAACAAAATATGTAGGTAATGAGATTGTCTCATGTGACATTTAATAGGCTAACAAGCTTGTTGTGTTGTAATGGCTTTGCTATGAATATATAAAAATGTAAGTTTAACTTTATTCAGTAGGAATGTAATATCCATTATTTGATACAGCCGTGTTTTATGTGGAAACGCGTCGAATGTTTTAAGAGAAAGAACAGAAGATATTGGTGAATTTTAATATGTTATCCTTTCGATTGCCAAAAACGTATTTTAAATTTTACAATGAATATTAAATGATATTTAATATTCCTCGCAACACAATTATTTTACGGTTTTATTCAAAAGTACCTACATTGTAGTGACGTGATTGACAGGTTCGCTGTGGATGGCACAAACTAAGGGAGACTGTGGTTAAAGTCAGGTAGTGGATGATAATGATGAATTGATTAAAAGTTTAAGTGACTTCAAAATTAAAAATAAATGAATTTTGAAATCACCAAATGTCGAAAAATTACGAAGAAATACGTAACTGAAAAAATTGTTTTTTTTCAGTTTCGTAATGGACCATTTTGGACCATTTTGACGACTTTTTATCACTCGGTGATTTTTCAAAATCACCGAGTGAAAATCACATAAATTAATACCCTGTGCGTTTTCTCTCCCGTCGAGCTTACAAATTTTTATATAATTATCCATGTGTTCATAAAACACGCAAATGACTGTCAGTCAGAACTAATACTCTAATAACAATAGATATTTTTGTACCTACGACTGTCACACACACACAAGCACGAGCCTGAGGATGTCCCTTAAACTTTAATTCCAAAGGGATCACTGCTTCTCTAGTAAAACACCACTTTTTCTTGGTTTACCTAAAAATATTTTGTAGGCAATTTTACTTCTCTTTTAGTTTTTTTGAAAAGAAATAAGTTTTGATATTGCAACCGAAATTGATGAAAAGAGTCACTAATGCACGAAAATAACATCTTTAAATCTATAGGTTTTTTCACCACACTGGTCTGTAAATCATATCATAATTTCCTTATCACTGTCCTTTGCGTGGGGTCGAACTAACATGTATACTTCTTCCACATCAGATGAACATAAATAATACATGGACTGCTAAACAGATAACATTCGTTTTGTTTCGCATGGTCGGGTAAAAATTCATATAATAGTTTTATATGAGTTTTGCTGTTCATATCGTCGATAATTATTAATTGACTTGGCCAGACCACATCATACGATGTGGACAATAATCCAAAGAGCGCAGGTAATTTATAAGAGACAAAAAAAAACCACCATCATCATAAAAAAGATATCATGCCCGAAATTTAGAAAATGGTATGGTTTATCCTTTGGTTATGAAACATGGATTTTGTTCACAGTTTTATCACGTGGTAGCCATTTTCTTTGGAAGGAATTTCGGTTATTTTCGGTTAACAGTTT
Source organism: Scotopteryx bipunctaria (assembly GCA_949320045.1). Lineage (NCBI taxonomy): Eukaryota > Metazoa > Arthropoda > Insecta > Lepidoptera > Geometridae > Scotopteryx > Scotopteryx bipunctaria. The sequence goes on from OX439440.1 coordinate 12,461,615, forward strand.
TGATAAAACAAATCTGCCGCATCCAAAGCTGTTGCCATATGGATCAGAGGCGCGAGCAAACTTGGTTGCTCGCTTGGACCTAATCTGTCTTTCATACTAAAATGAGCTTTATTGCAATGCTGTTAGATTCAAATTGCTATGAAATTAAAATTAGTTTAAAATATCATACCCCTAGTGATGTGGGCAGAGTATTTTCTATAAAATATCATGAAAATACCACTTTTTCATGAAATTGACGAATATATCATGTAAGTAGTCTTCAATTCTAAGACCTGGCCAGAACATAATTATACACCTATAAAAGATTAGGCATAAGGTAACCCCAAGCTGATAAAACTGATCCCCATCATTACTTTACTGAGGAGTTCTGTTCAAAAGCAAAACTTTATTATCCCCCAAACAAACATACTAACAAAGTGATGTTAAACAAAAGGTAAGTACAAGAATGTATTTAAAATAATCAAAAACCCGACTGCGAGAATTCCCGCCATTTTTTCAGTATTCGGCGTTACTTACTCCAAAGTTCGAAACAGTTTTCTTTGGCATTAATCATTTCAAATTACATATAAACATTATAAGTTGTATGTATTTTCGTAATCACCTTTAAAAACCCTTTTTTGATACCCCGCTCGATACCTTTGGGGATTTTTTTAAACATGCATTCTGGCGCCAAGGATCCGCCATATTGTTTTTTTTAATAATAAAATGTTAATATTAAAAAAAGATATATTAACATTTAAGTTAATACCCAGTAACCCTACCTTTTTGGCTTTGCCACAGATGTGTAATATGCATGAAATACCTAAAAATGAAAATGCTCGGATAGTAATTTTTTTTTCAAGTTGGTTCCATGTTACTTAGTTAATAAAATGCAATAGGTTCAACGTACCAGTTTACTTGTAAAAATTGGCCAATATATTTCATAAGAAGGAAACAGTAGAGACAATTTTTTAGTTAGTTTGCTTAGTTTGGGGCTAGATGGTGCTGCGTGATATGTCCTCAAATATTTATTATTTATTATTATTATTATTATTATTATTATTATTATTTATTATTAATTAAAACTAAAATACACGCGAAGATTCACTCGGACATGTAAAAGCAAGAAAACTGATAATCAATTATGTTAGGTGCTACATTTTATAAACACTCTGGAAATTGCATGTTTCTGATTCAAGCTTGGGCTGTGCGTTGATTATCTACAAAAAATTAGCAATCATGATTAAGTTGAAGCATGTTTTGTATTTATACTTATTTTATTACTTTTCATTGTTTATGCCCATTTCCAATATTTTACAAGTGGACGATGAATACCATGGCAACATTGCTATCTGTTGAAAAGCGCCTCACACTTTTTATGAACAATCCGTCGTCTGTCAGTAGTATTAGAACTGGGTATTAGTCATTATATTACTAAGGCCTTTTACCATCTGCGTCAGATGGCAACTTTTACCTTCACAAACCGGACGCTGTAGTGCCCGGGACGAATTAAGACGGAGTAGGCTTGCCCAGCACCTATTCCATCCTCTCAGCTAAGTCGGCCATGTCCACAGGAAAGACACCTACGTACGGAGCTGACTAAGCCGCGGGTTTCCTCGCGATGTTTTCCTTCATTATATTAGTGACTGTTTAAATATTTAAAAAGTGTTATGGGCACTTCCGTTACGAAACATGAATTTTGATCATAGTTTCATCATGTGGTAGCCATTTTCTTAGCAAAGGAATTTATTTTCGGTTATCAGTTTTGATAAAACAAATCTGCCGCATCCAAAGCTGCTGCCATAATTATGGATCAGAGATGCGAGCAAGTTTGCTCGCCTGGACCTAATCTGCCTTTCAGAGAAAAATGAGCTTTATTACAGTGCAATTAGATTCAAATTGCTATGAATTTTAAATTATTTTAAAATTACACGCACGGTGAATTCCGAATTTATTTGTACTTTTTTTTTTTTCGTTATTAGGATTTTTTTAAATAAAAATACATTATCGATATTTTACTCGCATATTATTACGGCATTTTTTCTTCACATAATTTTTTTTAATATAAAATTCTAAATAATAAATTATTATTTAATTATTTTAAATTATAAATTATTATTTAATTATTTTAAATTATAAATTATTATTTAATTATTTAAATAATAAATTATTATTTAATTATTTAAATAATAAATTATTATTTAATTATTTTAATAATAAATTATTATTTAATTATTTAAATAATAAATTCGAAAATTGGTTGAAAAATTAATTTCGTGCCTTTAGCCGTTGCGTCGTAGAGAACGAGTACGCCGGCTCCTGCGGGCCGCAGAGGTCTGCGGTCGCAGCGCCGCATTAGGGCACATATTAAATGCTCTGAATTAAATTTTCGATGAAAGGAGTTGTAACAGTCTGCGCAGCACTCCGCGCATCCCCTCCCCCCGCCAGTGGCAGTTTCGCTTCGGCACAGCTAGTGTCGCGATGCCCGAGACTGAAGTGCCTCAAACCATCGTGAGTCCGATCCATACTTATATCGCTCTTACTAACTTTTGAGGTCAATGTGCCTGTGACGTATTTTGAACTGTGTTAGTTTTTGAACTTGAAAAATTATTTATCTGCAGAAGTTTCTTTTTTAAGCATGGTAAGGAAACTTTTAAAACTTTTGAAGTACTTAAAACTTTTGAAATTAAATTAACTTTTACAAAAAAAAAATTGTTTTATTTTAATATTAATGGGAAACTTTTTTGTTTTGTTGAAGTTGTTTTCATTAATTATCCCATGCTTATTATTTAAAGTTTTTAAAGTACATTAGATGAAAACATAAGAAATTAGGTAACTTATAAATGAAAGAAACTGTATAAAAATCATTAAAAACAGCTATTAAAAATACCTATGTATGAATACATTTATAAAAAAACATGTAAACAAACGACACGAGCGCGGGCGTATCCACAATATTTACGGCTTCCATTCATAAAACACTTTCTATCTTCATTACACGAGCGATCATTTTTCATCTACAATTTTTTATTGCATTCCAATAATTTTAATTTCATTAGAATTTTCAAATTGAAATGCCTTGCTTTATTTTCACACTTCAATGAATACCCAAAATTATTTAACAATCATTTCTAACTTTAATTATATTGATAATTCACTTCATAACACAAATACGGATTAATTCGCATGGTTATTCAAGGCCTGTAAAAATTTTTGGCGAATTTATGTAATATGATGCGCTCTTAAATTTTATGTTTGCTAAGCGATCCAAAAGTTTTCATGACTTTTCACAACCTAATAGGTACAATTTCTAATACCTCTTTCTAATGGGCTGCATTACGAGGGAAATTACACTTTTAAAGAAATTTTAATATACTCTCATGTTTCATGCCTTCTCTGCTAGACCGGGGAGTAAAGAAAAAATGTAACCTAATCTGACTGACTGATAGTCTGATTTATCATCGCTGAGCCGAAACCACTGAAGCTAGAAAGCTAAAATTTGGCAGGTAGCTCCCTTTTATTGCAAATCAAGCCACTAAGGCGGGATTTTTCGAAATTCAACTTCTAAAGGGGTGAAAACGTTTGTATGAAACTTTTTAACACGTGGTGCAATTTGCTTGAAACTCAGTCGAGATACTGTAAAATAGATGGACACGTGTTTCAGGATTTTGCAAAACAATCCTTAAAAAGGGGTGAAATGGGGTGTCAAATTTTGTATTGGAACTTTTTAAAGGGCAGTGCGATTGGCTTGAAACTCAGTCCGAATACTGTAAATGCAAAATAAGTGGACACGTGTTTCAGGATTTTTCAAAACAATCCTTAAAAGTGGTGTCAAAGTTTGTATTGAAACGTTTTAAAGGGCGGTGCAATTGGCTTGAAACTCGGCTTAGTTACTATAAAATTAAATGCAAAATTAATGGACACGTGTTTCAGGATTTTTCAAAACAACCCTTCAGAAAGGTGGAACGTGGGGTGTCAACGTTTATATTGAAACTTTTAAAGGGCGGTTCGATTGGTTTGGATACTTTAAATACAATGAACACGTTTTTCAGGCGTGGCAACACCTAGTCTACACTAATATTATAAAGAGGAAAGATTTTTTTGTTTGTAACGAATAGGCTCCGAAACTACTGGACCGATTTCAAAAATTCTTTCACCAATAGAAAGCTACATTATCAGGGAACGGCATGGGCTATAATATATTTTCAAAAAAAATAGGGATCCGTAAGAAAATTGCAATATCGTAACCCAAGGTAGAAAACCCAAAATAGTTTTTGCTGTGAGCTGCGAAAACTTGATTATAGAATAAAATAATGTACTATAGGTTTATCTACACTAATCTACACTATATAATATTATACAGAGGAAATATTTTTATTTTGTTTTTCTGTTTGGTACGAATAGACTCCGAAACTACAGGACCGATTTCAAAAATTCTTTCACCAATAAAAACCTACATTATCAGGGAACAGCATAGGCTATAATATAATTTCAAAAAAATTAGGGATCCGTAAGACAATTGCAATATTGTAACCCAAGGTAGAAAACCCAAAATAGTTTTTGGCGTGCGCTGCGAAAACTATTGATTATAGAACAAAATAATGTACTACAAGTTTATCTACACTAATCAACACTATATTTACACTTTTAATATTATAAAGAGGAAAGATTTTTTGTTATTTTGTTTGTAACGAATAGGTTCCGAAACTACTGCACAGATTTCAAAAATTCTTTTACTAATAGAAAGCTACATTATCAGGGAACAGTATAGGCCATAATACATTTTCAAAAAAATAGGGATCCGTAAGATAATTGCAATATACTCAAGGTAGAAAACTCAAAATAGTTTTGGCGTGCGCTGCGAAAACTATTGATTATAGAACAAAATAATGTACTACAGGTATTATTAATGTCTACAAAAAAAGTCGGCGAGACAACATATCCATCTATTATAGCAAAGTCACAATAACAGCTTTTGTGTTCTAAAATTTAATTACAATGCAGGTAGGAACAAAGGTTGGTTCCATTCGCGAACCCTTATCGAAATAAATTATTTCATCACCAGGATTATTAATTTCTAAGCAAAGTCCATTTTAATTCATCCGAATCCAACATTTAGTTTAGAAGTTATCAAGAGTATAAGTTCGAGCGTTAGGTATATACAAAATAAATGGACACGTGTTTCAGGATTTTTCAAAACAACCCTTAAAAAGGGGTGTAATGGGGTGTCAAAGTTTGTATGGGAACTTTTTAACGGTCGGTGCGAATGGTTTGAAACTCGGTTTGAAATCTAACGCGTACGAAGTCGCGGGAAACAGCTAGTCATATAATATAGTTAGTTCAGGGATAGATAGCGTGAATAATATGAGTAAGAAAAGATGCAATTCTGAGATGACGGCTGATAGAGGGGAATGTAAGAAAAAAAAACATGTTGTGCCGACCCTTCTTAAGGGTAAGGGGATGATGATGATGATGATGATGATGATATCAACATAACAATATCTTAAGCTACCTATTAAAAGTTTAACCCTTATTCTTCTTTAGTTTTTGAGGGCTTTTTTTATAACAGAAGTTGAAATTTTCGCTGGTAAAACTGGTAAAATTCTGTAGATTAAAGCTTGTTGATTGGGCAAGCGAAGCGAGCAGTTAGGGCAGTTTGAGCGAAGTTTGCAAACTTTTTGAACTATCAAAGCATTGGTCCCGTCTTCTTGGAATTTGGTAGATCGATAGGTTGTGGTTCATCATCATCATGATAATGTGTCAATCTAAAATGACAAATGTACCTACTATGCTACCTTAATTTTATTTATTTAAGCGAGCGAGCGAGCTGATACTATGCGCCAGAAGCTATACGCAGTTCTTCAAGAAATAGGCTCATTCAGCTGTATCCAGTTGGTCAGGGGTTATGCAGTTTTAAAGATGGACACAATAATGTTCTTAATGACACGTCCGGGTGAATACACAGATCGGTAGGTTGGACACTCAGCTCTTTGCCACTTATAAACATTGTCTAACTTGGCACTGTCTGACACAAGCTTTTTTTTTGCATAAAAGCGGTCAGTGGTTAAAACTCCGTAGAAGAACTCGACAGAAAACTGAGTCCATTTTCATTTATTATATTTTAGGTAAAAGTTTTTAATGTTATAACAGTGTTTATAAATTAAAAAAACTATATGTGTAATGATAATCTTATCCTTTAATAAGCTTTGTATGAAACATAAAACTTTTGAATACAGGGGAAACATATACCTAAAGTTTTAAAAACTATCCAGTCGTGTCACACGTTCTTTTGAAACAGTGTTGTGAAAGGATTTTAAGTGCACCTCAAAAGCTCTTTTCATGCGCATGACACATGTTTTTGAACTTTCTACGGTTCTACGACATGCCAGTTTCCTCATAGGATAAGATTATCATTGACAACAAATAGTTTTTTTTTTATTTATAAACAAAACTGTTATAACATTAAAAACTTTTACCTAAAATATTTTTCGAAAAGAAAAACCCATTGGTGCACGCTGAATTTGAACCCACGACTACAGGTTTAAAAGACGTGGGTTGGATACGCCATTATTTTTTCAAGAGAAATATCCACCAAATCTGTGAGGTGAGAAACCACTCGATATAAAATAAACTCGGTAAAGTAATCCCAATTTTCGACAATCGGCGTGGATTATTTTGTGAACCTCCGGCTATTAGTTTAATTAAAACCTGTCTGTCCGTCACGATAAAATGTAGCTACAAATAAGGTAGCTTCAATTTATATACCTACAATACTTTTACATTGTATTATTTTACTAGTGGAACGACTCGTCACTTTGTTTGCTTATTTTTTTTAAACAAACTTAATCTTCCCGGTGAGTCTTCTAAGAGTTGAATTTTAGGATAAACGTTATTATTCTTATTATACAGTATAACCTTTTACATCTTCAGGAGATACGAAAAATGACATTTTTTTATGATTAGGAGGCCAGGTGCACTCACTATAGGTGCCTACAAAGCGTACATCGGCAGGTGGTAAACAGGGCCCACATTCATTCCGCACCACACAAGACACAGTTACGTGATAGGAAGAGAGGAATATTATATTGCCTCGTTCTTTTCACAATTAATAACAATGACACTAGTTTTATGTTCTTTTTTATACAACTAGACCCACATTAAAATTAAGTCGATCTTATGAGGCATTCCGTGCTTCGGAGGGCACGTTAAACAGTCGGTCCCGGCTTTTAAGTCGTTAAGCCATGACGGAGGCCTTTAGGCGGCCTAAAAACTCCGTCACTAGAGTTGGCCACAACCTCATACGAACATACATACATGAGGCATTTTTTTTCTGGGTGGATCGCAGCCCTAAACAAGGTGGCCAACCCTGCTCTATCTTTTAAATGTCACCGTAAAATTTTAAATACCGTTAGATTTAAATCTATCTCGCGAGATTGTAAAACGTCTAAAGATTGTAAACCATAACATACTGCTTACAATTTAACTGATTTAAATTTGTGGCGCTTCGGCGGCTGCTGTCGCGGCACCCTCGCTCTACTTGCTCGCCTCGCGCGTAATTTTTCACTAACTAACCTAACCTACTAATTTCGATCTAAGCAGATGTTCGACAGTTTACAATTTTACGGTGACATATATAAGATAGAGCAGGGTTGGTTATGGTAAGGTGATTAATAAATTCATCGCAACATCATCGTTTAGGTAAAGTATGATCCACGGCTGTCATTGATCATAAACTAGTAGTTCACCCGAACTGTGATCTCGAATGCGATGTCAACAATCCGCAGGTTTTGCATTCACGCCCTGTAATTTCTTGTACTCACACATTTTATTTACACACCAGTCCAGTACCAGTGTTTGTAGAATCTTGGTCCGGGCATGAATACGACCGTGACAATGTATTCGCAATTTGGGCAACATCATCGCAAATAACTAACTCCCAACACAAATGGAAACCCACCGTGTTAATTAACCCTCCCTGTATTCACAATGTTGAACGAATGTTGGCGTGGCGGCCGAGTGCTCGGCTAAGACGCAAAAGGCGCGGGTTCGATTCCCGCTACGGGAGAAATGTTTGCATGTTCTGCAAATATTTTTTCCTAGTCTGGGTGTTGTAATCCTACTATATTATAAATGTGAAGGTTTGTGAGGATGTTTGTATGTGCCTCAATCACGCCTAAACGGCTGAACAGATTTGAATGAAACATGGAATAAACATAGAAGGTACATGTGCTATATTGACATGTCCTTATTTTATTTTATACCAACCAAGGTAGCCGCAGACTTATACATATATGCGTTGGCTATAAATTTTCTATTTATTACCGGTTAACGAGCATACTGTGTATAAGGTTTAACAAGCGGTGCTTTTTTGTTTTTCAACATGTTAAACAACTTCTTTAATATTAAGTGGACATTATTATCTAGACACGGTTTTAAGTAAATAAACCATTATTCGTTTATACATACATACATACATATTATCACGCCCGTAGCCCTAACGGGGTGGGACAGAACCACAAGTAATCATAAGAATACTTGCAGCCACTTCTGATCCAAGAGTTCCAAGATGGATTATGGAGAACCATGGTGACAGGTGATCAGCCCATCGCCCATATAGATTACGAATAGAAGAAGAAAAGAATCCTCTCCAACATCATCATGTTGGAGAGGATTCTTTTCTTCTTCTATTCGTTTATTGACGCTAGAAAAGAACACGATGTGACCACATGGCCGCTTGCGAGCTGAATAAAAGGCCTCTAGTGGAGAGAGGAGCGATTCAAATATTTTTGCGAACTGAAAAGGGTGATTTTGAACTGTTGAATTTGTTTTGTCATATTCATGGCATTTTAGTAAAGATAGACAAAGAGTTTGCGTAGAAAAAAATCAATGGCGTACTTATTGGTTTGTGAAGATTTTTCGCTGTTCGCTTACGTTTAAATTTTTAAAGTAGCATTTTTTACAACTACTACGGACAAATGTTACCTACAGCCGTTAACCTAATTGTTTTCGTCCGATATATCACAATATTGACATTTCAAAAACACCCTTACGCGTAAACGTAACATTGGGAAACGAGTAACATTACAAAAATATCAAATAGGTAGTTACTTAGTTTACGATTTGACGCAAATTCGTAGGTACGAGTCGCTTTCCGTCGCTCACCTAGGAGGCTAGGACAAACAAAAGATTCCTGATACTGTATTCAAATAAAACACAATGTAACGAACTATGCAATGCAAATTATTGTTAGCGCTGCGAATGGGGTTTGTGCACGGCGCTGAACTTTCCCCGGTCTCATGGTACCAAGGTTAGCGAAGTCACATATGCCCGGCTCCGATATTCTACTAAGAAACGACGGATTGTTCATTACGATAAAACTAAGGCCTCTCTAGATGATTTATACAGCGTCAGGAGGCAACACTAACTGGACGAATTTGGATGGAGTAGGTTTGCAATATCTTAGCAACGTTACCACCCCCGAACAGAACACCAATCAATCGGAACTGTTAGAGTTTGAAAGATAATTTTGTATAGTAGGAAATGAGCTGATGATCTTTAAACGCCTCAACTGATCTTCATAAACTATAGCTAGGAACTATCTCGATCACATTAGCTTTTATACAGAAAAAAACCGCATCAAAATCATACACAGATACACAGTACAAACTTATAACACTATGTTGTCGTCTCGGTCTTTTTCCAATAGGTTAGAACGAGACGACAACATTTTGCACATTCGTCGTTGAGGTTGACTTGTACGGTTCGCCAATGGTGTAAATGGCCCATTAGGACGAAGGCACAGATGGACGTGGCGAAAATATTTCATTTATATTTAAGGTTCCTTTGGACTTTTGAACTCAAATACTAAGCCAGAAGCATTTATTGCCCGGTTTCAATATCCCTCTAACGGACGCCAGATCTGTATCATCATAGCAACGTTTCGAGACTTTGCTCTACAAGAAAAAAGAACGAGACGTTGTGGTTCGCTTGCAGGGTTCGGCGATGGTGTAAATGGCCCATGAGACATAGGCTTTTCCGTTAATATAAATAAGCTTTACAAGGCTTTGAATTTCAAATCCATCCTACTAATATTATAAACGTGAAAGTTTGGGTGTGAATGTTTGTTACCACATAATTATCTCCGAAAATAGGTACTAGATTCTGGAATAACATAGGTATAGGCTAACCAAATTTTTGAAAATCGACTCTTAAGAGGGTTAAACATGCTGGTAAAGTTTATATGTAAAATTTTATTCCTGGTTTGATTCGTTCAAAGCTCGTACGAGTGAACATACATATTATCACTGCCATATCTCTAATGGGGTAGGCAGAGCCACAAATAAACATAAGAAAACTTGCAGCCACTTCTGATTTAAAATCCTAAGATGGAAATGATGAACAATGGTGACAGGTGATCAGCCCATTGCCCATATAGGTGGTCCATTATTTTGGAGAGGATACTATCCCTTAGTTGACTTTTAAGACATGCTCGGGGAGAGAAGCAGCTGGACGCATTATATGCTTTTCTTTACTCCCAGTCCAGCAAAGAAGTAAAATACGAATTAACTTTAAAATAAAGCATGTATTTTTTTTGTTTATTTCAAAATTGCCCTTAAACAGGCGGTGTGATTTATTGAAACTTCATTTGGAAATTTAAAATCCAAAATAATTGGACACGTGTTTCAGAGATTTTGAAAATAAGTTTCAAAAAGGGGTAAAATGGGGTGTTAATATTTACAACACGCGAGCGAAGCCGCACAAGCAAACTAGCACTTTAATATTCTAACAGTTTTCTATAAAAGTCAAATAGAACTCAGTATCGTGTTAGAACCGCTGTGGTTCAGACATTATGTTGATAGACATGAATACTGAGTAGACTGCACCTTTCGCATTCAAAACCTGGCTATTTACAGTATGCTTCTGAATGACAGGCAGTGGCACACCGTTCATGAACTATGAATGACTTCAACAGGTGAGGTGAAATCGCTCTATAAGATCAATAACAGCGTACAGTTTATAGAACGAAGTTGATTTGCTATTCTGAGGTTTGTAGTATGGATTGTACAGAACAAACTACTCGTTTGCCCGATAACACGGAAACGGTTAAATTAACAAATGACGGATGGACGATTATAACAACATTGTTTTTTGTCAAGAAATGTACAGCACTTTTTGGAATTTAGCCGTCTTCCTTTAATTTAAATTAATAAACATAAAATGTACATAAATATTCCTTGACCCCACATAGTGTGGGATAAGGGCAGGAAGTTGATGATGAAGAAAATTCGGAGCTTTTATGACGTTCAGATGCCTATTATTCTGTGCCTTCAGTAAGAGATGATATCATATATGAGACAGGTGTATGAGGCGGATGAGAATGACCATCGGAAGGGGAAGACCTCGGAGACCATGAAGACGTACATGGAACAAATCGGCGACATTTTGGAAAAGGGCTAGGTTAAGAGTACACTAAATCGACGAGCATGAATGAAGTATGTTACAATCGTAGCAAATGGAGATCCGTGATCTCTGCCTACCCTTATGGGAAACAGGAGTCATTTTATGTATGTATGTATGTAAGAAAGCACTATATAAGTTCAATGGATGTCACCACGACAAAATGGTGAAGTCACAAGTTTGATGCAGTCAAACAGCTGAGTGAAGGCCACAAATCAAAATCAAATAAAGTTTATTCTGTGGAATCAGTAAGGATTACTTTTAATCGTCTTAAACATATGTTGTATTTTCTCCTATACATAACGCGACCAAGCGTGGAAGATACAGGCAAGAAATCACGCTTAGCTATTTTTTGAACCCCGATGAAAATGAGTGATGTTATAAATTTTTAGTGTGTATGTATGTATGTATGTGTGTAAGTGTGTATGTGTATCTGTGTGTCTGTCTGTGGCATCGTAGCTCCCAAACGAATGGACCGATTTTTTTCTGTTTGAAAGCTAATGTGATCGAGATGGTTCTTAGCTATAGTTTATGAAGATCTGTTGAGGGGTTTGAAGATCATCAGCTCATTTCCTATTTGACAAAAGGATCTTATCAACTTTCACAGGTCCGATGGATTTATGGTGTTCTGTTTGGGGGTCGGGGATTGTTTTTTTTTTTTAATTTTATAGCTAGTTTAGGAAAATGATCCCTTTATAATGTTCAAGAAACGAGTTGGAGCATTATTCAGTTCTAAGCTTTCTTATCTTAATCTGATATTTTGTTATAAGTTTTTTATTTATTAACTGACAATGTCAATTCACGAGACAACAGGATTATTGTCGAGTCATGCCTGTATTTGGTTAGTCTTGTGTCAATTTTCCGATAATGTGGAGCTCGATTTAGCCCTACACGTCGGTTTCAATATCAACACATCAGAGTGAACATCTATACTAGTAGTTCGCCCCGAACTGAATCTCGCGCACCATGTCAACAATCCGCAAGATTTCATCCGCGCCCTGAGGTTTCTCGTACTTACAGACTTTGTTTATGTACAAGTACCAACTTCTGCTGCCCCGATTATTTTTTTCCGATGAAATGATGCTTAGAAGTAACCGAGTACATAAACATCGAAAAAAATTTCGGCAACCAACTCACACTTGGCCAAAAAATTACTATGTCAAAATTTAATTCACAAAAAAAGAGCAAATGCCTACTTTCCTGCCATTTTTCTTGCGGATTGAATTTCCACATAATAAAATCCAGTCTAACCTGAACTACGAAGACATCGAAACTCTAACAAAATTTTCGAGCTCAGGTGACAGCGGTTTTCTAAACTTAAATTTTTGTCGCTGCATTTCAAAAACTATACATCCTAGAATAAAAAAGAAAACTATTTTGGAACATACAAAGCCATTCCATGTAGCACTGCACTTGACACATTTGTAAAACATTTTTTTTACCCTCTTGGAAGCCCAATATTTTTGCAACACCTTCACCAATAAATCTCATATGCTTCCCAGCAAATCTTCATAGCACAATCTATTATCCTACCAAGTTTCATACAGATTGGATTAACGCTTCGCAAGTTATGCTCTAACAAACATAATATGCAAACATACAACGCCAAATCAACCAAGTTGCCACTGAGATATTCGCTAGCTCGATCAACTAAATACGATCACCCCTTGTAAACAAAGACGAGATTCAATTAATTTATCCACTGCTGATTCAGTGGATAATTTAATTGAATCTCGATTGACGTAGAACGGGCGGCAACGTCAACCGCAGTCTACAGGTAGGTAGCCCGCCAGAGTGAAAAAGACAACGAGTGACATAAAAAAGGTCAGCTGAGTGGTTACTTTTTCATTATTAATTTTTTTGTTTATTCTTATGTAATTTTGTGTACCTACTACCATTGCTTGTGTCGTAAAATATTTTTTATTTCTATTCTATTTTCAAAACACTTTAAAATAAAAAATATAAACTCTGGAAAGATTAATCAGTTGCATCATATATCCTGTTAGAGAGGAATTTAATCTTTAAGTCTTTTAGTGTATAGGTACTACTACTTCCAAAAAAAAGCATTGGTGTGGGTATAGACCCTTTGTATGACTCTGTAATGTAAGGCAGAAGTTGAGCTAGTGGCAAATTAAGTGGTGTGTTTGCGTCGAAGACCTATATACCTAACGTTAAGGTAGGTTTCTAACTATGACGATTGATTTGGCGCTTGGTCGCGTAACGAAAAGGCGTAGATTAATACGATACTGACCCTTACAGTTTTTACTGCATAAACTATATTTTGGGACTTTGAATGGGATTTGGAATACCTATGATATTTTAAATTGGAAAGTGTTTTTCTACTTATTTTGATAATTAATGAGACTAATGAGTCGAAAAATATTATAATTCAGATTCTACGCAGTCTTTTTTGTTCTTTTAAATAAATACTTGTTTTCTTCATCTTATTTTTACTTCATCTTCCCGCAGCGTCTTCAAGAGGTTGAATTTCGGAAATTACTTTCTTAGTGCACCCCTACGCCATTCGAGGAATATCTCCTCCAAGTTTAATGCTTCTTGGATTTATGGTTTTGGCTATGCGGTGATTGTCAGTAATGATTCAAGTTAGGTATAACAAGAAAATTACTATAAATATTTTTCCTCGCCTCGTTGTCTTTTACAGAGCACTACAAAAGAAGGCCGAGAAAGAGCCAGTGGAAGAATCGTTTATCCAACAGAATTTTGAGCATGTCGCGTTCGCCGTACATTTCGCGTTAAATTCCCGCAAAAACTGGGTCAGATTTTAATAATTCTACTCGGTAAGCCTCAGATATGTGTGCTGTGCAAGCTAGAGCGAGTCACAAACCTCGTCATTTAAAACCGGTTAAAAATTTTCAAACATTGCTTCAAGAGGAAAAATCGTTTTAGTTAATTTTAAAGACCGAGTTTAGACTCATCAAAATCGAAGTTTAAAAGAATCATCAAAATCGATTAACTATCGACGTACATACATACAAAAAATAGAAAATAAATATACCTACAGCCGCAGAACCATCTCCTTTTTTGTTAAAAGTGAAGTCGGTTAAAAGTGAACGCAAAGGTTAGTCAACTAATTCCAGTGAGATATTTCGCTGCTTCGATCTTCATCGGATCAGCTAGCCGACACCATGATATTCCTATTCATTCGTTGATTCAGTCATACGTCTTTTTACTGGCTTACCTAGATAATTTTCCACTACTGGGCAAAAGCCTTCTCTCCTACCAAACATCTTTGTCCTTTGACAATTCCTTTCGAAGTCTACCAAAGGTTCTATCGCGATTTATTGGCCAGTCATCCAGTGGTAATCCCTTTCTGTCTCTATGAGTGCTTAGCGTTATGACCAGTGTAATCCTATAATTATGTTATTTGAGCTAGACAGCTTTAATATACGTAGGTACATAATTATAACATAGTATAACTGTGTGGTAGCTAGTTTGGAACTTTCGTACCAATTGTAACCACAGACACTGAGAAAGTGCCTAAGTTCAGATAAGTATGTTCAAAAACTAAAACTACTAATGAAAAATCACGCTCTAAAAGGTATGAAACAAGAAAATATTCTCATCTGAAATTTTTATGTAGTCAGAGGATAGCCGTATGAAACTATGCTTTAACTAAAGCTTATGATAGCTTACTACTGTTAAAATGTATTGTTTTCTTAGGGTAGGTAGCATACGACCGCGAGAATATCTTATCTGACTACATAACAATTTCAGATGATAATATTTTCTTGTTTCATACCTTTTAGAGCGTGGTTTTTCAGTAGTCGGGTTTTAGTTTTTGAAGTTGCTTTTTATTTAAATTATGTTGGGGTTATAATTTCGTGATAAAGTATTTGCAGAGCCGCTTTTAACTTTTTTTAGTTTAGATTTTATTGTTTTACATTTTACCTAGGTAATATAGGTGCCAAACTGATCGAGAATACTTATCGGGCGTATGCAAGCAAAACCGCGCCATCTGATACCCAACACGGCATCACCAGTTTTTTTTTTGTTCATTGATTTTATGACATCTAGAGGGCGCTAGGTATTCAATTTATTGTGACGTCACACAGCCTATAATCAGCGGATGATAAAGACGCTTCTAAGGATACCTCATTTCTCAAATTATAATAAGTAGTTTAGAAGTTATGAGGGAACAGATGAACATTATATACTGGTCAAAATCATAACCCTCCTTTTTGCTTCGCCGTAGTCGGGTTAAAAATACAGATATTTTTAAAATTGCTCTACTATTGATCAATTCGTTTCTAAAAGAAACACAACAAATCTCTGGTAATAGGTATTTGATTTAAGCCTTGGGTTAAATTTAACAAACTTTGTGTAATAGAATTTATTGAAAGCTTTTTGGCGCGTTTTTATTTGCATTGTTTTTGTTATTCCGTTCGAAACGTGCGCTGCCAAACAAACGTTTTGATTAAGGTAGCTATATTTTCATGATTCATTCAGATGGTAAATAAAATATGACAGGGAAATACAACACATCTTGGAATACATAATTAATCATAATAACAAGTAATTTTATTGAAACTTACAAACAAAATTGTATGAGTATGTCATTTGACTAAAATAAAATAGGTACGTCGATACATTTATGAGTATGTGTTTTATTGAATGATTATCTGTTTCCTTCTTATATATTTTTCCTCTTACCTACTAACCTAATCAACTAACAAACATCCACTGCAAACATACAGACGACGCCAAACACACACACTCACACACACACACACTCACACACACTCACACACTCAAACACCCACACACACACACACACACACACACACACACACACACACACACACACACACACACACACACACACACATACATACATACATACATACACACACACACACACACACATTCCATCTGTTACCCAGACTCTTACGAGACTGGTGCTCTCAGTGGAATTTATACACGCACCTTCACACTCTGCATGTAACTTTGTATACCTAGTTTAAGTACCTACTTACTATATTATAAATGTATAATGTTTCTCTAACATCAGAAAACTGTATAAGACCTATGCAAGAGCGAAATCTCCTATGACAAGTATTTTTTACTTAAAAGGAGATTTCATCCATGGTTGATGATAATGTAACTTTGGAAGCGCAATAAAACATTTATTATTGTTATTATTATTATTCTTATTTATTTCTAATTTTAACTAAAACTGCAGAATACTCACAAGTTTCCGTTTTGTCCAGAGGCCGTGCCCGCTTTAGGCCACTCCCCTGGACAGAGCAAGCATTGGTACATCCATAAAATCACGCCTATTTCCTATAGGGGTAGGCAGAGGTCACGGATCGCCATTTGCTACGATCCTGACATACTTCTTTCGCTTCACTCACTCTCATTACATTCCTCATGCATGTTCGTCGGTTCAGGGTACTCTTGATCTGGCCCTTTTCCAAAATGTCGCCGATTTGGTCCAGGTACGTGCGCCAAGGTCTTCCCCTTCCAACGGTACCATTCAAACTCGCCTCATACACTTGTTTCGTTAATCTTCTTTTATTCATCCTCTCTATATGACCGAACCATCTTAACATACCTTTCTCAATGCTCATCACTACATCTTTCACTCCACATCGCTCTCTTATCAAGCTATTTCGCACTCTATCTTTCAATGTTACCCCACACATACTTCGCTACGCACGCATTTCTACTGCACTCTTACTTTGATGTTTCTTCTGCCATACCCAACTTTCACTACCGTACATAAGTGTCGGCACTAGTACTCCTCTATGTTCAGCCAGTCGTGCCTTTTTAGACACTTTCCGGCTTTCCATAAAGGCGTGTAGCATTGGTATTAGTTATATAAATGATAGTTTATTCATATTTTCAAGATTTTCTGGAAATATGTGAATACTCTATTAAACGAAAAATTAAGCAGCCTATAGTAAAAAATCTTCCTTAGAAGATGTCATTTTTTGACCCGCTCCTTCAACGCACGAAACGTAGGAAAAGCGCAATTACCAGAAGCGTTCACACCACGCGTACAATTCGCTCATTTGTCACAATCTCACCGGTAGTTTTGAGACTACGAGAGAATTGAAGAAGAATGATGAACATAATACGAAAATACGTACCTATATAGACGGCTAAAACATACGCTCATTTATCTTCCGTGACATGTTTATAGAGACTAATGTATCTACGGTACAGAATCGATTGCGTTTGTTTACAATAAATCCTCATATATTAATGCGAGGATAAATGACAATCGTCGTTCATTCGTGTAACTTTTTGTACACAGGAATGTAATACATCATTACAAAAACAAAGTCAAAAGCCGCCTTCACTTCTTTTAATGGATATTACATTTCTACAAAGCGTGTCGTTTGAATTGCAGAAAGAAACGTGAATAAAAAGAATGATGAAGTTGCTCCTTTTGTGTGCGCGTTCAATCGCTAAAGTGACGCGACGTCCTGCGTAGGCGACTCAAAGCGAACGCGATTACGAAGCTATACGGAAGACCCGCGAATTCAATGCGATGCCGTGCCACGCTGCTCTGTCCTACGTGCGGTTAAAAAATGACGGCACCGCATCCGCACACACGGAAATATAAATCCGGTTGGATTTATATTGCATTCGTAGGCCACCTCAATGGGTATCGAATGCTTGTTGTTTTCGCACCGCGCCACTTCGCGTTCGCGTTAAGATCGCTCACGTAGTGAGTCGTGTTAGTGACAGAATCAGAAAATCAGAAAAATCAGAAAAAATAATTGAGAACAACAAACAAAAGTCAGGGTTACAAAATATAACGATGAGGCTGCAAAAGTTATAAAAAACTGTGTAGCAGCCTCAGCGCCCACCTCCTTAACCTGTATTTAATGTTCCTAGATAAAATTTTAACATGAAGAACAAAAATAAGACTAAAACTAAACCAATTCAAAATATAACTGAGATGTGTGTGTGTGTGTGTGTGTGTGTGTGTGTGTGTGTGTGTGTGTGTGTGTGTGTGTGTGTGTGTGTGTGTGTGTGTGTGTGTGTGTTAACGTATGGGTACATGGGGTTGTGTGGGTATATTATATTTTGTAATTAAGACTACCTATTTGGGGATTATGAGGAGATTTTCAGTTTCCTCATAAGACAGAGAAAGGAGCCAAGTCAAACATTTTGATTTGTATTTGTGGAGAGTGAGAGGATATATAGTGAGGACTTTATTTACCTTATTATACAGAGTAGGGCTTAAATAATTGTAGTGACGTAGAATACGAACGCAAAGGATGTAAAAAGGTTTTAAAAAATATCGCACCAAAGCGCGCATTGCGAGTCTAGTTGATAGATTAAATTGCGATGAGCGAAATAAAATAATAAATAAACTACTTGTATTTACTACTCATAAAACCTTTTAATATTTTATGCACGGTTCCAACACTTTATTAAGGAACGGTCGATCGTTATTTGCCCTTGTTGTTTTTCTGTAAAAAAGTTGATTGCGCTTTTCGACAGATAACCAACATGGAAATGAACGATCCGCCGTTTCGATTGCGTGAAGCGCACTGCTTTGGTGATCACCGGTGTGGGGATTACTGATTTTGTTCGGCCAGCTTGACCGATGTTTTTTATATTGGAACCGGGCATTATGCCCCGTTTAAAAGATATTTGTGAAACTGGACGATTATCACAACTCATTATAATTTTGTTTGTTTCAGGCACAATGTCGAAGATCAAACGGCCCACAGTCGGAAACAAATGACAATAACTAGATTAAAGGTAAGTTTAGGCATGTTTTTTTTTTATTAAGTTTGGGCATGATAAATTCATATTCACTGTCATTAATGAACGATTTCAACATTCTACTAACGGACGACTGATCATTCATTACCATCCGTTGCCTGTTAGTATTTTTATAAAACAACGTATTTTCCATTCACCATTCTCAACATATTATACAAACACTTTCCTTGTTTAAAGATTCAAAGCGAAAGCAAAAATAACCCATTCTCTGGTTTTCCTCGTATCCTATGAATAATACACGTAGGAATCTGGGAGGTTGATTATGTTAGCTTGTTGCGATCACTTTTTATTTGAAACGATCAAATAAAAAAATTTTAGCTGGTTGTACAACAAAACCTAATATTTGACAACGACAGAAACTGTTTGTAGCAATAATCGCCGAAGGTCAGTCGTATCTTTTTTAAGCCATTTCAATGCCATCTCTTTTTTAAATAGTAACAAGAGGAACCAGGACAAATTCTAGTGTTCAAACTTTGTTAAAATTGTGTAACGTTCATATTTTGAAAATAAATAAAAATTTGTAAGTAGTTGTCAATAAGCAATAAACAATGAAAACTATGATATCTGCATTAGTGTAAAACTGTTGTTGTTTTAATTATAGTACTAAGGATTCTCGACATGTCATGGTGTTTAAATAATTATAGTAGGCTGCAATGGAGGCAATGAGTCGACCGATGATGTTTATTGATCGTCGATTGTTTAAAACTTCTAACAGCTGTTATATTTTGTCTGTCGCAGTCCGTTGTCGATTGCATCAAGCTGTTCCTTAACATAAGGTATTGGATTGTAATTGTAAAATAAATAAATAAATATTTGTGGACATTTCACACATTTAGCCCCAAATTAAGCAAAGCTTGTTCAGCACCAGATGGCTGATAGAATACTTACCTACATATTTTTTTAAGACATACTTAAGTTATAATACATACTACAACACCCAGACCCGGAAGAAATATTTGCAGAACATGCAAACATTTATCCCGTAGCGGGAATCGAACCCGCACCTCTTGCGTTCAGCTAAGCACTCGCCCGCCACGCCACCGAGGTCATCAAAAAGAAAAAATAGGATTGTCGCGAACAGCGACAGTCTTACAAAATACGGTATCCGGTATTTCAATGTCAATATATACGAGTATAAGTAAAGTTGTACAGCGTAAGTTCTTGGAATTCCAGTGTGAGGTAAACGAACTCCAACAAATACTACGAAACTCTAAATAGATTTCTCAGCGTAAGTCCATATTTACATCGCACGAGGTATTTACTTTAAGTTAACGTGCTTTCTCGTTTCCAATTTAACTTGTATAAATAGCTTTTAATTTAAATTGTATAAACTAGACCTCTCTTTCAAACAAGTATAAATGAAAAAGAAAGTTGTTTCACTTTTAAATGCCTCTTAAAATCTGTCCAGAGGTAAACAATATTCAAAATAGTGTCATGCCGTTCTTTTACATACAAACACACTTATTATCACGCCCGTATCCCTAATATGGTGGGCAGAGCCACAAATTTTTTTAGACAGTAACAAATAGTGACAGGCCGAATATTAAAAAGGGTCTTAGCAATATTACGCTAATTTATTTGTTTAAGTAATTAGTACGGTACGCAGACTTATTACACTAAACTAAGTCGAATAAAATCCTACTAATATTGTAAATGCGAAAGTTTGTGAGGATTGTGAGGATGTAAAGATGTGTGGATGTGACGATGTATGTTTGTGCCTCAATCACGCCGTGACGGCTGAACGGATTGGAATGAAACTTGGAATATACATAGTATGTGGGCTGGAATAACATATAGGCTACTTTTTGTCCGGATATCACGCGAGCGAAGCCGCGGACGAATGCTAGTAATGATATAAAAATTCAAACTAAAGATTTAAAATGTTCAGTCAAGTTTACGAATAGCGTCTATGAATTATTTATAAGTATAGGTCACGTTTTCACTAGCTTTATAAATAAAGCCCTTAAATATTCTAGTAAAGTCTTTTATAAAAAAGACTGTACTAGAATATTTATTTGTTTCATCTTATTGGTATAAACCAATAAGATGAAACACAAACTTGCAAAACTAGGGTCGTGGGGTATCATCACTCACGCGTTGCTGACCCCGCAATAATCTCTTCGCACATTTGAAAAACCCCATGCTGTACTCGTTAAGGAAAACCGCGACGGGCAGTTCACAACCTGAGCTGAAGCTCCTATGGAATCGCACAGTACGAGACCATTTTGCTTCCAATGTGTGAGGATGAACTCCCCGCGATGGTAAAACGTAGCCGTGGACATTAACTCGAAAAATTCCTCAAACAGTCATATAGCCTTGAAAGATCTTACTATTCAACTAGACTTACCATGTAGTTTGAAGTGTTAGGTACGTCGATTGACGAAGCTATGATGTTGCAAATACCTGAAAAGATAAAAAAAAAATTAAAAAAAACTCGGGTCGCTTTTCTTGGCCTAAAAACGACTGCGACCCAAAATTGCAACCTCGGGTCGACAACATCAAAAAGGACCATAGTTTTAGGATACGGGAGGCATATATCAATACCGGAGCTAATGACAAAAACAAAGGAAAGCCCACACCCAGCAATGGGAGACTATGGTCTGTGAATAATGATGATGATGATCACTTTTTATATCGTTTTTGTTCACCATTTCCATTTTAGTGTTCCTTACCGAAGTGTGCCAACGGTACCCTGTAACTAAGCCTTCGCTGTCCATCCGTACGTCCGTCCGTCAGTCCTCTCATGAACCGCAATAAAAGAGAGTTGAAATGTTCACAGAGTGTGTAATTACTATTGCCGGTATCATCATCATCTCCCTGCCCTTATCCCACTTATGTGGGGTCGGCACAACATGTGTTTTACTATTGCCGGTAAAACAAAAATAATAAAAATTAAAATAACAAGAAACATTTTTAACGATGATACGGAACCCTTCGTGTGCAAATTCGGCTCACATTTGACCAGTTTTTATTTTACCTGTTGTCCTCTTCAGTCTCCATATAAACATAAAACTAAGGTTTGCCGGGACTAACGGATGAATGAAAGCAGCAAAAAAGATCTTACATTATATCTAAAAATTATCCTACTTACAAACATATTATACATATTATCACACTCGTATTCCTAACAGAGTGGGCAGAGCCACATAATCATAAGAAAACTTGCAGTCACTTCTGATTCAGAGTCCCAAAACGGATATGCTGAACCATGGTGACAGGTGATCAGCCCACCGCATATATACATAAGATGGTCCATCATGTTAGGAAGGATACTATCCCTTAGTTGATTTTTACGACATGCTCGGGGAGAAGAGCAGCTAGACGCATTCTGTGTTTTTTTTACGTCCGGCCTAGTAAAGAAGCAAATTATCCTACTAATAATGTAAAAGCAAAGGCTCGGGAGGTGGTGACAGTGTGATGATGTTTGTACCTCAATTACGACGAAACGGTTGGAAGGATATGAATGAAACCTACGAACATACGTAGTTCGTGAACTGAAATAATATGGCTACTTTTACCCGTAAAAGTAGCTAATGTTATTTCAGTTTTTTAAACTGAAATGACATGAATGACAAGTAGTACAAAACGTGACAGAATGGTGGCCGCGTACTGGCAAGAGAAACGTCGGACGTCAGACAGCACGATAGGTTGACGACATTGCCGGCGCGCGGCGCCACGATTCGTCAGTGGATCAGGCTAGCATAGGTCCTTTAGAAGTGGCAAGAGCAAAGGGAGGCGTATACAACGCCTCCTTTTGCCGGTCCTGACCTGACCTGACTGATGATGATGATAAACAATCCAAGCCACAGGCGGATTGCTATGATTATGAACTGGTATGCTATGATTTATGTTTAGTGTGAGTAACTCGTACGTGCAAGTTAAAAATGTTAACGCCATTTCACTGTAGAGTGGTTAACTATTTATGTGCCGTGCCCTTCACCCTATTTTCTGTGTCAAATCACTACAAGCTGATTTCAACATTCAAACTGAACTCCGACTGAACTCGTTTAACGTTGAACTCTAAATTGAGTTCAAGAGATGTCAAATTATATTAAAACTGTCAGTAGTGACACCTCTTGAACTCAGTTTAAAAGTTAAAAAAGGCCTTTTACCATCTAGTAGATGATTTATACAGCGTCAGCAGGCAACTTTTACCACCACTAACGGGACGCTGTAGTGCCCGGGACGAATTAAGATGGAGTAGGCTTGCCCAGCACCTGTTCCATCCTCTCAGCTTAGTCGGCCTTGTCCGCAGGATAGACATGGTTAATACGTGCGGAGCTGACTAAGCCGCGGGATTCCTCACGATCTTTTCCTTCATCGTTTGAGAGTACTGGTATAGCGTATATAAATATTTCGCACAGAAAAATCCATTGGTACACGACCGGATCTGAACCCGCCACCTCAGGATCGGAAAGCGGGGCCACTACCAACTAGACCACCAGTGCTCTCTTAAAAGCTAAACGTAAAGTGAAATCAGATACCAGTGCCATTTTAAAATACTAAAAAAGTTTTATAATTGCTCTTTTGAAATATCGTTCCAAGGCCGAAAACAAAGCTGCCTTCTCATTAAGAAATTGGATTTCCAGAACAATCGATGCAGCCCAGAGACCTCGCCATGCGTTATGAAATTACCCTTTCAACAGACTTATATGGAACGATTTTAATTGAGGTGACGTCAGAAACGGGCCCACAAAATGAATTGTGCTAGCTAGGTGGCGCGGCTCGAAAAGTCGATGCTGTAATATCGAATAACAGAGAATCGTTGTTCTCTATATTGTACACCTCAATACATGCTTCTTAGAGGATTACTTTCTACTGCCTCGTCTTTTCCCCAAAAAAGGGCAGAATGATAAGGTACTAGGTACTCGTATTTTTACCCGAGGTATTTTTACTGCGAAGAAGGAGAGTAATGTTTTGGGGTTGTATGTATATACGTGTATTTATGTATGTGGGTATGTACATTCCATTGGTTAAAGCCGGATATAATCCATACGGCTGAACGGATTTCGACAAATGAGGTGTCGTTAGATTCGTTTTATGACGAGAGTGTCATAGGCTGTATAAAGTATCAAAAAATTCAATATAGCAATAAGGAATTAATTGAAAAGGCTTCTTACAGCCGTAAGAAGCCATTTTTAATTTATTCCATTGGCTGTCGCTGTAATCGAAGCATTTGGACGGATTTTGATAAATGAGGTGGATTCGTCTGGATAACGAGAGTATATTAGGTACATACAGCCTATGATACTTTTTTGACACTAAAGTGTCAAAAGTCCAATATGGCGGCTTTAAGAAGTCATTTTCAATGAACTAAAACCTTCACTAAAATGGTACAAAATCATCATCATCATGTGTCCAAAAATCTAATAAGGCAAGATGTACTATGCTACTTAAATTCAACGCAGTCGTGTTATTGTTAGTAAAATAAATACTTGTTTACGTACGTTTTTGGTCGACGCGGTTGGCTTATAAAACAAACTCAAGCAACCCCTCAACTATAATGGCTACCTAGGTTTCCCTCTTGCGTTACATAAATTATGTAATGCAATAAATCAGGTGTTTGTTTATCTACAAGACCATCAAGTCTCCTGCGAAAAATAGCACAAAAGCAATATAAACGTGAATTTACGCCTTAGAATTTTTTGCCTCTGCAGCTGATGCGATTAACGAACGCCGCCGCGTCGGTGCCAACTGAATCTGAAATTGCATTTATTTCGCTATTGCAGTCCCGTGAGTGAATTACGACGTCGGCGGGAGCCGGAGACGAGAGGGAACTGATTATCCCACCCGGAGTAATAAGGGGACCGGCCCAACGGAGCCGCTC
Organism: Scotopteryx bipunctaria; assembly: GCA_949320045.1. Taxonomy (NCBI): domain Eukaryota; kingdom Metazoa; phylum Arthropoda; class Insecta; order Lepidoptera; family Geometridae; genus Scotopteryx; species Scotopteryx bipunctaria. Next base: position 12,486,642 of record OX439440.1, read on the forward strand.
AGCCGTAAAACCACGCTATAAGCGGCCGGCTAGTAAATTTTAGCTTTGAAGCATGGACACTGAGGGCTATGAACGCCTGCTCATGGCGATCACACTGTCGGCTAGAATAGACACTATAGACCCGGACTGGGAGGAAAAAGACATCAAATGTAAGATCACATTTAACTATACCAGCCTTAAGACACGCTTCAATAGCTTCACTTGTGTGTTCAAATGGTGTGTGAGAATATCCATCCATGTTTTCATTAAAGGAGCAGGCACCTCATTAACACCACCTTACGATGTTCCCATCGCAGGAACTAAATCAATATTGCTTTGAGGACACTAATGAATAATTGTGCACCTCTGCATTAAATGTATTATACGATCGATCACGTCGACAATCAATTGCAGGCTTTTGCAAGGCTCAGACTACCCACTACATAAATCTACCTTTCCAATCTTACGCCATTTCCCAAATTGAATTTCGTAGGTACTTAGGGTCAATATACCATGCTGCACAAAATGTATATTTTCATAAATAAAAGTTATATTTTCATGGGTTTGCATGTTCATCATAGTTAGTTTCCAGTTTGTTAAATTGGAATACCTAACCAATCCAATCAGATACCAGGAACGTTGATTGTGCACGCTACCGGTTTGCAATGACATATTGATTTAACTGTGTGTAACTATCAAAGGCTAAGCCGGCAATCGTGTCGTTGTGCTTTTTGGATTTTGTGCTATGTGGTTTGGGACTTGTGGATCTATGTACAACTCGGATAAATAGTGGCTGTTCTAACTAACTGACGTAACTAATGTATTGGTACTTTTATAAGAGAAGCATTTTACAGTTATAATATATGCATACATATTATCCCTAACGGAGTAGGCAGAGCCACAAGCAAACATAAGAAAACTTGCAGCCACTTCTGATTCAAAGTCCTAAGATGGGAATGGTGAACCATGGTGACAAGTGATCAGCCCATCGCCCATATAGATGGTCCATCATTTTGGAGAGGTCTATCCCTTAGTCGACTTTTACGAAATGCTCGGGGAGAGAAGCAGCTGGACGCATTCTATGCTTTTTCTTTACTTCCAGTCCAGCAAAGAAGTTCTTGCGGGGTGATAAAAATAGGAGGTGGGGGTTTTTTCTCCTTCCAAAGCTTACACTTTGCGGTAGCCGCAGGGTCGTTTGAATCCTGTATGAAACGCTGGAAGCTTTTGCGGCTTTTAAGGCGAGCTACAGGTATTTCGTGACCATACAAAGGATTCTTGGATTTCTCCATTGAACAAGCTAAGCTAAATCCCGTCGCACACACGGTGGTGCGATACCTGCTAAAGGATATAGTATGTTGAGAGGAGTTGGCTTGAGACACCCAGTAATTATGCGACACGTTTCATTAAGCGCTACGTCAACAAGTTTGGCATGTGCAGACCAGTGCCACACTGGGCACGCATACTTGCCGGCAGAGAAGCACAGCGCCATACCAGTAGGACGTAAAACGTCTGGCGCTGCTCCCCACTTGATAGATGCTAGATGCCGTAGTAGATTGTTGCGAGAGCCGACATACATATTTGTCTTTTGACAGTGTGGTTTGTAACACAATGATCTGTCCAGTGTTACGTCAAGATATTTTGGATAGCTCACACATTGTATGGTAACTCATTGTCACGTGATGTTGAGAGACCGATCAGCCTGGTGGTTGCGCAAGTGGAAAGCGCTTTATTCTGTTCAAAGATACTTCATTCAAACAACGGATCTTCTCAGTCAGA